>JAQQTP010000090.1:15442500-16777500 GCA_029884605.1 Ormosia emarginata
GGTTTGATTTCTACTGATAGTAACTTTGATAGGTGATTTGTAAGTACTAGGTACTATAACCTTATAATAGAACAACCTTTCTTTCCCTAATTTTTTAAATGAAAATATTTAAAAATTTATTAAATATAATAATAGTCAATAAATGTTTAATAATTTACCATCGATACCCTAAGTTCAGTACACATGAAAAAAAAATTGTTATCAAAGACCTCTCTATCAAATACCCATGTTATTAATGAGTTGTCAAACATTTATATCTGAGTGATTTAAACAATAAATGTTTGGATTCTTTTTAATTAATAAATATTTAACAATTAATTAAGGTATTAGTACTAAAACAAGGGTGATGCTACAATAAATTCGAGCATTCAGACGCATCTCTTATTAATTTGTCAACAACTATAAAGTATATGAAAAAGCAAGACCTACACAAGTTTAGAAAATGATTGAAGTAGACTGCTATTTGTGAAAATAAAAAAGAATTTTAACATATAGAATGAAATTAAATTCTATTTGTTCAGAAAAAAAAAAAACTAAAATTCTATTTATCACTCCCACAAACACGCACAGGTGAATACCCTATTTGTTTAGTACCTTAATATAGTCACTATGACAATATTAACACTTACCTTGACATAATGAAATTAAGTCTTTTTTTACCCCCCTTTTTCTGGGGTACAACATCTAGTCTTTGAATCGAAGGATTAATTAACATGTTGCTTCTATGTTTACTCTTAGTCATTACTGGATCCAATTTGCAGGCATACCCAGATGCGGTTCGTGTTATGCGTTCAGGGCTGTACCAATGGGCCGGTGATGCTACTGTATTTGACAAAAATGAACCTTACATAGAGATAGTGACCTCACCAAACAACCCTGATGGGACCGTCCGGGGACCTGTGGTGAAGTCTGCAGCTGAAGGGAAGCTGGTTCATGATTTTGCCTATTACTGGCCACACTACACTCCCATTACTCACCAGGCTGACCATGATGTTATGCTTTTCACATTCTCCAAATGCACTGGTCATGCTGGTTCCCGTATTGGGTGAGAAACCTCCTCCATTGTCATCGAATTAATTATCATACAGTCTTATAAACATTAATAATTGGTTTTGTGTTGTGAAGGTGGGCCATTGTGAAGGACATTGAAGTAGCTAAGAAGATGACCAACTTCATACATCTGAGCTCCATTGGCGTGTCAAAAGAATCCCAAACTCGAGCAGCTAAGATCCTGGGAGTGATATGTGATAGTTACCAAAATTTTGGGTCCATGGAATCTGAGCTCTTCTTTAAATATAGCAAACACCTCATGAGGGAAAGGTGGGAGAAACTGAGGGAAGTTCTTGAACAAAGTAAGGTCTTCACTGTGGTCAAGTCCCCAAGGGCCTACTGTAAATTCACTAATGAGTCATCTGAAACATACCCTGGTACATTCTTTTTCATAGGTATCGGATATTTCATACTGCTCGAAGTCGGATACGTCTTCGTGATCCAACCAGGATATTCCTTGATAAATATTAAGTTAATTTTTTAACAAAAATCGTATTTTTATTATCACGTTTTGTCGTATCCGATATCACCACCCGTATCGTGCATTATAGAAGCTTAGAGTTTCCTTTTGTTTTTGTTTTTGTTTTTGTTTTTTGTTTTTGTATTTTTTTTTTTGTTTTTCTCATTCCTTTACTTTTTAATAGCTTATTGTATATTTTTGGTAACTTAATAGCTTATAGTATGATTCTAATATATATGTCTGCTTTTTTTATTCCTACAGCTTTTGCGTGGTTTAAGTGCAAGGAGGGCATAGAAGATTGTGAGAGTTATCTGAAAAAAATGGGGATACTTGGAAGAGGAGGGAAGCTATTTGGTGTTGATCCAAAATTTGCTAGGCTTAGCATGCTGAGCACGGCCGATGTGTTTGATGAATTCTTAATTAGGTTGTCAAATGCTAAAAGGGAATAGTGATTATGTATTGAAATAATGGCTAGGGCTTCAAATTGGCAAAACTTGTCGGGCTGGCTAGTTTTAGATAGGTTAGATTTTAAAATTATGGGCCCATTTAAATTAACATATGTTTAGTCTGCTCGTTTAGCACGTGAGTTAATTGGGCCAAACTTATTTATTTTCAAATTGATTTGTCAGTCCATTTACTTATTTAATTATTTTTAATTATAAATAATATGAATTTGATTTTATGGGTTTGATATATCTTGAATTTAGAGTTTGTTTTTATTTTGAAGAGAACATTTGAATTTATATATTTTATTTTGACTTTGTGATTTTGATTTTATATGAAAATATGTTAATTTTAAAGTAAAAAAATTCTTAAAAAATTAAAATTAAAATGCAGACAACACGTTTATGTCTACCAAACATCGCTTATATTAATAAGGCTGATAAATTATCAATCCATTTTAATTAATACATTTTTGGCATGACTCGTTTAAACTGAGAGTTAATCGAATTGGGACAGATCCGTTTAACAGCCAATAATGGTATATATGTGATGGTAATTCGAATTCACATGAACGGAAGTTAAAAATTGATATATGTAGCGACCCAAAGAAAAAAAGATATATGTGATATAGGATGAGTAAAATTAGGGTAGAGATCTCAATTTAGATTTTCATGAAAATGAAAAGAACAGAAACATAATAAAAAGTGTCACAGAGATACTAGTCAAACTAAAGCTTGTATCCTTGTCAAAACAATTTTTCAATGAAGGAAAATATTTTGATGAAATGCTAATTCCTTCTCTTTTTTGT
Source organism: Ormosia emarginata (assembly GCA_029884605.1). NCBI lineage: Eukaryota > Viridiplantae > Streptophyta > Magnoliopsida > Fabales > Fabaceae > Ormosia > Ormosia emarginata. The sequence continues at coordinate 15,445,263 of JAQQTP010000090.1, forward strand.
GCGATCTATTTAAAGTTTGATAGATAAAGTGTTATCTCTAGCAATTATAACTTCTGAAATAATGATATTAGAATTGTAATATACGAAAAATAATAATGTACTTTAAATGCTGAAACACTTGCTATTGTTCAATGAAAACGTAAATAGCATAGCATATGCAAATCAAGGATTTGAAATTCTAAATTGCACAGGTCGAATAAAGTACGTAAATTATCCCAAGGGTAAACACAAATTTTTTTTCAAAAACGAAAAAAGAAAAAAAATTCACCAACACCTATAAGTTTGACCTCATGTTGAAATAGTCCCCATAGATATTCAATTTCAGATGAAATGCCTTTAAACTTCAAAAACATAAAGAAAACCCTTCTATACTTAAACAAAAAATCATTCATGACATGACTTGTAGGTATTGATTGATACATATGGTAATCTTTAATTTATATAGTTTATCTTTTTGGTTAAATTAAAGTTTTGGTCCTTATAGTTCATACTCATTTATAATTTAATTCTTATAAATTTTTTGTTCAAATCAATTCTCATACTTACAATTGTTTTTAAAATAGTTACTATTGTTAATTTTCATTTTAACACCGTTAATTTAATATCTACTATGCATCTTATGGAGAAGAACATAGCATATAGAAGAGAAAGTATTGGACAAAAGAGTGTTTAGTGAAAAAAAATAAGCTCCTATTAGAATAAATAAATACTTTATTTGATATTTTACAGAGAAAATGAGCTTCAATGAGTCCCTATTGAATAAAAAAGATACTTACTTTGTTAGCCAATTAATAATATTATAACGATATTATAACATAAATTAATGGTGAGACTATTTTGAAAACTTTTGAAAGTGTAAGGATTGATTTGAAAAGAGAAAAACTAATTAAAAGAATTTAATTAAAAATGAGTGTAAACTATAAGGACTAAAATTTTAATTTAACCTATCTTTTTAAATAAATTTTAACTTTCTCCTTTTAATTTAACTTCTTGAATTATTCGATATTTTGTATTCTATGGAAATAGAAAATAAAAAGAATATGAACAAATAGATTGTCATGTCACAACCAAAAAAACTAGAGAACCTCTCTTTCCCTTTTCCCTCGAACCTACATACACAGAACCACTGCATGATCCATCTTCACCCTCATCATCACCCACCCTCACCCTCACGAGAAATTCTTGCATACTCAGGGAGTATTATACTACTCCACTCAAAATGTAACACATGGCACTGTATAATCATTCACGTTATTAGATTGAAAATAAAATATTATTAAATTAGATCTAAATAGTTACAAAACTGTCAAGAGTATTACTCTCAGAGTATCTAAGTTATTTTCCCACCATCACTCACCGTTTTGCGACCCACTCTCACTGATAATCACATATTTTATACATTAATAAACTCTTATTTTTAGTCATTTACACTCTCCATGTACTTAATTGATTGAGTTTAGTTATGTTTTGTAAGTTTGGACTCAAATTGGACTTAATTGATTTTTCTAGCATTATTTGGGTCTTACATTGTTTCTGTATTTCCTCCATATCTTGAGTTCTAGATGTGTAAAAATTATGTATCTTACCTTGTAGGAAAGATAAGAGAGAGCTCTACATCTTTCATGAGAGCTCCAGGTAAAATATAGACATCTAGAGGAGCTAAATGGACTTGGAAGTCAGAACACAGGTTTTATGACTAGAACCTAAACAGTGTGCAGTAATTGGAGAATAACTCGGGCTGTAGGAACTTTCTTGGGTTGAAATTTGGATATTTGAAAGTTAAGATCCATATCTACAACTTTCATGAGAACACAAAACTCAGATCGGACTCCTTGAAGGTGATATTGGGGTTTGAAGTCAGAAAAGAGGTGTTGTACTTGGGCCTGAACATTGTTTAGTAATTAGGTCATATCTCGGGTTATAGGTGGTGAAATGAGCTGAAATTTGGATATCTGAATGTTAAGACCCATATCTATAACTTTCATGAAGACCACTTTTTCATTTGATTACGGCATCCATGAGTTAAGTAATGAATGATTTTGGAGACAAAGAATCTCAATAATCTAACCGCTCATCCAACCACTCCACCACTCATCTAACCACTCCACCCACTCATCCACCCACTCAATAATCAGCCCCCTTGTCATTTTATATATCTAGTCCTCTATAAAAGGCTCCATTGGCTAATCATTTAGAAGACTTTGGTTTTAGGCTTGGTTAGGAGAAATTATGTTCATGCTTGTATATTGTCTTCCTTTGTTATAATTTTCTTTTGTTCTAATTTGAAGTTATATTCATCTTTCTCTTCTACTCTATTTCTTTCTTCTTGATTATGAGTACTTAATTTTCATTTTGCTTGGGTGAAATAGTGAAACTCTTGGTAACGAAATAATGTAAGATTATTCTATTTCTTGAGCTTAAATGATATATTATAAAGTGGACATTATATGTGTTGTATTTTATTTCCAATCAATTTAGAAACCTTCATTGTATAGTAGAGATCTTGATTTATTGTAGACAAGAGGATTGGCACAGTGAATGCTTGAGCTCACTTACAATTGTTGGTAGATAATTGAAGGAATCATAATATGATTGCATATATAATTGAATTTTGAATGTTATATTTTCTGATTGGAACTTCCTTTATGTGTAGATTTCAATTAAGTTATAAAGAGAAATAACCTTGCCTCTAAATTATTACCAAGAGTGGATCTCCTAACCCAAGCAAATCATTTATCATTTGTGAATAACTTTTATTACTTTTGGTGTTGTAACAAATTCTTTTCTTTCCTCAAATAATTTTTCTTCATCAATTCCCTGTGGATCGATCTCGAACTCCCGAGAATTTATTACTTGAGACAACCTGCACTTGGGTTTATATCCTTTAAGTTCGCATCAAGTTTTTGGCGCCGTTGTCGGGGACTTAATTTGAAGTTTTAATTTATTGAGGTTCTCATTCTTTAATAATATCTATTCTCTCTTCTCCCTCACCGGAACAAAAGATCGGCTTGTCGGTTCTTCGGTTTCTTCACTAACTCTTTAACTTACTAACTTACTAACCTACTAACTTGCTAACATACTAACTTTTATATTTATATTATTTATTTATGTTATTAATTTTTAATTTATGTCATTTAACTAACTTTTATTTTTTGCTCTCTAACTTTTAATTTACGTCATTTATTTTTCGATCTCTAACTTTTAATTTATGTTATTTATTATTGTTTTCTAAACGTAATGAAATAATCTTTCTTCTTCTTTTCTCTTTCGTCGGCTCTGGTGGGGTTCGCCTCTCTCTAATTTTCATATTTTAAATTTATTTTCTGCAGTTTACTTTATGCACTTTATTTTCTGTATTTTACTTTCTACACTTTCTAACTTATTAATTATTAACTCTCTAATTATCTAACTTTTTAATTTATCAGTTATCTAACTTTTTACTTTATCAGTTATCTAACTTTTTACTTGTTAATACTTATTGGGTGGTTGGTTTATACCATATCCTTGTTAATATTTAATGACTAGTGTAAACCGCCGACTTGTATATTATTTTTTCTATTTTAAGTCATTTATTTATGCTTAATTGGTATCGTGATTTAAATTCTTGTCGTTTAGTTAAAATTAATCCTGGTACTTTATATATTGATTTGTTTGAATCACAATCACACACAATTGACACAATTGCTGAAAATAAAAGTGTACATAATGAACATGAAAATCAATCGTTGCGAACCATGCGTGAATATTTGCAATCACCTTGAAATTCTAGTCCATCATGTTTTATTTTTTCACTCAATGCCAATAATTTTAAATTTAAGCCAGATATGATTTCTTTACTTTCTAATTTTCATGGTTTAGAGTCTGAAAGCCCATATTTACATCTGAAAGAATTTGAGGAAGTATGTATTACCTTTAATGATCAAAATTACACTGAAGAGATTGTTAAGCTTAAATTGTTTCTTTTTTCTTTAAAAAATAAACCAAAATCTTGGCTTAACACTTTGAAACCAAGATCAATTGGCACATGGTAAGAAATACAAGGTGAGTTCTTAAAGAAACTTTTTCCAACACATAAAACCAATGCTATGAAAAGACAAATCCAAAATTTTTTTTAAAATTCAAATGAAGCATATTTTCAATGTTGGGAACGGTTTAAAGATTTGTTAAATTCTTGCTCACATCATGCTTTTGAAAAATGGCGCACTATAAGCTTCTTTTATGAAGGTTTAACACTTGAAACTAAACAATTTGTGGAAACAATGTGCAATGGTGAGTTTCTTGATAAAGAACCTGATGAAGCTTTAGACTATTTAAACCAGCTAGCTGAAAATTCTCAATCTTGACATGGTACTAATATTTCTGAAAATTTAATTAGATCTAACCTTTCAAGTGCTAATAAAGGAAAATATCACCTTAATCAAGAGGAAGATCTAAATGCTAGGTTTTCCAGTTTGGCTAGAAAGGTTGAAGCCATGGAATTAAGAAAATCAAAAGAAATTAAATCTGTGCAAAATGAAGAAATTTGTGGCATTTGTGATGACTTAGGACACTCAACACATGAATGTCCTAATTTTCCTATTTTTAAAGAAGTTGTACATGAGCAAATAAATGCAATGAATAATTTTAAAAAGTCATTTACTTCTTTTTTTTCAGATACATACAATCTGGGATGGAGAAATCACCCGAACTTTAGCTGAAGGAATAATAATCAGTTACAATTCGTGTAACCACCACTTCCTCAGGCACAACAAGACTCTTAAAATTCTCAAGGATATGCACCTTATGTCCCACCATATAGGAAAAACCTTGAAGAAACACTACATACATTCATAGAAAAGTAAAAGACTATTAATAAACAAAACAATTAAACCATGATTGACATAAAAGAAACTCTTGTTAAACTTTTTTCTGCACTCACCATTCATGAGAAAGAAAATTTTTCTTCTCAACCTCAACCAAATCCCAAGGGTCAGTACAATATAAATGAGGGGAGTTCAGAAAACCAACAAATAGATCAAGTCAAGTCAGTGATAACTCTTAGGAGTGAAAAGGTTGTTGAAAAACAAATTCTCGAACCTTGTGAGAAAGAAGATGAACTAATTCTCCAAGAAAATGAAGAAGTTGACCAAAAAGAGACCAAACTCTCACTTGCACTCCTATTTCCTCAAGCATTAAACAATTCAAGGAAATTGAACCATAACACTGAAATTTTTAAAATTTTGAAACAAGTGAAGGTCAATATTCCTCTGTTAGATGCTATCAAACAGATTTCTTCTTATGCCAAATATTTGAAGGACTTGTGCATTATTAAAAAGAAACTAAATGTAAAAAAGAAAGCATTTTTGGCTGAACAGGTAAGCTCCATTCTTCAAACCAATAATACGTTGAAATATAAAGACCCTGGTTGTCTTACAGTTTCATGCATTATTGGAGAACATAAAATTGAAAAAGCTTTACTTGATCTTGGTGCTAGTGTCAATTTGCTTCCATATTCAGTTTATCAGCAACTCAACTTGGGTGAGTTAAAACTAACTTCTGTAACTCTTCTACTTGCCGATAGATTAATTAAAATTCCAAGAGGAATAGTGGAAGATGTGTTAGTTCAAGTTGATAAATTCATATATCCTATGGATTTTATTGTCTTGGATACTGAACATATGGTTGATAGTTGCAAGTCTATTCCTAGTATTTTAGGCCGTCCATTTTTAACAACATCTAATGCTTTGATAAATTGCAGAAATGGAGTGGTGATGCTAACATTTAGAAACATGACACTAGAGCTCAATGTTTTTAACATGTGCAAACAACCACAGGAAGTCCTTGATGAAAAGGAGGAAGTTGAAGGAATTGAAGCCATTATAGATGATCATCTTCAAACAAGGAGTTCTTCTGACCCATTAGAAATTTGTTTAGTCAATTCATTTGATTTAGACATGCAATTAGAAGATGATATCTCTGAAATATGTTCTTTGCTTGATTGTACACAGGTAATGGAGTACAAGAGATGGAAGCCAAGATTTGAAGAGCTAAAACCCATGAATGATAATGCCCATGAAGAAGTACCCACACTGAAACTAAAGCCATTACTTGCTGGGTTGAAGTACACTTTTTTGGGAGAATAGCAAAGCTTTCCAGTGGTAATTTCCTCGTCTCTTACTAAAGAACAAGAAGGTATGTTAACAGAAGTACTTAAAAGGCATAAAAGTGCAATTGGATGGACATTAAAGGACATAAAAGACATTAATTCATTAATTTGTACACATAGAATACATTTAGAGGATAATGCTAAAACTTCTCAATAACCTCAAGGAAGATTAAATCAACACATGAAAGAGGTAGTTAAAGTTGAAGTCCTTAAATTGCATGATGTTGGAATTATCTATCCTATCTCTGATGGCCAATGGGTAAGCCCTACACAAGTTATGCCTAAGAAATCTAGAATAACAGTAGTTGAAAATGATAAAGGTGAATTAATACCTACGCGAGTCTCATCTAGTTGGCGTATGTGTATTGATTTTAGAAAATTAAATGCTGCTACTAGGAAAGATCATTTTCCTTTGCCATTTCTTGATCAAATTCTGGAAAGGGTAGCAGGACATCCATATTACTATTTTCTTGATGGTTTTTCGGGTTATAATCAAATACCAATTGCATTGAAAGATTAAGAAAAGACTACTTTTACATGCCCATTTGGTACTTTTGCATATAGAAGAATGTCTTTTGGCCTTTGTAATGCTTTGGCAACATTTCAAAGATGCATATTAAGCATTTTTAGTGACATGATTAAGCATTATTTAGAGGTTTTCATGATGATCTGACAATTTTTGGAAATTCTTTTGAAAATTATCTTGATAATTTGGAAAAAGTTCTTAAAAGATGCGAAGATAAAGGATTTGTGTTAAATTGGGAAATATGTCATTACATGGTTACCTCAGGAATAATGTTAGGTCATGTGATATCTTCTAAAGGAATTGAAGTTGATAAGGCCAAAGTTGAATTAATTGCCCATTTGCCTTCCCCAAAAACAGTCAGAGATGTTCGTTCCTTTTTAGGACATGTAAGATTTTATAGAAAATTCATTAAGGACTTTAGTGTCATATCTAGACCATTATGTAATCTTCTGTTGAAAGATACACCATTTGATTGGACTCAAGAATATCAAAAATCTTTTGAAAAATTAATTGGTCTTCTGACATCTGCTCATATCATGCAATCTCCTGACTGGTCTTTGCCTTTTGAATTGATGTGTGATGCTAGTAATTTTGTTGTTGGTACTGTTTTAGGCCAAAGAAACGAAGGAAAGCCTCATGTGATTTGTTACGCAAGTAGAACTTTAAATAGTATACAAATGAATTACACTACTACTGATAAAGAACTACTTGCTATAATTTTTGCACTGGACAAATTTCAATCTTACTTAATTAGTTCTTCTATTGTGATTTTTACCGATCATGCTGCTGTTAGATATTTGATGTCTAAGCAGGATACCAAACCAAGATTGATATGGTGGATCGTGTTGCTTCAAGAATTCAACATCACAATAAAAGATAAGAAAGGAGCCAAAAATGTTATCGCTGATCATTTGTCCTGACTTACAACAGGCTCACCTTTTGATAGCACACCCATCAATGATTCTTTTCCTGATGAATTTTTATTTTCTGTCAATTCTATGCCTTGGTTTGCTAACATAGTCAACTTTCTTGTAACAAGAAAGATGCCACCTCAATGGACGCACCAAGATAGAAGAAAATTTTTAACAGAGGTGAGAAATTTTTATTGGGATGACCCATACTTGTCCAAATATTGTCCTGACCAAATCTTTCAGAGATGTGTGCCTGACAGTGAGGTAGGTAGTGTCATTAAATTTTGTCACTCAGAAGCATGTGGAGGTCACTTTTCTTCAAAGAAAACAGTTGCGAAAATCTTACAGTGCAAATTTTATTGGCCCACTTTATTTAAGGACTGGTATACTTTTTGCAAAAGCTGTTAAAATTGTTAAAAAATGGGCTCAATTTCTAAAAGAAACATGACGCCTCTAAACCTCATCCTTGTCATTGAAATTTTTGATTGTTGGAGAATTGATTTCATGGGCTCATTTCCATCTTTATTTGGATTTGTGTATATTTTGGTTATAGTTGATTATGTCTCAAAATGGATTGAGGCAATTCCATGCCGACACAATGATCATAAAACGGTTCTCAAATTTTTAAAAGAAAATATCTTGTATCAATTTGGAATCCCTCGAGCTATCATCAGTGATGGGGGAACACATTTTTGCAATAAATCATTTGACTCTTTAACGAATAAATATGGTATTACACACAAAATTGTCATCCCTTATCACCCTTAAACAAGTGGACAAGTTGAATTGGCAAATAAGGAGATTAAACAAATTTTGAAAAAAACAGTTAACCTAAATCGTAAAGATTGGTCTTTAAGACTAAACGATGCACTTTGGGCTTACCTTACTGCTTTCAAAACATCTTTGGGCATGTCACCCTATTGGTTAGTCTATGGAAAACCTTATCACTTGCCTGTAGAATTGGAACATAAAGCATTTTGGGCCGTTAAAGCTTTCAATATAAATCTTAATGATGCTTGTAAGATACGTAAATTGTAATTAAATGAACTTGAGGAATTGAGAAATGATGCATATAAAAATTCAAAGATGTATAAAGTTAGAACAAAAGCTTTTCATGACAAGACAATTTTGAGAAAATCTTTTGAAATTGGTCAAAAAGTTCTGTTTTATAATTCTCATCTGCACCTATTCCCTGGAAAATTGAGATCTAGGTGGAGTGGTCCTTTTGTTGTCAAACATGTGTATCCTCATGGGGCCATAGATATTGAGAATCCTAGGAATGGTAATATGTTTAAAGTCAATGGACAAAGACTCAAATCATTTCTGAAAAACTAAGTTGATAAGGTAGAATTCACCTCTCTTTTTTATCCTTGTTATGAATAGAATTTATTCTAATTTTGTTGCCTTGTTTTTGCAGTTCTTTGTGTTGCCGGTTAAGTGGCAGATAACGGTACCCCGTGACTCTCAAGTTGGTTTGTTTTTCAGTTTCCCAAAATAACTGAATCCTTCTCCTTTAAAATGGATGTCATTCTTTCAAACCCGAGAAAACATTTTCCTTCCCTCCCTCAAAATGCTCTGACAAAAATCTACAAAGGTAGATGTGAAAGATTGAGACTGTTAATGCACAAGGGTATGCCAGAAGATGTACGCTGGATAATTGAAGCAAAGGTCCGACTAGCAGGTGAGTCTTCAATTTCATTTGACTTATACATGCCAGGTCTTAGTAGAAGTTCGTATTCTAAAAGGAGAAGAGTAAAAAGGTTACAAGTTTGTCACAAATATGCACGATGGAATTGTAACAAGCGATGTCATTCTTTGGGGATGATTTCTGCAAACAGAGAAGATAAATTTTTTTTCATTAAGAATGAACTGAGTAAGGAGTCATTAGATGATATCTTATTGACTCTTGAGATGCATTCTTGTGGATTTGTGCATTGTGAACTTCTTAATTTGTGGAATCTCTTCAAGGATGAAGAAATACGCTACAGTCTTGGGAATCTGACTCTAAAAGATCCTGTTTGCCAATTTATAAGAAAATTGGATGGGAAGCTTATCCTCGACTCATAGAAGGCGTTTAAGGACATGAAACCAGAGGCAAATGTGATCGATATCCACAATAATTTGTACATATTATCTTCTTCTTCATGCCCTTCTTAAAAAAAACAAAACAAAACAAAAGAAAAAAAAAAAAATAAAAAAAAAAAAATGTTTGAACAAGGGCAATCCGATGGAAGGAGTACTATGACTTTAATTAGTTGTAGAGCCCCAGCCTTTGGCTGACCCGTCATTTAATTAGTTCGTGTACCATGCTTTATAGAGAGCCGCACTCCATAATCCAATGTTTACCATGTAGGCACTGTGGAGTTGATGGACAGGCAGAAGTGTCCCACTCTGGTTATTAGTGAGAAGTAACCCGCGACTGCCAAAGCGTATAAGGCATTTGAGCTTAATCCTCTCTTTTATTAGAAGGGGCTCTCAGCGCCCCGGGATGGGACGTTCTGGATCTTAGACATTATAGGTTTCAGACCCAGGATGGAAACCCACAATGGTTTCTTCTTTCTCTTTTCTCTGAATAAATGGACGTGAGTGTCTACTGCACTGGTGACACACAGTATAAAGATATGCCACTACTGCACTCATGACGCGCAGTATAAAAATACGTCATGAAAACTATACATAAAAGTATGTCATCATTTGCTATTATATTTCTTTTATCTTTGTATAATTTTACTGTATTTTGGTTTTGGACAGACGATCCTTTGAGCATGGTCATTCAGAGGTTTCTAGACTTCTTTACCCTAATGGTTTTCTTGAAGTAAAAAAAAAAAAAAAAAAAAAAAAAAAAAAAAAACAAAAAAAAAAAAAAAAAAAAAAGATTCTATGTTTCTTAATTTCAAACTTTTTGACAACAGCCAACCTACCCTTATGGGTGCTATTATTATCCTTTCTATTCTTTTTCCTATTTAAACACTTCATTTCCTCCACTTTCCTCCAACTCAGAATCATTTAAAGAGAAATATGAGTATAGATACGGAAGGTATTTCTGTTCGTCGACTTAAAAATATCTGTGTATTTTGTGGGTCTAAGTATGGGAAGGGTTTAGAGTTTGTAAACGCAGCAACCACTCTTAGTCGATCACTTGCTGCGAGGAATATTCATCTTGTATATGAGGGAGGTTGTCGTGGGTTAATGGGGGCTGTATCACTTGCTGCATATATAGGAGATAGTCAGGTTTTAGGTGTTATTCCTGAACCTTTAGCTCAACAGAACATCACTGGAAAAATAATTGGGGAGGAACTTAAGGTATCATCAATGCATGAACGAATGAAGATAATGCTTGACAACTCTGATGAATTCATTGCCTTACCAGGTGATTTTGGTATCTTGAAAGAAGTTTTTCAAATTGTCTCTTGGGCCCAACTGAACATCCAGCATAAACCCATAGGTTTGTTGAATGTAAATAATTTCTTTCATATTTTGTTACTTTTTCTTGACAAAGCTGTGGAACAAAAATTTATCACACCTTCGGTAAGACAACTTCTTATCTCTGCTTCCACTATTAATGAGTTAATTGATAAATTAGAAGCTTTTGTTCATAAACCTGACCCAACAATAGCTCAGATAGATTAGTCAGCAGGAAACAGTGAGGGAAGCAAGATGAAAAGAAAGCTAGATTTGACACTTCGTTTATAGCTTTCCTTTACTTTTAATGTTATTTATTGTACTTTGTTTCTATTTAAATTTGTGTCAGATTTCTCCAGTAGGTAATATCTTCTATCCTTTACTCATCTATATTTTAACATTGAGGATAATGTTGTGATCTGGTTAGGGGGAAGGATAGTTAACCAAAAAAAATTTTTTTTTGGGAAGTATGATATGATTGTCATGGACTTACTAAACTAATGAATAATGATAGAGAAATGAGTAATTTTACTCCTGAGACGCATCTAAATTGGGAAGTATGTTTAGTGATATGACTGTCAAATACCTATTCGTAGTAAAATCAATTAAGGATGGCAGAGTAAGGAGTAAATTTTGCCTTGGAGGTAAGTTTACTCTTGAGATGCATCTTAGTTGAGGAAATAATTATTGTGTAAAAGTAGCAAATGGATTCTTGGATCTTAGCACAAATTGTCTTCTGTCTTAAATTACACAAGCTTGAATATGAATGATGATATGGTGGATTGAGAATGATAGAAATATGCCTTGTGAGATTTTGAGCCTATTGATGAATTGATTAAACATTTGTACCATTCTCTTCTTTCTTGTGTGATTTTCACTCATGGAATTGTTACTCTAGAACTTGCTTTGATTCTTTTTTAGGCTACATTTTCATATGCATTGTGAACACTCAATTTTGTCCAGACAAAAAAATAATAAGAAGAAACAAGAAAATGAAAATATAAAAAAAAAACAAAAAATAAAAAATAATAAAAATCAAAAATAACAAAAAAGGGTATAATAAAAAAAAGAAAGCAATTCACTCAGCACTCAATTTCTCCACTTCACAGCACACACGCATATCCTCTGCATTTTTCCACTCACTCTCACCCACTCCATTATTCATTTAATTTCTTTTAGCAACAGACACAATACACACACCCACTCTCTTTGTCTCATTTATTTTACGTCCCACTCACACTTTCACTCACTTGCACCACTCATTCTCACTCTCACAAATATGCACTCACGTAGAAAAAGGAGGGAGCGACATCAGTGTGCTATTCATTCTCATTTTCACTATAAAACCACTCCACTCCATTTTCCGAAAGGGCTTCAACACGTAGAAACACTTCCTTCCAACCATCTTCCTCTCACCTCTCCTTCCAACCACCCCTCACGTGACCCAGCTCCATAATCCAACAAACAAACCCCTCCACTCTCACATAACCATCACCCACATCCATAACCACAACACCATAACTCAAGTTCTACTCACCTCCATCTTCATCTTCACTTCCATCTCACCCCTCAAGCTTCCACCCTCAACGTAAAGTCCTCCACCATCTCCCTCAATCTCAAGGTCACCACCCTACTCACCATTTCTTCTTCCTTCCATAATCATCCCCCATGCAGCACCTTGCACCACCGTAAGCTCCCCTCTCTACCAATCATCTCCCTCCAACCGTAGCATCATTCTCACACAAAAAAAAAAAAACCAACCTCCATCCAAGCTTCCTTCACCATCTTTAATCATCTTCTCTCAACTAGAACTCCAACCGTGGCCACCCTTCAAGCTCCATAACCATCCTTCACCTTCCCCACAAACCAACCTCCTCCACGTAAATACCATAGCCATCACACCACCATTTTCAAGCTCACCACTCACCATCAATCCACTATCTATCTTCCTCTCTAAGCAAAACCGTGACAACCTCCACCTAGTTGCCACCACCTTCACCAACGTGGACCTCCATAACAACCACCCATCTTCAACCCTCCATAGCTTCCTAAACCGTGACCTCACCATAGCCACCCAAGCAACTTCCATCTCCCACAACCCATCCAATCTTTCCTCACCACTTTGCACCTTAATCCACCGAGTTAACTCGTTTCACCACCCCTCCTCACAGCCTCACTCACAACGATACCGGGGGTTTTCATTTTGGGAGGAGCTTCACCACTATCATCTCTCGCCTTTCACTACCCAGTCTTCATCTTCACTCTCCACCTAGACCGTAACTGACCCCAACCTCACTACCTCACCTTCTTCACTCCATCACCCGTAACCACCATTTTCTTCCTTACAAACCAACCAGCCCACTCCTGTTCATTATCTTCCTCACCACCCTCCATGTATCCATGTCCAAACTACTCTCCTAAACCGTGAAGCCACCTCCACCCATTCCTGTTCATCATCTTCCTCTCCATTTCCGTTCTCAAGCTCCAACCGTGACCAAGCAGCCACCATCATCACCTTCCAAGACCAAGCAGCCACTACCATTCACCTCCAACCATTCTACCACATCCTTTCCACTCCACGCTGCACCAGAGCTGAAAACCAGAATCCCATCCAGCCACCATAGCCACGAGCTCCACTGCACGTAAACCACCGAACCCACAGCAGCAACCAGTAACTCCACAAGCAGCTCCACCATCTTCAAGCAGCTCCACCAACCACAACAGTCACTAACCTTCACCTCCAAACGTAGCCCACCACCTTGCCTCATCCCCACCGAGTTGACTCACTGCTACCATTTGAACCTCCAACCTCTCACCTTGCACCATACAACCACCCATATACAAGCTCCTTCATACAGCCGCACCACCGTCTGGAAGCTGCAACGCACCAAGCCACCGTCCCACGTCCAGCCAGTCCACTACGTCTCTGCCTGTTACTCCCCAACGAGACCCAGGTCCCTGTCTGTGCTTTATTCCTCCATTTTGCGTGTTTTCTGTGTGTTTCATTTTAGACCTTGGTTTCTTTTATTATATTTACATATGTATATTCGTTTTTCTGTTGGCTTTATTAAAGCATTGTTTTCTGTTTTTATATATATATGTATATATATCTATATATATATAAGTTTGGGCTACTAAAAAACAGCCCACCAACGTGGGTTGATTCAATTTTGGTCTTAAAAAAAAATAAAAAAAATATAATATATTAAAAAAAAAAAACGTAAAAGAAAAGAGATGGGAAGTGGTAAAAAGGTAATATAAAAAAATAAAAAAAAAAAGAAAAACAAAAAGAATTAGTATTGGGAGTGTTTTTGGTTTGGTGAATTTTCTTTTGGGCTAAGGTTAATTTTGTTTAGTAGTTTAGATATTTTAATGAAAAAAAATAATAAATAAAAAAAATATAGAGACAGAATAAATAGGATTAGATAATAATAAAGATTCCAAAAGAATAAAAATAAAAAAAAATGAAAAGATGAAAAAATATAAAAAATAAAAAGGGTAAAAATAATAATAATAAATAAAAAAAAAACAAATAAAAAAAATCTTTTAATCAATGCAATGACCGACGATGATGATTGAATAGCGAATGCTATCTTAAATGTCGTTTGAATCATAAGGGTTTATTGAGTAGCCTAGTGCTAACTTGAACCCTGTGCAAGAATGTTTTTTTTAGTTTCAAACAATAAAATTTTCTTTTCCAAAAAAATCTTTTTAATTAAAATCAACTCACTTATTTTCTACAGAACTACGTAACTTTGAGTTCCTCATTGCACCTGAGGGTACGTAGGAGCATAATTTTCATTATTGTCAAGTTCAAAAATTAAATTTTCACAATTTGGTTTTTCTTTTTTTTTTTTTTAAAATAAAAAATAAAAAATAAAAAAAAAAATAAAAAATAAAATAATAATTTTTTTTTAAAAGGGGTAAAATAAATAAGTTTGAGATTATTAATTTTTTGCACAATTAGACTTAAGGTACCGTCTAAGACGGGTGTGATAGGAGTGTTGTGGGATTAATTTTCCATCCTTCCTTAACCATAACCGACTCCCGAATCCGATTTGGTTCCAAAGACCATTTTCTAAAAAGGTTTTCCAATTTTTCCTAAATTTAAATAAAATTGGTGGCGACTCCATATTTTAATTCTTTTTTAAAATCACGCGAGTTTGCTATTCCCGCCGCGATCCCGGTCGCGACGGATGGCGACTCCACCGGGAATATTTAGAGAGTCGTGCCCTGTTGTGGTTAATTGTGCAAAATTTTAATAATCTTTGTTTATTTGTTTTACCCAATTTTCTTGTTTTTTGTTTCCTTATCTATTTGTAAATATTTTTGTTAATACTTTGTGTAAATATTTGATAGCTTTATTTTGTATATTTTTACTTGTATGTATTTTGGTACTTAATAGTTGAAACCCTAGGATAGATGATTCTTTGGTGGCTTGTATATATTTGTTCTTTGTGGTTTAGGAGGTAATCTTTAGTCTTTTAAATTTTTAATTGTACAGTTAGTATGCTCCCTCACACACGTCACTATCACTTATCTCACACACTTGTTGGGCTCTACACCCGAGTCTGTGCGAACCTGAGGAATAGGAAGGGTCTCGATTTTTGTTATTGATGGGCTTCATGCTCACTTGACATTGGTTGAGACGCCACTCAGATTGTTACCGTATCATTGACTAATCGTATTGAGAGGGTTTATCCCTACTTATGATTTATTCATGAATTGGATCCTTGTCTTTCGAGATAGGGGCAATCTGGGGACCATGACGTTTAGAGGTCTAGATCTGTCCTAAAAATCTTGCACTGGTAGATAGAATATAGTGACAATCAAAATTAGAGTTGTGACTTTGAGGAAATCCAACCTTTAAGTTTCACCTGATTAGGACACAAAGGGAGCGTGCTTCTTCTTTATCTATTTATTTCTCATATCATTCATTCTTGTATTTTTTTTAAAAAAAAAAATCATAAAAAAGGGGAATGCTTCATCTTGCATTTTCATATCATTTGTATAACATTCATGGCATTTCTCAAACCAAAGAAAAATAAAAAAGGGACATGCATTATCTTGCATTTGCATGACATTCCAAAAAAAAAAAACATCATCTTACAGTTCCATGTCATTTTCTTGTCATTTTCTTGCATAAAAAAAAAATAAAGAGGGCATGCATCAGCAAATCACGCATAATCCTTTGGGTTTACGACCCTATAAGGATTTCTTCATGTAGAATGTTAGGGTACATTTTAGAGTTACCTCGATGAGGGGTATCCTTAGGATGCATTCTTCATTTTTCTGGTTTGCTTACGTTATTCTTTGTTTACTTTCAATAGGGTGAGTTTACTTGGTAAAGTGGAAGGATTAGTACTCATTCAATAGCAAGTAATGGACGAGATACGCCAAAGGAGAAATACCAGCAGTGCAGTGGATCTTAAAAGGAATATGAAGATTACAGTAAATGGCAGTGATTTAAGGCGTGTAAGGGACATTACTCAACACATGACTCCTAAGGCTCGATCAGAGTTTTTAAACAGTTATGGACAAATCATAGATTTGTTACGCATCCCTGTGGAAGAACCTGTTTTGAGTGGCCTAGCCCAGTTTTGGAATTGTTCTTTGAAATGTTTTGAGCTGCCCGACTTGGATATTGCACCAACCATAGAAGAATATGCCATCATGCTGAGACTCTCAATGAGCAAGTACCCCAATGTTTATCTTTATAAAGGATATTACGTGTCAGAAGGAAAAATAGCAGAACTCATAGGAGTTCGGTGCAAATCAGTTAGGCATGGAAAAGAGAGGGGAAACACAAGGATTGAAGAAGAGTTACCTAGAAGCGCATCTTGAGATACTAGCGCAACAAGGAAGATGGGATCTCTTTAATAAGACATTGGCACTAACCATCTTTGGATTAGTCTTATTCCCATTCACTTCAGATATAGTGGACCAAGCGGCAATGGATGCCTTCTTCAAGTTTGAGAATCATAGGGCAAATCCAATCCCTGCTATTCTCGCTGACACTTTCTTGACCATGGAGATTTGCCACAGAAAAGGTGGGGGAATGATTCGATGTTGCACACACATGTTGTATGTTTGGATCATGACGCACATGGATGCACACAATCACCTGGGTCTCTTACCTGATCCACTAAGAAATTTTGGTCGCATTCCAGTCAAGCAGCAAAAAGCCCATGAATGGAAAGATGAGTTCATGAAGATGGGATCAAACTCTTTCAAATGGGTTTGCTCATGGTATCATGGGGGAGAGATATTGCTCAGTTGTGGTGACTTCTCTAATATTCCTTTAATGGGTGTGAGAGGTTGTGTATCTTTCTCACCGGTCCTTGTGCTTAGACAGCTCCAATGGACTCAGCACGTGCCTGACGAGACACAACTGAGAGGATTTAGCTTTTTATATGGGAAAGATGGAAGCACTACTAAGCAGGAAAATGAGGTCAGGGACGCTTGGAAAAATATTCATAGGGCAGGGGCGAAAGAACTGGGAAAACGTGTGGCAATTCCTACTTCTGAATACCTACAATGGAGAGCAACAAGAAGGGCTCAAAATAGTACCCCTCAGGCGGTGTCAAGTGATGAAAATCACTCTCAAATTATATCTCAAATGACCACCCAGATAGAGAGGATGAAAGCGCAGATGCAGTTTTTGGAACAAGAGAAGGAAGCCGCTGAGTTGAAGGTCGTCATTCACTCAAGTCGGTGCCAGAAGTTAGCCGACAAGATTGAAGACTTGAAGGATGCACAAGCGATGTTGCTTTGAAGCCCCGAGCCGGTAAAAGGGCAAGAAAAGGAAAAGAGGTGGAATCAAACATGACCACTCTAGAAGTCCAAGAGCTACGAGTGAAGGTAAGTGCTCAAGAAGAATCGATAAAGAAGATTCTGCAGATGAAAGAAGAATTGGAATTAAATACTAGAGCACAAGACCAAAAGATGCAATCTTTACAAGAGGCTCTCGTTGAAATGAAACGACGCTCCGATCAAGGACAGGTATTGGTTGCAGAATATTATAATTCACTCAAAGAAGCAAACAAGAGAGCAAGTCGTTTGGAATTGAAAGCTCAAGAACTAGAGCGAGAAAAGGAGCGATGGAGACTCGAAGCTCAGAGACAAAGATTGCAAAAAGAAGAAAATGAAAGCGCATGGCAATGGGCAGCTCAAAATGAAAGGGCTGGAAAGGAATATTGGATGACAAAATATGAGGACATGTCTAACGTTTGCAATATTACACTACGCAACTAGTTAGTCGTTTTGATGAAGTAGAAGGACTCGTATGAATCCATTGCTAAGGCTACCACAGAAGATAGCCGAGTTTATGACGTATTGTCGAGGTCTTGCTAAAGGTCTTAGGAAGAAGAAAACAAAATTATTGATGTAATACTTTGAGGAGACTAAGACCTTGTATTGATTAATTTTGGAATAAAATGAACGACCAGTTGCAGTATTTTGCTTTGAATGTTGATGATTACTGCTTTTCATTCAGGCACTATTCATTAAGGGGTGAATTCCCCCTTGAATAGGTTATCAACCGTATTTTGCCCTGAGACAATTTGTCCTTTAGCGGAATTTCGGGAATCTTGGTATTTGATGAAAGAATGATTGCATTGTTTGAAGAGGGCATCATTAGTGAACCCGCTAATGCTAAATCAGGAATCCTACTTTGCTATTGAATGACCATGCAAATCTTCCCACAATTGCCAAGCATCCTCACAATAGTGTTAATTCTTTTTTCTTTTTCTCTATTTAAAGTGTTTTTTTTCTTTAATAAATCAATTTGGTCCAGGAATCATTGCGCGGCCTAGGAAAGAAGAGACCAATCTAATCCGAGTTCACAATACCAGATCTCGGACCAGGATGGCTGCTGATAATTCTGAGACAGGAAGAAACCTGAGTAGGGAGGTCGATGAAATGACAGGGAGAATAAATGAGGTGTCAGAGAACCAAGCGAGATTGGAAGCGATATTGCAAGATATAAGGGAGTCTCTCCACTTAATCAGTGGAAATAGAAATGCAAATGGGGTTGAAACAGGTGCAAATGTGCCATCAGTGACTGCTCCGATCTTTCCAGTCATAACCTCAGGCATCGCTACAGGAATCCACGAGCAACCACCTCAAACAACATCAATAGTCACGCCCATTGGGGAAGGTTATCGCACTGGAGGGTGTACATAATGAAATCCCTGGTTATGCGGGCCCTACTTGGGAACCACCTCATGTGTCCATTCCAGGACACGTGACCATGCCTTGTTCTGGGAATAGTCATGTCATAACTGAGAAGGATAAAATGAAAGAAGATTGGATGGAGAAAATGGAGGAACAAATCAAGGCAATAAAGGGTCCAAATGCTTATAGACCTCTGAGGATAGAAGAGTTATGTCCTACTACGGATGTAGTAATCCCCAACAACTTCAAGATTCCTGATTTTGTGAAGTATGACGGGAGCGGCAATCCTCATTTCCATTTGATCAGTTATGGGACTAAGATGGTCTGTTTGGTCTAGGGATGATAAGTTCCTCATCGTTTCTTCCATGAGAGTCTTACAGGTCCCGCCCTAGAATGGTATCTTCAGTTAGATCGCTCAAAGATCTCTCGTTGGACAGAATTGGCTGACTTATTTATGGATCAAGTACAAATTCAATCTGGACGTAGCCCCAACCCGAGAACAGCTTGAGTTCAATGCAGAAGGGTAATGAAGAACCGTTCAAGCAATATGCGCAGAGGTGGAGAGCCTTGGCGGCTCAAGTCCAGCCCCCATTAACATTGTCTGAGATGTGTTCATATTTCTTGGGGACCCTAGGAAACCCTTTTATTGGGGCGATGGTGGGGCAGACCTATAAGGATTTTGCAGATTTAATAACCTCTGGAGAAAGAATTGAAATATTGGCCAAAACTGGGAAGTTGCCAACGAGTAGCACAGAGAATACTACTTTCAAGAAAGGATTCCAGCCAAAGAAAAAGGAACCTGAAGTGAATTATATCCAGCCCCAACAGAATTTCAGACCGCGATATAGCTCAAGTCATCAGCCATCATACAACCCCAACCCTCGCTTTTCATACCAAACACTGCCACTGCCTCATTATTCATCCCACCAAATTACACCAGCCACAAACTTCCCCCCAACACCACAATTCCAAGTTAACAATGTCCCCTCGCCACCGCCATATACACCAACTCGCCCAACCTATGCCCGATACCCACCCGCACCTCCGCAAAATTACCTAAACCACTCACAACCTCGCCCGAACCCCCAAAACCAAAGCCGCTTTCGTCCTCAAAACCTTCCCCCTTTTCCAAGGTTATCCATTCGAATGCACACCTATTCCAAAGTTGTTTGATGCTCATCTTATTTCAGAATTCGTGCGCCCATTAGAGCCACCATTTCCATCATGGTACAACCCGAACTCAACTTGCAAGTATCACATGGATATCCTGTGGGGCATTCAATTGAAGACTGTGAGTCCTTTAAGACTGCAGTAAGAAAGTTAATTGCTTATGGAAAGCTTGATATCCAGGAGGAGGTGGACCCAGTATTGTTAACAACCCAATTCCTAATCATGGTGGAAGGAATGTGGTGAATGCTTTAGAGGTGGAAGGGTCATCCATAAGAAGTGTCATGAGCTTGCGTACACCGATGGCAAGGATATTCGAAGGGTTGAAGAAAGCTGGCTACAATATCACTGCACCTGCCGCACGATGAAAGAAGAGGAAAAATATGATGCAGAATCAAATTGTGCTTATCATTGTGGGGAGAAATGGGACATGATATTGAAAATTGTTGGGACTTCAAGGTTCGAGTCCAAGGGTTGCTTACTTTGGGAGTAATACATGCGAGACAAGGGTTAGCCTCCTCCGAAGAGGTTAATGTGATCGAACGCTTTGTGCTTAAGGTGCCACCTCTCAACCAAGTCTCGACGTCAGAGAAAGTAGTGGTAACAATCAAGAAGCCAATGCCATTTGTTTATAATGACACTCATTCGGTGCCATGGAATTATGAAACCAAGGTAGAGACAAAAGGAGTGGGGAAGAGACTTGAAGGCTCAAATTGTGAAGTACACAAGATGAGGAGTTGGTGACTAATATAGTCAAGGTAGGGGAATTACCGGGAGTGGGCGATGCTATGGCCCAGAGAGTTAGAAAAGGAGAAAATTGTTAAGGAAAGGAGCAGGGAGGAAACGTCAAAAGAAGACGAGAGAGAGAAAGAAGGTGAAGAGGAGTTCTTGAAGATAATGAAGCAGAGCAAATATGATGTGATGGAACAGTTAAAAAGACTCCGGCCAAGATATCTCTTTTGTCACTCACCTTGACATCTGAGATGCATCGGAAGGCATTGTTAAAAATTTTGAATGAAGCCTATGTGAAACTCGATGTTACTCCCGAAAGCGTGGTTAACATGGTAGACCCCGTGAAACGCATTAACATGATCACATTTACTGATGAAGAGATCATTTCTCAATCCGAGAAGAAGAACCGCGAGCCTTGCACATAACCCTCAAATGCAAAGGGCACATAGTTGCAAAGGTTTTGATTGACGGGGGGTCCGCATTGAATATTATTCCTGTGTCGACCCTAACCTCATTATCAATAAGTGAGGATGAGTTGTCACCACGGGAGATGGTGGTACGAGCTTTTGATGGAAATAGAAGAGGCATTATGGGAGAGATAATGTTGCCGCTAGAGATTGGTCCAAGCAATTTTCAAGTACTGTTCCAAGTCATGGATATGGAGCCTGGCTACACCATGCTGTTAGGGAGGCCATGGATCCATACCGTGGGGCTGTTCCTTCCACCCTGCATCAAAGTGTTAAATATATTGAGAATGGTCGGTCATCACCATACATGGAGAGGAAGAGATTATTTGTCGAAACCAGTTTCGGTGCCATATGTGGAGAGTGCGAGAAAAGGAAGAGGAGAACCTGTGGCACAATTTCGAAGTAGTTGAAACGGACTCGGTAAAGATGAATCTCTCACACCAAGTGTGAATCAGGTGGTTGCTCGAATCATGGCTAGTAGTGGATACCAGGAAGGAAAGGGTTTGGGCTCAAAGCCGCAAGGTACTCTCGCCAGTGTCACTCCCAGGAAAGTCGACAAGTTTGGGATGGGTACGAAGTATCTCTGGAGGAGCATATGAGGAGCATGACTCTTGGAAGAAAGAATGACAAGGGCAAAGCGAAGTATATTCCCCATCTGAGGGAAACATTCCCAGCACCGGCCGAGGTGATTATGCCTGATGAGGTCATTCACCCTCGATACCGCCTCACTATCAATGCTTTGCATGAAGAAAGCCAAGAAGAGCACAAGGCAATCCGTCCTGTCTTTGATGAGGAGCCGCTAAAGAACGGAAATCTGAACCAATTATTGATGTGATTGTTTCAAAGTAATTTCTGTTTAAGTTGTTCGAACTTATGGTTTATGTTATTTGAGACATTGATTAAATGAACTTGCATGAATATTCAAGCATTTCCCTTCGTTGCACTTTTCGACTTATCCTTTTGCATTTACCATTTTTTTTTACATTTTGTACCATATCGTGTTCTTTCTTTGTCATTCCTGCTTTATTCTGCTTTTCCAACTCCACACAAAATGGCTTTCCAGGGATCTGAGTTTCGTAGAAAGTTTGCCTCATGAAAGGGACTTCGAAAACTCATCAA
This sequence comes from Ormosia emarginata, assembly GCA_029884605.1. Classification (NCBI taxonomy): domain Eukaryota; kingdom Viridiplantae; phylum Streptophyta; class Magnoliopsida; order Fabales; family Fabaceae; genus Ormosia; species Ormosia emarginata. Next base: position 15,467,907 of record JAQQTP010000090.1, read on the forward strand.
TTGATTCTCTTGCGATGTTTGATGAAGAAGACCCTGAATCTGGAGAAGAGGAGGAAGTTGTTGAAAATTTTGCAAAATTACTGGAGTACTCAGAGAAGGGATTTGTCTTGAATGGTGAGGAAGCAGAGGTGGTCAACATGGGGATAGAGGAAGAGAAAAAGGAATTGAAAATAGTGGAAAACCCAGAGTTTGAAGAAATGATCATGTTATTCAAAGAGTATATGGATGTTTTTGCTTGGTCTTATCGGGATATGCCAGGGTTAGACCCAGAGATAGCGTCGCACAAAATCCCACTATACCCAAATATTGAAGCAAAGAAACAAAAATTGAGAAGGATGCATCCTGATATGTCTCTGAAGATCAAGGAAGAGGTGACTAAGCAGTTGGAAGCAGGCTTTGTGGAAGTGTCAAGGCACCCAGAGTGGGTAGCCAATATCGTGCCAGTGCCTAAGAAAGATGGAAAAGTCAGAATGTGTGTGGACTATAGAGATCTGAATAAGGCCAGCCCGAAGGATGATTTCCCACTCCCTCACATTGATGTTCTGGTTGATAACACTGCTAAGAATCACAGGTTCTCATTCATGGATGGATACTCAGGGTACAATCAAATTCCCATGGATGTCAATGACAAAGAAAAGACCACTTTCATTACTCCTTGGGGAATGTTTTGTTACACGGTGATGCCATTTGGATTAAGGAATGCTGGGGCTACTTACCAACGTGTTATGGTGGCACTGTTTCATGACATGATGCACAGGGAGATTGAGGTGTACGTGGATGATATAGTGGCCAAATCTAAAGAAGGAGAAAGTCATGTGGCGGTCTGCGTAAGCTGTTTGAAAGACTCAGAAAGTACAAGTTGAGGTTGAATCCGCCAAGTGCGTGTTTGGAGCATCTACTGGGAAATTGCTTGGATTCATTGTTAGCAGAGAAGGAATAAAGGTGGATCCAGATAAAACGAAAGCAATACAAGAGATGTCTGCCCCTAAGACGGAGCGTGAAGTGCGAAGTTTTCTCGGGAGACTCAATTACATTGCTAGATTCATTGCTAACTTAACCAGCACTTGTGAGCCTATATTCAAGTTGTTGAAGAAGCATCAACCAGGCAAATGGGATGAAGAATGTCAGGAAGCTTTTGACAAGATAAAGGCTTATTTAATGAATCCTCCTATTTTGGTACCCCCTACACCGGGTCGCCCTTTAATTTTGTACCTAACTGTATTACCAACCTCAATGGGGGCAATGCTGGGACAACATGATGAATCGGGAAAGAAGGAGCAAGCAATTTACTATCTGAGTAAGAAGTTTAATGATTGTGAAGCTCGTTACATGGCTATTGAGAAGACTTGTTGTGCACTGGTATGGACCTCAAAACGGCTACGACAGTATATGCTCTATTACACCACATGGTTGATCTCTCGAATAGACCCCATAAAATACATATTTGAAAGTCCTCATATTTCATTAAGAGTTTCAAAGTGGCAAGTGATGCTATCAGAATTTGATATCAAGTACATGACTCGGAAATCCATCAAAGGAAGTGTGATTGCTGATCATCTAGTTGAAAACCCTCTGGAGGGTGGACAACTAGTGACATCTGAGTTCCCTGATGGAGAAATACTGATGGCGGAAGAAGGAAAAGGAGAAGAAGAACCCATTTGGAAGATGTATTTTGATGGAGCAGTCAACATGTATGGTAGTGGCATAGGAGCCGTGGTTGTTTCACCAACAGGAAAGCAATACCCAGTTGCTATCAAGCTGGATTTTGAATGCACCAATAATGTTGCAGAGTATGAGGCCTGTGCTAAGGGTTTACAAGTTGCAATTGACTTGGGGATCAAACGGTTAAAGATATTTGGAGACTCAGACTCATCATTTATCAGGTGAATGGTGAATGGCAAACCAAGGATCCGAAGTTGATACCTTATCAAAAGTATTTAATCCAGTTGGTTGAGAAGTTTGAGGAGGTGACCTTCTCCCATTTGACCCGAGACCAGAATCAGTTTGCAGATGCCTTGGCCACTTTAGCTGTAATGACCAAGTTGGATATTCATAATAATGTTCAACCCATCCAAGTAAAGACGCACAGTGAACCTGCATATTGTGCTAATGTGGAAGGCGAGCCAGATGGTAAACCTTGGTATCATGATATCAAGTGATATATTCAGCATAGAGAATACCCAACAAGGGCAAGTGAGGTGAATAAGAAGACTATCCGTCGGTTGGCGATAACCTTTTTCTTGAATGGAGAGGTTTTGTATAAAAGGAGTCACGATGGTACTTTACTTAGATGCGTGGATGCTTGTGAAGCTCGTCTAATAATGACTGAGGTTCATGAAGGAATCTGTGGAACTCATGCCAATGGTCATATGATGGCTCGGAAAATTCTAAGGAGTGGTTATTATTGGTCCACAATGGAAACAAACTGCATAGATTATGTACGGAAGTGTCAAAAATGCCAGATGTATGCAGATCGAGTCAACACACCTCCTTTCCCTTTGCATAATTTGGTGTCTCCCTGGCCTTTCTCAATGTGGGGAATAGATGTCATCGGGCCCATTAATCCCAAAGCTTCCAATGGTCATCGCTTCATCCTAGTGGCGATTGACTATTTCACCAAGTGGGTAGAAGCTTCTTCTTATGCCAAACATCACTCAAAAGGTGTTTTTGAGATTCCTCAAAAGGGATATTGTCTGCAGATATGGAATTCCAGAAAGGATAATCACAGATAATGGTACCAATCTCAATGGTGCTGAGATTAAAAAGTTCTGTGAAAATTTCAAAATCAAGCACCATAATTCAGCTCCTTACAGGCCTCAGATGAACGGAGAGCGGTTGAAGCAAGCAAATAAGAATGTTAAGAAAATTGTTGCTAAGATGGTGGTAAACTACAAAGACTGGCATGAAATGTTACCCTATGCTCTGCATGCATATCGTACCAATATACGATCAAGCACTGGGGCAACGCCTTTCTCTTTGGTATATGGGATGGAGGCTGTCTCTCCAATAGAAATCGAGATCCCTTCTCTAAGAGTTCTAATGGAAGCAGAGTTAGAGGAATCTGAATGGGTGAAGACTCGGTATGAGCAATTGAATATGATAGAAGAGAAGAGATTGGCAGCTATTTGTCATGGGCAATTGTATCAAAGCAGAATGGCCAGAACCTTCAACAAGAAAGTTCGTCCCAGGGAATTCTATTTAGGGGATTTGGTTTTGAAAAAGATTCTCCCTAACTAAGAGGACGCCAGAGGAAAATGGGCTCCGAATTATGAAGGCCCGTATATAGTCAAGCAGGCATTTTCTGGAGGAGCGTTAATTTTGCAGAATATGGATGGAGAAAAGCTGCCAAGGCCCGTGAATACTGATGTTGTCAAGAAATTCTATGCCTAAAAAAAAAGAGAAAAAAAGAAAAAGCTCGTTAGGTTGAAAACCCGAAAGGGCGACCTAAGCAAAAGTTAGAGCAATTGAAAAAACGAAAAAAAGAAAAAGTCCGTCAGGCTGAAATCCTGAAAAGGCAGTCTAAGCAAAAGTTAGGACAAATAAATAGGCAAAATCTCAAAGGAAGTGGGTCAAAAACTCTTCGAGGGATTCACCAAACTGGGGCAATTTTTGATGTGTGTCCAATCAGTTACACGTGGGCAAGTTGTTCGCATTGAATTGGCAATCGGGGCAAAATTTTTGAGGAAATTAAAGAGAATTCATGTTGAAGGAGGTATCAGCAGAAGCAGTGATTGAGTTGTCAAGCATTTGCAGTGAATCAATTGAATGAGGAACAAGGAACCAATACTGGGGCAAAGTTTTTATTTTTCTTGCAATCTTTCTTTTGTCTTTCAAGTATGTGTCTTGTCAAAAGTCATGTACGATTACATTACCAAAATAATAAAAAGGAAGTTTGTTCATTCAACAAATTTCTGTCCATTCATGAATGCATGCTTACTCATTAATTTATGTCTCAAATAAAATAAACTTAAGGTCAACAATTTGATCTGACAATTTTGCAGCAATCCATCAATGATTAATTCAGATTAAAGGATCTCAATAATTCAAGATACAAAGGTTGTGATGTGTTGCCAAGGAAAACAAGGTGGTCGAGAAAAATGAAAAAAGAAATGAGAAAATCTAAGGGAGTCACCGACAAAGGATCGATGAAGAAAAACACGTGGGCAAAGGGTTTGATTGGTCAAAGCTTTCATGGTCGCTGTTGGTTCGTATTGGTTTTCTGAAGAAAAAGGGAAAATAAAAAGAGAAAAAAGAAAAATTTTAATTCCATATTTCTTTGAACGCATCGGCTCCATGCATTTTAAATTCTGTCATTAATTTTGAGCGCATCGGCTCTCTGTCATTTATTCTTTGAGCGCATCGGCTCCATGCATTTTAAATTTTTGAGTGCATCAGCTCATTGCATTGTCATTTAATTTTCGGGACACAGGTTTGCCCATTGCCATTTAAATTTTCGGGACACAGGTTTGCCCATTGTTATTTAAATTTCGGGACACAGGTTTGCCCATTGTCATTTAATTTTCGGGACACGAGGTTTAAATTGTCATTTAACGGGTTTGCCCATTGTCATTTAAATTTTGGGACACAGTTTGCCCATTGCCATTTAATTTTGGGACACAGTTTGCCCATTGTCATTTAAATTGTCATTTAAATTGTTTGCCCATTGTCATTTAAATTTTCGGGACACAGTTTGCCCATTGTTATTTAAATTTCGGGACACAGTGTTTGCCCATTGCCATTTAATTTCGGGACACAGGTTTGCCCATTGCCATTTAATTTTCGGGACTTGAGTTTGCCCATTGTCATTTAAATTTCGGGACATGAGTTTTCCCATTGTCATTTAATTTTGAGCGCATCGGCTCCATGCATTTTTATTTTTCATTGAGCGTTCGGCTCCATACATTTTAATTTTTTAAATTTTGAGCGCATCACTCCATTCATTTTTAATTTTGTTCATTTTTAATTTTTGAGCGCATCGGCTCCATGCATTTTTATTTTTACGTTGAGCGCATCGGCTCCATACATTTTAATTTTTCGTTGAGCGCATCACTCCATTCATTTTTAATTTCTGTTCATTTTTAATTTCTGTTGAGCGCATTGGCTCCATTCTTTTTTAAAATTTTTGTTGAGTGCATCGACTTCATGCATTTCAATTTCTTGCCTTGTTTTGCATTGCCGGACAAAATTGAAGTTCATATCTTGACTCATTTCTTACGACGATAATTTGAAAAACTACGGTTATTCTTATTATCTAATAAGAAACAAGTAAAGAGGGCAATCTTGTGAACACTCAATTTTGTCCGGACTAAAAAAAATAATAAGAAGAAACAAGAAAATAAAAAATATAAAAAAACAAAAAATAAAAAATAATAAAAATCAAAAATAAATAAAAAAGGGTATAATCAAAAAAAGAAAGCAATTCACTCAAGACTCAATTTCTCCACTTCACAAGACACACGCATATCCTCAACAAAAAGCATTTTTCCACTCACTCTCACCCACTCCATTATTCATTTAATGTCTTTTAGCAAGCATGACACAATACACACACCCACTCTCTTTGTCTCATTTATTTTACGTCCCACTCACACTTTCACTCACTTGCACCACTCATTCTCACTCTCACAAATATGCACTCACGTAGAAAAAGGAGGGAGGGACATCTAACATCCTGTGCTATTCATTCTCATTTTCACTATAAAACCACTCCACTCCATTTTCCGAAAGGGCTTCAACACGTAGAAACACTTCCTTCCAACCATCTTCCTCTCACCTCTCCTTCCAACCACCCTCACGTGACCCAAGCCATCTCCATAATCCAACAAACCTCACTCAACCCTCCACTCTCACATAACCATCACCCACATCCATAACCACAACACCATAACTCAAGTTCTACTCACCTCCATCTCCATCTTCACTTCCATCTCACCCCTCAAGCTTCCACCCTCAACGTAAAGTCCTCCACCATCTCCCTCAATCTCAAGGTCACCACCCTACTCACCATTTCTTCTTCCTTCCATAATCATCCCCATGCAGCACCTTGCACCACCGTAAGCTTCCCTCTCTACCAATCATCTCCCTCCAACCGTAGCATCATTCTCACACAAAAAAAAACCAACCTCCATCCAAGCTTCCTTCACCATCTTTAATCATCTTCTCTCAACCGAACTCCAACCGTGGCCACCCCTTCAAGCTCCATAACCATCCTTCACCTTCCCCACAAACCAACCTCCTCCACGTAAATACCATAGCCATCACACCACCATTTTCAAGCTCACCACTCTACCATCAATCCACTATCTATCTTCCTCTAAGCAAAACCGTGACAACCTCCACCTAGTTGCCACCACCTTCACCAACGTGGACCTCCATAACAACCACCCATCTTCAACCCCTCCATAGCTTCCTAAACCGTGACCTCACCATAGCCACCCAAGCAACTTCCATCTCCCACAACCCATCCAATCTTTCCTCACCACTTTGCACCTTAATCCACTGAGTTAACTCAGTTTCACCACCCTCCAGCAGCTCACTCACAACGATACCAGGGGGGGTTTTCATTTTTGGGAGGAGCTTCACCACTATCATCTCTGCCTTTCACTACCCAAGTCTTCATCTTCACTCTCCACCAGACCCGTAACCAGACCCCAACCTCACTACCTCACCTTCTTCACTCCATCACCCGTAACCACCATTTTCTTCCTTACAAACCAACCAGCCCACTCCTGTTCATTATCTTCCTCACCACCCTCCATGTATCCATGTCCAAACTACTCTCCTAAACCGTGAAGCCACCTCCACCCATTCCTGTTCATCATCTTCCTCTCCATTTCCGTTCTCAAGCTCCAACCGTGACCAAGCAGCCACCATCATCACCTTCCAAGACCAAGCAGCCACTACCATTCACCTCCAACCATTCTACCACATCCTTTCCACTCCACGCTGCACCAGAGCTGAAAACCAGAATCCCATCCAGCCACCATAGCCACGAGCTCCACTGCACGTAAACCACCGAACCCACAGCAGCAACCAGTAACTCCACAAGCAGCTCCACCATCTTCAAGCAGCTCCACCAACCACAACAGTCACTAACCTTCACCTCCAAACGTAGCCCACCACCTTGCCTCATCCCCACCGAGTTGACTCACTGCTACCATTTGAACCTCCAACCTCTCACCTTGCACCATACAACCACCCATATACAAGCTCCTTCATACAGCCGCACCACCGTCTGGAAGCTGCAACGCACCAAGCCACCGTCCCACGTCCAGCCAGTCCACCACGTCTCTGCCTGTTACTCCCCAACGAGACCCAGGTCCCTGTCTGTGCTTTATTCCTCCATTTTGCGTGTTTTCTGTGTGTTTCATTTTAGACCTTGGTTTCTTTTATTATATTTACATATGTATATTCGTTTTTTTTTTGTTGGCTTTATTAAAGCATTGTTTTTGTTTTTATATATATATGTATATATATCTATATATATATAAGTTTGGGCTACTAAAAAACAGCCCACCAACGTGGGTTGATTCAATTTTGGTCTTAAAAAAAAAAAAAAAAATAAAATATATTCATAAAAAAAAAACGTAAAAGAAAAGAGATGGGAAGTGGTAAAAAAGGTAATATAAAAAAATAAAAAAAACCAGAAAACAAAAAAAGAATTAGTATTGGGAGTGTTTTTGGTTTGGTGAATTTTCTTTTGGGCTAAGGTTAATTTTGTTTTAGTAGTTTAGATATTTTAATAAAAAAAAAATAATAAATAAAAAAAATATAGAGACAGAATAAATAGGATTAGATAATAATAAAGATTCCAAAAGAATAAAAATAAAAAAAATGAAAAGATGAAAAAATATAAAAAATAAAAAGGGTAAAAATAATAATAATAAATAAAAAACAAAAAAAAATAAAAAAATCTTTTAATCAATGCAATGACCGACGATGATGATTGAATAGCGAATGCTATCTTAAATGTCGTTTGAATCATAAGGGTTTATTGAGTAGCCTAGTGCTAACTTGAACCCTGTGCAAGAATGTTTTTTTTAGTTTCAAACAATAAAATTTTCTTTTCCAAAAAAATCTTTTAAATTAAAATCAACTCACTTATTTTCTACAGCACTACGTGACTTTGAGTTCCTCATTGCACCTGAGGGTACGTAGGAGCAGAATTTTCATTCTGTCAAGCCAAAATTAAATTTTCATAATTTGGTTCTTCTTTTATTTATTTTTTAGGTATAAAAAATAAAAAATAAAATAAAAAATTAAAAGTAAAAATAATAATTTTTTTTTTTTTAAAAAAAGGGTAAAATAAATAAGTTTAAGATTATTATTTTTTGCACAATTAGCTTAAGGTACCGTCTTAAGACGGGTGTGTTAGGGGTGCTGTGGGAGATTAAGTTCCCACCCTTCCTTAACCATAACCGACTCCCGAATCCAATCTGGTCCCAAAGACCATTTTCTAAAAAGGTTTTCCAATTTTTCCTAAATTTAAATAAAATTGGTGGCGACTCCATATTTTAATTTTTTTTAAAAAAATCACGCGAGTTTGCTATTCCGCCGCGATCCCGGTCGTGACAGATGGCGACTCCACTGGGGAATATTTAGAGAGTCAGGCCTGTTGTGGTTAATTGTGCAAAATTTTAATAATCTTTGTTTATTTGTTTTACCAATTTTCTTGTTTTTTGTTTCCTTATCTATTTGTAAATATTTTTGTTAATACTTTGTGTAAATATTTGATAGCTTTATTTTGTAAATTTTTACTTGTATGTATTTTGGTACTTAATAGTTGAAACCCTAGGATAGATGATTGCTGGCTGGCTTGTATATATTTGTTCTTTGCAGGTTTAGGAGGTAATCTTTAGTCTTTTAAATTTTTAATTGTACAGGTTAGTATGCTCCCTCACACACGTCACTATCACTTATCTCACACACTTGTTGGGCTCTACACCCGAGTCTGTGCGAACCTGAGGAATAGGAAGGGTCTCGATTTTTGTTATTGATGGGCTTCATGCTCACTTGACATTGGTTGAGACGCCACTCAGATTGTTACCAGTATCATTGACTAATCGTATTGAGAGGGTTTATCCCTACTTATGATTTATTCATGAATTGGATCCTTGTCTTTCGAGATAGGGGCAACGGGGACCATGACTTTTAGAGGTCTAGATCGTCCTAAAAATCTTGCACTGGTAGATAGAATATAGTGACAGTCAAAATTAGAGTTGTGACTTTGAGGAAATCCAACCTTTAAGTTTCACCTGATTAGGACACAAAGGGAGCGTGCTTCTTCTTTATCTATTTATTTCTCATATCATTCATTCTTGTATTTTTTTTAAAAAAAAAATCATAAAAAAGGGGAATGCTTCATCTTGCATTTTCATATCATTTGCATAACATTCATGGCATTTCTCAAACCAAAGAAAAATAAAAAAGGGACATGCATTATCTTGCATTTGCATGACATTCCAAAAAAAAAAAACATCATCTTACAGTTCCATGTCATTTTCTTGCATAAAAAAAAAATAAAGAGGGCATGCATCAGCAAATCACGCATAATCCTTTGGGTTTACGACCCTATAAGGATTTCTTCATGTAGAATGTTAGGGTACATTTTAGAGTTACCTCGATGAGGGGTATCCTTAGGATGCATTCTTCATTTTTCTGGTTTGCTTACGTTATTCTTTGTTTACTTTCAATAGGGTGAGTTTACTTGGTAAAGTGGAAGGATTAGTACTCATTCAATAGCAAGTAATGGACTAGATACGCCAAAGGAGAAATACCAGCAGTGCAGTGGATCTTAAAAGGAATATGAAGATTACAGTAAATGGCAGTGATTTAAGGCGTGTAAGGGACATTACTCAACACATGACTCCTAAGGCTCGATCAGAGTTTTTAAACAGTTATGGACAAATCATAGATTTGTTACGCATCCCTGTGGAAGAACCTGCTTTGAGTGGCCTAGCCCAGTTTTGGAATTGTTCTTTGAAATATTTTGAGCTGCCCGACTTGGATATTGCACCAACCATAGAAGAATATGCCATCATGCTGAGACTCTCAATGAGCAAGTACCCCAATGTTTATCTTTATAAAGGATATTACGTGTCAGAAGAAAAAATAGCAGAACTCATAGGAGTTCATGCAAATCACTTAGGCATGGAAAAGAGAGGGAAACACAAGGATTGAAGAAGAGTTACCTAGAAGCGCATCTTGAGATACTAGCGCAACAAGGAAGATGGGATCTCTTTAATAAGACATTGGCACTAACCATCTTTGGATTAGTCTTATTCCCATTCACTTCAGATATAGTGGACCAAGCGGCAATGGATGCCTTCTTCAAGTTTGAGAATCATAGGGCAAATCCAATCCCTGCTATTCTCGCTGACACTTTCTTGACCATGGAGATTTGCCACAGAAAAGGTGGGGGAATGATTCGATGTTGCACACACATGTTGTATATTTGGATCATGACGCACATGGATGCACACAATCACCTGGGTCTCTTACCTGATCCACTAAGAAATTTTGGTCGCATTCCAGTCAAGCAGCAAAAAGCCCATGAATGGAAAGATGAGTTCATGAAGATGGGATCAAACTCTTTCAAATGGGTTTGCTCATGGTATCATGGAGGAGAGATATTGCTCAGTTGTAGTGACTTCTCTAACATTCCTTTAATGGGTGTGAGAGGTTGTGTATCTTTCTCACCGGTCCTTGTGCTTAGACAGCCTAATGGACTCAAGACGTGCCGACGAGACACAACTGAGAGGATTTAGCTTTTTATATGGGAAAGATGGAAGCACTACTAAGCAGGAAAATGAGGTCAGGGACGCTTGGAAAAATATTCATAGGGCAGGGGCGAAAGAACTGGGAAAACGTGTGGCAATTCCTTTTGTGTAACCCCTTTGAACTTATTTGACCATTCCTTGTTTTTAGCTCATTACGTGCCTTAAAAAAAACATGTTTTTACCCAACCTTAGGAATAAGAGAGCATTGACCTTGTTCTTGAACAAGTGTGGGGGTGTGTGTGTAAAATGATAAAAAAAAAGAACTGACCACCGTTACAATCAAAGGATTATCAGAGTCTAGAATAAAGGTGGATGCTTGGAAACAACAGAAAGAGAAGGAGAAGGTTCAGACTTAACAATGAATTCAATTCATCAATTTGGGATTGATCTTCAACAAAACATTAGTCAAATATTGGTCATTGTCCTTTATGATGAATGTTCTCAAACATTTTCTATACTATAACTGTACCATAATGCTCTTTTATTCTCTTTAGTATTTATCTTCTCATATCCATATTATCCCCTCTCCTTTACCATGACCCCATTACAACCTTGAATAAAGTCCTCTTGATTTTTGTATGCATGTGTTTTAAGTAGCGGACAAATAGAAGATAAGCAAGCTTATGGTAATGCAATTATTCATAGATTGAATAGAGTGAAATACTTACCTTTTAAACACTTGAGAGATTGAAAGTGAATTCGGTGAGGATCTATCATTCTTGATTCATTCTTTTCAACCGAAGTTCCCTTGCGTGTTAGTTTGATATGTGAAGAAATATTACCTCATTAATGCTTTGATCCCTTGAATTTTTGGTTGCTCTTCTGTTACCCAAGTGGCTTCAGTACTCAAAAGGGGGGTGAATTGAGTATTAAAAACTTTTTCACAAACCCTTTTTAACACAGATTTCTCGAAGCAATAAATTGAATATATAAAGATGATGAAATGCCTTAAGAACAGTAAATAAACAATTAAGCAATAATAAATAAATTACAATAAATAAAGAGATGACGAGAAGAAAAGTAGGGACAATAATTATCCTGGTTCGACCACCAACCACTTGTGGTCTACGTCCAGTCCCCGAAACACAGTTTGAAATTTTTCACTATTCAATACAAGCTTAAAACAGGTGCTTGCAACTTTTACACAATAGAGCACTTTTCACACACAGGGAAACTCTACCCTTGTGCTAAAGCCTTAGCCTACAAGGATACCTCACCCTTACACAAACTTTAGAGGGAAATCTCACCCTCAATACAATATATCAGAGAAATAAATAAAGATAAGAAACTCTCACTCAGAGTAAATTAACAAATTGAAGTGCTAATGGAGCTCTCACAGAAATATCTCAAAGTTTTAATCGAAAATAGAGCGTAGAAAATAATTTCATAGGATATAGCAAGTAGAAAATAATTCAGAGTGTCAGACACTTTTAGAGAGGACCCAAGGCTTTTATTTATAGAGAAAATTCGAAGAAACAGTCGTTGGGGGTAATTAATATTCAATATTTCAAAACCTTATTTCCATATCAGTGTTCGTAAAAGGCGTGTTTATTCGAATAGATGAAACCTTTATTCGAATAACATTGTTTATGAAATCTTCATGAAAAACCAGATAATATGGGTTATTCGAATAACCTTAAGTTTATTCGAATAACTTTTTAATAAACAGTTTCTAAAAAACTTGGATTATTCGAATAGTTGCTGAGTTATTCGAATAACTCATTTGAGAGAAGCCTTTCTGGAGGTCCTATTATTCAAATAAACAATGGTTTATTCGAATAGCCTTTTAAGAAAACAGAAGCTCTCAACAAAAATTAAAAGCTATTATTCAAATAACTTTACTTGTTATTCGAATGCCAGATTTAGAAAGCAAAAACAACTGAAAGACATTATTCGAATAACAAGAACATTATTCGAATAAGGATATTAAAAACAGAGGCTTGGAGAAAGTTTAATTTGAATGGAATAAGTTTTATTTGAATAAAACAATAGAAACCAATTTTGAATAAATCATTCCAAAAACACTTGAGTTTCTTTTTTAAAATCAATATTTATTTTTCTTTCAAAACTGAGAGATATTAGAGTGAGCTCCATACAAAAAGATCCTAAGTCCTAAAGCTATTCTTATGCGATCTTGGACTTAGTCTTTCTATCATCTTCATTTTAGTCTTCACGTTTGTTATCATCAAAACAAATCTCCAAAGGTATATGTTCAATTACATTCTCTCCCTTTTTGATGATGACAAACTAACATTTGAGAAAAGAATTAGTTCATATAAATTGGAATTCACAAAGTTGTTTAGAGATACTTACTCCCCCTCTTTTCATAAGAGGTGATTTATATCAGAGATGTGCACAGCAGCTCCCCCTTACTTTTGGAATCCAATTTCTATTTTTGTCTTACCAGACTTTTACTTTTTCTCCCCCTGACTTTTCTCAAACAAAGAATTCAAGCTTTTTTTCTCCTCCTTTTGTCATGATCAAAAAGATAGGGCAAGATAAAGCATAAAGCTAAACAGAGTATATTTTTATAAATTTAGCAAGATAAGCACAATATTCAGCACATGAGTAAAGATATATTCATTTATAGATCAACTAATTTCATTGTATAGTCATAAAAAAAATCATTTACATTTACCAAGAGAATCATGACATTTACCACTTGTTGTCAATTTCTTATAATACTGCCATATATCAAGAGAGACATAGATATTAGACATTTTACCTTGATGAAATATGCTATAGGGATCGGAACATTGTATAGAACTAACATTATCTACCCTACATGCAATGACAAAAAAAAAGGTAATATCCAATTTGGCACTTTGTCAATGCTAAGCATACTACTCATGTAAGAAAAAATATTTAGTCATTTAAGATCAATTTATCAACAAGTATCTTATAATTTATGTATAAAATACCATAATAGCTTGGGAATAGAGATACTTATTGTGTTAGGAATAGAGTGATGCTACTTTAGTATGTTCTTCATTTATTGGTCTTCTTGAGTTTTCTTCCATTGAGTATTCCATTTCAATGTACTTGAAGAAAGTCTCCTCATGTCCTCTTCATTCATTTCCCTCAAGTTGAATAATCTTTTTCATTTAAGAGTTTGTTTGAGGTAGTTATAACCCTACAAAAACAATTCAAAGTACTTCTTTTTTTTTTTTGGTATCCATAGAGGTTAGTCAAACTCATAAGCCAATAAACATTCAAAATAATAAGGCAAAACAGCAAATGAGTTTATAAGGGCAAAAGATATTTCATTGATTAATTTGGCCAAGTAACCAAGTAACCACTTGATTGATACCACTTGTTGCACTTGTTACCATGTTCATATATTTATCAAAACAGTAGCCAATTACATTTGGTTAAGCATTTGCATTACAGAGAATTTATCAAAAAAAAATTCTTGTGAAAATGAATGGGCAAGAACAAGCTAAGAAAAATGCATTTAAGTGCATCATGTGATTTTCATTTAAGGCATAAAATATAGGCTCAAAAGAAATAAGATGTATTTCATCAAAAGCATATCATTTATAGAGTCAAATTTGGCCAATTACATTTAGTTAAGCATTCAATAAAAAAGGAGCATAGATGATATATATATATATATATATATATATATATATATATATATATATATATATATATATATATATATATATATATACTAACAAGGTAACTCAAACGTCAGTCGATTTCCAGACGTTTATTCGAATAACTACTGAGTTATTCAAATAGACTAGCTTATAAAGCATGAAATATGCAAGGCTGAAATATGGTTATTTGAATAGGCTTATCAGAAAAGCATTAGAAAGCATGTTCAAATGCTATGGTATTCGAATAACTACTGAGTTATTCGAATAGAACAGATATCAAATAAAAGGACTGTGGTTGCTGGGCTCAGATTATTCGAATAAATTGAGTGCTATTCGAATAGAACTGATGTGCAACACATAGATTTGAGCAACTGGTTGAGTTTTATTCGGATAACCATAGGTTTATTCAAATAAACCTATCAGAAATATATTACTAAGCACGTTCAGAGATGGAAATTAATAAAGAAAAGCTTACCCAAAGATAGTATACTTACATAATACATTATGTGATATTTTTATCAAAGATTACAAGTCCAAACTTCATGAAAACAAGGAGGAGAACTTGGAATTATTTTCGATCTTGTGCTTGTAGTAGCTATTTTCAAAATGCCAAAGTCAGTTCTTGGTCTTCAAGCACACCTACAACACATTTCAATTTTTGGTTTTTGGTACCCAAATCTTTTTGGGTCCTTGTGTGTTAGTTATGGGCATTGTACCCTTTGGAACCCATACCATTTTAGTTCTAATTTTTGTATTAATATTTTTCCTTGCATTGCATGTTGATGCACTATGTCCTTTCTTTCCACAATAGAAACATTTAATAAAAGGACTACATGAAATACTAGAATTAACAAAGAAATTTTTATAAAACTTTTGTTGATTTTTCGGGTTATATCCTATCCCGGCTTTTTGAAAAACAACTCTTTGTTTTCCTCACAAAATATTTAAATTATCCCTTCCATGGGTGAATTTAGAAAGAGTGTTCTTTAAATCTTCAATTTCTTTTTCAAGCAAATGACAAGATGAAGATGTAGAAGCATGTGAAGAATGAGTTGTGCATGCATCAATTAATCCTAATGTCTCGTTTTCAATTTTTAATTCTTCAATTTCTTTATTTAAAATGAGAATTTTATTTTCTAAAGAAGAAATTGTTTTCTTAGATAAGGAAATTAATTTTGTGAGCTTTATTGATTCGTCATGTAATTCTTCGAAAGCATCTTGTAATTTATCATAAGAAGTAGATAAATCAAAGTTAGAAATTACCTCATTGTCGCTTTCTTTTTCTTTTTCTTCTCCTTTGGCCATAAGACATAGATGGGCTTCTTTGCCATCTGAACTATCAGTTGAGTTCATGTCATTGTCATCCCATGCTATGTAGGCTCTTCTTCCCTTTCTTTCCTTAAAGGGTTTCTTTTCAAATTTTTCCATTTTTTTTTCGAAAGTTGGGCACTCCATTTCATGTGTCCAATTTTACCACACTTGTAGCAAGTTGGAATTGATGACGTTTTTCTTTAGGTTCCTTTTTTCCTGAGAAATTTTCTAAATTTCCTTACAAAAAGACTGAGGTTTTCTTCATTTAGTTCTGTGCCTTCTCTATCATCATTATCACCATCACTATCATTAGTTGAGGAAGTGGCTTTGAGTGTAATTCCTCTATTTTTATTCTTATCATTTTCTTCACTTTGATTGAGTCTATTTAACTCTAATTCATGTTCTTGAAGTTTTCCAAAAAGAGTCGCAAGAGTCATAGTTTCCAAATTTCTTGACTCTGAAATAGCTGTCACCTTAGGCTGCCAAATCTTGCTCAAACATCTCAATACTTTGTTAATCAAATCTTCGTTAGAAAAATTCTTTCCTAATGATGCAAGATGATTTACAATGTGGGTGAACCTCTTTTGCATTTCTTGAATGCTTTCTCCTTAGTTCATTGTAAATAATTCATATTCACGAGTAAGAAAATTAATTCTCGACCTCTTAACTTCACTAGTACCCTCATGGGTAACTTGTAAAGTGTCCCACATTTCTTTAGCAGTTTTGCAATTTGAAATTCTAAAAAATTCATCATGCCCCAAAGCTGTGGTAATGATGTTTTTGGCTACCAAGTTATTTTGAACTTTTCTTTTATCATCTTTAGACCATTCACTTCTTTGTTTTTCAATCTTTATACCATTGATCTCTTGCGTAGGTATAAATGCGCCATTTTCGACAGCATCCCACACATCTAGATCAATAGCTTCGATGAAAATTTTCATTCTTTCCTTCCAATATGCATAATCATCCCCATTGAAAAAGGATGGTCGGTTTATGGAGGAACCTTATGAAAAACCATTTGATGAAGCCATATACTCTTGAAGCGGCTAAGCTTTTTATACAAGAGTCTAGCTCTGATACCACTTATTACCCAAGTGGCTTCAGTACTCAAGAGAAGGGTGAATTGAGTATTAAAAACTTTTTCACAAACCTTTTTTAACACAGATTTCTCGAAACAATAAATTGAATATATAAAGATGATGAAATGCCTTAAGAATAGTAAATAAACAATTAAGCAATAATAAATAAATTGCAATAAATAAAGAGATGAGGAGAAGAAAAGCAGGGACAATATTTATCCTAGTTCGACCACTAACCACTTGTGGCCTACGTCCAGTCCTCGAAACACAGTTCGAAAGTTTTTACTATTCAATACAAACTTAAAATGGGTACTTGCAACCTTTACACAATAGAGCACTTTTCACACACAGGAAAACTCTACCCTTGTGCTAAAGCCTCAGCCTGTAGGGATACCTCACCCTTACACAAACCTTAGAGGGATACCTCACCCTCAATACAATATATCAGAGAAATAGATAAAGAAGAGAAACTTTCATTCAGAGTAAATTAACAAATTGAAGTGCTAATGGAGCTCTCACAGAAATATCTCAACGTTTTAATCGAAAATAGAGTGTAGAAAATAATTTCACAGGATAGAGCAAGTAGAAAATAATTCAGAGTGTCAGGCACTTTTAGAGAGGACCCAAGGCTTCTATTTATAGAGAAAATTCGAAGAAACAGCCGTTGAGGGTAATTAATATTCAATATTTCAAAACCTTATTTCCATATTAGTGCTTGTAAAAGGCGTGTTCATTCGAATATATGAAACCTTTATTCGAATAACACTGTTTATGAAATCTTCGTGAAAAGCCAGCTGATATGGGTTATTCGAATAACCTTAAGTTTATTTGAATAACTTTTTAACAAACAATTTCTGAAAAATTTGGATTATTCGAATAGTTGCTGAGTTATTCAAATAACTCATTTGAGAGAAGCCTTTCTGGAGGTCCTATTATTTGAATAAACAATGGTTTATTCGAATAGCCTTTTAAGAAAACAGAAGCTCTGAACAAAAATTAAAAGCTATTATTCGAATAACTTAACTTGTTATTCGAATAGCAGATTTAGAAAGCAGAAACAACTGAAGGACATTATTCGAATAGCAAGAACATTATTCGAATAAGGATATTAAAAACAGAGGCTTGGAGAAAGTTTTATTTGAATGGAATAAGTTTTATTTGAATAAAACAATAGAAACCAATTTTGAATAAATCATTCCAAAAACACTGGAGTTTCTTTTTTAAAATCAATATTTATTTTTCTTTCAAAACTGAGAGATATTAGAGTGAGTTTCGTACAAAAAGATCCTAAGTCCTAAAGCTATTCTTATGCGATCTTGGACTTGGTCTTTCTATCATCTTCATTTTAGTCTTCACGTTTGTTATCATCAAAACAAATCTCCAGAGGCATTTGTCCAATTACATCTTCTTGTTTCATCGAGTCTTATAGAGTTTTTTAACTTTTGAGTCTATGTCGTTTTTCTTTGTTTTCTAGCTTTGGTCTTATGTGTTTTGTCCAGAAGTGCAAAAAGCTAAGTGTGAGAGAATTTGATAATCATATATTTTATACATTAATAAACCCCTATTTTTAGTCATTTACACTCTTCATATACTTAATTGATTGAGTTTGGTTATGTTTTATAAGTTTAGACTCAAATTGGACTTAATTGATTTTTTCAGCATTATTTAGGTCTTACACAATTTCTGTATTTCTATCATATCTTGAGTTCTAGATATATAAGAATTATGTATCTTACCTTATAGGAAAGATAAGAGAGATATCTACAACTTTCATGAAGAGCTCCAAGTAAAATATGGATATCTAGAGGAGCTAAATGGGCTTAGAAATCAGAACACGGGTTTTGTGACTAGAACTTGAATAGTGTACAGTAATCAGAGCATAACTCAGGCTGTAGAAACTTTCTTGGGCTGAAATTTGGAACTTGAAAGTTAAGACCCATATCTAAAACTTTCATGAAAAACTCAAAACTCAGATCAGACTCCTTGAAGGTGATATTGGGCTTTGAGGTCAGAACAGATGTGCTGTACTTGGGCCTGAACACTGTTTAGTAATTGAGCCATATCTCAGGCTGTAGGTGGTGAAATGAGATGAAATTTAGACATTTGAAATTTAAGACCTAGATCTACAACTTTCATGAAGACCACTTTTCCATTTGATGACGGAATCCATGAGTTAAGCAATGAATGATTTCGGGGACAAAGAATCTCAATAATCTAACCACTCATCCAACCACTCCACCACTCATCCAACCACTCAACCACTCATCCAACCACTCCACCCACTCATCCACCCACTCAATAATCAGCCCTTTTGTCATTTTGTATCTCTAATCCTCTATAAAAGGCTCCATTGGCTGATCATTTAGAAGAATTTGGTTTTAGGCTTGGTTAGTAGAAATTATGTTCATGCTTGTATATTGTCTTCCTTTGTTGTAATTTTTTTTTGTTTTAATTTGAAGTTATGTTCATCTTTCTCTTCTACTCTCTTTCTTTCTTCTTGATTATGAGTACTTAATTTTTATTTTGCTTGGGTGAAAGAGTGAAGCTCTTGGTAATGAAATAAGGTAAGATTATTCTATTTCTTGTACTAAAATGATATATTATAAAGTGAACATTATATGTGTTATATTTTGTTTCCAATCAATTTAGAAACCTTCATTGTATAGTGAAGATCTTGATTTATTATAGACAAGAGGATTGATACAATGAATGCTTGAGCTCACTTACAATTGTTGGTTCATAATTGAAGGAATCATAATATGATTGCATATATAATTGAACTTTGAATGTTATATTTTCTTATTAGAACTTCCTTTATATGTAAATTTCAATTAAGTTATAAAGAGAAATAACCTTGCCTCTAAATTATTACCAAGAGTGGATCTCCTAACCCAAGCAAATCATTTATCATTTGTGAATAACTTTTATTACTTTTGGTGTTGTGACAAATCATTTTCTTACCTCAAATAATTTATCTTCATCAATTCCCTGTGGATCTACCTCAGACTCCTGAGAATTTATTACTTAAGACAACCTGCACTTGCATCCTTTAAGTCCACTTCACTCACCCTCATGTGAACTCACCACAACAAGCCCCAATGTGGCCCATTACAATTGCACTTCTACAACCGCACTTCTACAACCGCACTTCTATAACCTTTCAAATTGAGTAATTGTTGGCCATCATGATGCAATACAAGATAATAGACAATAACATAACAATAGAATTTTGGGAGAGAAGTAGGACAGATTGAAGTAAAATGATAAAAAGAGAGGTTCTAGGGTTTAGAAACCTCTCAAATCTGAAACTATAATATGACGACTAAAAGATGTTGAGTACAAGTCCTTAGGATTATTTATAGTAGGGTTATAAGCATATTACTTGTTATGTCCTGGTGCTGCTAGGCTATTTGAACCAAAACCAACTTCCTATTAAGTAATCCTCAAGCTTGGAGGTCTTAGAAATGGGGTTAGGGTACCTGCAAAGACACTCCAACGCTCAAGTCAGTGTGGTGTGCTAAGTTTTTGATAGAAGCGGGAAAAGATACTTACCATCACCCTTGATGATACTATTTATAGTGGGAATATCTTTGATAGTTTGTAGCGTGTAGGGAAGTTTGTACCCTATAGGAACCTTAAGTTATGGGCCTACTTTAGCACACTTGTTAGCGTCCCATTGGTCCAGTTGGGATGACCTTCCTACCAAAGGTCTCGAGCACCTTTTCTGTTGTCAATGGGCCTGGCCTTTAGAAGCCCAAAACTCTAGGATGATTCACTGGCCCCAAGCTAGTGCCTCGATATTATTATGGTGACGGGCTTTAATATGGATCCATTTTGGGCCTCTCACTTTGATTGTCTTGGACTGAACGTACAATGTCGGAGTACGGTGCTCCTTAATGGACCATGTTCCATAGTGAGAAGTTAACATGTGCTTCGAATGGATATGACTTTTGGCTTGTTTGAAACGTTTCAACTGCTGAGAGCATGTCTTTTCACCTATGCGCTAGCAGTGTTTTGGCCACATGGCATTTGCTTGTTAGTCTGCATGTGACTCTAGGTTTGGAGTTACATGCCTCATCATTATTTGAAAGGAAAAAAGTATAGAGACTCCTTAAACTTTGACCTTTTTGCAAATCACCACCACGAACTTTAAAACCTTTCCAATTAGTCCATAAACTTTAATTAATGTCTTAATAGATCCTTATATTTAATTTGGATCTGTTAATTCACTAATGATAATACTGCATGATATCATTTTATTTGTATTAACATTAATTAAGAACTGTATTTATAATCAAACTTTAATAAATAAATTAATAAACAGTTGAGAAAATATTAATAAGGATAAGATGTTGTTACACAATATTATCGTTAATGAATTAACAGATTCAAATTAAACAAAAGGATCTATTGGGACATTAATTAAAGTTTAGGGACAAATTAGGAAGGTTTTAAAGTTCATGGTGGTTATTATTTTAATTTAAAAGTTATGGACGATTCTACCCCCATTAGTGGGTGACAGTTTTTGAACCTTTTCTCTATAAATATAGGATCGTGGGTCTTGGATTCATTTTTACCAACTCCTGCTCATCTTCACTATTCTTTCTATCTTGTCTCCTCCAGCAAAAATCTCAAGTGTTCATAAAGCCTTCTAGTGATGGCTCGCTGCTTTTCGTCAGCAGCCTTTTTGTGCATTGCTCTTCCTCTCCCTTCCAAAGGTATCTTTCTTTCCCTTTTCTTTTCCTTTTTGGTCTTATTTTTTAGATTAGAATGTTGGGGAACAAAAGGGAAGAAGATTCTTTTTTGGAGGTATTAGAGCAGCCACCGTCTTCGTTGTGTCGCATGTGATGGAGAAGGATCCTTGGGGTTATTTTTACTTTTGGGGTGCCAAGGCAGACGTCAACTACCAAGTCCCTGGAATGGTTGAGAAAGGGTCAGGGAAATCAATCCTAGACGCCATTCGACCTTCGATGTAAAGAAGGCGTTGGAAAGGCTTATAGGGCTAATAAGTAGTGATTCTAATGAGTCTTCTACCTCTGTAGGTACTAAACGAGCTTCGGACTCTATCGTCATAGGTAGGGTTAGGGCTCAAGTTACTGAATCTCAGGGGTAATCCTCTTTGCCCCTCGTTTCCAACGAGTTCTCCTAGGTCCATGAGGAACCTCATGAGATTGCCTCGCGTTTCAGTTCGCACGAAGAGGTCGTGAACCTCCACATTTATATGTTTCTGACACATGATGGCTCATCCAAGGAAGATTACTTGGTGCAGCCTTGCGATGAGGATGAATGTGTTTGCAGCATGTTGCGGCCTGGACCCCTATACACGTATATGTATGAGACCTTCACCAAGCTCGCCTTGAGGATTCTGTTCCCTGAGTTTTATGTTGAAGTGCTAATAGTTGTCTAGACTATCAAATTAAATCAATTTATAAACTGATTCACCAAAATACTTATAGTATAAGGCACAAATAGGTCAAGCCTTTGGATTACTCTAATCAAGTTTTCCTCGACTTAGCAGGATAATCTTAGCTCCTATTCAATATAACAGATTACCTTCTTTTTACAACAAGGGAATTACTTTTCTCAGGATTAGTAATTAAGACAAATTAAGAGGTTAACAGGGGAAAAATGGTTATAAAATTAATTAAAAGAAAGTAATTAAAAATTATAAACAGAATTAAGTAAACAACCAATCCAAGGAAATCAACTAATCTTGAATTTAATCCATCATTCATCACTATGAATCCATTCAATTGCTAATCAGATTCTTAGCTTAGATCATATAAAAATGCCTTAAGATGATCCACGAATTCTTTACTAGATAAGCATCCAGAATTTAATTAATCAAGATTAAATGAATTAAGCACCCATCTAATCTTAAATTAATCTAAAATCCAAAATTCAACCATGCTTAATAAACAACATCCAAGAAGAAAGATCAAGAGAGAGGAAGTGCAAGCAAGAGCGACTAAGAGAAAATTAGGATTTTAATTTCGTGGTTGCTGCTTATCCTTAAATAACCTCCTCTCAAATTCAAAATTCAAGTTTTCCCTCAGCTTAGGGTTAATCTTCTTCCTCTTATCTTTAATTGGACACCTAATACGCATAATTTGAGCTTAGGATGAGAAAGTTATGCCTAAAACATTCTTAACCACTCTCTAAACCCGTCAGCCTACTTCAAAGGGTTAAAACACCATCAAAACACCACCTTTTTTATATGTGGTCTCAAAATAATTGAAAATATATATCTCATCTTTCATATGGCACTACTTTCAGCTCCATATGACATCTACAACCCAAATTATGACCCAATCTTTGCGCATCATCCATGTTTCAACAACATCTCTATTTCGACTTCGTAGCCTAATCTGACCTACTAGACATCTGATTCAACCTTAGAACTCTTCATAAAAGTTATAGAGCTCTCTCTCAGATTTCCTACAAGATAAGATTTATATTATTAGATGTCAAGAACTAAAGTTATGCCCAAACTACAGAAATAGTGTAAATTTCCCAATAATGCTGAAAAATACAATTAAGCTCAATTTGAACCCAAACTTATAAATGTTACCCAAGTGGCTTACAAAAGTACAAGAGGGGGGTGGGATACACTTTTAAAATGATGAAAAACTTTTTTTGAAAAAACAATTTTTACATTTTCGAATAATGAGGCCTCAAGGGTAACTAATGCTGATCTTGGTAAAGCTGTAATTCAAGTATTTAAAAAACTTTTTTGCAAACCCTTTATAACATGAATTTCTTAAAGCAATATAATGAATATATAAAGATGATAAAATGCTTTAAGAATAGAAAATAAACAATTAAAGAATGATAAATAAATTGTAATAAATAAATAGATAAAGAGAAGAAAAGCAGGCACGATATTTATCCTGGTTCGACCACCAACCACTTGTGGCCTACGTCCAGTCCCCGAAACACGAGTTCGAGATTTTTTACTATTCAAAATAAGCTTAAAACAGGTGCTTGCAACTTTTACACAACAGGATACCTCATTCATAGGATACCTCACCCTATATACTAAAGGGATACCTCATCCCCTATGAAGGATACCTCACCTTCTTTACAACAAGGGATACCTCACCCTTTTACTGAAGGATACCTCACCCTCACAATTTCACTAAGGGATACCTCACCCTTTTACAAAAGCCTTCGAGGGATACCTCACCCTCTCAGAAATACAGCAGAGAATAGATGAAAAATAAACTCTCACAAAGAGTAAATATCACAAGTTGAAGCACTATAGAGCTCTCTAAGGATATCTCAAGATTTTGGCGAAAAAAGCACAAAAAATATGAGAAAATAGTGAATCACGTTTTTGGCACAAGCAAAAAATAATTCAAGTGGTTGAGCAACCTTCAGAAGAGACCCAAGGTCTCTATTTATAGAGTAATGAAGAAAAGAGCCATTTGGTATAATTAAAAACACCATTAAAGCAAAATATGGCCGTTTCTTTCCATTTTCGAAAGCTTCGTAAAACTATTTCTGGGATACGTTATTCGAATACCTTATGAGGTATTCGAATACCTTTGTTTTAAAAAGGCTCGTGAAAACAAATTGGAAGATGGTTATTCGAATACCTCTCAATGTATTCGAATACTTCAGTCTAAAAACGTTTTTCTGAGATCAGGTGTATTCGAATACCAAACTGGTTATTCGAATACCTTACTTTTTAAAATAGATTTTGAAAAGCTCTGTATTCGAATGCCATGCATGGTATTCGAATACCTCTGTTGAAAACATGAAACGTATCAACTTGAAAACCATTTTATTCGAATACCTTATGGGGTATTCGAATACCCCTGATATAAAATCACTTTTAAATACTTTTAAATATCCAGAAAATGATTCTTTAAGTTTAGAAAAATAATTTTGAAAACACTTCTTTGCAACCAAAAATAATGAGATATCCAATGAGTCTCTTTACAAAGATCCTAAGTCCTAAAGCTATTCTTGAAGGTCTTGGACTTGGTCTTGCCATCATCTTTGTGTTTGTTATCATCAAAACAACTATCCATGTCAGCTAGCCAATTACAATAAAATGTGGCTAAAACTAATCAATTAAGCATATAAGAGGTCTAAGAGACTAAATATGATGGTTAAATAATATATGAAAATTGTGTTTATCAAATTCCTCAAAACTTAGCTTTTGCACTCTCGGGCAAAACTAGAAATTCAATATAGGGAACAAAACAACACAAACTCAAATGTTAAAAACTCTAAAAGACTCACTTTCTAGTGATGTTCAAGAATGCAAAAGTCTATAACCAAGAAGAGCAACCAAAGCTTCAAGGAATTAAAATATTCATGAAGTAACATTTCTTTACATCTCAAATTAACAAGCAATGTAACTTCAATTGAAAAGCATAAATCAAGAATGATAGAACCTCACAAGATATACTATCAATCTCGTAAGTGTTTAGAAGGTAAATGTTTCATTCAATTTAACCCATGAAAACTTATACTACCATAAGCTTGCTTATCTTTGACTTCTCTACTACTTAAAGCACATGCACACACAAATCAAGAGAACTTTATGCAAGGTTGTAATGGGGTCAAGGTAAGGGAGGGGAATAATATGAAGATGACAAGTTAAATATCAAAGAGAACAAAAGAACATTAGGGATGTGTTCAAAAAACAAGCATGAAAGTGTGTCCTAACTCCATGCAATGCAAATTCTCTTTACATATTCTTTTTCCCTTTCTTTTTTTTTACAACCATTTCCTTTGTTTTTTTTTTAATTTTCTTCTTCTTCTTCTTCTTTCAATTGGCCACTATTTCCTTTTCACCAAACACTTTGCACATTAATTAGCACACCCCCACACTTGTTTAAGAACTCTTCCAATAATAATGTCAATGCCCTCTTATTCCCTAAGGTTAGGTATAAACATGATTTTCCATTTAACGCGTGTAATGAGCTAAAAATAAGAAATAGTCAAATAAACACAAAGGGGTTAATCAAGAGAAAATATGAAGGTTGACTATTTAGCTAAAGTAGCTATTTCAAGAAAAATGTCTCAATCATATTCATGTATGCATGTGAAAATATAGCTTAAAAAGAATCAAAGCAAGTTCTAGAGTAACAAATTCCATGAGTGAAAATCATATAAGAAAGAAGAGAATGACATAAATACCCAATCCATTCATTAAAAGACTTAAAGTCTCACAAGGTATGCTTCTATCAAACTCAATTTACCAATTTAATTTCCATTACCAAACTAGTTAATCTCGATATGAAAGACAATTTATTCATTTATGTTATAAACCTTTAATTTCAATTGATGCATGCTCACAACTTTCACAAATCTCCAAATTCTATTGGAAAGCAATTAAAACAAAATTTCTTATACATATATATATATATTCAAAATAGAAAAAAAATAGAATTGAAAAACAAAACAGAAAGAGTAAAATTTAAAACATAAACTAGAAAACAAAATGTAAATTCATCCCCCACATTTAAATCTTACATTGTCCTCAATGTAAAGCTTATAAAACATCAAATCTTCAATAAATTTAAGACAAATAAAAATAAAGGTGAGAATGAAGAAACATCCTTATCATGTGATGTATATGGCCACTTGCAAGTGGACCTCCTCCACTATGCCTTCTTGAGCTTCCTCATAGAATTACTTAAGGCGATGTCTATTGACTTTGAAAGCTTTGTTATTTGTCTTACTTGTGATCTCCATTGCACCATAAGGAAAAACCTTAGTGACTATAAAAGGACCTATCCACCAAAAGCTTATCGGATATGAGCTTGAGGCGAGAATTGTAAAGGAGAACTTTTTGACCAATCACAAATTCTTTTCATACAATCATCTTATCATGAAAGGCTTTGGTTTTCTCTTTGCAAATACAGGAGTTCTCATAAGCTTCTAACTGAATCTCTTCAAGTTCTTGGAGTTGAAGTTTTCTTCGGGATTCAACTTGGTTCAAGTTAAGGTTGTACTTCTTTACTGCTCAATAGGCCTTGTGCTCAATCTCCATCGGAAGGTGACATGCCTTGCCAAAAACTATCCTATAAAGAGACATGCCTAAAGGAGTCTTGAAGGCAGTCCTATATGCCCACAATGCGTCCTCAAGCCTCTTGGTCTAATCTTTTTTATTTGGTTGAACTATTTTTTTTCAAGATTTATTTCAACTCCCTATTCGAAACTTCAGCTTGCCCATTGGTTTATGGATGGTAGGGAGTCAAAATCTTATGCATCACACCATATTTCTTTAACAATGCCTCCATGTTTTTATTACAGAAATAGGAGCCTTGGTCACTGATTATGGCTTTTGGACCTCCAAATCTATATAAAATTTGAGACCTGACAAAGTCCAAAACAACATGAGAATCATCAATCTAAGTGGCATTTGCCTCTACCAACTTAGATACATAATCAACAGCTAACAACATGTAAAGAAAATTAAAGGAATTAGGAAAAGGACCCATGAAATCAATGCCCCACACATCAAATATCTCACAAAACAATCATGTTTGTTAATTCAAACAATCATAGTTGTTAATTCATCTTATTCCTATGGAAAATGTTGCCTGTTCGTTGGCATTATTCACAATTCTTATAATAATTGTAAGCATCATGAAACAAGACGGGCCAATATAATCCAGAGTCTAAAATCTTCCTAACAGTGCGTTGTAGTCCAAAGTAACCACCATATACAAGGGTATGACAAAAATGCCCTTAGAATAGTAAATTTAATAGTGGAAGACTTGATCGTGAGATCCGAAACTCATAATCATTGAGACTAGAACACAATGTCTAATCACTTTGTCATGAGAAAGCTATGTGGATCGTTACGTGAGTGTCATAGCGATTCTCATAGTGATAATGGTATAGTGATCATCTCAAATCATAATATTTAGACTGTGTGTTTTAAGCCAATCAATCTTATGCTTCAAGATGATTATAAAGTTTGTTATTAGACATACCGTGATACATGTGGAGGGATGTAGTGACTAGGTAGGATTTGTCTACCTAACGGGAGTGATATGCAACTAAATAATTCACTAAATCGGTATGAGATATACATTTGTTAACTATGTCTCCGGGAATCCGAAGATTGAACTAAAAAGGGTGACGCATTTATGCCTTGGTTCAAAGGTCTCGGACATAGGGAAAAGTGTCCACATTATCACGGATAGGTTGGGATCGACTCAAATGATTACTGGCCCATCAAGTTGATGTGTTGCTAGATCTGCTGTTTTATCTTTGATTTCAATATCAAACTCATGTAAGAGCAGTATCCACTGAATGAGTCTAGACTTTGCCTTTGGCTTCTTCAGCAAGAAATTCAAGGGTGCATGGTCAGAGAAAACAATAATTTTAGTGCTAAGGGGGCTGCTACTTACAACACAACCCAGCCGCACCTACGAAAGTGAGTGAGAGACAGTGAGGTCTTCTTCTCCTCTCTTCGCAGCTAACACTACGAAAACAGAGGCGTGACTCCCTTTTGCAAGTTGTTTGTGTGGATACCGCAGAGACATCGTCACTATTACGGTATTGGTGACTCACCTCGTTTGTGATTATCACACCTCAAGAGGGAACGAAATTTATCTAAAGTGAAAACAATTGCTAGAAGCTCCTTTCCAGTGGTGGTGTAATCGGCTTTAAAAACTCGGATTATGGACTTTTTCGCATGGATCCGAAGAATTCTATTATGAGAGGCATAAGATATCACTTAAAATGAGATTACTTGCAACTAAATAATTCAGAAAGGATGGCGCCAACTACAAAGATGGAGGTATCACACATAAGAAGAGTGTCCACTATCCGTGGAGGAAACTCCTAATTTAGCAATTGAATAATGGAAGAAGAGTCTAGTGCCTTTGGCTTCTTCTTCAAGGGTGCATGATCGAATGCAATAATTTTAGTGCTTGCAAATACGAAATTTATCTAAATCAAATTTTCGGTGGTGGTGTAATTGGAACTCGACTAAGCTATCACATGAGATTTTTCAAGAAGCCAACTGGAGGATAATGGAAGGGCAATTTTGCTAAAGTCCGGTTCTTCCGATCCGATGAAACTGGAAGGGCAATTTTGCTAAAGTCCCTGATGAAACTCCTGTAGAACCCTGCATAACCAAGAAAGGAACACACTTCCCGCACACAAGTGGGGTAGGGTAAAGATGTAATAACATCGATCTTTGCTCTACCTACTTCAATGTCTTTGCTAAAAACTACATGCTCTAAGACTATACATTGTTATACTATGAAATGACATTTCTCAAAATTAAGAACAAGATGTGTCTCAATAGACCTATCAAGCACCTTAGCAAGGCTGTCTAAACATACATCAAAAGAAGATCCATAAACTGCAAAGTTATCCATAAAAGAACTTCTATGTAGTGTTCTAACAAGTCAGAGAAAATGCTCACCATACATTCTGAAATGTACCTGGGACATTACAAAGCCCAATATGCATCCTCTTATAAGTAAACATACCAAATAGGTAGATGAAGGTTGTCTTCTCTTGGTCCTCTGAGGCTATGTGAATCTGAAAGTAGCTTGAAAATCCATCGAGGAAGTAATAGTGAGACTTGCCAGCCAACCTTTCCAATATCTAATCAATGAAAGGCAAGGGAAAATGATCCTTCCTAGTGGCTTGGTTGAACTTCTTGTAATCAATATAGACTCTCCAGTTGTTATGTACTCTAGTAGGGACCAACTCGTTCTTCTCATTGACGACCACAATCATCCTAGTCTTCTTGGGAACTACTTGCACCAGACTCACACACTTGTTATCTGAAATAGGGTAAGTGATGACAGTTAACAACAATTTTCTCACTTTTTTCTTCACCACATCCAAAATTAGAGGGTTAAGTCTTCTTTGAGGTTGCTTTACTGGTTTGGCTTCCTCCTCCAATAAAATCCAATGCATACATGTGGAGGGTGTAATCCCAAGAATATATGCAAGCGTCCATCCAATGGCTTTCTTACACTGCTTCAAGATCTGCAACAATTTTTCTTCTTGTTCAGGCTTCAAAATCTTTTCTGTTATCACTGGTAGCTTCTCATATGCTTCCAAGAACACATACTTCAAATGTACAAGTAAAGGCTTTAACTCAAGGGTAGGTGGTTGTTGCATTGATGGTATCAAACTAATTGAAGAAACTAATTCTGTTGATTTAACTACAACATCACTTGTAATATGTATACAATCTTTCAACACAACATAATCATATCCTATAGAATCGAAAAATTCATAGCACGCAGTATCATCTCCCATATACGCAGAAATCTTAGAACATGCAGCATGCATACTAGTCTAATCACAAATAGAAACAGAACATCCTGAACATCTTGAAAAATCTACACTATCCAAAAATCTCACAATTTCAAGAAATTTAGCTAGCATATCAACATGTATATCATCAACAAGCAAATAAATGGCATCTAATTGAAAAAAAAGAATGCTTTTCTAAAGGATATTTCATGGTATCAAAGATATTAAATTGAATTATGTTATCCTAAAAATCCATGGAAAGTGTACCAACATACATATCAATCTTAGTTTTTACAGTTTTCAAGAAGGGTCTACCTAAAGTCATCGGCAGTTAACTAGATGCAAATTCATCTTTCATGTTCATAACATCAAAATATGCTAGAAATATTAAATTATTTACTCTTACCAAAGCATCCTCAAGCATTCTTGCAGGATGAGCTGTGCTCCTAATTGCTAGTTGAATGATAACTCCAGTTGACTTCAACTCTCCAATCTGCATAGATTCATAAACTGATTTTAGCATCACATTAATTGAGGCACTTAAATCCAACATTGCATGTGTAAACTGGTTGTTGCTTATTATGTAAGGAATGATGAATATTATAGGATCCTTACACTTAGGAGGCATATTTGGTTGGATCAAGGCAAAAAAATTCTTCTTATGCTCACTTTCTCATTTCCTTTCAACTTTCTCTTATGAGTGCACAATTCCTTCATAAACTTAGCATATTTTGGAATCTGCTTTATTGCTTCCAAGAAAGGTATATTGACTTCTACCTTCCAAAAGGTATCCATAATCTCCCTGTTCAATTCAGTGTCAGTTATCTTCTTTGATTGAGTCATTGAATTGGGAAAAGGAAAAGGAGTGCTGAGAGTAGATTTTTCTATAGAATTTTTTATTAACTTCTAATTTTTCTTTGAATTCTCTGCATATTCTATATTATGTTGTATTGAATTTTCTGCAAAATTCTAGTTTGCTGGATCTGATTTTTTTGTACAATCCTATTGCACAATCTCTGGTTAGAGTTTAGTTGGACCACTAACTTCTTTGCTACTTCTTAAGGTTATAGCACTCACATTGCCTCTTGGATTATTAATTGTTTGGGTGGGCAATTGACTGAAACCTTGAATCTTCAACTCGTTGATGGAAGTTGCAAGTTGACTAATTTGAGTCTTCAAATTATTGTGCATTTGTTTCAACGTTCACTATTAAATCTTTTGTTGTAGCAGGGGTTTTGTCCACTAAAGCTCCTCCATATGCAGCATCTACCATGCTTCTATCCATGGGTAAAAGTCCCTCATAGAAATATTGTATTAGCAACTGGTCACTGACCTGGTGATGAGGACAACTTGCACACAACTTCTTGAATCTCTCTCAATACTCATGCAGAGCTTCTCTTGATATCTGCCTTATGCCACAAATATCTTTCCTAATAGCAACAGCTCTAGAAGCAGGAAAAAACTTTTCTAGGAACAGTGTCTTCATATTATTCCAACCTATATGGTAGCTAGCTGTAAGTAATACAACCAATACTTGGCTGCTTCATCTAATGAGAAAGGAAAAGCTCTTAATTTGATGTGTTCTTCAGGAATGCCTTGTGGTTTCATGGTAGAGCACACCACATGGAGCTCCTTCAAGTTCTTGTGGGGATCCTCACATACAAGTCCATGAAACTTTGGCAACAAGTGTATCAATCCAGATTTTAATTCAAAATCAGTATTTAAATTAGGATATTGAATGCACAAAGAATAGTAATTCACATCAAATGCAGCTAGTTCCTTAAGAGTCCTATTATCCATATTATCAGCCATGTTTGCAATGTTATTTGTATTCTCATATTCAGTTTCAGTATTATCATTCATAGTTGCAGTGCTACTTATATTCTTAGGTTCAATTTCAATTTTAGGATTTATCATTTCACTATACTTATGAGCTCTATTAAGTGTATGCAAGGTCCTCTCAAAATCAAGGTCAATGTCAAGCAAATGATTACTAGAAGATCTGGTCATAAAACATGCAAAAGTGCAAAAACACAAAATATGCAAAATGGACTACACAATACTAAAATCTTGCCAAAATAACACTACTTACCCTTTCTATACAATTTTAAAAATTAAAGAACAACCACAGGGTGAAAATTAATCAAAAATGGTATCAAAAAATGAAAAAAAAATCTTCAAAAAATAGAAAAGTAGTCTAAACGATGGAATTTGTCCAAAATAAGGTGAACCTCACTATTGAGCCTTGTAGAACACACTGTTTTCCTTCAACTGACTAATTTTCAAGCTAATCTATAACTATTTGTCCATACAAAATTTCACTTGGAGGCCTAAATTGAGTTAGAAACTATGTAAAACAAGGAAAACAAGGGTTAGTGAAGGATTAGTAGCTAATTATACTCCTAATATGATTGATTAAACTTAGATTAATCCCCAACAACGACGCCAAAATTTAATACTTGTCAAAACTATCAAATTAAGTTAATTTATAAACCAATTCACCAAAATACTTGTAGTATAAGGCATAATTAGGTCGAACCCTTAGACCACTCTAATCAAGCAATCAAATTAAGAGATTAGCAAGGAGGAAAAAAAAGGGTTGCAAAATTAATTAACAGAAAGCAATTAAAAAGTGTAAATAAAATTAAGTAAACAACCAATTCAAAGAAATTAACTAATCTTGAATTTAATCCATCATTAATAACTACAAATCCATTCAATTGCTAATCAGATTCTTGGTCTTAGATTACATCAAGATGCCTTAAGATGATCCATGAATTTTTTACTAGATAAGCATCATGAATTTAATTAATCAAGGTTAAATGAATTAAACATCTATCTAATCCTAAATTAATCTAAAACTCAGAATTCAACCAAACTTAACAAACAACTTCCAAGAAGCCTTTGATGCATTGTTTAGTCTTTGTAATCCTCATTAAACACATGGTAATTATGCAATTATCACATCAGTATCCAAATCAAATTAAGCAATTAAATTCAGATTTAACAAAATCAAAGAGGAACTTAATTAACAAGTAAAAGATAAACTTGATTAACAAGTAAAAGAGAAACTTGATTAGCAAT
Source organism: Ormosia emarginata (assembly GCA_029884605.1). Lineage (NCBI taxonomy): Eukaryota > Viridiplantae > Streptophyta > Magnoliopsida > Fabales > Fabaceae > Ormosia > Ormosia emarginata. Next base: position 15,501,012 of record JAQQTP010000090.1, read on the forward strand.
TTAATGTAAAACAATCAAAACAAGACCTCAGAATTAAACATCAAAATTTTCAATTCTTATGATTGATTTAAAAGGGTTTAGCCCTCCACGGATGGAAGGGGAAAATAGAAAAAGAACGAAAACTAGAGAGAAAGGAAAAGAAGAAAGATGAAAAGAGGAAATGCAAGTAAGAACGGTTAGGAGAAAATTAGGGTTGAGTTTCGTGTTTACTACTGCTGCATAAATAACTATCTGTAAAATTAAAAATCCAAGTTTTTCCTCAGCTTAGGGTTGATCTTCTTCCTCTTAACTTTAATTGGAAATCTAATTTGCATAAGTTGGGCTTAAGATGAGAGAGTTATGCCCAAAACATTCTTAACAGCTCTCTGAACCTATCATATGAATTCAAAGGGTAAGAACACTATCAAAACATCTGAATTTTGATAAGTGGTCATCACAAAAGTTGAGAATCCGTGTCTCATATTTCGAATAGCACCGGTTTAAGACCCATATGACTCATACAACTCAAAGTATGGTCTAATCTTTGCATATTGTCCAGGTTCCAACGATAGCATTTTTGTTTTGACTTCCAGGCCCAATCTGGTCCACTAGACATCCAATTCATTCTTTGAGCTCTTCATAAAAGTTGTAGATATTTTTCTCATCTTTACAAATTAAAATTCATAATTTTTAAATTTCTATAACTCAAGTTATGCTCAAAATACAGAAATAGTATAAAATTTCTAATAATGCTGAAAATTATAATTAAGCTCAATTTGAACCCAAACTTATAAAATGTAGCCAAGACCAATCAATTAAGCACATAAGTGGTCTAAGAGACTAAATATGAGAGTTAACTAATATATAAAAATTATGTTTATAAAACATCAATATCCATTAAATCATCAATATCCATTAAATATTATCAACAAATTTAGGACAAGTAAAACAAATAAGAGAAGAAAGAAACATCATTATTAAATGATGTATATGGTCGCTTGCAGGTGGACCTCCTCCACTATGTCTTCTTGAGTTCCCTCATAGAATTACTTGAGGCGGTGTCCATTGACTTTGAAAGTTTTGTTAGTTATTTCACTTGTAATCTCCACTGCACCCATGAGGAAAAACATTAATGACTATAAAAAAGACCTTGCCACCTAGAACGAACCTTACCGGGCAAGAGCTTGAGGCAAGAATTGTAAAGGAGAACTTTTTTTCCAATATAGAACTCTTTTCTTGTCAACATCTTGTCATGAAGAATCTTAGTCTTTTCTTTGTAAATATGAGAGTTCTAATAAGCTTCCAACTGAATCTCTTCAAGTTTTTGGAGTTAGAGTTTTCTTAGGGATCTGGCTTGGTTCAGGTCAAGGTTGCACTTCTTTATTGCCCAATAGGTCTTGTGCTCAATCTCCACTAGAAGGTAGCATGCCTTGCCAAAATTTAATAGTTGTCAAGATTATCAAATTAGATCAATTTGTAAGCTGATTCACCAAATTACTTGTAGTATAAGGCACAATCGGGTCAAGCCCTTGGATCACTCTAATTAAGCTATCAAATTAACAAGTTAACAAAGGGGGCAAGTTACAGAATTAATTAAATAAAATTAATTAAAAACTGTAAACAAAATTAAGTAAAGAATCAATCCAAGGAAATCAACTAATCTTGAATGCAATTCATCATTGATCACTAGGAATCAATTCAATTGCTAATCAGATTCTTAGTCTTAGATCACATCAAGAAGTCTTAAGATAATCCATGAATTCTCTACAAGATAAGCATCCAAAATTTAATTAATCAAGGTTAAATGAATTAAGAACTCATCTAATCCTAAATTAACCTAAAACTCATAATTCAACCAAGCTAAACAATCTTACAAAAAACTTTGATGCATTGTTTAGTCTCTATATTCCTCTTTAAACACATGGTAATTATGAAATTATCACATCAACATCCAAATTAAATTAAATAATTCAATTTATATTTAACAAAATCTAAAGAGGTAAAAGAGAAACTTGATCAACAAGTAAAAAAGAAACTTGATTAACAATCAAATGTAAAACAATCAAAACATGATCTCAGAATTAAACATCAAGATTGTCAATTCCTAGGAATGATTAAAAAGGGTCTAGCCCTCCATGGATGGAAGGGAAAAAAAGTGCAGAAAAGAAAGAAACCAAGAAAGTAGAGACAATAAGAGATATGAAGAGAGAAAGTGCAAGCAAGAGTAGCTAAGAGAAAATTATGATTTTAATTTTATGGTTGCCGCTTATCCTTAAATAACTGCCTCTAAAATTCAAAATCCAATTTTCCCCCTAATTTAGGATTAATCCTCTTCCTCTTAGCTTTAATTAGATACCTAATTTGTATAATTTAAGTTTATGATGAGAGAGTTATGCCCAAAATAACAGCTTTCTAGACCCGTCATTTGACTTCAAAGGGAAAGAACACCATCGAAACTTCATAGTTTTGATAAGTGGTCTCATAAGAGTCGAAGATCGATATCTCATACTTCCAATGGCACCAGTTTCAGCTCCATATGACTCATACAACCCTAATTATGGCTCAACCTTTGCATATCATTTTGGTTCCACTGACAGGATCTATGTTCTAACTTCGTGGCCTAATCTGATTCACTTGACATTCAATTCAACCTTCGATCTCTCATCAAAGTTATAGAGATTTCTCTCAGATTTACTACAAGGTAAAATACAGAAACAATATAAAATTTCCAATATTGCTAAAAAATACAATTAAGCCTAATTTGAACTCAAACTTATAAAATGTGGTCAAGATTAATCAATTAAGCATATAAGAGGTCTAAGAGACTAAATATGAGAGTTAACTAATATATGAAAATTGTGTTTATTAACTTTATAAATCTTAGCATTCTCATAAGCCTTATTACGTAATTCATCCAATTCATTCAACTGAAGCTTTTATTAGAACCTGCTTGTTTCATATGAAAATTATATGCTTTAATAGCTCAATAAGTATGATGTTCTAACTCAACTAGTAAATGACATGCTTTTCCAAAGAGAAGACGGTATGATAACATCCCTATAGGGGTCTTATATGCAGTAAGATAAGCCTAAAGAGCATTATTCAACCTCAAAGATCAGTCTTTCTTATCAAGTCTAACTGTTTTCTCAAGAATAGACTTAATCTCACGTTTAGAACTTCAACTTGACCACTAGTATGAGGGTGACAAGGGTTAACTATTTTATGTGTCACATAATATTTTCGAAGAAGAGCTTCAAAAGAATGATGACAAAAATGATTACCTCAATCACTAATAAGTGCTCCAGGTGTACCAAACTGACTAAAAAATATGGTCTTTAATAAATTGAACCACTACCTTATGATCAATGGTCCTTGTAACCATGATCTCTACCTATTTAGAAACATAATCTACTGCAACCAAGATATACACATACCCAAAAGATGGTGAAATAGGGCCCATAAAATTAATACCTCATACATCAAAACTTTCAACAACCAAAATAGGTTGAAGGGACATCATATCATGCCTAGACAATGCACTAGTACGCTATCATCGCTCATAAGAAAGACAGAATTGGTGAGCATCCTTAAACAAAGTAGGCCAATAGAATCCAATTTGGAGTACCTTAGCAGCAGTCCTATAACCTTCAAAGTGTCCACCAATGCATAGGAATGACAAAAAGATAATATGCTATGAAATTCACATTCAAGAACACACCTACGAATTACCTAATATGGGCAATGCTTGAACAAATATGGATCATCCAAATAGTAATGTTTTACCTATGTAAAGAACCTATTCTTTTCTTGCTTTGACCAATGTGGGGATTTTACTTGAAGAAAGGTAATTAACTATGTCTGCAAACCAAGGAAGTTGTGAATGTGTCAAAGAAAATAACTGCTCATCAAGGAAAGTATCATGCAAAGTAATTAAGTCATCAATACGATAAACAAGCATCCTAGATAAATGATCAGCTGCTAAATTCTCTGAACCTTTCTTATCCCTAATCTCAATGTCAAATTCTTGCACAACAAAATCCATCTTATCAATCTAGGTTTATCTCTTTCTTAGATAACAAATATTTCAATGTAGCATGGTCTAAGAAAATAATAACCTTAGAATGCAAAAGGTATGAGCGGAACTTATCGAGAGCAAAAACAATTGCTAACAACTATTTTTTGGTAGTAGTGTAATTTCTTTGTGCATCAAAAAGAGTTCTACTAGCATAATAAATCACATAAGGCATCTTACTCACCCTTTGCCCTAGAACTGCCCCAATAGCAAAGCTAGAAGCATCACACATAATCTCAAATAGTAAAAAAAAATTAGGAGGTTATACTATTGGTGTAGAAACAGGAAGAGAATAAAGCTTTTCAAAAGCTTCAATGCAAGATTCATCAAATTCAAAAAGAACATCCTTAACAAGAAGGTTAGTAAGATGCCTAACAATCTTACTAAAATCTTTTATAAACCTCCTATAAAAACCTATATGGCCAAAAAATGATCGCACCTATTTAACAGAAGTGGGGATGGAGAGATTATAAATTAAATCAAATTTAGCTTTATCTACCTCAATACTTTTCTTCGAGACCTGGTGCCCCATTACAATACCCTCTTGAACCATAAAATGACTTTTCCCAGCTCAAAACAAGATTTACTTCTTCATATCTTTTTTGAATAGTAGATAAATTATGCAGTCATACATCAAATGATGATCCAAAGATAGAAAAATCATCAATAAATACCTCTAAGAATTTATCAATCATATCACAAAATATAGCCATCATGCAATGCTGAAATGTAAAAAGTGCATTACATAATCCAAAGGGCATCCTTCCAAAAGCAGAAGTACCTGCAGGACATGTAAAAGTCATTTTCTCTTGGCCCTTTGGGTAAACAACTACTTAGTTATGCCCAGAATAACCATCTAGAAAGCAATAAAAGTTCTTGTCTGCCAACTTTTCTAAAATTTAATCAATGAAGGGTAAAGAGAAATAGCATTTTCTAGTCACATAATTAAGCTTCCTATAGTCAATGCAAACTTGCCAACTTGTATTCTCTCTAGTAGGCACTAATTGTGCTTCACTATCCTTCACCACTGTAATGCCTGACTTCTTAGGATCTACTTGTATAGGACTAACCCATTAGCTATTAGAAATGGGGTATATGATACCCACATCTAAAAGTTTCACCACCTATTTCATCACTACCTCTTTCATGTGAGATTTTAATCTACGTTGCATCTTTCTAGAAGGTTTAGCATTCTCCTCTAAGAAAATCCTATGCATGCAAATGGAAGGATTAATACCCTTTTAATTCAGCAACTGACCATCCTATGACACTTTATGATTAGATAAGACCCCAATCACCTATTTTTCTTGCTCTCTAAACAACTGGGATGAAATAATGGCAGGAAGGGTCTCATTAGCTCTTAAAAACATATACTTAAGAGTGGCTGAGAGAGGTTTCAACTCAAGTTTGGGTGGAGAGGAAATAGATGGCAGTGCAGGCGAATCAGCTAAAGGAGGTAAAGGCTTGTACTTAGTTACCCTAGAAGATGACTCAATGGATAGGGTACTCTCAAGAATAGAAGTCATCTCCTCTATAATAACTTCCAAGACATATAACTCCAAATCATCATATGAAACACTAACCTTTAAAAGATACTTAGACTAAATCATAGATAAAACGTCCTCAACTAATTCATCAATCATATCAACAAATAAACACTCAAATTCATCCTCAAGAAGGGGTTGGGGAGAAACTTTAAAAATATTAAGTCTAATTATTATATTCATAACTGAGACATCCATTATCCCAGACCTACAACTAATGTTAGCATCAGCAGTGGCTAAGAAAAGCCTCCTAAAAATGATAGGAATTTCCTTTTTTGATGAGTGAGGGAGTTCCATATCAAGCACTATGAAATCAATAGGAAAAAATTCCTTATTAATTTTCACTAAGACATCATCAACTCTTCCTCTAGAAGCCCTAACTGACCTATCAGCAAATTGCAGAGAACAATTTGATGGTTGCAACTCACCCAAGCCTAGCTCTTCATAAACAAAATTTGGCATCAAATTGACACTAGAACCTAAATCCAAGAGTACTTTATCAATCTTATGATCACTAATATAACAAGAAATAGTAGGAACACTAGGATCTTTTAACATAGATGGTGTGTTAAAATACAAAATTAAGTTTACTTGTTTACTTAAGTGAATTTTCTTAAACATATATGCTTTAGATTTTCTTTTAAATGTGCATATGTCCTTAAGAAACATGCCATAAGCAAGAATCTGTTGAATAACATCTAAAAGGAAAAGATTGATCTTTACTTGCTTATAGGTCTCAAGAATATCCTCCTTCTTTTTGTCTTCCTTAAAATGTGAAGGATTTTCTAAGGCTTAAGGGTAAGGAACCTTTGGCTCATATGGAATCGAAGTCAAAGAATTAGTCACATTCGAGGAAGGAGATTTGGTTTCTTCTATATTTTCTTTATGATCATCCTTATCCCCATCATCATGCGCTCTCCCCTCATTCACCTCATTTTTCACCTTATTCTTATTCCTAAGAATCATTACAGCCTTGGCTTACTCATGGCCTCTAGGAATTTCTATGGCGTAGCATGAAAGCTTACCCTCTTCTTTATATCTTATAGCAATGACTAACTGTTCAATTTGAGTATTTAATTTTGCCATAGATTGAGTGTGAGAATCCAAAATTCTAGATTCCATAAATTGTGTCCTAGTATTTAGGTTGTTCATAAAAGATAACACCTTATCTAGTTTATCATATGCATTCGAACTACTACCAGCTACTTGAGGTGGATTGGGCGCATACCTTTGTTGTTGAAAGCTAGGGAGTTGTGTTATACCAATTTGACCCATTTGATTAGGTCACTGCCCTTATTGTGCTTTAACAACTTGTTGCTTCAAAGAGAAGTTAGGATGATTCCTCTAATCAGGATGTAAGTGTTAGAATATGTGTTGTTCTATGGAAGAAAACCTTGGGGTGCAATAGCCTGCTCTAGTGAAAATTCAAAATATTGTGAGGCAGCATGACAATCATATGAAGTATGAGAATGGTTAGAACAAACGGTACACATATTATGCATATTAGAAGAATTAACATAGTTTTGAATCAACGATAACAATTGATCCATCATCTTAGATAATGCATCCACCTAGTCCATTTTCTTAGATGAAGATTTTATCTTAATTTCCAGATCAGATGTGTGTGAAATCTCATAAATTCCCCCTTTATACCTTAATTTCCTTGGTATATTTGGATGTGAGTACAAGACATGTAATTGTGAATTCTCACTTAAGTGCTCAAATAACTCTCATGCCTCATCTGGGGTTTTGTGCAAGAAAATATGCCCACACGACGCGTCAACCATCTGTTGACTACTTTCATTTAATTCAGAATAAAAGTTTTGCACTTGTTGCCATTTAAGAACTTCATGGTGTGGACAACGGCGCAAAAGACCCTTAAATCTTTCCCAACTCTCATGAAATTATTCATTATTAACTTGAGAAAAAGTGGTGATGGCACGTCTCATTGCAGTAAGTTTACCTATTGAGAAATATTTCTTTAAAAATTTTCCTGATAATCTATCCTAAGTGGCAATGTTATCACACGCAGAAAACTAATCTTTAGCCTTATCCCTTAAAGAAAAGGGAAAAATACATAGATGAATTGCATCATTAGTAACATTAGCAATTTTCATACCTCTAAGAATGCATCTAGGTTCTTATAAGGATTTTCAGACTCAAGTCCATAAGATGTTAGTAACATTTGAATTACACTAGGATTAATTTCAAAGTGGTTAGCCTTAATCTCAAGCAAACGGGCACAAGCAGAAGAATCATATGCATTTAGAGTAAAATACTCCCTAAGTACTCAATTATTATTTGTCATATTTAAATTAATATCAATGGATGTAGTTTGGTTTTGTGCTCTTAGTGCTCTAAGTGTACACTCTATCTCAAGATCATATTTTTTTAAATCTAATGATAAGGAGCGTCTCCCCAACATAAACCAAACAAAATATCAAACTAAAAAGAGATTAAGAGTTGGAACAAAAGCATCTAAAGAGTCAAAAGCTTGATTAGAATTGGCCTTCTCCAACCTTGTCAACAAAAACTAGAAAAACATAAAAAATTAAAAATGAAAACACTAATAATGAAGATAAAAACACTAAGTCCAAACAAGTAAAATAAAATAAAATTAATAAAATGAAAAATAAATAAATAAATAAATCCTAGACTAAAAATTAAAATAGGTAAAAATTAAATTAAAACAATCACAAAATTAAACCTTTTACTTATAAGTGCACAAAATCTATGTAATATCTAGAAAATATAAGGGTGTTGTACTCACAGGAGTGATAGGATTAACTACAATTTAATATCTACTTAAATTAATTTAAAGAAAAGAAAATAGATTTTTTATTTTATTTAATTAATGTAAGAATTAAAATTATGTGATAAACTAAAAATAAAACTAAAAAATAAATTTAAATGAAATGACTCAAATTAAAATGTAAGAGCAATTAAAGAATAATTCTAAGACCTCGAATTCACCATTAACCATATAAAGATGAATTTAACTTGAATGAGAATTAATCTTATTCTATGGAGTATCTACGACTATAAGCTTTGATCACTACTAAAGATTATTGAAATCTAATTAATGACATAATTCATCTAAAATAACATGGTCTATTCAAATTATGTCATAAACTATTTAACATAGCATGCATGAACTATTTAATCCTTAGATCTCAAAAGCGATGAATACTCTTGTACAACTCACACCTAAGACTACAAGAATTAAGCATGTGATTAAAATATATCAATTTAAATTTACTAATTGACTACAAGACAATTAATAAAAATTAAATTGAATAACAATTAAATATCAATAATCATCAACATTGTGCAATTATAGAACAAAGAAAAAATCCCATACAAAGTTAAATCATCTAAAACAAAGATTAAGGTTTCATCTTAATCCTAAAATATAAAATTAGTTACTCATGGCAAAAGTATCAAACACAAAGAGAGAAGAAAAATTCATAAAATCTGCTCTGTGTTGCACCACATTGCGCGTTCTCCTTTTTCTCTTTTATTGCCTCTTGTGTTGCGTGCACCGTGTCCAATTTTTTTCTCCTCACTCCTCGTGCGATGTTATGACCTCTTTCTTTCTTTTGTTTGTACGACACTCCAATCCCCCTCCACCTATTGCACATTGTCTAATCTTTAATTTATAATTTTTTTCTTCTTCTTTCACCACCTTAGGAAGTAAATTTTTTTTTACTTGAGCACATTGTTTCACTCACAACAAGCTTACACACTTGACTTTACAATAATGGGTTTATAATTCATGCAAGACCCATTTTTTGTTTTTATTCTTTTATTTCATCTTCTCTTACTTCTTTGGCTTTAGTGATTGTGGGCTCCACATTACAACATGATTCTTCTATATCATTAGAAGTCATTACTATCTTTAAATCCTACAATTATAATGATAATTAAATAAAATTAACTTCTTTCAATAATTAAATAATAATATCATAAAACCATTAAAATTAATTATATTGAGTTATAATGATGCCTACTTTTTATAGGAAAAATATGTAAAATTAGGTTATTATCAATCACCATATGGAATCACATACATCGAAAGTGTTTTGAGTTGTATGATGAATCATACAAGGACTTCAAAAAGGGATTCTTCAAACTTTGGGGTCGTGAGGGTCAAATTCCATTTTGTATTAATGAAGACGGTGGGTCACACTTCCCTTTGAGTTTGAATGAGTGCTTTAAATTCAAAATAGTGCTCTATACAAAGTGGGAACGACTGAGTGTGGTCGAGCAGGCGGCTTTCAACTTCTTTGTTGATGTGACCAAGAATTTTGAAAAGTTTCAATGCTCGAAGATAATAAATTATAGTCCTCCAGAGGTCCAAGGTTACCTTAGTAAGTATGAGATAAGTGTCGTCGCTCATCCTTAACGACTGATTTCGTTTCTTTGATTATATTTGTATTCGTAACCCTGTTTTCATTCTTTTTGCGAACAACATGGTGAACTCTGGAGATGTCAAAGAACTGATGAAGCCCTAAAGAATATAGCAAAGATGGTGAGTTCTGCCGCCTCAGGGACTAAATCATCTGGTGCCAATTTTGAGGTAACGAGAGTTGATTTCAGGGTCCGAAAAATCGACTAACAGTCCTACCACGGGCTCTAGGGGTGTTTCAAGTTCTGGTCCCCTCATCCCAAGGACAAAAAATGAAAGGGGTTGATGAGGCAGAGGAAAGCCATCCCAAGAAGGTGGCGGTAGTTGGATCTACTCCCTCTAGGGTCTTTTCAGGTCGTGCTTTGGACATTCACGAATCTTACGCACATATTGCCCAAGGGATTGTCAAATTGACTACTATTTCCTCTGCTTTTGATTGTATTTAGGATAACTCCTTCGACATCTGAGGGCATTCTTATGTTTTCTTTGCTCATGATGTTGAGATGAACAGGCTGAAGGTGTGCTCGCCTTACAAACTTTACCTTCACCTCCAAAAACTCTAATATCAATCAGCATCCTTTACTCGCTATGTGGAGAATACCTTGGATGCCAAGAAGATGTTTATCCTAGAGATGGACAATAAACTCTTAAGTGAGAAAGTGTTCAAGCTCCAAGGGAGTTGGGATGATGCTTAGAACCAGGCTGCTGAGGCAGGTAACAGGGTTTAGACTCTTGCTGAGCAGAAGATAGCAACCCAAGAATGTTATGACAAGCTAAAAGAAAAAACTAACAGGCTCGAGGTGAAGAACAAGTAGCTGGAAGGGTTCATGAAAGATTTGTCTTAAGCCAAGACAAATCTAGAGGATCGCGTGAAGGAGTTGGAGGCAAAGGTTGGGGACTAAAAGTAAAAGAGAGAGTCGCTGGAAGTGGAGAAGTTCAAGTAACTTCACCAGGAAGTCCTTCTATAATGCTTTGGCCCAAGTCCCTGTCATCTATCTAGACATTAAGGAGTTCCTTGAGGCGGACCACCTTAACATCATGAATAACAGGAAAATAGTCCCTATGGAGTTGGGGGATGAAGATGAAGACGAAGGTGAGCAAGGTGCACTTGGTCTTGATGGTGTCGAGGGGGTCTGAGACTAACCTGATGATGAGGGAGTAGAGGTGGAGGCCGAAAACAACCCTCATGCAACTTAAATTTTTCCTTTTCTTTTGCTATTCTTAGCCCTTATGTGGGATTTTGTTTTGTAAAAACATATTCTTGATGGAACTTGGGGACCTTATGATATTTTGTCTTTTTGGTTCCATACTGCTTTCGCTTTATTTTATTTTCTCTTCTCCCTTCTAAGGTCTAAAACCTTTGAGGGGTTCTAACTCGAGTTCTCGCACTTAGGATTTTTGAAGTATTTCAGGGTCCACAATCCACAATGATTAGGGTCCGGGGCCGCATGCTTGCGGGTAATTATAGAATTTAATGAATTTGGTATTCGTGGTCTCGTATGAGTGGGGATCTATGGTCCAATACTTGTAAGTAAAATTTTTAGAGAACTTAACCGAGTTAGGATCCATGGTCCCATAGGGGTTGGGATTTGTGACCTTATACTTGTAAGTGAAGTTTTTAGGAACTTAGCCAAGTTAGGATCCATGGTCCCATAATAGTTGGGATCTATGGTCCTATACTTGTAAGTGAACACTCAGGGGACTTAGCCAAGTTGCGATATGTGGTCCCGTAAGAGCTGGGGTCCATGGTCCAATACTTGTAAGTGAACGTTCAACGCCCTTTCAGTGGTCTCCATCGTGGTAACTTGAAGAAAAGTTAGGACTTAAGCACTTTTAGGGATCCAATATCCCTTCAACAACCTTTATCCTGTAAGTTTGTGGCAATATGTGCTTGTTTAGGAATGATTGCCTTCAATTTATTGGGAATTAAAGTTATTTTAATGACAATAGTAGTTTTTTGCATTGTTTTCCAACAACCCGACATCTGTAGCCAATCATAGGGGATGAGTATTTAAACGTAGCTTTGAATGTGTTCTCAATTCACTTTTTTGGGAGCCAATCAGAATACATCATTCCCTTTATAAATAAGTAATGTTTGTGGTGGTGTTATCACTTGTTCCCTTCTTTTTTTCTCCAGCTATGTTGGAAGCTTGGTCTTGTTTAAAGAATAGGTTTTTTTTACTTCTTGTATGCCTATTGAGGGCTATGTCCCTTTCAAAAAAACATCTTTTATTTCTTTCCAAAATCATTAAAGGTGCTCCCTTTCTTTTCTACATATTCTTTTGGTGGAGGTCTTTCTCTCAATGTATAATGGTTAGGTGAGGACCAAGTAACTACTCTACGTTACTTGGTTAGCACACTTCTGGCTAGTAGAAGCCTCTCTTTCTAGGCATATGCAGCAGGATAATGAGATCTTGCAACTCCTAGGAAGACTTGTGGCTTCTGTTGTAGTTCCTATGAGGTGTGGAGTGGTTTCACTGCTATCCCTCCTCTGCCCACTTGTGGCTTCATATGCCTTGGGTGCACAGAGGTGTGAAGCCTTATCCTCATGTTGATCAGCAAGGAAGAGATAGGTGTGGCATCTTAAGGAACCTTTAAAATGGTTATGGCCAATGCTTAATCATCACCAATGCGCTCCAGGCTACCTTCTTGACTTCTTTTACTGAATATTCTTTCTTTTATTATTGTCGTCCTTTTGAATAGAATTGATATTTGTGATCATTTTTACTTTCTTGGGGATCTAATGTCCCTTTAACAAACTGAATAAGTCTGGGATCCATACTTCCAAACAAGTGCGCCTTCTAGTTGCTTTAGGGATCCAATATCCTTTTGGCAAACTAATTACATAATGCTTTAGAGATCCATTGACTCTCTAGCAATATGTGGTTTCTTGAAGGGTCTGTTGTCCTTTTTTGTAAAGTTGGGTTGCTTTAGGGATCCATTGTACCTTTAGAAATATTTGGTTGCTTTAGGGATCCAATGTCCTTTTAGTAATGATTGGTTGCTTTAGGAATCTACTGTCCTTTTAGTAATGATTTGGTTGCTTTGGGAATCCAATGCCCCTTTAGCAACATCTTGGTTGCTTTAGGGATTTGTTGTCCCAATAGTAATGATCTTGCTACTTTAGGGATCCTTCGTCCATTTAGCAATGATTTTACTGCTTCATGGACCTATTGTCCCTTTAGCAATGATTACAGTAGGGGATTAGGAATGAATATAGAGTATTTGCTAAATTTCCTCTTTTCATTCATCAAGATTGCTCCTTTATAGCTGTAAAGTGGTAGTAATAAAATTGAAAACTTAGATTAACTATAATATTTTTTCAAGTTGACGGCATTTAATGCCCTGGGTAGCTCTTTTCCTAACAGGTCAATGATTTTGTAGGCTCTTTTATCGAGGACCTCCATTATTCGATAAAGGCCTTCATAATTTGTTGCAAGCTTCCCATCCCTTGCATTCTGTCCTCTGATCTTAGCCTTTTTAAGGATGAGGCCTCCTTCTCTGAACTGCTATGGGATGACTTTCTTGTTATACTTTAAAGAAGTTCAGAGCTTAAAGACAACTTCCCTCATGTGGGTTGATAAGCCTATATTTTATAGTCTTATACTGGATAAATTATGGTGATTTGTTTATGTTTATTAATGAATTTTAGATGGATTCTCATTATTGTCTTTGTTTTTATAGATTGAATGGGATTTATCGCATTGGGAGTGAAAGCAGGCAAAGACACTGCATTTTCGAAGCAAAAGAATATTATTTTAGCTTAGACAGGGCTCTGTGAGTGATTGAGGAGTTAGACACGGTCGTGTCTAACTTGGAAAATACTTCTGTCAAGCTCACATGACCATGTCTAACTTAGAAAACGCTTCTGCCAAGGACACACTATCGTGTCTCTTTGCCATATGGTCCTATGTCCCTCCTACGTTGAAATTACGTTGATTTTCAAGTCACACGGTCGTGTCATGTGCTCACACGACTATGTGAGGTATTCTAGAGCGTAAAAAAGGTAGTTTTCACCCCCAATTATTATAAATAGAAGCAAACCCTTAACCTAAGATAGACTTTTGTTGCAGCAAACTTTCAAAGGCACAAGAATTAGAGGCTAGGGCTTGGAAGGCAAGAGCAAGAGTTATTGAAGTTTAACCATTGAAGTCTTTTTCTCCATCTTCATCTTCTCCATCTTTTCTTTTTTGTTTTGGAATCATGGTTGTTTCTTTAATCTTTGTTCTTGTTTGTGCTATAATAGCCATGAGCGGCTAAACCCCTTTTTCTAGGATTAAGATGAAACTCTCTATTTTTCTATGTTGAATTGTTAATTTGATTCTTTGTTAATGAGAAATTTTTATTCTTGATTCATTCTTAGTATGCTTAATGCTTATGGTATGTTATGCACCATATTTACATGATCTTAAGCTTTAGGTGAAGGATCAAAAGATGAAATTCAATTGCTAGATAATCTAAGAATTAAACTGAGGAATTGAGACCTAGACATAGACCTAAATCCTTCAAGGGGTAAATGATTGTCATAAAACTTAATGGGTTGGAAGTTGGATTAATTGTCATGAGAATGAGATTGATGAAGTTTTAGAGTGTTTTTAGCGCCAAGAAATTGGGCTTTAAATAATTTAGGACAAATTGCCTTCAAGAACATAATTGAACCTTAACAAAGAAAGGATTACAATTTATCATAGGAGGTAGAGTAGTGGATTCCTAGTCCTAGGCCTTTAAACCTTGGTTGAATCTCATCTTTTCTAGATTTAATTGTTTACTTAATTGCTTTGAGTTTTATTTTGATTTTAATTTAGCTTTCACTATTGTCTTCATTCGCTTAAATAATCAAAATCGTCGTAAAAGTTACTAATCAATCGATCCTTATGGGACCAATCTTATTTTACAACTTGTATAGTCCGTGCATTTGCGAAAAATCCACAAGTTTTTGGCACTATTGCTGGGGATCGTGTTGATATTAACACAAGCAGTAATTTAGTTGATTTAAGCACTTTTTTTATTTTATTTTCACTTTATTTTTTCTTTGAATTTTTTAGAGTTGTTTCTCTCTTATGCGTAGAACGAGGAGTCAAGAAGATCTTACTACCCCAGTTGATCTTGAGATCGAGAGAACACTTCGTGATATTAGAAGGAAAAGAAAACACAAAGAATTAAGGAAGACCACATAGAGGACAACATTAACCAAGTCGCTAATCAAGAGCAAAGGCTGAGGGATTGTGGAACTCCCAATACTAATGCTCGTTAGTCTTCCATTATACAGCCACGGGTAGAGACCAACAATTTTGAGATAAAGATGTCACTAATCCAAATGATCTAACAATTGCAATTTAGCGGGTTAACAAATTAGGACCCAAATCAACATTTGGATAAAATATTGGAGCTCTGTAACACAATAAAGATAAATGGAATTTCAACTGATGCTATTCGGATAATACTTTTCCTCTTTTCTCTTAGGGGGAAGGCAAAGAAATGGATTCACTTGTAAGCCCTAAATTCATTTACCACTTGGGACTTGATAGAGTAAGTTTTTTTGGACAAGTACTATTCGATTGGAAAAACAATCAAGCTCCTTCAAGGCATGACTACCTTCTCCCAAAAGGAAGATGAATCACTTTATGAAGCATGGGAAAGATACAATGATCTCATTCGTCAGTGTCCACACCATAGCATGTAAGATTTTGTTGTTATACAAACATTCTATGCTGGGCTGATGTTCTCTACAAAGGCAGTTCTTAATGCCGCAACTGGTGGTGCTTTGATGGCAAAGACTCCAAAAGAGACAAAGGCTTTGATCAATAAACTCGCTTCGAATATTTATTTTTAGCCAAGTGAGAGATCAACTTCAAAGAAGCAAGCCAGAATGATAGAGCTTGATGTCATTACTATGTTGAATGCCAAGTTTGATGCTTTGACCAAGTCACTTGAGAAGATAAATGTAAATATTGTCGCTACCCCTAACATAACTTGTGAAACATATGGAGGAGAGCATTTGGCTTTGGAATGCAATGCAGTAGAAACGTATTCTCAAGATCTGTCTTCGGAACAAATGAGTTACATGCAAAATGACAATATCAAGGCTCAAGGGAATCCTTTCTCCAATACATATAACTCCAATGGAGAAACCACCTCAATTTCTCATATGGTAACTAACAAAACCAAGGGGTTCCATCCAACAATAAACCTCCACCCAGATTCCAACAACCTCAACAATCTTCTCAAGGTGCAAAGTCCAATTTAGAAGCTCTCATGGAGAATTTCTTAGTTACTCAAAAAGAGTAAAATCAAGTCATTCAAGCACAAGTGCAATAACATGGAGAGTCTATCAAGCAACTTAGTACTCACCTAGATCAAATGACCACGTACTCTGAGATGCTTGAAACTCAAATAGCCCAACAAGCAAGCTTGTTCAACATGAAGCAAGGGCAATTACCAAGTCAACCGAAAATTAACCCAAGGGAATAAGTTCTAGCAATTTCATTGAGAAGTGGTAAGCAACTTGAAAGCCCCACTAGGGAATAGAAGCTTGAAGATAAGGAAACCTATGAAAAGGAGGAGAAGCAAGAGAAAAACAATGATAAAGAAGGAGATGAAGGAAGCACTAAAAGGTATGTTCATCTGAAAGCATATGTTCCACCTTTCTCATTCCCTGAAAGATATCAAAAGGCAAAGCTTGATCATTAATTTGGAAGATTTTTGGAGGTGCTTAAAAAGTTGTACATTAATGTTCCTTTTATGGAAGCTCTATCCCAAATGCCCTCTTATGCTAAGTTCTTGAAAGGGATTCTCTCCAATAAGAGGAAGCTTGAAGACTATGAAATTGTTACTTTGAAGGAAGAATGTAGTGCAATCATTCAAAATAAGCTTCCTCCTAAGCTTAAGGATTTAGGTAGCTTTTCAATTCTGTGCTCAATTGGAAACATAAATATTAACAAGGCTTTGTGCGATCTTGGAGCAAGTGTGAGTTTGATGCCCATTTTTCTTTGCAAGAAACTTGATATTAGGTAATTCAAACTAACCACAATCTCTCTTCAATTAGCGGATAGGTTAATTAAACATTCTATTGGCATATTAGAGAATGTACCATTAAAGGTGGGCAAGTTTTACATACCAATCGACTTTGTTGTACTTGAGATGGAAGAAGATGTTCAAATATCAATCATACTTAGGAGTCCATTTCTCGCCAATGAAAGGGCAATGATTAATGTCTACGAAGGGAAATTGACTTTGTAATTGAATGATGAGGAAGTAGTGTTTAATGTTTCTAATTATGAAAAAAATCCCAGTTCTTTTAATTCATGTGATCACATAGATGCTACTAATGTTGTGGAGAGTGTTATGCTTTCATATATGCAAGAATCTATGACTAAAAATATGCTAGAGAAGACCTTATCCAAAGTTGTCACCAACTTTGAGAATGTTAAGCTCTGCAATAAGAGACCAAAGAAGTAGCATGACAAGTGTATCAAGCAACATGAGTTTAAGATTTAGAGCAAAATTCTTGTCAGTAACTCACATCTTCGTCTTCTTCTTGATAAGTTTTAGTCAAAAGCGTATGGAGCATATGAGATTG
The DNA here is from genome assembly GCA_029884605.1 of Ormosia emarginata. Lineage (NCBI taxonomy): Eukaryota > Viridiplantae > Streptophyta > Magnoliopsida > Fabales > Fabaceae > Ormosia > Ormosia emarginata. Next base: position 15,518,594 of record JAQQTP010000090.1, read on the forward strand.
TCCGCGTCTTATCATATGGTGTACTTGAGGTGAAGAAATAAGGCCATAAGACATTCCTGATAAATGACCAGAGAGTGAAGTACTATGAAGAAGGAGTGGGGACTAAGCACTACTCCATTAACATCACCTAAGCAAGGAACCAGCCCATAGTCAAGCTAATGACTATAACTTAGCGCTTCACATGAGACAACCTATGTTTCTATCATTGCATTTAGTTTTTCAGTTTTTGCTTTGTTTTTCCTATAAAAAAAAAAAAAAAAAAATTCTTGACCCTTTTTGTTTTTCTTGTGTAGTTTTAGACAACTTGTTACCACTCAGTTAGACCAGATGTTTAAGTTCACAGCTAAATGCCTCCTTCTGGCTCTACCTCTCTCACCACCTTCGTGATCTTGCGTTTCCATTTTGAGGGAAGTTTTATTGTTTTTTGCTCTATTATTTTTCTTGTTAAACATTGCGAACAATGTTTATCGTAAGTGTGGGGGAAAAATTGATAAACACTTGAGTATTGCATCGAATCAAGCAAGAATTGTGCGTTAATTTATTGATTATTTCTGAGCCGATAGAAATATGTTTTAAAGGGAAATCCACTAGTCATGAATTGATTTTACGCAAAGTAATATTTTTCAATTGAGTATTGAAACATTTAGTTTCTTATTTGGAAATTAGTCATGTCTGCTTGCATTTGATTTCTTTATCAACTTAGTCAGAAAGTGAGTTTTGAGCATATTAGATTTTTCATAAATAAAATCCTATTTTTCTTTTGGAGTGACATTTCTCTTGATTGATGTGCATTAGAACTTGCTTTGATATCTTGTTAACACTTTAATGATTCACATACATACTTGCTTTGATTCTTATTATGTATGCGATCTTAGAAGTGGAGATGAGATTGATAATTAAGCTTATGGTATTGTATTTTTCAAGAGAAATTTGAGTGATTTCTTTGTTCTTAAACACTTGAGAGATGGAAAGATGAGTTGCCTCAATTGGTTGGTAAAGAGAAGAGGTGCAAGCTAGACTCAAGCTTCTAATTGTATTAAGTTCTAGGTTATCTTACTCAATTGGATTTGATTGCCGAGCTTAATTGAATTTTTATATTGTGGGATTTCCCTTTATTCATGTTTATTGATGTTGAGTTTAATCTTGTTTTCGATTCCTATTCTTTGCTTGAGGAGAAGCAAAGCTCAAGTGTGGGGGAGTTGATAAACTTGTATTTCATAGTCTTATACCAGATAAATTGTGGTGATTTGCTTATGTTTATTAATGAATTTTAGATGGATTCTTATCATTGTCTTTGGTTTTATAGATTGAAAGGGATTTATCACATTTGGAGTGAAAGTAGGCGAAAACACCATGTTTTCGGAGCAAAAGAATATCATTTTGGCTTAGATAGGGCTCTGTGAGCGATTGAAGAGTTAGATAGGACCTTGTGAGCGATTGAGGACGGCCGTGTCTAACTCGGAAAACATTTTTGTCAAGCTCACACTGCCATGTCTAACTTGGAAAATGCTTCTGCCAAGGACACACTATCGCGTCTCTTTGTCACATGATCGTATGTCCCTCCTACGTTGAAATTACGTTGATTTTCAAGTCACATGGTCGTGTCGTGTGCTCACACGACTATGTGAGGTATTCTAGAGCGTAAAAAAGGTAGTTTTCACCCCCAGTTATTATAAATAGAAGCACACCCTTAAACTTAAGGCAAACTTTAGCTGCAGCAAACTTTGAAAGGCACAAGAATTGGAGGCTAGGGCTTGGAAGACAAGAGTAAGAGTCATTAAAGTTTAACCATTGAAGTCTTTTTCTCCATCTTCATCTTCTCCATCTTCTCTTTTTTGTTTTGGAATCATGGTTGTTTCTTTAATCTTTGTTCTTGTTTGTGCTACAATAGCCATGAGCGGCTAAACCCTTTTTTTTAGGATTAGGATGAAACTCTCTGTTTTACTATGTTGAATTGTTAATTTGATTCTTTGTTAATGAGAAATTATTATTCTTGATTCATTCTTAGTATGCTTAATGCTTATAGTATGTTACGCACCATATTTACATGATCTTCAGCTCTAAGTGAAGGATCAAAATATGAAATCTAATTGCTAGATAATCTAAGAATTGAACTTAGGAATTGAGACCTAGACATTGGCTTAAATCCTTTAAGGGGTAAATGATTGTCATAAGATTTAATGGGTTGGAACTTGGATTAATTTCCATGAGAATAAGATTAATGAAGTTTTAACACGTTTTTAGTGCCAAGAAATTGGGCTTTAAATAATTTAGGACAAATTGCCTTCAAGAACATAATAGAACATTAACAAAGATAGGATTACAATTTATCATAGGAGGTAGTGTAGTTGATTCATAGTCGTAGGCTTTTAAACCTTAGTTGAATCTCATCTTTTCTAGATTTAATTGCTTACTTAATTGCTCTAGTTTTATTTTGATTTTAATTTAGCTTTCACTATTGTCTTTATTTGTTTAAATAATCAAAATCACTGTAAGAGTTAGTAATTAATTGATCTTTATGGGAATGATCTTATTTTTTTACTACTTGTACGATTTGTACGCTTGTGGAAAATCCATAACATACGTCATACTCTGATTTTCTTCACTCAAGTTGAGTTCTTCTCTTAATAAACTGTCATTTGTCCTTAGGGAGAAATACTTTCTTCTCCAAGTCGATTCTCCAATCTCGACAAGGATCATTGCCTAGCAGTCGTATGTGAGCTTAAATAGAGTTTCCCTTGTAGTTGAGTGGGGGTTTGTCCGATATATGCCCACAAGATGTGCCCAAGTTATACCGTCCAATTACCCTTGGCATCCTCTAGTCTTTTCTTGAGTCCCCAAAGGATCACTCTCTTGGTGATTTCAGTTAAGCCATTAGTTTGGGGTGCTCCACTGAGGTGAAATGTTGTTGTATCTTCAGGTTGGAGTACACCTCCCTGAACTTCTTGTCTACAAACTAGTCCCATTGTTTGTCACGATGGATTTAGGGATTCCAAACCTGAAAATGATCCTTTTTAAGAACTTAATGATTCTTTCTGCAATAATAGTAGCAAGGGGTTCTATTTCTATCCACTTAGTGAAATAAGCCACAACAACTACCAGATACTTCAACTGCCCAAGGGCCTATGGGAATGGTCCCAACAAATGTAGACCCAATTTGTAAAACGGCCATGGGACTAAGATGGTAGATAGTTCTTCTGCCTGGTGCGCTTTGGATTTATGCATACTTCTGGCACTTATTGCAGTTTTACACATAGGACAAGGCATCCCCCGTCATAGTGGGCCCGAAATACCCAGCTCGTAGGGCCTTACTTGCTAAGGCTTTTTCTCCTACGTGTCAGTCATAATACCCTTCATGAATTTCAACCAAGATGTATTGGGCATCCATAAAGGTGAGACACTTTAGAAATGGGAGGGAGAAACCCCTATGATAGAGTTTGTCATAAAAAATCAAATACCAAACCACCTTTCTGATTACCATTTTGGCTTTTGTTTGGTTAGGAGGAGTTTGTTATCCTTGAGATTGGTGATGATGGGCTTTATCCAAATATTGTCATCCGTAATGGTCATTATTTGCTCTTCCTCTGAGATGCTAAGGTTGGGTAGTGTCTCTTGAATCACAGACCTATTATTCCCAAGGCTTTTTGTACTGGCTAGCGTGGATAAGATATCTACCATGGAATTCTTCTCTCTAGGAATATGGTCTACCTTGACAAATATTTCTGTAACTGTGGATCCTTGCTTGGTAATCTCCCAAGACCTGATATGTGACTAGTTGAGAGTCACTAAATAGCCAAACCTTCGATGCTCCGAGATCCTTGGCCATAAGGAGCCCCACTATCATAGCCTTGTATTCAGTCTGATTATTCGAGGTTAGGAACTTGAACCTTAAAGACTCCTTAAGGGTGACTTCGTTAGCCTTTTCCAAGATTATCCACGTTTTACTGCCCTTGGGGTTTGATGCTCCATTGACATAGATTGTCCATTCACCTCCTTGGATGGGTAATGGGGAATGAGTGAATTCTACAATGAAGTCAGAGAGCACTTGAGCTTTGAGTGCTTGTCTTGACTCATAGCTTATACCAAACTCCAACAGTTCCACTAACCATGATATCATTCGTCTTAGGCTTGTGAAGCACTTGTCATATGGGCTGGTCTATCCTTACCACCACAGGATGACAATGAAAATATTATCTTAACTTTCTTATTGAAATGAGCAAGGCGAAAGCCAATTTTTCTATTTTGTGGTAACAGACCTCAAAGCCTTGCAGAACTTTGCTAACAAATTAGACTGGTTTTTGGCCTTCAATCATGTCCCGAGCTAATACAAAACTCACAACTTCTACTAACATTGAAAGGTATAAAAACAAAACTTCTCCTTTTGTTGGTCTAGTTAAAATAAGGGGTATTACAAGAGCGCTTTTCAGGTTTTGGAAAGATTATTCACACTCCGATGTTCACTCAAAGTCTTTGCCCTTCTTCAAAAGTTTGCAGAAGAGGAGAGCTTTCAGAGCGGACTTGGAGATGAACCTAGTCAAGGCTGCTATTCGTCCTATCAGTTGTTGAATTTCTTTTAGAGTATTGGGGCTTCTTATGTTGATAATAGCTTGGCACTTATCGGGGTTAGCTTTGATCCCTCTGTTCGTCAGCAAGAACCCCAAGAACTTTCTGGCTTGGACCTCGAAGGAACACTTTTCGGGGTTCAGCCTCATATTACATTTTCTCAGCTATGAGAAAACTTCTTAAAGGTCATTTACATGGTCTCCCATGTCTGGAGTTTTCACGATCATGTCATCAAAGTATACTTTCATGATCTTGCCCACTTGTTCTTCAAAAACCTTATTCATCATATGCTGGTAAGTTGCTCTAGTGTTTTTAAGGCCAAAAGGCATCATTTTGTAGTAGTAGCTTGCTTTTTTGTGATAAAAGTTATTTTTTCCTTATCCTTTAGATTTGTTGGAATTTAATTATAACCTGAATATGCATCCATAAAGGAGAGGAATTGGTAACCTGAGGATCCATCTACCAAGAATAAGATATATACCAAACTTCCTTGATCTATAAAGACCCTTTTAACCTTTGTATTTACCATCTTCACCGTTATCACCATGGGGTCATATCTTTTTGGAATGATCCCTTCTTTGTCCTTGTCCGTGAAACTGATAACTGACGTCCAGGATTCACTTATATGCTTTATGACTAGGCGCAAGGCTACACTGAGCATAACTTTCAAATGTCTTCAGCGGGCTGACCTTGTCTGCCTACTTTTGACAAAGCCACTAGTAATAATGTTAATGGTCCTCGTGACCTCATTGTCATGACTGGTTTCTCTCTAGGGTGATGTTATCCACCGTTCTCTGATGTTTACTCTTAGTTGGGAGTGTTCAGTAGGTGATGGAGAATGGCATCATAGGCTCAGACTCCTTCTCTTTTCTTCCCTTCTCTGGTACCGTTGGGATCCGTTCCCCCTGGATCGTTGAACATAATTCTATAAATGCTCACGCTGAATCAAAGTTTCTATGGCATCACAAAGATCCACATAATCCTTTGTGGTGTGTCCATACCCATGATGGTAGTTGCAGTACTAACTCTTATCTACCCATTCTCTCGGCCTCAGCTACTTAGGTTTTGGGAGATCATTAAGATCCATGGCATACATTTCTTGTACAATTGTGCTCATGAGGACTCGAAGGAGAGTATAACCATCGAACTTGCCCCGTGGTGGACCCCCTAGGGTTGTTCTTTGGACCCTTGACCTTAGGATCTTTTTCCTTCTTCCGTGGTCTGTCTTGTACTTTATGGGCATCATTTATATCTTTTAGAGTTTCCTCCGTATTGATGTACTTTGTGGAGCGCTGTTTTAGCTCCTCTAGCAACTCCAGGCTCTTTTTAGCAAACGACTTTACAAACTCTCTGCACTTTAAATTGTCTATGATTGCATGCATTGCGATGTCATGGTTGAAGTCACAGACCTCCAAATAGGCCCTGTTGAATCTATGCATGTAATCACGAAGAGTTTCATCTTTCCCTTACCCTTATACTAAACAGATTTTGAGTGGTTCTGAACTGAGTCTTACTTATTACGAAGTAAGTAAGGAAACTCTATGTCAATTCATCAAAGTTGTTGGTCGATTGTGCTGGTAAGGCAGTAAATCAATTATGGGCAGCTTACTTGAGGGTACATGGGAAAGCACAACATTGAATGGGGTCGATGCCCCCCGTGAGTAGCATGGAGGCTATAAAAGCGTCCACGTGCTCTTAAGGGTTCATAGACCCAACGTACTTCAATGACTGGAGGCTTAAAGCTTTTTGGCAGTTGTACCCCCATAATGAACTTCGAGAACGGGCAACTAAAATTATATTGGGACCCAGTCTGGTGCACAGGGCTAGCGGCAGTGAAAAACTCATGCTTTCTTTGCGATTCAAGGAGAAAGCGGGGTTGTTCCACAACATGTGTTTGTACAACTACCTGAGCTTCGTGTTCCACACCGTCCTTAGCATCATTTCTAGCTATGCGTTCCCAATTTCCATTAAGGGCTCGCAAAATTTCTCTTAGTTGGTCTTACTGACAGTTAAGAATAGCATATAGTTGTTGGTTGGTAGGAGGGGGATTAGGTGCTCGCTACTCCTGCAAGACTAGAGGAGGAGCTTGCTGAGCTGGGGTAGGAGCTTGGTGTTGTTGAGCGGATTACTCCACCCTTTGGAAGACGGAACGAAGTTGTTGAGATATGGCTGGCCTATCAGGTGTTGATTACGCCCAAAGAATAACGTAGTAGTTATAGCACATCTTTGGAGTGTCGACTCTACAGATAAACAAATTAAAAGAATAGCTAAAGAAACGAATAAACTAAAAAAAAGTATTAAATGGTTAATAGTAAATAAAGATTAATTTTTTAATATAAATTAAGTAAAGCAAAGTAAACAAAATTGGTTTTTCCTAAATGTAAGATGACTAAAGTTTAGAATCCATCAAGATTAATTTTAACATTAATTAGGTCAAATTATTATACCCAAATAATTTAACTCATGAACATCTAGCGGTAAGCATGTGTTCACGAAAAATATATCAATAAAGCACTAAAAATAATAATCAAATATATAATAAAATTTTCTTAATTAATAATAAATTATCAAATCATCAAATGTATCCCTAATAAGAAACTACAATTGATATCCAATAATTACCATTAAAACTCAGATAACATAAATAAATTATAAATATAAAAAAACGTGGTCGAACTTATCTTAAAATTTATTTATATAACTCGATAAAAAAATAAAATTATTAAATATTAAATCTTAAAATTAAATAAAAACAATTTCAACATAACAATATCAAAATAATCAAAATTTCATAATCCATTTAATATGAAAAATTTAATAAGACATAATAAAATTAAAATTCAATAAAATTATATCACTAAAATTCTTCATTGCACACAACTTAAATGTGGCTGAGGTCACGTCATTTTCTTCTCTTTCTTATTTTCTTCTCTTGTGCGGTGCAGCACGTCCTGCAACGTGATTTCCCCAATCTCGAGCAGCGTGCTCTCTTCTAAATAGCCCAACTGCTGCCACTCTAGTGTTCCAATTTGTTTAGGTTTACTTTCTTTAGATTCTTGGCTTTGTGCATCGTTTCACTTAGCAAATGATTTCAATTCCATAACCATGGGCCTCTGTTAATGAGCTAAAGTCTTCCAATAATCTAATGGACCCAATAACTATTTCCCGTGAATTGGACCGTGGGCTCTCATTCATTCACCAAGGCTTTTGTATCATTATGAAGACCAACTACCATGGCCCACTAAACTTTTGGCTTTTACAACTAGTTTAGTTGCTCACTTTGCATCGTGGGACCAGTAACTTCCTATACTTCTCCATTCAATACGTTGGCAGCATGCTTGGCTTTTGAGAAAGATTGTTGTCCAAGACTTTTTTAACAAATTTTTTATAATTATTAATAATTAAATTAATGACTTTTTTAAATAAATTAATTAATAATATTATAAAGTCATTAAAATGAAATGTAATGAGATATAATCATGTCTATTTTTTATAAGAAAAATATATAAAATTATGCTATCATCAAGTGTAACAGAGGTTTTAACTCCATCCCTCTACTCTTGGTTTGTCGCCATTCACTTTTTGGTAACAACCATTGTAGAAAGGTGAGTAGTAATTTACCAGTTCCTCACAAACAGTGCCACTTTTCTGTTTTGGTGCTGCTAGGTTACTTGGACCGAAGCTAACTTCCCGATGAGTAGTCCTCAACCTTGGAGGTCTTGGAAATGAGAGGTTAGATACCTATAAAGACACTCCAATGTTCAAGTTAATGTGATGTGCTAGGTTTTGGTAGAAGCAGGAAAAGATGCTTACCATCACCTTTAATGATACTATTTATGGTGAGAATCTCCTTGACAGTTGGTAGCATGTAGGGAAGTTTATATCTTAAAGAGGCCCTTAGTTGTGGATTCACTTCAGCACACTTGTTAGCGTCTCATTGATCTAGCTGGGATGACCCTACTACCAAAGGTCTCGGGTCCCTCTTCTGTTGTCAATGGACTTAGCCTTTAGAGGCCCAAAACTTCATGATGAATCATTACTAAACCTAACACAATCTTTCAAGACCCAAATAATATTAAATCTAAACTTCATTAAAAAGTCACATGCTAGTCATGTGACCACTTATTACATAGAAAAACACTTTAAATTCAAAATAAAACAAACTCAAATCAAGAATTTAAAAATAGAACATTAAATAAACAATTCCTACATCATTCTCCCCCTCTTGAAAAGAGATCAACATATGAGGTAAAAACCTTAGAAACTTCAGCATATATTTCAGAATCAATCTGATGCAATTCATCTTCTGCCACTTTAGTATTTTCAATGGCAGGCTTACCTAACATTTAACTAAAAACCGTTGAGACAGGGATCCATGCCTTGACTTCACCTCTTTCACATCAAGCGCCTCCTTAATAACATCTCTTTATATTATGGGTAACCTACCAGCCTTCTTTGCAATAGGAGTTACTTCCCTGTCAAATCCCCCAAAAGGATACAAGTCTGCTACATTAAAAATGGGGCTGATTTGTAGCTCAAGAGACAACTCTATTAGGTAATCATTAGAGCTGATTTTCTTTAGCATCACATGACCTAGATTTCCTGGGTTTTAGCTTATGATAAGAACCTTTAGGAACACGTTCCCGCCTTAAATGTACTAGTACCATATGACCCTCTTCAAATTCCTTAGCTCGTTGGTGTTGGTTAGCAGTAGCTGCGTAGGCCTCATTGTTGGCCTTTAAATCTTTACTGACCTCTTTATGAACTTGTTGAATATGCTTAGCGAATGCCACTCCAGCATCACTCACTCTATCATCTTTACTGACCTCATTGTTGCTTAGCGAATGCCACTCCATCATCACTCACTCTAGCTTCTGGTAGCAATGGTACCAAGTCAAGCACATGTTGCCACTTTAGACCATATACAGCTTCAAATGGAGTCTTTTTTATCGTCTAATTGACTGGGTTATTGTGATCAAATTATTCTTGTGGTATAACAAAATCCCAAGACTTCACAGGACTCCCAATAAGACACCTTAACAAATCTCCCAAACTCTGATTTACTACTTCTGTTTGATCATCAATTTGTAGATGGCAAGTGATAAACATAATTTTCATACATTTGTTAACCTTTATATTTAGTTTCTTAGACCCTTATATGCTTAATTGATTAATCTTGACCACATTTTATAAGTTTGGGTTTAAATTAAGCTTAATTATATTTTTCAATATTATTGAGAATTTTACATTGTTTTTGTATTTTGGACATAACTTGAGTTCTAGACATTTAAAAATTATGAATTTTACCTTTTAAAAAATTTGAGAGAAATATCTACAACTTTGATGAGAGCTAAAAGGTTGAATCATATGTCTAGTAGATTAGATTGAGCCTGGAAATCAGAACAAAGATATTGTCACTAGAACCTGAATTATATGCAAAGATTGGACCATAATTTGGGTTATAAGAGTCATATAGAACTAATAGTAACTCCATTGGAAAGCTGAGACACAGGTCGTCAACTCTTATGAAGACCACTTATCAAGACTGTAATATTTTGATGGTGTTTTCATCCTTTGAAATTGGTTGATGGGTCTAGAGAGTTGTTAAGAATATTCTAGGTATAATTTTCTCATCCTAAGCCGAAATTAGACAAATTAGGTGTTCAATTAAAGCTAACAGGAAGAGAATTAACCCTAAGCTAAGGAAAAACTTAAATTTTTAATTTTAGAGACAAATATTTAAGTAATAGCAACAAACACGAACCAAACTTAATTTTCTCTTAGTCATTCTTACTTGCACTTTCTCTCTTTATCTCCCTTCTCTCTAGGTGTCTTTCTTTCTGTTTTTCTTCCCTCCCATCCATGGAGGACTTGAACCTTTTATCAATCCTAGGGATTGATAATCTTGATATTTAATTCTGAGATCTTATTTAATTGTTTTACATTTAATTGTTAATCAAGTTTCTCTTCTACTTATTTTGATTTTGATTGAATCTGAATTGAATTGCTTAATTTGATTTGGATATTGATGTGATAATTGCATAATTACCACATGTTTAATGAAGATTGCAGAGACTAAACAATGCATCAAATGTGTTTGACGGATTATTTAGCTTGGTTGAATTCTAGGATTTAGGTTAATTTAGGATTATGTAAGTGCTTAATTCATTTAACTTTGATTAATTAAATTCTAGATGCTTATCAAGTAGAAAATTCATGGATGATCTTAAGGCTTCTTGATGTGATCTAAGACTAAGAATCTGATTAGAAATTGAATGGATTTCTGATGATCAATGATGGATTAAATTAAGGATTAGTTGATTTCCTTAGATTAGTATTTATTCAATTTTGTTGCAGTTTTTAATTACTTTTCGTTTAATTAGTTCTGCAACCCTTTCCCCTTTTTAGTAGAATTAGGCTATTTTTCATTTTTTTTTGCGGACAAACCATCTTAGAATGACATGAAAATTGGTCAATTGAACGAAAATGGTGTGCTCTACAAGGCACACTGCTTTGTTGTGAGCACCACACTATCTTAGCCAAATCTCATAGTTTAGATCACTTTTTCATTTTTTGAATATTTTTATTGCATTTTTTAGTATCATTTTTGAGTAGTTTTCACCCTGTGGCGGTCCCATAATTTAAAATTGTGTAGATAGGGTAACTAATGTTATTTTGGTAGAATTTTAGTATTGTGTAGTCCATTTTGCATCTCTTGTGTTTCTACATTTTTGCATGTTGTATGACCAAGTCTTCTAGTAATCATTTTCTTGACATAGACCCTGATATTAAAAGGATCTTGCATACACTTAATAGAGCTCATAGGCATAGTGAAAAGATAGTTTATGAAATTGAAAGTGACATTGAAATTGAAACTGAACATGAAAATATATGTAACACTGCAACTATGGCTGATAATACTAAAATTGAACCTAATAATACAAATAACTCTGCAAACTTAACTGATAATATGCATAATAGGACTCTTAAGGAACTAGAAACACCTTATGTAAATTACTAACATTTGTGCATTCAATGTCCTGATTTAAATGCTGATTTTAAATTGAAATATGGATTGATACACTTGCTATCAAAGTTCCTTGGACTTGTAGAGGACCCCCACAAGTACTTGAAGGAGTTCCATGTGATGTGTTCTACCATGAATTTTCATTCTCCCTTGTTGATGCATCCAAGGACTCGCTCTACTACCTTCCACCTAGCGTTGTGACAGGTTGGAATGATATGAAAAGAATATTCTTAAAGAAGTTCTTCCCTGCTTCTAGAGATAGTGCCATTAGGAAAGATCTATGTGGCATAAGGCAGATTGTTGTGACTTTAATCGTAAGTGCACGAGTCGTACCTAAGTATAGTTAAGCAAGTACGAGATCGATCCCACATAGACTTAAAGTTAATTTTAAGTATTGAAAAATTCTTTCTAATTTAGTCGCACAAATTGATAAGTTAAAAATACAAAAATTAAATTAAATAAATAACTAAAATAAAAAGCAAATTAAAAGAAAGTGAGTTTATAGATGAGGTTTCTACCAGATGTAAAATGACTAAGGGTTAGAATTCAGCAAGATTAATTTTAACATTAACTATGTCAAATTATTATACTTAAATAATTAATCTCATGAACATCTAGCAGTAAAATATGTGCTCACGAAAAATCTATCAATGAAGTACTAAAAATAATAATCAATTGTATAATAAAATTTTCCTAATTAATAGTAAATTATCAAATCATCAAATATATTCTTAAAAAGAAATCATAATTGATATTCAACAATTACTATCAACACTCGAGATAACACAAATAAATTATAAAACATGAGAAAAATTACTGAATTCATCTAAAAATTTATTTATATAATCTAATAGGAGAATAAAATCAATAAGTATTAAATTTTGAATTTGAGTAAAAATAATTTAATATAACAATATAAAAATAATCAATATTTCATCATTCTTTAATATAAAAAATTTAACAAAATAAAAAAGATTAAAATATAATAAAATTATCTTATTAATATTCTCCGTAGATATTATTATTTTTCTTCTCTACAATTTTTCTCCTCTGCGGCACTCTCCTTGCAGCTGCATTACCGTGCTGTGCTCTAATCTGGTTTTTTCCCACGGCGCTGTTTCTATGTTATCTATTATATAACAACTTGCGCCGTTTCAGTTGCTTGACTTCAATTCATTGTGGGCTTTCCTAATTGTCCTTTGACTATTCTTTCCTTTTGGTCATGGGCCCACGTGACTTGAGCCAATAAGTTCTTTGGCCTTCAAATATTTGAAAACAAATCACAGCCAATTTCGTTGCCACGTGGGGTTTTTACATATAAAACAAATTCAATTGTGGGCCCATAAAGGTTAAAGGTGGAGCTAATCGGAGATTTTAACCTTGCCTTTGTGCTTGAACTTTAGCGCACCTTGAATGAATAATGATGTCACTCTTACAGTTAACACATAATATAATAATTAATTTATCTCAGAAAAATAAATGATATTGCTATAAAATTAATAAAATTAACTATATTAATATATAATAATATCTATTTTTTATAAAAAAAATATATAAAAATTAAACTATTATCACAATCTCGAATTAATTTATTGTTAGTCTATAACAATAAAAATGACATTAAACAAAGCTCACAGTGAACAATATCTCAACTAATTTAATCAAATCTTATTTATCTCAACTCAGGAATATCAGTCATGCATCAAAATATAACAATTACATCAAAAACTCTATCATCATCAAACTTAAAGTGTGTGAATAATATAACTACTACGACATATATCTAATATTTTTAAATATCACAACTAAAATCTCCATCAGTAAACATCTTTCAACCATATACAATCCTTACAAGAGTTGCATTCACCAATGAAAATCACTCAGATGTATGGTGTCACTTATAACAAGTATATATGAGTAGAGTAGTAAAAACAAATCTAAACAAATATCTCACATATAAGATAATAGAAAGAATACTGAGAAAATAGATCAAATATCATTTCATAAAAAGATGCCAAGAAAAGACTTTACATTATACCTTAAAATTAGTCATGTACGTTAGAAGAACCAAACAATTCCTTAAGATTAAATAGGACTTTATTAAGCTTATAACGTGAGTAAAAGAAAAAATATGAAAACTAAGGGGTAACAATGAAAATCAAAAGTGCTCCAAGAATATCTTGAAGCTTACATCTACACTTTCAATATCACTTTTTTTTTTACCTTCTTTAAATCATTTTTTTTCAAACTCCCAAACCAGATTTTTTTTCTTCTCAATTTTTTCAACTTTGTAGCTTTTTAGATTTCTTTTCTTTTCTTTTTCTTGCACTTTCACTTTGCCTTCTTTTTGTTTTATTTGTTTTTTTCATTTCCTTGTACATTCCCATATTGCACTAATATTGCTTCTTCCTAAAACACTTTGGGAAAATGTTAAGAAAGAAATGCTCAATAAATAGGTTCAAAGGGGTGACTAGTGGTATTATGTGAAAGAACAAAAACATTATTTCAAGGCTCAAAATAAGAAATATTGTCTAATATAATCTCTCAAGGAAACACACAATTCTACCAACTTCCATAAAATCATATTAAATACCAGTGTGATATAAAACTTCTTTTTAGCTAAAAATAACAATAATAAAACGATATAGTGAAAGAAAAAAATGAGCACCACAATAATCATTGGATTACCAAGAAAACACTCTCATAATAAAAATAAATGGCTCAAAACTCATTTGGAAAAAATACGGTATCCACTTGTTCTCATCAAGTTCTCTAATTATTTCAATTTTTCAACAAAGAGACATGCAGAAGCAACTATGAATAATGTGAAACAAGTTGAGTAAGATGATAGCAAAAATTTTCCTCACAAAAGTGGCATAATAATAACATAACTAAAATTCAAGTAACTCTCACCTCCAATCAAAATCAAACATTGTCCTCAATATTTCAAATTAAATCCAAACTTAAGAAATAATCATCAATATGCATCAAAGAAATTATTGTGACAAAAATAAACAGAATAATAGGAAGGAATCACATACTTGAAATGTTTAGTAATTAAAAAAAAAAGACGAGAAGAGGGTAACTACACCCTGATAATGGTTAGCAATGACAAAAATAACAAAAATAAAATAAAGTAAAATGAAATAAACAAGCATGCAAACTTAACTTTTATTGGATTTTGATTTTTTTTTAAATTTTTTTTTGGCTGACACTAATTTCATCCCAATACAAAGGCTCCGAAATTTGGGAGGTGCTTAAGCTGACTCAATAAAAACAAAACTTAAACTAAAAACTTACCTTAGTTTTGGTAGACAGAATCGTCTACCAAAGTCTCTTCTATATCTTGATCCTTCAACTCAAGGTACGGTTTCAACAGCTAACCATTTACCAAAAAGTTTACTTAAAAATCTTGCTACCTTACTGAAATCCTTGATGAACCTCTTGTAGCAACCTGCATGTCATACAAAAGATCTAATTTCTTTCACAGATTTAGGGAGAAGAAGGTTAGAAATCAAGTCAATTGTAACCTTATCAACCTGATCTTTAGATATGATGTGACCATCATCAGTATTAACATGATTCAATCATGCGAATGGATCATCATAACTAGACTGCACAAATGAGTCAT
This sequence comes from Ormosia emarginata, assembly GCA_029884605.1. Lineage (NCBI taxonomy): Eukaryota > Viridiplantae > Streptophyta > Magnoliopsida > Fabales > Fabaceae > Ormosia > Ormosia emarginata. The sequence continues at coordinate 15,533,815 of JAQQTP010000090.1, forward strand.
GAACTAAATTATCAATCAAATTCAATTCATGCACCTCATTATCATTATCTTCAAACATTTGTTTACTAATATGAAAAATATTAAGGTCAACAGTCATGTTCTCAAATGATAGTTTCATCATACCACTCCTACAATTAATCAATGCATTAGAAGTAGTAAGGAATAGGTGACCCAAAATAACATGAATTGGGGGATAGGGGCCATAAATAAGCTTAGTATCAAGCATAACAAAGTCAACAGGAAAGTAGAAATTCTCAATTTTTATCAACACATCTTCAACAATACCCCTAGTATATTTAACAGATCTATCAGCTAATTGGAGAGTCATCTTAGTTAGCTTCAACCCCCCTAAACCCAACTGCAAGTAAACAGAATAAGACAACAAATTAACACTTGCACCTAGATCTAGTAAAGCTCTCTCAACATGATGATCCCCAATTTTACAAGCAATAGTAAGTGATCCAGAGTCTTTATACTTAATAGGATATTTATTGAGAATCACAGAACTTACCTGCTCTGTCAAAAGGGCCTTCTTTGGAACATTAGACTTCCTCTTCATAGTGAGAATATCCTTCAAGAATTTAGTATATGCAGGCACCAATCTAATAGCATCAAGAAAAGGCAAGTTAATTTGCAATTGTTTAAAAATCTCCAAAATATCATTTGACTACATATTGTTCTTAGGATTTACTAATCTGTGGGGAAAAAGGGCCCTAGGCACATACTCATTAACTTCAGGCTCTACAACTTTAGAAGTAAACACATTAAGCATTCAGGGCACATTTTCCTTATCTAAATTATTCTTATCCCTATAACTATTGGCTTCTAATTTCCTGTTAACCCTCACAGACTCTACAACATGATTATCTATTTGCTTCCCAGATCTAAGGGTGGTGATATACTGAACCTACTCATTTTCTCTATTAGAGCTAGATGTTTCATGAACTGCATAGTGTCCTTTAGGATTAGAGATAGGCTGACTAGGGAACTTTTCTCTTTCTCTCTCTGTCATCTAACTAGCCAACTGACTCATCTAAACTTCTAACTTTGCTATAACATTGATGTGCACTTGGGTAACATTCTTTATCTCTTGAATGGCATTGGTAGTCACTTGGTTGGCATTTCTCATCCCTTGCATAAATTGACTAAGAGTCTTTTCTAGTGATGACTGTTGCCTAAACTGACCTGATCCCTGATTTGAAAAATATGATGGTTGTTAATAACCTTGGTTAGACTGTTGGAACTGAATCTGACGCTCCATAGGTTGACCACCTAAGTTACCTGAAAAATTATTTTGCTTCCAAGAAAGGTTAGGGTGATTTTTCCAATTAGGATTATAGGTATTTGAAGAAGTATTAGCAAAAAATCTCCCTATTTCGTTTCCCTGCTCAACAAAGCAATCATTGTTAGGTGTAAAATAAGAGCACATAGAAGAAGCATGCATATTACTCTCACAAAATGCATAATTTTCTTGTTGGACAATATTAGCCTTACCAACTCCTTTATTGAATGATAGGGATTTAACTTCACGTGCAATAATATCTAGTCTAGATTTGATATTTGTATCCTCACTAACCTCATATAAACCTCCCTTCTTAGGTTGGATGGGTCTATCCCTACAATTAGCAAAGTCCCACTGTTGAGAATTTTCAGACAAATCCTCAAAAAATTGATAACCTTCCTGTGCATTTAAATTAAAAAAATGTGCCACCATTCATAGACTCAACCAAGCCTCTATTAGATTGTGTCAACCCATTATAAAAATACTGCACAAGGTGTCATTTTTCAAAACCATGGTGAGGACACCTCACAAGCAAATCTTTAAACCTCTCACAACTTTTAAAGAATTTTTCATGGTCTTCTTGAACAAAATCTGAAATTTTCCTTCTCAAAGAATTTGTTTTGGACATGGGGAAAAATTTAGATAAAAACTTTTGACACAAAATTTTCCATGATGTAATAGAATTAGAAGGTTAAGAATTCAACTAAATTTTTGTTTTATCTTTCAATGAAAAAGGAAAGAGACGCACGCATAGATTCTGTAGAAAAATTTTGAAATTTAAATGTTTTACAAATTTCTAAAAAAATCCTTGACATGCAAATATGGGTTTTCCCTATCTAAGCCATGAAAAATTGGAAGCATTGGCTTCTATTTTTAAAAGATCATAACTGATTATGTAACTAGTTATTCACTTAATCAGAAGCGTAGGCTTCTGTTTTTAAAATACCATAACTGGTTATGTAACCGGTTATTGGCTAATTTTAAAAAGACCCTGGTTAAACAATAACCGGTTATGTAACCGGTTATCTAGGCAACTAGAAAATGTGAATAACAACTAGTTTTTGACATTTAATGCACCCACCACCTCCAATGGCTCTAAAATGCTTTGAGTTATAAATACAAGTGTTTGGGCATCAAAGAAAAGTTAGGAAACAATCTAAAAATGATTCTTGAGCATTGAATACGAGTTTTAACTATCATTTCTCATAAACCCCTGTTTTGAGCTTCAAAGTGTGAATCCTTGATACTCATTATTCTTTAATTTGTACTATCTACTCTTGAGAGAGTTTCTATTCATATATACTTTGTGTAATCTGTAAAGAAGGTCAGGTGTCCCTCAAAGGTTGTAAAAGGTGAGATATCCCTTGTTTGTAAAAAGGTGAGGTATCCTTATTTTGAGGCTCAAGCACAAAGGATGAGGCATCTCAAAAGTGTGTTGAGTGCTCTTGGTTGTAAAGGCTTTCAAGCACTTGTTCAAGCTTGAAGGTTTAGCAAAAAATCTCAAGTGGTTCACTTGAGGACTAGACATAGGTCCCAAGGGGTGACTGAACCATGATAAATCTGTGTGCTTACTTTTCTTAACTCTATTTCTTTACATTTGTGCTTTAATTATATACCCTTGAGTTGAACTTGATATCTAACTTATTTTCTTGATTTACCCTTTAACCCAAGTTGTTTTGTAGTAAACTATAATAGTTGTACATTTGTTATGCATGTTCCATTGCATATATTGATTGAAAATATCAAAATAATTAATTTCTCAAAGTTATTTTTAAGAATGTGTTCACTCAATTCACCCCTCCTCTTGTGTGATGGTTGCCATAACTAACATTATGCACTCACAGGAGGAGGTTGAAGGCAAATGAGAAAGTGAGCATGGGAAGAAATGTTTCTGCCTTGATGCAACCAAATATGCCTCCTAAATGCAAGGATCCTGGAACATTCATCATTCCTTGCATAATAGGCAACAAGCAGTTTACACAAGCAATGTTAGATTTAGGTACCTCAATTAATGTGATGCTAAAATCAATTCATGAATCTCTGCAGATTGGAGAGTTGAAGCCAACCAGAGTTACCATTCAGTTAGCAAATAGGAGCACAACTCATCCTACAAGAATGCTTGAGAATGTTTTGGTAAGGGTAAATAATTTAATATTCCTAGCAAATTTTTATGTTATGAAATGGAAGATGAATTTGCATCTAGTTAACCCTCATTAATTTTAGGTAAACCTTTCTTGAAAACTACAAAAACTAAGATTGATGCGTATGTTGATATCCTTTCCAAGGAATTTGGGGATAACATAGTTCAATTTAATATCTTTGATGCCATAAAATATCCCTTAGAAGAGGATTCTATTTTTCAATTAAATGTCGTTGATTTACTTGTTGATGATATGCATATTGATATGGTAGCTGAATTTCCTAAATTTATGGGATTTCTAGATAGTGTTGATTTTTCTAGATGTTCTGGATGCTCTATTCTTGTTTGTGGTGAGACTAGTATGTGTGTCATATGTTCTGAGATTTCTGCATATATGGAATATGATACTGCATGTTCTGAGTTTTTAAATCCTATGGGATATGATGATGTTGTTTTTACAGAATGTACACAGATTAATACCTTTAGTGCAGCAATGTTGTGGATTTTTTGTAAACGCACGAATCGTACAAGTAGTAAAATAAAGATCGTTCCCACAAGGATCGATTGATTACTAACGATTGATTACTAACTCTTACTGCGACTTTGATTATTTAAGCGAGTAAAATTAGTAGTAAAAGTTCAGTTAAAATTAAGACAAAAAGCAAAGCAATAAAGTAAACAAATAAAACTATAAAAGATTAGGTTCAACAAAGATTTAAAGGCTTAGGATTAGGAATTCACTACACTACCCCCTATGATAAATTATAATTCTATCTTTGCTAATGTTTAATTATGTTTTTGAAGGCGATTTATCCTAAATTATTTAAAGCTCAATTTCTTGGCACTAAAAACATGCTAAAACTTCATCAATCTCATTCTCATGACAATTAATCCAAGTTCTAAGTCATTAAATTTTATGACAATCGTTTACCCCTCGAAGGATTTAAGCTTATGTCTAGGTCTTAAGTCCTAAATTCAATTCTTGAATTATCAAGCAATTAGATTTCATTTTTTGATCCTTCACCTAAAGCCTAAGATCATGTAAAAGCGCAACATATCACAAGCATTAAGCATACCAAGAATGAATTAAGAACAATAATATCACATTAACAAAGAATCAAATTAACAATTTATCATAGAAAAATAGAGAGTTTCGTCATAATCCTAGAAAAAAGGATTTAACCACTCATGAAAATTGTAACAAAAAAAAGAACAAAGATTAAAGAAACAACTATGATTTCTGAACTAAAAGAAAAGATGGAGAAAAAGATGATGGAAAAAATAACTTCAATGGTTGAACTTCAATGACTCTTACTCTTGCCTTTCCAAGCATTCACCTTCAATCTTTGCCTTTGTCCCTCAAAACCAGTCGTAAACAAAGTTTCTTCCAAAAAGGCGCCCTTAGGTTTACGAATTTGCCTCTGTTTATAATGTTTGGGGTGAAAAACTGCTGCTTTTAGGCTCAGGAGATCTCACATGGCCATGTCTAAGCTCGACACGGTCGTGTGAGCATGAAAACACGTAAAAATCACCATCAGGAAGGAGACATGGCCATGTGACCGAGAGATACAGTCGTGTCTCCAAGTTAGAAGCTTAATTGAAGTTAGACAAGGCCGTGTGAGCTTGACAGAAGCGTTTTCCAAGTTATACACGGCCGTGTCTAACTCCTCAATCACTCACAAGTTGGATAATGATAAGTAATCTTTATGAAAGTTGAAGGGCTTTGTCTCAGCTTTCTAATGCCACCGGAATCATCTCATTTCGACCTCCATAACTCAAGTTATGCTCATTTTATCACACAAAGGTTAAAAACTCTACGAATCTTAGCCATATAAATTCCGAGCTCAACTCTATTGCAATGAATCCATCCAAAGCTTCATTGAGCCATGTCAAAACACCTCTTTTGGACCTAAAATCATAGAGAAAGACTAATCATGAGATACCAAGGATAATTAGATTAAATACAGCATACATTCCAGCATAAATCAATCAAAGCACACCTAAATCCACATCAAATCAAGTACAAGATGTGTGTATTTTATCCACACATCAAGCAATCACTTACTCTTGAGTTAAAGCCTTTACCTGAACATTTGAAGTATATGTTCTTGGAAGCATAAGAGAAGCTACCAGTGATAATAGCAAAGAATTTGCAGTCTAAACAAGAAGATAAATTGTTGCAAATCTTAAGGCAGCGCAAGTAGTTCTCAAGAAGACCAGGATGATTATAGCATCAATGAGAAGAATGAGCTAGTCCCCACTAGAGTACAAAATAACTGGAAAGTCTGTATTGATTATAGGAAGCTCAACCAAGCCACTAGGATAGATCACTTTCCCTTGGCCTTCATTGATCAAATGTTGGAGAGGTTGGCTGACAAGTTATACTATTGCTTCCTAGATGGATTTTCAAGATACTTTTAGATTCACATAGCCTTGGAGGACTAAGAGAATACAACTTTCACCTACTCATTTGGCACGTTTACTTACAGGAGGATGCTTTTCGGGTTTTGTAATGCCCCAAGTACATTTCAGTGATGTATGGTGAGCATTTTCTCTAACTTGTTAGAACACTATATGGAAGTTTTTATGGATGGCTTCATAGTTTATAGATCTTCTTTTGATGCATATTTAGACAGCCTTGCTAGGGTGCTTGATAGGTGCATTGAGACATATTTTGTTCTTAATTTTGAAAAATGTGATTTCATGTTAGAACAAGGCATAGTCTTAGGGCATGTAGTTTCTAGCAAAGGCATTGAAGTAGATATGGCAAAGATTAATGTTATTGTCTCTTTACCCTACCCCACTTGTGTGCAAGAAGTGCGTTCATTTCTTGGTCATGCAGGATTCTACAAGTGTTTCATCAGGGCCTTTAGCAAAATTGCCCTTCTATTGTCCAGCCTTCTTAAAAAAGAAATGGAGTTCAAATTTGATGAGCATTACAAAAAGGCATTTGATCAGTTGAAGAAGAACATGACTTCTTCTCCTATTATTCAGTTGCCAAATTGGGAGCTTCCTTTAGAGCTGATGTGTGATGCCTCTAACTTTACAACCATTCTTTCTCAATGAGTTAAAAAGTAACCTCGTGTGATATCTTATCCTTCTCGTACTTTGGATTCTACCTAAGCCAATTACACCACCACTAAAAAAGAGTTTTTAGCAACTATTTTTGCTTTAGATAAATTTTGTTCCTATTTGCTAGGAACTAAAGTTATTGTTTTCTCTGACTATACGCCTTTGAAGTTCTTGCCGAAGAAGCTCGAGGCAAAGCCTAGACTCATTCGGTGGATGTTGCTCTTACAAGAGTTTGATATTGAGATAAGAGATAAGAACATAGCTGAAAACTTAGTGGCAGATCATCTGAGCCGGATCTCACAGGCAGTGGACACTCATCATATTCAATAGACCTTCCCAGATAAGCAGCTTTTTCAATTACGAGGTGAGGACCTTTGGTATGCTGATTTAGTAAATTATTTAGTTGCATCTGAGTTACCTGCTTATTTTAAGAAGCATCAAATTAATAAGCTTAATAGTGAGGCAAAATATTACGTATGAGATGATCCTTATTTGTGGAGACTGTGTAATGACCAAGTGATTAGACGTTGTGTGATTGATTATGAATTTCAGTCTATTCTGTATTTTTGTTATACCCTTGCATGTGGTGGTCACTTTGGACTGCAACGCACTGTTAAAAAGATTTTAGACTCTAGATTATACTGACCCACCTTATTTCATGATGCTTATACTTATTGTAAGAATTGTGAATAATGCCAATGGACAGGTAACATTTCTTGTAAGAATGAGATGTCTCAACAACTATTATTATTTTGTGAGATATTTGATATATGGGGCATTGATTTCATGGGTCCATTTCTCAATTCCTTTGGTTTTGTTTACATGTTGTTAGTTGTTGATTATGTATCTAAATGGGTGGAGGTCAAAGCTACTCGGACTGATGATTCTCATGTTGTTTTAGACTTTGTCAGGTCTCACATTTTCTATAGGTTTAGAGTTCCGAGAGCCATAATTAGTGACAAAAGCTCTCATTTCAGTAATAAAAATATAGAGGCATTGTTGAAGAAATATGGTGTGATTCATAAGGTTTCGACTCCCTACCATCTACAAACCAATGAGCAAGTTGAAGTTTTGAATAAGGAGTTAAAACAAATCTTTGGAAAAAGCAGTCCAACCGAATAGAAAAGATTGGAGCAAGAGGCTTGAGGACGCATTTTGGGCATATAGGACTACTTTCAAGACTCCTTAAGGCATGTCTCCCTATAGGATAGTTTTTGGCAAGGCATGCTACCTTTCGGTGGAGATTGAGCACAAGACCTATTAGGCGGTAAAGAAGTGCAACCTTGACCTGAACCAAGCCGGATCCCAAAGTAAACTCCAGCTCTAAGAACTTGAAGAGTTTCGGTTATAAGCTTATGAGAACTCTCAGATTTACAAAGAGAAGACCAAAGCCTTCCATGATAAGATGATTGCAAGAAAAGAATTTGTGATTGGTCAAAAAGTTTTCCTTTACAATTATTGCCTCAAGCTCATGCCTGACAAGCTCCATTCTATGTGGCTAGATCCTTTTATAGTCATTAAGGTTTTTCCTTATGATGCAATGGAGATCACAAGTGAGGCAACTAACAAAACTTTCAAAGTCAATAGACATCACCTCAAGCAATTCTATGAGGGAGCTCAAGAGGATACAGTAGAGGAGGTCCACTTGCAAGCTGCCATTTACATCACTTGATAAGGATGTTTTTTCATTCTCTCATATATTTTACTTGTCCTAAATTTGTTGATGATATTAATGAGATATTGATGATTTGATGTTTTATAAGCTTTACATTGAGGATAATATATAATTTAAGTATGAGGGAGAAATTTATATTTTGTTTATTTTTTCTGTTTTAAATTATATTTTTTGTTTTGTTAAAGTATTGTTTAAATTTCTATTTCTATTTTAATTTTTCTATTTTCAATTTTAATTTTACTGTTACTGTTTCTATTTCTATTTTTATTTTGTTGTTGTTTTCTTCTGTTTTTTGTTTTGTTTCAAAATACTATTTTATGTTTTTAAATTTTGATTCTGTTTTGTTTTTAAATTCTATTTTTCTATTTAGAATATTATATATATATATATATATATATATATATGAAAGTGTGTTTTTGATTACTTTACAATGAAGTTTTGATATTTGTGAAAGTTGTGAGCATGCATTAATTGAAGTTAAAGGCTTATAACATAAGTGAATAAATTGTATTTCATCTTGAGATTAACTACTTTGGTAATGGAAATTGAATTGGTAGATTGAGTTTGATAGAAGCATATCTTATGAGACTTTGAGTCTTTTAATGAATGGATTGAGCATTTGTATCATTCTTTTCTTTCTTGTGTGATTTTCACTCATGAAATTTGTTATTCTAGAACTTGCTTTCATTCTTTTTTAGGCTACATTTTCACATACAGATATAAACAAGATTGAGGCATTTTTCTTGAACTAGCTATTTTAGCCAAATAGCCAACCTTTCATATTTTCCCTTGTTAATCCCTTGAGCTTATTTGACCATTTCTTGTATTTTAACTCATTACATGTCTTAAATGAAAATTCATGTTTTTACCTAACTTTAGGGAATAGGAGAGCATTGGCATTGTCATTGGAAGAGTTCTTGAATAAGTGTGAGGGTATGCTAATTAGTGTGCAAAATGTTTGGTGAAAAAGAAAATAGTGGCCAATTGAAAAAGAAAATTGAAAAATAAAAAAAAGACAAAAAAAGGGAAAAGAAAATGTAAAGAGAATTTGCATTACATGGATTTGGGTTAAATTTTTATACTTGTTATTTGAACTCATCCTCAATGTTCTTTTATTCTCTTTAGTATTTAACTTGTCATCTTTATATTATTCTCCTTCCTTACCTTGACACCATTATAACCTTGCATAAAGTCCTCTTGATTTGTGTATGCATATGTTTTGAGTAGTGGAAAAGTAGAAGATAAGCAAGATTATGGTAGTGCACACTTTTATGGGTTGAATTGAGTGAAACACTTACATTCTAAACACTTGAGGGATTGCAAGTGTATCTTGTGAAGTTATATCATTATTGATTTATGGTTTTCAATTGAAGTTACTTTCTATGTTACTTTCAATTGAAGCTTTGGTTGCTCTTCTTGCTTATAGACTTTTGAATTCTTAAACATCATTGGAAACTGAGTCTTTTTGAGTTTTTAACTTTTAAATTTATGTTGTTGTTCCTTGTCCTCTAGTGTTGAATTTCTAGTTTTGCCCGGAAGTGCAAAACTTAAGCGTGGGGAAATTTAATAAACACAATTTTTATACATTAGTTAACCTTCATATTTAGTCTCTTAGACCTTTTATGTGCTTAATTAATTGGTCTTACCCATATTTTATAAGTTTGAGTTCAAATTGAGCTTAATTGTATTTTTTAGCATTATTAAAATTTTACACTATTTCTGTATTTTGGGCATAACTTGAGTTCTAGACATCTGAAAATTATGAATTTTACCTTCTAAGAAAGCTGAGAGAAATATCTACAACTTTGATGTAGAGATCAAAGGCTAAATTGAATGTCTAGTGGATCATATTGGGCCTGGAAGTCAGAACAAATATGATGTCACTGGAACCTGGACAATATGCAAAGATTGGGTCATAATTTGGGATGTATGAGTCATATAGAGCTGATACCTGTGCCATTAGAAAGATGAGACACATATCTTCAACTTTTATAAAGACCACTTATAAAAATGTGACATTTTGAGGGTGTTTTTTGCTTTTGAAGTTGGCTAACTAGTCCTCATAACTATTAAGAATATTTTGGGCATAATTCTCTTATCCTAAGCCCAAATTAGACAAATTAGGTGTCCAATTAAAGTTAAGAGGAAGAGGATTAACCCTAAGCTAAGGAAAAACTTAGATTTTTAATTTTAGAGACAGTTATTTAAGCAGTAGCAGTAACCACGAATTAGCCCTAATTTTCTCTTAGTCGCTCTTACTTGCATTTTCTCTCTTCATCTCTCTTCCTCTCCCTTCCCTCTAGGTTTCTTTCTTTTCTATTTTTATTCACTCACATTCATGGAGGGCTAGAACCTTTTATCAATCCTAGGATTGATAATCTTGATGTTTAATTATGAGATCTTATTTAATTGTTCTACATTTAATTGTTAATCAAGTTTCTCTTCTACCTCTTTTGATTTTGATTGAATCTGGATTGAATTGCTTAATTTTATTTGGATGTTGATGTAATAATTGCATAATTACAACATGTTTAATGAGGATTACAAATACTACGTAATGCATCAAAGGTGTTTGATGGATTGTTTAGCTTAGTTAAATTCTGGGTTTTAGGTTAATTTAGGATTAGATAGGTGTTTAATTCATTTAACCTTGATTAATTAAATTCTAATTGCTTATCTAGTAAAGAATTTTGGATCATCTTAAGGCTTGTTGATGTGATCTAAGACCAAGAATCTGATTAGCAATTGAATGGATTCCTAATGATCAACGATGGATTAAATTCAAGATTTGTTGAATTTCTTGGATTGGTTGTTTACTTAATTCTATTATAGTTTTTAATTATTTTTCATTTAATTAATTCTGCAACCCTTTTCCCCCTATTAATCTCTTAATCTGAGTGTTAAATTAGAGTAATCCAAGGGCCCAACCCGATTGTGCCTTATAATACAAGTAATTAGGTGAATTGGCTTACAAATTGATATAATTTGATAGTCTCGATAGCTATTAGCAAGCACTAGAATACTTCAATTGAGGCCCAAGTCTCCTCCACAACGATCTCCAAAAGTGTCTCATGAATTTGACATCCTTATTGGAGACAATAGAAGTAGGAACACCATGTGATCTTAGCATTTTACGAGAGAACAACTCAGCAATATAAGAAGCATTAGCAGTTTGAGTATAGAATGAAGTGTGCCATCTTTGAGAATCGATCTACCACAACAAATATGGAGTTATGCCCCTTTGAGGTCTTTGGAAGACCTAAGACAAAATCCATGCTCAAATGGATCCATAACACTTTTGGTTCAGGCAATAGCATATATAACCTCATATTTTGTGAGCTTCCATTGCCAAATTGGCAAGTTGAACACCTCTTCACTAATTTGTCCACATCCTTAAACATCTTGGGCTAATAATGAAGTGGCAGCAGCACGAGAAGGGGCTTGAATCATGCTTCCAACTTTCTAAACTTTTTTCTGCAAACTCAAAAGCTTTTCAAGTTTCTTAACGTGGATGTATAAACAGTTAGAATCAGAAGCATAGATAGTTAAGATAGGTTGCCAAAGGTGATCAAAACCAATCTTAAAAGAACCATAGAAACTCCTCTTTTTAACTTTGAAAAACAAGTTTATAAATTAGAAGATATATAACCAGTAAACAATATATATAAAAGATTTAAAGAGAAGAGTCTAAGAAACAGCACAGGAATTTTTACTGGTTCGACTAACCACTTGCTTGTAAGCTCCAAAACCCTTTCGTGTTAATATTTCCTATAATGGTTTTGACAATAACAAACTATTTTGAAAATCTTAAGTTATTGCTTTAATATTCTTAAGTGGATTAATGCACTTCTATGGTGATTTCTTTGAATTTGTGATGTACAAACTTGAAAATTATGCATAGGAAAGATCTCGAGATGGCTGGAACAACCTAAGAAAAATCACTGAAGTCTTGAGAAAGTTCCTAGACAACATGAGAAAGTTCCAAAAGAACCTAAGAAAATTGATTAATGAGACAGTCTTGAGAACGTTCACATCAAGATGTATGAAGACCAAAGAAATCTCCCTGAATATATTTGGAGAATGAAAGATGTTAGAAGAGCATGATTTCTCATCTACAATGTCAAGCTCATATCAACAAAATTAGAAAAAAAAATCTACTTGAGAAGATTGAATACTTGAGAAAGTCATTTGAAAACGTTCAAGTTAAGAACAATCATGAAGAACCTTTCTCAAATTAGTAAAAGACAAATCTGGAAAGCAAAGCTAATGAAAATGATCAAGATGAAGTATATATTATCAAGTTGCCAAAGGTGAAAGCTAAAACTCAAAATGATCAATGGGAGTTGAGAAGTGTAACACCCCAAATTTTCGTATCTCTTAAACAGTAATTTTGACAGTTAACAAAATTTTACTGTTTAGTAATTTCTGTGCACTATAAAATTATTTTGTTTATTCCGTCAGCGTATTTGATCGTTTTGAGTGATTTACTCCGTGTCAGGAAAATAAAAATTTTTGGTAGGGAAAACTTTACGTAATTTAATTTTTACCATTAGGTAATTAATTTACGTAACTCGATTTGATATTTGTGTATTTTATAATTTTTGTGATTTTTGTGGATGATTATGAATTTTTTTTTCTGTTTATAGGCCCAGGGGGTGTATGTGGGCCCAGGTGGCCATACGTGGGCCCAGGTAGGTCCCGCAAGCAAAAAAAATTTTATGCATAGAAAAATTTGTACTGTTTAGACGGAGACAGGAGATCTTACTAAACCTGAATCCGGAAACAATTTTAGAAAATTTTAGTGTACTGTGTTTTGTACTGTATTTAATTATCGGGTGATAAAAATACAGTAAATATATTCTTTCGTGGGGTTTTAGTAGATAAAAATAGAAATTATATTGCTTAAGTCAACCTTGGTGGTTTGGATATCCACCATTGATTTAATTAATGATGGAGACTTGATCTTGATTTAATTAACGGTGGAGATTTGATCTTAAAAATAAATAAGATCATTTATAACTGTTAGATGGAGATTAAATCAAGGGTAAAGATTTGGTCTCAAAAAGTGACAAAGACCATTTATAACCATTGGATTTAGAAGTGATCAAGGGTGAAGAATTGGTCTTGTAAAGTAACAAGGACCATTTATGACCATTGGATTTAGATTTAATCAATGGTGAAGATTTAGTCTTAAAAAGTGATAAAGACTAATTATGACCCTTGGATTAAAAGTAAGAATGAGCAATCTTGACCCTTAATTTTGGAGACACATCCAATGACTAGAATTTAAAAGAGAAAGATCCAATGGCCTAGATTAAGTCTTCTAAATCAAAAATCTACATTAATCCTAACCATTGAATTAATCAATGGCTAGAAATGCTCCAAATGGTGGCTAATTATTATGGTCATTTATTAAATGCACAAAGAGAAGCATGCATGGAGGATGGTTTTGGATTGTTTAGAAGACAAAGAAAAGAGAGGCTTTATGACCATTATTAATTGCTTTATGTCATTGTTAAGTGGTCTTGGTCAATGTTTCATCATAATTGATCATTATTGATCAATTTGCACTCAAGGAGAATGCATTGGAGGGGAGCTACGAAATTGAGAAGCTTTAGGACATAGGAAAAAGTTTGAAGACCATTATTGCCATCCTTGGTCATCATTAGACATTTTCAAGAAGTTAAGTTACCAAGTTTTCTCTCCATTTCTCTCCTTCTTCATGTTTTGGCCAAGCATTCCAAGAACACCTTCCATCACTTTTTAATTTCATCCAACTTGATTTTCTAAACCTAAACACCATTCTAAGAACATCTCTAGTTATGAGTTTTTCCAAAATCATTCATCTTGGGCTTCAAATCCAAGCTTCAAGTTTCTATCAAAAATCAAAAGTTTCATCTTTGTTCTTCAAGAGATATCATTCGGTCAAGACCCCTAAAACCACTCTCCAATCTCTTTTAATTTCATCCAACCATAGATCTTGAATCTACATGAAATTCTAAGCAACTTTCATGTTGAAGATTTTTTTCTAAATCATTCATCTTCATGGACTTTCTTCAAGATCAAAGTTATTGGGTTTTTGAGGTGAAGTATAAGGAAACTTCATTTTCTTCTCTCTTTTTCAAGATCTAAACCATGTTTGATCCATGGTTCCTCTTAATCAAGCTTGATATGTTAATTAACTTGTGTTTTGTTTTGTATTTCAGAAGCCCTTGGTGGTGAAGGACTTGGAAAAAGAAACAAATCAAGAAGCTTTGGAGGATCTTCAAGAGGTAAGAAAGAGATCCATCTCACCAACCAAGCATGGTGGTGAGAGATGGTATTTTATTTGATGGATGTGGAATCTGTAACCCCCTCCGTAGAGCGTCACATTTTAAATAAAACATAAAACCAAATAAACTCATTTTATAAAAACTTTGAATTCTAAAAGATGAATTTTAAAATTTCATTTCGCGGAAATATAAACTTACCAAAAATTAGAAGTAAAACAGAAATTAGATTGAATTAATTAATACACATATTATATATTCCACAAAATATTCAACAACAATTTAAAACATAACATTTACAGACTCAAAGAAATAGTAGCAAACCCAAAGAAGGTTACTACTAATAACACGGTAACAACACTAACGAGAAAACCCAACCTTCATGTTCCATTTTCTCCACCAAACTGCATCCTGTTGAAACTTGGAAGATAACACCTTGACGCCGTCATCATCTTCAGAACATAGCCTCCAGTAGGTCTAAAAAACTTCCTTCGTCCACTATACGAATTTAACAATACAAACACAATAAAGCCATACAGTAAAGAGGTGAGATCCCCTTTCACCAGTACCAGTACGGTAGCAAAGAATGATACGAATGACAAGGTCATTCCATACACACAGATAATACAAATATAGTCATGTTATCAATTTACAAATAAATCAAATAAGCATATATCATAATATAATGAACAGTAATAACATTACCAAGATAGATATAACAATTCATACAATATAAAATGCCATAACAGTGTAGATAATGATATAATATAAAAATTAAAAACAATAACAACATATAAGATCATAAAAAAATATAATAAATAACAACATAGATAAAAATATATCACAGATGAAAATATACTAAATAATAACACAAATAAAAATATCACAGATAAAAATATAATCAATAACAACACAGATACATGTGCAATATGACACAATCCTACTCCATGGAGCTAAAAACATACAGACATCAGAGAGAATGACCCGCAAAATCTATTAGTACCACGGCTGCCCAACCAAACTATTGCGCTGTCACACGTTGTGTCTATAGCCCCACGTCACATGGAACTCATTGTCCAAGGCGTGGTGTAGTTCACGGTCTCACGTTGTGGCACTACAGGCAATGTACTATTAGACCTTACAAGATCTCGATTAAAAATAGTGTGTGTCGAGTCCATTAGTGTGTTGCCAATCACCACGGCCCAGAGGAGCAACCCTACTGTCCACAAATGGAATTTTGCACACTAAAGTCTCCAAGTTCATTCAAAATTGAACCACACTACGTTTATCGCACCGACAACACGATGTTATTCACCTCATCAATCAATCCACCAAAATACCCTCAATGGTATATAAAGAAAATATGCCCTCAATGGCAAAAATATACAGTAAGTCCCATCGGACAAATACTGTTCCAAAGCCACGGGTTCACCTCAAAGCATGCACGGTTCACCTCATCACGGGTTCACCTCATACCGAAAAAAAAATATACAGAATACCCTCAACGGTATAAAATATACAATTTTGATCAATCGCGTAGAAATTTTATCGCATTTTCACAATCTCGTCGTTTTTATAAATGTTTTTAAATCACGTAAATTTATTTTTCTATTTTTAAAATCGCATAGAGTTTTTAATACGTTTTCTCAATCGCGTAAGATTTTTAAATTATTTTCTTGTCTGAATTCCTTAAAAATTACTGTTTAAAACAAACAGAAATAATATTTAGTACGTTTAAACTACTGTAGAATATTTTCATACCGCATATTGTCTTTTGGATATCTTTTCTATCTTATTTGTCCATTTTTAATAAAAATTGACAGTATTATGTTTTAGAAAACTTATAATAATGGTTTCCTAATTTTTCTGTAAAAATTTCTGTTTACTTAATTTTTAACCGTATAATTTAACTTTTTAAAAATCACTAACATGCTTCAAAATATAATATGAGCTATATGTTAGAAATTTTACAAAAGCTATTGTATTTTTCTTCTAACAGTAAAATTATTAATTTTAACTTCTTAAACTTAATTCTAATCAATTTCTTTCTTCAAAATTCATTGTAGAAAAATTCTTTTTAGCATTTATTACTTAACCTTAGTTGAAAACAATTCTATAAATCAAAAACATTTAAATTTGGCATATTGGCCGAAAATCATTCTATGCTTTATAATTCATTCCTAATTATTTCCATACATTTAATCTCTTATAAAAATCTTGATCTAATTAAATTATCTAGTTAATAGTTAGAAAATAAATTTAGATCAAAGGTATGTGGCATGTTGGCCAAATTTAACAAAGTCTTTGTAGTTGATCTTTAAATTATTTTTCATCTTCTAAATCAATGTCCAATTTATTGTATTACCTAAATTCATTAAATCATTGTTTTAGAAAATGGTTTTAGAAATCAAAACATTCAACTTAGGCATGTTGGCCGAAATACCTAATTTCATTCTTGGATCCATAAATTCATTTTTCTTACTCTAAACAAATTGGTAACTTGTCAATTTTCCTAGGTTAATTAAATCACACTTTTAAAAAGTTTAAGAGAACATTTTGGTTCTCCTCTTTGCCTTGAGGCCGTGAGCTTGGGTTTGTGCTCTTTGGAACACTCATGCAAATCCTTGTATGTTATTTACATGTTACAATAATTATCATGCATATATATATACATACCATATACTAAAACAACCATAAAACTCATACAAATTATTAAAGCTATTAGACATGTTACACACTTAGCACATACAAAATATTAAAGCTATTAGACATGCTTTCACATATAATCAATCACAATTAGGAAATGCTATAAACAATCAAGTGAATGAATCCTTATGGATTCTTCACCACAACCACAAACATTCCTCACCACCAACACATGGTTGATGAGGGTAATCTCCCTCTTACCTCTTGAAGAACCTCCAAAGCTCCTTGTATGTCTCCTTCAAGCAAATTTTCTCCACCAAGAGCTTCTTGAAAATCAAAGAAAACATACAATATTAATACCTAAGGCTCTAAACTAAAATAATCATGGATCAAAATCATGATTAGAACTTTGAAATGGATAGAAATATGAAGATTAAAGAATCCTACCTTCAAGGCTTCAAACTTGAGCTTTGAAGAACAAGATAGAAAAAGGGTGATTTAGGCTTAGGTTTCAACTACAAAGTGTCTTGAGATGAAGTAAAGAAGCAAGAAATAAGGTAGTTTGGAATTATAGAAGAGTGAATGATAGAAATGGATGGGTAGGCCGTGAGGTTGGAGAAGAAAGGGAGAAGAAAAATTTGAGAGCTTTTCTTGTTTGATAGCTTTGAAGAAAAGTGAAGACTTTGATTAAATGAAAACAAAGTCTCCTTTTTACTATACATGGTCGTGAATCACTTTGAGAGAAAGAAAGAATATAAAGTGATATAGCTAATTGTAGGATTCACCAAAGGTGAATTGCCGTAGAAGCCAAAAAGGAGAGCCACCAAAATTGACTAATTTTAGGAAATTGAAATTAGCTTTATTTCCTTTTTGAAATGCATGACCGTAGATGCTTGGAAGCAAGAATGAATTGAAGTATTGAAATTGTTTTCTTCAAACATGCATTGCCGTAAATGCATATGAAAAGAAGCCACTAAAATTGACTTTGTCTTACTTGGGTAATTAAATGTAAGATAGTAAGAATTGAATTGAAATATTTACTTCACAAAATTCTTACTTGGCCGTAAGACACAACAAAGAAAACTACCAACATTGACTAGTCTTCATTTCACTTAACTTAGGCTTTCTACGTGAATTCACTTTGTGAATTGGCTATTAGAGCAAATTGGCTTTCCTCCTTTACGTAGAACCATCCAATTTCAAGAAGTCCAAACTCATTTGATAGCTTGCTTCCTATTGGTCCTTAAAGAGTCAAGCCATTTTTCTTGACCAATTTCTATTGGTTGAATATTTACTAACTTGATTCCTATTGGTTAATATTTTTGTTGACCAATTTTATTGGTGCACATTGTATATTTTCTAGTATATTTTAACCAATGAACAATAATTATTATTTATAAAAACAGTGTCTATTGTCCAATGGGTAATAAAATATACATAGATTTTTTTCTTGTACTAACAGAGTAGTAATTATTATTGATCATTTCTTCTTCTATCGATTGCCCTTGATGAGTCACAAACGAGTCATCAAAGAGAAATTTCTAGAATATGTGACTCACTACGATGAGTCAAGTATGATGAGTCATCGTGGAAGCTGTCTAGAACGGGTGAGTCAAGCATGGCGAGTCGGTGTAGATATTTTCTAGAGCGGTGAGTGAGTCAAAGATAGATATTTTCCAAAAAAACAAGGTGAGTCAAGATGGCGAGTCAAGATCTTGAGTCACCGATCGCGTGTCATAACTGCATCACTGACTGTGTCATTAATGGTGAGTCACAGCGTTGAGTCATCAGCTGAGTCATCATAGAAGCTTCTGGAACAGGTGACTCACTACGATGAGTCACAGGGCGAGTCACCGCTTCTGGAACCTTCCGAAATCTGTTGAGTCATAGTGCTGAGGTGTCACACCACGTGTCGCATTTCTATTGGTTTAGCATTCTAATCTAGCCAAAACGTAGACTGTTTCTCTAAACGTGGGTCCCGCAAAATATTTTCGGGTCTGCTGTCACTTATTTGTATTAACTAATAAAATAATATTATAATAATATAAAATTATTTTATTGGCAGTTAAATCCTAAAAATTAAAAGATTAATTATAGTATCATTTAATTGGGTTTAGTAAGATCCCCACTCGAATAATTAAAACAAGATTTCCCCGGTCCGAAAAATAATATTTTTCTGTCCCGGAGCAAATCACACAAAAAGTCCAAATAAAATCACAGACAGTAATATTAAACGCTGTAACATATAGAAAAATTAAAAACAGTATATTCGGGACGTAATGGTCATTTTTCTATTTTTTCCCACGACGAAGCAAATCATCCAAAACGTTCAAATAAAATTACAGACAGTAATATATGTCTGTATTTCACACAGAAAAATTTAAAACAGTAGTTTGACAAAATTTTTATTTTACTGTCTTGAAGCAAATTACGCAAAACGACCAAATAAAATTAGAGCCTGTAAAATATACTTGTATTTCATGCAGAAAAACAAGAAACAGTAAAATCGGGACACAACGGTCATTCACCCAAAAGTTTGAAAAACAGCAAACAGGACATTCGAAATATTTTTCCCAAAATTTGGGGTGTTACAGAATCCATGTGAGGATTCATATCCATGGTTATGTAATTAATTTGTGGGTGTTTATGAGCTTTGATTAATTTTCTATGCTTGATATGCTTTGCATGATTTTATAGCTTTGATGATATGCTTGATATGCTATACATGCTTTTATGACTTTGATGGTATGCTTATATTATTTATGATGAAATATATATGTATATGCCATGACTTGATGGTGGAAAGGAAATTGATTTTTGGCTCCAATAGCCAAGGAAGAGCTACGGTTTTAATGCCCTTGATTAGGGTCCATGTTGAAAATTTTCAAGAACAAAAGAATTGATTTTTAAGTACTTAGAACATGGTGGATTTTCGAACAAGACACCTCAAGATAGGTGTTCACAAAATTAATATTTTCTTGAATGATGAAAATGGATGTTTAGAAAAGTAAGGAAAATAAACAAAGAATTTATTTTTCAAAGAGTACATGAATACGATTTTAAAAGGATTTTTATTAATTTATTTTGTGTAAAAAGTTTCTAAGTGTTTTACTAAACATGAGATTTAAATGAAAATAGCAATGATAATTTTAAGGATTTGCAAAGAAAGTGAAAAAGGATTTGTAAGGAAAGTAAAAATGAATTTGAACAAATGAGTTTGATTTTTATGACCATCGGTATTTCGGTTTTGAAAATAAAGAATTTTTAATGGTTTTGTTTGTGTAAAACCATATTAATTTAGGATGAAAATATTTGATGGCTTCAATGGCCAAAGACTCTACGATTTTTGGAGGTTGGAATAATTTTGGTTTTTATGAAACAAAGTAATTTAAAAGTGGAAACAAAATGTTTGAACAAAATATTTTAGTATAAGGATTTTGGAAAGGAAATCAAAGTATTTTATCACGGAGAAATGAACTTTCATATGAAAATGAAAAAGAAAAGTTGCAAGGGTTTGAATCTTAATTTGTTTTGAAGAGAATTGATTTAGAAAAAATGGAGAATATAATGGTGTTTTGAAAATTTATTAACGTATAACTTATTTTTAAGTTTTGAAATACGTTAGAAAATGTTAAGTTTTGAAACGTTGATTTACATCAATGAAAAAGTGATTTTGTGAATTATATTTTGAAAAGAATTTTCTTGAGTAAAGAACTGTGGAAAAATATTTTCTTGAGTAAGAAAATATATTAAATGAAGTATAAAGTTATATTATTTTGAGAAAAGTTAAAAAGGAATTTTTAAAGGTCAAGAAATATTTTTTACGTAATGAAATTGTGGTGAAAAATTATTTACGTATCTTAAAAATGTGATTTTTAAGTTACGTAATATGGAAAAATATTTCTACCGATTTTAAATACTTTAAAATATTTCTACGTGATTTGAATTACGTTTAAATATTTTACGTAATCTGAATTACTATTGAAAAATCACTACGTGATGGAAAAGTGATGAATTATTTTTACGTGATTGTGAAAATAGCGAAAAATCGTTATGTGATTTGAAAAGTGTTTTAAATATTTTGAGAATGACGGAAAATGATTTATGCGACTTAAAAGAATGATTTTTAAGTTACGTGATTTTGAAACAGTGAAAAAATACTATGCGATTTTGAGAAACGTATATTTTTACGCGATTAAGAAAAACATAAAAAAAATTAGTACGTGTTTTAAAAGTGCAATGAAGAGTTGCGGTATTTTGAAAACGTAATGTAAATGTTATCAGATTGTGAAAACGCGAATGTGTCAGTATTGTGAAAATATAATGTAAACGCGAATTTTGAAAACGTAACATAAGTGTTACGATATTTTGAAAACGTAATATAAACATTTTGGAATTGTGAAAACGTAACAGAAACGTTTCAGAATTTTGAAAACGTAACATAAGTGTTACGATATTTTGAAAACGTAATATAAACATTTTGGAATTGTGAAAACGTAACAGAAACATTTTGGAATTGTGAAAATGAAACGGAAATATTACGCAATTTTGAAAACACGACGAAAGTGTTTTATAACTATAAAAATGTGATAACATGATTTTTGCTGTTGAAAATACAGTATAATTTGGTGCATTTTATATGCATTGGAAAGAGATGCTTGTGATTGGATTTGGTGCATTATACATGCATTGGGAAAAAATATGCGTTGAGGCATATGATACATTGAACAAATGAAATTGAAAAGATTTGGCCCTTTGGGGTTGGACTTGCACGGATATATTCGTGCATTGTATATATATGGCCCTTGTGGTTGAAGAGGAATGAGAATTGATAGTGGGGTCTATGATGGATCTTGGGGCGTCGAGCGCGCGGTCGACCAAGTGGACAGGTGGCGAGTACCCTGTGTCACTTAGCGATGCAGTCCGTTGCAACGCATTGACGATACCCGACAAGAACACGATTCTTTTTAACAACTGGAAGATTGTCTTTGGGCTAAGGCTGACAATTGACATGAGCATTCTCCTCGAAATTGTGAAAACCTCCATGGAGTTTGTTTTTGAAAAAGCGAGTCTTCGTGTACATGCATAATCGACATTTATATCTGCATGATATATATATTAATTGAGGAATATTGGTATGACAATTGTTTTGAAAACTTGGATGATGATGATGATAATCATGTTGATGGCATTTTTATGATTATTGTGTGATGATAATAATGTTAATAGTATGATGATGATAGTTGATTAATATTGAGTGCATTATTGAAATTCGGTATGACATATACGTATGATATTGCTATTTGTGTTATCTACGTACGCCATGTTGGTATTGGCAGTAGGTGATCTCACCTCTTTGTTATGTTGTTTTGTTGTGTCTGTGCATCTTGTTAAAATCAAATAATAGAAGGATCAAGTTGTCTTAGACATGGCAATGAATACTACGAGATGGGTGACAACAATAAGGAGTGGACATTCAGGACTCGAAGGTGTACTGATGTTGACAAAGAACAGATGTAGAACATATGTCTGATGCAACAAGATGGATACAAATGAATAAGTATGTTAATTTTTAACATTAGTGTTATCCGATGCTTATTAAGTAACTCCATGTCATAGGGTTACTACTGTTAAAAGAAAAAAAAAAGAGAGTCTATTATTTTTATATTTCTCTTTAAGTTGTTAAATATTAATTGGTGTCAGTATTGTATATGAGTCTGTTTCAGTATGTTTTTCCGTATTACTTATGAATTTCAGAAAGTTTACGTTTTCAGTAAAGAAGAAATTTTAAAACCCATATTTTATAACTCAAACTTTGTGCGAACTTCTTTTCAGATCATGAGTCGGGAGTCGAAAATGTGATACCCTAGGGAGGGTGTTCCAAGAAGCATCATAATAGAAGATCAGAATTGGTGTTCACAAGATGAGAAAGGTTGAATGCAAGTGATAATCACATATTTTATTCATTAAGAAACCCTCATTATTAGTCATTTACACTCTTCATGTACTTAATTGACTGAATTTGATTATGTTTTGTAAGTTTGAACTTGAATCGGACTTAATTGATTTTTTCAGCATTATTCGGGTCTTACACTGTTTCTGTATTTTAGCCATATCTTGAGTTCTAAATGTCTGATAATTATGAATTTTACCTTGTAGGAAAGATAAGAGAGAGCTCTACAACTTTTATGAAGAGCTCAAAGTCAATTTCAGACATCTAGTGGAGCTAATTGGGCATGGAAATCAGAATACGGGATTTGTGACTGGAACCCGAACAGTGTGTAGTAACCAGAACATAATTCGAGTTTGGGTTTATAGAATGGGCTGAAAATTGGTGATCTGAAAGTTAAGACCCATATGTACAACTTTCATGACAAACACAAAACTTGATTCGGGCTCCTTGATGGAGATATTGGGTCTGAAAGTCAAAACAGAGGTGCTGAAACTGGTCCTGAGCAGTCTGTAGTAATTGGGTCATATCTTGGGCTGTAGGACGAATTTTGGGTGCTTCTAGAGCCATTGGAAAGCTTAGACAATTTCCTAGAACTTTCATGAAGACCACTTGGCTCAAAAATGATGAAATCAATGAGTTCAGCAATGAATACTTTCGGAGACAAGGAAGCTCACCTACCAAGTTCACCTACCAAGCTCACCTACCAATCTCACCTACCAAGCTCACCTACTAATTCCACCTACTAATCTCATCTACCCATCTACTACTACTCTGAATCCTCTATAAAAGGAAGCATGAGGAGAGCTCTAAACACAACATACACTTAGAGTTAAAGATAGTTTTTCATAGTTCCAGTATATTTTTCCTTCATTGTAATGGAGAAATTTTAAGTCACTTCTAGTCAATTCGGGACTCTTGAAGAGATTGGCTTGGATTCTTGAGACCTTGGTTATGTAATGTATTTGATTTATATTTGAATTCCTTTTTCTTCTTCTTCTCGTTCTCTTGATCTTGAATGCATGAATGGTGATTCTGTTTATGTTTGATCGATTTGATCTTGGTTTAAGATTAAGTATTGTGATGAAATTTAGAACGATTGATCTAAACTAATCACGTAATTGAAGAGGAATGATTTGTGCCAGGTTAATTGAATTCGATGCTTAAATTGACATATATTTACATGAATGGTGCGATTGCAGATTTGTGTTTATCACTTGTCAAACTTTCGACGATTGTCTAGTATGAATTCGGATCGATGCGAGAGATCTCGGTTAGATCAAGTTAACCATTCAAATGTATTTCGGTGTTTGTTGAAAGGTCTATGATTGAATCCACCCAATCTCGGATAGATTTGAATTGATCGTTCTTTTTAATTGTTATTTCTCTTTAAATCCTCGTCGGCTGCGATCCTTGAACCATCAAAACCCCTTTTTATAACTTTCTTGATTTGATCAAATTGCATCTACGATCCTTGAGGAGACGATCCGGTGTTGTTCACTATACTACAAGTTTAGGTAATAACTTCGGTTATAATTTTGACTGAGTTCGGCGCTCGTCAGCAAGATGAAAAAGCTTAAAGCCTTTTTGAAGAAGATTACAATCCTAAAAGATATAAGATGTGTAAAGTCTACTTTGAAGAAATCAAGTTCAAAAGGATGAGTTTGTAAGATTCCATCCAAGTATAGTGAAAGTTGAGCCTAGTTGAAGTTGAGAAAATTCAAGTTAAGAAAGGTCAACTTGAGAAAATTCGAGTTGAGAAAGTTCAGTGCCAATAACCTTCTCAACTATTAGTAAAGGACAAACACATGCAAAAAAGTGTTGTAACGACTAGTGATGGCTAATTTCCACATGGAATCACTTAGGACTTGTTCCTAACGGCTAGAAACATATTCCTAACTATAAATTTGACCTACCCATGAAGATTAATAAAAGCTTTACATGCAGATTATGTTAGAAATTCATTTTTGAGTTCATACTATGTTTTATGCTCTCTTTGAGAGAAGACTTATGTTTTAGATCTTAGAAGCTAAGAGCTACTTAGCTTAAAGAGATATACACTCTTTGAGTGAATAAAGAACCTATCCATACACAAACAACCATTCAATCTTTATATCATTGACCCGATAATGATAATAGATGCGAGTTTGTAGGTTGTACTAAAAATTTGTGTAAGTTTGTTGTTGTATTAGCTTGGAAAGGTGAGGTCACCCAAAGAATTGTCTTCTAGCCTGGAGAGGATGTGTCATTTAAAGAGTACTCATGCTCTAACTTGGAGAGGCAGTGTCATTCAAAGATTACTCGAATTCTTAGCCTAAAGAGGCTATCCTAAAGAATACTTGTACTCTTAGCCTGGAGAGGTTGTGTTATTGAAATAATACTTATATATGGTGGAAAATCCCAGTAAGGAGTTAGAGACTGGATGTAGCCCACGTGGTTTGGGGTGAACTATTATAAATTCCTTGTGTTAAGCTCTTTCTTCCCTCATCTCATTTATTTTACTTGTTCTAATATATGTACACATCTATCTTGTGAGTTTATGCAAGTTATGACATAATATTTTACTAGAAATTTGTAACGCCTAGTGATGGCTAGTTTCCACATGGAATCACATGGGACTTGTTTCTAACGGCTAGAAACATATTCCTAATTATAAATTTGACCTACCCATAAAGATTAATAAGAGCTTTGCATGTAGATTATGTCATAAAGTCATATTTGAGTTCATACTATGTTTTATGCTCTCTTTGAGAGAAGACTTATGTTTTAGATCTTAGAAGCTAAGAGCTACTTATCTTAAAAGAGATATACAGTCTTTGAGTAATTAGAGAGCTTATCCATATATGAACAACCATTCAATCTTTGTATCCTTGATCTGATAATGATAATAGGTGTGAGTTGGTAGTACTAGAAATTTGTGTAAGTTTGTTGTTGTATTAGCTTGGAGAGGCAGGGTCACCCAAAGAATTGTCTTCTAGCCTGGAGAGGTTGTGTCATTTAAAGAGTACTCGTGCTCTAATTTGGAGAGGTAGTGTTATTCAAAGATTACTCGGATTCTTAGCCTAAAGAGGCTATCCTAAAGAATACTTGTACTCTTAGCTTGGAGAGTTGTGTTATTGAAATAATACTTATATATGGTGGAAAATCCTGGTGAGGAGTTAGAGACTGGATGTAGCCCACGTGGTTTGGGGGTGAACTATTATAAATTTCTTGTGCTAAGCTCTCTCTTCCCTCATCTTGTTCATTTTACTTGTTCTAATATATTTTCACATCTATCTTATGAGCTTATGCAAGTTATGACATAATGTTTTTTTAAAAGTTTTATCACCTTTTATTTTTTATTCTTGTGTGATCATTTCAAATATGTTAAGTTGAGATTTGATTGTCAAAATTTAAAGTTTCTTTCTTAGACTTACTTAACTAACAAAAGTCTTGAAACTTGACCTTCTACTAGTTAAATCATTGTAAAATTCATCTTTGAGATATTGTTCTAAGTTTAAAAGTTTCAAAACTATCTTGGAAAGTGTTTTTGAATCAAATCTCTTATTTATATAGCTTTGGATATAATTTGACCAAGTTGAGAAAGTTGAACGTTCTCAACTATAACCTGTGTTATTTGTGGACTTTCTCAAACCCAAGTTATTAGACTTGAGAAAGGTATTTGTGGTTGTAGAATTTCTCAATGGATTAAAGAGCATAGTTTAGCCCCCCTTTTCTTGTGCTTTTACTGACTTCATTGCCTACGTCTAGTCCCCAGCAAACTACCAAGATTTTTATATCACTAGTATTCTTTCTTCCACCCTAACTTCTTCAAGCTAGATTAAAATTAGTCTTTGATCAACCCTAGCCTCTTCAACCTAGACTATCACAATGATCACTAACAGGTCAACGTTACAAAGATTTAGATAAGTGTTTAGGCTTTCTCACAACACTCAAAGTGAAAATAAGCAACTAAGTACAAAGGTTTACTACTTTACACTAAAGAGAAATATTCAGAAGCTACACTAAGTGTAAAAACTGAGTTTAGAAGAATAGAATAGAGATTTAGAAGGCAATCAAAAGTTTGGCAATATAACAGTGCTTCTTCTTCATTCATTTATGGACCCTTGGTATTTATAGATTTTGAAAAGTAACAGTTGTCTAGGTTCAAACGGTCTTCTGCTGAGAGGACAATTACCATTTTCTTGCCTTGTAGCGACAGGTAGCTTTTCTTAGAGTTTTATCCTTTTCCAACGATAGATAGAAGTTTCCGGCTTCAGATGTCATCTAGAGTTGATCTTTCTGATCTTTAGCTTCTTCTTCTCTTCTAAAATTTCAAATATTCTCATGTTGCTTCTCTTCTAAGTTTAAAACTTGTATGCTTCAGACTTGAGAACTTCTCCTCTAAGATTGAAGCTTGTATGCTTCTTTACTGAGTGTTGCATTTGCCTTCTTGTTAAAGCACGATGATTCCTTTCAATCTTCTGACTGAGACTTTGAAAATTTTGTTGAGCCTAGATACTTCTAACATATGAGAATACTTCTGTTCTTTTAGAAGGCTTTGAACTTAGACATAGAGCTTGTCCTTTTGAGATTGAAGTACCTTGAATCATCTTTTTTTGTTCAACTCAACTTGATAACACTTATATACAAATATTCGTTAGAGAATTCAAAGAAAATATTAGTTTATTAATCATCAAAACTCATAAAGGTCTAAAGACTTCACAAGTGCTTAAGATTTTAGAAGGGTTTTGGAGCTTACAAATAATATCAATCTACCACCATCTTTGTAGTTTTATCCTTATCAAAATGTCCTCCTAAATCATTCCCAAGGAGTTCTTTGAAGATTTGCTATCGCAAAGACGCCTCCGGAATGCATAGTTTGTTGCCTTTATATAAATATCCGTCATGTAACCAAAGAGGTAATTTTTTTTAACGAAATGACCCCTACGATTCTCCCAATATATGACAAAAATATGGATCAATTTGGTATCGATTTTTCAGTTCTTCAAAGCTTATAGCTTACGTGCTTATGACAGTCAAGAGTAAAGAATGCCTACTTAATGCATTAGACACCACATTAGTTTCTACGGTCTTGTATTTCAATGTAAAGTTAAACTCATCAAGAAAGGAACTCCACTTAGCATGACAGTCACTAAGCTTATTCTTGGAGCTCAAATAGCGTAATGCTTGGTGGTTAAAATAAACAACAAACTCTCGATAAGCTAAATAATGCTTTCAGTGTTGATATAGTCCTCTCTAATGCATAAAACTCCATATCATAAGTCGAACACTTTCGCTTAGAATCAAACAACTTTTCACTAAAGAACTCCATTGGTTTTCCTTCTTAACTAAGAATTGTCCAAATGCCTAAATGAGATGCATCACACTTTACAACAAACAACTTCTCAAAATCTGGCAGCATAAGTACTAGTGCTTTTGTCATAAGAGTTTTAATTTGTTCATACTTCTTTTGGATTCTAATCAATTCCTTCAAAGACATATTCAATTTGCTTCATCTTTTTGACAGTTTTAGTGCTCTTAATTGTCAACGGCGTTGCAATGAGTGGAACTAGAAAAATCTCTAACTTGAATTGGCTTAGTTCTTTTGTTTCCATTTTGATGATTGCATTCATTATTATGGTTGGGATTGATCATGCAAAAGCGTCAAATTGGTGTCGTTTTTCAGTGTTGTGGTGAAAACCATGGCTGAAGAGACCAAGAACCCTTCTAGGGACATACCTATTGGTTTGCCTAAATTGCCTTCACATGATGTGCACATGTTAGGCTTTTGACCAATTTTTAACATCACGTGCTAGTCATATGATGATTTCCATCCAAAAATTGACTGATGTAACAATTTTAGGGTGAAGTGTACACGATTGAAAGTTTAGGGATACTCATGAACATTTTGAAAGTAACAAGAGCAAAGTTGAAGGGGATTTTTAGAACTTCAAATATTTTTGGAAGTGCATCTTAGTTTGCATCTCTAAGGTTGAGTTTCTTACCTTATATTTTAGTTTATATTATTATTATACATCAATTTATTTTGGATTATTTCAAGAGACATTTTCTTGGGAGAATTTCTTATTTGTTTTTCATAGTTCAAAATTTAAGTAATCAACATATTCTGCAATCATGCAAATTCAAGTTTATTAATGTAAAGATATTATAAATTTTAGATTCTACCCATTTATATCCAAGAACAGTCATTTTTTTCCTCTTATGATTCAACTGGTATGAAAGGGGGATGACTTTATCCTAAACAGGTCATTCAAGAATTCAGACTGCAAGGCTTAGATCCAGTTGCAGCTCATGTTGACATGAATTGGACTCCACAAACAGTATGGAACCCCTCAACCCCTAAGAAAAAATAAGGCTAAAACTATATTTTCATCCCTAAAGTTTGATCAAAGTTTCAATTTAGTCCCAAATGTAATTTTTGTTCTTATTTTGTCCCAAAAGTTACTAAATTGTGTCAATGTCATCCTTTTCACTTACGACGTCCATTTTACTAATAGTAATTGCTAACGTGGATCCTGCATGTCTATCTTTTTTTTCATGTGGATCTTACGCTATCATATTTTTATCCCTAATGTTTAACCAAAGTTTCAATTTAGTCTTATATATATATATATATATATATATATATATGTGTGTGTGTGTGTGTGTGTGTGTGTGTGTGTGTGTGTGTGTGTGTGTGTGTGTGTGTTCCAATCCACTTGGCTCGTCAACAATATTCTCTATATATTTTCACTGCTTGACCGATTATGGTTGCTGGAGTTAGAGATAATGGAAAAAGACACATAAGGGAATAGGACAACGTTGTTGTCTTATGGGATCGATGGTTTAGACAATGGCAAAGGGGATGGTGGTGCTGGCTCGTCGGAGGTCCGGTGATCTACAACTATTGGGGTAAAATGATGGTTCATGGATGGAGGTGTCTCTATGATCTCAGTTGGGGGTTTTGGTGGTAGCTATGGGTACTAGGGTTAGAGTTTTTTGTGGGTCAAGCTCTTATGTTGTCAGCGGTGATGTTGCAAGGGGTATGGTGGCTTTGTTTTGGTTGACTCAATTGGTGCAGAGATTGAGGAATGATGCATTTGATGACTGGTTCAGTGCAGTTGGTCTTAGGGAGTGCGAAATGGAGGTCGGTGGTGGAAGTTTCGGCTTTAGACGGTTCATGACTTTGTTGATAATGGTTAGATTTTTGTTTATGGTTGAGATTATGGGGAGGTTTTTATTTTGGTTCTTGAGTTTTGGGTGAAGGTGGTGTTCTTGGTTGAGTGATGGAATTGAAAGATGATGAGTATTTTGGTTTTTGAGGAATGACTTTGAGGTGCTGGTCTAGGGTGTTTCTCTTTTGAAGTTTATGTTAGGTGGTTCATGCGATAGCTTAAGAATTTTGGGATGGTAGCTGTGATTTTGGGTTTGGATTTTCTATATGATTGCTCTATTTATGAAACCCCAAAACCTTCAACCTAGATTTTCTTGAGTGTGGTAGTAACCAACATTGCATTTTCACCAAAATAGCATTGCAGAATTGTGCTTAATCTCCTACAATTGAAATACCAAGTTCCTAAATGTAGGAAAAAAGGTAGAGATGCGTTAAAATCTTATTTTCGTCTATAAGTTTGTCTAAAGTTTTAATTTGGTTCTGAATAAACACGTAGAATCCATGTGATTGATTGCCGTTAATAAAATGGATGTTGTTAGTAAAAAAAATGACATTGAAACAATTTAACATTTAGGATGAAATTAAAACAAAATACATTTGAGACAAAATTGAAACTTAGGTCAAACTTTAAGGACAAAAATAAGGTTTTAACAAAAAAATAATGCTTTTCTGCAATTGATATGTCAATCTTTTTTAATTAGTTTAAAATACATTATGTTTTTGTTGGAAGTTATTAGAGATATGCGTTGATTCTGTGTTGATTCTGTTTTGTACAGCTCATTAGGATGTAATTAATCTGTGTTGATTCTGGATGTAAATAATAACTATCTGTTTTCTAGCTATTTATTCTGTATTTACCATATTTAGAATTAGCATTTATAAGGAGAATAATTTCACTGATTCTCAGACTAGATTAGTGCTCATCTGTCTGTTATTTGTTTTTTACAAATACCTCACATGTATTATTTACCAAGATATTGAAAATACATTCTTATTCTAGTGTGTTTCTTTCTATAGTTTTACTGTACAATAATGGACTTTGGCACAATTTCACACATCAATTTTATACCGGTAATCAATGTATAAATAATTGATAAATGATATGTACTATGTGATGACCGAAGATATTAATCGTTTACCAACATTAATAATCGATTAATATCCTCATCACCACATAATGCACATTGTTAACCAATTATTTGCACGTTGATCATTAGTGTAAAAATGGTGCGCACAAAATGGTGTGCAACTATCATTTTCGTTCTATAATTGGTCTCAAGAAGTCATTAACTTGGTAATACAAAAGCCAAGAATTCTCTTAAAAATGTGAATCCAATTCAATCAAATTACAATTTGAAGACAATGGAAAAAGATGTACAGATTGAGAATACAAAGGGGCCAAAAAAATAAGAATACATTTATCCCAATCAAAACAGATTTTGACCAAAATGACTTACAAGAGTTCTGGCTTACACTTGCCAATTCATGATTTTCAGTTGACACGAACTTTCTAGACAATGAGCAACTTATAATCTGTTGCCAGAACAACCGTCATGAACAGAAAGATGGTTAGCCAAATAAATTCTAATTAATTTGGCTTAAGATTCCCTCCCCTATCCACCAGTTTGAAGTCATTGATCATTGAATGATACAATTATTTGGTGGATTTAAACACCAAACGAGGATTCAAGATCTCAAATAAGCCTCAGTTCATACTCTCCAGCCATTGTTATGTATCTCACCCATGGAAGAGCCTGATACCCACTTTTCTCAATAATCTTCAAATATCTTACCTACAAACCAAAATATTTACATGTTGATTACCATCTTGATGAAATCAATCGAAGCGTCGGTAAACTGAACAACAACATCACGATATATGGTAAGCGTAACAATGATTTCAACATTATATTGTGGATGCCGATGTTTCATTCAGATGACCTAGTCTCGTGCATTTCATATGGTTTAAACAGACTACTTAACAAAACTATTAATCATGGAAAAGGTATAAAATTATGTACATTACTTTGTGATCCTTTTATGATGCCATGTTCTTTCTTCCCATTATTAATTCTTCTCTAATTTAATATTACTATCTATACACACTCCTTGTGAACTGAATATCAGCTCAACTGTGAAAATAAATTTGAACAATAACAGCTTCGTTCACTACTTCACCCCTCAAATCCATTGAAATAATCTGATAGACCCCCACCTCTGTCTAAGATGTGTATTAGGAAGGGATTTTGGAGAAGCAGGGGTAATAAGGGAATAGAATAATCAGTTTCTATCATAATCCAAATGATTGTTGAGACAAAAGTTCTAACAGTACACAACAAAAGGCAAATAGAGAGAGGGAAGGGGTGAAAGATATATAATACTGGAAATATTCATATTTTAATCATACAGAGATACAGAGAGGCATAGGGAAAAAAACATTATTTCTAATGCTGAAAAAATGAAGTAACAATATGTTATGTATCCCACTATTACTAAAGTTTATGTTTAAGGAAATAGAAAGGGTAGTGGGGGAACAGAAACCCAAGGAAATGAGTACAATGTGAGTAATGGGCCGAATAGGGATTTGGGCTGTAACAACCTTGCCTACGTGGCAAGGGGTGTGGAAACCAAGGAGGAAATGGTTAAGAGCAATGATAAAAGGGAGGGAAGAATCCTGGAGGAAGGCATCCAGTCACTGAGTAAGGATTTGGGACTTTAGGCAGGGAGGAAGAAGAACCCTCTAAGAGTCTACAACGTCTCTAATTTTTCTGTTTTCCGTTTGAACGTGAAAGTTCTGTGTCCGTGAATTCTTGTTAAGAAATACAAGTATGTGTTGGATATTTTAGTCTTTTACTATCGCCTGTACACAGTATATATATAAATCACTGCCTAACGCAATTGTCTTAGCAACAATGATATTCTTACCTATTTTTCTCTCACATCACTTTTTACACTCCTCCTAATATCATTCATCATAAATACTTTTTCCTATCACTTTTTCTCACTAAATCACACCCCCTTAAAAAGGGTGTCAACATATGATTAACATTTTCCGTGTTAGAGCCTACCAATTATTTCTGTCTTTTCTTATAACATGATATCTAGAGCTTAATTTTTTTTATCCCTTTTTGTTCTTTTTCTCAAACACCCCTATTTACCTTTTTTCTTATTTTCCTTTTCTCTCTTCTCTTCCACCTTTACTTGCCACCTCTTCCATCTCTGAGTTCCCTTTCCCCTTCTCCAGTGATGTCTATGGTGTGAGCTCCGTCGGTAACCAACAACCAAACGACCTGGGTCGATCTAAGAGTGGGTGGGTCGCATGGGTTTGCATGGTGGCTGTCGCAATCTAGCCTGGGTGCACGAGGACAGACCCGTGCTGACATGTGGTGACCGGATGGCGGCTTCAATGGTGGTTTCAGGAGTGGTCTGTGGTCGCCGGCCGTTTTCCGGCAAGGTATGATGCCAGTGAGAATTTTTTTCTGGCAATCTGGTGGTTTTCTGATGGGATTTGTGGTGCTCTCCCTCTTCTGGTCCTATTCTGTGGTGCTTTTTGGCGTTTTGCAGTAGGTTGTGGGGTTCTGATAAGGTTTTAGGACAGTTTGATGTCTGCCCAGTGGTTCTGACCTAATTTGGTGTGTTTTCTTCTTTGTGACTGGTTTGTGGTAACTCCTTCAATATTTGGGTCTGTAATTTGTGTTGGCATGAGTTTGGCGGATAATAGGGTGGACAATGTTGGTGAGAATATCAACAGCACACGTGGGCCTGCAAAGGTTGAGGCCGTCCCCGACTGAGATTGAAATCATCACTACTTCTAAAGTTACTAATCGCATCTTGACTGGTCAGGAAAGTTATCTTCATTGACGACGAACCACTGAATGTTACTTTAAGAGTGTCGACAAGTTGAATCATCTCACTAATGCACCACCCAGTGAACAACATGCCTAGGCTCGACAACAATGGCTTCTTGAGGATTACAAATTGTATAATTAGATTGAGAAAAAAAATGTCTGAATCAGTTTGGGTTGGTACAAATCATTTGGATACTATTCAGGATTTGATGAAGTACATTGAATTCATGTATGGTAGCAAACACAATTTGAGCCATGTTTATAACCTGATGCAAAATGTTTATTGCACGGCTCAAAAAGGTTGATCTCTTTCTTACTATTATAAGGAAGTTAAACGGGCCTTTGAAGAGAAGCGCGTGATGTTCCCTATTACCAGTGATGTGTCAAAAATGCAAGAACAGGAAGAATCCCAAGTTGTTCAATGTTTCATGACGAGTTTAGATCCCAGTATGAGCCTATGAGGCGATTCGTACTCAACTTCTAGCCACCGATCTTCCCACCTCCTTGAGTGACATGTATGCTCAACTTCTTCAAGTCAACAAGGATACCATTGTTGATGACTATCGCAGTTGAGTCCTCTGCTTTGGTTAGTAATGCCTCTGGTGCTTGAGGAGGCCACAAAGGGGTTGGGTATTAGGGGAGGACGGAGTGGTCATGGTAATAGTGATCCGAGACGTGGTAATAATGGTCCATCTACTTGTTTTGGTTGTGGAGAGGTAGGTCAAATTCAGAGGTTTTGCCCCTAGGTTACTGCACATTCTCATAGACTATCACTCTGCGTACTGCTAATGTGGCTACCCAAGATGGATTATTACTTACCCCCTCAAGCGTTGTTCTATCTCCAATGGCCCGCTCTATCCCCACTGAGCCATAGGTGACCCTATCTGCGCATGAGTATGCTCGTCTCGCTCATCTACTTCAATCAAAGTCTTTTGCTACTATTACATTAGTCCAGACAGGAAACCTAACCCTACAACTTATCTTTCTACCACTTCTTGCCACTGAATCATTGATTCAAGAGCAACAGACCATAT
This sequence comes from Ormosia emarginata, assembly GCA_029884605.1. Lineage (NCBI taxonomy): Eukaryota > Viridiplantae > Streptophyta > Magnoliopsida > Fabales > Fabaceae > Ormosia > Ormosia emarginata. Next base: position 15,568,887 of record JAQQTP010000090.1, read on the forward strand.
GATTGGTGATATAGGTATTCTTTCCTCCTTTACTACTTCCACTTCGTTACCCGCTGTCACATTAGATGATGGCTCTACAACCCCTGTGAGTGGTAGTGGAATTCTTACCCCACCGAGTCCCTAACTCTATTCAAAGTCATACATTTACATAGTTTTTCGTTTAATTTGTTATCTGTTAGTAAAATTAGTCATTCTCTTAACTGTGCTATTCACTTTTATCCCTCTCACGGTGTCTTTCAGGATCTTCGAACGATGCAGATTATTGGTAGAGATCGTGAGTCCAGTGGACTATAAATCTTATATACCTCACAGTTTGTGCCACGCTCTGTTGCTTGTACTGGTGCTCGTGATCCTTCCATCCTTCAGCTTCACTCTCGTTTTAGTCATCCTTCTCTAGCAAGGTTGAAGTTTTTGTGTCCGTTTTTACCGTCTGTGTCCCACTTAGAGTGTGGGTCATGTCAGTTTGTCAAACTTCATAGGTTTCCATATTTACCTAGGATCAATAATTGGGTTGCATCCCCTTTAGAGTTAGTTCACTCTAATGTTTGGGGTCCTTGTGTTATTTATTCAAAATTGGGTTTTAAATATTGTTATTTTAGTTTATGATTGTTCTCAAGTAACTTAGCTTTATTTTATGAAGGATCGTTCTGAATTATTCTTTATTTTTTATGCTTTTTGTGTTGAGGTTAAAACACAACTTCGGTGCCCTATTCATATATTATGCAATGACAATGCTAAATGTTAGATAATATTAAGGTTATTACTTATTAGGTTATTACTCTTATGTTATTGGGCTTGGGTCAGTACTAGTAGTATTAGTATTTAACCTAAGTATTAGTATAAATAAGAGCACTAGGCTATGAAATTGTATCACTTTTACATCATCCTAATAATATTCTCAATTTATTCATTCTTGTTAGCTGTTCTTTCTCTCTTTTCCTTTCCTTAACCCTAAACCCGTAATTCTTTAACATGGTATCAGAGCAATACCATCCACCATGACCCATGTGTCTAGCTTCCGCTGAAATGAGTTCCATAGAGCTCAAGTGTATATCCCCCTTTCAGTTTTCTTTCTGTTTTTCCCTTAAACCTTGTTTTCACTTAATCCTTATTTTATTTTTGGTAATATGGTTTTCCTGGCGACCTAGGGGCATTCGCTGGTGGTTCGGGGCCCGACAGTGCCGGTGAGATGACCGATGAGGCATATGGTAGGAGTGGCGGCTAGCAGCGAGCTGGGTCTGTGGTACTGGTTCCCTGTTTTGGCGGTGTTGGTTCGTGCTTCAGTTTGCGCACACTTGTTCCAGGACCTGCTTGTGGCTAGGCATGTACTTTTCTGATACAAACAAGGCCGATCAGCAACTAGAAGTGGTCGCCGGTGACCGAAGCTTTGGCAACATCTCTGGTGTGCTGGTTAGGTGTGGTTTCAGCAGTGTTGTTAAATGGCGGCCATGGCGGCGCCATGGCGGATTGCGGTGGCGATTCCGGAATCCGCCATTCGCTAGTTGCTGAGTTGCGGATTCCGCCTCGTTCCGAATTGCGGCCGCCACGGTCATGGCGCCATGGCGGTTATGGCGCCCCATTGCTGAAATAGCGGTTTCAGCACTTCTTTAAGGGGCATTTTGGGCTTTTCGGGAGGGATTTACTAAATCCCTAACCCATTTCATTCGAAGGCACTTCGCCTCTCTACGAAGACCACTTCTTCGCCTCTCTACCTCTCGACGTCCTCCCACTCCCATCCATCGTTCTCCTCCATCAACTCCGCGCTGAGCGGCGTGACCTCCGGCGACCGACGACCTTCTCCGGCGAGGTAATGTGAGAACATCCTTCTCAGAATCTCAGCTCCCTGTCTCTCTCTGTTTTGTTCTCACGTCTCACTTCTCGGCCTCACTTCTTCTTTCTTCAATCTTCACTTCTCACCTCACTTCTTCTTCTTTCTTCAATCTTCACTTCTTTCTTTATTTTTTTTTTGTTCTCTATTCTCAAACTATGTTCATTGTTCTGTCATTCTTGTGAATGACATTGCTTTTTTTTTCGTATGTTCATTGTTTTGTTTTGTCATTCTCGTGAATGACATTCAGCTTTTTTTTTTTCGTATGTTCATTGTTCATTTTGTCATTCTCGTGAATGACATTCAGTTTTTTTTTTTTTTTTTCGTTTTGGATTTTTCACTTCTCTCCATTTTGGGTTTTACGGTATCAACTCCCTGTTTTACACTTCTTAATTGCTGCACTTTATTTTTCTTTCCTATGATGCTATTCCTATCTATGTCTCTGTTTTATTTTCATTTCTAGGACCTAACCTAGATCAATGGCATCTCGTGGACAAAGTGAAACCTCCTCTAACACTTCAAGGTCTGTTGCTAATAATAATAGGATGACCCGGGTGGAAATATTGCCACCACTTGCTGAAAATGATACCAACAATGTGTGTGCAATTTTTGTGGTAAAATCACAAGGGGAGGAATCACTAGAGCAAAAGAGCATCTAATGGGGAAGAAAGGCAATGTTGCAGCTTGCTCTAAATGTCCAAAGGAAGTTATAGAAGAGTTATGGGGATATTTGAAAGATAAAAAGAAGCAAGAGAGTGAAGCAATTGCTTGCAATTCAAAATCACAAATTACAAATGCAAGATATTCTTGATCTTGATGGTGATAGTGATGAAGAACGTGCAATGGATGAAGCATATGAGTTTAGAGATACAAAGACCTGCATCAGCAAGTAGGAGGGTACGGGTAAGGGTACTTTGAAGGGCCCTATTGATCTGTTTTTAGAAAACCGAAACTGCAATTGGAAAAAATAAGAAAGAGAGGTTGAGGCAAGCAAGCATTAGAGAGGCATGTGATAAAGAAGCTACAACAAGAGTCCATCAATATATAGCTTGGTTTTGGTACCAAGCTGGGTTGTCGTTTAACATGATCAAATTGCAAAGCTTTCATGACATGGTTGCAGCCATTGGAAGCTTCGGACCACATTTGCGAGTTCCAAGCTATCATGACATAAGAGTTCCACTCCTCAACAAGGAGTTGGTGTACACCGAAAATTTGTTGAAGGGTCAAAAGCAGCAATGGGCAAGTTTTGGCTGCTCTATTATGTCGGATGCTTGGACTGATAGGAAGCAAAGATGCTTGATCAATTTTTGGTCAACTCTCCGCCAGGGACAATGTTCGTGAAGTCTATTGATGGGTCTAACTTTGTGAAGACCGGTGAGAAATTATTTGAGTTGCTTGACTCTATTGTGGAGGAGATTGGAGAGGAAAAGGTTGTCCAAGTTATAACGGACAATGGAAGCAACTATGTTCTAGCCTAGGCAAGTTGTTGGAAGAAAAAGACCACATCTTTATTGGACCCCTTGTGCAGCCCATTGCATAGACTTGATTTTGGAAGACATTGGTAAGCTTCCTTTGATAAAGAAGACAATTCAAAGGGGAATCTCTCTTGTTGGCTTCATCTATAGCCATTCAAGTACCTTGAGTTTGTTGAGGTACTTTACAAACAAGAGGGAATTGGTGAGGCATGCAAGTAACCCTGATTTGCAACATCCTTTCTATCATTGGAAAGGATTCATAAGAGAAAGCAAATCTTAGAAGGATGTTTACCTCGGATGATTGGGTAAGAAACAAGTTGTCTATGGAGGCTAAGGGGAGGGAAGCAACAAGAACTGTACTTATGCCGGCTTTTTGGAATAATGTGGTGTTTATACTCAAAGTGATGGCTCCTCTTGTTCGAGTGCTTGGCTTGTTGATAGTGAGAAAAAGCCAGACCATGGGTTATGTTTATGAGGCAATGGACAAGGCAAAAGAAGCCATTATCAAGTCTTTCAAAAATAATGAAAGCAAATACAAAGAGGTTTTTGAAATCATTGATAAGAGGTGGACTTGCCAGCTTCATCGTCCATTACATGCGGCTGGTCACTTTTTGAACCCAGAATTCTTCTATGACAATCCTGACATAGAATATGACTTTGAGGTTACAAATGGATTGTATGCATGCATTGAGAAGTTGGTGCCAACTCAAGAGGTGAAACAGAAGATACTCTTGGAGTTACCAATTTATAAAGCTGCTAGTGGTATGTTTGGAAATAACTTTGCAATATTACAGAGGAAAGTCATTGCACCAGGTGAGAAACTAAGAATAGAACTTCTAGTCTTCTAAGTAAGTTGAGTTCTAAGTTCTTCTAACTTTTAAAATTTAAGTCATTTGCTTAACAAAATATCTTTGGCTTTGTAGCTCAATGGTGGCGAATGTATGGACAAATACCCAAATTTGCGAAACTAGCTATTAAGATCTTGAGCTTGACATGCAGTGCATCGGGATGTGAACGTAATTGGAGTGTGTTTAAGCAAGTAATTATCAAATTGCTTTCATTTTGGTCTACCTCAAATCCTCAATAATAATCAATACTTTCTTATAATTATTAACACTTTTTAATTGCTTATCTTAATGTTGCAGATTCATTCTAAGAAAAGAAATAGGCTTGAGCATAAAAGATTGCACAACTTAGTGTATGTCAAATATAATCAAGCACTCAACCGAAGATACAATCTTAGGGATGAAATTGACCCAATCTCACTCGATGATATTGATGAGTGTAATGAATGGCTACTTGGAGAGATGGATGGTGATGATGATGATGCTTTGCGAATGAGAGGGTTTTTGAGGATGATGATGGCCTTAATTGGGAAACTGTTTATAGGGCTTCGGGGTTGGAGAGCCTAGAACATATACTAGGCGTCAAACTAAAAAAAGAAAGGAACCAGACAAGTGGTTCAAGCACAAGCCATTGCAAGAGTTTCTAAGACCAAGAAAGGTTCAACAAGTGCATCTTCAACCAAAAGAGGAAAAGAGAAAGTGGTTGAAGTTGAAGATGACGAAGAATTGGAATTTGAAGACCACATTGAGGAGTTGGAAGAAGAATTACAAGAAATTGATTTTGAGGATTCGGAAGGAGAAGAACCTGAGGGATATGCCTCACTATCTGACACTGACAATGATGATTATATTGATGTGGAGGAGCCGGAGGAGGAGGAGGGGGACACATAGATTTTTAACTTATTCTTGTGTGATTGTATCTTGTCTTGAACTTGTTGATAGTGTCATTTTTTTTTTTTGCTTATCGCTTAATTACTTATGTTATGTATGACTTATGAGACTTTGATTATTTTAATGATTGAGTTATGAGTTGTGACAGTTATGATTTTTCCTTATGCTTTCGAATTGTGATACTTTTGATGAATTTTATTTGATGGAATATATTTGTAGTTTTATTGTTCTTGGTGTATGTTATTAGTTGTTATTATTTATTATATTTAGCAGATTTTTTTGTATTTTTTTTGTATATATTTATTTTTTTAATCAACCGCCATGCTTCCGCCATTTTCCGCAACCGCCATCCGCCATTTTGTATGGCGGATTTTTGGCTTTCCGCCATGGACCGCCATCCGCTATTAACAACACTGGGTTTCAGCGATGTTTGGGTGATTTCAACACTGTTTGGGATCGTTTCCTTTGAGCGCGGTGTTGTCTTTGCACTCTATGAGTTGGGTTGAAGCTGGAAAGGTGTTATTCGGGGTTTTCCAGTAGTGAGTTGGTGGTTTCTCGCCTCTTTGATTACTGTGGTGCTCAGTTGGTGGCGACTCGGGATAGTGAGGTTCCCTCTCTGGCGAGACTTCCGACAATGTTTTCAGGTTTGATTTTTGGGTTGAAGTTTGATGATGATGATTAATTAGGTGTTTTTTCATGGTTGGGTACTCTACTTTCCGGCATAGGTTAGGTCCTCGGTGGTTGAAGTTCCGATGAGATATCCGACAAGGTGTGTTTTAGGCATTACAGTGTAGTTTTGGATGGTTTCATTCTCTCTTCAACTGATTTGACGGCCCCTCTGGCAAGATCTCTGACTTGCAGGTTTCAGGTTTGTTTTGGTCTGTTTGGTGCGGTTTTAGCCACATATTGGCATACTTCGGCGTGTTTTGGTGTGAATTAGTCAATTTTGAATGCGATTTGGTGCTCTTTTGCGACTTTGGTTATCTTTTCCCACTTTCTTTGACTAGTTTGATGGTCCCTTCGGCTAGGGGAAGATTTTGACTTCTGATGTTGTGGCTTATCTTGTGATTTGTGAGTTTGGACTCTGGTTTGTTACTATGATGGAGGCTTGGTGGCTAGGTTATTATGTTGATTTGATATCTTTGAAGGAGGCAGACTAAAGTTGATGTTCTACCTAGTTTCTCTTTTCTTTGTTGTTCTTGTGATTTTCTTGGTGCACCTTGAGTTTGGAGGAAAGGGCTGCCCGATTGGAGGCAAAAAGCCACTGATGAGGTGTAGCCACCCCAGAGATGTAGGAAAAGGCTACCCATTAGATGGAGTCGCTAGGAGGAAAGGGCTATCAGCGAGGTGGAGTCACCTTAGATTCTCACTAGCGATGGTGTTGTAAGTTTGGGAGCAAGAGTTTCCCAATCTCTCTTCTTCTTCCTTCTTGGATGCATGGATGGTTCAGCATCTTCTTTTCTTCCTTATGTCATATTTGAATGGTTCAACGTCATTGCGCCTAATTTCTCTTCTCACTTTCGGATAGAGATGGGTTCTGATATTTTATTTTATGTTTGTGGTTTTGCTACTTGCAACAAGCTTAAGTTTAGTAAGCTTAAGCTTGAGAGGGAATATTAGATAATATTAGGGTTATTACTTATTAGGTTATTAGTCTTATGTTATGTTAGTGGGCTTAGGTCAGTACGAGTAGTGTTAGTATTTGACCTACGTATTAGCATAAATAAGAGTATTAGGTTACAGAATTGTATCACTTTTACATCATCCTAATAATATTCTGAATTTAATCATTCTTGTTAGTCGTCTTTCTCTCTTTTCCTTAACCCTAAACCTGTAATTCTTCAACACTAAAGAATATTTCTAACTCTGCCTATGCTGAACTTTGTTACAAATCCTTACATAGCCGGTCTCAAGCCCAAATAAAAGAAGAGGGTTGTGCTAGGCAAAACATTGTTGACTGCCAACGTAAGATAAAGGGAGATGTAAACCATAAGATTCAAGCTGGATGGATGAAATGGAGAAGTGCTTCAAGAGTTATTTGTGATAGAAAAGTACCTCCCAAGCTTAAGGGTAAATTTTACTGCACAGCTATAAGACCCGCGATGTTCTATGGTACTAAATGTTGGGCGGTAAAAAACCAACAAGAGCATAAGATCAATGTCACTGAGATGAGAATATTGCGCTAGATGTGTTGCCATACAAGACAAGATAGGATTAGAAATGAATGCAATAGAGAGAAAGTAGAGGTAATACCTATTATGGAAAAGATCGGAGAATCTCGTCTTAGGTGGTTTGGACATGTAAGGAAAAGATCCTTAGAAGTCCCTGCAAGAAGAATAGATCAGGTGGAGGATAACCCAATAGTTAGAGATAGAGGGAGACCATGAAAGACTATAGGTGAAACGATTAAAAAAAATTTAGATTTGAATGGCATTTCTGAAAACTTGGTTTATGATATGGAACAATGGCGTCGTTTGATCCATGTAGCCGACTTCACCTAGTGGGAAAAGGCTTGGTTGTTGTTGTAAAGGATATTTCTATGCTCCTTTTTCTACTTTTCTTTCACAACAGGGTATTATCAATTAGTCCTCTTGCATAGTTACTCCTTAACAAAATGGAGTAGCTGCATGCAAGAATCATCATTTTCTTGAGACAGCTCGGGCCTTGTTATTTGACATGCGTGTTTCTAAAGTGTTTTGTACTGAGGCTATGACGACTGCCTGCTACTTATTAATCGTATGCTCTCATTTGTCTTGAACGACTCTATCCTTTACTCGATCCTTTATCCCTCTCACACCTTGTTTCCTCTACCTCCTCATATGTTTGGTTGCACTTGTTTTGTTCAAGATGTACGTCCTTATCGTACTAAATTTGATCCTCGTTCTCTTAAATGCATTTTTCTTGGTTATTCTTATCATCAAAAGGAATGTCAATATTTTTCTCCTATTTTGGGTAAGTTCCTGATCTCTATTGATGTTATTTTCTTTGAATCTACTTCTTTTGATTTTCCTTTGGGTTCTCCTATTCTCGTTGCATTTGAGTATGAGTATGACTTTCTTGTTTATATTGAGTCTCCTGATACATATTCTATTGCACCATCTGTTATTCCCCATGCCTTCCTATCACACAAGTCTTTACACGCCATGTACAACGAGTTGTGGCACCCACAATTTCACAAAACTCACTGCTTCCACCTGTTGCTCCATCTCCACCACCACCTGATCCTAGTCTTGATTTGCCCATAGCCCTCCACAAAGGTAAGCACATGTACCTATCTTGCCTCTACCTTTATTTCTTTTTTTTTTAATAAATGACTCTACCTTTATTTTTTATAATGCCTTGTCATCTTCTCAGTCTTTTATTGCCTCTCTGGACTCTATTGCAATTCCTAGGTATGTGTCTAAAGCTCTGGCTCATCCTGACTAGCATGCTGCTATGGAAGATGGAATGCACGCTCTAGAAATGAAGCATATGTGGGATCTTGTCTCTTTGCCTAGTGGCAAACGGGCTACTGGTTCAAAATGGGTCTTTGCTGTTAAAATGAATCTTGATGGTTCCGTGGCTTGCTTGAAAGCTTAGTTGACAGCTAAAGGGTATGCTAAAACCTACGGGATTGAGTACTCTAAGACTTTCTCTCCAATGGCTAAACTCACTGATATAGAATCAAAGGACAAAAGCACTCTGTGCTAAAAGACTCGATCTCAAGAAACATAGATATATTCCAAATTAAATTTAATAATAAAAAGCGTCTTATAAAGTGCTAATAAGAGGGATATTTATAGCCCTCTTACGAAACAACCAAATATAAATCAAATACAACTAGCTGATAATAAGATTTGGAATTTGGATAGAATCCCATTAAAATTAAAATTTTAATTATAATTGAAATTTTAAAATAAATAAAATCCCTTAATTAACAAAATAAAATCCCAAATTAAAATAATAGAAAATCTGCAACGGATAATGCGTCACTCCCCCCCCCCGAACCGAGAGCCAGAGAGGTAGAAATATCTAGTACTCCTCCAAAAGGGCAGGGTCTAGAAGGCGGAGATCATCCTATGAAATCCAAGTAGCATCACTGGTAGGTCAGCTCTTCCACTTCACAAGACAGCAACAAAATGGAGCAAAACAAAAATCAACAAACTCGTCATCCAAGATATGGTCACCAACATCACCATCAATCACAGCGTCAATCTCATCATATTGCGATGGGATGGAATAGAAGGAACTGGAGGAACCCACCTGCAATAGTTTTATCTTTGCCAAAATGGCCAGCTAACCCACCTGCATTATTTGTTGTGGATTTTCTATTCCTATAATTTGGGATTTTATTTTGTTAATTAAGAGATTTTATTTTTTTTAGGATTTCAGTTATAATTAGGATTTAAGTTTTGATAAGATTATATCCAAATCCTAAATCTTATCATAAGCTAGTTGTATTTGATTTGTTTTGTAAGAGGACTATAAATACCCCTCCTATCAACATTTTAGAAAACGTTTTTTATTATTGAATTCAATTTGGAATATATTTTTGTTTCTTGAGACCGAGTCTCTTGGCATTGAGTTCCTTTGTCCTTTGGTTCTACATCAATTTGGCATTCGACCCTCGTTGATCCCCACACTTTGAGTTGTTGAAAGAATCAATTTTTTGCAATCAAAGTTGTTCCGCTGTCTTTCATTTACCAAATCTCTACAAAACTTGCCTGAAACCGCTAGAAAGTTGCTGAAATTTGTGTTTCCTTTGCCAATAAACACAACCATATGGACGTGATAAGAGGCCAAAAGACAAATGGGCTGACACTCAGGTATATTCCAGGAGAAAACGTATGGGCCTTGAAAAGGAGAAATGACAAACAAGGCCTTTAAGTGTAACTAACTTGCTGAACTGGTAGCAAGTAGTGGAGGGAGCGATTCTGTTTAGTGATTCTGTTGAGGGAGAGAGTATATTTCGTGTGGGGGGGGAGGGTAGCAGAGGGGTAGCCAAGATTTTGGCTTGGAATTGGGAGGACCTAGACACCCTTTACCTGTCTAGACTATTTTCTTCTTGTAACTGTTCTTTTTCTGCATTCTAAGAATACAATTCTGAGAGATATCAAACTGATATCTACTCAATATTCAGTCATTTTTATCTTATTTCTTGTTTCTGAGTTCTGGGTTCTATCAAATTGGTATCAAAGCTCCACGATCTTGGAGCACAGCTGAATGGTTAATACTCGTTTAACCATGGAGTCTCGGATGGACACTGAAAAAAAGCCTACTGGAGTGGAGGGCAGAGAGTCGTTCAATGCAAGAACGGTTGGAAGAGTTTATGCAAATGATGAAGGCGCGACACAAGGGGAGCTCGAGAGGAAGATCACGACACCAGCATCGTGCTTAGCCGCGGGACAAGGGTGAGAGCAAGGAGGAAAAAGGGAGTCGAGCAGGTTCAACCCGTACACGCGATTAAACCCACAAGGATCGTGAGTGGTCTCGGGATTCAAAGAGGGAATCTTCCAGGGACAGTCAGCCTCCAAGGCAGAATGAGGGAACGAAGAAGTTGGAAATCCCAGTTTTCGCAAGGGAAGATGCATATGGATGGGTGAACAGGGTAGAGCGTTATTTCAAAATTAACGAGATGGAGGAATGGGAGATGCTAGGGGCGGTGATGGTAGCAATGGAAGGGAAGGCTCTGAATTGGTATCAATGGTGGGAGGAGTAGACTCCTTCACCCAGTTGGAAGTTGTTCAGGGAGGCTGTAATCAGGAGGTTCCAACTGGAAATTATGCAAAATCCCCTTGAACCATTACTGAGTATAAAACAGGGTGGGACTGTTACAGAATACAGAGAGCAATTCGAGTTGGTGTCTGGACCAGTGAAGCACACTGATAAAGCAGTACTAAAGGGAATTTTCTTGAACGGGTTGTGTGAGGAATTGAAGGCTGAATTGAAGTTATATAATCTACAGTCCCTGTTAGATCTCATGGACAAGGCCCAATTACTGGAGGAAAAAAATTGGCATTAAGAAGAGGAGGATTGGGAGAGAAAGGAGGAATTTATATGAAGGGGGCAGGTACTTCCAAACCTGGAACAGGGGAGGGAGGGACCAAGTCCAATATGGGGTATGAAGGAGGGAAGAATGCACTGCTAACACAGAAAACTCAGGGGTTCTATAGAAACTCAGTGGAACCTAAACCCCCTGATGGAGTAGGAGAGGACAAGGACAACAAACCGAGGAGATTGTCTCAGACTGAATTACAAGAGAGAAGTAGGAAGGGGTTGTGTTTTAAATGTGGAGAGAAATGGGGACGTGATCATCTCTGCAAGTTTAAACACTACTAGCTCTTCTTGGTAGAAAGTGAGGAAGAGGAAGAAGCTGAAGTAGAGGAAGAGGGGGAAGACTCTTGATTGGAATTGGAGGCTAAATCATTGCAGATTTCGATGAAGAGCATTAGGGGGATGACCTCCAACAAATCCCTTAAACTGTGGGGCAGCATTGGCCAGCAGCAGGTCATGGTGCTCATTGACTGTGGAGCCTCTAGTAATTTCATTTCAAGGGAGTTGGTACAAAAGTTAAACATACCCATCCAAGACACTGTGGCTTACACAGTGGAAGTGGGAAATGGCTGCAAAATAAAAAGCCAAGGAATATGCAAGGACGTAAAAGTGGGAATCCAAGGAGTAGAAATTCAGCAAAACTTCTTTCTCTTTGATTTAGGGGGAGCTGAAGTGGTGCTAGGAGTGGATTGGTTGAAAAGCTTGGGGGATATTCAAGCTAATTTCAGAGATCTTACTCTGAAATGGGAGAAGGATGGGATGAAAGTGGCTTTGAAAGGGGAACCATCCCTTTGCAAGGCTCAAGCTTCATACAAGACCATGCAAAAGGCCCTACGAGATGAAGGAGAAGGGTGCTATATAGAGTATCAAGAGTGGCAGCTAGAGAAACAGCCAATGGCAATGTTGACTGAGGAAATACAAGAGGTCTTGTAGGAATTTGCTGACCTATTTCAAGAACCACAAGGACTCCTTCCTCAACGAGACCATGATCATGCAATTCAACTAAAGGAAGGAGCTCAAATTCCCAATATCCGACCTTACAGGTACCCTCACTACCAAAAGAATGAGATTGAGAAGATAGTGGATGAAATGTTGGTTGCGGGAATAATTGGACCTAGCACTAGTCCTTACTCCAGCCCTATGATTTTGGTCAAAAAGAAAGATGGAGGATGGAGGTTTTGTGTAGATTACAGGGCTTTAAACAAACTCACCATACCGGATAAGTTTCCAATCCCAATAATTGATGAGTTACTTGATGAGCTTGGGGGGGCTGTTATTTTTTCTAAGTTGGACCTTAAATCCGGTTATCACCAAATCAGAATGAGAGTGGAAGACATCCCCAAAACAGCATTCAGGACACATGAGGGGCATTATGAGTTCTTGGTGATGCCTTTTGGGTTGACCAATGCCCCCTCTACCTTCCAAGCTTTGATGAATAAGGTATTGAAACCTTACTTAAGGAAGTTTAACTTAGTTTTCTTTGATGATATACTTATTTTCAGCAAGGATATACAAGCTCATGGAAAGCATTTGGGAATGATACTAAAACTGTTAAGGGAAAACCAGTTGTTTGTCAACCAAAAGAAATGCATTTTTGGACAACAGCAACTTGAATACTTAGGGCATATCATTTCTGACAAAAGGGTGGCAGCAGACCCCAAGAAAGTGGAAGATATGCAAAATTGGCCCCAACCGAGAGATATTAAAGGATTGAGAGGGTTTTTGGGCTTGACTGGGTATTATAGAAGGTTTGTGAAGGATTACGGGAAGATAGCTTGGCCCTTGACCCAACAACTCAAGAAGGATAATTTTGCGTGGGGTTTGGAAGCTCAAACAGCTTTTAATCAGCTAAAAACAGCCATGACAACACTGCCAGTGCTTGCTGTACCAAACTTTGAGAAGGTTTTTGTGTTGGAAACGGATGCATCCGGCAAAGGAGTTGGAGGAGTACTTATGCAGGAGGGCAAACCAGTGGCTTATATGAGCCAGACACTTTCGAACCGGGCTCAAAACAAATCAATATATGAGCGAGAACTTATGGCTATTGTGCTAGCCGTACAAAAATGGAGACATTATTTAATGGGAAGGCACTTCATAGTCCATACAGACCAGAAGAGTCTCAGGTTTTTGACAAATCAAAGGATTGGAGGAGAAGAGCAACAGAAGTGGGTCTCCAAGCTAATGGGATTTGATTTTGAGATAAGATATAATCCAGGAAAGGAAAATGGGGCAGCTGATGCCCTATCAAGGAAGCTCCAGTTCGCATCCATTTCAACAGTCCAGTTCAATGAGTGGGATGGGCTGGAAGAAGAGGTTCAGAAGGATGGAAAGCTAAGAGGCATCATACAAGATTTATTGCAGCAACCAGACTCCCATTCAGGTTACCACCTTAAGAAAGGCAGGTTGCTATATAAGGGAAGAATGGTGATTCCCAGGGGGTCCCCAAAGGTCACGGTGGTGCTTAAAGAATTCCATGACTCAGCTATGGGAGGTCATTCGGGGTTTTTGAAAACTTATAAACGAATTGCTGGACTGCTATTCTGGGAAGGAATGAAGCGGGACATCCAACAATATGTCCAAGCTTGTGAAGTGTGCCAAAGAAACAAATACCAAACCTTAACCCCTGGAGGTTTATTGCAGCCCCTGCCTTTTCCAACCAACATCTGGACTGATTTGTCTATGGATTTCATTGGAGGACTTCCTAAAGCTTGTGGGGTGGATACTATCATGGTGATAGTGGATAGGCTCACCAAGTATGCACATTTTATAGCTCTTGCCCACCCTTATACAGCCAAAGAAGTTGCTGAGATTTTCACCAGGGAAGTGGTTAAATTACATGGTTTCCCTTCTTCCATTGTTTCAGACAGGGACAGGATTTTTCCAAGTACTTTTTGGACTGAAATGTTCAGACTTGCAGGGATTAAATTGAAGTATAGCTCAGCCTACCATCCTCAATCAGATGGCCAGACCGAAGTGGTGAATAGATGTGTGGAAACTTACTTGAGGTGCCTCACGGGTACTAAACCAAAACAGTAGCCCAAATGGTTAGCTTGGGCAGAATTTTGGTACAATACCAATTACCACTCAGCTACTAAAATGACCCCTTTCAAAGCACTATATGGCAGGGACCCTCCAATACCGGTAAGAGGGGATGGGGCACCTTCATTGGTAGAGGAAGTAAATAGATTAGTGGCTGAAAGGAACCAAATGTTGGATGAGTTGAAGGAGCAACTGGTGCAGGCCCAGAACAAAATGAAAACTCAAGCTGACAAACACAGAAGGGAGGTAGAGTATCAACCTGGGGATGTGGTTTACTTGAAGATCCAGCCTTACAAACTTAGGAATTTGGCAAAAAGAGCTAATCAGAAACTGAGTCCACGGTTTTATGGGCCTTATGAAATCTTGGACAAGATAAGTCCAGTTGCATATAAACTGAAATTACCGGAAGGCAGTCTAGTACATCCAGTATTTCATGTTTCATTGCTTAAAAAAGCTATTTCACCTTCAACTACAGTCCAACCTCTGCCTCCTTGTTTAGCAAAAGATTGGGAATTGAAAGTACAACCAGCTAAAGTGTTAGAATACTGAGAGAATGCTGAAGGAATAGGAGAGGTGTTGATTAAATGGCAAGACTTGCCTGAATTTGAGAGTTCATGGGAAACAATGAAGTCCATTCAGGAGCAATTTCTTGAATTTCACCTTGAGGACAAGGTGAGTCTTTTGGGGGGAAGTGTTGATAAGAGGCCAAAAGACAAATGGGCTGACACTCAGGTATATTCCAGGAGAAAACGTATGGGCCTTGAAAAGGAGAAATGACAAACAAGGCCTTTAAGTGTAACTAACTTGCTGAGCTGGCAGCAAGTAGTGGAGGGAGGGATTCTGTTGAGTGATTCTGTTGAGGGAGAGAGTATATTTCGTGTGGGGGGGTAGCAGAGAGGTAGGCAAGATTTTGGCTTGGAATTGGGAGGGCCTAGACACCCTTTACCTGTCTAGACTATTTTCTTCTTGTAACTGTTCTTTTTCTGCATTCTAAGAATACAATTCTGAGAGATATCACACTGATATCTACTCAATATTCAGTCATTTCTATCTCATTTCTTGTTTCTGAGTTCTGGGTTCTATCAGGACGTCATCAGAACGTTGTCATCTAGACCTCGTTTAGAGACATCACTACCACCATTAGAATCGAAAGCCCCATATTTACAAGACTGCAAAATTTCATCGCAAATAGAGGTCGCACGCGCCCCAAAAGCCACTGCACGTGGACCTTGCACCCACGCGCCACCACCTATCCCACGCATCCTACACGCACCACGCGCGTAGGACATATGCCACCGGTGCTGACTTTGACACTAACGTGATATTGACGCTAATGCAATGCTGCTTGCTGCATTGACTTTGACTTGACTGGATGTTGACTTTGACTAGGGTTGACTTTGACCAGTTGGCTTTGACCTCTTCTAGGTTTTGGGCATTCCGACTTTATTTTTGCACTTGTTTTTTCAATTTGGGGTTTCTAACAATGTTTTTTCGCCATTTCACTCTCTCTTTACTTCATCAAGGTGCATTTTCTCCAACTTGAAACTTGCCTAATTTTCATATTAGCTTAGGTTTACCGGTAAATATGTTCTTAGGACCCAATCTGTTTCTTTTGCACTTGTTATTCCCTTCTTCCATTTTTCCATATAAAAAAAAATTTGCTTTCCATTATTGCTTCCTTTTTGCCATAATTGTTGTCATTATCATTAGCTCTTTTACATAGCATTTTGAATTTTGCTTGTGCATTTGGGGTAGTTTATAATTATCATTTATCTGCATATTGTCTAGTTGCCATTACCATACTCCTTGTTTACTACCTGTTTGAATTTTCATTATTGGTCTACCTTGCATGCCCTGAACCTGAGTTGTAAAATATCAATTTGCTGCCTTTACTGTTGATTTTCATTTCTTTGCTACCACAACTATGCATAATCTCAATAGGGATTTTAAATGACCGTATCTCAATAGGGTAAATGACCGTCTTACCACCTTAAAGGCTAATCAAACAGCCCTTAGAGATGATGTTGCTTCCCTTAGGACAAACATTGTGAATTTTCAAGGTAGTCAAACAAATATGAATGAAAGGCTTGAGAAAATCCTTCAACATCTTACTTTGATGGATAACAATAGGGAAGAGAGAAATAATTGAAGAGTCTATAATCGTCAGGACAGGAACGATAATGAAGAATTTAATGTCCTTAAGATGGTTAAGATAGAGGCCCCGTTCTTTAATGGTCGATTAGATCCTAATTCTTTTCTTGATCGGGTTTGCAACATTGATGACTACTTTGCCATATATAACCTTCCCGAACATCAGAGCTCTACTTGCTAAGATGAAACTCACCGAGTCCGCTAGGTTACATTGGGCAACTGTTGAGAGAGAACATAATCAGAGGGGTCTTGAGCCTATTATTAGTTGGGCAATTATGAAACATAAACTGCATGAAAAGTACTTCCCTACTTATGATAAGTGTCACTTAATGGACTAGTGGATGAATCTTGAGCAATTGTCAAGCCTTGTCTCTAAGTACATTGCTAAGTTTGACCTATTGATGCTTAAGTGCGATGTCCAGGAAGATAGTTTGGTTACTCTTTTTCGTTTCCACAATGGGCTTAGGGAAGAAATCAAAAGGGAAGTCAGACTTCATAACTCTTCCACTCTTGAAGAAGCTTACAACAAAGCTAGTGACGTTGAGAAGTTTCCTAGAAACCATGTCCCCAGGCATTTTGTTAATCAACCTTCTTCTAGTCCACCCTTTAATCGTTTGATTCCTCAGTCTTCTACCTTTAGGAGTCCTTCCACCTCCAATCCTGGTGCTAGGTCTAATTCAGCTTCCTTCCAAAAATCTACTGATAAGGGCAAATCACAAGTCTTTGATAATGTTTCTTCTATAGAATGTCATTATTGCCATGCTATGTTGCTTCCATCGAATCAGAGAATTTGTAGATGAAGTTGTCGAGCCTATGGAATGTTCTTCTAACATTGATGAGGATGCAAAAAATATTTAGGACAATCCATCTAATTCCCTCAACATCATGAGGAGGTGCATTCATCTATGGAGAGGTAGAAATGTGGTACTCCACCAAAAGAGCAGGGTCTAAGAGGCGGAGATCATCCTCGGAAATCCAAGTAACATCATTGGTAAGTTAGTTCTTCCACTTCACAAGATAGCGGCAAAAATGAGCTGAACAAGAACCAACAAACTCATCATCCAAGATATGGTCAACAATACCATCATCGATCACTGGGTCAATCTCATCATACTACGGTCGAATAGAAGGAACTAGAGGAACCAGAGATATGCGACCTTTATGAAGCAAAAAGAGAATGAAATGGCCAAAACCCTTTCTTAAAGACTTCAAATTGCAAAAACAAGTGCAAAAACGAATTCAGAATGCCCATAGACTTAGGAAAAAAGGCCAAAGTCAACCTTGGTCAAAGTCAAAGTCAACCCTAATTAAGTCAAACTCAATGTGATCAAGTCAAAGTTAATGCAACAGTCGCATCGCAACAGTGTCAGTGTGACATCAGCACTGGTCGTCGAGGTCCTGTGCGCGTAAGGCATGTGAAGAATATGCACGGGACATGGTGGTGGGTGGAAGCGCGTAGGGGTGCGTGGGGGCACGTGCGGCCTCTGTTGGCGGTGAAATTTTGCAATCTTGTAGATCTAAGACTTCCAGTTCTGATGGTGGTGGTGATGTCTCAAAATGAAGTCTAGATGATAGTGTTTTGATGACGTTTGTACAATTGCGTTTATCGGCGAAGGAAACAGATTCTGGCGGCTTTCTACCAGTTTTAGGCGAGTTTTGCAAAGATTTGGTGAATGGTAGGCAGTGAAACAACTTTGGCTATGAAAAATCGATGCTTTCAACAGCATAAAGCGTGGAGATCAACGAGGCTTAGATACCAAATTGATGTAGAACCAAAGGATAAAGACACTCGGTGCCAAGAGATTCAGTTTCAAGAAACAGAAATATATTCCAAATTGAATTTAATAATCAAAAACGTCTTCTAAAGTGCTGATAGGAGGGGTATTTATAGTCCTCTTACAAAACAAACCAAAATCAAATACAACTAGCTGATGATAAGATTTGGGATTTGGATAGAATTTCATTAAAACTAAAATCCTAATTATAACTAAAATCCTAAAATAGATAAAATCTCTTAATAAACAAAATAAAATCCCAAATTAAAATAATAGAAAATCCACAACAGATAATGCATAACTCACCTTTATTCACCTTTTTATTTCTCTTACTCATCATTGGCCTCTTCGTCAGTTGGATGTGAAGAATGCCGTCCTTCATGGTGGACCTACAGGAAGAGCTATTCTTGGAGCAACTACCTGGGTTTGTTGTTCAAGGGAAGTTAGGCAGGGTTTGCAAACTATGCAAATCTTTGTAGAGGTTGAAACAGTCCCTCAGAGCATGATTTGGGAGGTTTAGTACAGTAGTGACTGAATTTGATTTGCAGAGGAGTGAATATGACCATTCAATGCTTCACAAATAAACTAGTTCCACATGCATTCTTCTGGTGTTGTGTGTTGATGATATTGTGATAACCGACAATGGTAGTTTGGGTACTGACACACTTAAAACCTTTCATCACAATCAATTTCAGACGAAAGACTTGGGGGAGCTGAAATACTTTCTTAGTATCGAAGTGTCGAGAAGCAGAAAGGGCATTTTCCTTTCCCAGAGGACGTATGTGCTAGATTTGATGACAAATACCAAATTTATAGAAAGTAAGCCTTTTAATACACCTACGATACCAAATATGAACTATCTTACTGTGATATGACCAGATATTGCCTTCTCAATGAGTTTAGTTAGTCAATTCATGTCAGCATCCAAAATTATATATTGGGATGCAATTGTTCACATTTTGAAGTATCCTAAAGGGGCACCCAATCATGAGGTTGTCTATCAAGATCGACATACTTGCAAAGTGGAGGGATACTCTAATGCAGATTAGGCAAGATTGCTAGTTGATAGGAGATCCACAATTGGATATTGTGTCTTTGTTGGGGCTAATCTCGTATCATAGAAGAGTAAGAAGTAGAGTGTTGTTTCTAGCTCTACCGCTGAATCTGAGTATAGGGTAATAGCTCAAGGAGATATGATGTGACAATCAAGCTACCATACACATTGCTAATAATCATGTGTTCCACGAAAGAACTTAGAACATAGAAGTAGATTGCCATTTTATTCAGGAAAAACTTCAACATAGGTTGATTTTGTTAAGACATGTCAAGACTGGAGACCGATTAGCTGATATTTTCACTAAAGCATTGGTAGAGACTAGAATAACTAGTATATGTAACAAGCCGGGCATGACTGATATCTATGCACCAGCTTGAGGGGGAGTATTAAGAATATCAGCATGTGTTAATTGTGTAAGGATATCTTAGTCTTTTAATATCCTGTGTTCACAATATAATATAAATCACTGCACAAGAAAATTGTGTTATGGCCTACCAATTATTTCTTTCCCTTTTCTCATAACAAATCTGATACTAATCTGTAATTTTTGGGTTTGATTCCCAGCTTTCTCTAATAAAATACCTGGGTTCCTATCACAATATTCAGAATATAAGAAAAAAATTTGTACATGTAGCAATACCTGTATCCCAGAAACAGTAAAATATGGTATCTCAAATGTTACACGTATAGGAGCTTTTCTCTCGGGAGATGCTTCCTCATCTGTTATGCTGGGAAGACGAAACTCTGCCCTTAACATGTACTCCTGCAGGAATCAAACAAGAGAAGCAAATCCATTAAATCACAATCAAATTGAAGTATTACAACGCCATTTCCAAGTGAACTAATACCTTGCCTCCAGGAAAGGATCTTATTTTCCAAATTAATGCATCTTTTTCAGGTGCATATGATGCAGATCCCATTGAAGTCCGAACATTTTGATTGGTTGCATCGACAGGCACAGGCAACTCAATCTCAACGTTTGTGGCAGTGCTGTAAAATTAATTTCTATGAATAGTTGGGGAAGTATAGGGTGGTCTAAAATCTAGATCAAACAACTCAAAGAAAATAAATTAAAGGTAAGAAATTCTCCCATCTTCCCATCAAGAAAAAAGGGGGAAAAAGGAACAGATATAAGAAAAGAAACAATATCAGTACCTACGCTCCTTAAATTGACTCCTAGCTTTTACCATAATCTCAATCCGGCTTTTTGAATGCCTTTCAACTTGTGCTTCCACCCAAATTAAAGGCTTAACCTGAAAACAAAGATGGTAGAATCAACAGAAACTTCGAAATTGTTTGTATGTATGTATTTTTGTTTTTTTTTTTTGTTTTGATAGAATGTATGTATGTCAACCCTCAAACAGAAATTTATTTCATATCTAGAGAAGAAGATGAACCTGTGTACTGAGCCTATATGTCATCAAATCAAATGAACCATCAGGCGGTATAAAGGAAATTGTTCGATCATTTTCAAAGCGGGCCAACCGCACACACCTTCATCAAGTGCCAGCATGTAACATGAGAACTAGAATCAATAATAGAGAGAAACATTCTTGTAGAAAGTATATTAAAATTTCCACCCTAAATGATCGGATAGTTTATATAGGCAAGAAAATCAAGCATACATACTGATGAAATTTGATGTCTTCTAAATCAATCGCTTTTCCCTTGGTCGCTCTACCTTGTGCCTCTAATAATACTCTATCATTTAAGCCAAGTTTACACTCAGGCATACCACTGCATTAGACAAGCCAAAAATGGAATATTTGAGTTTTCAGATAAATATCCAAGCACGAGTTGATTGGATTAATAGATACTTCACACCCAAATGTACAGTTTTCCAAACCACTCAACTGTAAAAGTAGGGTGCAATATGAGTCAAGCGGTTGAGTCTATCTGCAATATATCTATTGGTGTGATGTTTAGCACCAGCTCCTAAAGAAAGCCTTAAAAGTACTGAACGAATAACGCAATCTGAGCATGTGTAATCAGTAACAAAGAAAATAACATGCTCCAAATTGCTAATTTCATTTGCATTTCTCAAATTTTAGCTAGACATAATACAACAACTTTCAGAAATATTGGATATATAATCACACACAAGTAGACACAACAATAAAAAGACGAAACCACAAACCCAAGATCAGCAGGTATAGCACATAAACCAACAAATTAGATGGAGCAATCAATTTGAAGAAACTATCTGTAATGTTACTTGAAAGTTGAAACTGAAGTAAGTTCTACAGAAATGGACTAAGTCATATTGAAATCTATGAACGATTGAATATAACAGTAACAAAATTGCTGGAATGGAGATTACAACTAAATGAAATCATTCCTATAGTTGAAATGAATATACATAGCTGAGGTATCCATTCAATAGGGAGAGAAGAAGAGTACGAGAAAGGCAGAAGAGAATCAGAACCAGTGAGAAGGAAGAACATCCAGATTCATCACACCCTCACCCCAGATCTTGCCTCCCTTAAATCACCTCCTCCCCTCATTCATATTCATGTGCCAAATCTTTTTTCTTCCTGATTCTGTTACTCCTATATATGGCATGGGTGCTGTGAGCATGGGTTGTTTCAGAGCCAATTGCCATGTGTCCAGGTTCTCCTCAAAGCTCCTTGGTCCTTTAGTTATATAACACTAGCATCATTTGTTTGCAATTGGAATTGGAACTCGGAACTATAAATTACTACCTCTGTTACAGTCCATTCTTAATTAAACTACAGAAAAGAAATCTTTCCACTGTTCTATACTATTGAAGCAAAGAGCAAAATTCATTGATGCACTCCTGATGTAGAACAGGGAAAAGAACCAGGACATACTCTCTAAAGACTCAAAATCCTCAATATTTAACAATCAATAATAAGCTAAAATCCCTAGAACAGACAGTATGTCTTATATAGGCAATTCCAAGGACCCTAAATCTACTATGACAAGCAACCCAAACTTAAGACTCGGGTAATCCTAATCTAGAATCTAGAATAGAAAACAAAGTCAAACAACTAAACCTAAATTCCCAAATTATTGATAATATATCCCTAATTCCCCAACTACAAATCCTAATAACCAATTTAATATTACATCATAATTTCATAAATTAATATAATAATTATAAATATCATCCCCTCAATTTGCATTATTCTCCCTGTGTTGGAGAAAACTCATCCTTGGGTTTTAAAAGATGGCGAAGTAGTAGATAAATGCAATAGACAACAACAACAACAACAACAACAGCAAGGAGGGTAATAGGTGATGGTGGAAGGACCAAAAGCACCAATAATATGGGACTTTCAGGCTCTCTAGGAATCACAGAGTAAATATGAAAGTATAAAGTAACAACCAAACACTGCATATCAACAATATTAGTGTTGTTGATTTTGTCAATTGAAGCATCAACAACTTCAATATTGGCAAAACTGCATTATCTCCACAGAAAGAAAATATTAGGGAAGAGAAATACAAGTCCAACACATTCTAGACAGAAAATTGAATATTACAAGTTTGTACTGACTTACAAGCAACTTCCACTGCAAAACCTAGGAAACTCTTTGCACAAATAATACATCCCATCAAATTTCTTTTTTGGAAGCTCAAAGCTCCCTCTAATGTTAAGGATTTTGTTAGGACAATGCACTTAATAGGATTAATACTAAGAATCTGTTCATGAATCTGTTCATAGGCATAAGCCTTATCTCCAGATGCTGTGTTATGTGTTACAGGAGTTCAGAACCTGCCAATGATCTTTTTTCGCATTGTGAGGTTGCTAGGAAATCGTGGGATGTCTGATGAGCATTAATTCGGTCCTCCCACTCTTGAGATTTGTTTCACAGCCTGTTATCATGGTTTTGGATGGAGAAAGTAGGATAAGGTGTTGTACAGATTGTGATCTTTTTGTAGGCATGCAGTGCATTGGGTTAGAGAGAAATGCTAGAAATTTCAATCAGCAGTTTCTACCAGTGAATCTTCTTTCTAAAAGGATTGTTTCCCCTGCTTACATGTGGGTTTATGTACATGGTTTACTAAGGGAGTTTCTTTGTCAGATATGCAGAGAGATTAGAGAGCTCTTTTGAGCTGCTATTTTTTATTCTGTTTATCCTTGTTTCTTTTTCTGTTAAGGGAATTCCTGATCCTCCAATTATGCATTCTTCTTCAATCTTCACTCTTAATAAATTCTTCTCTATCCCCCCTTCCCCTTTCAAGGAAAAACCAAAAAACCTAGGTAAACCATATTGCTACCCTAGTTAGCTAGTAGCCCATCTCAATAACTTGAAATTCAATAGTTCTCGACAAAAGTAGAAAACAAACCTCAAATATGTTCTCATCTTCAGTGCCCCAACAACATCAGACCTAATTATTTGTCCATTGCTATTGACAAGTATGTTAACACTCTCCACCACATCCAAGAAGACCTAAACAAAAGAAAGAAAAGAAGAATATTAACTGGTGGCTTAGACCATCAAATTACAAGTAAAAATTATACATCTTTTTTCGCATTTCCAATGGCCACCTCATTTTTCTTGTAGTTTATCCCTTCACTGCGCCAGGACACAGCATTTGTTACAGCCATGGGAGGTCTCTGTGTAACTTCCATTCTATAAGCATCAGTCTTGATAAATTCACTAAGAATCTTTGCCTCAGTGAATTGGGGGTAGCCAAAGTCCATGATCTCATCAAGTAGTTCGTACTGCCAAGGACAGAAGAAATCAGCATGGTTGCTTATCTGCTTTTGAACAAATGATAGACCCAAAATGAATTAATGCAACTGATAAAGAACTGAATTCAGAGGCACACTGGCATTTTACCACAACAACAAAGTTATCCCTGAGAGATTCCTCTTCCAATTCTTCAAAATAATGCTTAAACACCTGCCACAAATACACAAATCATTATCGCATAAACTACGCAAAAAGTTATACACATTCTCTCAATTCAAAAGATTTAAATCATAATTATTAATTACCGATAATGCTTACATCAACTATACGGTGTAGAAAGAATAGGAGGCTAGCGGCATTGCAGTTTTGCCTGGTTGCTGTCATGAGATAAACATTGCTATGCTGTATAAACATGTAGGTCACACCATTATCATATACAACTGGATCTTGAGACTGCGGATCATCACCCTGTGTCACAATTTCAAAACAAATCAGGGAACAAACAGAAAGCTAGAGAACTCGCAAACAAAGCTCAAAATTCTCCATTCCAATTCAACCCCTAGTAACTCAAAATTCAGCCAAGCTTTAACGCACATATTAATAATTGCATAAGAAACAGCAGAAATTGAAAAAAAATTAAAAATATATATATTCAAATTGTTGAAAACAGCATCAGAAACCAAGTACAGATAATTGAGGCGTTACTTGTAGTAAGTGGAATTTGAGCAATGGAAACAGAAACAAATGAGCATAAGTGATAAGAGAAAAAGTGAACCTCTTTCTCGATGAGCTTGGTGAAGAAGCGTTCAGCCTCAACGGCGGAGACATCGCCGCGGTAGTCTCGCCAAATGAGAACGCGGCCTTTGATGTCCAGTAGGAACAGAGCAGAGGCTGCCCCTGCCATTGGAGCGAGGTTCGGAGCCTAGATCGGATCGGATCAGAATCAGATTCAGAACCGGATCAGGATCAGATCAGCGTTGCGAATAAAAGAAGATGGAGAACGCTAGGGTTAAGCGAGGCATGTTTGAAGCAGAACCATCTAGGTGAGGTGATTCTGTTTCTGCGTCTGTTTTTGCTGTTCCGGATTGGAGCTTCGTTTTTATTTTTTTTATTTTTTGGGGTAACTGGAGCTTCGTGTTTTGCCCGTACCTTCTCATATTGACTTATAAATAGTATTAAATTATATTTTTTAATATATATTTATTAATTAATTTTTTTACATTATTAATTATTTTTTGTACGGTTATGATCGGGAGTTTCTAATTTTTATATGTAATTAACCACTTTTTATTTTTCATTAAAAAGAAAGAGTGACTAATAATAGAATAATACAATGAAATGTTAAAATCTAAAAAAAAAATAAAATAAAATAAAATAAAATGTGATATTTTATTGTTTAAATATATTTAATAAGTTTAATAAAAAAAAGAGTTAAAAAATGTATCTCATTTTTTCTTTAATTTTTTAATTTAAAAAATAAAAATATATAATTTTGAGTAATATTTTACTCTTTTTTATTAAATAAATTTTAAATATATTTTAAAACTTAGACAATTCTATTTTCTATCAACCTCTTCCTTATTCTTTCTCTAAATATAATTTATTTGAGATGTCATATTATGTTTAATAAAATAAAATAATACAATATATTATAATTTTATTTGTTATTTAATTTAAATATTATATTATATAAATTTATTTATTAAATTTTTTTATACATTAAAATAATAAATAACTTAATTAAATTTTAAGAATAAAATTAAACTTGATTAAATTTTAATATATAAATTCATATAAAGACACTTTTATTATAATTTTAAACATCTTAATATCATCAATTCTTACATATTAAATTTTATATTACTAAATCTTATATTATTAAATCTTATATTATTAAATTTTATATTACCAAATTTTATCCTATTTTTTATATGGATTGATAAAGAAGCTCAAGGGACCTGGAGTGCGAAGTGTGACCCAACGCCGTCAAAGACCAAGAAACGAATAATGGACTGAAGCATTAAGGAAACCAAACGACGTGTCGTTTCTTCCGTTTTACACTTTAGGAATTGAAAATTTGAAGTGACTAGTCACTCTTCACAATTTCTTAAATTTTAAAGATTATTATTTTAACTATTATGTTACCTACACAGAAACAACTCGTAACAAATTTCTCATAAAGAATATGAGCAAGAATCACATCAATTAACATTTTTTTCTCCTTCTTGATGTTCACACGTATACAATGAGGCTTCTATGTTGCATTGCCTTTGTAAAAATAACACTTTCATTTAAAAAAAAACATTGATTTTATTTATTAAGTTCTTTATACCTCTGGGAATATTTACATTTTTCTTTTTACTAGAAAAACAATTAAAGGGTACTATAGGTGCGTTTGTTTATGATTTTTTTTTGCAAAAAATGATGTTCTATATCGAGTTTCGGATTAACAGTTTATAAGCAATTTAATCTACCAAAATAGGATCTCATATATTTATGAGCATTATTATAAAAGTTAATTTATCTATTTATGATATGCAAATCTCGCATAGAATCCCTCATTGATATAAATATCCAATATAAATAGAGAATTAGTTATAAGATATAATAATTTCATGGATTTTGATCCTAAATAATGGCATTCAATTCAGAATGAGCTACAATTATTGTCATCCAAGACGCTCTTATAAATATCATACAAAGTCTCAAAGGTATGCATTTAATTACAAATACTACTCATTTTATGCACGGTTTAACTTGAGTATCGGAGTGTCTTTTGCAGGTACTCACCCCTTCGCACCACTATCGCAGCTACCGTGCATCGGAGGAATCCATGCAGTCATCATGCATTGGAGGAATCGACCATTGTCAACGTAATTCAGGTACATTTATGAATCCAATTCAGAACATTGACGCCGTTTATAAGAATGATAAACTTTGATTCCCATATTCCAACATCATGGTTACCACGAGGAGAAACCAAATCTCTCCTAATCAAAATCGCCCATCTACTGCGCAAAACCAGCCTTCTTGGTTGAGCTTACACTAGACTCCGACCATCCTAGAGCAAATTCCTGAACCATCTATGTTCATGGATCTTCGAATCCCAAGGGGAGTGGCAATAGAGTGATGTTAGAAAATGAAGTCATCCTCGTGTTAGAACATTCTCTGAGGTTTGAGTTTCCTACTTCAAATAACCAAGCTAAATATGAAGCATGTATTGCATGGATCAACATGACAAAAGAGATTGGGGTCACAGATATAACTTTTTGCAGTGATTCGCAGATGGCGACATTGCATATCTGGGGTGAATACCGGTCTAAGGAACCCTTGTTGCAAAAGTACTTGGCCAAAGTCAAGAAGTTGATGGAAGACTTTGATAATGTCAAGATAGAGCACATTCCAAGGGACCATAACTCCAGAGTCGATATCTTATCAAAGCTTGCCAGCACTAAGAGCCCAAGCAATAAAAGTTAAGTAATCCAGGACACCTTACTCACTCCCAGTATTACGAATAATGAAGTCATCCTACTAAAAAGATGACGAAACCTGAATAACAGTCATAGTTGCCTACCTCCGCAATGGCTCACTAACGAAAGACCAAAAAAAGCCCAGAAAATAATGCAAACAGTAGTGTGGTATACCATCCTTGACAATCAACTGTATCATCGTGGATTTTCTTCTCCTTAAGTGCATCGGTCCTAAGGAAGCGAAGCACATCTTGGCCAAAATCCTTGAAGGAAGCTCCGGACATTACCTCGGCGGAAAGTCCCTAGCACAGAAAATGCTAAGGGCTGGATACTACTGGCCAAGTATGGAAGTTGACAGTAAGAAGTATGTACAGAAATGTGATCAATGTCAAGGGCACTCAGATATCTATGTTGCCCCACCAGAGGAGTTATCTACAATGTTTGTCCCCTAGTCATTCTACTAGTGGAGGATGGATATCCTAGGTCCTTTTCCCCAAGCACCAGAGTAGATCAAGTACTTAGTAGTAGCAGTTGATTACTTCACCAAGTGGTTTAAGGCAGAACCATTATCCATCATTACCTCCGTGCGAATCTAAAAGTTCACTTATAAAAACATCATTAGTAGGTTTGGTAGACCGGAATCTATTGTCAGTGATAACGATACCCAATTTACATATCAGAAGTTCAAATATCTCTTAGTCAGTTTCAAAATTAAACACCATTTCACCTCAGTGGAGCATCTAAATGCCAACGGGCAAGTTGAAGCCACTAACCAGGTCATACTTAAAGGAATCAAAACGAGGCTAGATGATGCTAAGGGGAATTGGGTGGATGAGCTCGATCATGTCTTATGGGCATATCAAACCACACTTCATTCCTCCATAAGAGAGACTCCTTTTAAGTTGACCTATGGTTGTAAAGCTATGATCCCGGTGGAGATAAGAGAACCGAGCTAGAGGAGACAACTTTTCTAAGGAGGCCAACTCGGACCTCATTTGCCATGAATTAGACTTGCTGGAAAGTAACGCCACATCGCTTATGTCCTTGAAGTCGCCCTCAAGTAGAGGAATGCTACGAGATATAACTCTAGAGTGATTCCATGAAGATTCAATCATGGCGACCTCGTACTGCGTAAGGCAGACATCAAAGGAAAAAATGCAAGAGATGAGAAATTAGCCCCTAACTAGGAAGGACCATACAGGATCGTGGCCAAAATGAATACTGGAGCCTACATTCTAGAAACCCTCTATCGTATAACTATCAAAGATTTTTGGAATGCTGATAGGATAAGAAAATATTACAGTTAAACGCTTTTAATTATTATTGTTATCATGTAAGTGACGAGTTCCGACATGAATAAATAATTATTATTTCTTCAACACTTTTGGTTATATCATTCATCTATAGTTATTGTAACCCACAAGGTTATCATACCTTGGAGAGGTTTGAGGAATGCAAAGTCTGAAGAGGATAAGATAATTCGATATTCGTACATAAAGGTTAAAGAGGGGAATCCACTTGACTGATATCTGAGTTTAAGGAGTACATTTAAGGGTTTTTAACATGTACCCTAATAAACTTAACTTTAACTCATAAACCTAAAAGTTTACAAAGGTTAAGCATATGCAACCGTAGCCTAGGACGGTGGACTCCATGCTAAGAGGCTTCCGTGTCAAAATCATATTTTATAAGTTCAAGCATTGAGCATAATCTATAAGCTTAAAAAATGTTTAAAGTGGTTACGAGCATTAGACCGTTACCCGGGATAGTGAACACCACTCCAAGAGACTTCTGTGTCACAATTATACTTCATAGTTTCATACTTAAAATTTGACTAAGTGTCAACAACAGTAGAGAAACATCTTTGATTAATAAACTAAGCAGTTCCAACCACCAAGATCGAGCGTTGGACCCATCTCGGTCAGGAAAAATACGAGTGTTCACTAAGTGTAAAATAACCACTAAGATCGAGCATTGGAGTCAGCTCGGTTGGAAGAAACAAACATTTTCTAAGTGTAGAAAGCTAACATCGAGATCACGCGTTGAATCTATCTCGGTCGAGAAGAAGTCAGTATATGTAAAGTATAAATAGAATCACTGAGATCGAGCGTTGGACCCATCTTGGTGACGAAAAAGAAGAGACAATAGGAATATAAAAAATATTCTAAGTATTAATATTAAATTGACGCCCGAGATTAGGACTTGTTCATTTACAA
Organism: Ormosia emarginata; assembly: GCA_029884605.1. Taxonomy (NCBI): domain Eukaryota; kingdom Viridiplantae; phylum Streptophyta; class Magnoliopsida; order Fabales; family Fabaceae; genus Ormosia; species Ormosia emarginata. The sequence goes on from JAQQTP010000090.1 coordinate 15,598,331, forward strand.
ATATCATAGAAACCCCATGCAAGGGGCAAAAAGAAAAGAAACAAGGAAAATCAAAATTCAGGGGTCAGCTCCTTCGAGGTAGCTTCTTCATTTGCCTCGGCTTCTTCTGTTGAGCCGCCCTCCACGTTCTCACCTTCATCCTCCTCACCAACCTCTGCCATAAAAGGAACTTGATTCCCAGAAATGGCTTCGAAAATGGGATCTACAATGTGATCATCCCGAACCACTCTCCTAGAACTAATTCCCTCCTCATTACGATTTGGGTTCAGAAGGTAAAGCTGGGTGATCAATCAATTTTGAGCCATTCATTATTGCTTCATATTTGGCCTAATTGATGTTAATTGTGTCCAATATTATGTTTGTAGATGAGTTTTAGATGATTGGTCTTCATTGAGCTTAATTGTAAAAACTTCATTAATTTTCGGATTTTAACTCATTTTGACCTTTCTGTCTTGTACAGGCCATAACTTGGGCTACAAATATCGTATTTGGATGATCTTGGAGTCCCCTGAAAGCTGAGACGAAGATCTACAATCTGGTGTCTAATGCAATTTTTCTAATTCAGCTGGATTCAAGGCGAAATTGGGCCTCAAAGTCAGGATGCTGTTGCTGTCACAATGCTTGGACCTTTCCTCAATGATTTGGGCCTATCTCCCTCAATTTAAGCCCAATTAAGGCAAATGATATGTCTCTGAAAAGCTTATTCAGAGGGCTACAGTTTGGGCCAGGGTTAGATTAGGAATTACATAAGAACTTTCAGTTACAAATAGGTTGAGGCAGATTTCGAATTGAGCTTTTTGGATTTGGTTGTGATTCAGTTACAAACAGATTTACAGAAACCCTTTTTCTCTATTCTCTCTATTTTTCGTTTTACTCTCTTCTCTGCAATTTTCGTGATGGCCATGGAAGGCTAAAGCTCCAATCAATCCAAGGAATTCAATGATGGTGGTTAGAATTTTGAGTTCTCTTGTTTGATTATAAATTACGTTGTGTTCTTCCTCTTCTCCTTCTTCAATTGAATTGATTGGAATTTCGAAATTGAAGTTAGAATTAGGGTTGATTAATCTGAATCTAAGGGAGAATAGATCATCGATTGATAATCTATGTTAATCTAAATTTGTTCCTAAATCAATCTTAATCAAGAATTGCGATTGTGATTCTGTTTGAATTGATAAATTCTTTGGGTGATTATCTAGTTGATTTCGGATTAACGAGAGGTGTAAACAATGAAATTCTCTTGAACAATGATTGATTCTCGCCACTTGAATTGAAGACCTTGGATTGGTGTTTCCTTAATTGAATTTTCTCAATTTAAATTCGTTTTCTGTTATTGCAATGAACAAAACCCCCTACTTATTGATAATTTCTAATATGCTTGAGAAATCCGAATTGGTCCTTGGGAGATGACCTAGGTTATGCATTATGCTACATTCCATAAATCCTAGTCTATTTTGAGGCGAGTGCGACATCGCTGATCACTGGGCAAATGCATTTGTGAACTATTCATCCACTAACTTAGCTCATTCATCTTTAATAACCATAATTTCATCATTCAATTTGGCTTTAGTTTAGCGGAGAAGTTCGTTTTTAGTCCGGAGAGCAGTAGGGTTTAACTTGGCGAAAGAAATTTGGTCTCTCAAGTTATTTTCCCGAGCTACCCCCACAACAATTTGGGCCCAGAGTGCGGCCACCTTAGCAATATGAGCCCAAAGATTAGCCACCTCAACAGCCTCCTCAGAAAGGCGAGTGACCCTGGCCTAGAGCCTGGTGATTTATGCCTTGCACATGCTGAGCTCATCGTTAACTTGGGCCAACTACCCATTTTTTAGGTAACATTTAGCTCGAGTCCTCACTTTTCACCCTGAAGGGCGTCAAGCTCTTTCTCCAACTCTCAAGCCTCACGAATAGACGTTGCGCAGGGACCGCACCTGTACATCCCAGAGAAAGCTCCAATAGATCCCGCTCTATTAGAACATCTTAGTCAGCGGAGACAGAAGAATGTCATCAATGATCTTCTTGGGATCAACCCCTCTGCCCCACACTGATCCCAATAAAAAGTGCAGGGAAGCGTCCTCCGGGATAGAAAACCCCAAACCAGAAGTAACCTCTAGAGGAGCAGCCTCGAATGCTGGCCTCTTACCCTCTACTCCCTCCTATTGTCAGCCTTCCTCTTCCAAGGTTGAAGAGACTACACCAGAGAGCTGGGCTCCGCTTCCTGTTTAATAGGTGGAAGGGTAGGAACTGTAATAGTGAATAATGGAGGAGCGGCGAATGGGGACTAGGTTCCAAATCCCAAAGCCCCTATTTTCCTGGCAGCCAAATGTTGGGCAAGAAGCTCGAGACCATCTGGGGGTGCCATACTCTCTGCAAACAAAAAACAAGAGTATTACAACACTTAAAAAAAATTGAAATACAAAAGAGTCAGATATATATAGGACAAGATACATAATAATGGTTTTATTAAATCAGTGGGCTCATCAAAGACGTCCTTACAGTAAATGGCCCCGCTCTTATCATCCCATTCAATAAGGAAGTAGAGGATCTTGACGAGCGCCGAATTCAGTCAAAATTATAACCGAAGTTATTACCTAAGCTTGTAGCACAGTGACAACACCGGATCGTCTCCTCAAGGATCGTAAATGCAATTTAATCAAATCAAGTGAAAGTTAGCAAAAAGGGGGGTTTGACAGTTTAAGATCGCACTTAACAAAATTAAAGGAAGAAATAACAATTAAAGAGCAGTCAATTTAGAAACCTATCCAAGATTGGGTGGATTCAATCATAGACCCTTCATAGAACACTTGAAGCACAATTGAATTGTTAATTTGGATCTAACCGAGATCTCTACATCAAATCCAGAATTCATACTAGATGATCGTCTAGAATTCAATTAACAAGTGATAAACACAAATCCGCAATCGCACCATTCATGAAAATCTATGTTAATTTCAAGTACCGAATTCAATTAACTTAGGCACAAATCAGTAACCTAACCTCTTCAATTTCGTGATTAATTTAGATCAATCAGCTTCTAAGTTTCATCACAAATCTCAATCTTCATTTATGTGATTAGTTTAGATCAATTAGTTCTAAGTTTCATCACAAATCTCAATCTTAAACCAAGATCAAATCAGATCAACATAAATAGAATCACCATTCATGCATTCAAGATCAAGAAGAAGAAGAAAGAAGAAGAAAAGAGGAATTCAATTACAAATCAAATACAATGCATAACCAAGGTCTCAAGAATCCAAACCACAATCTCTTCAAGAGTTCTAAATTGATCCAAAGTAGCTTAGCCCTCCATTACCATGAAGGGGAGCATCAAAATATACAAAACTATGAGAAACTATGAAGAAGCAAGAAGAAACTTAGAGAGAAAATGAAGGAGAATTACATCTTGTTCATGATAAATGGTGCCTTTTATAGAAGTCTAAGGTAACAAAATGACAAAGGGAAGTGGGTGGATGAGTGGGTGAGTGAGTGGAGTGTTTGAGTGGATGGATTAGTGGGTTGGTTTAGTGGATTGGTTTAGTGGATGAGTGAGTGGAATGGTTGAGTGGTTGAATTAGTGAAAAATGCCAAAGGACTTTTGGTGAGTGGGAAATTATGGACATGAATGGGTGAGTGGATGGATGAGTGGATGGATTAGTGGATGAGTGGGTGGAGTGGTTAAGTGGTTGGATTAGTGTATGAGTGGATGAGTGGGTGAGTTAGTGGATGAGTGGATGAGTGGATGAGTGGATGAGTGGATTAGTGGATGGATGAGTGGATTAGTGGATGGATGAGTGGATGGTTGAGGACGAAAATTTCGTGTCTGAGTTGGAAGCCAAAAACGACCCACTATACTTCAGAATCACGAAAAATGTTCTTCATGAAAGTTGTAGATCCTTGTCTTGGCTATAAAATGGATAGCTGGTTCGTCCAATTTGGCTTCCTTAAGCCCAAGATATGTCCCAAATACCGTAGGTTGCTCAAACCCAACTTCAGCACCTCTGTTCCGACTTGCAAGCTCAAAATGACCTACTAGACTTCTTTTTCTCAAAATGTGTTCTTCATGAAAGTTGTTTATTTGGATCTTGACTATCCAATGTCCAAATTTCAGCCCATCTCCATTATTACATCTTGAGATATGATTTTTTTGAGTGCACACTGTTTGGATTCTATTGACAGAACCCGTATTCTGACTTCCATGTCAACTTAGGTCCCTTAGACATCTGAATCAGACTTCGAGCTCTTCATCAAAGTTGTAGAGCTTCCTCTTAGCTTTCCTACAAGGTAAAATTCATGTTCATCAGATATTAGGAACTCAAGTTATGGCCAAAATACAGAAATAGTGTCAAATCTCAATAATGCTAGAAATATTCAATTAGGACCAATTTGAGCTCAAACTCACAAAATCATACCAAACTCAATCAATTAAGAATATGGAGAGTGTAAATGACTAAACATAAGGGTTTCTTAATGAATAAAATATGTGATTATCAAATTCCCCACACTTAGCTTTTTGCACTCTTGGGCAAAACTCAAGACCAAAATTTTACAATCAAGAAGAACAACCAAAGGTTCAAGAGGATCAAAACATTCATGAGTTAACAATTCTCCACATCTCAAACCAACAAGCAAGGTATCTTCAACATGAATCGAGAATGATAGATCTTCACAAGATTCCCTCTCAATCTCTCAAGTGTTTAAAGGGTAGGTATTTCACTCAATTCAACGCATTGAAAATTGCACTACCATAAGCTTGCTTATCTTCTACTTCTCCACTACTCAAAACACATGCACACATAAATCATGAGGACTTTATTCAAGGTTGTAGTGAGGTCAAGGTAACAGGAGAGGATAAAATGGATATGAGAAGATAAATACTAAAGAGAATAAAAGCAAAATGAGAGTGAGTTCAAATAACAAGATAAAAGTTCATCCCAACTCTAGTGTATATCCCTTTACATATTCATTTCCCAATCCTTTTTTTTTTTAAACACTTGGTTTTTTTTTCTTTTTTTTATATATATGAACATAACTATATACATACATTTTTTTTTTCTTTTTGGGCACTCTTTTCTTTTTCAACAACCATTTTGTACACACACCCCCACACTTGTTCAAAAACTCATCCATTAACCAAGCTAATGTTCTTTTATTCCCTAAGGTAAATTAAGAACACGATTTCTCATTTAAGGCATATAATGAGCTAGAAACAAGGAATGGTCAAATAAGCTCAAAGGGGTTAAGCAAAGGAAAATATACAAGGTTGACAAGAATCAGAGAATTTTCAAGAAGTCAAAAGAGTGCTTGATATCATATTGAAAACAAGGTTGGCTATTTGGTTAAACTAGCTAATTAAGAAAGAGGGCCTCAATCATTTTCATGCATGCAAGTGAAATGTAGCTTTAAAAAGAATCAAAGCAAGTTCTAGAGTGGTCATTAACATGAGTGAAAATCACACAAGAAAGAAGAGAATGGCATAAATGTTGAATCCATCCATTAGGCTCAAAATCTCACAAGGTATGCATCCATCAAACTCAATTCATCAATTCAATCATCCATCTCCAAGCATATCAGTTCAAGAAGGGAGAAAAGTTATTCAATCATACAATGATCCTTTTTTTTTATTTTTTTTTTAACAACCAAAAGAAACATGCTAAAATCTCTCCCCCACACTTAATATAACATTGCCCTCAATGTGAAAGAGAGATATAGAAAAGAGCAACACAACTGATAAGAAGTGAATCAACGCCAAGCGTAAAAGAAGCACACTTTGTCGATTACGCATCGACCGAAAAGAAATCAAACAAGAAAACGTTAGTACTTTCACAATTTAATACTAATTAATTACTACCTAAAAAAAAATTTCTTACTCTGCCACCAATTAAGATGCGTCTCAAGAGTAAAATTCTCCTTACTCTGCCATCACTAATTGGTTTAATAAGTTCATGATAATCATATCATACTTTTTAAACAAAACAACAAAAATTTTTTATTTTATTTTTTTTTTTTATATATATATATATATATATATATATATATATATTGACTTCAAGAAAACCATCAAGGTAAAGAAGTCTAGAAACCCCTGAAGGACCCTGCTCAAAGGATCGTCTGTACAAAAATCAAAATACAACAAAATGATACAAAGATAAAAGAAATAGAAAATGATGACATACCTATAAGTACAGTTTCCATGGCGTATCTTTATACTGCACGTCATGAGTGCAGTAGACATCACGTCCTTTTTTTTTTTTTTGAAATTGTTAGAAAAACTTGATGAAAGATGAGTGCATACTTACTTAAGATTGAGATGGAGGTAGTCTGCTCTTTCGGCTTTGTGCCAAAGCATTGTTGACCAATATTCGATCCATTCAAGACCACAGTAACATAGGGCTCCCAAAAGGGACAAGTGGCCATAATACGATTGATCGTTGCGCCTCACATGTGGAATACAATCTACCTTCTTTGTTTTTCAATTAAGAAGGTGGATCAGATGCATGCATTTCCCCATTCACGGTGTATGTTACCAAAGCCAACCCTAAGAAGTATACATTTTTTGTTTTTTTTTTTTTGTTTTTTGTTTTTTTGTTTTTGTTTTTATTTTTTTTTTTTTTTTTTTTTGTTTTTTGTTTTTTTTTTTTGTTTTGTTTTGTTTTGTTTTGTTTTTTTTTTTTAGAGATGACATGAAGAAGAAGAAGATGATGATATGTACAGATTGTTTGTGGATATGGCTCACATCGCATCTCTCTGGTTTAACGTCCAAGAACGCTTAAACGTCTTCTATGAGTCGAGGATAAGCTTCCCATCCAATTTTCTTATAAATTGGCAAACAGGGTCTTTTAGAGTCGATTCCCAAGATCGTAGCGTTTTTCTTCATCCTTGAAGAGATTCCACAAATTAAGAATTTCACCTCGCATCAATCCAAAACGCGTCTCAAGAGTCAATAAGATATCATCTAATGACTCCTTACTCAGTCCATTCTTAATGAAGGATTTATTTGTGAAAATCATCCCCAAAGAACGACATTGTCTGTTACAATTCCATCGTCCACATTTGTAACGGACTTGTAACCTTTTTGCTCTTCTCCTTTTAGAATATGAACTTCTTCCAAGACCGGCATATATGAGTCAAATGAAATTGAGGACTCACCGCTAATCGGACCTTCGCTTCAATTATCCAACAGTACATCTTCTCGGCATACCTTTGTGCATTAACGGTCTCAATCTTTCACATCGAACTTTGTAGATTTTTCTCGAGCATTTTGAGGAAGAGAAGGAAAATGTTTTCTCAGGTTTGAAAGAATGACATCCATTTTGAAGGAGAAGAAGGATTCAGTTATTTTGGGAAACTGAAAAATAAACCGACTTGAGAGTCACGGAGTACCGTATCCGCCACTTAACCAAGCAACACAAAGAACTCAAGAACTTGGTTTTCCAGAATGGTTGAGTCTTTGTCCATTAACTTTACACGCATTACCATTCCTAGGATCCTCAATATCTACGGTCCCAGAGGATACACGTGTTTGACAAAGAAAAGAACCGCGCCACTGGATCTCAATTTTTCAAGGAGTAGGTGCAGATGATAATCTCAAAGCGAGAACCTTTTTGACCAATTTCTCGCAACTTTTGCAAAAGGTGTAAATGAGACCTTGAATAAAGTGGGCTAATAAAATCCATACTGCAAGATTTTCGCAGTTGTTGTCGTTGAAGAAAAAGTGACCTCCACTTACTTCCGAGTGACAAAATTCAATGGCACTACCTACCTCATTGTCGGACACACAGCTGTTTTTTTTTTTTTTTTTTTTTTTTTTTTTTTTTTTTTTTTTTTTTTTTTTTTCTTTTTTTTTCTTTTTTTTTCTTTTTTTTTCTTTTTTCTTTTTTTTTTTTCATTCATAATGCGGATGGAGAAGGTTCATCACCTCCACTTCTGCATTCTCTGGAAGTTCATGATACTGTTTGAGGCGGTGTCCATTTACGATGAAAGCTTTGGCAGTGACCTCACTTTTAATCTGAACAGCACCAGAAGGAAAAACCTTAGTAACAATAAATGGTCCATCCCATCTAGACCTTAATTTGCCAGGCATGAATCGGAGGCGGGAGTTATAGAGGAGAACTTTTTGACCAATCTCAAATGTTTTCCTCAAAATTAACTTATCATGGAAGGCTTTGGTTTTCTCCTTATAAAGTTTGGAACTTTCATAAGCCTCCAAGCGGATCTTCTCCAATTGCTGCAGCTGCAGCTTCCTCTCCATACCTGCTTGATCTAGGTCCAAGTTGCACCTTTTCACTGCCCAAAATGCATGATGCTCAATTTCCACGGTAGGTAGGTGTGCTTTTCCAAAAACAATCCGATACGGAGACATCCCGATTGGTGTCTTATAAGCAGTCCAGTAAGCCCATAAAGCATCCTCAAGCCTCTTGCTCCAGTCCTTTCTGTTAGGTTGAACTGTCTTCTGGAGTATCTGCTTGATCTCCCTGTTGGAAATCTCGGCTTGCCCATTAGTTTGGGGATGGTAAGGTGTAGAAACTCTGTACAAGACCCCATACTTTTTCATCAAAGCTTCCATGCTTCGATTACAAAAATGTGAACCCTGATCACTGATGATGGCCTTCGGAACTCCAAACCTGCAGAAAATCTGTGATCTAACAAAATCCACAACAACTTTGGAATCATCAGTCCGAGTAGCTTTCGCCTCCACCCACTTGGATACATAATCAATAACTAGCAAAATGTAAACAAAACTAAAAGAAACAGGAAAGGGTCCCATAAAATCAATACCCCATACATCAAAAATCTCACAGAACAATAAGGATTTCTGGGGCATCTCATTCCTTCGAGAAGTGTTTCCTGTTTTTGGCATTGATCACAAGATTTACAAAACACATATGCATCATGAAATAGAGTGGGCCAATATAATCCAGATTCCAAAACTTTCCTAGCAGTCCTTGGGGACCAAAATGACCGCCACATGCAAGTGTATGACAAAAGCTAAGAATAGAATGGAATTCATTATCGTGCACACATCTCCTAATGACTTGGTCACTACAAAATTTCCACAGATAAGGGTCATCCCACACATAATATTTTGACTCACTTTTCAATTTATCAATCGAGCCCTAATAAAATGTGCGGGGAAAATACCAAAGAACTAAGAAATTTATCAAATCAAAGAAACCAAGGAGTGTTACCTTTGAGCTTGAAAAGCCGCTCATCGTGGAAGACATCATGGATAGGTAAAGTATCGCCTCCTTTTCAATACGACTTAGGTGATCACCACTAAATTCTCCACTCCACTTTTATCACGGATTTCAATATCGAACTCTTGGAGGAGCAAAATCCACCTAATCAATCTAGGCTTTGCATCAAGCTTCTTCGGGAGAAACTTTGAGTGTATGATCTCGAAAACACAACCACTCTAGAACCAAGCAAATATGATCGAAATTTGTCCAAAGCAAAAACAATTGCTAAAAGTTCCTTTTCAGTGGTGGTGTAGTTGACTTGTGCAGGATCTAAAGTTCTTGAAGCATAAGAGATGACATGAGATATTTTACCGACCCTTTGTGCAAGAACAGCTCCCAAAGCATAATTAGAGGCATCACACATGAGCTCAAATGGAAGTGTCCAATCGGTGGCTGGATGATAGGTGTCTTGGTCAATGCTTGCTTCAAGTGATTGAAGGCATCCTTGCATTTCTGGTCAAAATGGAACTCCACTTCTTTTTGTAGCAAGTTGGATAGTGGAAGAGCAATTTTTGAAATCTTTTATGAACCGCCTATAGAAACCTCGCATGATCAAGGAAAGAAGCGAACCTCCCGCACGCATGTGGGGTAAGATAAGCATGAAATAACATTTATTTTTGCGGGATCTACCTCGATACCCTTGCTAGATATTACATGTCCTAAAAATATACCTTGTTCTACCATGAAATGACATTTCTCAAAATTCAGTAACAAGGTTAGTTTCAATGCATCTATGTAAAACCTGAGCCGACTATCCAAGCATGCATCAAAGGAAGAACCATAGGCAAGTAAAATCATCCATAAACACATCCATGCAATTCTCTAAAAAGTCAGAAAAGATACTTACCATACACCTTTGAAAGGTGCCCGGAGCATTGCACAGACCAAACGGCATCCTCCGTATGCAAATGTGCCAAATGGACAAGTGAAAGTAGTCTTCTCTTGGTCTTATGGGGCTATATGAATCTGAAAATAACCCGAATATCCATCCGAGAAAACAATAATGTGACTTGCCGCCTAGCCTCTCAAACATCCGATCAATGAAAGGTAGCGAGAAAATGATCTTTTACGGTAGCCTGGTTAAGCCGCCTATAATCAATGCAAACCCGCCAACCCCATTCGAACTCTTGTGGGTAGAAGTTCGTTATTCTCATTCTCAACTACCGTGATCCCGATTTCTTGGGAACAACCCGCACGGGGCTCACCCATTCTTGTCGATATGGGATAAATAATGCCAGCTTGAAGTAGCTTAGTCACTTCCTTCTTCACCACATCTAGAATCAAGGGGTTCGGTCTCCTTTGAGGTTGCCTTACTTGGTTTCGTATCCTCTTCCAATAAAATCCTATGCATGCATGTGGAGGGACTAATACCAGGAAGATCCGCAAGTGTCCATCCGATGGCTTGCTTATTCCGCCTCAAAACTGCAAAGCAATTTTTCTTCTTGTTCGGGTTGCGATTCTTAGCAACAATCACTAGCTTCTCACCATCTCCTAAATATGCATATTTAAGATGGTCCGCAAAGTCTTCAACTCTAAGGATGGAGGTGTACAATGGAAGGCAAAGAAGCTATTTGAAACAACTAATTCAAGACAACATTAAATTCAAGCCACGTTCGACTTCTATTTTCACATGCGGTATCATTCAAGTCAGCGGTTGCATCGTCACTCATACCAGCATAAATCTCAGCACATGCAACACATGGCTCAACATCACAAGCAACACACGTACCACAAGAAACAGAATCCAGAAAGTCAGCAATATCAGGGAATTCAGCATATAAATCAGTATAAACATCATCAACCAGCATCTCAATCACATCAATATGGAAAACAGAATGCTCTTCTAGGGGATGTCTCATGGCATCAAAAATTTTAAACTGTACCAAATCATCGCCAAACTCCATAGAAAGGGTGCCAAGCATGCACATCTATCTTGGTCTTGGCGGTCTTGAGAATGGTCTTCCTAGAATTAATGGAGCATGGGTTCTTTGAAGACTCATCTTCCATGTCCAAGACGTAGAAGTCCATTTGGAAAAATTAAATCATTCACCCGAACTAACACATCTTCTAGTACTCTGCGGGATAAGCGGTGGTCCTATTTGCCAATTGAATCACTATACCGGTGGGTTGTAAAGTGCCAATGTTCAAGGACCGATAAATTGACATAGGCATGACATTAATCGAAGCACCCAAATCTAGCATTGCATGTTCAAATTTGGAGTTACCTATCGTGCAAGGAATTGTGAAAGTTCCAGGATCTTTGCATTTTTGTGGCATGCTTGGTAGAATCATTGCAGAAACATTTCGTCCATGCTTATTTTCTCAGCACCCTTAAGTCTTCTCTTGTGAGTACACAACTCTTTGAGGAATTTGGCATACTTGGGAATCGCTTGATTGCATCAAGGAGGGAATATTGATTTCCACCTTCCCGAATGTGTCCATGACTTCTCTTTCTATTTCGTTTGCGTAGTATGCTTGGACCGTGTGACTCGTGTGGAAAAGGTAGTGGAATAGCTAGATTTGAATTCTCTGCACATTTCTTCTGTATCACGATTTTTGGACTGAGCTATCCATTTTCTTTTGTTTCTGGTCACCTTCTGGTTGATGCACTTGTAGTTCAGGTTGTGGTGGAGTAGGACCGTCAACTTCTCTCGCCACTTCTCAAGCTAATGGCACTTACATTGCCTCTTGGGTTGTTGGATTTGTTTGTGAAGGCAATTGGTTCGACCCTTGACTTTTCACTCACTCGAGTGGTTGCCATCTGCGCCCGATTTAAGTTTGTAAATCTCGGATGGTGGCATTGACATTCTCCGCCTGAAACTGTTTCATCAAGTCTTCGAAAGGTGGCTCACCGGGAGTGGCCGAGAACAATGTAGGCCGGGGGAAATTTCTTGTATGGGTGGGGCTTGCAGTTGTGCTTGCCTAAATGCAGTGGTTGGTACTTGTTGCTAGGGCCTGTAGCTTGGTATCTAAACCGTGGTTCTTCTTGTTGGTAGGAATTTGTTGTTGTTGACCGAATTTCCATATCTCGGGTTGGGATGGTCTCTCCGGCCCAGGGTTATAGGTATTAGAAAATGGATCATATCCGGGTCTTCTTTGTGATTGCCGATATTGGGGTCTACCAGAAAAGTACCACCGCTTTGCAATGATTGTTCGGGAATAATAGAACCACCATCCTGAAGTGTAGGGCATGCATCGGTAGGATGAGATGAACAAGAGCAAATGCCACACACGGTTGCGGCAACCGCATTGGTGCTTGTTGTGCCATCGCTAACCGCCTCACCAAAGAAGTTAATTCATCAAGTCCGTGTTCCATTCTCTGTTGGTCTACATGAGACGATTGAATTTCATTGACTCCTCTCTGGTTGAGGTAATAATTCGTGTGCCAAATTGTTGGGTGTTGGCTGCCATGTTTGCTATCAAATCTCTCATTTCTGCAGGGTCTTGTCTACTAAGGCTCCTCCGAGGCGGCATCCACCATGCTTGTCATTTGGCGACAAGTCTTCATAGAAATATTGAATTAAGAGCGATCGGTGATTTGGTGGTGGGGACAAACTCGAGCACTGCCTTCTTGAATCTTTCCCAATATTCATGCAAAGTCTCCCCTGTCATTTGTCTTATGCCACATATATCTTTTCTAATGGCAAAGAGCCTCTAGAGGAGGGGAAAAATTTCTCTAAGAACAACCACTTCATGTCGGTCCAACTTGTTATGAACCTGGTGAAAGATAAAATAACCAATCCTTTTGTATCGCAAGTGAGAAAGGAAATGCCCTCGGCTTGATGTGCTCTTTCGAGATCCCATGTGGCTTCATGGTTGAACAAACCACATGGAACTCCTTTAGATGCTTATGGGAATCCTCACCGCAAAACCGTGAAACTTGGGCAACAAATGTATCAATCAGATTTTAACTCAAAATCAGCATCAAGATCCGGGTATTAAATACACAAAGACTGGTTAGTTATATCAGGAGCAACAAGTTCCTTAAGAGTTCTATTTTGCATGTTATCAGCCATGGTTTCAGAATTATTCAAGATCTCAAGTTCACTCTCAATATTAAGGTCAAATTCAGAAGCAATTCTTGCACTTAGCCTATGAGCTCTAATCAAGCTATGCAAGGTTCTATCAATCTCGGGATCAAAGTCAACCAAGTTATCGAGGCTCGAGACCTAGTCATGCATCACACAAAAACAAATAAATAAGCAAAATACACTAGACAATGGTTAAAAATGTTAGAAAAATTAATAAAAAGCAAAAGTTAGTAAAAACACTTCAAATGAAAAGATTACACTTACTAATCCCCGGCAACGGCGCCAAAATTTTGACGAGCGCCGAATTCAGTCAAAATTATAACCGAAGTTATTACCTAAGCTTGTAGCATAGTGACAACACCGGATCGTCTCCTCAAAGATCGTAAATGCAATTTAATCAAATCAAGTGAAAGTTAGCAAAAAGGGGGGGTTTGACAGTTTAAGATCGCACTTAACAAAATTAAAGGAAGAAATAACAATTAAAGAGCAGTCAATTTAGAAACCTATCCAAGATTGGGTGGATTCAATCATAGACCCTTCATAGAACACTTGAAGCACAATTGAATTGTTAATTTGGATCTAACTGAGATCTCTGCATCAAATCCAGAATTCATACTAGATGATCGTCTAGAATTCAATTAACAAGTGATAAACACAAATCCGCAATCGCACCATTCATGAAAATCTATGTTAATTTCAAGTACCGAATTCAATTAACTTAGGCACAAATCAAGTAACCTAACCTCTTCAATTTCGTGATTAATTTAGATCAATCAGTTCTAAGTTTCATCACAAATCTCAATCTTCATTTATGTGATTAGTTTAGATCAATTAGTTCTAAGTTTCATCACAAATCTCAATCTTAAACCAAGATCAAATCAGATCAACATAAATAGAATCACCATTCATGCATTCAAGATCAAGAAGAAGAAGAAAGAAGAAGAAAAGAGGAATTCAATTACAAATCAAATACAATGCATAACCAAGGTCTCAAGAATCCAAACCACAATCTCTTCAAGAGTTCTAAATTGACCCAAAGTAGCTTAGCCCTCCATTACCATGAAGGGGAGCATCAAAATATACAAAACTATGAGAAACTATGAAGAAGCAAGAAGAAACTTAGAGAGAAAATGAAGGAGAATTACATCTTGTTCATGATAGATGGTGCCTTTTATAGAAGTCTAAGGTAACAAAATGACAAAGGGAAGTGGGTGGATGAGTGGGTGAGTGAGTGGAGTGTTTGAGTGGATGGATTAGTGGATTGGTTTAGTGGATTGGTTTAGTGGATGAGTGAGTGGAATGGTTGAGTGGTTGAATTAGTGAAAAATGCCAAAGGACTTTTGGTGAGTGGGAAATTATAGACATGAATGGGTGAGTGGATGGATGAGTGGATGGATTAGTGGATGAGTGGGTGGAGTGGTTAAGTGGTTGGATTAGTGTATGAGTGGATGAGTGGGTGAGTTAGTGGATGAGTGGATGAGTGGATGAGTGGATGAGTGGATTAGTGGATGGATGAGTGGATTAGTGGATGGATGAGTGGGTGGTTGAGGACGAAAATTTCGTATCTGAGTTGGAAGCCAAAAACGACCCACTATACTTCAGAATCACGAAAAATATTCTTCATGAAAGTTGTAGATCCTTGTCTTGGCTATAAAATGGATAGCTGGTTCGTCCAATTTGGCTTCCTTAAGCCCAAGATATGTCCCAAATACCGTAGGTTGCTCAAACCCAACTTCAGCACCTCTGTTCCGACTTGCAAGCTCAAAATGACCTACTAGACTTCTTTTTCTCAAAATGTGTTCTTCATGAAAGTTGTTTATTTGGATCTTGACTATCCAATGTCCAAATTTCAGCCCATCTCCATTATTACATCTTGAGATATGATTTTTTGAGTGCACACTGTTTGGATTCTACTGACAGAACCCGTATTCTGACTTCCATGTCAACTTAGGTCCCTTAGACATCTGAATCAGACTTTGAGCTCTTCATCAAAGTTGTAGAGTTTCCTCTTAGCTTTCCTACAAGGTAAAATTCATGTTCATCAGATATTAGGAACTCAAGTTATGACCAAAATACAGAAATAGTGTCAAATCTCAATAATGCTGAAAATATTCAATTAGGACCAATTTGAGCTCAAACTCACAAAATCATACCAAACTCAATCAATTAAGAATATGGAGAGTGTAAATGACTAAACATAAGGGTTTCTTAATGAATAAAATATGTAATTATCAGATCTCGACCTCGTCCTCAGGTAATTCAAACATCGAAGTTTCAATCTCCTCCAATCTCTGATCCCATAATGCCTATGTCTAGTATAAGTATATATAGGGTTCGCCATCATGGGTAACGAAAAAAGGTGTTGATCTTGGAGCCCTTTCAATTCTAAAAAACCCTTCTTGAAATTTTTGAAGGATTCTTGGTAGGGCTTGAACACTTTACGCCTGACTTGAGCGCACAAAGTGACCCACCCTTTTTGATGATTATTCCTAGAGGGTGAAAATTGGGTGAAGAGAAAGAAAAAAGATATAACGAAATACGACCAGTCAAAAACCCTTCAGACGAGTTCGAAGGTCTGGATGAATCCCCATGCATTTGGATGCAGCTGGGTTGGAGCCACACGTAAATGGTTGAGGACCTTAATCTCAGACTTAGTGAATGGAAGTCAGACCCCGATTCTTGTAAAAAGTGCTTGTACATATATATGAAATGGTCACCTTTTGTCTGAGTAGAACATACTATCTCTTGCTTAGTTAGAGCACGGATGGTGTATTCTTTATCTCTTAACCCATCAATAGTTAAGTGCAAGTACTATTGTTTCTCATGCGCGTCTTTTGCACTTACTACACTCAAAGGAGTGCCCAAGACTTCACGGTTGACCCATTAATATAGGCCAACATTTCTCAGAAAGACAAGTTCTTGGAATTCTGCAGGAGTTGTTCTTCGACGTGCCATCTCCGAGTTGATCGAGTTACCTACAAAGGTCAAATTCATGTTAGAATTAGAAGATGACTCACTAAGGTTCCCTAGCTCTACCATGAGCTCGAAGAACGGACGTGTTGGTCTTTGCTTTGTAAGTTCTCTAGCATGATCTGCCCTCCGTATTGCCTCCAGGATAGCCATCCCGGTTATCATCCTCAAACCTCTACAAGAATCTACACCATGAAAAGAACGTCTCTGCCATGCCTGAGGCTGCGGAAACGGCAGAGCACTAAGGATTTTTACAGAAACACTCTTCTCACTTCTGTTTTGTAGCATTTCCCCTCTCACAATGGCATTTTCAGAAGGAAAAAATGTGGAGAATGAGAATACATTGAAATTAACGGGTGAAGAAGACTTAAAACGAGTTGAAGACCACCAACAACCGCCGCTTGAACTCGCTGAAAATTGCCTTTGTTCGCCAGAGAAGAGAAGTAGAAATGCTAGAGAAGGAGAAAATGGGGGGAAAACCCCCCCACTCCTATTTATAGGCGAAGGAAACCTCCCCAACCATTGTATGAATGGGGGGAAAAGAGTTTATTCCCTTTCATTTCGAAATTTGTAAACAAATAATCATAATGTTATAAATCCTAAACGGTAGCTTCCACTATTTTTCAACCACATATCATATTGTTTCTGAACAAGAGCAGTTGAAAGGACAACGTTCAGAAAGTTGAAGCAATGCATGACATTTCAAGAGGACATTCAAATCAGATTAGGGCTTGCATCATGATAAATCATAATACGGATCTTAGCTTAAGACCAAATTACTCAGAATTGGATGGGCCCAACAAACAAATTTGAATGGGGGCAACTTATTACGTATCCTAGATAACGGTGTGATGACTTAAGCAAAGTGGTCCATTTAGGGTCCCGGCCTTATATTCATTAACACCAGAGGCATTTTGTGACATATCACGGGCCTCGACCCTTTGGAAAAAACATTAGGAGATTCGACATTTATGTTATGACTTGGATCCTTTTGTCCCATGCATACTGTATGTTCCTACTAAACTCAAATATCTTGACACTTAGCTGTCACATCTAAGCGTCAAGTTGGGGACAACTGTTTTGGACCGGGTTTCGGGTTAACAATTGAAGAGCAACTCGGCCCACCAAAATATGATCTAGATATTTATACGTATTATTAGATAAGTTAATCTATCTATTTATGAGGCACAAATCTCTCATAGAATTCTTCATAGATAAAGACACCAATTACATCTCACATAAATAGAAAATTAGTTATAAGAGATAACAATCTCATAGATTCTGATCCTAAATAATGACATCAATTCAGATTGAATTATGATTCTTCTCACCTAAGACGCTCTTATAAATACCCTGCAATGTCTCAAATGTACGTATCTAATTCCAAACATTATCCATATTGTGTACAATTTAACTTGAGTGTTAGAGTACCTTTTGTAGGTACTCACCATCTCGTACCACTATCACAGTCGTCGTGCATCAGAGGAATCCATCATTGTCAACTAATTCAGGTACACTTCCGAATCTAATTCAGAACAAGTGCTTTTTTACAAAAAAAAAAAAATCAATTGTAGAATATTTTAGAGCAATTCTACTTATGCTGAGCTTTATTACAAATATCTACATAGTTAGTCCCAAGCTCAGATAAAAGAGGAAGGTTGTGTTAGGCAGTCAACAGCCAACGTAAAATGTTATCGAATCTTTATGATATGGATAATTCATATAGTCGACTCCACCTAGTAGAAAAAAGGCTTGAAGAAGAAGAATAAGTAGAATATTTTAAAGCGTTTGGCTAAATTTTAAAAATATATATAGAATTTGAAAAAAAAATCAATTTTAATATGATTTTCAGAAGCTATTATATATGAGTAGCTTCTCTAAATTTATAATCTTTTTTGGACAAAAATAACTCTACACAATTTAAAAAATGACAACTCTTATCCTTAAGAAAATTCATCTCACGAAGTCATCGCTAAGGTTGTGTTTGGATAAGGTATTTTGAAATTTCAAAGTATTTGAAATTCAAAGAATTTCAATTGCATCAATTCAATTTCTTTCATTTGTAAAATATTTTGTTTGGATAAAGCAATTAAATTCTCTTGAATTTCAAATTCTTTCTTTGAATAAAGCAATTCAATTGCCTTCATTTGAAAAATCTTTTTTAAGATATTTTTGTAAAATTAGGATTTCCATATAAAATTTTACAAAACAAAATAAACATTATATAATATATTTTTTATTCATGATAAAAATAAAAATAAATAAAATAAAATAAATTTAAAAAAAATTAAAAATCTGTAGATTAATATACCATCTTTATAAAATGAAAAGATGAGCAGTGTGCTTGAAAAAGGAAGAATGCAGAAGCCTGAAGGAAGCACAATGTTAGATTGATCCAATGGTGTGATAGCAGCCATACAATCTCAAATCAATTTAAGTCTTGTTTTTCAACAACTCCTCGATCCGCGAAGTGGCCCTTTCTTAAAAACTTAAATTTAATTAAGGATAGAATCAGTTTAGACTTTGGAGGGTGAGGTGAACAATAATATGGTTAAATATCACAATTCTAAACTAATGATTTTCTGCTTTGGCACATTGGAATCCATCAAACAGAATACCTTCTGATTGGCCATTCTTGTTTCTTAATCTCTAATCATTACTATCTTTGCTGCTGGATATTTTCTTAATCGATCGGGGTTGGTTGGAATTGAAAAGTTGGCAATTATATGATGAGGAAGGATTAGAATCAGTTTGGATTGGGAGGATGCAACAAGCGGTGGGGAGGCTTGGGAGCTTCATTAGTCAGGGCGTATACACAGTTACAGGGCCCTTACATCCCTTCGGTGGCACTGTAGATATCGTGGTGGTGGGAACAGCCAGATGGCACTTTCAAGTCCTCTCCTTGGTACGTTCGATTTGGGAAATTCCAAGGGGTTTTAAAGGCCAGGGAAGAACTGGTTCATATCACTGTCAATGGGGTCGATTCTAATTTCCACATGTATCTCGATTATAAAGGGGAAGCTTTTTTTCTCAGGGAAATCGATGCACATGAAGGAGAAGCAGAATCCGTTGTGATGTATCCTTCGTCTTTTGGCGATGGCACAAATCATGATAATAATAAGCGATCTCTCATCCAAAAGTTGAAGGGAGAGACGAGAACAGGAATTTGGGAGAAGGGAGAATGGGCTGAGACGAGAGAGAAGGGAGATGCAGAGAACGGGAATTTGGAAATTCCACCTAATTAGGTGGTAATTAAAATTCTTTTTTTTTAACTGATAAAATACCTTTTAAAAATACTTAGAATTTTTAAAATGATTTCTTAAAATATCCAAACAAATTATTTTATCATAAAACATTTTAAATCCTTTATAAAAATACATTCCTTCTTTAAAATACTCTATCCAAACACAACTTAACTTTTCTTCTCCTTCTCTACAAATCTTGGTCGCTGACTGCCACACATCACCACCGCCATTGCCAAACACCGTCGCTGCTACCGCCAGTCTCCATTGCGTGGCTGCTTCCTGTCAATCGATAAGATCATGGATTTTGTTATAATATTGATTTCCACAATATATGAGTTAGGGATTTTTCAATTAATTTTCTTATAAACTCCTGACAGTACATTGATTCGATAACCAATCTGCAGCTAAGAATTTAATTCTAAAAGGGTTAGAGTCATTCACTCAACAGTTATATTATCCACACTCACTCAATAGATTTGTATTTTGTAAAGGATTCCGCTTTCTATACATGACCACATTTATAATAAAAGAATGAATACCGTTCTATCCCAATTGGAAAAAAATTATTAGTCAATTATGTTGCATTAGCAGTGTAACAATGAGGTGTACATCTAGTTACGAAAAATATGGGATTTGGGTTTAGTCAATCTTATGAATTAAAAATTAGACTAAGTCAATCAACAAAGTAGGAGGCTTTTTGTTAGTTTTCTTCTAGCTCAAACTTGCAGAAGTTTAACTTTCTAATGTCCACTGATCATGGAACTCCCACAGGCATATGAGTTTGGTCTAATAAGTAAGACAATGTGAAATTTATTTCTATATTAGTTGTATATTTAGTGCTGCTATTGTGGTAAGCTACATCATTTGTAACACCTTTAGAAGTACATCCGTTCCTTTTACCCACGTAATTCATGTAATTAATTTACTAGTGAAAAGAAAGTGAACAACAATGATTGATTACTCATCTATATATTTTTTTTCACCTAATAAATGCTGCCACTTTAATTTTCATTTGTATTTCTGGGAAATTCTAGTGTTAATAATAATGACTTTAGATAAATTTTTGCCCATGCCGTGGAATACTTGACCACATCCTCCTATTGTGATGTTGTCATTTTGATAATTTGTGTCAGACACGTTCTTGTGTATAAAAATTAATTATTCCTATTTACTAGCTGCTACATTTCATCTACTTCCAGAGTCTAGGACTTGTTAGTTATATGCTCATAATTCTATACATTCAAAATCTTACTCATAATTGCCCTTTTGTAAAGCAGCCCATGTGCATATGATAATTTGGTTTGCTCGGTCTTACATTTATTGAAATTTGAGAGTCGGGTTTACTCAATTGATGTTATTTTCAAAAGAATGCCCATCCTTTTTGTAGCTTAGAACTCTATAATTTTTGGCAGTTTCATGTGTACTAATAATTTGATTATTCTTTCAAGCTATACTTGATTGTTACCATTGATAACTTACCTCTTTCTCAATAGAATTGTGCTATCTAAGCCTTAATATGCATCTCATCTTATCATGTGAGTATTTGACATTGGTTGCTTTGCTTGTGTATTGGGACTTTGGTTTCTCTTTCATACACGAGGAGAGAATATGCAGTTGGATTATGAAATTTTCATAGTTTTAGACAAATAGATGTAGAAGCTTATATAAAATGGAAGAGTAAAAGTTTATAAAAATCTATCAAGCAAGGGCATAAAAAAATAAAGTGGGGCTATTGTAAGTAAAAATAAAGATTTGGCAGTTTGTCGGTTGATGGTGGTTTTGAGGAAACTTTCTGAAATATTGAACCGACAGAAGTGCCAAATAGAGAAGTCGACAGTAGCATTGAATAAAGAGGAAGATTTTAATGTGGTTAAGATATTGATGTCAGTGAGAAAAAGTATCTGACGGGGAGATTGCATTAAGTCGATGAAAATTGTTTAAGAATAGTCGAGTGCTGGTTTCGTCGAAAATTGGATACTTGCTGAAGAATAAAACCGCTCGAACGTGTTGGTCTTTTTAGGATGTCAGTTATTTTTGATATTGTATATAAATACCGGTAGTCATAATGTAAAAGGGATGGTTATTTGCTGATACAAAATCATAACATCTCAACTCGAGCAGATTAAAGGATTTTTATCCAAGTATGCCTTCCTTTTCCATTTCATGTCATTTAAATTAATGCAATGTTCTTTTAGAAATTTTTTATTTTTCAGTCTTGTCTCTTAAATTTTCTTTACAGTTCTTCGCACTTGTATTTGCTTTTCTTTACTGTTTTTCCATTTAAATTCTGCACTTTAATTTTGCGCCATTTTACATGCTTTCAATTAATTTTCTGCATTTTTAACTTAATCTTTTCAAACTTTTCTTTCTGCATTTTCCTGTTTATTTTACTTCAAATTTCTTAAATCTCTTTTGTTTACTGTTAAAACCATTTTTATAACGAGATTACCACATAACTCGTGAACCCACATTCGTTTTGATCCATTTATTTGTTTGTTGGAATTAATTTTGAATCTTTGAACCAAAATTCCGCATAAACAAATTGGCACGCCCGGTGGGACGAGTTTAGAGTAACTCGTAGTGTCATAGGAAATGGTTTTATGCGTTTAAGGAGTGGAAGATTTATCTACTCTTCTCAGAATACGCAAACCATGAGTAATGTAAGTAGTCAGGCTTCGGATATACCTTCGACAGCCGTTACTGTTCCACCCTCAACTGTCGTTAATACTGGTTTGGTAGAGGATGTTATAGCAACTGGTGCTCTTCGAAGTAATCCAGTAGTGGAACAAGTGTTGCCTGGAATGACTCAGCTATCGCCGAGTCAGCCAAGTAACCAAAGCATAATAAATTCAAATTCGAGGTTTGTGCCCCAATATGGGCTGCCACCGAATTATGTACCTCCTATTATGGCGCAAACGGGACTTGGCTCTGCTTTAGCTAATACTGTCGGCCAATCAATAGCTTCACAAGGCTAACCACAGATAAGTTCGGCCTTGGCAAGTTTTGGTAGCCAAAGAGTAGGGGTTGCAAGTACAAGCAATCCAAGTGCCTTTTGACAAGAGACATTGAATTTAGGACCAGTTTTCCTAAACATGTCGAGAGATAATCCCCAAAATATAACAGGGCCAACTATGAATTTTTTGGCCAGTTTTCGACAACAGATGGATGAGAGTAATCATAATATGGTGCATATGTTCACTCAGCAAATGGGTGCTGTGATTACGCCAATCATAGAAAATACAAATAATGTTTGCAGTGCATTGGCTCAGCAAATGGCAAGGCTAAACCAAGCCTTGGGAGTAGGTGATGTAGCCAATGATAATATTCAAGGAGTCCAGCCTGGGGTAAATAGAAAAATGGTCGCACTTCAGGCAAATGTGGGATAAAATCCACAAAACTTAGATTAACCAGGCCAAAATGATCAGCCCCGTTTGGAATATGGAAATGTCCATGTGCTCCGTCGAGGAAATGAGGATCAAATGGTCAGAAATGATGTGGCCATGAGATTGCTTCGACAAAATCTTGGGGGGCACCAAGTGGTTGAACAAAATGTAAACTAAGTGGTGGAACAAGTGCTGAATAGGTTTGGTTTTAACGTTGGCTACGCCAACCAACTATATTTTGTATCAACATTTCCTGAATGGGTCCAACAGGCAGAGTTGCCTAGAGGAATTAAGATTCCAAAACTTTCCAAGTTTGCAGGAGAAAGTGGGGAATCGACCATCGAACATATTGCATGATTTGCAATAGAGATGGGAGAGTTGGCCACTGTTGAAGGCCTTAAAATGAGATTCTTCCCAAGTTCCCTCACAAAAAATGTTTTTTCCTGGTTTTCGACATTGAGACCAAATTCAGTCCACTCCTGGGCTCAATTGGAAAGAAGCTTTCATGATCAATTTTTTAGAGGGGATTTGAAAGTGGGACTTACAGATCTTTTCAACATCAAAAGGATGTATAATGAAACTGTGGATGACTATCTTGCTAGGTTTCGACAAATGAGGAGTAGATGTTTTACTCTTATACCTGAGATCGAAATAGTAAAGATAGCTGCAAACGGTTTAGATTATTATATAAGAAAGAAGTTGGTGAATCAACATTTGATTGATCTTGCTCAGCTAGGTGAGAAAGTTAGGCAAATAGAACAACTAAAAGTTGAAAAGATTCAAAAACAAAAAAGATTTCTTAAAAGAGAAAATGTGGCATTTGTCGGATTAAATGAATCCGATAATGAGTTTGAAGGCAGCGATGATGAGTTCGAAGTTAACATTGCTGAACTTCAGAACGGTCCTCCTTATGTTTGTCAGGCATTACAGCCTACTAGAAATAAGGAGAAAATGGGTTATGTTAATAGAAAAACATATACATTCGACGTAAACAAAGCCGACAAGATTTTTGATTTGTTACTAAAAGATAAACAGATTAAATTGTCGGAAAGTCATAGGTTGTTAAAGTTGGATGAAATTAAAGACCGAAAATACTGTAAGTTTCATAATAGTTTCGGTCATGTTACTAATGAATGTGTTCATTTTAGAGACTTAATTCAAAAAGCAATAATAGATGGGCGTCTGAAGTTTGCCGACAAGCTTAAAGCGGATATGAAAGTTGACACAGATCCGTTTCAGGCTGAAGTATCTTGTGTTGACCAGCAAGTTCCTTTAAATGTTGGGATGCTCAACATAAGGAAGTTGCAAGAGTTCAACGTGGATACAAAGGATGCAACCGACATATATCCTAAGCCAGGTGAGTCTCTTGAGGCATTTCTTGAAAGAAAGAAAGATAAGGGCAAGGTAAGGTTGTGCCCAAGGTGTAATGCAGTATATGATGAGCTTGCTGCGAAGAAAGCTACTGAAGAACAACTGAGTATCCAACAGGGTAAAAAAAATGTTCTCGACGGAAAAACCTGGAGACCACAGAAGATTTTTCATACTCCAAGGCCAAAGCCAGTTTACATGCCTAGGCCTAACATGAATGGTTGGTTAGTCGAACCACAAGGGTTTGTTGGAAACAAAGCTCATGTCAGACCATTCAAGACTAGGGTGCCGCCTGCTAATGTTGCCGTAAATAAGTGGATGAAGAATTCCGTAATGGATGGACATACGTATTTTCGACGGAATGTGTCTGCCAGGAGGAGTAATTTCCAAAGGGATCAACCTTTTTGGAATGAAGACTATAAGAATGGAAGGATCAATCTAGAAAAAACTTTGATTGGCCAAGATGAAGCAGGGCCATCAAAGGTTCTTCCAATGTCAAAAAGTAAGAAAAAGAGATTACAGAGATTAAGACAAGCACAAAAGAGAAGAGATATGGCTGAAGGGTTAGTGATCAAGGAACAGCCCGTAGAAACAGGTTGTTTGGTGGTCGAGAAGAAACCAATGCTTGATCAGGATAAAGATGGTAGGAAGATAAAAAGTGTTGTTACCAAGGGATCATTCCCAGGGGAGCCGACAACAAATGCAGTTAGACGGCTTGATACTGATGATAAATCCCGACAAGAAAGGTTGGAAGAAATAAGAAGGGGTAAGCAAGTTCGAAGGCCAATTCTAAATAAAACAAAGAGGAAATGGCCAATTGGGTTGATAGCGGCAGAAAAAGAGGCAAGAAAGAATAGTTTACCAGTCGAAAAGAACAAGGAGTTAATCAATTCGGATGCTGAGAAACCGATAAAAGGAAAAGAACAGATTAAGGACTCTGGAGTTAGAAATAGTAATATTGAAGACTGGTCAAAAGAAGAAATCAGGAGAATTTTAAAAGACCCAGATCAAGATGTTGAGTGGAGGAAGAAAGTGCTCGACATAAGAAGAGAAAGAGAAAGATTGGCAAAGTCTGACTGTCAAGATATATACCTAATGACTGATGAAGTTATTGAGGCCTTGAATGATCCAGAGGATCCTTTAGGCCTTGGTGATGAGGAGCAATTCGACATGGAGATTAACTTGGAAGATAATTTGGATGATATCTTGGTGGCTATGGATAGTAATTTGTCGTCGGAAGATTACTTAAGGATTGGAAGGCATTTAAGTGAAGAGCTGTCCGACGAGGAGGAATTCTTGAAGTTAATGAGTGTTAATTTAGTTTCAGTGTTACCTGCAGATTTTGAAGGGTATCACGAAATTGAATACACTGGGGAGAATGAAGAAGATGTTGATGACCTCGATGATCATTGGCTTCTTTTTCAGGACAATATGATCACAGTCTTTGACAATACAGCTCAGCTTGAAAAACCGACAGAAGATCAGAAGGCTCATTTACGACCGTTACACATCAAGGCTCTGTTGGAAGGAAAACCCACCAATAGAGTTTTGATTGACGGGGGGGCAGCAATCAATTTAATCCCAAGGGCCATGATTAAAAAACTTGGGAAAGATGAGTTAGATTTGATGTCGACAAACATGATAGTCACAGATTTCAGTGGTAAAACCTCTCCATCAGACGGAGTGGTGATGTTGAAAGTACAAGTCGGATCCGTTGAAAGGTCGACATTATTTGTGGTAATACCGACGAAGTCAAGTTACAATCTTCTGCTAGGGAGAGATTGGATTCATGCCGTCGGAGCAATACCATCAACAGTTCATCAGAAGCTCATTCTTTGGAATGAAGACGACCAAGTTGAAGTAATAGAAGCAGATGACAGTCCTTGCTATCTCCAGCAGCTTCATGTCGATTTCAGAATATATGCTCCAAATGTTAAACCAGTGACAGCAAGTGGTGGAGTGATTAATAAGGACGCACTCGAAGTTTGCTTGAGGGATCAGTTTGGTGTACGACTGGTGAAGAAGGCCGAAGAAGATCGGCCAAGCACTAGTTATGAGTGTTAAGGATTACTCAAAAAAATTATCAGCTTATTTAGCCAAAGCAAAGCGGTATTCACTTCTGCCGAAAGCATCTTTGTCGGATTGTATAATTGATGACGGTCCTTTAGGATTTGAAAAAGGGCCTGATGAAAAGCAAAGTGTGGAAGTGGAAGATCCTTTGGAAGATATAAACTTGGGCATTGAAGCAGATAGAAGGCCCATTTTCGTGAGTTCATTTCTGTCGAAGGATTTCAAAGAAAAGCTTGTCGAGTTAATTATAGAATACAAATATTGTTTTGCCTGGGATTATGATGAAATGCCTGGATTGAGTAGAGATCTTATCGAGCACAGATTGCCTCTGAAAGAAGGATGTAGACTTGTCAGACTAGCTAATAGGAGATTTGCATCTGAGGTGATATTAAAGATAAAAGAAGAGGTTGAAAGATTGCTCAAAGCCAAATTCATCAAAACAACTAGGTATGTCGAATGGCTTTCTAATATTGTTCTTGTAGTTAAGAAAAATGGTAAGTTGAGAATATGTGTAGATTTTAGAAATTTGAATACTGCCACACCTAAAGATGAGTATCCTATACCAATTGCAGACATGTTAGTTGATGCCGCATCTGGACATGAATTATTAAGTTTTATGGATGGCCATGCAGGTTATAATCAAATTTTTATAGCCGAAGAGAACGTGTCGAAAACTGCCTTCAGGTGCCCATGAGCTATTGGGACATTTGAATGGATAGTCATGCCTTTCGGTTTAAAGAATGCAGGGGCCACTTATCAGAGAGCAATGAATACAATTTTCTATGATGTCATTGGAAAATTTATGGAAGTCTACATCGACGATGTCATTGTCAAGTCGGAAACGAAGGAAAGCCATTTGACAAACTTAAGGCAGACATTCGACAGAATGAGGAAGCATAGCCTTAAGATGAATCCAAAAAAATGCAGTTTTGGAGTGTCGGCTGCCAAATTCTTGGGTTTCCTAGTCCATAAAAAAGGTATAGAAGTGGACAAGAATAAAGCCAAGGCAGTTTTGGAGGCCACACCACCGACAAACAAGAAAGAATTGCAATCTTTTTTAGGAAAAGTTAACTTCCTAAGAAGATTTATATCCAATTTGTCGGGAAGAACCAGAGTTTTTGCTCCATTGATCAAGTTGAAGGCTGAACAGGATTTTGTGTGGGAACCTTGCCACCAAGAAGCCTTCGACCAGATAAAGCAGTATTTGACAAAACCACCGGTCATGATGCCTCCAGTGCCCCGTCGATCGTTGAAATTGTATATATCAACATCGGAAGAAACCATAGGAAGTATGCTGGCTCAAGATGTAAATAATGTTGAAAGGGCCATGTATTATCTTAGTCAGGTTTTAAATGATGTCGAGAGAAGATATAGTGCAATAGAGAAACTTTGTTTAGCATTATATTTCTCGTATACTAAGCTTAAATATTACATGATGCCTTGTAATGTACTGGTTATGTCAAAAACTGATATAATAAAATATATGTTATCAAGACCAGTGTTAAATGGTTGTATTGGAAAATGGACTATCGCTTTGTCAGAATTTTCTTTAC
Organism: Ormosia emarginata; assembly: GCA_029884605.1. Lineage (NCBI taxonomy): Eukaryota > Viridiplantae > Streptophyta > Magnoliopsida > Fabales > Fabaceae > Ormosia > Ormosia emarginata. Next base: position 15,626,184 of record JAQQTP010000090.1, read on the forward strand.
AATATGTACTAATGAAATCAGTAAAAGGCCAAACAATTGCCGATTTCTTGGCCGATCATCCTTGTCTGGATGTAGAAAATATAAATATTGTCGGTTTAAAACCTTGGTGTTTATATTTTGATGGTTCAAGGCATCAAAATGGAATTGGAGTGGGGATTTTAATTGTTTCCCCCCAAGGTACTCCAACCAAGTTCATGTTTGAACTTAAATATACTTGTTCTAACAACGAGGCTGAATATGAAGCCTTAATTATCGGATTGGAGATACTAGTGGAAATGAAAGCACGTAATGTGCATATATTTGGTGATTCGCAGTTGGTCGTTAAGCAACTTGCCCAAAAATATAAATGTGTTAGTGAAAATCTAATGAAATATTATGTTGTAGCAAGTAAGTTAATGAAACAATTCGACGAAGTAACTGTCGAATACATTTCCAGAGAATTAAATGAAGAGGCTAATGAATTAGCATAAGTAGCTTCTGGTTATAGACTTTCATCTAAGGTTCTTACAAATTTAATGGAAATAAGGGAACTTTTATATCTATTAGAGGAAAGAGATATACTACAAAATGACATTTCGACGATTAATGACTGGAAACAACCAATATTGAGTTATTTGGGAGATCCCAGTCAGGATGTGCATAGAAAGCTCAAGTATAGAGCATTGAAGTTTGTGGTATTAGGGGGAGCCCTGTATAGAAAGTCTGTCGATGGAAATTTGAAAGTTTTCCTGAGTGAAGCAGAGGCTTATATTGCCTTGGCAGAAGTCCACGAAGGAATTTGTGGAGCCCATCAGGCAGGTAAAAAAATGAAATGGGTTCTTCGACGTTAGAGGTTTTATTGGCCAACATTAATTAGGGATTGTATAATGTTTGCTAAGTCTTGTGAAGAGTGTCAAAGACATAACCATATACAAAATGTTTCTGCTAGTGAGTTACATGCTATAATTAAACCTTGACCTTTCAGAGGATGGGCTTTGGATTTAATTGGCCAAATTCATCCTATCTCGTCGAAAAGACACAAATACATTCTAGTAAGAGTCGATTACTTCACCAAATGGGTTGAGGCTGTAGCTTTGAAGGATGTAACTCAGCAGGATGTGATTAACTTTATTGAAGATAATACAGTTTGTCGGTTTGGAATACCACAAACTTTGACAACCGACCAAGGATCAGTATTCATTGAAAAGAAAGTTGTCGAATATGCCAGTTCAAGAAAAATTAAAATGCTCAAGTCGACGCCATATTATGCTCAGGCGAATGGCCAAGTAGAGGCCATGAACAAAATAATCATAAATTTGATTAAAAAGCATATTGGTCGACAACCTAGAAACTAGCATAATACCCTTAATCAAATTCTATGGGCATATAGAAATTCACCAAGAGAATCGACGGGCACTTCACCATATAAGCTAGTTTATGGTCATGATGCAGTGTTACCAGTTGAGATCAATCTTCAATCCATTCGAATTCAAAAACAAGATGAGTTACCAATTGAACATTATTGGAACTTGATGTTTGATGAATTAAACGAATTAAGTGATGAAAGATTAGTAGCTCTAGAAAACTTGATTCGACAGAAAGAAAGAATTGCAAAGTTTTACGACAGTCGAGTTAAGTATAAATATTTTAAGATTGATGACTTGATTTGGAAAGTTATTCTACCCATGGATAAGAATTGTCAAGAATATAGAAAATGGTCTCCAAAATGGGAAGGACCATTTAAAATTACTCAAGTATTTTCTGGGAATGCTTATGCACTTGTCGAGGTTAATTCTGGTTTGAGGATTAAATCAATTAATGACAGATATTTAAAGCCATATAAATCGACAATGTATGAAGTAAAGATATGAATTGAGTAAAAATGAAATTTCATTCATATATTCGACAAATACAAATTACATATTGATGTTACATCTGGTTTAGATTGTCGAGGAAGATAACAGAGAAATAAACCTATTCTAAGTAAACCAGAAGCTTCTCCTCAGCTAAGCATGTGTTCTGTTTGAACTCGTAGGAACTGAAGAAGAGGAAGAAGTAGATGACCATTAACTTGTCCTGGACGAGAGGTTGGATGGTCGTCTACTCCCTGATGAGTCATTCTCATCATAATAACCATGTTTTTAAAAACATTGGGTTATTACGATGATTACTGAGGCTCATCAAGAATATTACGATTCTTACTGAAGTTCAAAATAAGCGTCACCATTAATACAGAAACCTTCTTCCATTTTTCCCATTGAGAAAAGAGGAAACTATCTGATGACATGGTAAATTTCGTTGAAAAAGAAGAAGGATTGGATTATACTATTTTGAATCCTTGTGTCTCGGAGGATACTATTTATAGGGGATTTTTTGCAGAATAGGTCATCAACTAATGTCTTGTAACTTTCATTATAATTAAATAAATTAATTGTGATGTATAGTTACGAGATGCGTTAAAAAGAAATAGAATAAAAAAGCATTTAAATGTATAGAATTATAAAAAAAAATGTGTATTGGAAATTGAGAATGTTTATTAAGTATCGGCCTAGAAGCCATACAAATTCTGTCTGATTGATAGACCGACAATGTATATAAAAAAAAATACTTAGAATTTTTAAAGAACCCCTTAGGAATCTTCCAGAGATTGCTTGTCGGAACAGGCAGTTTGATATTCCGCTTCAAGAAAATTTATTTTTGCCAACACAGTTTTGGCTTCGACAGCCCATTGTTTGGAATTATTGGCAATACTCTGTTGTCTGGCAACTCCTTGTTGTAATGTTGTTTGAAGTTTTTGGTTGCGACAACGAGCGGCTTCGAGTTTCTTCTCTAGGTCTTCAATCTCCTTGTCGAGCTCTGCTTTTTTAGCTTTTCCTTTTATCAGATTTTCCTTCAAAGTGACACTTTCACTTTTTGCGTCGGTCAACTGCTTCAAAATCCTGGATTTCTCTTAAATCTCTTGTGTGTAAGCAGGAATGACTCGACGGATGACTGACCTTTTTACTGTTAAACTTTGAAGAAAATCTTTGACAGTCATGGGAAGAGCTCGACTGGTTATTGGTAATTGCTGAGCAAGAGGCTCAAGCTCAGTTACGATTGCCATCATTCTTTCTTGAAGAGGTTGGTCAGAAATTAAGTGTTTGAAAGAATATGTGAAGGCATTTTTCAACTCAGTCAAGAGTCCAGTAATATGGGAATCACTGGAATCTTGTCCGAATTGTGTCGAAGAGCGAACCGATTAAGGAGAACTTTGGTGGCCGCCCGACAACATCGTAATCAATTCATCTAAGTCTGCCTCCATATCTTTGTCACTTTCTGGCACAGCAACCATTAAGTTGGCTGGAGGAGATGGAGGTGGATTAATTAGGGCAAATTCCACCAGCAGGGTATCCATGTTGAATTCTTCTGAGATGATTTGAGCGGGATTGGTTTGCCCTGAATGAGAAGGACCTTCAATACCTGGGGGGATTGGAGTTTGTTCTGAGGCTTCGACAGTTTGGTTTTCTGTCGGAAGTGGTGAAGAAACGGTAGATGTAGCAAGGACTAGGGAAGTGTGAGATTCTGGAAGATTCTTGGTTCTTAACCTTTGTGGGCTGTTGGATATAGTCAAATTTGTTGAGTCTTGAAGGTGGACAGAAGAATTTTTAGAATAAATAATACATTGAAAATAGTTGAATGAGGTAAGATACATTACTTCGGGAGATTGTTGAATCAAATCTTCATTTCTTGGTTTGACAGCTGGTTCAAGTGGATGATCTGCGGATTGTTCATCTTCTAGATCCTGGAATGATAAAATTGAGTGTTAGATGAGTAGTAAGAACCAAGAATTTAAGGAAAAGAAGTATATTAATTTACCTCAGATGAAAGAAAAATGGTATTTGTTTCTTCGACAGGAGGCTTTGAAGTAGAAATGGTGGTTTGAGTCTTCTTTTTCTTTTTCTGTGAAGATAAAAGAGAGAGATATTGTTGCATGGTATTAAAAAAAGTACAATAATATGAGGCATACCTTTAGAGGATGTGCTGGAGATGGAATTAAAGATTCGACATGAGAAACCAAAGTAGCTGGAGCAGATTCGCTAATTTGAATTCGACATTAATTTAGACTGGAACAAAGTTAAAAAAACCAAGTCTTAATATATAGTCGGAAAAGTATATACCTTGAGGATTTTTTATTTGGCAGCGTCTTGTTTCAAAGGACTTTTTGTCGGCATTGATGCGACAGATTTGGCCTTTGAAGCCTTGGGAACAGGAGGTTTTTGAGCCTTTTTGCTTTTCTTCTTCTTCAAAGAAGTAGTTTTATCTTCTTCTTCATCATCACTTCCTTGAGACTGTTTATATTCTAAAGGTCTTTTCAATGGGAGTGCTGCAAGAAGGAAGGTATATTTAGTAAATAAGGGGTAAAATTAAAATGAACCAAATGTAAAAGGAAAAATACCTTCAGGTATTTTAGTGATGACTCGGGTGTTCCAGGCAAATTGTTCGTACGACAAGGCAAACCGACGAGTAAACTTGACTTTTGGAGTTCTTGTAAGAAAGATATTACTCACAGAATATGTCCTATCTAAAATAGGGAAGTTACCAGCTCTTGTAGGTTTACCTGGGAATTCATCGGCCAATCCGAAACGAGCACAAGGAAAAAGCACTGGCTTTGGAAAAGGGATTTGAAAAAGCTCAAGCCGTGCTAAAGGGTTTTTTATAGAAACAGAGAGAAAATTGGTAGAACATTTTTCCTTGTGTGCTCGTTTTAGTTCAGCTACAACTTCTTCACAATGTCAAACAATTAAGCAAGGAAACCTGAAGTCCCACTTGATTTTGTAATATTTTTCAAAAGCCTTGATATCTTGAATATGTATACCTTTAGTTTTTGATGAAGGATCTTGACCCTGCACAGGAATCAGAGTTTCAGTAATATGGCTTCGACAGATGTCAATGTCGATATGATAAGGACTATAATATTTAGTCCACCAATCGACAAAATCTTTTGAAACTCCTCTGTAGGGGGTGAATGCAAAGATCTTGAAGTGAAACTTGTGCCTTTCATTTTTTGAAGCTACTCGAACGAGATCCGACATGCTTGGTAAATGGCCATTGATGAAGTGTTCTCTAGCCTTATGAGAGAAAGGTGCTGGAATAGCTTGACAAAATCCCAATTGTCGAGCTACTGAGTTTGGCAGATACGGCTTTAAAGATTTGTCTGTCGAACCAGGGAGACCAGCTACCAGAACTTGTCGACAAATAGAGTTCGACCAGATAGAAATATTGTCGGCATGAATAAGAGGATCGTCGGAAAGAATTGGTCGAGTAAACCATTCGGGACCAAAAGAGCGGTCGACAAAAGGAGCAAAATATATGTCTTCAGTACTAAAGGAGATGAAATGAAAAATACTAAAGAAGTACATGAAATTTTCTAAGCTCTGCTTGTGGGTTTTCTCATGTTTTACATGGCAAAGTCTGATGCCATATGTAGCAAGAAAGACTGTCGAAGGAGAAGAGACGACTAAGTAATCTCCTAGTATGGCATTCAACCAAAGTTGAAGTAACCATATTGGACCACTAGAGTTGGTTTTTTTTACTAGAACTCTGATGCTCTGGACAATTTCACCTATGCTCAAATAGAGATTGGCTAGGAGAAATTGACCAAGAGCTAGTCGTCGACCTTCATGAAGAATATTGGCAAGTTGGAGAAAGGATTTGGATATTTGAACTGACTTAGAACTTATAGCATAGGCTGAAAGCCAGAGTAGAAGAAAAGCCGTGTGTTCTTCGTCGGTCACAGAATCCGATTCAGAGGAATAGAAACTAATGAAATTGGAAAAGGAAGTTGGAGCTTTTGAATATACGTCAATAATGTTTGAAGGTTGAAGAACAGGCGTAATGATTTCCCTATCTGGTCGAAGACCAGTTATGGCAGATACGGCGAAAAGTGTTGGACCCATCATGCCATAGGGAAATTGGAAGGAGTTGGTAGTTTTGTTCCAAAAAAAGAAAGAAGCACCTAGCATGCAAGAATCTATTTTTATGGGATAACGAGAGAGCTGAATACAATCGAAAATCCCTATTTCCCTCTATAGACTTTCTTTGGAAGCTTGAACTCTGTCAAGCCATTCAAGATACCCATTGATATGGGTAGGGGAGTCTGAATGGACCTTTCGATTTTCCAAAGTAGCTGATAAGAATGGAAGGAAGAGAAGCCAAGATAGCTTCTTGGGGACTTTTACAAGGAAAAAAGGAATTTATTTCATCCGTAATAGATTCCTTGGACAGAACTGGGCCCAAGAAATCAGCCGGAGGATCCAAGGATAATGAAGAGTCGTTGATGGGGAGTATTACCTTTGAGAAGTGCCAAAGTTCAGAATTTTGCAGAACTGGGTCTTTGAAGACTGCATGATTACCCAAATCTGTTGTTGGCGCGTTAGGAGTTTGAGAGCTAGAAGCCATTAGAGAAGGTAAGAGTTTGCAAAGGAAATGAGCTAGAGTGAGAGGTTGAAGATGATGAACAGTGAAGAGAAGTGAAAGTTTGAAGACGGTGAGCAGTGATATAGAGTGAAAAGTCGCGTGAATTTCAAAAAATTAGTTTTTTCAGCGAGAAAATAGGGGTAATTATGAGCCCTATTTATTGGAAACGACTATTTATTGTTTGCTATGATAAGATTGATTATGATCGTTCAAGTATTGAAAAGTTCTGATTGGATTTGAATATATCTATATAAAGGACTTTTTGATTCTTATCAAAATTTTTCTTTCTTCTGTCGGCGTCGAAAGAAAATTTTTGGGGGGCATCTGTTGGAAGTAAAAATAAAGATTTGGCAGTTTGTCGGTTGATGGTGGTTTTGAGGAAACTTTCTGAAATATTGAGCCGACAGAAGTGCCAAATAGAGAAGTCGACAGTAGCATTGAATAAAGAGGAAGATTTTAATGTGGTTAAGATATTGATGTCAGTGAGAAAAAGTATTTGACGGGGAGATTGCATTAAGTCGACGAAAATTGTTTAAGAATAGTCGAGTGCTGATTTCGTCGAAAATTGGATACTTGCTGAAGAATAAAACCGCTTGAACGTGTTGGTCTTTTTAGGATGTCAGTTATTTTTGATATTGTCTATAAATACCAGTAGTCATAATGTAAAAAGGGAGGTTATTTGCTGATACAAAATCCTAACATCTCAACTCGAGTAGATTAAAGGATTTTTATCCAAGTATGCCTTCCTTTTCCATTTCATGTCATTTAAATTAATGCAATGTTCTTTTAGAAATTCTTTATTTTTCAGTCTTGTCTCTTAAATTTTCTTTACAGTTCTTCGCACTTTTATTTGCTTTTCTTTACTGTTTTTCCATTTAAATTCTGCACTTTAATTTTGCGCCATTTTACATGCTTTCAATTAATTTTCTGCATTTTTAACTTAATCTTTTCAAACTTTCCTTTCTGCATTTTCCTGTTTATTTTACTTCAAATTTCTTAAATTTCTTTTGTTTACTGTTAAAACCATTTTTATAACGAGATTACCACATAACTCGTGAACCCACATTCATTTTGATCTATTTATTTGTTTGTTGGAATTAATTTTGAATCTTTAAACTAAAATTCCGCATAAACAGGGGCTAACAGATATTTAAGCCAGAGCATAAAAAGAAATTGAACTTATTAGATTTTTTTTATTTAAAATTTACTTATTAGATGTATAGTTAAACTAGAGTATAAAAAATGTGCTTGCGTTCAGCTTAGTCTGGATTTGCATAGTTAAACGCAAATTTTTTTTGGTTAAGGCGTGTAGTGATTGTTGCAGTTCTTGCATATGTCTGTCAATGGCCATGAAGTTTTAGCAAGTGACAAATTGTACCTTATTATGAAACAATATGTGTTACATGCTTATTTGATTCAGTAGAGGAGCTTTATATTTAAACAATTTGAGGCTCTCTATTTATATATATTAAACTAGTATTGGACCATATTTGGTTGTAGGTTCTCTATTTATACATATGAAACTAATATATGCCTATATGCTGTACTTTTATGAATATTAGAATAGCACCAAAAGAGATGTGAGTGGTTGTGTGGGAGATGAGAAAGATAAGAAAACTGAAATATTCTTGAAAGTGTGTGTTGAGAATATACTTGCTTGTAAAAGGCGAAGCACACATTTTAGTAAAGAATGGTGGAAGAATGTGGGACAAAAATTTTATGAGAGAACAGGTCATGCTTATAGTTGCACACAATTGAAAGTTTTTACAATTTTATTAAGTAGGTATAAATTTTTATTAAATTGGTTTAAAATAATCTTTCCTATTTTATTAGCAATTGCATATCAAAATAAATAATATTCCTTATTTTTGCATTAATTATGAGTAATTTATCAGGGTTAACAAATTTCATATTTTTAAAAAATATTTCTTATTTTTGCATAAATATTCCCTATTACTATTTGATAATATTGTTAATTGTGTATGATTGATTTAAAGTTTATCTCTTTCAAAATCAAATTCATACTAATTAATAACAAGTAGATTTATTTTAAATCAAATCAATAATTTGTGTAGATTTACAATTGTTAAAATCTTGTGAATTTTGCATAATAAAAATAAACTAATAATTTGTGTTGAAACATGAATACACATGCATTTTAGGTAAAAAGGTTTTTTTTTCCTCAAAGAAAGAAAAGAAAATAGTTAAACAACCTATGCGTGTCTCGAATATTCAATGGGACCCAACTCACAAATAACACTTACTGACGCACATATTTTAATTGTGTAACGTAACTTTAAAAAAAACCACAGGATTGAATGAATCCATGTTATTTTTAAAAGTTTAGGCTGCGTTTGATACACATCATAGTATAAAATATGATAGTATAAGATAAATAAAATAAGGTATAATAGTATAAATAAGTCGATAAGCTCTTATACTATTAAACATTTAATACAAATATTATAAGTAACTTGATAGTATATGTAACTGTTTAATATGACTATACTACTCTTATCCCCAACCATCACCCTCCTCTTTATTTGCAACCTAGCAGAGAGACCAGAGAGAAAATTCACCGCCATCCACAGTCCACCTGCATCCGGTTGTCCCCACCTCGTGTGTTCGTCCTTACTGTGTGCCAGCAACCACACAACCTTTCACCTGCTACTAGCGTTGTTCTTTATCCAACGACAGTGACGATGCAACACAGATCTGGGCTGGTCACAGTGGCATGCAGTGGTCTTGGGTTGTTGTTGTTCGAGGTGGCACGACATTGAGGGACGGTGGCCTCGCGGTGGCTTGGATCTACAAAGATAGTTCTGGTTTGTGCGCAGATCTGAGCTGCAATGGTGGAGGCACAACGGAGGAAAGCAGAGGCTGATGGAGGCTTCACGTGGACGACCAGTTGTGGTGCTTCTTCATGGATCTGGCAGTAGAGGCACAATAGGGATGGCGGCTATGGGTCTAGTTATAGGGCACATGGTGTCTAGGTCATTGGTGGGGCTAGGTCGTGGTTGTGCTTGTTAATGAGGATGAAGTTCTTGGTGAGAGACTTGGATTGAGAGGGATGAAGTTGAGGGGCAGGATGTGAATAGATATCTGTTTATGGGTGAATTTGGTATAAGACAAATTCTAACAAACAAATATATTTTATCAGTCGAATGTGAGTTCAGAGTTATGTGATAATCTTGTTTGAAAAGGAGCTTTTAAGAAATTGATGGGTAACGTGTAAAATGTTAAGTGCAAAGAAACTTTAAATTGCAGAGAAAATAAATTATAAGAAATGTAAAGTGCTAAAGATTAAAATGCAGAAAATAAAGGTATAGAAAGTTTAAATGCAGGAAATGTAAAAGTACAGTAAGTTTAAAGTGCAGAAAATGTAAAACGCATGAATTTAAAGTGCATAAAGAGTAAAGAAATTTAAAAGACAAGGCTTGAAAATAAAGAATTTAAAAAGACATTGCATTAATGTAAATTGCTGGGAATGAAAATGGAAGTCATACTTGGAGTCAAATCTGTTAATCTGCTTGAGTGAGATGTTAGGATTGTATATCCAGTAAAACCACCATTTTTACATGTGAATACTAGTATTTATAGGCAAAAAATAAAAATAACTGACTCCTAAGAAACTCACTACATTCATAGAAGTTATGCCACGTTCCCACTAATATCTTAATTTACGACAATAACCAACTCTTGTCGAATTCAGAATTGGTAACTTTTATTTTCGATGAAACCAACCCTTGGCCATTTGAGAGTTGACCACCACTTGAACCTCTATCTGACTGTTGAGACCCTTATTTGTCGAATGTCTCAATGGTATCATCCGACTAAAAACATTATCTTCGTTGAATCATCAAACTTCGTCGAATATCACTTGTTCATCGAGAATATCATTGTCAAATTAGGACTTGTATTTTTTTTTACCCCCAACAGATGCCCCCCAAAATTTTTCTTTCGACGCTACTAGAAGAAAGATAAATTTTAACCTTATCTTCTAGTTTCAATCCGATGTCAAGACCTTATCAAAATATCTTTTTCGAAATTATTTTGATTTGATTTTCAAAAATCTAATAAAATCTTCCGTGGATTTTTTGAAAGCCACAACTGCTACTTATCATTTCAAACATTAAATAGCCGTTTCTTCCTAAAAAATAAGGATCATATTTATCCCTTTTCTGGAAAACAGTTTTTTTACGAATATCACGCATCCTCTTACCTTCTTTATTGTTCATCACTTCTTTAAATTTCACAGAAACACGCCACTTTTACTCCATCTTTTACTATTCATCATTCTCCACCTTATTTTCGCGCGTCTTTTCTGTAAAAACTTCTTTCAACAATGGCTTCTCACTCTCAATCTGTCAATGAACCATCAGTAGATTTGGGCAACCACGCTGTTGTTCAAGACCCAGTTCTAGAGAAATCTGAACTGTAGAATCTTTCCAAAGTAATCCTTCCTATCAATGACCTTTCACTTTCTTTAGATCCTCCAGCTATTTTTTTGGGCCCAGTTTTGCCCAAAGAACTTATTACCAAAGAAATTCAAAGCTTTTTCCCTTGCAAAAATCCAAAAGAAGAATGTATTTTGGCTTCTCTCCCTTTCATCCCCATAAGTTATTTTAATAAATCTGAGAGGCTTTTTAGAACCCTACCTGACCAAATCAATGGGTATCTTGATTGGCTTAATAGAGTTCAAGCCTCTAAAGAAACTTCATGGAGGAAATCAGGTATTTTCGACTGCATCCAATTTCATGTTACCCCATAAAAATGGATTCTTGTATGTTTGGTGCGTCCTTTTTCTTTTGGAACGAAACCACCAATTATTTTCAATTCCCTTATGGCATGATGGGACCTACGCTTTTCGACGTGGCTTCCATAAATGGTCTTCGACTAGATAGGAAAGTCATAACTCCTATCCTTCTACCCTTGAATAACATAGACATTTATTCAAAAGCCCCAACTTCTTTTTCAAACTTTGTTAATTTCTATTCTTCATCAGATGACCCTGTGTCTGACGAAAAACATGTGGCTTTTCTTCTTCTTTGGTTGTCGGCCTATGTTCTTTGTACTAAATCAGGTCAGGTGTCAAAATCCTATCTTTATCTTGCCAACCTTCTTCATGAAGGTCAGGAATTGACTTTCGGTCAGTTCCTTCTTGCCAATCTTTACTTTAGTATTAGCGATATCGTACAAAGTATTAGGTCTCAAACAAAGAAAACCAACGTTGGTGGCCCCATATGGTTGCTGCAACTCTGGCTAAATGCCATTCTTGGAGACTATCTAATCAACACTTCTCCTTCGACAATTTCTTCTACTACTTATGGCATTAGACTTTGCCATGTCAAGCATGAAAAAATTCACAAGCATCACTCAGAGAATTTTATGCATTTTTTCAGCATTTTTCATTCTATTTCCTTCAATACTGAAGACATTTATTTTGCACTTTTTGCTGACCATTTTTGTCGGTCCAGAGTGGTTTACTCGACCACTAATTTCTGACAACCTTTCCACTCAAGCCGACAATATTTCTATCTGGTCAAATTTTCTTTGTTGGCAAGTGTTAGTTGTTGGCCTTCCTGGTTTAACAGACAATCTTTTAGAATTGCACCTGTCAAATTCAGTGGCTCAACAACTAGGATTCTGCCAGGCCATTCCAACTTCATTCTCTTAAAAAGCCAAAGAACACTTTATTAATGGCTGCTTACAAGACATATCAGATCTTGTACGGGTTGCTATGAAGAACGAGAGATACAAACAACATTTTTTATTTCCCCTTTCACACCTTATAGAGGGGTTATCCTAGATTTTGTCGAATAGTGGACTACATATTATAGTCCTTACTATATCGACATTGATGTTTGTCAAAGCCGTATAACTAAAAAACTCGTTCCTGTGCAGGATCAAGAGCCTTCGACAAAAACCAAAGGTAAACATATTCAAGATATTAGAGTTTTTGAGAAATACTACAAGATCAAGTGGGACTACAAGTATCCTAGCACAATTGTTCGACACTGTGAAGAAGTCATGGCTAAACAAAAACAAATGCATAAGGAAAAATGCTTCATTAACTTCATTGCGGTTTCTATAAAAAACCCTTTAGCACGGCTTGAACCTTTTCAAGTTCCTTTTCCAAAATCAGTGTCTCTTCCTTGTGCTCGTTTTGGTTTGGCTGACGAATTCCCAAGTAAACCCACCAGGGCTGGTAACTTCTTCACTTCTGATAGGATCCTTTCTGCGAGTAACATCTTTCTTACAAGAACTCCAGAAGTTACTTTTACTCGTCGTTTTGCTTCGTCGTATGAACAATTTGCCAAAAATACCCGAGTCATCACTAAATTGCTCGAAGGTACTTCTTTTGATTCTGATATCAAATCCTTATTTCATCAACTGATTACTTTTTTTTATAGCAACTCCATTGAAAAGACCCTTAGAGTACAAGCAACCAGAAGAAAGAGAAGAGGAAGAAATAGAAACTTCTGCCTTAAAAAAGAGAAAAAGCAAGAAAACTCAGAATCCTCATATCCCAAAAGCCCCAAAGGCTAAATCAACTAGAGCAGCATCGACGAAAAGTCCTGCTAAACCCAAAGCTGCCACTAAGCCTTCTAAGGCAAAAACTTCCAAGGTATATATATATATATATATATATATATATATATATATATATATATATTCTTTCTTTCTACCAAACTTAAAAAACTTGATCTCAACTTGTCAAAACTAAATCTTTTGTCCAATCTAGGTTAGTGACTCGACTCCTACTTCTTCTGTCGAAATTATTGAGTCTCCAAGCCCATCTTCTGAAAATCCTCTGAAGGTATAATTTCTGTTACTTCTTTTTTTGTATATCTTGGTAAATTCTCATCTCATTTTACCTTTGCAGAAGAAAAAGAAGAAGACTTAATCCTCAAGTTCTAGTTTGAAACCTACCACTGAACTTGAAGCAGAAACCACTTCTATCCCTCTCAAGGTAAATACTACCCGACACAATTTCTTCCTTACGAATTGAAAACTTCAAGACTTGATTCAATAATTTGATCTTTCTTGTTTCAGGATCTAGAGGCTGAACAAATTGTTGAAAGTCCTTTAGGACCCATCGTCGAATTATGCGCTGAGGATCAAATTCGATAGTCTGCTGAGGTAAAATCTTCCAAGTCTTTTAACTGAAAAATCCTTTTGATTTCATTTGTCCTGACATTGCCTTTGTTTTCTATAGCAATTGATAAATCCTGTTATACCCGACAGTCCTACTAGGCAAAGCAATGAGAATCCTTCTCTAGAGGATCAAGTTTCTCCAGCTCCTGAAATACCTACTATCTCCTTACCTCTCCTGACAGAAATCCAGGGTGCTTGTTCCTCCCAAATAAATGAAGACAATCGTGTCAAAATTGTTTCGAAAGAATTCGACATGAATGCTCTCTTAGCTAAAATTGCACCTTCCAATCTGCCTCCACCATCTCAAATCCATTCTACTGTCGCAAAACCAGAAAATACTGAGGACACGGAGGTAGGTTTGGATGAATTGATATCCATGCTGTCAGGTAGTCATAGAAGTTCTCCACGGTCAACTCGCTTCTCTACACAGCCGGGACAAGATTCCAGTGACTCTTATGTTACTGGACTTTTGGTAGAGTTGAAGAATGTCTTTACCTACTCCTTTGAGCAATTAAGTTCCAACCAACCGCTTCAAGAAAGAATACTGGCCATTGTGACTGAGTTGGAACCTCTCTCTCAACAACTTCCAATAACCAGTCGAGCTCTTCCTTCGACTATCAAAGATTTTCTCCAAAACTTATCTTTGAACATGCCTACTATTCGTCAAATCATACCTGCTTATGATAAAAAACTTCAAGAAAAATCCAAGATCTTAAAGCAGCTGATTGACGCAAAGAATGAGATAAACAAATTAAAAAGGCTATCTTGTTGATGGAAAAAATAAGGAGGTAGAACTAAACAAAGAAATTGAAGACTTGGAGAAAAAGCTTGAAGAAACTCGCCGTCGAAAGCAAAAACTCAGCACGACTTTGCAACAGGGGGATACAAAGCAGCAAAGCATTATCAACAACTCGAAACAATGGGTTGTCGAGACCAAAGCTGTGCTAGCAGATATACATTCTCTTAAACCAGAATATCAAAAAGCTTGTGCCAATAAACGAACTTTGGAAGAATCCTAGGAAGTTTTGCAGAGAATTTAATTGTATTGGTCTTTTTTTTTTATATACTGTCGGTTTGATAATCTGACAGGATTTGTATGGCCTTTCAGGTCAATACTTAATAAACATCCTCTTTGATCAATTCTCAAAACATTTTTTTTATTGCTCCATAATTCTATACTCTTAAATGCTCTTTTATTCTATTTTTTTTCAATGCATCTCGTAACTGTGCATCATAATTAATTTAATTAATTATAATGAAAGTTACAAAACATTGCGTAATGACTTCTTCTACAAAAATCCTCTATAAATAGTGTCCTCTGAGACACCAGGATGCAAAAGAGTGTAATCTAACCCTTTCCTTCTCCCTTTCCAGCGAAATTCACCATATCATCAGATAATTTCCTCTTCTCTCAATGGAAAAAATGGAAGAAGGTCTCTGTATTAATGGTGATGCTTATCTTGGGCTTCAGTAAGAATCATAATATTCCTGATGAGCTTCAGTAATCATCGTAACAACCCAGTGTTTCTAAAACACGGTTGTTATGATGTGGATAACTCATCATGGAGTAGACGACCAACCAACATCTCGTTCAGGACAAGTTAAAGGTCGTCTACTTCTTCCTCTTCTTCAAGTCCCACGAGCTCAAACGGAACACATGCTTCAGTTGGGGAAAAGCTTCTGGTTATTTTAGAATAGGTCTATTTTTCTCTGTAATATTCTGACAACTTAAACAAGTTGTAATATCAGTATATAACTTGTAACTATCGAATATATGAATGATATTTTATTTTTACTCATTGTCAATCTTTACTTCACACATTGTCGGTTTATATGGCTTCAAATATTTGCCATTAATTGACTTAACTCTCAAACCTGAATTAACTTCGACAAGTGCATAAGCATTCCCAGAAAATACTTGAGTAATTTTAAATGGTCCTTCCCATTTTGGAGACTATTTTCCATATTCTCGACAACTCTTATCCATGGGCAAGATTACTTTCCAAACCAAGTCATCAATCTTAAAGATTTATACTTAACTCGATTGTCGTAAAACTTTGCAATTCTTTCTTTTTGTTGAATCAAGTTTTCTAAAGCAACTAATCTTTCATCACTTAATTCATTTAATTCATCAAACATCAAGTCCCAATAATGTTCAATTAGTAACTCGTCTTGTTTTTGAATCCGAATTAATTGAAGGTTAATCTCAACTGGTAACACTGCATCATGACCATAAACTAACTTATATGGTGAAGTGTCCGTCGATTCTCTTGATGAATTTCTATATGCCCATAGAATTTGATTAAGAGTATTATGCCAATTTCTAGACTGTCAACCAATATGCTTTTTAATCAGACTTATGATTATTTTATTCATGGCCTCTACTTGGCCATTTGCTTGAGCATAATATGGAGTCGACGTAATCATTTTAATTTTTCTAGAATTGACAAATTCGACAACTTTCTTTCCAATGAGCACCGTTCCTTAGTCAGTTGTCAAAGTTTGTGGTATTCCAAACCTACAAACTATATTGTCTTCTATAAAATCAATTACTTCTTGTTGGGTAACTTCTTTTAAGGCTACAGCCTCAACCCATTTTGTAAAGTAATCAATTCTAACTAAAATATACTTGTGTCCTTTCAACAATGTAGGATGAATTTGACCTATTATATCCAAAGTCCATCCTCTGAAAGGCCAAGGTTTAACAATGGAATGTAATTCACTACCAGGAACGTTCTGTATATGGCTATGTTTTTGACATTCTTCATAAGATTTAGCAAACATTATACAATCCTTTACTAGCATAGGTCAATAATACCTTTGTCGTCGAAGGACCCATTTCATTTTATCACTTGCTTGATGAGCTCCACAAATTTCTTCATGGACCTCTGCTAAGGCAATATAAGCCTCTGCTTCACCTAAGCAGACCTCTAAATTTCCATCGACAGATTTTCTATACAAAGCCCCTCCTAATATTACAAATTTTGACGCTCTGTATTTGAGCTTCCTGTCCACATTTTGACTTGGATTTTCCAAATAACTTAATATTGGCTGTCTCCAGTCATTAATTATCAAAATATCATTTTGTAGTACATCTCTTTCTTCTAATGGATATAAAAGTTCTCTAATCTCCATTAGATTAGTCAGGACTTTGGATGAAATTTTATACCCAGAGGCTATCTGTGCTAATTCATTAGCCTCTTCTTTCAAATTTCTAGGGATATGTTCGATAATAACTTCGTCGAATCTCTTCATTAACTTACTCGCCACAACACAATATTTGGTCAGATTATAACTGACACATTTATATTCTTGTGTGAGTTGCTTAATGACTAACTGTGAATCCCCAAAAATATGCACATTACATGCTTTCATTTCTATTAATATTTCTAACCCGATAATTAAGGCTTCATACTCAGCCTCATTGTTTGAGCATATATATTTAAGTTCAAACATGAATTTAGTTGGAGTACTTTGAGGAGAAACAATTAAAATTCCTACTCCAACTCCATTTTGATGCCTTGAGCCATCAAAATATAAGCGCCAAGGTTTTAACCCGACGAAATTTATGTTATCAACATCCAAACATGGATGGTTAGCCAAAAAATCAGCAATTGCTTGGCCTTTGATAGCTTTCATTGGAACATATTGTAAAGAGAATTCTGACAAAGTAACGGTCCATTTACCAATACATCCATTTAATATTAGTTTTGACAACATATACTTTATTACATCAGTTTTTGACATAACCAATACATTACAAGGCATCATATAATATTTAAGTTTAGTACATAAGAAGTATAATGCTAAACAAAGTTTCTCTATTGCACTATATCTCCTTTCAGCATCATTTAAAACTCGATTAAGATAATATACAACTCTCTCGACACCATTTTCATCTTGAGCCAACATACTACTTATAGTATCATTTGACGCTGATATATACAATTTCAACAGTCTATGAGGCACTGGAGGCATCATGACCGCAGGGTTTATCAAATATTGTTTAATTTGATCGAATGCTTCTTGATGACAAGACTCTCATACAAAGTCTTGTGCAGCCTTCAACTTGATTAATGAGGCAAAAATTCTGGTTCTTCCCCGATAAATTGGAAATGAATCTTCTTAAAAAGTTTACCTTCCCCAGGAAAGATTGTAATTCCTTCTTATTTGTCGGAGGTACGGCTTCCAAAACTGTCTTGGCTTTATTTTTGTCCACCTCAATACCTTTTTTATGGACTAAAAAACCTAAGAATTTAGCAGTTGACACTCCAAAACCACATTTCTCTGGATTCATCTTGAGGCTATGCTTTCTCATCCTGTCGAATGTCTGCCTCAAGTTTGTCAAATGACTCTCTTTTGTTTCTGACTTGACAATGACATCGTTGATATACACCTCCATAAATTTTCCAATAACATCATGGAAGATTGTATTTATTGCTCTCTGATAGGTGGCCCCTGCATTCTTTAAACCAAAAGGCATGACTATCCATTCATATGTCCCAATAGCTCATGGACATCTAAAGACAGTTTTTGACACGTCCTCCTCGGTTATAAAGATTTGATTATAACTTGCATGGTCATCCATAAAACTTAACAATTCATGTCCAGATGCGGCATCAACCAACATGTCCGCAATTGGCCTTGGATATTCATCTTTAGGTGTAGCAGTGTTTAGATTTCTAAAATCTACACATATTCTTAACTTATCATTTTTCTTAATTACAGGAACAATATTAGAAAGTCATTCGATATACCTGGTTGTTCTGATGAACTTGGCTCTGAGCAATCTTTCGACCTCTTCCTTTATCTTCAAAACCACCTCGGGTGCAAATCTTCTATTAGCTTACTTTACAGGTCTGCAACCTTCTTTCAATGGCAGTCTATGCTCGACAAGATCTCTACTCAAACCAGGCATTTCAACGTAATCCCATGTAAAGCAATCTTTATATTCCCTAATTAATTTAACAAGATTTTCTTTGAACTCCTTTGGCAAAAATGAACTCACAAATATAGGCTTTCTGTCTGTTTCAGTGCCCAAGTTTATTTCTTCCAAAGGATCTTCTACCTCTACACTTTGTCTTTCATCAAGTCCTTTCTCAAAACCCAAAGGACCGTCATCTATTATGCAATCTGACAATACACCTTCAGTGGTGTACACAGCCCTGTTGGCCAAATAAGCCGACAGTCGATCCAACTAATTAACACTCATGGCTAGTGCTTGGCTGATCCATTTCGGCCTTGTTCATTAATCGAATGCCAAACTGATCCATTAAGCATGTTTCAAGTGCATCTTTGTCGATAACTCCATTATTTGCCTTGATTGGCTTGACATTTGGTGCATAGATTTTAAAATTGACATGAAGCTGTTATAAATAGCAAGGACTATCATTTGCCTCTACTATTTCCACTTGATCATCTGCATTCCAAAGAATAAGTTTCTGATGAACCGTTGATGGTATTGCTCCAACGGCATGTATCCAATCTCTCCCTAGTAGAAGATTGTAACTGGATTTTGTTGGAATTACGACAAACAATGTCGACCTCTTAATGGATCCAACTTGTATATTCAACATCACTACTCCATCTGACAGGGAAGTTTTGCCACTGAAATCAGTAACAATCATGTTAGTTGCCATCAAATCAGACTCATTCTTCCCAAGTTTCTTTAACATTGCCCTTGGGATCAGATTGATAGTTGCCCCTCCATCTATCAAGACTTTATTTGTCGGCTTGCCTTCTAGCAAAGCCTTGATGTGCAATGGGCGGAGATGAGTCTTTTGTTCCTCTGTTGACTTTTTAAAATATGTTGTATTGTCGAACACAGTTAACATATTATCTTGACAGAAAAGCCAATGATTATCGAGGTCATCCAAGTCTTCTTCATTCTCTCTTATATATTCAATTTCGTGATACCCTTCGAATTCAGCAGGTATGATCGAAATCAAGTTCACATTCATTGACTTCAAGAATTCCTCTTCATCTAACTCTTCATGACTTTTATATCCACCAAGCTTGAGGTACTCTTCCGATGGCAAACTACTATCCATAGCCATTATGATGTCATCTAGATTTTTGTCCAGATTGAAATTCATGTCGATTTGTTCATTATCGCCAAAGCCTAAAAGATCATCTGGATCAGTCAAGGCTTCAATAACTTCATCAACTGTCAAATCCATATCTATAATTTGGCAATCAGGCTTCGCCAAATCTCTTTTCCCCTTGATTATGTCGAGCATTTTCTTTTTCCACTCGACATCTTGGTCAGGATCTTTCAGAACTTTTAAGATTTCTTCCTTCGACCAATCTTCATCATCACTATTGCTTTTGTTCCCAACTATTTCTCTTATCATTTTATCAACTTTCAACCTAGCCATGTCCTTACTTTCATTAACTGCCAAATTGTTTTCCTTTGCTTCTTTTTCTGCTGCTCTAAGTCCAATCGGCTATTTCCTTCTAATTTTGTTTGAAGTAGGCCCTTGAACTTGTTTCCCTTTCTTTATCTCTGTAAGTTTTTCTTGTCGGAGATTGTTATTCCCATTCGACCATTCAACTTCATTTGTTGTCGGCTCAGCTGGGATTGCCTCCCTTGTATCTGCAAATTCTTTTCTGACAATACTTTTCAATTTCTTGTCATCTTTATTTTCATCAAGTGCTGGCTTAACCTCGACTACTAAACATCCCATTTTTGTTGGTTGTTCTTTGATAACTAAACCCTCAGCCAAATTCCTTCTCTTCTGGGCCTGTCTCAACCTCTGCAACCTTCTTTTTCGACTCTTTGACATTGGTAAAGACTTTGATGGCCCTACTACATCCTGACCAATCAAAACTTCATCTTGGTCAATTCTACTATGTTTGTAATCTTTATTCCAGAATGGTTGATTTTTCTGAAACCTATTCTTCTTGGCAGCCACGTTTCATCGAAAATACGTGTAACTTACCATTATAAAATTTTTAACCCATCTATTTACAGCAACATTGGCAGGTGGTACTCTGGTCCTAGCTGATCCTACGCAACTCCTGGGAAATGCATTGCTCCCCATAGATCCACTAGATGACTCGACCAACTAGCCATTCATATTAGGCCTTGGCATATAGATTGGCTTAGGCTTTGGAGTATAAACTGGCTTTGGAGTATTGAAGGGCTGTTGTGATTTTCTAACTTTCATGTCAAAAAACTTCTTTTTACGTTGTAAATTACCCTTTTGCTCCTCAGCAGCTTTCTTTGTAACAAATTCATTATACACTGCATTGCATCTTGAACATAACCTTACTTTACCTTTTTCTTTCTTCCTTTCAAGGAAATTTTTAAGAGATTCTCCTGATTTAGGATAAACGTCCATTGTATCTTCCATGTCAATGTCGAATCCCTATAAATTCCTTATGTTGATCATTCAACATTTAAAGGAACCTGTTGATCGACGTATGAAATCCCAGCCTGAAACGAATCTGTATCAACTTTCATATCCGCCTTAGGTGTGTCAACAAACTTCAAACGACCATCCATTAGTGCCTTCTGAATCAAATCTCTGAAACAAATACATTCATTAGTAACATGACTGAAATTGTTATGAAACTTACAATATTTTCGGTCTTTTATTTCATCAGATTTTAATAACTTATGGCCTTCCGACAATTTAATATGTTTATCTTTTAACAATAAATCAAAGATTTTATCAGTTCTTGTTACATCGAATGTATATATGTTTTTCTATTGACATAACTCATTTTTTCCTTATTTCTTATAGGCTGGAGAGCCTGACACACATAACGAGGACCATTCTGAAGTTCAGCAATGTTGACTTCAAATTCGTCATTGCTATCTTCAGTTTCATTGTCGGATTCACCTAATTTGACGAATGCTACTTTCTCCCTTTTAAGGAATCTCTTTTGTTTATGAACCTTTTCAGCTTTTAGTTGTTCTATTTGCCTAACCTTTTCACCTAGTTGGGCAAGATCAACTAAATGTTAGTTCACTAACTTTTTCCTTATGTAATAGTCTAAACCTCCTGCAGCAATTTTCATTATTTCTGCTTCAGGTATAGGAGTAAAACATCTACTCCTCATTTATCGAAACCTAGATAAGTAATCTTCTACTGTTTCATTATACACTCTCTTAATATTGAAGAGATCTATAAGTCCAACTTTCAAATCCCCTCTGAAGAATTGATCATGGAAACTTCTTTCTAATTGAGTCTAATAGTGTATCGAATTTGGTCTCAATGTCGAAAACCAAGAGAATGCATTTTTAGTAAGGGAGCTTGGGAAAAATCTCATTTTCAGGCCTTCAATAGTGACCAATTCTCCCATTTCTATTGTATACCGTGTGATATGTTCGACGGTCGATTCTCCATTTTCACCAGCAAACTTTAAAGTTTAGGAATTTTAATTCCTCTAGGCAATTCTGCTTGTTGTACCCACTCAGGAAACGCTGAAACAAAATAGGTTAGTTGGCATATCCAACATTGAATCCAAATCTATTCAGCACCTGTTCCATTACTTGGTTTACATTTTGCTCAATTACTTGGTGCCCCCCAAGATTTTGTCGAAGCAATCTCATGGCTGCACCATTTCTAGCCATTTGATCCTCATCACCTCAATGAAGCATATGGACATTACCATATTCCAAGTGTGGCTGATCATTTTGCCTAGGTTGTTCTAAGTTTTGTTGATTTTATCCCCCATTTTCCTGAGGTATAACCATTTCTCTGTTTACTCTAGGCTGGGTTCCTTGCACATTTTCATTGGCCAATTCACCTATCCCCAAAGCTTGATTTAGCCTTGCCATTTGCTAGGCCAATGCGCTGCAAGCATTATTTGTGTTTTCCATGATTGGTGTAATCATAACACTCATTTGCTGAGTGAACATATGCATCATTTCATGATTACTTTCATCCATTTGTTGTCGAAAACTGGCCAAAGAATTTGTAGTTGGCCCAGTTACATTCTGAGGAATATCTCTCGACATATTTGGAAATACAAGTCCCAAATTCAATCTCTCCTGTTGAAAAGGGGTTGGATTACTTGAACTTGCAACTCCTATTCCTTGGCCATTAAAACTTGCTAAAGCCGAACTTATTTGTGGTTGGCCTTGTGAGACTACCGTTTGGCCTATAGTATTAGCCAAAATAGAACCAAGTCCCATTTGTGCCAACACAGGAGGGATATAATTTGGTGGCAAACCATATTGTGGTGCCAACCTTAAATTTGAATTCATTACACTTTCATTACTTGGTTGATTTGGTGATGACTGAGTTACTCCAGGCACCACTTATTCTAGCACTAGGTTACTTTTGAGAGTACCAGTTGCTATTATATCAAACACAGGACCCGTACTAACAATGGTTAAAGGTGATGCAGTAACGGCTGTCGCAGGTGGTACACTAACTTCAACTAAAAGTGCATTTGACGCCTGGTTATTTGCGTTACTCATAATTTGCGTATCTTGAGAAGGGCAAGAAAATACTAACTTTCCACTTCTTAAACGCATAAAACCATCTTCTTATAAAGAGGTTTGTGACACTATGAGTTACTTTGAACTCATCCCACCGGGCGTGCCAATTTGTTTATGGGTGAATTTGGTATAAGACAAATTCTAACAAACAAATATATTTTATCAGTCGAATGTGGGTTCAAAGTTATGTGGTAATCTCGTTTGAAAAGGAGCTTTTAAGAAATTGATGAGTAACGTGCAAAATGTAAAGTGCAAAGTGTAACACTCCCCTCAAGGCACCACATTTCTGACTACCAACTCTCAATCTAAAAATTAGTACATAAAAAGTTTGAGTTATAAAAAGTGAGTTTTAAAATTTTTTATTACAGAAACATAAACTTACTGTAATCCATAAGTATTACTAAAAATATATTTAAACTGATTAATATACAATATTGACACCAATTAATATTTAACAATTTAAAGAGAAATATAAAACTAACAGACTCTCTTTTTAACAGTAGCAAACCCATCACGGGTCCTACTTAATAGCACGGTACAACACTAACGAGAAAACTTAGCATACTTATTCCTTCTTGTATCCATCTTGATGCATTAGACATCTGTTCTACATCTGTTCTTTGTTAACACTGTTCGCTATCGAGTCTGGAATGGTCATTCTCTGATGTTGTCTCTGATCTCAGAGTATTTATCTCCCGTATGTCTAAGACAACTCGTTCCATCTATTATTCAATTTTAATAATACAAATACAGCAAAATAATATAACAAAGAGGTGAAATCACCTACACCAATACCAACATGGTAGCACAGAGATAACACAAACAATATATCATATAGGTATATTATACCAGAATTCCTATAATGCACTCAACATTAATCAACTATCATCATCATGCCATTAACATTATTATCATCACATAATAATCACAATAATGCCATCAACATGATTATCATCACCATCATCATCCAATATTCCTCAATTATTATATCATGCAGATATAGATACTCAGATTTATGCATATGTTATGCATGTAGACTCAATGTCCTACTCCATAGAGGTTTTCACAATTTCGAGAAGAATGCTCTGTTAATTGTCAGCCTTAGCCCAAAGACAATCTTCCAGATTAGCCCACAGACAATGCCCAGCCTTAGCCCATAGACAATTGTCTAGCTTTTGAAAAGAATCATGTTCTTGTCGGGTATCATCAATGCATTTAACGGATCAGATCGCCAAGTGGCATATGGTCCACCAGTAGCCACGTATTGATATCCACCGGTCGATCCGCCGCGCCTTGACGCACCCTAAGATCCATCATAGACCTCGCTATCAATTCATATTTCCTCTTCAACCACAAGGGTCCCAATAGCATCAACTATCAATTTTTGTTCAATTCAAAATCATCATATGCCTCAATGCATATCTTTTCAATGCATGTTTCAATGCACCAATGCCAATCATAGGCAAAATTCACACTTTCCAATGCATGTTCAACGCACCAATGTCAATCATAGGCAAAATTCACACTTTCATATTCAGGGTCCACACATTGGCCCATTCTCGCTTTAATTTCATTATCTCAAAATCGTGGTCCACACACTAGCCCAACAAGAATCATCTTGTATTTTAACAAACAAATCATATTATCGCGTTTTCATAGTCATAAAACACTTTCGTCGTGTTTTTACAATCGCACAACATTTCTACTACATTTTCAAATCACATATAAATTTTTCAACGTTTTCATCAATCACGTAAAAATATTTACACGTTACTCAAATCGCGTAGCGATTTTCCACCATTTTCATAATCGCGTAACTTAAAAATCATTCTTTTAAGTCGCGTAAACCATTTTCCATCATTTTCAAAATATTTAAACATTTTCCAAATCGCGTAAAAATATTTCAACGTATTTCAAATCGCAGTAGCTTAAAAATCACGCTTTTTAAGTTACGTAAATCATTTTTCACCATAATTCCATTAGGAAAAATATTTCTCAACCTTCAAAAATTTATTTCAACCTTTCTCAAAATAATATGACTACTCACATTATTTTCCACATTTTCTTACTCAAGAAAATCTTTTTCATAATATATTTTACAAATTCACAATTCCATTGAATTAAATCAATGTTTCTAACTTTAAAAATTACTAATGCTCTCCAAAACCCAAAGGATGAGTTACACGTTAGAAAATATCAAATCACTATTATATTCTCTATTTTTTTCAAATAAATTCTAAAATCAATTCTCTTCAAAATAAATTGAGGTGTGTTTGAACCTCTCTTTTCGTCTTTCATAAACGAAATTCCATTTCTCAAGTGATAAAATACTCTGATTCCCTTTCCGAATTCCTTGTACTAAATCAAACTATATTTCCACTTTGTTTCCATAAAATCAAGGCATTACAAGCCTTCAAAAACGTGGACATGACTATTGAAATCATCAAAACATTTTTCCTTCTAAGTCAATATGGTTTTACACAAACAAAACCATTAAAAATCTTTTACAAAAACCGTGAGCACTTGGTCTTTGAAATCAAATCATTTGTTCATTTTTCATTTTCACTTTCTTTACAAATCCTTAAAATCAACATTGTCCTTTTTCATTTAAAACTCTTGATTAGTAAAATCCTTAGAAACTTTTTACACAAAATAAATCAATAAAAATCCTTCTCAAAACCGTGACCACTTCTTCCTGAAAAACAAATCCTTTGTTTATTTTCCTTGCTTTTCTAATCATCCAATTTTATCATTTATGAAGATATTAATTTATGAACACCTATTTTAAGGTGTCTTGGCCGAAATCCTCTTGGTCTTTGGAACCAAAAATCAATTTCCTTTCTATCATCAAATCATGGCATACACATACATATTCAAATATATATCACAAGCATGCCATAATCAAAGCAATAAATCATGCAAATCATGTCAAGCATAGGCAAATAATCAAAACACATAAACATACACAAATTATTACATGACCATGGATATGAATCCTCACATGGATTCACCATCCTTCAAATACACAAACCATCTCTCACCACCATACTTGGTTGGTGAGATGAATCTCCCTCTTACCTCTTGAAGATAATCAAAAGCTCTTTGTTTTGCTTCTTTTTCCAAGTCCTTCACCACCAAGGGCTTCTCAAATACAAAACAAAGCACACACATAATTAATATATATACAAGACTTGAATAAGAAAACATGGATTAAAATCATGGTTAGAACCTTGAAAATCAAAAGAAAAATGAAGATTAATAAACTTCACCATTAAAGCTTCAATCTTTAGCTTGAAGAACAAGGTTGAAGATGAATGATTTAGATAAAATCTCCAACATGAAAGTTGCTTAGAATATCATGGAGATTCAAGATCTATGGTTGGATGAAATTAAAAGAGATTGGATGGTGATTTTAGGTGGTATGGCCAAAATTCCTCTTGAAGAACAAAGATGGAATTTTTGATTTTTGTGAAGGAAAGGTTTCTTAAACTTGGTTAAGGTAAAGAATGAAGTGAAAATACTTAGTTTTCCTTCCACCAATTTCGTAGAGCTCCTTGGAAAATCTCTAAAAATCATAAACAAATCTTAAGATCAATAACAAGTAAAAGAATAGGTAAACCATGGTTCAAACATGGCTTAGAAAATCAAAACTAAAAGATTAGATGAAGAAATATGAACTTTACCATCTTTGGTAGAAACTTGAAGCTTGGATTTGAAACTCAAGATGAATGATTTAGTGAAAACTCATAACTAGAGATGTTCTTAGAATGATGTAAGGATTCAAGAAACTAGGTTGGATAAAATTTTTGAGTGATGGAAGGTGGTTCTAGGGTGCTTGGCCGAAATTAGCTTGGAGAAGAGATGGAGAGAAATTTTTGAAGAGCTAGCTTCTTGAAAATGATCAATAATGATCAATAAGTGACCAAGACAACTAATAATGGTCTTCAACTTTGCTTTAGCTCCTAAACAACACAAAAATCGTCCCCCCCTCCATCCATGCATTCCATAATGTTGTCATCTTTTCTAGCCACCATTTAGAGCCATTTAAGCCATTGATTAGATCAATGGTTATGATTAAGGTAGACTTTTGATTAGAAGACTTAATCTAGGTCATTAGATCTTTCCTCCTTAAAATCCTAGCCATTAGATGCATCTTCAAAAATGAAGGGTCAAGATTACTCCTTCTTACTTTTAATCCAAGGGTCATAATTAGTCATAGTCATTTTAGAAGACCAAATCTCCACCATTGATTAAATCCAAATCCAATGGTTATAAATGATCCATCTCCACCGTTGATTAAATCCAAATCCAACGGTCACAAATGGTCCTAGCTACTTTATAAGATCAAATCTCCACCCTTGATTAATTTTTCATCCAATGGTTATAAATGTTCATAGCCATTTTATTAGACCGATTCTACACCGTTGATTAAATTGATGGTTGATATCAAAGTCTTCAATATTAGACCTGCTTCCTATTGGTCCGTCAAAAGCATTAAACTTGTTTCCTATTGGTCCATCAAAAGTTGGCATAACCACTATTGTTGACGTAAGCAGTATAATTTCTATTTTTATCTGCTAAAACCCCACGAAAGAATATATTTACTGTATTTTTATCGTCCGATAATTAAATACAGTACAAAACACAGTACAATAAAATTTTTTACAACTGTTTCCGGATTCAGGTTTAGTAAGATCCCCTGTTTTCGTCTCAACAGTACAAATTTTTTTATGTGTAGAAAAATTTTCACGTTTTGGGACTCACCCTGGGCCCACGTAGGACCACTAGAGCCCACAAACAGTCCAAAAACGATCAAAGAAATATAAAAATTTATAATCATCCACAAAAATCACAAATATTAGAAAATGCACAAATATCAAAAGATTACGTAAAATAATTAAGACTTAACAATTAATAATTAAATTACGTAAAATTTTCCTCAAATTTTGAAAATTATTATTTTCCGACACTGAAGTAAATCACTCAAAACGATCAAATACGCTGATTAATAAGCAAATAATTTTACAAAGACATGTAAATCACTAAACAAGAGAAGTCATTTAAGCGTCAAAATTATGCACAACTAGTTAGGAAATTTGGGGTGTTACACAAAGAAACTTTAAATTGCAGAGAAAGTAAATTGTAAGAAATGTAAAGTGCTAAAAATTAAAATGCAGAAAATAAAGGTGCAGAAAGTTTAAATGCAGGAAATGTAAAAGTGCAGTAAGTTTAAAGTGCAAAAAACATAAAACGCATGAATTTAAAGTGCAGAAAGAGTAAAGAAATTTAAAGGACAAGGCTTGAAAATAAAGAATTTAAAAAGATATTGCATTAATGTAAATTGCTGGGAATGAAAATAGAAGTCATACTTGGAGTCAAATCCGTTAATCTACTTAAGTGAGATGTTAGGATTGTATATCCAGTAAAACCACTCTTTTTACATCGTGAATACTAGTATTTATAGGCAAAAAATAAAAATAACCGACTCCTAAGAAACTGACCATGTTTATGGCAGTTATGCCACATTCCCACTAATATCTTAATTTTTGACAATAACCAACTCCTATCGAATTTAGAATTGGTAACTTTTATTTTCGACGAAACCAACCCTTAGTCATTTGAGAGTTGACCACAACTTGAACCTCTATCTGGCTGTTGAGACCCTTATTTGTCGAATGTCTCAATGGTATCATCCGATTAAAAACATTATCTTCGTCGAATCATCCAACTTCGTCGAATCATCCAACTTCGTCGAATATCACTTGTCCGTTGAGAATATCTTTGTCAAATTAAGACTTGTATTTTTTTTACCCCCAACAATATCATATCATGTCTAATCAAGGGGGTGGGGGAGGATAGAGTAATCAGGTTAGAATAAGATAAAAAAGTTTAATCTGATTTGATTATACTATTAGGTTAAAGTACCAAACACCTTATAAAGCTTGATAGTATTAACTAATACTATCAGATCCTTCTTATCCTATCCACAAAACGCAGCCTTAAATAACTTTTAGTCGTATTACCTTTCCTTGATCTTCTTCATCCAACATCACAAGTATTGAGCTTTTTTTTTTTTTAAAAAAAAAAAAGCTTTCGTCCATGATGGAATTAGGAACAAGAAATAATGGTAGAAAAATCAGGTTACTCTTCTTAGCAAATGTGGAAATGATGGTAGCAAGCTTTCACACAGTTTTTTTTCCAAGCCCCTGTTGTTTTGCATTGCATTATGCATAATTAATGTAGAATTAATGCTACTAATAATTGGGTAGATAATATGAAAATCAATACATTTTAAATAGCACAATTCTTGTGTATGATTTCTCGTTAGATGTGCATATTTTATTGAGCTTGTGGCTGCCTAAAACATATGATGAAGCATAGAAATTTCACAGGCATCAACAAAGAAAAGTAGCATTAAAACTGTTAGATGAGAAATTCTTAAGCAGCTAATTCTCCAAAGAAAGATAATAAATTCTTAGTTGGATATACATTCTTCGAAGCAAGAAATTTTTTTTGTTTTGTATCATTTAATCTACCTTAATTATGTGAACTATCTTGAACTCCTATTTTAACTTTGAATATCATAACTGAGATGACATATATTTTATTCCACCTCAACTATAATTCTAAATTTATGTATATATATAGGGAAGGATCTACTTATATTTAGTATAAATAAAAAAATTATACATAATCTTGTACTCTTTATTTTATTGTGATTATGTGGTTATAATAAGAGATAAATGATAGTATATAATTATAATAAAATAAAAAATATAAAATTATATGTAAATTTTTTTTACTTACACTAAATATAAATAGATCTTCTTATATATATATATATATATATATATATATATATATATATATATAGAGGAGGATCAACTTACATAAGTGTAAGTCTTTTTTTGACTTACACTCATTTTTAACCGTTAGATTCACTTTTATCTAATGAATACTTTTAATGAAATCATCTCAACTATTAGATGAAAATGAATCTAATGGTTGAAAATGAGTGTAAGTTAAAACAGACTTACACTGGTGTAAACCGATCCTCTATATATATATATATATATATATATATATATATATATATATGTGAGCAATACAAAATAGTAGGCGCTTAGAATATATCTGCTAAAAATTTAATAAAATTATGCTACCATCACTTTCACCTGAAGAGACTAACTGATTTTTCTACCATTGTTTCTTATTTCCAATTCCATCAAGGATAAAAGCCTCTTTTTTTCAAAATAAAAAAAGGTCAATGCTTGTGATGTGGGACGAAGAAGAAATCAAGAAAAGGTAATATGACTAGAAAGTTATCTAGACTTTTACACAAGAACATAGATTCATTGAATTCAGTAAAAATTTTTCAGAGTTTCGTTACAAAACTCCAATATGTGTTTTGGATAAGCATTGTGGGTGAGTTGGGTCCGATTGAATATTCGAAACATGTAACACCCACCGTAGGGTACCACATTTATGTTACTTAATTACCCAAATACCCTCAAAGTCATAAAAGGTGATGTTGTGATAAAAATACGAGTTGTAAATTTTTTTTTTCTTTCTTCTTTGATAACGATAAAATAAACTTAGCGGAAAATAAAAATATAATACACCATCACACATATTTTACATCATTATACATTACACACATACTGTCAGGATTATTTTTATACAGACCATTTATCAAAACTACAAACACACTTAAATAATTACACACATATGTTTATATCAGAGTTCAAACTTGTCCAAGTTTAACTAAGTAGCAGACCCCTCAGACGGGTCCTCCTTGGGTTCCTCAGCAGATAGGAATCCTTTATGATGAGTAGCCCTACGGACAAGTGTCCGGGCTAACGATACTATGCTGATTTCTGTTGAGACATAATTTCTAGTATCCCAATGTCGCCTGATATGCAAAGAAAATTCAACATGAACAAAAATAGTCATACAGAAAAACGGATCCCAGTGAAACAACCTACTAATGTTAACAGTCAGATACCCCTCGTAAATAAGTCCTCGCTCATCGGGACTTGTTCTCTATTCTCCAGCTCCTTCGTGAAATTGTAGACGTACATAGCCAAAGAAACTAGCTCTTGACGTCATACTGTCAAAATTCTGCATTCCCAGACATGAGAAGTAGTTCCTCTTCTCCTTCTTGTACCGTTTCTTTCTCAACGTCTTCACTCAATTATAATTACAATATACAAATATACATACAAAGAGGTGAGATCACCTATGCCAATACCAGTATGGTAGCACAGAGATAACATAACAATATACTATATAAACACGTCATATTATACGTATGGCATCAACATATTATCAATCAAAATTAACATTTAATAATTACAGGAAATGCCATGTACACTAAGCAGATATTTTTAAAAAAATACAATTGTCATAATCAATATTTCACAACTATTATATCTCACAGATGTAAGCATTTATGTTAATGCATGAACACATAGACTCGATTTCCTACTCCATGGAGCTAAACTCAGGTCGAAGAAATTGATCGAAAAGATCTACCCATACCACGTGCCTCAGACCAAGTGCTATAATTATATCTTGCACATCTAGCACATACACGGCAGTCTTTGTCAGATCTCGATTAAGAATAGTGTCTCGGTCTAGATCATCGGTGTGTTGCATCGGTCTAACCCACGGTACAGAAGAGCTACCAACTGCCCATTGTGAGCAACCCGCACCCTGATGCCCCCAAGGTCAACAAGTGACCTACACTACACGTATCGCACCCACTCAAGATGTGTACGTTTCTCCTAGGCAATTGGTCATATACAGTCCATCGGACCATTTTCAATGCATGTGTAATGTACCAATTACCAACCAAAGGTAAATCACATAATTTCTCATACCAAGTGAAAATACTATTTTATGTTCGTAAAATGTATTAATGTCAATTACAGGCAAACTTCTCAATTTCTTGTACAGTATTCATATACTGATTTTGACTGTAAAGTTTACTATATAATTAACAGCGAAATCACATTATCGCATTTTTCTCATTCGCGAAATATTTTTGTCACGTTTTTACAGTCACGTAAACAACAATTTGAAATAATTTTCTGTTACGTTTAAAAATTGCGTAACAATTTTCTACTGTATTCTAAATCGTGTAAAAATATTCTTTCATTTTTAAATCGCATAGCGATTTTTCTAAAATATTTCGATTCGTGTAAAATATTTAAACACTTTACCAATCGCGTAGAAATATTTTAACATTTTTTCAAATCGCGTAACTTTAAAAATTACATTTTTAGTTACGTAATTCGCTTTTTCACCATTTTTACACTTCGTAAAATATTTCTTAACTTTAAAAAATATTATTTTGGGATTTTCTTACAATAATATAATTTCTTACTTTATTCCCTTCTTATTCTTACTCAAAATCTTTTCCGTAATATATTTTCTCAAAATCACATTTTATTGATTTAATCTTACAAACTCACATTTAGTTAAATTAATTACTGTTTCTAACTTTAGATTTCCTAACATTTTCCAAAACTAATAAATAAGTTTTATGTTAGTAAATTTCAAGTTACAAACGTATTCTTTACATTTCTAACTCACTTTTAAAAATTAGTGCTCTTAAAATAATTTGAGGTTCAAACCCTTTCAACCTCTCTTTTCTTTTATTTATGAAAATCCTACTTCTCTTAAATAACAATGTTCTAATTCCCTTTCCAAAATCCTTATATAAAAATTCTTGTATTTCATAACATCAAACAATTTTTCTAAATTGTCAAAACCTTATATATGGCCTTTGAAACCATCAAATATTTTTCTTGTAAATCATCTAAGTTCCATTCTTGTTTCTATGCAAAATAAATTAATAAAAATATAACTCAAAAACCGTGTACATTATTTTTGTAAAACAAACCCTTTTGTTTATTTTCCTTACTTCTCAAATCATTCAATTTTATCATTCATGAAAATATAAATTTGTGAACACCAAATTTGTTGGTGTCTTAGCCGAAATTTGCTTTAGTTCAAGGACTAAAAATTAACTCCATTGTTCTTGAAAAATTTCAATAAAAATCCTAGTTTTGGAAGCCCAAAACCGTGACCTCCTCCATGGCTTTTGGAGCCAAAATTGCTTATTTCAACATGCATCCATCATAATATATTTAACATACATCATCATGCATATTATAAGCATATCACACAAGCAATAAAACCATGCAAAACCATGCAAATCATATCAAACATAAGCAAATAACCAAAGCACATAAACACATACAAATTATTACATGAACATGGATGTGAATCCTCACATGGATTCATCAACCACCAAATATAAAACACATCTCTCACCACCATACTTGGTTGGTGAGATGGATCTCCCTCTTACCTCTTGAAGATCCTCTAAAGCTCCTTGCTTTGTATTTTGAACAAGATCTCCACCAACACAAATTTCGTAAACTTGAAACAAACACAAGAAAATTAGTATATCAAGCTTGAATAAGAAGAACCATGGATCAAACATGGTTTAGAATCATGAAAAAGAAAAGAAGAAATGAAGTTTTCTTTACACTTCACTTCAAAATCCTAAAGCTTGATTTTGGAAAAAGTCCTTCAAGATGAAAGAATTAGAACTTGGTATGAACTACAAAGGTTCTTAGAATGATGAAAGGATTCAAGAAGTATAGTTGTTTAGAATTGTTGAGTGATGGAAGGTGTGTTTGGAGGTGTTGGCCGTAGCTTGCTTCTTGTAGAGAAAAGGAGAGAATTTTTGCTAAGTTATTTTGCATGCAAACTTGCAATAATGGACAAAGTGATAGATAATTGTCTTCATCTTTTTCTTTGGCCTAAAAAGCCTACTCAAAACTGTCCCCCCTCTTCCTTGCATCAACAAAACCGTCCCCCCCTTCCATGCTTCATAAAAATGTGACAAATTTCATAGCCATCATCCTAAGCCATCCTAACCTTTGATTAAAAGAATGGTTTGGATTAAAATAGCTATTAGGTTTAGGTAATAGATGGAAGACTTTATTTGAGCCATTGGATCATTTTTGGCTTGCAATCTTAACCATTGAATGTGTCTCCAAAATGAAGGGTCAAGATTACACCTTCAAACTTTACATCCAAGGGTCCAAAATGGTTGTAGTCATTTTTGATGACCAATTCTCCACCATTGATCTAAATCCAAATCCAATGGTCATTAATGATCCATCTCCACCATTGATTAATTCTACATCCAATGGTTGATAATGGTCATAGCCATTTATAAGACTAAATCTCCACTCTTGATTTAATTTTGATCCAATGGTTAAAAATGGTCCTAGCCATTTTATAAGATCGATCTCATCCATTGATTTAATCAATGGTTGATATTCAAAGTCCTAAAGTGGTCATAACCACTATTGTTGACTAAGCAGTATAATTATTATTTTTATCTGCTATAACACTACAAAAAAATATTTTTATTATATTTTTATCGCCTGATAATTAAATACAGTACAAAACTATAAAAAAAATTTCTAAAACTGTTTCTGGATTTAGGTTTTGTAAGATCCCCTGTCTCCGTCTAAACAGTACAAAAAAATTTCACTTTGCGGGACCCACTTAGGCCCACGTATGGCTACTTGGGCCCACATACACCCCTGGGCCCACAAACCGTAAAAAAAATTTCATAATCATCCACAAAATCATAAAAATTAGAAAACTCACAAATATCTAATCCGATTATGTAAATTAATTAAGACTAAACAGTAAAAATTAAATTACGTAAATTTTTCCCCGACCCGAAAATTTTTATTTTCATGACACGGAGCAAATTACTCAAAACGATCAAATATACAGACAGAATATTCAAAATAATTTTACAGTATCCAGAAATTACTAAACAGTAAAATTCTGTTAACTGTCAAAATTACTGTTCCTAAGATAGAAAGTTCGGGGTGTTACAAAACACGCATACGTTATGTAACTTTTTCATTTTCTTTTTAAAAAAAACCTTTTACTTAAAATGCATATGTATTTGTTTGTAATTCATGTTTCTACACAAATTATTAATTTAATTTTATTATGCAAAATTTACAAGTTTTTAACAATTGTAAATCTACCTGTTATTAATTAATGTGAATTTGCTTTTGAAAGAGATAAAATTTAAATCAATCATACACGGTGAACAATGTTATCAATAAGGAATATTTATTCAAAAATAGGGAAAATATTATTTTTAAATCTAAAATTACTCCACCCTGATAAATTGCTCATAATCATTGCGAAAATAAGGAATATTATTTTTTTAATATGCAATTGCTAATAAAATAGGAAAGATTATTTTAAACCTATTTAATAAAATTTTAAATTTACTTAATAAAATTGTAAAAATTTTCAATTCTATGCGACTATAAGCATAACATGTTCTCTCATGAAATTTTGGCTCATATTCTTCTTGTTGTAAATAAAATAAAAATAAAAAATATAGAGAGATGATGATAATGAAAATATAGGCTCAAAGTCTAGTTTTTCATAAATTAGTTATACTCTTTCTTTTCTTGTTATTTCTTCATGGGAAAACATATCTTTATATAGAACTCTAAACATAAATATGGAGAATCGAGTTACACTTCTTAATATAATGCACCATTATGTGCAATGATTACAAGTAACTAAGCACACGAAAGGTTATAATCACAATCCCTTACCAATAACACTCTTAATATCAAATTAAGATAGTCATTTACCATATGTAAAATATATATGTTTTATAACACTTATCCGTAGATGACAACACACTATGAATATGCTCCATTAAAACCTTATTAAAAAAATCCAGTAGGATAAAAACTTAGTAAAGAAAAGAGTATAGTATTCATAGGTAACTTACTTCCCCTCAAGAACACAACTTGCTTGTGGTGATTTTTTGTCAAAGTATTGACTACTTCACTGGTGACTCAAGATCTAATATCTGAAAGTGAATCGACTCCTCAAGGGACTTTTAAGTATTTGCCGCTTAGTAAGATTCTAACATCAAAGTGTTAATTAACTGTTGATTAGTCAAAAGATTGAAAGAAAAGAAAAATCGACATTTGAAATGTCAAAAGAAAATAAAGGTGAGTGCAAATAAATGAAAATATAGTGTGTCAAAATAAACTTACTAGAAGCTATTTGATAGGAAATTAAGTGGCAATGCAAAGTAAATACTGAAAATAAACTTGCTGAAAGTAAACTAACAGTAATGTAAATGGGAAAAGCAAAGTAAATATCAAAAGTAAACTTGTTAGAAGTAAACTGACATGAAAGTAAATGACAGAATGTAGACGGTAGAAATGTAAATGCCATAAATATCAATGTTAATGCAAAAGTGAATTGTTGACATAAACATGTTGGAAGTGCTATATGTGTGTGAATGAAGATCTAACAAGGAAAACAAATGCAGTAAATGCATGAACATCAAAGAACATGAAAAAAATGCAAAAAGTAAACAATTTGAAAGCATAAATTTGTATTAAGTGGAAAAAAACATGAAAAGAATTCATTGAAAGAGAAAACACATGGAAATTAACCATAAAAGCAAGTAAGTTTCATAATTAAGTAAGAACTTGAAGACAAAGTAAGCAAGAATATGGTAGAACAAGTAAGAACGTGAAAGAAACGAAACTACTTTAACTAGAATGTAATTAATACAAAATATTACATAAATGTTGAAACATAGAGATACATGTGAACTGAAAGTGGCAGCCACACTTGACTATAATTCATCAATTCGTGAGCATCACATTGGGGACTTAAGAGTTATTAGAAGTTTGCAAGTAGATGGACCAGCCAGGATGACTTCGTTCTAACTTTTATTTATAGGAAAGTTAGCCTTTAGCTTTGGCACCTAAAATTCAAACCCTACAACCCTATGCTTCTGCCACTTGGCGGCCATACAAATTCCCACATGTGCTTATTTATTTACATGGCTATTTCCATTATGCACTAAATGGAAACAACTCCAGATCATGGGTGGTTTCTCTCTTCTCTTTGCATTTGCCCACATTCCTCTATCAATCTCGTTCATTGTGCACTCCTAGCTTCAACTTGGTAACTACTCACTTTCAATAATAGGGTATGTTACGTACTTGGTACCAGCTTGCTAACTGCTTCTTGTCGAACCTAGGTTTCAATGTTGACAGTCCTTCACTTATATGGCTTTAATAATTGCTTATGTGACTTTGCTTTTGAAACTCCTTGATTTAGCTAAGTGTGTCTCTTTTGTTGAATCTACTTGTCTGATTGAGTATGCATGATTCTCCAAGCGCTTGACTCTTGTTGAAACCTTCTACTTGTCAACAAGATCTATCTTAATCTCATGACCTTGACTGAGTCGACTATCAAAATGCCTTTGATGTCGGTTGACTACCCTGTTGAACATCCTTTTCGACAAGTTCTTGTAACTTAGTCTTTTTTGCAGCATATTACTACTTATTTAGTTCTTATGTCTAAATGGTTCATTTTTTACTCCCAACAAATGTCCCTCAAAATGTACATTTTGACATGATGAGGAAAAATGATAAATTTTCCTTTGTCAGAATCCATTTTGATAACTTGCCTTGGACATTTTTGGAATATCTTTTGAGAATGCAAAAAGGCTTTTGCCTTTATGGTGATCGAATTAATGTGACACCTGGATTCTTCAATATCTCTTAGGAAGTCATTGTAATAATTGTAGTTGTTAATCAGTTACGTCTTTTGAGGAGAAGGTCATTGGGATTTTATCTACGCACTACCAAAATTTATTTAGAATTTGAAAAAAATTGAAGATGAAAGGTCCAAGCTTTCATAGCAAGTCTTTAGACCTATAAAAACACAGGTGAATTTCATTTTCACTTTCACCTTCTTTTTTCTTTATTGGTAAAACTTCCAAAGGCTTCTCTATTCTTTTTCTCTCTCTTCATCTTTTCTTCATAGCTTCCTTCATTGCTCAAACCCAAGCCCTTTAGCAAATCCTCCAATGGCGTCAAACATAGAAGTTTCATCACAAAAAGATAGGATTTTTCTTATTCATGACCCTTTAAACAATCAATCTAAAACTTTGAAATCTCGGGTTCTTATCCCTCACTTTGTTAGTAAGGATATATATTGTTACCTCGACTCTTTGTTGTCGAAGTTTGAAGCTTTGCAACTAAACAACAAAGGGCAATAAAGCTTCCACGACCAAGCCATGAAAGTCTAGATTCTTTCATGAATTCTTTCCTTCTCGCAACGATCAAGCCATCATAGGCTCTCTTGATTCCATTCCCATTGGTTACTTCGATCCCAGAGCTAGGTCTTTTATAGCTTTTCACACTAAGCCCACCAAAGATTATATTGCCTAACTTGACTAGGTTTAATCTTTCCAAGAAACCTTTTGCAAGGAGCATGACTTGTTTGATCTGACTCAATTAAGCCGTCATTATATCAAGTTGAATTCTAGTATGATGGGTTGCTTTGTTCTTCTGGAACAAGACCACTAATAATTTTCATTTTCCTTATGGAATAATGGGGTTGACGTTGTTTGATTTGGTCGTTATTACAATCCTAAAGCCTCATGGAGAAACTGTATCTCTTGACAAATCTCCCATCAACTCCATTAACGTCAATGCCCCCAACTATTCTTATGGCCCTTATATTTTTCACCACTGTAAGACTAGTGAAGAAACTTTGTCTGATGAGGAGCACATTGTTATTTTGCTTCTTAAGCTTTGTGGCCATGTTTTTTTGTAAAGTCTTTGGAAGTGTTGAAGCCGTTTATGCTTTTGGCTAGTATGCTTCATGAAGGTTGATGTTTGGCCTTAAGCCAATTGATCATCGCCCACCTTTACTAATCAATTAGTGACACTATCGATACCATGCATACTAGCACCAAGATGGCCACTACGGGTAGCCCGTATTGGCCATTACAGATGTGGCTTAATGCTGTTTTGTTTGACTATTTTGCCGACGAATCACCAGCTAACATTTCTTATAGAGTTTATGGTTATAAGCTTTCCTATTACCATCACCATGACAAGAACACCACTTATGTCGACAATGTGAAGAAGTACTTCAAAATTTTTCACTCTATGACCATGCATGTCTCCAACATCAGCTTTAATCCAT
Organism: Ormosia emarginata; assembly: GCA_029884605.1. NCBI lineage: Eukaryota > Viridiplantae > Streptophyta > Magnoliopsida > Fabales > Fabaceae > Ormosia > Ormosia emarginata. The sequence continues at coordinate 15,665,329 of JAQQTP010000090.1, forward strand.
TCATTATAAGAGTCAAAGTTCTTGTTTGCCTCATTAGAAACATGTTTTTTGATAATGCTTTAGGAGGAAATCAATGATATATAGGCCAATTACCTTTGTCTATAAATCTTCTACACCAAATTTCTAGGTTTTGACGATCTTAGTATGGTTTATCATTTGCAAAATTTAGTGGCTCATCAACTCGGTTTGACTCGAGTCATTCCCACCCTTATGTTGAAATAAGGTTTATACAAATGGCCAATATCTTTCTTGTCTTTGATAGAGGCCGTTGCTAAATTGGACAAAAGCAACAAAAACACTAAGCAAGCTTTTTGGCCTGTGGACTTTCCTACTCCTGACTTTATCGAATGGTGGGGAAATTATTATCAACCGTTCTGCCTAATCTCAACACTTACTTTGGCCAAATGACTAAAATGACTCCTTATGTGGCATAAAAAGGAATACCTATAAAGTCAAAAGGTATACACATGCAAAAGGTTTTCAGCTTTGAAAAATATTATAACATTAAGTTGGATCCTCAACTTGCTTCTAAAATAATCGAGGAAGTAGAATCATTAATGGAACAGAGATTCAAAGAACATCAAGATCGATGTCATTATAAATTCTTTGACGCCCTAACGTCCAATCCCATTGTTGAACCGAATCAGTTTTTTACTCATTTTTGTCGACTGCTAATTCTTATACCGACAGCTCCCTTTTGGGTTGCTGACATAATTGATCATTATGACACTTGTAAAAATCATGTTACATTCACTAGAAGTTATATGCATTCACATGGGCATCGTTTGAAAAAAATTGTGAACTAAGGTGGTTTGCCAACCTTTCTTAGGTAAAGCCTTCGATTTTAAGATTGTATTTTTTTCTTAGAAATTGACATGATTTTCTTTGTGTTTTAACATGTAAAAATGTTCATCGGCTATTTTTGAACTTGTTAACGTCAAAGACGACAATGACAACTTTATGGAACCTATGCCTAAAAAGAACAAGTCTGATAAGACTAAGGCTTCAGCCGATCGCGGTTGAGTGAAAGTTGTTTCGACACCTGTCCAAGCTTCTGAGGCCAAATCAACTAGGCCTAAGTCAACCAAATAGTCTCTTGTTGTGAAGGTAAACTTGGTTAAGTTACTTTTCTTTGTCAAATTTCATTGGTCTTTGGCTAACTTTTATCTTTGCATGTTTGATAGAACAAAAAACCAACTCCTACTGCTTTAGATGTCGAATCACTTAGATCATTTGACTTGATCGAGGTGAAGAAAGAAAAAAGTCAAAAGGCTATAACTGTGTCGGCTAAGTGTACCTTCCAAAATTCCTTCAAGGGAAAGCACTCTAAGTACACCACCTCTTATCCCTAAAGTCATTAAGATGTAGGAACCAAGTCCTATTGTTGAAACCTTTCCTATGGTGGTCGACAATCTTGATAAGGTTAGTGACGATGTTCAAGATGCATCTGACGATCCTTTGGCCATCCTTGACAATTTACTCCAAGCTAGTTATTGAAGCACATTGGAACCAACGTCAATTGTTATTGTTAAGCTTGCTTCAGGCTTTGTCAATCTAAAAGAAACTTTGTTGGCTTTGGAACATCTATTGGAAAAGTCACTTGACTAGCTATTAGGGGTAAAAATACAAGTTCTAATTCGACAAAAATATTTTCGATAAATAAGTGATATTCGACGAAGTTGGATGATTCGACGAAGATAATTTTGATGGTCAGATGATACCATCGAGACATTCGATGAATAAGGATTTCAACAGCTGGATGATAATATTTTTCTAAGTGTTGGATTGATGTACATTAATGGTCAATGGTTGTTTCATTGAAAATAAAGTTACTAATTTTGAATTCAATAGGAGTTGGTTATTGACGAAAGATTTCACAACTGCTCTCAGTTGAGCAAAATATTAGTGTAGAAAAATGTGACATAACTGCCATGTACGTGGTCAGTTTTTAGGAGTTAGTTATTTTTCATAATTTGCTAGTTGTTTTTCATAATTTGCCTATAAATACTAGTATTCACGATGTACAAATGGTGATTTTACTAGATATATAATCCTAACATCTCATCTGAAGCAGATTAACAGATTTGATTCCAAGTATGACTTCTATTTTCATTTCAAGTCATTTACATTAATGCAATGTCTTTTTAAATTCTTTATTTACAAGTCTTGTTCTTTAAATTTCTTTACCTTTTCTGCACTTTAAATTTTTTGCATTTTACATTTCTTGCACTTTACTTTCCTGTACATTAAGTTTATGCACTTTAAATTCTTGCCCTTTATATTATGCATTTACATTTTCTGCTTTGCAAATTACCATTTCTCTACAACATTTTACAGTTTTTACAAACTTGTTTTCAAAACCTTTGTTCAAAACGAGATTACCACATAACTCTGAACCCACATTCGGCTGATAAAATATATTTGTTTGTTGAAATTTATTTTAACCAAATTTACCCATAAATACTAGTTGTTTGAAAAACATGAGTTACGAGAAAAGCTGCAGTCCACTCTGGTTAACTATGACCAAGTGAAGGTTCAACATCCTGAGCCCTTTGGCAACTTCATTCGAGACCATAAAACTTCTATTGATGATTTGGCAAAGAACTACCCTTTATTGCTAAATACTATGGTGGCTTATACTGAGCGTTCAAGAAAAATGAGCCATTTGTCAACTTAAGTGGTTGAAGCTAAGCAAAGGCAGGTCATCATCAACAAGAAGACAACTAAAGGTGAAGCGCATCTTGCTGACATAAAACAAATATTACAAGCTCTCCTGACTAAGCAAGAAAACCTCAAGAAGGCTCTTAAGCTTTGCACTGATAAGAACAAAAAACTTAAGGAGGAAGATCAGCAATGGATGGCGGAAAGATCTGCCATTTTGATAGAACTAAGAGATTTTGAGGCTGCTTACAACGCAGTTGTGTCAAAGCAAGGCTTTCTCTAGTCAAAATGGGAGGACTCTAAGAGAAAATTTGCCATCAAGAAGTCTTTACTTTGACATTTTAGCTTTTGAAATTTCTTTTTATGTACTTTGATATTCGACCAATAAGGCCATTTCTTTTGAATGTATTTTGCTGATGGTGGCCACCATGGCCAATTTTTTGAGATGTACTTGACCGAGTGTCATGCCATTTTGATTGAAATGACAAGTTTCAATGCACTTTTACTATGTACATTATTGATTTGCACTCTTTTAAGTATTTTCCATTAACTGCTGGTAGTTTTAGCCCTATATTAATATCGATTAGGCTGTAAGCATTTCCACCAAATACCTTAGTAATTTTGTATGGACCATCCTAGTTTGCCGACCATTTGCCCTCGATGATCATAATACTTAGCGGCCTTTTCTTTTTGTCGAATCAAGTGTTCCGATGCTAACAATCGTTTGTCATTTAACTAGTTCAACTAGTTGATCATAGCATTCTAATAATCTTCTACTAGTAAATCATTTTGCTTCAATTAACAAACTGGTTGAATATTAACTTCAATAGGCAACATAACATCATGCCCATAAAATAATTTGTAAGGCATACTCCTTATTGAATCCTTTGATGAATTCCTATAAGCACATAAAAGTTGTTCAAATGTGTTATGTCAATTTCTAAGCTATCAGCCAATATGCTTCTTGATCAAATTGACAATAACTTTATTGATAGCTTCCACTTAGTTGTTTGCATAGGAATATGATGTTGATGTCAATAGCTTTATTTGTATTGACTCAACATATTTGACAACTTTTTTACCAACAAACATGGTTTCTTGGTCCATTGTTAGTGATTGTGGAATCCCAAATTGACAAATAATTTGGTTTCTTGCAAAGTAACTTCCTTTAGGGTAATAACTTCTACCCACTTAGTAAAATAGTAAACTAGGATATATTTTTACCCCCATTAGGTTGCATGAAAATTTGAATGCTTACGAAGCAAGGGGTTATTTGGTTATATATACATGTATATATGTGAAATTGAAGTTCATGATGCTTATGTTGAGTTGATTATGAAATGTTGCTTGTAATGTTATTGAGAAAGAGATCTTATTTATGTCTTATTGTTCTTATTAAAATTTATGTATATGTATTCACAACGAGAAATTCTAAGACATCTTGAGTTGTAACGGGCAACAAGAGAAAGCAAAAAGGGATGTAAATTCTCATAAAAGGAGATATTCCACAGAGAAATCAATGTGCCATCTCAGAGAAAGGCCTAAACAGAGAAAAGATGAAGGGTTAGAGCGACACTTCTAACCAAGAGAGTGGGCTCATGCTTGCACATAAGATTATAGCAAAGATATGTCCATTTAAAAGATACTTAAAGATGTAAAGATAAAATTGATAAAAAATAAAGATCAAGAGATTCATTTATAAGAGACATGTTTTATCATGCTTTTGTTTTAAGTTATGTAAGGAAGTGATACTCTTTTTGAAAAAAACAAAAATTGTTTTCTATATATATTACAACTAGAAACATCGTGGGTTTATAAAGTTGTTTTAATACTGTTTGCTTGCGTACTAAAGTTTTTCATAATTCTCACCCATTTTCTTTAGGTATGATGTTTCTAGATAGACATGTTAGTCATGACAACCATCACCCAAAAGGAGGGTGAATTTGGTGATTACAAATTTTTACAATAACATTAAGAAATTAAGCATTTTGAAGCACTCGATTAATAAATATAGCAGAACATGTATAACAACGGTACAACTATTATAGATTACCCAAATACAATTTGGATTATAGGATAAATCAAGCAAATAAGCTAGATATCAAGTTCTTAAAATCAAAACATTAAGATGACAAGATATTGATAACTCCATAAAATGTAGTTATTTATGTCCTATATCTGTGCTCTATTGATTGCTTAGTCCTTGTTATTATGCATATATAGAAGATTTTAGGCTTATATTCTTTGAATTCAATTGTGATATCTTCTTATATGATCTTGAGAAAATCTGGTAAAATTCTTCATGTGATTAAATGACTTTGCAACTGTTACTAACTTGGTGATATCTCTAATGCAGGAAGGGCTCAAAACAAGTAGAATTATTGAAGATTTGGAACTGCATTGGAAGAGGAAGGCTAAGGTGGATTTCAGCATCTCACACCGCGACGCAGGCATGTTCATACTGCGACGTGGTGCATTCAGCCTGTTGCATACTAAAACATGAGGCTTGAACGCAGCGGCGCAAAGAAGTGAATGTTGCGGCATGGTGACCTAAATTTAACACGTGTCGCGACGCAAGGTGGTTCATGTCGCGACATGATAGTGAAAAATTAGCCTGTAAATACTGATTTTTGGCAATTCAGAAATGAGAGCTTTAACATTTTCAAACACAGCTGCTAGGGTTTGTACTTGAAGTTGAAAGGAAGCTAAAAGGACTAAAGTTAGAGACTATCTTCTTCAAGAAAGAAGATTTAAGCATCAAAGATCATCCTATTGAGCTTCTATCTCTTAATCCTTTTACTTCTTCTCTTCTATTATCATGACATTGATGATTGTGATAGATTTTTGTATGTCATGAGTAGATAAGCTGTGTATAGAAATTTCTTTAGTCCTTCTATAAATATATCCTTCTATGAATGTAGATGATTTTAGTTTGTTTAATCATATTTCTCTTAATGCTCGAATGTTTGGCCAACATTTAATGTGTTTAGATTAAATCTTTTGAACTAGACATAAAGATTTAGGTTTGAGATCATGGATATGTTTAATACATGTTTAATTTTATTCTAATGGTGGAATAAGTTAATTAGCTAATGGGATAGACATATCTCTATTAGTTATGCATAACTATTGTTGAGAATCGTTCTTAATGAGTGGAGTTTGCTCCAGATCTCATGAAAACATAGTGAACTATATAAATGAAACATGGTTAATGACTTAGACATAGGCTTTTAACAAGTTAGTTTCTCAAGCCAACACATATCGTCTCATTTACGTTGATTTAAAGGATTTCATATTATCAATTGAAGTAGAGGGTGAAGAAGGATTCCTTATTCTCTAATCAATATCTTTAAGTCTGATTTACTACATTTAAGTCTTTCATTCATAGTTAACTTATGCAACCCTTCTAAATTTGAATGTTCTTGAATAGTATTAAGTAAGCTATTGGTTAATATTTGGCTTTAGAGATTAACGTACTTCTCGTGGGAATGATATCCTACTCTTTATTATATTACTTGTGCGACTCGTGCACTTGCGATAACAAAGTAACAAGTTTTTGGCGCCGTTGCTGGGGAAGTATGGCTTAATTTCAGTATTGCCAATATTAACAACGAGCTTATTTAGTTCAAGTTCAAGTTTTTTTTTGTTCATATTAATTTAACTTTCCATTCTTTATTTGTTATAGGTACTGGTAATATAGAGAACGAGCATAACTATACGAGGCCTTTGAGGGAGTTCACAACTCCTCAAATGGAGAATTTACAATCTAGTATAAGACGGCCTCCCATCTGTGCAAACCGTTCTGAGATCAAACTGGCCATAATCAAAATGATACAAACTTCTTTACAATTTAGTAGTTTGCTTAGTGAAGATCCCAGTGCTCACTTATACAATTTCTTGGAGATTTGTTACACAGGCATAATAGAGTATCCGAGGATGTCATTTGCCTAAGGCTCTTTCCTTTCTCTCTCAGAGATAGAGCTAAGAGTTAGTTGTAATATCTACTAGAGGGATCAATAGCAACTTGGGACGATGTCTGCAGCAAATTCCTAAATAAATATTTTTCACTAATCAAGACTGCTGAGACGGTGAATGATATTACATCATTCTCCCAATCTGAATCTGAGTCCTTATACGAAGCTTGGGAGAGGTACAAGGATCTTCTGCATAGATGTCCCCATCATGAGATACCTCCTTTGCATCAGGTTTACTCATTTCATAAAGGCTTGTTGCCACATCATCATCCTATAGTGGATGTGGCTGCTGGAGATTCATTATTGAGCAAATTGTTTGATAATGCATTTCAATTGTTAGAAGAATTGGCAGCCAATAGCTATCAATGGCCTCCAACGAGAAATGCTACAAGGAAGGTTGCAGGAGTTCATGAGGTAGATGCTATTACTACATTATCAACTCAAGTGGCAACAATTGCAAATAAACTGGATAGTATGGGGTTAAGCCCTCATCAAAGCCTATTTGTTCTCTACGACAAGTGTGGCGATAACCATTCAAGCGATAGGTGCCCTTTCATTTTTGAAAGTGCATAATATGTTGGGAACTATCACCTATAACAAAACAATCTATACTCAAACCAGTATAACCTTGAATGGAGGAACCATCCTAACTTCTCTTGGAAGGACAACCAAGGAGCCTCCTCCTTAGCTTCTAGAAATGAGAGACCTAACTATCCTTATGGTTTTTCATCACAAACCAGGAAGCCTATGCAAGAAAAAGAACCATCTTTAGAAGACATGTTTATGCAGCTGATGGTTAAGACTAATTCTTTTATGACAAAGACTGATGCACATTTAGCAAAGAATGATTCGATGATTCAGAGCCAAATGGCTTTGATGAGATCATTGGAGACGCAAGTGGGGTAGTTGGCTAATGCCATCAATAATAGGCCCCTAGGGACCTTTCTAAGTGACACTGTTAATAATCCAAAAGGTGCATTCAATGAGCATTGCAAAGTTATCTCATTGAGGAGTGGGAAATACATAGAAGGGAATCCAAAGACAAAACTGTTTGAGGAAGAGGCCAAAGTGGCAAAGGATCAAGCAGTTGTGAAAGAGGAAGTGGAGAAGAAAGAAGAAGTTGTCCAAAAAAAGGTAGAGGACAAGAAAAAGGATGTCAACCCATACACACCACCTTTACCTTTCCCTAATAGATAAGCTAAACAAAAACTGGAAACTCAATTCCACAAGTTTTTGGAAATTTTTAGGAAACTTCACATAAACATACCATTTGATGGGGCCTTGGAATAGATGTCAAGCTATGTGAAGTTTACGAAGGACATCTTGTCCAAGAAAAGAAGGATGGGGGACTATGAAATAGTGGCACTGACAGAGAAATGTAGTGCCATTTTTCAAAACAAGTTACCACCCAAGCTGAAGGATTCAGGAAGCTTTACCATCCCATCCACAATTAGAAGCTAATTCTTTGGTAAAGCTTTGTGCGACTTAGGAGCAAGTATTAACCTAATGCCCCTATCCATCTTCTAAAAGCTAGGTTTAGGGGAGGTGAAACCAACATCAGTTACCCTGCAGTTAGCGGACTGAACCTTTACTTATCCGAAGGGGGTCATTGAGGATGTTTTGGTCAAAGTGGACAAGTTTATATTCCCTGCTGATTTTGTCATCCTGGACATGAAAGAGGACCGAAATGTCCCATGATTTTGGGGAGGCCCTTCTTAGCAACTAGTAAGACAATGATTGACGTGAAAAAAGGTGAGCTTACCATGCAAGTCAACGATAAGAAGGTAACCTTCAACATTTATAAGACCATGAAATTCCTTAATGACTAAGAAGAATGCTCATACATTAGAATAATAGATCAAGTAGTAAATACTGCATTTCATGCAAGTTTCCCTGATAATTCTCTTGCATTATCGTTGACTTTTGATGAAGAGCATATAGATAGGGAAGACGTTAGGGAATGCATTAAGTTGCTAGATTCCTCTGCCAGGTATTGCAGGAAACCATATTTTGAGTCGTTGAATATATCCACTAATAAGCCCATTTGCCAACCTTCCATCGTCACCCACCTAAGTTGGAACTGAAACCTTTGCCTGATCATTTAAGGTATTCTTACTTAGGGGAAGCTTCTACTTTGCCTGTTATCATTTCTTCATTTTTATTAGAAGAACGAGAATCAAAGTTATTAAGAGTACTCAGGGAGTACAAGAAAGCTCAGGGCTGGACGATTGCAGACATAAAATGCATTAGTCTTATAATATGCATGCATAAAATCTTGATGGAAATGGATGCCAAGCCAACCATTGAGTACTAGAGGCGTCTTAACCCCATTATAAAGGAGGTGGTCAAGAAAGAGATCATTAAGTGGTTAGATGGGGGTATCATATACCCAATCTCTGACAGTAAATAGGTGAGCCCTGTTCAATGTGTGCCCAAAATGGGTGGAATGACAGTTGTTGCCAATGAAAACAATGATTTAATTCCCACCAGGATAATAACAGGGTGGCACATATACATGGACTACAGGAAGTTGAACACTATAACTAGAAAGGATCACTTCTCATTGTTGTTTATAGATCAAATGCTGGACAGGTTGGCTAGGCGTGCATTTTAGTGTTTTATGGATGGATATTCTAGATACAATCAGATTGTGATTGCCCTTGATGACCAAGAGAAAACAACCTTCACATGCCCTGATGGAACATATGCTTTTAGAAGATGCCATTAGGTTTGTGCAATGAACCGGTAACCTTTCGGGCAATCTTTACCGACATGGTAGAGAAGTTTTTGGAGGTTTTCATGGATGACTTCTCAGTCTTCAGTGATTCTTGTTCACTTTTTTGCTTACCGCAATTGCACGGGTCGCATAAGTAATATAGTAAAGAGTCGGATATTGTTCCCATGAGGAATACGTCAATCTCAAGAGCCAAATATTAACTAATAGCTTACTTAGTATTAACCAAGAATGTTAAAATTATAAAGGGTTGTGTAGGTTAACTGTAAAGACTTAAATGCAGTAAATCGAAATTAAAAGATATTGATTAGAGAATAGGGAATCCTTCCTCATCTCTCACTTCAATTGATAATAAGAAATCCTTATAAGCAACATAAACGAAACGATTAGGTTAACTTAATAATTTAACTTAGTTAAAAACATATGTCTAGGTCAATCAACCATGCTTTAGTTACCTAATTTACTATGTTTTCATTAGAATTGGTGCAAAATCCACTCATTAAGATCTATTCTCAATTTATTACTATGCATGGCTAAAAGGTATATTTCTATCTTGTTAGCAAATAAACTTATCCCGCCATTAGAATGAAATTAAACATGCATCAACCATACTTATGATCTCAAATCCAAATTCTTATGTATATATTCATTATATTTCAAAAATCACTTAAAAACTGATCAAATAATCAAGAGCATTAAGATCCATATGATTGAACAAAACCAAATCATTTATATAAACTCAAAAGATTACAAAATCATTCATATCCATAAGAGGATCCAAAGAAATCCCTATACACAGCTTAGCTAGCCACGGAACACGAAAATCTCATAAAAAGATTCATGTTCATGACCTAGAATAAGATAGAATAAAGAGAAAAGAGAGAAGGCACTATGATTGAAGCCCTTAGATGCTTGATCCTCCTTGAAGAATGATGACTTCCACTTCCACTCCCTTTGTTACTCTTAAAATGATGAAATGTGAACCCTAACTGTGTTTTCTCCTTTCTCCCACGTTAGTTTTTTTTTTCAAAAATTTAATGGAATAGTATTTATAGGTCAAAGTTTTCACTATCATGCCACTGCGTTAACCACAATGCGCCGAGCCACGTGCTAAAATTAGGTCATCAAGCCACGACATTTATACCTTTATGCCGCAGTGCTCTAGCCTTGGGTTTCAGTATGCAGCTTGCTGAATGCACCACGCCGCAACATTAATATGTTTGTGCCACGGCGTGATTGGATCCCTTCCAATGTTGGTCCAAATTCTCCAAATTTCTACTTGATTAGATCCCTTCCTGTAATAGAGAAATCATCAAATTAGTAACAGTTACAAATTCACATAATCACATGAAGAATTATAACATATTTGCTCAAGATCATATAGGAAGATATCACAATTGAATTCAATGAATATAAGCTTAACATCTTCCATATATGCGTAATAACAATGACTAAGCAATTAATAGAGTACAAATATATGGTCAAAATAACTACATTTTATGGAGTTATCACACCCCAAACATAAGTTTTTGCTAGTCCTCGAGCAAAACAAAATCTGATTAAGTAAACTTGCTTAACAACACATGCTTCAACATACATTCAACATTTATCATGAATTCCAACTTCACTGAAACCACAACTAGTGTACAATGATTGATTAAGTCCTCAAAGAATGCTAATGCCACACAATTAACTATACACATATACAATCTTCAGCATGCAAACATTCAAAATCTCTTTTCATACAAATCACATCTACCACAAGCATGCAAGCTAAATTTCTTCTAATCAAGTCATACTCATCCGGATAAGTTTATGAATATATATATATGTATATGAATTAAATAATCCACAAGATTGTCTTTAAACTCTCTCTCCACTAATGTAAATCATACACAACTGAGGATCAAAAAGGACTTCAATAGCTTGTAATGTAAGGCTAATGATTATGGGATAAAGAACAAAAGGGAAGGATAAAATACAAATATTGAAAAATATAAACATGAGATTTCAAGACTTGAGCCACTAACTAATACAATTAGGGTATGCAAAGTAAACTAATAAGACTCTCCAGAACCATTCTTTCATTGGTTATGCCTTTTTTATTTTGGTTTTGGATTTTCTTTTCTTTTTCTTTTTCTCTTTGTCTTTTTCTTTTCCTTAACCAATTTCTTTCACAACACATGGTTCCTTCAAATCACTTTTATACTGACATAAGCACATATACCCTTCAATCACAAAACTCAAGTCAAGAAATACGTATTATGCACTCAACAAACGATGATGGTAAGATGGAAATGCAATGTTTTCACATACATTTAGAATGGTTACATGGTAAGGAATATGTAGGTGATGAAAAACATATAAAGCCAAACATATATCAAGCTTCAAAGGGGACCTATGAATATGATCATATAAAGTTAAGTTTTTTAGGCTCGATTAGTCCAAATAATATCTTAATCATTTCCTCAATCATTTACAATCTAGGATTTAGTTTCAAGGAAATTTAAACACAATTTCAAAGATAATCAAAACCTCAATATGCACTATTCATAAATATTCTCTAGATAACACTCATATCGTATTCAAAGTTACACAGGCATACGAGTGAGATCTAAACTATGCATTTGAAAAGACTAGATTGTTAAGCATACTTCATGTTCACATATGGTTTCGCTTAAAATAGGGCACTTCGCAAGCAATAATATCATAGGACAATCAAAACCTCACTAGCAATTGACATATAATATACATTAAAATATTTCCAACATTTTCACTCGTACATATAAACCATTATGTGCACAAAAGTGATATACATCTGACCTATTATGTGAAAGGGAATGACAATTGTATCTTGAATAGGATTTTCATAATTATATGTTCCTTCTGATGTTATCATAACTAATTAGTATTTGGTCCATTGTGATGCATTTTAACAAATTCGACTTTGAGTTTAATATTCAAAACATGCATTCATTAGGCTCTTGGGCATTAAAACATAAAAATTATATACTCAACATAATTAACCAAAACACTAAATAGAAGCATAATATATACAATATCCATTAATCATAAAAAATTTCTAACTTTATAACATGTTTTTTCACATTAAAAACATACAATCCCAAAAGCAACAAACATGTTATAATGTCCTATCACGCCCAAGCCTATGGGAAATATGTCCCCATTGTACACAAAATAGAATGAAAATACAATGAAAGAAAACGTCCTGTATAGAGTAGGGCTAGTCATCCTTATCCTCATTATCATGTTGCTCAGCCTAAGGAGCCTACTGTTGTGGGGGAGGACCTGCCACTGCTAAGGGTGGGAACTCCGAAACTAGGAAATCATCCATCAATAGTCCCAGTCTCTCTATCATCCACCTCTGTGTAGCAATAGTGTACTGGTATTGGCAGGTCTGCAGTGCCGCTAGATGTGCTATCTAGTCCTCAATCTGGGCTCACCAATCCACGTCAGGAGGTGGGGCAACTCTAGGCTCTCTGCGAGCCTGTCTCTGTCGGGCTGGTCCTGCTGTTGTTGCTCCTGGCACTCCTCCCAGCCTCTCAATGAAAGAATCATTAAGAGGCTGCTTAACATCTGTGAGCTCCTCGTGAGCCCCCCACTCCACGTGCTGCCTACTATAGAGTATATGGATTAGAGATGGGAAGAAAAGGCTCCTCGGCTCCCGTATCGCCCTCCTGATCTGGTATAATATAATTTGGGCCACATCAATGGACCAGCGCTCCAGGATAGTATAAATGAGAATAGCTCGGTCGTGCGTCACCTCTGATTGGTTGCCTGATGGCAGGATGCTAGTACTAATGAAGTAGTACCAAACCCTAGCCTCCGGTGTCAAGCAGGATGAGAGGAAGTATCATGCCTTGTTTGTCTGCACACTCAAGGTCCAGACCACGAGTTGTGACTCAACTGTGCGGATCCTGGTTATGACTGTAGCGAGATATATGCCTTCCTCTGGCTCCCAATTGCTGAATGCAGTGTACTCGCAGATCTTTGGGGGCGCAAGCAAGCTCAATGCTGCTTTGATGGCGACTGTAGTATAAAGGATCTGACGCCCCCGAACTCTGACTATAAAGCTGGCCTCACCAAAGAATGCTGCATTCGAGTAGAACTCGAAAACAATGGGGAGCATGACCGCTGACTCCGGGTGGCGGGCAAACTGGCTCTAATTAAGCTGGTTGAGAACCCACTCTATCTCCTGATGCATGGTCTGAGAGAAGCAGAATTCGCGCTCTGGGATGATTGGTTTGGTGACCAATACTGTGTAGCATTGGGTAGCAGGAGTTGAGATGAATTTCCTCCTATCATACTCAGAAGAAGGAGGAGAAGGATCCATGTTACCTTGGCTGCTAGATCTACGTTGGCATTTAGGAGGCATCATGTCAAGGAAATATGGCACTTAAACCTGCTAATGAATACAAACTGTTAGAATTGAGCATTAAAAAACAAGAACACATGTAAAACAATTAATTCTGCAAAAATTAGGTTCTCACGCCGCAACATTCAAACCTACGCTGTGGCATTCAAACAACTTGGATGACACGCCACGACGTGCAACACTAATGCTGCAACATTCTAGCCAAAACTCAAAGCATACTGCGGCGTATATGGATCACGCGTGGCACTTAACAACATTTAAACCCACGCTGCAGTGTAAACTGTAACACCCAAATTCTAGATATTGTAGTATATTATTATTAAAGGATGTCACTTATAAAATTAAACTTAAACGTCACCTGTATAATAACTAGCAATGCGTAAATATATAGAGCCTTTGATAAAATAAGAGAGCATGAAATTTTACACTTCTAGTGACTTGCTCTTTACCACGAAACTATCTAATATGTTTGAAATTTACAATTTTTTACAAAATTAATTACAACCTTTAATTACATAATCATTAATATAAATACAGAATTTAATACAAATTAAAAAAATATAGAATTATATAAATCTAAACTTTTGCTTTAGCGCTTCCTTTGCTCCTGTTGTGGTCTACCTCTGGATTTATCATAGAAACATAAAAAGAATTTGGGTGAGAATTGAAAATTCTCAGTAGTAAATTTATAAAACATAATATCATAATAATTCTAGCCATTTTTGTTAAACAAGTTACTTAAATAATAAATAGAAAAGTGACACAATTCACAACATAGTCTTTTCATTTCTGATGTAAACCATTTATTTAATTACATATCTATAAAATATCGATACCTATAATGCATAATATGTATCTTATTAAAACTATTAACTTACATACTTCCAAGAGTACTTTTACCTTTACTTCTTATACTTTGACAACTATCTGTTACACTATCTTTAATTTCCTTTACATTTTTAAATAATAAGGCAATGACTCATTAATAATGCTTAACTTGCATAAGTAAAATAATTCACCCATGGTTATACCTTCTTTCTCGTTAGTGTCTCATTAGTGGCTACGACCACTTTTATTATCATAATGATTACTGCCATCTTAGTTACTTTAGTGGATATAACCGTCATTCAATAATTTAGTGGCTACAACCACCTTTAATTACCTCAGTGGCTACTACCACCCTTCAAAGTTCAATTTTCATACGATAAAAGAGCATGACATTGTCATGTCATAAATACCATTATATACATATATCAATTATCAAATACTTAGGTATCATAATGCTCATTTAAATTATAGAGCAATCAATTTCTCAAGTATCTTTGTTGAATCTTTCATCAACAAGTAAATTAAGGTAATATAATCATTTATACAAGAGCATCATAGCTCACATACAAACACTCCAATACAGGTAAATTCCCAATTCAAACACATTAGGCTATATAATCAATATATATACAACAACATCATGTAATTCTTAAAGGCTAGGCATTTCGGCCAAGACATTAATAATAAGCATTATCATTCAACAAGTTACTTACAAGCTAATTCCAAATATATTAATAATATACTATAAGCTTCCAAACAAGCCAATTCTCAACACAACAAGATTTCTCATTACTTTATGATTTAGAGCAACATAGCATTGAACGTTCACACCATAATGCATTTGGCCAACCTTAACATATTTACTTAATCAAAATTCACAATAGTTAATCAAATTAATTCTCTAGTGAATTAGTGCAATTTTATATAAATTCAAAATTCTAGTTTAAAATATCAAACTCGTAAATTGCCATAGAGTTAAGTCTCGGCTAAGCATTTCCTAGCCACCTATTCATTCAAAATTCAATTTCATCCATTTACTTAAGCTTGTTAACATGTAATTTTAATTTAGTAACATATAAGCATCAATTAGTCAATTCCACCTGTAATTCACCATGAATCGAGACATTGATCCTAATCATTTATCCAAATTAACCAATTATAAACTCAATTATTCAAAATTAAGCAAAACATCATAATGGCTTCATAAAATTCATTCTCATGGTGCAAGAACCCACCATGGTCCAGGGCTATGGTTTCATAAGCCATAATCAAACTCAAGATAATATAATATGTCATCACATAATCTTAATCAAACAAGTTCACAAATTCAAAGATTCAAGAGAGAAATTGAAGAACTCCTCTAATCTTACCCCTCACCCACCAAACCCAAGAGCACCCATTTTAAGCATAAAAACATCGCAAAATGACAATACTTTACCATAACTTCCTAGCACAATTCAAGTCACAAATATAGCATAAGAAAATAATCACAATTCAGCAATCTCGGATTTAGGCCTTCCATGGTAAAAAACAAGTATTTCTTGAAGCCATTTGGAGTCCAAATACTTTGTGACATTCAACTAACAACATGCAGCAACCAGTGGCTCACTTTTAACTTATAAATCCATCAAAACATGCTTTTAAAATCAGTTTATGGTACTAAACACTTTCAACATACAATAATGGGATTAAAGTATATTAAAACAATTACAAAGAGGTTAACATAGTCCATATGAATTGAAGTCCATCAAAACAGTCCCAAAAGTTCATCAAAACTAACTAAAAATATTCAATCCAATATAATAATCAATCACATAAACTTCTCTTCTACTATTTCAAATCCAAGAATCCTCATCTAAATCACAGTATTTTAGATTTCTGTAAATAAAAAATTGAAGAGTAAATCTGAATCAAAAACCCCTACCTCCCTTCGATGGCTCAGTTCCTGCTCCTTTGGTGATTCCCTTCATTTCTCCCTTTCACGTTCCTGTTTTCCCTCTTGTTTCTATTTCACTTATTTTCTTCTTTTTTTTTTCCATTTTCTCAGTTCTCTCAGCACCCACAACAAGAAAGATAGAAATGGTGAATGAGAATCAATGAAACAAAATAAAAGAAAGAAGATGGTAACAACAAACCAATGTGAACAAACCGAGAGGGAACAGTGGAAATGAACAGCTGAGCGGGACGCACGACCAGACGAGAACGGACGGCTGGGCAAGGTGAATGGCCGAGTAGAGCCATGGACGACTGAGCAGAGCCACGGAAGGCCAAACGTGAAAGAATCGAATAAGCAAGAGAGAGTAAAAAGAGAGAGATGGCCAATGACCAAATGAAAGAGAGAGTAAAAAGAGAGAGATGGCCAATGACCAAATGAAAGAAAGAGGTACGAGAGAGTAAGAAATGAAGGGGATGAACAAATAAGAATGAAAGAAGATAAGTGAATAGGAAGATAAGAAACAAGTGGTTGAGGATGAACGTAATCTAACATGAGAGAGAAAATAATAAAAACAATTGGAAAAGGAAAAGTTAATTAGATAAAGGGTAAAAAAGTTAGTAACAAAAGAATAAAAAAAGAAATCTTGTATCTTAATACCTATAAAGATATTTCTATATTTCTTTTATGAATTTTTCAACTTTTCTGATGATATGGAAAAATTAAAATAATTTTCATTTTTACACCACCCATCACTTAACTTCACTATTTGTCCCTGGGTTAAATTAATTCTCATGGAATTGAATTTAGAAACATTCAAGTATCCATTCCAATCTGTTTCTATTCTCAATTTAATTTTCACTCTTTTATTTTACATTTACTCTCTCTCCTATGGGTTTCTAATATATTATTTGATTAGTTTGATCTCTACACATTATTTCAGTATCATTAAATTACCAAACTAACTTATCTGATCTTCCAAAATTCCTCCAAAATTCCTTATAGCTCATTCCAATCCTTTATGACTTAAGAATAAATTTACCATATTTATTCCCATCCTTTTAGATATTGAATCTAAATTCTGAATTATTTTGAGTTATTTCTCATATTTAATGTTATATATTTATGCTCCATTCACTCCAAGCAATTTCCAATATCATCATAGATTTATTGAGTTATTATAGCCCTAATTAATATCATTAGGTTGGAGAAGATATTACATAAATCATTCACGCCACGACATTCAACAATATTCATCATTACGCCGTAGCATGGGTGCTCCACATCGCGACACTCATCAAAATTCAAACAAACGTCGCGGCGTTTCATGAACCACGCCGCAGCGTAAGCACCAAAATAAACTTAGGCACAAAATAACACTAAAACAACAACCAATTAGCAAAATAAGTAAATTAAAACACCACTTACCTTGAAAAATAAACAAGTAAGCTGAGAAAGAGGGAGAAGATTATAGGAAACAAGAAAGAAAGACAGAGAAATAGAGAAACCGAAAGAAATCGGAGAGGAACGAGAAAGAAGCACGAGACGCCGCGACATTTAACACTACTTGACCTAGCGCGCCGCAGCGTGCACATGCATATGTCGCGGCGTGCATTAATTCCCACCAGAAAATAATAATAATAAATTATTAATATTTATTTAATTATTTATATTTTTTTTACTCATGCCGCGGCATGCAACATTCACGCGCCACAGTGCTTTGCTCTCTAGATTTTGGCTGATGCACCATCATGTCGCGGCTTGAGAGGTTTATCTGCATAATTTTACAGAAAAATGCATTATGTTACTGTTTTTGTAGTTTTCCAGCCTCCATCACCTACAAAACTTGTCCTAAAGGTTAAATCACAGTTTGTACAACAAAAACTTAATCAAACCACAAAATCAACTTATTGACATACTAAAGACTTAAAACTCAAGTTGGAGCTGTCAACGTGAAGGAGATCTTCCCCTTATTAATCTCTCCTCCATAATAAGGTTTTAGGCACTGGCCATTAAGCTTAAAACTTGATAATGGAGCAATCTCTACAACTCCATGGGGGGATACTTTTATCACCATAAATGGCCCCAACCACCTTGATTTAAGCTTTCCAGGAAATAGCTTGAGCTTGGAGTTGTAAAGGAGGACTTGTTGACTTTCTTCAAATCTCTTTTGCACAATCTTCTTGTCATGCCAGAATTTCACCTTCTCCTTGTACAATTTTGCATTCTCATAGGCTTGTAGCATAAATCCATCAAGTTTATTGAGCTATGATAGTCTGTTCTTACTGGCAGCTTGCAAGTTGAAGTTCAGCTACTTTATTGTCTAATAAACATTATGTTCAAGCTCAACCGGTAGATGACATGCCTTCCCAACTACAAGCTTGTATGGAGACATACCAATGGGATTCTTACAAGTTGTCCTATAAGCTCACAGCGCATCATCTAGTCTTCTTGACCAGTCCTTTCGAGATGGACACATTGTCTTTTCTAGGATTCGATTGATTTTTCGAATAGATACCTCCGCTTGCCCACTTGTCTGTGGGTGATAAGCCGCGACAATCTGATGCGTTACCCTATATTTGGCGAGGAGAGTTTCAAAATGTTTATTGTAGAAATGTGACCCTCCATCACTAATTATGGCCCTAAGTGTTCCAAACCGGGTGAAGATCTATTTTCTCATGAAGTTCATTACTACCTTAGAATCATTGGTAGGAAATGCACATGCTTCCACCCACTTGGACACGCAGTCCACTGCCACATGAATATATTAATTCCCAAAGGAGGAGATAAAAGGGCCCATGAAATCAATCCCCCAAACGTAAAAAATCTCAACTTCTAAACTGGAATTGAGGGGCATCTCATTTTTCTTCGAGATATTCCCTGACTTTTGACATCTATCACATCTTTGCATATGAAAATGTGCATTCTTGAAGAGAGATGACCAATAAAAGCTAGACTGAAGCACCTTAGTTGTTGTCTTCTCACCACTATAATGTTCACCATACGGAGAAGCATGACATTAGTTCAAAAATTGCTCAACTTCCTCCATAGGCACACATCTCCTTAACATCTGATCCGAACACTATTTAAACAAGTAAAACTCATCCCAGAGATAGTGCCTCACATCTAATGAGAATTTTTTCTTTTAGTGAGAGGCCAGATCAGGGGGCAACACACCACCCACTATGTAGTTCACTAAATCTGCGTACCATGGATGTGATTGAGTTGTGGTAGCAAAAAGCTGCTCATCCGAAAATGTTTCTTTAATTGTGATCGGTTCAGCTTGACATTCTTCATTTTCAAGTCTAGAAAGGTGGTCTACAACTTGATTCTCTACCCCTTTCTTATCACGAATTTTCAAATCAAATTCCTATAATAATAAAACCCACCAAATCAATCGCGATTTTGCATCTTTCTTGCTCACTAAGTATTTAATTACGGAGTGATCTGTATAAACTATCACCTTAGTTCCCACCAAATATGCTCAAAACTTTTTGAATGCAAATACTACAGCCAACAACTCTTTTTCCATTGTAATGTAGTCTAGTTGTGCATCTTTAAGTGTTTTACTAGCATAATAAATGGAGTGAAACAAATTATCCTTTCTTTGCTCTAAAAGTGCACCCACAACATAATCACTGGCATCAAAAGGTAAGTCCTACTCTAGAGTGGTAATAACTAGAGCTAACACAAGTTTCTTCTTCAGTTCCTCAAATGTAACCTGACATGATTCATCAAAAGTAAACTGAACATATTTCTCCAAAATGTTTCGAATAGGCTTAGCAATCTTAGAAATGTATTTAATGAACCTCTGGTAGAAACTGACATGACCGAGGAAACTGCGAATTCTTTTTACTGAATTTGATGGAGGAAGCTTGTCAATCACCTCTATTTATGCCTTGTCAACCTCCATCCCTTTGATAGAAACTTTATGACTAAGAACTATGCCTTCTTAGACCATGAAGTGACATTTTTCCCAATTTACGACAAGGTTGGTCTCTTCACATCTTTTCAACACGGATGAGAGAATATACAAATAGCTCTCATAATTGTCTCTGAACACTAAAAAGTCATCCATAAGGACTTCAAGGCTATGCTCAATCATATCTGCAAATATGGCCATCATGCAACGTTCAAAGGTTGCTAGTGCATTGCATAACCCAAATGGCATCCTCTGGAAAGCAAACATGTCATAGGGACAAGTGAATGTCGCATTTTCTTGATCTTTAGGTGCTATGGCAATTTGATTATATCTAGAGTAACCGTCAAGGAAGCAATAATAAGCCTTTCCATCCAACCTATCAAACATTTGGTCAATGAAAGGTAATAGGAAATGATCTTTCCGGGTGATCTTTTTCAATTTCCAGTAGTCCATGCATACCCTCCAGCCAGTAACCTTACGAGAAGGAATGAGCTTGTTATTTTCATTAGTGACTATCACCATACCACCCTTCTTTGGAATACATTGAATTAATGAAAACCCATAGGCTATCAAAAATAGGATATTATGCCTGCATCAAGCCATTTAATTATCTCTTTCCTCACTACTTCCTTTATTATTGGATTAAGCCGCCTTTGGTGCTCCACAACCCCACTCTGACTGTCCTCCAACAAAATCTTGTGCATACAAATGGAGGGGCTAATGCCATGAATATCAACAATAGTCCAACCAATGACATGTTTGTACTTCTGGAGCTCATAAAGAAGTTTCTCCTTTTCATCGTCCGTGAGGGATTAAGATATGATTCCCGGCAAAGTAGAGGTTTCACCCAAATAAGCATATTGTAAATGGTTAGGCAAAGGCTTCTACTCAAGCTTTGGATATTTTTCAACGAAAGGCTTTGATGTCTCTTTAGATGCATTGATCTCCAAATGTTCAAACTTGGGTGACCTGAAATACTTAGGAACCGCATCAAGGCATTTTATAAAATCAAAAACATCATCCCTAATATTTTCATTCTGCTCAGCTAATGAAGCCAATGATAACACAAGATGGTCATCAGAATAATTAGCATGAAAAACATCAACAATGATATTATCCAACATACCTATATATAAACGCTCTTTATGATCTTGAGGAAACTTAATTACTTTAAAAATGTTAAAAGTTACCTATTGATCTTGAACTTTCATAGTTAATTTATCTTTTTAGACATCTATGAGTGTTCTTCCCGTGGCAAGGAATGGTCTACCAAGAATCAAAGGAACCTTACGATCCTCCTCCATATCCAGATGACAAAGTCAGCGAGAAATATGAACTTGTCCACTTTAACTAAGACATCCTCCATAATTCCCTTTAGGTATGTATAGGAACGATCAACTAGTTAGAGGGTTACTGATGTGTGTTTGTATTCCCCCAAACCTAGCCTCTAAAAAATGTATAAGGGCATGAGATTAATGCTTGCCCCCATGTCATATAAAGTTTGTCCAAAGAATTGATCTCCTATAGCACACAGAATTGTGAAGCTTCCTAGATCCTTCAGTTTTGGAGGAAGCTTTTGTTGCAGAATAGCACTGCATTCCTTCGACAATGCTACAGTTTCAAACTCATCCAATTTACGTTTTTTTGAAAGAATGTCCTTTATAAACTTGTCGTAGCTGGGTATTTGCTCTAATGCTTTAGCAAAAAGGAATGTTTATGTGAAGCTTCTCAAAAACTTCTAAAATCTTGTTGAACTGTGCATCCATCTTGTGCTTAACTTGTCTATTAGGGAAGGGTAGAGGGTGTGTATACGGCTTGTCCTCTACCTTCTTATCCTCTACCTTCTTGTGGATGACTTCTTCTTTCTCTTCTACTTCCTCATTCACCACTTCTTGGTCCTTTCTTACCTCGACCTTTTCCTCAAGTAGCTTTGTCTTGGGATTTCCCTCAATGTCCTTCCCACTTCTTAGTGAGATGGCCTTGCAGTGCTCATTAGAGGCACCCTTTGGATTATTAATAGTGTCACTAGGAAAGGTACTTGAGGGGCCTATTACTAATAGCGTTAGCCAACTGTCCTACCTACATTTCCAACGCTCTTATCGAAGCCATTTGGCTTTGAATTATAGAATTGTTCTTTGCCAGATGAGCATTAGTCTTTGTCATGAATGAATTAGTCTTAACCATCAACTGCATGAACATGTCTTCAAGAGATGGTTTCTTATCTTGTATAGGCTACCTGGTTTGTGATGAGAAACCAGGAGGATAGTTAGGTCTCTCATTTCCAGGTACCGAAGAGGAAGCTCCTTGGTTGTCCCTCCAAGAAAAGTTTAGATGGTTCCTCCATCCAGGATTGTACTGGTTCGAGTATGATTTGTTCTACTGAGGGTGATAGTTACCTATATATTGCGTACTTTTTGATATAGAGGGCACCTATCGCTCACATGGTTGTCACCACACTTGTCACACAACACAAATGGGCTCTGGCGAAGGCTTTGTCCCATACTGTCTAGCTTGCTTGCTATTACTGCCACTTGAGATGATAGTGATGTTATAGCATCCACCTCATGAGTATTTCTTACAGAGGGTCATTGGTAGTTGTTGGTTGCCAATTCCTCTAACAGTTGAAAGACATCATCAAATGATTTACTTAATAAAGAGCCTTCAGCTACTGCATCCACTACAGGATGATGTTGCGACAACAAGCCTTTGTCGAATGAATATACTTGATGCCACAACGGTATAACATGATGTGGACACCTCCTGAACAGATCCTTGTACCTCTCCCAAGCTTCATACAAGGATTCAGATTTTATTTGGGTGAATGATGTGATATCATTCATGGGTGAATGATGTAATATCATTCACCATCTCAACTATCTTACCAGGGGAAAATATTTATTGAGAAATTTGTTGCATACCTCAGACTAAATTGTTATTGATCCCACAGGCAGATATTGCAGCCAGCTTTTGGCTCTGTCTCTGAGAGAAAAAGAAAGAGCCTTAGGCGAATGACATCCTTAGATATTCCATTGTGCCTAAAAGTGTCGCAGATCTCTAGGAAATTAAAGAGATGAGCGTTGGGATCTTCGTTGGACAAGCCGCCAAATTATACAAAAGTTTATATCATTTGGATTATGGTTAGCTTGATCTCAAAATTGTTTGCACGGATGGCCAACCGTCCAATGCTAGATTGCAGATTATCTGAGGGGTTGTAAACTCCCTCAAAGGTCACGTATGGTTATGCTCATCCACCATCTTACAAGTACCTATAACAAGTAAAAAAAAATAGAGACTTAAATTAATATACACAAAAAGAAACTCGTTGTTAATATTGGCAATACTAAAATTTAGTCGTATTTCCCAACAATGACACTAAAAATTTATTCGTTCTTTTGCTTACTGCAAGTGCACAAATTGCACAAGTAATATAGTAAAGAGTCAAATATTGTTCTCATGAGGAATACGTCAATCTCAAGAGCCAAATATTAACCAATAGCTTACTTAGTACTATCCAAGAACATTCAAATTATAAAGGGTTGTGTAAGTTAACTGTAAAGACTTAAATGTAATAAATCAGAATTAAAAGATATTGATTAGAGAATATGGAATCCTTTTTCACCTCCTACTTCAATTAATAACAAGCAATCCTTATAAACAACATAAACGAAAAGATTATGCTAGCTTGGGAATCTAACTTAGTCAAAAGCCTATGCCTAGGTCAATCAAACATGCTTCAGTTACCTAATTCACTACGTTTCCATGAGAACTAATACAAAATTCATTTATTAACATCTATTCTCAATCAAATACTATGCATGGCTAAGAGGTATATTTCTATCCTATTAACGAATTAACTCACCCTACCATTAGAATGAAATTAAACATGCATCAACCATACCTATGATCTCAAATCCAAATTTCTATCTCTAGGTTCATTAGATTTCAACAAATCACTTAAAAGTTGATCAAACAATCAAGAGCATTAAGACTCATATGATTGAACAAAATCAAATCATCTATATAAACTCAATCGATTAAAAAATCATTCAATATCCATAGAAGGATCCAAAGAAACCCCTATACACAGCGTAGCTAGCCATTAAAAACACAAAAATCTCATAAAAAGATTTATGTCCATGATCTAGAATAAGAGAAAATAAAGAGAAAAGAGAAAAGACACTATGATTGAAGCCTTGGATGCTTGATCCTCCTTGAAGAATGATGACCTCCACTTCCACTCCCTTTGTTACTCTCAAAATGATGAAATATGAATCCTAGCTACGTTTTCTCCTTTCTCCCACATTAGTTTTTTTAGAAATCTGATGGAATAGTGTCTATAGGCCAACGTTTTCACTATCACGCCGCGAAGTTAACCACCTTGCGTCGCGATGCGTGCTGGAATTAGGTCACCACACCGTGGCATTCATACCTTTACATCGCGACATTCTAGCCTCAGGTTTCAGTATGCAGCTTGTTGAATGCTCCACGCCGCGGTGTGATATGCTGAAATTTACATTTGGCTTTCTCTTCCAATATTAGTCCAAATTCTCCAAATTTCTACTTGATTGGATCCCTTCCTGCAATAGAGAAATAACCAAATTAGTAACAGTTGTAAATTCACATAATCACATGAAGAATTATAACAAATTTACTCAAGATCATATAGGAAGATATCACAATTGAATTCAATGAATATAAGCTTAACATCTTCCATATATACGTAATAACAAGGACTAAGCAATCAATAGAGCACAAATATAGGGCCAAAATAACTACATCTTATAGAGTTATCAATTCCTTCGATGAATGCCTTAATAATTTGGCTTTAGTCCTGCAAAGATGTAAGGAGACCAATTTGGAGCTCAACTAGGAGAAGTGTCACTTCATGGCCCAAGAAGGCATAGTTCTTGGCCATAGAGTGTCTCAAAAAGGGATAGAAGTGGATAGAGCAAAGATAGAGGTGGTTGAGAAACTTTCACCATTAATCTCGGTGAAGGGAGTCCAAAGTTTCCTGAGGCACACATGATTCTACCAAAGATTTATAAAAGACTTCTCCAAGCTTGCCAAACCACTATGTAATTTATTGGAGAAGGATATGTCATTTAAGTTTGACGAGGCATACATAGATGCCTTCATAAAGTTAAAGGAAAGACTCGTTTCAGCACCGATTATCACTAGCCCTGATTGGACTATACCATTTGTATTAATGTGTGACGCTAGTGATTATATAGTTAGTGCTACGTTGGGTCAAAAGAAGGATAGGATTTTTCATTCTATTAGGATTTTTCATTCTATTTACTATGCGAGTAAGATTCTCTCAAATGCCCAATTGAATTATACACCTATCAAGAAGGAATTATTAGCGGTGGTTTTTGCGTTCGATAAGTTTCAATCATATCGTGTTGGCACCAAGGTTGTTGTATATACTGACCATTATGCCATCAAGTATCTAATCAGCAAGAAAGATGCTAAACCAATATTGATTCGGTGGATACTTTTGCTTCAAGAGTTTGATTTAGAAATCCACAATAGGAAAAGAGCTTAAAATTAAGTGGTTGATCACTTGTCAAGACTAGAAAGTGAGTCAAGTCAAGGTAATTCAACCTTGATTAATGAGTCATTCTCCGATGAACAACTTTTGCTGGTAAAACACCATGAGTTTCCTTGATATGCAGATTATGCCAACTATTTGGTGAACGGTGTTTTACCACCTGATCTTACTCATCATCAAAGGAAAAAGTTCCTAAATGATGTGAAGTTTTATCAATGGGATAAGCCATATCTCTTTAGGCAATGTGCTGATCATCTAATTAAAAGATGTGTGCCTTTAGAGGAGACTGAGGTTATCCTCGAGCAATGTCATGCATCCCCTTATGGTGGCCATTTTGGAGGAATTAGAACCGCTGCTAAAGTACTGCAAGCAGGATTTTATTGGCCATCTCTATTTAAAGATGATGTTTCCTTTATGGCCAGATGTAATAAGTGCCAAATAACAGGAAACATATCAAGAAGGAATGAAAGGCCATTAAACATCATGTTAGAGGTTGAATTATTTGATGTTTAGAGAATTGACTTCATGGGGCATTCATACCGTCCTTTGGTCAAGTGTATATATTGGTGGCGATGGATTATGTCTCCAAGTGCGTCAAAGCAGTAGCCTTGCCTATAAATGACTCAAAAGTGTTAGTGCAGTTTCTAAAAAAGCATATTTTCACCCGCTTTGGAACCTCAAGAGCGATCATAAGTGATAAAGGTTCTCACTTTTGCAACAAATACTTTCAAGAGCTCTTAGGGAAGTACAGAGTCTCGCATAGGGTCACCACAGTATACCACCCATAAACAAGTAGGCAGGCCGAAATCTCAAACTGTGAGATTAAAAGAATCCTGGAGAAAACGATCAGTCCTTCAAGAAAGGACTGGTCAAGGAGGTTGGAGTATGCATTATGGGCTTATCGCACTGCTTTTAAGACTAAGATTGACATGTCTCCTTACAACCTTGTATTTGGAAAGGCCTGTCACCTGCCAGTTGAATTGGAACATCATGCATATTGGGCTATCAAAAAGCTCAACTTTGAAATTCAAGCGGTATGCGAGAAACAACTGCTCCAGTTAAATGAATTGGATGAATTTCGCTTGCTAGCTTATGAAAATGCCAAGCTTTATAAAGAGAAAGTCAAGAGATAGCATGATAAACTCATTATTAATAAGAAATTTAAGTCAAGGCAACAAGTCTTATTGTACAACTTAAGACTTAGATTGTTTTCTGGAAAGCTCAAATCAAGGTTTGTGGTGATGAAAGTGTTCCCGTATGGAGTCATAGAGATTGCTCCACCAAATAGCTCATCAAGCTTTAAGGTTAATGGCCAGCGCCTAAAACTTTATCATGGAGGAGAGGTTGATAGGAGGAAGACTTTTCTCACATTAAATGATCCATGATGCAGGAAAACCAAGTCCTGCCAAGACTATAAATAAGGCTCTTTTTAGGAAGGAACCCCAAGGTTTAATCCTTTAAGTTTTAAGGTCTTTAAATATATCAATACTTTGATTTTGTGGTTTTATTATGTTTTTGTTGTACAAATTATAATTTAACCTTTTAGACAAGTTTTGCAGGTGCTGGAGGTCAGAATGAAGCAAAAATAGCAGGAGAATGGATTTTTCTATAGAATTATGCAGATAGACTCCTCATGCCGCAACGTATGCCTTGTCACGCCGCGACGCAAGTGCATTTTGGTGCATCTCAGGCTAAAAACCTAAGAGTAAGGCGTTGCGACGCTAAATAATATGGTGGGAATTGAATGCATGCCATGGCGTATGTATGTTCATGTCACAGCGCGCTGCAACAAATAGGGTTAAGTGTCACGGCGTTTCGTGTTTCTCTCCTATTTTATCTCATCTTCTTTGTTTTTCTACTTTATTCTCTTGCTTCCTACAACCTTCACCCCTTTTTCAGCCTTAATCTTTCAATTTCTCAAGATATGCGGTGATTTAGTTCGGTTATTTTTCTATTTGGTTTTTATTTTTGTGTTATTTTGAGTTTTAGTTTATTTTGTTTTTGTTTTTGGTGTGTTTTCTGTTTTGGTTCCTTTCTATTGAATTTCTGCCTATTTTGCAATAGTAGTATATAATATATAGTATTTAGGTGCTGCCCTACGTGATGTTGTGCAATTGCACGAATTTTTGGGTGCTTGCACCCGGCGTGGCTCATGTCATGCCGCTGCGTGTGTTTAAATATTTTTAGATGTCGCGGTGTGGAGCCTTCATGTTGTGGCATAAGGATGATTAACTATGAATGTCGCGGCGTGCCTGGTTCATGTCGCGACAAAAGTATGAATTTGGTTGAGTGTCATGACATGTTACATTTATACCTCATTATTGTATGATTTTTTTGCTCAAATGTCGCAGCATGGGTGATATGTGTTGCGGCGTGTGCTTGAATAGGTATGAATGTTACGGCGCAAAGGTGAATACCATAATGTGTGACCCTAATTTATACAAAATTATTCTATTTTACATGCTCGTTGATAACTCCACAAAATGTAGTTATTTGTGCCCCATATCTGTGTTTCACTGAGTGCTAAACTCCTTGTATTTATGCATATTTGGAAGGTTTTGTAATTATATTTGTTATATTCAATTCTAATACTTTTTCTGTATGTAATTGAGCAATTTATGCATATTTGATATGTGATTAAGTGAATTTGTATCTGTTACTAATTTGGTGTTTTCTCTATATTAGAAAAGGCTCCAAACAAGATGAAATGTGGAGCAATTGAGCTGAAATTGGAAGAGAAAGCCAAATCTGCATCACAGCAGGCAACGCCGTGGCGCAGACATGTCAATGTCGCGGCATGCCTCTGTTTTTCTGAGTCTATAAATAGATTTTTAGCAGAATTTTATAAGAGAGCTCCAGGTTAGCTTTTATGTTTTAGAGAGTCTGCGGTCTGTTCTTCATTTTCGGGCAGATTAGAAGCCTAGGGAGGCTAGGTTGGATGCCATCCTCCTCTTGGAAAAAGATTCAAGCTTTAATGATCACATCCATGGATTCATTCCTCTTCTCCCTTTGTTTCTCTTCTCTTTCCTATCTCTTGAGCACTGTTTTGATGTGTAATTTCGTGTTCATGGATTAGCCAAGCTATATTTAGGAAATACTTTGGATCTTTATATGGATATTGATGTTTATGTTATCTTTTGAGTATCTATTGATGTTTAGCTTTGTTCTTCCATGCCTATGCTCAATGCTTGCTTCTGTTTGATCAACAATTGCATGATGTTAATTGATGCAAATGAACTAGACATAGGGATTTGCAGAGATGAACATGGTATGGTTGATGTATGTTCGACGAGTTCAATTGGCTTGGATGAGTTGATTCGCTAACTGGATAGAAATATACCTTTTAGCCATGTATTAGTGAGTGTTTGAGAATAGATCATTCATTAGTGGAGTTTATACTAGTCCTCATGAAAACATAAGAAACATAGTGGATTAGGTAAATGATGCCAGGGTTGATTGATCTAGACATAAACTTTTGACTAAATAAGATTCTCAAGCTAAACTAACTAATTATTGATGTTGCTTATAAGGATTGCATATCGTTAGTTAAAGTAGAAGGTGAAGAAGGATTCCCTAGATCTCTAAACCATTATCTTTATTGCTTTGGTAGTTTAGATTTAGATTATTTATGCTTTCTCTATTTTATATGTTCTTGAATAGAATTTAGCTAAGCTATTGGTTGTTACTTAGTAATGGAAGCCATTTATCCTCGCGGGAACGAACTTATACTTCATATCTGTATTACTTGAATGACCCGTGCACTTGCAGTACACAAATGGTCTAACAAGTTTTTAGCACCGTTATCGGGGATAATGGTATATTTCCAAAGAGTTTAGCCTTATTCCTTGGCAATTGCTGGGGGATAATGGTTTAATTCTATATTATTAATATCAAGAATGAGTTTAGTTTGTCCTAATTCAAGCTGTATAGTTCTTTTCTCATTTATGTTTTCATTCTTTATAGTTTAGGTACAATAATTGGAGGATGAACTTCATCATTCGAGGCCTTTGTGAGAGCTCGAGACACCGCAATGGAGAATCTCAATTAGGCAAATGAAGGCCTACCATCCAATCCATCAATTTTGGAATCAAACCGACAATCAGTGTGGCGGTTTGCCTTGACAAAGTTTTGCCGGGACTATAACTCAGGCCCTTCTTAGGAGGGAACCCAGGTTTTTATGTTTTTGTTAATTAGTATGTGTTTAGTAAGTTTTAAGTCATAAATATGTTAGTAAGTTTAGTTTTGTAGCTCTAGTTAGTTTTTAGGCTTTTCTTTAGTTTAAAGTCTTAAATATATTAGTATATTTGATTTTTGTATTCTTGTAGTTAGTATGTTTGATTTTAGTAGATTTAGTTAGTTTTAAGTCTTATATATGTTAGTATGTTTGATTGTTGTAAGTTTAGTTAGTTTGTAGATGTTTGTTTAGTTTTAGGTTATATATAGGTTAGTATGTTGATTTTGTTGTTTTAATATATTTTAGTTATCCATTTTGTGTTTTAGCCTTTTGGACAAGTTTTAGATGTGTTGAAGACCTCTTTGGGTAGAATTCTGCAGCAAAACTGAATTTGCATCAGAATTCTGCAGGCTGGTCTCTCACGCCACGGTGTGAGTTTATTGAACGCCGCGGCGTGACGGTTATTTATGCGCATTTGAGCCAAATTCCAGAGACCTTAACACCGCGGCGTGGAAAGTGAAATGCCGCGGCGCTCACCTGAAAAACTTATTTAAAAAAAAAAAGATGCTTGATCTAGGTGCTACTGAAGGCACCTATTCTGATCAAATACCATGGCATGGATGCTGTGTGCTGCAGTATGTTGTGTTGTAATGTATATATTGTACATTGTTAGTTAGTTTAAGTTTTTAAATATTTGTAGTATACTCAGCTCTAATATTTCAAAATGTTTATAGGCTCAAGTACCCTGGACACCATGGAAAGTGAGGCCTTTATCTCACTTTGGTTTGGGGGAGTGTCATTACGTGCTTTGATTACTATGATGTATTATGTATACATGTGATGATATTTTCTAGATGCAGTTATGATAGCCACCATGTTTCCATGAGTTTCTATTTGTTTTGGTTATTACTGATGGGTTTGCAAAGAAGTTTCAATTTTTACTCTTATGCAAATAATGTGTGCATGTTAAATTGAAAAGTTTAATCTAATTGAATGCATGCTTTATTGCAAAAGACTGCTAGAGTTGTCTTGGTTGTTCATGATATAAAAGGTTGTTATTTGCCCCCTTTTGAGTGAAACCTTATGTGATCTTGAAGCATGTGAAACAGTTCAGTTGTTTTTGATGCATGATTTACATTCCACTTAGATGCAAGTGTAACTTTGAGTATGATAAGAGTGCATGTTTAGAGAAAGTTTATGGATGTACATGTAGAGTTTCAATTATCCTAGAAGTTGTTTCTAAACTCTCTTGAGGGAAATCCTAGATTGTGCATGACTGAGGAAATGATTAGGGCATTCTTTGGATCGATTGAGCCTTAAAAAGCTTACCCTGAATGATTATATCTTTAGGTCCCTTTTGAAGCCTAATAATTGTTTGGCCTTATAAGTTTTTCATTACCATCGTATTCTTTGCCCTGTTAACCATTCTAATGCATTTGAAAGCATTGCATTTTCTTCCTACCTTCAACATCTGTTGAGTACATGATGTATTATTTCTTGAATTGAGTTCAGTGAGTAGGGGCATGTATGTTTAAGAAAAAAATGAGCCTGAAGGAACCAAATGCAATCAAAAGAAAATGAAATTACTTTGTAAAAGTAAAAAGAAAAAAAATGAGAAGAGAGAAAAGCAAAGCAAACAAAGAAAGAAAAAAGAGTTAAAAATGAAAAGAATTGCATGGTTCTGGTAAGTTATGATCCTTCACTGTTGAATACCCTATTAGTTCACTTGTTCTCAAGTCTTGAAATAGCATATTTTTGTTTCTCAATGTTTGTTGTATATCTTTTCCCTTTTATTCTATTACCCATTACCATGGCCTTACATTACAAGCTGTAAAGATCCTCTTGATCCTCAGTTGCGTGTGGTTTACATTAGTGGAGAGAGAGTTTAAGATTAATTTTGTGGATTTCATGATTCATATATATGTATGTTTATAAACTTATCCGGATGTGTATGATTTGAATAGGAGAAGTTTATCTTGCATGTTCGTGGATAATGTGAATTGTATGGAAGAAAGCTGGATTGTCTGCATGTGACGGATTATATATGAGTGAAGCTAGTTTTGGGGCATTTGCACTTTTTATGGATTGAAGTAATCATTACATACTAATAGCTGGAGTTAATTGAAGAAAAGAAAGATTAAAACTTGCTAGTTGCTGAATGCATGTTGAATATAAATTGTTAAGAAAGTTTACTTAGTCATACTTTGTTTTGCTTGAGGACAAGCAAAAGGTTAAGTTTGGGGGTGTGATAACTCCACAAAATGTAGTTATTTGCGCCCCATATCTGTGTTTCACTGAGTGCTAAAGTCCTTGTATTTATGCATATTTGGAAGGTTTTGTACTTATATTTGTTATATTCAATTCTGATACCTTTCCTGTATGTAATTAAGCAATTTGTGCATATTTGATATGTGATTAAGTGAATTTGTATGTATTACTAATTTGGTGTTTTCTCTATATTAGGAAGGACTCCAAACAAGATGATATATGGAGCAATTGAGCTGAAATTGGAAGAGAAAGCCAAATCTGCATCTCAGCAGGCAACGCCGCGACGCAAGCATGTTAATGCCGCGGCGTGGTGCATTTCCCTGAAAAGTCAGAGAGTTACGCAAACTGAGCGGCACGGCGTAAGGTAATCAATGTCGCGGCGTGGTGACCTAAATTGTAAACGCACCGCGGCGTAGGCATGTTAATGTCGCAGCATGTCTCTGTTTTTCTGAGTCTATAAATAGATTTTTAGCAGAATTTTATAAGAGAGCTTCGAGTTAGTTTTTAGGTTATAGAGGGTCTGCGGCCTGTTCTTCATTTTCAGGCAGATTAGAGGCCTATAGAGGCTAGGTTGGATGCCATCTTCCTCGTGGAAGGAGATTCAAGCTTCAATCATCACATCCATGGATTCCTTCCTCTTCTCCCTTTGTTTCTCTTCTCTTTCCTATCTCTTGAGCACTGTTTTGATGTGTAATTTCGTGTTCATGGATTAGCCAAGCTGTATTTAAGAAATACTTTGGATCTTTATATGGATATTGATGTTTATGTTATCTTTTGAGTATCTATTGATGTTTAGCTTTGTTCTTTCATGTCTATGCTTAATGCTTGCTTCTGTTTGATCAACAATTGCATGATGTTAATTGATGCAAATGAACTAGACATAGGGATTTGTGGAGATGGACATCATATGGTTGATGCATGTTCGACGAGTTCAATTGGCTTAGATGAGTTGATTCGCTAACTGGATAGAAATATACCTTTTAGCTATGTATTAGCAAGTGTTTGAGAATAGATCATTCATTAGTGGAGTTTATACTAGTCCTTATGAAAACATAAGAAACATAATGGATTAGGTAAATGACGCCAGGGTTGATTAACCTAGACATAGGCTTTTGACTAAATCAAATTCTCAAGCTAAACTAACTAATTATTGATGTTGCTTATAAGGATTGCATTTCGTTAGTTGAAGTAGAAGGTGAAGAAGGATTCCCCAGATCTCAAAACCATTATCTTTATTGCTTTGGTAGTTTAGATTTAGATTATTTATGTTTTCTCTATTTTATATGTTCTTGAATAGAATTTAGCTAAGCTATTGGTTGTTACTTAGTAATTGAAGCCATTTATCCTCGTGGGAACGAACTTATACTCCGTATTTGTATTGCTTGAATGACCCATGCACTTGCGGTACACAAATGGTCTAACACTCGTCAAACTTTTGAATGAGTAATTCTGACTTTGTTTATATTTTTACAGGTTTAGGTACCTTATTTTACTGCTACAATGCCTCCTAAATGCCGAAGAGGTTCCACCAGCCAGTGCAACAAAGAGACTTCTCCTTCTCCTCCTGAGTTCGATAGGAGGAAGCTAATATCAGTTGTCTCAGTGGTACACTGTATTAGTCACCAGACCATTCATTATAGAGCGCAACTTTTCCTTCTCTAGGACCATCAATGAAGAGATAGAGGGGCTCATCAACCAACTTAATTGCGGTGTGTTTATCCAACACCCAGAGTCTGCAGCCATTCTTCTAGTAGTTCGCAAGTTCTATGCGAACGTGGCCTTCTCTAGCGATGGGAGTACTATAGTGAGAGTGTGGGGGTGAATGGTCCCTTACTCTACAGTGGCTATCTGAGCAGCTTTGACCTTGCCTGAGCCCCCTGAGATCTACGAGTACACCAAGTTCTGCCGGTAAGAGCCTGAGGAAGGGATAACCCTCAACACGGTCACTTCTAGGATCTGCACAATTGAGTCCCAACCTGTGGTTTGGACCTTGAGTGTGCAGACAAACCAAGCACGATTCTTTCCCAGATCTAGCTTGACCAGAGGCCAGGGTCTGGTATCATTTCATCAGTACCCGTATTCTCCCATCAGTAAACTTATTTGAGGTGACTCGTGACTGGGCTATATTGATTTATGTTATCCTTAAGCGCCAGTCTATAGATGTTGCTCAGCTCATCTTCGACCAGATCAAGAGATCAATACAGGAGTACAAGAGCCTCTTCTTTCTATTTCTCATCCACACACTCTGCAACTGGCAACACGTACAGTAGGGGCCACAGGAGGAGTTAGCTGATGTTAAACAACCTCTTAATGATTATATCATTGAGAGTCTGGGAGCAGCTCCAGCATCAACACTTGCTGGACAGAGACAGGCTCGCAGAGAGCCCAGGGCTGCCCCACCACTTGACGCAAACTGGTGAACCCAAATAGAGGATCAGATAGCACGTCTTGCAGCTTTACAGACCTGTCAGTATCAATATACCATCCAGACACAGCGATGGATGGCAAAGCACTTGGGACTTCCTATGGATGACTTCCCGGTGCTTAAGTTCCCAGTCGAGGCAGTGGCTGCCCCTCCCCCACAGCAGCAGGCTCTCGAGGCTAGAGAGAGAGCTGACAACGTTGACTAGGATGAGGAGGAGGATGTGATTAGCCCTACTGCATCCAGGGCGTTTTCTTTCATGTTATTTTTATTATGTTTTGTCTACAATGGGGACACTATTTCCCTTAAGTTTGGCGGGGAACATTATAACATGTTTTGATGTTTTTAGGGATTATATATTTATAAATGAAAAGCATGTTATAATGTTAAATTTTTTATGTTTAATGGATATTGTATATATTATCATGATTATATATAGTGTTTTGGTTATTAATGTTAAGTAAGTATATAGCTTTTATGTTTTAATGCCTATGAGCCAAATGAATGCATGTTTTGAATATTCAACGCAAAGTCGAATATGTTAAAATGCATCATAATGGGCCAATTACTAGTGTAGTTTTGGTTGTCCTATGATATTATTGCTTACAAATTGCCCTCTTTTAAGCGAAACCATATGCAATCAAGAAGCATGTTGAAACAATCTAGTCGCTTTTCAAATGCATGATTTAGATCTCACTCGTATGTTTGTGTAACTTTAAAAATGATATAAGTGTATGTCTAAAGAAGGTTTATGAATAATGTATGTAGAGATTTTGATTATCTATGAAATTGTATGTAAACTCTCTTGAAGTGAAATTCTAGATTATGCATGATTGAGGAAATAATTAGGGCATTGTTTGGACCAATTGAGCCTTTCAGGCTTAATCTGATATAATTAAATCCATAGGTCCCCTTTGAAGCTTTACTAATATTGGCCTTTTATATTGTTCAACAACCATTGTATTCCCTACCATGTAACTATTCTAATGCATATGAAAATATTGCATTTCCATCCTACCATCATTGTTTGTTGAGTACATATCTTGAAGTTAGTCCAATGATTCGGGGTATTATGCATGTCAATTACAAAAATGATCTTGAAAGAACCATCTGCAGTAAAAGAAAAGGAATTGTTTTGTGTAAGTATAAAAAAAAATGACAAATCAAGCAAAACAAATGAATGACATAAGAAAAGTCAAATACAAAAAGCATTGTATAGTTCTAAAAGAGTTCTAATCTTTCATTTTTGAATACCCTAATAATTTCACTTGGTGACTCAAGTCTTGAAATAACATGTTTATGTTTCTCAATGTT
Source organism: Ormosia emarginata (assembly GCA_029884605.1). Taxonomy (NCBI): domain Eukaryota; kingdom Viridiplantae; phylum Streptophyta; class Magnoliopsida; order Fabales; family Fabaceae; genus Ormosia; species Ormosia emarginata. Next base: position 15,701,506 of record JAQQTP010000090.1, read on the forward strand.
TGTATTACATCCTTTCCATGTTGTTCTTTTGCCCATAACCATTGACCTTGTATTACAAGCTGTTGAAGTCTCTTTTGATCCTCAATTGTTTGTGATTTACATTAGTAGAGAGAGAGTTTAAAGACAATCTTATAGATTATTTGATTCCTTTGCATGCATGTTCATAAACTTATTCGGATGAGTATGACTTGATTAGGAGAAGTTTAGCTTGTATGCTTGTTGGAGATATGATTTGCATGAAATGAGGCTTTGACTGTTAGCATGCTAAAGATTATATATGTGTGGAGTTGATTGTGTGACATTAGCATTCTTTGAGGGCTTAAACAATCATTGTACACAAGTTGTGGTTTCAGTGAAATTGGAATTCAAGATAAATGATGAATGTATGTTGAAGCATGTGTTGTTAAGTAGGTTTACTTAATCATACTTTGTTTTGCTCGAGGACTAGCAAAAACCTAGGTTTGGGGGTATGATAACTCCATAAAATGTACTTATTTATACCCTACATATGTGCTCTATTGATTGCTAAATCCTTATTATTACGTATATATAGAAGATTTTAGGCTTATATTCTTTGAATTTAGTTGTGATATCTTCCTATATGATCTTGAGAAAATTTAGTAAAATTCATCATGTCATTAAGTGAATTTGCAACTATTACTAACTTGGTGATTTTCTAATGCAGGAATGGATCAAAACAAGCAGAATTGTTAAAGACTTGGAGCTGTATTGGAAGATGAAGGCCAAGGTGGATTTCAGCACGTCACGCCGCGGCGCAAGCATGTTTATACCGGGGCGTGGTGCATTCATCCTGCTGTATACTGAAACCTGAGGGTTGAACACTGCAGTGCAAAGGAATGAATGTTGCGGTATGGTGACCTAAATTTGACACACATCACGGCGTAAGGTGGTTCATTTCGCGACATGACAGTGAAAAATTAGCCTATAAATACTGATTTTAGGCAATTCAAAAAGGAGAGCTTTAACACTTTCAAACACAGCTACTAGGGTTTGTACTTGAAGTTGAAAGAAAGCTGAATGGACCAAAGTTAGAGGTCATCTTCTTCAAGAAAGAAGATTCAAGCACCAAAAATCATCCTATTAAGCTTTCATATCTTAATCCTTTTACTTCTTCTCTTCTATTATAATGACATTTATGATTTGTGATAGATTTTCGTTTGTCATGAGTAGCTAAGTTGTGTATATAGATTTCTTTAGATCCTTCTATGAATATCAATGATTTTGTAACCCTTTGAGTTAATATAGATGATTTGGGTTTGTTTAATCATATTTCTCTTAATGCTCTTGAGTATTTGGCCAACATTTAATGTGTTTAGATTAAATCTTTTGAATTAGACATAGAGATTTAGGTTTGAGATCATGGATATGTTTAATGCATATTTAATTTTATTCTAATGGTGGAATAAGTTAATTAGCTAATAGGATAGACATATATCTATTGGTCATGCATAGTTATTATTGAGAATCGTCTTTAATGAGTGGAGTTTGTTTCATATCTCATGGAAATATAGTGAACTAGGTAAATGAAGTATGATTAAATGACCTAGACATAAGCTTTTAACTAAGTTAGTTTTTCAAGCTAACAAATCATGTCTTATTTATGTTGCTTTAGAGGATTGCATATCATCAATTGAAGTAGAACGTGAAGAAGGATTCCATATTCTCTAATCAATATCTTTAAGTCCAATTTACTACATTTAAGTCTTTCATTCATAGTTAACTTACATAACCCTTCTAAATTTGAATGTTCTTGAATATTATTAAGTAAGATATTAGTTAATATTTGGCTTTAGAGATTAACATACTCCTCATGGGAACGATATCCTGCTCTTTACTATATTACTTATGCGACCTGTGCACTTGCTGTAGCAAAGCAACAAATATGCAATAAATAAATATATTGCACCAAATACTGAAATTCAAGAATGTAGGAAAGAGAGAATCAAACTCAAGAATTTATCTTGGTTCAGCCACCACCCACTTGTGGCCTATATTGATCCAGTCCCCAAGCTTAACTTGAGGTTTTTTTTACTATCTCCTAGACTTCACGGGTGCTAGAAAAATCTTTGTACAAACAAAAGTACTCAATACACCTTAAAATCTCTCGCCTTTGTATTTAAGCCTCAAAACAAGGGATGTCTCACCCTTACAACTTTTGAGAGATACCTCACCCACTTTACAATCAATGGGTACCTCACCCTTTATTCTATCAAGGGATACCTTACCTTTTTATCTCTTGAGGGATACCTCACCTTCTTTTACAAGAAATCAAAGAAAGATTGAATGATAAATTCTCAAAAGAGTAGATTACCCAAGTTGAAGCTCTATGGGTAGAAGGATAAACACACTTTTTAGCTCATAAATCAGAGTATGATTTTCAAGGTTGTTTAACTCATATTGAATGCTCAACAATATGTTTTAGATTGATTTCTCACCACTTTTTAATGCCCAATGACTTATATTTATAGCCCAATGCATTAAAGATCCGTTAGGAATGGTTGCAGCATTAAATGCAAGCAAAATACCCGTTAATTTCAGTTTCTGAAAATCAGTCTATTCAAATAGACTAAGCATTTATTTGAATAGATGTGTTTTAGCACAACAAAGAGTGGTTTCTAGAAGAGCCTATTCGAATAGGCTTATACTCTATTCGAATAGAGCCTTTTATAAAACAAAGGTGGACAACCAATTTAAAACCTCTGTTCCAATAGATGCCCTATTCTATTCGAATAGAGCTTGATGGAATGAAAATCTTGGCAATTCATTACACTTGAGTTTATGTACCTATGTTCGAGTGTTTTGTTCTAGTTCTCACTATTGTGTCTATGCATATGAATGACTTGACTAGTAGTCATGAATAGTTGTAGGCCCCAATTATGAACTAGTCTAGTATTTTTTATCTTTTATTATTTGGATATGCACCACTATCTAGGGTTAATCTTACATTTGAATAACCTTATCCTTTTTGTATACATTGCAGTAGGTGCTTGCAATATATCTACTAAAATTGTGTGAAAGTATGCTACCATCATTTTCACATTTGCTAAAGAGAGTAGCCTGATTTTTCTACCATTATTTCTTGTTTCCAATTCCATCATGAACAAAATATTCTTACCTTGCCTAAAACGCATATGTATTTGTTTGTAATTAATGTTTCTACACAAATTATTAATTTATTTCTATTATGCCAAATTTAAAAGATTTTAACAATTGTAAATCTAAACAAATTATTGATTTAATTTTAAATAAATCTACTTGTTATTAATTAGTATGATTTTTATTTTGAAAGAGATAAAATTTAAACCAATCATACACGATCAACAATGTTAACAAAATAATAATAATAATAATAATAAGGAATATTTATGCAAAATTTGGGAAGATTTTTTTTCAAATCTAAAATTACTCAACCTTTGATAAATAGCTCATAATTAATGCAAAAATAAGAAATATAATTTATTTTAATCTGCAATTGATAATTAAAATTGGAAATATTATTTTAAACCTTTATTGGGTTTCAGTGCAAGACAAGTATATATGGTAGCCCTTTATGTAATTTAGCAACTTGAATTTCTTCTGATTTGGTCTCATTATCACTATCATATTCTACCATGTACACTTTCTTTCGCTTTTCCAATCTTTTTAATTAAGCTTTCTGTTGTTAGAGTTGCTCAATTTGACGTACTCTAGTAACCAGTCAATAAATTGCTGATCACTAGCTTTTTGTAGATGGGAAAGTCTAGTCCTTCAATGACTATTCTAACCACTTCAAGATCAGGAACTAGGGTAAAACATCTACTCTTCATCTATCTAAAACAACTGAAATAATCATCTATGTTTTTGTTAGGCGTCCTCTTGATATTAAATAGTTCAATTAATCTTACTTTCATTTTAGGCCTAAAGAATTGCTCATGGAACAATCATTCGTGTTGTTCCCACGAGTGTGCAGAATAGGGAGGCAATCTCTAGTACTATGTAAAAGCATTTTGTGTTAAAGAATTAGGGAACAACTTCAGCTGCTAAATCACCACACTTTGTCATGAATCTAGCTATGTGTTCGACAGAGGACTTTCCTCATTCTCCAGAGAACTTAGAAAATTTGGGGATCTTATATCTTCTAGGGAGTTCAAGCTAGTTTATCGAATCTGATAAAATAAACACAAATTTAGGATGAAATGTTGGCCTAACATTAAAGCCAAACCTAGCAAGGGCCTGTATTGAGAAATTGTGCAAAATGAATTCATCAATTAATCTAGACCGGTACAAAGTTTATATACATCTTAATATTAGAAGGCTAGAGTAATTAACCGAAAGATGCCAGTTGTCTACTAACTAATTTCAGCTTGGCTAAAACTAACTCTAACTATCTCAATTTAATTTATAGCTGTAAAACAGAAAATAGCAATTTCTGTATCCTAACACCCCCTCAAGAAGGAGAGTGGATTGAGAGCACTCCCAGCTTGGAGATAAATTGTTGAAATGCAGGAGCATCAAGGGGTTTTGTAAAATAATCTGCCAACTGATTAGATGATGAAATGGGAAGTAAATAAAACAACTTGGACTGGAGTTTTTCTCTCACTATGTGACAGTCGATATCAATATGTTTCGTACATTCATGAAAGCTTGGATTAGAGGCAATGTGTCTTGCCGATTGACTATCGTAGTAAAGTAGAGCTGGAGTAGTGAAAGGTACTTCAAGATCCTTAAGCAAATAAGTCAACCATTGCAACTCATAAGTAGTGGATGCTAAAGCTCGGTATTCAGCTTCAGATGAGGAACGATAGACTGTTGTTTGTTTCTTAGATTTCTAGGAAACTAAGGAAGAACCAAGAAATATACAATAACCTGCAATCATCTTGTCGTGGGGCATGTGGCCCAATCAGAGTCGCTGAATCTAGTAAGTTGTAAGGCAGAGTTTGCAGGGAAGAATAATCCATGGGCTGGAGAACTTTTTATATATTTAAGTATTCGAGTAGTTGCATCATGGTAGTGAATGGTGGGTGATTGCATAAATTGACTGAGATGTTGCATAGAAAAATTGATATCTGGCCTAGTGGTTGTAAGATAGAGAAAGCGACTAATCAACCGTCTATACTCAGATGCATCATGTGCAGGGGCAGTAGTGTCATACAACAACTTGTTGTTTTTTATCATAGGAGTGGTACAAGGTTTTGTAGCCAAAAGACCAACATCACTGAGGATATCAAGGGCGTATTTGGGTTGACAAATGTGGATGCCCTTTTGAGATCTAGCCACCTCAAGACCAAGGAAGTATTTCAAGTCACCCAAGTCCTTAATTCTGAAAGTGTTATGTGGAAAGGTCTTAACAGAGTTGATCTTGATGGAAGAATTACTAGCAAGGATTACATCATCAACATAGATTAGTAATGTTGTCATGGAAGTGCCATGTCGTTTGATGAAGAGAGAGTGATCATATTGTGAGGGAGTGAAACCGAGAGAAACCAAAGAAGTGGACAACTTTGCAAACCATTAACGACTTGCTTATTTTAAACCATATAAATATTTCTTCAATTGGCAAACAAGGTTTGGTTTTGAAGAAGTAAAACCTAAGGTCAGCTGCATATATACCTCTTCATGAAGGTCCCCATGTAAGAAAGCATTATCAACATCTAATTGTTGAAGTATCCAGCCATGGGCAGTAGCTAAAGCAAGCAAAAGTATGATTATAGTAAGTTTGGCTACCAGGGAAAAAGTGTCTAAGAAGTCAACCCCTTCATATTGAGTGTATCCTTTAGCAACAAGACATGCTTTGTAACGTTTAACTGAGCCATCAACTTTGTGTTTGATGCGGTAGACCCACCTACAACTAATTGGAACTTTGCCTTGAGCTAATTCAGTTAGAGACCATGTATTATTTGATTCAAGTGCATTCAACTTAGTTTGCATAGCCTTGATCCATTTAACATATTTAATGGCTTGTGAGTAAGTTTTGGGTTCAGAGGTATGTGAAATGATCAGGGTAAATTTAAGGTGTGATAGGGAAAGGGACTGATAAGAGAGAGCTGAAGAGACAGGGTATACAGTTTTATCTTCTGACGGAGATGTGCTGGGTGCTGCTGAGTGTGCAAGGTGGCAATGATAATCCTTCAGAAATTCAGGTTCTCTGCGGGTTCTGGCTGACCATCTAGGATTTGGAGAAGTTATATCAGTGTTGGGAGTGACTGAATTTGTATCATTTGAAATAGGAGCAGGATTAGTGTGAGTAGAATCATAGTGAGCAGGTTGGTTTTGTGGACTAAGTGATGTGTGTGTAATAGGATCAAATAAAAAATCATAAGACTGAATAGCAGGTTGTGTGGAATTGAGAGAAGTTTGGTGTGATGTAATATAGGGAAATAGATGCTCATGAAAGATGACATTTCGAGAAATAGAAATTTCTCTTATGTGTATGTCAAATACTATATACCCTTTGGTGCCAAATTTAAAGCCTAAGAAAATGCACTTTTTGGCCCTTGAGGCAAGTTTAGATTTGTTTTGATCCAAGGTGGAAACAAAACACAGTGAGCCAAATACTTTGAGATTAAGAAGTGTGGGAGAACTTTTAAAAGGAAGTTCAAAAGGAGATTTATTGTTGAGAGTGGGGGACAGAAGTCTGTTTATAATGTGAATGGCATAGTTAACAGCATATGACCAAAAATTTTAGGTAAACCGGCTTGGAATAAAAGGCTTCTTGTTACATTGAGGATATATCTATGCTTTCTCTCAACAATGGAGTTTTGTTGAGGAGTGGTAACACACGAGGTTTGGTGCGCAATTCCAAAGTGATTAAATAACTCAGGACAATTAAATTCTATGCCATTATCTGATCTTATAGTCTTAACAGTGACATTGAACTAAGTTTGAATAAAAACAATGAAGTTGTGCATCAATTTTCTTGTTTCAGATTTGAGTTTCATTAAAAACAACCATGTGTGCTTTGAATAGCCATCAACTATATTAAGAAAATATCTATGACCATGAAGAGATGGAATGTTTAATGGCCCCCAAATGTCCATGTGAATGGGTTCAAAAGGATGCTTTGTGATAGTAACACTAGAAGTGAAAGGTAATTTGTATTGCTTGGCAAAATGACATGAATCACATACAATGCCTTTATTGTATTTAGCATAAGGAAAAACATTACAAATTTGATTCAAAACTTTATTGGATGGATGTCCTAACTACCATAGACCGAAATTGGAATCAACATAATTAGAATTAAAACTATTTACAGAAGAAATAAAATTGTTTACAAAAGAAGTGAAACGGACTGAAGGATTATGTGGTTGTTGTAAGTGATATAAGCCACCTTTTAGCTCAGCATGCCCAATCATCTCCAATGAAGTAGCATCCTGTATATGACAAGAAGAGTCAAAGAAGGTCAGTTTGCAATGTAAAGAGGAAACGAGTTAGTTTACTGAAATGAGGTTGAATGAAAATTCAGGGATGTATAAGACATTGTGAAGCTGAAAAACATCAGGGAAATAAATTATGCCTAAGTGTTTTGCAATCATACACATGCCATTGGAAAGGTTTACCTCGACTGGTTTTATGCTATGAAAATGAGTGAAATGGGACTGGGAATGTGTCATATGATCGGTGGCACCAGAATCGCGTATCCAAAAATGAGATTTGTTGAAAGGGTTACCTGAATTGGATGTTGGTTGTTGTTGCTAAGTTGATGACTCACCAACAAAGGCAGTGTTAATATGGGCAATTGAATGAGAATTGATCTTGGACTGATGTAGCAAAGTGAGTAAATCCTACACTTGTTCAGAAGTTAATTGTTTTATGGTGTCTTTCTGAGTTGCTTAGGGCAAAGACTTCTTAGTTGGAGAAAGATCAACCTTGTCATCAGAGACAGCAAAGCTGTTCACAACATGATTGCTTCTAGTTTTGTAACCAAGGGGAAATCCATGCTTGTAATAGCACTGATCTATGGCGTGGTCAAATCGGTTGCAATGTGTGCATTATTTTCCAGAACTGTTCCCTCTGCCATGAGCAGGCTTTCCTCTGCCTCTACCAGTATTAGTTTCATTACCTCTACCTTGTCCTTTCCATTGGTCCTGGCTATCAGAAGAATTGAAAAGAACCTTGGCATCTACATGGTTGCCTCTTGTTAATTGGCCTTCTTGTTGCAAGACTAAGGAGTAAACCCTATTGATAGATGGAAGAGAATCAATCATCAATATTTGGGTTTTAACAGTGCTATACAATTCTCCTAAACCTTTGAGGAAGCACATCACATTCTCAAAGTCTTTGTGCTTCTGAACTGTTGTGATCATACCACAATTACAGGGAACAACACAATTACATTCTGGTGTTGGCCTCAATGCTTCTAGTTGATCCCATAGAGCTTTCACATTTGTGAAGTAATCAGAGACACTCCTCTCCCCTTGTTTGATGGAGTGAATTTCTTGGAAAAGATCTGAAATGCGGAAGTGATCTTCTTTGGTGAACCTTTCTGTGAGTTCATACCATAGAATCTTTGAATTATCGATATACATAACACTATGTGCGATCTGAGAAGAAAGACAATGTGTGATCCAAGAAATTACCATGCTATTGCATTGATGCCATGAATCATAATTCAGATCATCTTTGGCAGGCATTGGAAGTGTTCCTTCGATGAACTTGATCTTGTTCTTGGTCATCAATACGCGTTTCATCGCGCGGCTCCATAAGTGGTAATTCGATCCAATCAAAGTTGGTGTGACAAGAATAGTTCCTGGATTTTCACCAGGATGTAGGTAGTAAGAGCTTAAAGGATTTTGCAATTCATCGATTACAGTGGATTCAGAATTTGGCATGATCGAGAGATTGAGAAATTGAGGAAGGAAAATGAAATATCAAAGAGAAACGCTTGCAACGAAAGATTCTCTAATCTGATACCATATTGAGAAATTGTGCAAAATGAATTCATCAATTAATTTGGACTGGTACAAAGTTTATATGCATCTTAAGATTACAAGGCTAGAGTAACTAACCAAAAGATACTAGTTGTCTACTAACTAATTTCAGCTTGGCTAAAACCAACTCTAACTATCTCAATTTAATTTACAGCTGTAAAACAGAAAATAGCCATTTCTGTATCCTAACAGCCTGTTCAACAACCTTGTTCACTTATTGTTTAGGGGGATTAACCTATAAAGGTTGTCTTTGACCACCGCCATAAATCAGCTAATATCGATAACCAAGATTATTATAGACACGATCACTTACTCCTACATCAAGTTGTGTCAGCGTTTGAGTTAGATTCTGATATACAAGAACTTGATACCTTGCATTTTGTGTATTGTGATGTGGATGCAGCATTCCTCCAGTCCTAGTTAGTATGGATATGTTTCCATACTATAGAGAAGGTGGTCAAGTAGGTTGTTGTACAATGCATGTGGTCTCTGGAGTCACTTGGCCAGTGAAGGCTGGATTATTTACCAGATATAGCTCTCCTCTCAGAAGGCTACTGAGCCTCCTTACTTGTTGCATACATTACTAGTCAACCCAATCAAAGGAGTGTGGAGTGTATTCATTTGCTGAGTTACTATGTGAACCATCTCATGGTTACTATCATCTATTTACTGTTGAATAACGACCAATGCTTCTACTATGCTATTTTGAGGCCCTTGAGGCATGCCCTTATCATATTAGGGAAGATTGGAGCAACAAGGGCTCCTTATGATCTTGTCATGTTATGCACAAGTACCACACTAGGACCCACGAAACCCAAGTATGGGGGTATATTCGTTGAAGTGTTAAAGTCTATCATAGCAAAAAGATGTTGTCTTGGGGAAACAATCCCTGGAGGAATTGAGGGATTTGCCAATGCATATACTGGCACAGTGATTCATACAGAATTTGTAGTGATTAGCGGCATCCTGTATATCAGCATAAAACCAGGAGGATATTGATGGTTACCAACATCTGATCACTGATCTTCTAGTGTATGAGCAACTGCCACTATGAAGGCAGTTGAAGTAGGCACATTACTTCTAGCCTCTGCATTTATAGTGGCATTTTTAGTTCATAAATTTTTAGCTGATATTGCTTTACGAATAACCTTTCCACTACACAAGTGCATATATAGACACACGATCAGAAACAAAATAGACATGAATCCCACTAAGCATGCCAATTTGTTTCCTGGGAAACTATTCGCAATTTAGTATGGTATACACAATCAAATCGTGGCCTAAACTTTGAATGTCGACCTTTTTACGTTCGAGAGGAAAGAGGGATCTAACTGTCGTCATTGCTTTATTCGATTGTCAAAATTGGTTACTCGTGTATTTGCAAGATTAAGAGTAGATATTCAAAATAAATAGTGTGTTATCGTGTTGAGTATAAATTGAATATCAAAGAAAAGTGTTGGGCATGTTATTCAATAACAAGTATTAAAAAAAGATAACTAAATTGAACTTGAAAACATTTACAGTGACATTCCAAGTACAAGACTACTAACGAACAAGCTATGAGCTATTTCTACTCCTAAAAAGTAAAGAAAAAAATTTCCTATTTAGAAAAGGAAAAATAAAAAGGATGGTCATTGGTAACTTGTCTTCCTATTGTGGGTGAGGAGTATAGAGTGTTCAAGACCTTTTGGAGTGTTTCCTGATCCCTCTATTTATAGACTAAATGTAGTAACCACTCTCAGCATCTAACAATTCTGCACACTACTAAAAAAAGGTCTTTTAGAATCCGATTTTTCAATCTCTAGATTCAAAAAATCGGTTGCTATATTTTTTAGCGACCAATTTAGAGACTGATTTGGATCAGTCACTAAATATTTCGTCTCTAATATTTAGGGACTGATTTGTGTTGGTTGTTAACATTCGTGACCTAATCAGCGACTGAATAACTAAAAAAAAATTGAGTCGCTAATTTTAGTTAAATTTTGATCATTTTTTTTAATCAAAAGAATTTAGAGACCAAAATACTGACCAATTTTTATAGACCAAAAAGTCAATCTCTAAATCAGTCTCTAAACTGCGAATATTAAAAAATAATCGATTACTAATGCAATAACTAATATTTATATTCATGTTATTCATTCACTAAACTCTAAATATATTTAAAATAATTTTTAAAATCAATCTCGAATTTAGTCACTAATTCATTGTTTTTATTCGGATTTTTAAATCGGTCACCAATTTTTAAATTTATTTTTAAAAAAATATTAACAAATGTTCATATTTTATAACATAATTAAACAAAACATTGAAACTACAATTAACAAGCACATTTAGACATTTATCCATTTAAAGAATCTTCCATTCTTTATGTTCAATTGTAGATAATCAAAATTTAGTCAAACCCAAGCTCTAATTTTCTAAAACTAATATAAACATTAGACATTAATTAAGCTATAGATTAAGTTTACATCATCCCACAAAAGTCTGGAACCTAGACCTCAAGTATGTATATGTAATCTAAATATGGAACATATCTTGTTGTAGAAGATGGTACAGAGATTACCCATACGTATCAAAATATTTTTTTTTTAAAAAAATTATAAACTCATTCAAGAATGAATAAAACAATGAAAATTATTTAAAAAGAAAAAAAAAAGGTAATGGTCATAGTAGACAATGTGGCTGGTTGAGAAAATGAATAAAAACTTAATACAACTGAAAGCCAATTACATTGGAGCACATCTTTCCCTCAATGAATAAAATTATAAGCCAATTACATTGGAGTACATTTCTATGAATAAAGGAGAAGAAGACGTAGTTCACCAACATCATTTCATTCTTTCATTTATAGTTCAAGAAAAAGCAAGAAGAAACCAACCTATCAATCATGAGCAGGTGAACACTAACTCCATGAACTTCCTTCTCCTTTTTTAAGTGATAATGTAATGTCTTTTGCATAACAAAAGTAATGAGATACATAAACAGGATAAAAAAATTGAATACTTATACTCCACTATATGAGGTTCTCACATAATGTTGAATAACAAGTCAGTATTAAGATAAAGTAGAAAAGATGGTTGTGTGGACAGCTCTGTCATTTGTAGTGCCAAGCCTAAGCTCACTCATCCACTACAAGAAATTTATGATTTAGCAACGGAATTTTGCGAGGGATTAGCGAGAGAAAAATGATCCCTTGCTAAATTTCAAAAATAAATTTAAGGGAAAAACAACGAGTGAATAACTTGGAAATTGTGAGGGATAATTTCCCTCGCTAAAATTAGCGAGAGAATTGTGAGGGATAATTTCCCTCGCTAATTTTAGTAAGGGAATTGTGAGGGATCATTTTCCTCACTAATTATTGCGAGGGATAATTTCCCTCGCTAAAAAAAATTCCTTCGCTAAATATATTAGTGAGGGAAAGTCCCTCGCTAATGTAAGTAAATTTTTTGCGAGGGAATTAGCGAGAGAATTCCTTCTCAAAATATGGTAAAAATTTAAAATTTTAATTTTAATAAAAACTTGGTAAATAAAGAATAAAAACCTAATTGATTCTAACCCACGACCTTCCCACCCATAGCAGCACCTTCTACTCTTTTGAGCACTCACTGCCTTCCCTGCCACCACCCATGCCTTTCCCCTCCTTCAATCTCTCACCATTTCTCTCGCCTTCTCCCTCTCACTATCGCAGCTTTCTATGTTCTGCCTCTTTCTTGACCCAAACCCAAAGCTGCCATGAAACCCAGCACAACCGCGACCCAAAGCCGCAACCTCTGCCGTGAAACCTGCGCCACCGTCGCGTTTCTCTATTCTGCCTCTTTCTTGACTCGAACCCAAAGCCTCTTTTGGTTTCTATCTTAATTCTATCACTTGATCTGATATTTTGTCATCTCTTTTTTTACATACTTATATTTTAATTCTATCACTTGAACTGATACTTTGTCATCTCCATTTTTATATACTTATATTTTAATTCTATCACTTAAACATATGTTCTTTTTTCTTTTATAGTTAGTGCTTGTGTGTGTGACTTTTTTCTAAGAATGCTACTTACTTATCACAAATTAATGTGTGACACATTTCTCATATTAGTTCAAGTGATAGAATTAAAATATAAGTATGTAAAAAAAGAGATTAAAATATAAGTATGTAAAAAAAGAGAAGACATACTATTACCTTACTTAGTTGCTTTGTTTTGTCAACACCAAAGTCTCACATCAAACAAAGGTACCTTATTGTCTTACTTAGTTGATTTGTCTTGTCAACTTAGTTGATTTGCCTTGCCAACACCAAAGTTCCATATCGAACAAAAGTACTTTATTGCCTTACTTAGTTGTTTTACCTTGTCAACACCAAAGTCCCATATCGACTTCCACGTGGAATGAGTTAAGTGTTCTAGAAGCACACGCAACATGACATTTTTTTATTTATTTTTTGTCCACGTGGATGTGTCACCCTGTTTGGCGTATCCTATGTGGATATGTCATCCTACATGGCGCATCCATGTAAAAAATGTCATGTAGGATGGGTATTCACGTAAGATGTGGCAAACAGGATGGTATTTTGGTAAATAATTTAAAAAGTGACATTTTGTAAATAATTTTGTCACAAATGGCAGTTTGGTAAAAAAAGTCAAAGAAAAAGTTAAAGATCATGAGTATATTCAGATTAGTGATCGATTTTTTGGTCCCTAAATCGTAATTAGAGACCGCATATGTAGTCGCTACAAATATAAATTTTTTCTATGTTTCATTTTTAAAAAAAACAAAAACTAGCGATCGATATTCGATAACTAAATTAACTTTTTTTTTATTTTTTTTCTTTACAAAATAGCGATTGATACAATTGTTTGCTAATATTTTATATTTTTTAAAAATTAAGTCTTTAATTTGTTATTTTTATTTTTATTTTTCTATTTTTTGGCAACTATTTAACCAGTTGCAAATGAAATAAAATAAATAAATTATAAATTTAACGATCGATAAATCGATCTCTATATTTTTAAAAATAGAAAAAAATATTTTTTTACAATTATGACTAAAATGTTAGTCTTTAAATGAAAAAAATAATAATATTTTTTTATTTTTTCTTAAATTATCAATCTCTAAATCGATTGTTAATATATTTAGCGACCGATATATTTTCCATTGAAAGTTTTTTCCCTCTTTCATATTAGTCACTAAATCGGTCACTAAAAAGTGATTTTCTAGAAAGAAATTTGTTGCCTCTCAAGATTGCATCACGTGTTTCTAATAGTTAATCTTTCTCCATAAACGCACTACTTTTGATAATTTGATAATGTGTACAAGTGGCACTTCATGCATCTGAATTGATGTAATGGAGACAACTCCTCCATCATGGGCAGTTAACGTCATGTAACCGAAGATCTTCTAGAAGGTTACATGCATGTCACATTTTCATTAAACCAAGTCTTGTTATGAACTTCATCGACAACTTCAGTATTATCGTTACGTAACATTACAAATCAAATTCCAAGGACTTAGTTATTTTTAGAGTTATCTATAGCAACATCAATATTACTATTAGGCAACTTTTAGCTTCAAACTCCAATAACTTTTGGTTGACCTAGTTGAGATGGTGTCAACCGCATGATAACATTAGTATTACCATATCTTTTTCTCTTGATAGCATTAGTACTATCAAAGATCATGAAATAGTACATGAATAACTTCAATATAACTAGAAATTGCTTCTTCACTTGGTAGATCATGACAACACTCAAGCAATTTCTCTTCAATGCTTAGGCAACACCAATATTGTCCTTTGCTTAACAGCCTCAGCATTGTCAACTAGTAGACTAAGGGTTCACTTGGCACCTTTTTAGTAGTCTCAGTACTGCCACGTGTCACATACTGATATGTACAAGTTTATAGCACGTATGCCATAATAAAAATTTAATTATACTATCAACAATGACCGAGGTAAGCATCAATGTCCTCTCCCCACATTCACATAATCTATGATTCTGGCTTGTCCTTGACCTCGCTGATGACCAAGAAGTAGCTGACATGGTTTCTAGTGGAGTATTCTCAACAACAAAAGAGTTAGGGATAGAGTTCAAATTTGGGGATTTCATACTCATTAAGAAGATGACCAAGTCAACATATTTAATGTACAGGTGAGATGCTTATAATGGCTACATCAGACTCCGCGCCAACATTTAACAACCATTTCTAACGTACACTAACAAAAGGATCACTTGGGAAACAACTAAATTTTTGGAGGACTAGAACCATAAACTATTGAAAAAAAGGGAGTAAAATTAAAAATTGCAATATTTAGATGGATCAAAAACATATTTAAGTATTTAGATGAATCAAAAACATATTTAAGCATATTTTAATTTAAATAACAACTTTAATAATTATAAGAACCCAATTATATTTTCTAATACCTATAATTAATTTTTAGTATAGTAATGTTTTTAATAATTACTTTTAGATTTTATATATGTTTGACTAATTTTATAGTTGTTATTGAACTTAATAAAATTACATATTGTTTATATCAAATATATCAATGGGTATGTTTGGATGGAAAAGGTTTGGAGGAAAAGGGAAGAAAGAGCTTATTCTTCATTTTAAGTAAACATTTTCCTTATTTGACAATTTTTAAAATAAAAGAAAATAAAATGAGAGATTATCATGTAACATTTTAGTCATTGCTTATTCATTTTTATAAACATTTTATAACTCTCACAGTTTAGACAAAAAAAATAAATTATATTAGCCTTCCCTTTTCTACCTCTAAAACCTACCATTAAAACATATTATGTAAAATTATTAAATAATTACTCAAAAGTAATTTAATTTTGTTTTATATCATTTACATCAATTTTACTTTTTAACATAATCTCATGCATTACACGAACATGTACGCTAGTTAGTTATATAATAGCTAATTAAGTCAAATTCATCTAGTGGCACGAAATGTAATTATATACTTCTATAGCAAAATAATGTTCTTACATTATTTTTTATTTTATATTATTTTTATCATATTTTTTAATGGTTGTGATTAAATGAGAAAAAAAGTGATGTAATCAATTATATGTAAAGTAGTGTAAAAAATTATATGAGAGAAAAATAATGTAAGAAATCATGGTTAATTTCCATTTTATTCAAGACAAGGTAATGTTAGCGTAACATTTGCCTAAATAGTAAATACAACAGCGTACAACGATTGGTTTGCTAGTGACTTCAAGTAGCAATTACAAATTTACAGAGTTTTCATCTTCCATCAAACAACCCGCTGAAGACCTGGCTGTTTCCACCTAGTGATGCTTCCCACTCTATCGAAGACATCACAATCTGTGACAATGCCCCAACAATATCCGTCATTTCAGGCCTTTCCACTGGATCTTCATGCAAGCACCACTTAGCTATTTCTGCCATCTGCAAGATTGATATGAGAGTGAAGCATATATTGATACATATATACATTATACATAATGAGATTGGCATAAGAAAGGCACCAATATATGTATGGATATAAACATGGCCTAGATGAATAGACATTCAATATCCACACAGTAAATTTGGTATAATCGTCAGACAAATGATAAGGCAGCCATTTTGTTTGAATCCGTCTAAAGCAGCTCAACCTTGCCCGTCTCATATGATTTTGCTCTTCTTCTAACATTTACGTCATTTTGCTTGTTTTACACTTTTACTGGTTTATGAAGAACGTGCTAGAGAGTCTTTGCCTTTTAGTGCTTGATCCTTTTCCCTTGTCTATGAAGTTTCAATACAAGCAAATATTAATGCTATTCCAGATATACCTACAGTCCAATTATCTTAATTTAAGGCATAAAACTTCTCATTGTTGTTTGGCTTCTCGAATTCATGTAATGGATGCTCAAAGACAAATATATGAAAAATTATAAAGTTGTCCTCCTCAGTGATATTCCCATTTACTATATACCAAATATTTCAATGTCTGAACTAATCTTTTTTTTCCCCATATATATAGACTCTGTATAAAGAAATTAAATTAAAGGGGAGCATAGATGCATGAGAGTGATGAGACAGTTGTATCTAGATTGAATCTAAACCTTGTAGACATCTTCCATCGGATAGCTAGCTTCAAGATTGTTATCCATGGCATCTTCTAAAGCAGTCTCTAGGTCATCATCTTGGAATATTTTATTAACCTGAATGTGATGAAAAGAAAGCTCGTTTTTCTTTGTTATAAAATAATAAAACAAATGTATATAAGAGTAATCAGTCAACTGCAGAGTAAAGTTTCTGTGAATGAGAGTGAACTCCATATTCAACAAAGAACTTTGGATGTCATTTGAAAACTGTCAAATACTTTCAAACTTGAATCCAATTCCCTGACCACCGCCCCCTCATATTTTTATATTTTCTCAACACTTACAACTGTAATAAGTGACTTCATTTTGGTGGCTTCTTGGCTGTCTCGAAATAGTGCACGTTTCCCTGTTACCAGCTCTGACAAAACCACTCCAAACGCAAACACATCGGTTTTCGGGGTTACCTGAAGCTCCTTCACAGATCTTAAAGGACAAAAAGAAGGAATGTCAGAAGAAAAATTAAATGGGAAGTAACTTTTCTTTACTTGAGTTTAAGCAGATTATTGATAGTAAGAAAATTGTTTATCCATTGAATGCACCAAGAGTCTAGTTATGATTGAAAAGCATAAAAACCTACTCTGGTGGAAGGTAGCCTGGTGTTCCAACAAGCCTTGTTGCTACATAATTTTCATCGTTGGCTCGGTCTACCAGCTTTGCAAGTCCAAAATCTCCTACCTTTGTATCAAATGTCAAGTTAATGATGAGAACTAATTGATGCAATGTTACTTTCAAAGCTTAATTTTACAAATAAATGAAATAACTCCATCTTAGCAAGTTAATCCTGATTTGGTTAGCTGTATTTTTGTTAGAAGAAACAATAGTATATTTAAAAGAACAAGCATATTGACTGAAGAGCATCTTGTTGGGTTAAATTGTATATGCATGTTATCTTACGACAACTAAATTGAACAGATGATTCAGGTTAACGTCCCTAAGATAAAATTTTCTGTAAATTAAAGAGAGGCATTTTTAATCAGAACTGAGTAAAAGAACTCAAGTGGTAAGTACCTTAGCTCTGAGATTCTCATCAAGAAGAATATTGCTAGTCTTTATATCACGGTGCACGTATCGTGCTTTTGTATAATCATGTATGTATTCAAGACCTTTTGCAGCATCCAGTGCAATCTGAACCCTAGCACTCCAAGAAAGAGGCTGGTAGCCTGTTCCAGTACCATGCTTTTAGATTTCTTGATATATATCTAAAAATATTTGACTTTTCCTTGAACTAACTGGACTGTAGTACACCTTCACTAGTAGTTTACTGAGCATTTTGGAATTGAACCTTCAGACAATGGTCTTATGAACATTAATTTGATGTTAGTTCTATATAATATCCTTCCTTATTTTTATGGTAGCTTTCATTTTTTATATAATTACAAGTAAAGATCATCATTATATGATGTTGCAGTTACTATAATAAAAGAAGATCACAAAATCATCCCTATTATCTGCGTTTTATGGAGGTCTGGCCTTGTGGCCTTTGTGGTGTTACTGATCATTCACCTTATCAATTGTTCTGGATCTATGGCTTTTTCTAACAAGTCTCTTACGTTTACTTTTGTCAGGCAAAGAGATCTTGGACCCAATATACCTTTCAGTAATGGATCATGAAGATGATCACTGAGAGATCCATTTGGAACATACTCATACACCAAATAGAAGTGATCCTCTCCGCTGGCATATCCCAACAGCTCCACCTGCAACAGTGATTATATCTGTAATATATTCAAACAAAAGATCTTTAAGACTTTGTCAAAGAACACTTCATCCAAGGTATTACTTACAATGTTGATATGATGGATCTTACACAAGACCTTGAGTTCTGCATAGAACTCTCTAGATTTATTAGACCTCATCTTCTTCACAGCAACCTCCTGTAGTTAAATATTCTCCAAAGTTTTTAGTAGGCACATGAGAAGGATATGCTTCCATTGTTGAGGACCATTAAAGAAGCTAGGTGGGATTTGCATACCTTCTGTCCTAACATTCCAAAATACACACTCCCATATCCACCACTTCCAATTTTTCGAGTTTCATCAAAGTTATTTGTAGCCTCTTCAATCTCCTCAAGATTATATATTACTGGTCTTTCTGATTCAAGTGGCATTACTACATCTGCACTAATATTTACCATGAATAAATAGTCTTCCTCTTTCAGTCTCCTTATAGAGACTATTAAATATTTATGTTTGGATCATAAGTTGCGTTCGTTTCCAAAATTGCATTTTAAATTACCTTCCATATATTCTTTATGAAGGTTAGGGTTCTTTAAGGAAATAGTTCTATTGGCAATTGATCTTTTAGAGACAGTGATTGAATCTTCATTGCTCATTTGATTGGCTCTATCTCTCCTGAGAATGAGAACGATCACTGTAATAATTGAAAGTAATGTCACGCCCGCTAAGATGCCAATGATTGTTGTCCACTTATGTTTCTTTTCTGCCAACATGGGAAAAACCAAAGAAAGAGAAATTGATGACATTAAGAGTGACTGTTAACACAAATGCATCTGTTTAGTTTGTTTGCATGCAAACTATCTCGCCAAACCTCACCTGTTCAATCAACATCATTTGGTGAAACATACAAGTTCATTACCCTCTTAAACCATTTCTAGGATTGAATTTGAACCATAAGAAACATTATCAGATGAAGTGAAAATAGATCACTGAAATAGTTGACATTTATATTCAGCAATCATTTTGAAGGTTCACCAAAGAGGGAGGAGGGGCGGGGGGGAGGGGGCGGACAAAAAAGCAAAATTATGGTAGCTTTGGAGAGCTGATAGCATTAAAATAAAAGAATGGATTCCCCTAATGTAATGATTAATGATATAAAACCTCTAAACAATTTGTTGAGGTTGTTAATCTAAATATAGAAGTTCTATTGCTGGACTTAATTTTCAAATTGAAGAATATTACTGCTGTTGATCAAATTCTAAACTAGCTGAATCAATGTAAGCTTAATGCAGTTTTTGAATTATGAATCATCATGAAGTAATTTCTAATTTCTAACAAACAGAACCATATAGCTAAATGATAATTTCTGATACTAATTTTAAACACAATTTACAGAAGAAATTTAATTAGTATATTTCATGATGCATAATGAAATCATGGAGGCAGAAAACTCACCTTCTCTGTCTGTGTCAGAAGATGGAAGTCCTTTCAATTCCTTGGGAACAAATAGCACCCAACCAATATCTATGAATCCGGGGTTCTGAGCCAGAATTTTGTTCATGCTCAACATGCCAGCCAGTGTAGCATTTAGCAGATTAGCAATCCTTGTTGGTGTATCATTCTGCTGGACTGTATAGGTGACAACTATTTGCGAGTCACTTTCTGAACACCCACATGCTATATGTATTGTTAAATCCTCATCTGGAATCAATATACCGTTAACTGGCCAGGCTTGCCCACTGTAAATCAGGTTTGAAATATTCACAAAAGAGTCATGTGGCCTCACTCTGTAGGTTGTATCATAAAAATATCCGCTAAGGTCATTGGTGTTTTTGCAAGAACAAGGTACTGTTATGAGGTAATCTTGTTTGGTGCCATACATTATAGGTTTGATTTGGGAAGAACTAACCGAGTAATAAGAGGCAATTTCTTCAATCTTGAGATTTTGGCTTATGTGGTAGAGTGAGGCATTACATGTCCTGATCTTTGAAGAGCAATTAAAAGGAGCCAGATAACTTGTTTTGATTGAAACTTCAATGGCAAAAAGTCTAACAAATGAAGTTGCCAGCAGAGGGAAAAGAAGGGAAAGAAGCTGAGTAAGAGAAGCCATAGTTGTGATCATGAAACTTCCCTGGTGAGTGGTGAAGGAAAGAGAGAAGGAGGAATGCAATGAACAAAGTTTCATATTGCACCTCTTGCCCTTGTCATCACTAGATTGTTGCTTCTTTCAGAGACAAGAGAAGCTCGATGTTTATAAATCCTTGCTGGCCATAATACCTGTCTGTAAATTACAAGGATGGGAGCATCTTTTGTGGAATCACTGACGGCAATACTAGCCAAATCACCGCCAGTTGAAACTAACAGCTATAGGTTATATTCCTTCAAATATGACTCCAACACTGGTCATACCAGCAATTTTTTCCCTATTCAACTTGTTTAGTGCCACTTGAATCTTGATGTTGTGCTAACACACGTGGCATAAGATAAGTTGATATAATCAATCATTCTTCGAGCTTTATTTTGTTTATGACATGAACAACTATAGACTATAAAGGATGAAAAACACATTTCATCTGGATTTGACCAAGCATATTTGTATGAAGAATTAAGTTCAATGTTATGAGAGAAATTCATGGCAAGCGTGATTTCATTTTCTTTTCATCTATCAGCATGCTTCTTCATCCTTATAGCAAGATGGTAATATACAATAAGGGCTCGCATTTTGTAAGTTTGAAGCTCAAGTGTCAAAATTTCTCACCCTAATCCCCATATAATTTGAAATATTAAATAAAATGAAACTTCCTCATAATAAATTGATAGAATATATATGCGTGTGCGTCCAGAACTCCTTTAATACTGACCCTATTTTATGAGGACATAATAGGATTTTAACCAAATAATAATAATAATTTGAGGTGTTTACAATCTAGACTACATCGTTTCGAACATTTTTTTTTATCATGAACTCTGTCATTTCTTCAGGATTGCTTCAACTATATAAGCTGGGAGCTGGTTGGCAGGTCCCGTACTCTTTGTTTTCCCCGTCTGCTTCGAGTGATGTATCTTCTTTCACCTGAGAAGTCACGAGTGTTGTAAATAGTTTAGTAATCACTAATTAGCCATTGCATCCGAGAAGAAACAAGTCAAACAACGTAAATATTTTAGTAATCTTAAGAAACTTTTGTTGACCTCTTCTCATTTTATGAGTTTCAGCTAGTTCAAGGTGGCTTCACATTTTTCTGCTAGAGCAAAATTTGCATGCTGGTTGCTGGTTGACATTATTTTTCTTAGCTGTTCTTTTTTGTTGGGTTCATTTGCGCATCTAATTTGTCCTATTATTATTGAAAGTTCAAAATGACATTTTTAGGCCTCATCTATATTACCACGAGAAAAATCACCTTGCATGAAAGAGCTCAAGTAAATTTGATGTTAGTTGTTGCGAAAATCGATAAATGTACCGAATTGTAAAAATAAAAAAAATGAATAAGAATATCATCTTAAGAGAATTAAATTATTAATTATTAAATTCATTGAAAGTGACACTATCTAAGTTAATGAAAAAAAGAGTTATTACAAATATAATTAAAAGCGAAATATAAGTAAATAAAATAATAAATCAAAAGGGTGAAAAATAATGGTATCAAAGCGTTAAGATTCAGATTTTACTTAAACTCTTTAAATGCACACTCACATATTAGTTTAACTATATTCTATTTCAATAATTTATGATCAATTTTAAAATTAATTAATACACAATCACTTAGTATATTAATTCTCTTACATTATTTTAAATTAATTAATCCATTAGTCTAACTCTAAATAGAAAGGCATTATCAAGAACAAGGGAATTAAGAGAAAGATCATACAACTCACAACATCTATTCCTAATTATTGCAGAAATTATGATATTTATCACATGTTTTAGGTTCATACAATTTTTTTTAAATCATACCTTAACCCAAAAGATAATTCCCAAATTGATCAGGTTTAAAAAAAACATTAAGAATAGAGATAAACATGTAAATCATGAAATAAAAACATAAATTAAACTCATAAAAGAAGTTACATCATCAAAGTATCAAGATTCATCATCCCCCTAACAAAAGAGGTTTAGTTACACATGAAAGAAGAAGAACACACAGGAAAGAATACAACAAACTCCATCATAGAAATGTGGGAATGTTGAAGAAAATTTTTAATCTTCAAGCCTAATTGCGCCCACACCACTTTAGGGTTTGTCCCTTCGCTTTGCTCCTTGACAGTTGTGAAATTCTGTGCAAAAAGATAGCTCCTTTGTTAAACTCGTTTTTTTCCATTTTTATAGATGGCTAAATTTACCGAATTTGCCCTCGATCTCAACAGAGAATTTGTAGGATTTTCTATTAGTTTTTCAATGTCGCAAACGATGCATCGATCTAATCTATGTAGCCCAAGATACAGCTCAATTAATGGGGAATGATTAGGATAGTACGGGAATCCGAATTTTACTCCAAATCAAATCTCTTTGAGAATCTTTATCTAATCTTCAATCTAATCCTTATTTAAGATTTTGCATCCAATTAGAACTGTAATTAGCATCTAAAAATAGGATAAGAATCATTTAAATATTTATCTTTAAAAATTTCTTATTTTTGCACAAAATTTGATGATTTATCCTGAAAGTTTGTTTATCTGATTTCTTGCTTCTTTAAACGTCCAGTTTCTTTCCATATGTATTTATCTATAAAAAATAAATAAAACATGTAATAAGAACATAATTTAAAATAATAAAAACATAATAAAACTTAAGAACAAAATTCAATCAAAAAGATTAAAAGATGATAAAAATATAATATTTTGAACCGTAAAAATATAAATTTTTACAAATTCATCATTAGTCATGAAGGTAATGAGATTGAGTTTTGAAAATCCAGATAAATACCTCCTTTATATCATTGTTTTCAATTTTTAAAGTTTTCATGTCTTTTTGTTTTCCTTCGTTCTCCACTTTATTTTTCATCACTTCAAGTTCTCAACTCTCTCCCAAATCATGTGAATATATTTAGTGAATTTGTGATCACTGAACCTTAAAACTACTTATTTCAAAAATATTTATAATAATAACGGATCTTTGAGAACAAAACTTTGTGGAGCATATCTTTTTTTTAAAAAAAAAAAAAACCTTGGCTCAAAATATAGTTAGCAGTTAGCCATTTACCCCCAGGCCTCCTTTTCAAGGCCCATCATAGTTCAAATATTTAGAATAACTAATTTCCTAGGTCAACTCCTTCCTTTATAACATGAAATCCAGAAGGAAAAAAAATGATTTGAACAGCTGCTTGATTCTCTAACGTGGTTGAACCACAACAGCAAGATGAAAATCATGGGGATATGAACAGGCAGTTGAACAACTAGAGGCTAACAAAATTAGAAAAGGACACATCACTCTTCACTTAAAGTGATGTTATGAGTAAAAATATGCGTGACTAAAGGGTTTTAGAGCCAGAGTTGCCCAAATGCAAAACAAATTTTGGCGATTGTTAAAAGACAAATCCAGGCGCAATTGGTGCACTCATTCGTATTTAATTCCATGATTGCTTCGTTGGTGCAAGCTTTTCTAAATAATTAAACATCATTCTCTTTCTTTTCACTCAATTATTCATAAGCAAATTTTGTAAAGACATATAATCAAGCACTAGGTAACCCATATTTTTTTTTACCACAAATAAATACTTTCACTCGTCCATTTAGAGCGTCATTGAGATGAGAACTTGGAAATCAAGTTGTGATGAGTTTTTAAATGAATTTGGCCATAATAATAAATCTGATATTCTTATCACAAATAATATATACATCTCTTTTCACACATCATCTAATATCATTCATCATATTTATTTTTTCTTATCACTTTCTCTCAATCACATATCCTTAAAAAAAAGTGTATAAAATACCTACACCTCTTTAAAAGTGTAAGACCATCATTTTCCTTTGAACAAGATGTGATGCATCGATTTTGCTATACTCCACACCATCTGGTGACAGTGGAGTAAAGCTCAATGTCAAGATTTTTGAACAAGATTAGATTAAGATTTTCTGACTTCGCTTTTTTAAACTAAAATTTCTTAAACAAAAACCATTTGATATGACTTTAATAGCTAGACACTGATCTATCATACATTGCCTGTCTTCTGGCATTGCTACTTGCCGAACGGTAAAGGAAGCTAATACGAAATTTATCCTTGAATCAATAAGTAACATAGTTGCGCTGTGCATTGCCATCAGGAGAGAGGAGGGGGAAGAGAGAAAGCCACTATACATTGTTTGGGTAAAATGTGGTGAAGGTCACCATGCTTCAGTAACCAAGAAGAGATGCTAAGCTGCTCGGTGTCATTTTCACTGCCCTGCACAACTACAGGGACATATCACCCCCCATTTCGCTAATAACTTTCTCCACCTTAACCAACATATCTAATAACATGAAAATGGTACATAAGTATTTTGGATACAAAATTTAGCAGACCATACAATATTAACAACAGAAAGGATGCAGCACAAGCAAGTTCAAGTTCAAACCTCCAACAATACATAAGCATAAAGAGCATAACTAAAAACTACCACTGATGAGGTACATAAAACTATGGGGTGCATAAAAATATTCATATTTGTTGAAAGAGAGAAAAGAGAGAGACATATGATGAAACCGTGTGTTTCAACTACACAACGGAGGCTGAATATATATACAATAAGTAATGACTAATTACACAATTTACATGATGATACCTTGGAACAGAGTACATACTAATTACAGCTAATTACATATGTTGAAATATCATTTAACACTCCCCTCAATTTGGAGCATATAAGTCATATGTAGAGAAAGCTTATGTTATAAATATAGTTTATTCGAGGTCCTGATCAAAAGACTTAGTAAAACATCTTAGCAAAAATTCAAGATCATTACCACAATCGACTTTAAACCAATGGAAACAGTGGTTGTCTCAAGACAAGATCTTTTTCTCGATAAAGTGACACTATTTGAAAATGTGTTTGGTCCTCTCATGAAACAAAAAAACCTGATTGGAAGCGATATCAGTAGTGTGGCAAAACTGATTATCACAAATAAGAGTCATTTGCATAACGTTTCCAAAATCGCTCTTTAAGTTTTTATACTTGGTGGCATTTTTTAACCAAATGAGTCATCAAGCAAGTTCCTCGCAATACAAATACAGCAAGGCTCGATATTTACCTTCGGCACTTGATCTTGCAACCACATTTTGTTTCTTACTTTTCCAGGAAATCAAATTACCCTCCAAAGTGGGGATACAGGAAAGACCTAAATAGATCTCCTATCAATAGGAGAACCCGATTAATCATAAGAATGACGAGTATCCTATAATCTGAGTGTGTCCTTTGTCTTCATAGACAAGGCACTTTTCCTGGAGCTCCCTTAATATATCCGAGAATACGAATCACTGTGATCCCAATGCCCTTCACAAGGTGAGTTTAGAAATTGGCTCACTACACTCCTTTGCAAAGGAGATATCTGCACGGGTTACATGAAGAAGATAGTTAAGTTTTCCAACCAAACGTCTATATCTTCCTTGATCGAAAGTGGCTCCCCCGATCCGAAAAGTCTAACATTAGGATCCATAGGGGTGTCAACCGTCTTTGCATTCAATAGTCCTCTGTCTCCTCAAGAATGTCCATAGCATACTTCCTTTGTGAGATTACTATGCCATCCTTGGATTGTGCCACTTCAATTCCCAAGAAATAACGAAGTTTGCCAAGATCTTTGGTACTAGTGATGGATGACACGGGAGATCTTTCTTTATATGAGTTATGCCTTGGTGATCATGAGTTTGATAACAATGTCGTCTACATATACAATCAAATAGATACAACCTTAAAATGTATGGCGATAGAACAAGACAGTGGTCTGTAGCTCACTACGAGTCATACCAAATCTGGCATGACACCTGAGGCCACGAATCGAAACCAAACCAAGCCCTGGGAGATTGTTTGAGACCATACAATGACTTGTGTCGACACACAAGGCTTTTAATTAAAAGAAGACTGTTCGAGCAACAAACCCCGGTGGTTGCTCCATGTAAGACTTCTTCTTCCGGATCACCATGAAGAAAAGCATTCTTGATATCCGGTGATGAAGGGACCAATGGCGAATAGCGGCCGATATGTAAAAAGGCAAACATGAAGCCATCTTCGCCACTGGGGAGAAAGTATCGCCATAATCCAAACCAAATATGCGGGTATACCCCTTTGCCACCAAACGAGCCTTTAAAAAAGGCGATCAAGAAGTGCCATCGCAAGGGCCAACCTTGATAGTATAAATCCACCGATAGCAACCACGAGGGCGAAGTATCAACTGACGAGGAGTTTGGAGTTAGGAGAGAGAACCAGGAGGGTTGCTTCGCGGGGAGAAAAGCAAAGAAGACCAGTTGCCGAGGAGAGAGTGGAAGGAGGCGAACCCAAAATCGATCACGAGAGGATATTCTGGAGGTAACCCATACAAGGCCATGAGCATGAAAAAGGTGCTTCGTTGCTCGAGTTCTTGGGCGGGGGTAGCAGGGTAGCAACTCATTGAAATCATGCGAGCACCATGAACCTACCTTCAACCAAGCGGTAACATAGGTCCATCAACCTGACGAGGAGCAATAATACTCATGAGGTTGTGACGGACCGTATATAATCGTTGAGTGTCATTAGTGTAAAGAACCTTGGCTTGTTCCCAAATAGAAGCACAGTGGTTTTCGCGCACGGAAGATCGCTTAGAGAAGAGTGAATGGTGGACTTGATTACAACACTTTTGTGAATTTATCAATTTTATTCCACCGGGGTTGTTCCTCGCGGCATAGAGTTAAGAGCGGTGGTGAGGTGGTCTTCATAGCCTTGACTTTCAAGCCATAACTTGATGTCTGAAGCCCAAGTATCATAATTCATGCCATCTAATTTATCTACCCAGAGAGCGGGGTATGGAGGTAACTTGTGAAAATAGGGGGCTCAACCTTGGGATGATCTTTAGAGCCATCTCGAAGAGGTAGAATTTCATCAGGTCGAATATTAGGGGCAAAAATGGAAAACACAAGAGCCGAAAAATCCCACGCAAGGAAACAAGGATCCGAGGGCAGATCGGCGTAGGACAGACGAGGTCGACGAAGTGATGCACGGCGGCCGGAGAGGTGGCCGGACGCGCCGTCAAGCGCCACTAAAAACAGCCGGACGGTTAGGTGGTCAACGGCGGCGCGTGGGGCGCGTTCATGTTCAAACCGGCCGGTCGGAAGGCGGTTCCATGCGAGTGGATCGGCGGCCGGGAAAGGAGGCGGCGGACGGCGGATCAAATGCGGTGGTGGCAGCGGCAAACTATGAATGGAGAAAACATGCGGAAACGTCAGCAATAGGAAAAGGTCGGCAAACCGGAAGGAAACACGGAAAAATTTTCACCGGAGGGGGTACCATGCGCGTGTTCTAGGGTTGCCTCTCTTTAGGCTCTAGATACCATGTTGAAAGAGAGAAAAATAGAGAACATATGATGAAAGGATGTGTTTCAACTACACAACAAAGGACGCACTTGAATCCAAATTGAATATATATACAATAAGTAATGACTAATTACACAATTTACATGATGTGGGACTAACAGTTGTACTACTAATTACACCTAATTACATATGTTGTCAACAGTGTCCAACAATATTCAAGCCAAAGAAGAATAAAAACTTTCAGAGTTTTCCACTCGTGTTCTACCCTAGGACTGGAGAGAAAAAAGACAAGAAATAAATAAACAAAATGGCACATCAGATTTAACAAATGTAAGAGAGATAAGCAATAAGAAAGAGGAATCGATACCTTGGAAGGAAGAATCTTCCATGTACCTCTGCAGCAAAGGAAAAGAAATATCATGGAACAACAAATCATCAATAGAGAAGATACACTTCCCAAATAATCTCATCTTAGAGAAAGCTTATGTATAATATAATGAGCACCATATCAATGTAATTATGGTGATCAAAAGCATCAGCCAGTAATATTAATGTCTTAGCAAAAATTCAAGATATGTACCACAATTTGGGACTTGAGATCAACTTCCTTGGAAACAGTTGGTTGATCTGCAAGACATAATTTTATTCAAATGAAATAGGTTATGGTTTGAAATCAGAACAAATATTATGTTGAAACAAAGAAGTTCACCCACCATGGTTGATCTCAGAGCAGTCCATCAGTAGTGTGGCAAAACTGGGTGGCAAGGCGGGGAGGATGCCTTCAAAGTTGAGATCAGGAGTTGTTTCCTTTTCTTGGGTGCCCAAAAATCGCTCTCCTTCAGTTTTTATACTTGGTGGCATTTGTGGAATGTAAGTGTCAACTGGAGTCATCAAGCTCAGTTCCTCGCAAGCTCTACAAATACAGCAAGGCTCAGTATATATTTTTCCAATCTCCATCACAACAATTAAGTCAACTGATTCTCCAATATAGTTAATGAGAAACATATAACTCCTCAGGACAAAAGTGGGGAAAAAAGGAAAGAACTAAGGATATGAATGAAAATGGAAACAGAGGAATGAAAGATTATGTATTAAGCATATAGAATGACAATTAACAATCTATGAAGGCATAGTTACTCAGAGCAAGATCTTACCATTCCCCCCAATATAACCTAACCAATCACACAAAACTCCTTTATACCTGTGGGAATGCTTGTTTGATGACATGAACTCTGACTGTGATGAAATTTCAGATCCAAAGTCAGTATTTAAAGGTTCTGGGCCCTTCTCCTCTTTGAGGATCTCCTGGGAAGGAGCATGATCATCAAGAATTGACAAGGAAAGAATATGGTTGCAGATGTCCAGCCCCGGGTTACATGTAATTTTGTAAACGATGATTATTATATTATGAAAAATAATGGTTTCACCTTCAAAGCATTGATAAATGACTGGGTTTCATAGATTGATGGAAACTGCATAGCAAACTTTTGAATCTGTCAAAAACGAAAAGTAGCAATTTAAGGCTTGCATTAACTCTATTTCATAGTCTGATGGCCAAGTAAAACTCTATACTAGTCCGTCTGAAAAAGGTAGTTATGTGTGCGACCAGATTTGCAACTCAATAAATTAACAATCCTGTCATATCCTAGCAACCCACCTAAATTTAAACTCAAAAATCATAAGCAAACTGGCATGAGAACCAACCATCACATTTATGCAAAGTTACAATCAGAAAGGCAAGAATCAACAGTGTATTTCTAGTTTGTTACTGATGTTACAGTAGAATACTATGGGGAATCACCACAAGAATAAACACGGGAATGACACTTATCTTTACATATGACCCCATAAAATGTGTTCTATCAGAAAAACCATGCAAGGTGAACAAAAATGAGTTTAATTTAACTTACTTCACAAGTCACATGAAAATCACTTTGAATATCAAGTTATCATCTGTATATCGTACACAACATTAAAATATAAAGCATGTAGAACAATCTTGCCTCGCCCAAGGAATCTCTGTAGCTCACTAGTACAGTTCTAATGCCCCTGGCAGGAAATCCAGAGACACATGACACCTGAGGCCACGAAAAATGCAGCTTGGAAACGTAGTGCTCTTCCTGTCACATATTAGAAAACACAGTTCAGAATTTAACACGCTCTTGTCCAACAAATTGCTTTTAATTAAAAGAAAATTGTTCAAAAAGGAATAAAATTGTTTAAAAAGTATAAAAATTAAGTAATTTAAGTATCTATCTATGTTACATGGAAACACATACGTACAAACAACAATGTGTATGTTACAATAATTACAATACATGCATAATTAATATTAGCATTCTATCTATCAATCAATCTGTGAACATATATGCATAATTATAATACAAACATGTTACATGCAAACTCGCACTAAGAAAAATGTGAACGTGCAAACACACTTCTCCTTGCGTAGGTTAAATAAGAATCCCTCTTAGGTCAAGCACATCCGAAGTGAACTTGAAATTTAAAAAAAATATATAGCAAGAAAAGCTCAATCGCAAGAAAAACAAGTGAAACAAGCTAATGAATTCTAGTGAGTTGCAAATCAACTCGATAGTACCATAAACGCACTACTGAAATTGGCAAAAAAAAAAAAAAAAGAGGATGAGGACTGACGAGGAGTTTGGCGTTGAAGGAGACGGTGAGGATGACGTCGGAGTTGGAGGGGTCGGTGAAGAGGCGGAGAAAAGCGACGGAAGAGGAGGAGATCCAGTTGCCGCGGGGAGGGCGGTTGCGGAGGCGAGGAGGGAGAGGAAGGAGATCAGAGGAGGAGGAGGAGGTGGTGGCATAGGGGATGAAGCGGGCAAAGCAGATCTCCCACTGGTCTCTGATGGTGGTGGTTGAGTTCTCGATGGCGTTGCTCGGTATCACGGCCAGAGAGCCCGCCATTTTGGCTTTCCTTTTTGCTCTCTTTCGTTCTCCAACCAGTTTAAAGTGAACCAACAGTAACCACTGGCCTCCTTTTATATGGACCTGAAGACGCCCGGGTCTGTTAACGCGAACCGGATGAGCCGATTCGTATAGTAGATCACTAGCGGGATGTAGGAGTGATCATAGAAAGATTGGGAAGAGTTTGATTTGACTTAAATTTGGCTCACCATTTTTTTTAGACACAAATTCGCTTTAGTCATGACTTGATAATGATCTGATTAAAATTAGACTAGTTCTTTTGTGAATTTAATGTATAAATTTAATATAACAGGTAAGTTATATAATTATAAAATTAGGAAACAAAAGTTAAGATATACTTTATAATATATATTTTAAAAAATATTAATATAAATCTATTATCATGACATATAAAAGTTATTAATTTAAATTAAAAATTTATGTTATTTACTAATATTTCTACCCATACATTATACGGTTTACATATATTTCTTTTTTATGATAATAAAATAATAATTAAATTACTCACTGTTTTTGGTAATAAATTATAGATTATTATCACTACTATATATATATAGTCATTATAAATACAATAATGAAAAATATTAGAATTTTATAATATAAAATACACTTATCTACTCAAAAATGTAAATTTGACGAAGTATCAAAATAACAATAAGATAATAAAGTGAAAAAAATGCAACGAAATAATATCATACTAAATCACAAAAAATAAAGAATATCACTAATCATTACATTAATTTTTTAGGTTCTTTTGGTCTTTTGTGAATTTATTGTGCATCGTATTTCACTTTGTTCAAATTCATGAAATGTAAGAAAAGAACCTATTGACCAATCATTGATTAAATCAGTGGTAAAATTAAAATTGACCAGAATATGATGGAGTGGATAATTGGCTTTATTATCTTACATGGTTAACACCACAACCTATCACAACCTTGCATTGATCAAATGAACAAAGAAATAAAAGATTAAGTTCCCCAAAAGATTTCATATCTATGAATGTAGAGAAAGAAAAGAACATGCAAAAAAAAAAATTAATGGAGCACAAACATCAAAATTAGAAGTATTTACCAAATCAAGTTTTAAGGTGAAAAAAAAGTATTCACCAAAGCAAGCACCTTCAACAACCCTCCCACCATAGTCCTCTACTATAGCTACCATAAAAAAGTTCTGCAACCCATAAATGACTAAAACCTAAAAATATATCTATGAGAAAATAACCCCAAACAAGGATAGTTTTCATATTCTTGTATACTACATATAAACAAAGGACCCCAAAACGCACTTGAATCCAAATTATATACTATATATATTCAATTGATTTAGAAGAAAGAAAAAATCTAGCACTATGCTTTCACAAATTTGGTTGGAATCTAAAAAGAATTGAAATAGAGTATTACCAAATTAAATTTCGATGGCAACAAAGAACCCCAAAACTTAAAAAGTCAAAATAGAAAAATAACACTAATGAAATTAAATTAGACTATAATAAAAGCACATGATTCTCATGTAGTATAACTTCTCAAAATGAGTATTACTTGTAAATATATTTTAAAAAACATAGATAATCATATAAACATATTTAACTCTTCAATGGTTAGGCTTGGAAAATATCAAAGTAATAATTAGGATAATTTTTTAGGAAAATTTAAAAATTTAAAAATTGTTAAGTGGATAATAAATATAGCAATTAAAAATTTCTTTTGATAAACAAAGTAATTAAGAGATATACATAGAAATATGGAAATAATAAAAATATACTTGGAACATAAATTACATAAATTAAAAATACAAAATCCAAAAGAGATTATGACTTTACTAAATTAAATTAGGAATAAACTAATTAAAAGTTATCATGTAATTCAATTAAAATTTACTAAATATAAATTACCTAAATTACCCTCAAAATAGGAGGAAAAGTAAACTCTAGGCTAACACCAAGATATTTTCTTTTATATATAAAAGATAAATATTTATAAAAAATATATAAATTTTAAAATAATGTGTAATATTAGACCGGGTTATGACGGCTTGAAGTATGACCTGAAAACATACTCGATCTAATTTATAAAACTCGAACTCATTTCAATTAATTTTGGGTCGGGATGGGTTAGTAGGATAGACTGAATTTTGAACACCTTTAGCTGAAGGGGAGTATTGTGGGCAGTGTTTTAAAAATCGGACCGAACTAGCTAGTTGAATCGATCAAACCGTCAACTGGTCATATATCCAATTCAAGCATTATTTGGTTCAACTATAGTTCAACAAAAAAATTAGTTTGTTGAACTAACTGAACCATGACCAAGAAGTCTCTCCGATTTAATCTCCAATTCGATTTTAAAAATATTGATTGTGGGTTCTCATTTAAGTAGAACCCACACACTTAAGGTACCATTTAAAAAAAAAAAGACTGCATGTGTTTCTTTTATGTGTGGGGAGTATGTGACAACAAGTAAGAGAAGATTCTTAAAATAATTTGGGCAAAATGTAAATAACCCTCTCCAATGTTTCAACTATAGGAGTTATATAAAAAACCTCTACGTGTTTTTTAACTCACAAAATGTATCATCAATCAAGAGACTTATTCTCCAATTTCATTCTTTTCTTTTTTGCCATTTAGAAAATCTAATTCTCATTTATTTGAATCCAGTCAATCCCCTAAAAATTGTGTTGCGGGAAGTCATGATTTTGTGTTGGGAGTTGGATAAAACGGGCCAACATAACCCATCGGGCTGGGCCTTAAGTAGTTGGAGGTTAAGTGGAAGTTTGCCTACTTTGGGATTGGACTAAAAAATGACCAACCCAACTCGACCTAATTAGAATTTTGGGTTAAACAGGTTGACCCACTAGAAAAATTAAAAAGAAAAAGAAAAAGGAAAAAAATGTATAGAAATTCCATAAACTTTATCTTGTTTTGAAATAGTCACCTTAAACTTTTAAATACGAGTTATAACCTAAACTTTCTAAAACTTGCAAATAGACACTTTTGTTCACTAATTAAGCTAAAATCGTTCAAGTAACTTGCATGTATTGATTAATACATATGTCAATATCTAATTTATCTATATTATTTTTAAGATTTATTTTAATTTTTTATCCTATTTATTTAGTTTCTATTTAAATAAATACAAAAAATCAAATAATTTTAAAAAATTAAATTAGAAGGAGGACTTTTTTAATTTTTTAATTAGTTATTATGAATAAATTAGATATTATCATGTGTATTAATCAATTACCTACAAATCATATGATGAATGGATTTTGTTTAACTTATGTATAGAAGGGTTTATTTACAAGTTTTAGAAAGTTTAAGGATTTTTCATCTTAAATTGAAAGTTCATGGTGACTATTTCAAATTGAGGTATAATTTAAGGGGTGTTTATACAATTTTTTTTCAAAGGAAAAATATTAAACCATAAAATAATAATCAAACCTAGGCTACAAAAATGGCCAAAACCAAGTAGTAGTTATCAAACTTAAGTCACATCATAAATCATAAGTCATAATCACTAACTTTCATAAGTAAAAATTCATAAATCCTAAATATAACAAGAAAAAATAACAAGAAGTTCAAGCTTTAAACAATCCATTTCACTCACAGTCCAATACAGCTTGAACTCACTTAATCCACGTGTTAAGTGAGTTGGGTCAAAATGACCCGCTTCTTTGTAACCTAAATTTTAAGCAACCCAACCCGTCATTTTGATGGGCTGAGATAGGTTGGCCCATGGATCGAAACTCATTTTGACAACTCTAATTAGGATGTTGCCTACATTCTTGTAAGCACTCATCCTTTCTCACGTTTCTTTTATTGTTCTGCATGCATGGGGAATATTCCGTGAATGACACTATGTGTAAGCTCCAAAGCCCTTTTAGTGCTTATTAATGTTTACTTTGTTTTGATGATAACAACTATATTGAAAATAAGATTTGGACCTTCTCACATTTTGATTCATTTAGACTTAGACTGTGTGGAGTGTTTTCTGTGTTTTTAAGATTTTCAAGGCTAAAACAAAGTGTAAGGAAGCTGTCTAGTCATCTAAAATGACTTGAGAAGAACGAGTCTTGACATGAGAAAGTTCAAGTGAGACATGAGAAGCTTTCTAAAGAACATGAGAAAGCTCAATATGAGAAGGTCATAAGAAGATGCAAAGATTGTGCAATGTAGAACTCCCACAAGTGATTACTTCACTGAAAGAAGTTCAAATCATCTCTACCATCAAGAATAATGAAGATTACCTCGTAGATGGTAAAGCTTAAAGATGAGAAGGTTGGGTAAGAAGGCTGGTGAGAAAGTACTTGAAAAGTTTCAAGCTGAGAAGACTTAGTGAGAAGGTTGACCTTGAGAAGGTTTTTAAAGAACCTTATCACCTTAAAGCAGAAATCTGATGTGTCTAGGAAAAGGACAAAATAACAGTCAGCTACCACCAGCAAGAACAACCATCGTTTGCAATGCCCAACAATCACATTTTGAAGCCTATAAAAAGGATCAAATATGAAGATCAACTAGAGAACTTTGCTGAAAAATCTTTTGACAAGCTGATAAGAGTTGAAATTTCTCACTCGTACCTACCTAAACTTGATTTGTGTAAATCTATTAGCAAGTGTTGTTATTGATCTGTATAAGTGTTTGAATCCACTCTTAGAGTGATTTCGTGAGCTAGACAAGTTAAACAAACACTTCTTTCTACCTTTGATTCTACCTTGTAACGAGTGAGCTTGTGAGGTTGTCCAAGCCACTTGAATATGAGTTTGTTAGTCTGGAGAGGCTGTTGAAGAATACTTGGAGTCAACCTGAAGAGGTTGTTATCAAGAATACTTGTAAATAAGTCTGGAGAGGCTTGGTTGATTAAAGAATACTCACATAGTGGAAATCCTAGTGTTCTGCTAGGTAATAGACATAGCCCCCACATGGTTTAAAGGTAAAGCAGTATAAATCTTTGTGTAAAGTTTATCTCCCTCATCTATTAAAGTTTCGATTTATCTAGTATTTGTTAAAGATCTTTTAAACCAAATTAGAAATTGTTTTGATAAGATATACTGAAACAAAATTTTAAAAGGAACTTAATCAACAAATTCAAACCATTTTCATAAGTACTATTAAAGCAATCTTACTTGTCAAATATTCTTTTTAAATATTTATCATCTTATAGAGCAAGGTTTTAATCACGAGAAGGTTGTTTATGGGTCTACAACAATCCCTTCTTTTGAAATCACTTTCGCTTCTAGGTTTCGATGGAGAAAATTGGACCACCTAACTCTCTCACCAACCTTCTCACCTCACTCTGATATTTGTTAGCCTAACCTTCTCATTGTTATTCAGTTGTTAAGATTAACATTCTCACCTCCAAGTTTAACCTACTTGAGAAAGTAGTGAGAATGCAAAAATTTTCAGAAAAAAAGTAATACAATTCAACCTCCCTTCTTGTGTTACTGCCAACTTCACTAAGCATGTGGGTCCTATGCAAGAGTCTAGTGAAGAAGTTAATGTTCGGTAGTAGGGAAACAATGAGAGTCTATCGTGCTTTCGATGTGGGTGTATAATAGTTTTAAATGTGTGTGGTCCAGTGTGTTGTGTAGTTCTTCATGTGTAGGTGTGGTCCAAAGTGTGTGTAAAATAGTTTTAATTTTTTGTTCTTGTCATTATTTGTAGGCTATTTCAAAAGGCTTAGGTGAAAATCAACATTGACTTTCATGTTAGACGAAACATTCGAAATACCCCAAGGATGCATTATGAAGGAGGGGAGCTCTATGGTTTTGAGCATTTAACATAAACTTCATATTATTACCCCATTTTGTATAGTTTTGAGAGGATTAAGGGGTATGAAAGTGAGTTTTAGTTCTAGTATAAGTTTGAGGATGATGGAATGCATGAGATTAGATTGTTTGCATGTGATGCAATAGTAAGGAAAGTAATTGAGAGATTTTTAAGGAAGGAGCCTAGTAGCCCTAGTAGCCTCCTCCAAGTTAATATACTTCTGGGATCGTGCTTAAAATTCTTCTATATTCTCTAGCTTCTTTTTCGCCAAAGATTGGAAAAACTGAGAGTAAGTTCGAAGGCCGCTCCTGATGTAGTGGAGAACGATCTTTTCATCAAAGTTCTCCACATTGATGCACGTCGTATTGAATATCTTAAAGTATTCACGAAGGGTCTCGTCGCGCCCTTGGTGAATCTCAAAAAAAGACTCCATAGACTTGGGTTACTCCTTGCTAGTAGTGTAGTGTAATAAGAAACGCTATCTGAAGTCTGGTCAGTTAATGACGGATCCCTATAGTAAGGTCACGAACCATCTAAGAGCACCCTTCTTTAAGGGAAAGGGAAAGATGTGACATAGTAACTGGGAGGATCTCCCATGAAAGCACATAGATTGGGCGTAAACGTCTATGTGTTCCCGAGGGTCCGTAGTCCCATCATAGAGCTCCACGTTAGCGAGAAACTTAAAGTTTCTAGGAACTTTATACTCCATGAGTTGGGCAAAGAAGGGTTGCTCTTGATCACCGAGGTTGAAGTTGTTATTAACAACATTAGACATTTCGACATTAGCGTGCAGTATTCCCCTCTAATCGTTACCCATGCTCTGCCTTCCGTCATCACGGTGAGGTTCGGTGTGGCCTTCATGCATGGATCGTTGTAGATTCTCCAATCTGCGACGCTGCTCTTCGAGTATCATCATTTGATGTTGCACTAAGTCTAGGAGATGATTTTTGGATATCTCAAGTTGGATCGTGCCCTCTGGACGGGACACATGGTCTTCTGCATCGTCCTAAGTGTTGGTGCATTGGGATTTTAGGCCCTTGAACGTCAGTGTTGGCTCCCTGTATGTGGGGACCAAGTTTATCCCTCGCAGAGACCTTGCGTGATGGGTGTGGGCTTTTGTTGTAACGCTCCTTTTTCTCTTATCCCGCGAAGAAGGAACGTCACACCATAACATAAAGAAACGAAAATAGATCGCGAAAAATAATAAATACGTTGATTACTTAAGACCCGGTTCATTATATAGATATTTAAGTTCCATTCTAAATAACACTGTACGTTTTTCTCTTATTATTTTTTTTGATATAACAGTAAGGAGATAACTATAATTATAAATACAATAAAATCGACACAGAATTTAAAATCATACATTCACAATATATATATTCATATACGTATATGCATCAGCCTATTTAATTACAACATAGATTATATAAAAAGTAAAAGATGTACCCACCCAAGATGATACAAAATATACACCCATCAATTAGCAAAACGTCAGGCTT
Source organism: Ormosia emarginata (assembly GCA_029884605.1). NCBI lineage: Eukaryota > Viridiplantae > Streptophyta > Magnoliopsida > Fabales > Fabaceae > Ormosia > Ormosia emarginata. The sequence continues at coordinate 15,739,913 of JAQQTP010000090.1, forward strand.
CCCCAAAAAGATAAACGGTTAGCCATTAGTAGCCACCGACAGTATCAACCCCTAAGACTAACGAGAAGGGATCGTAGTCGAGTTCTCCTCAAGGTCCTCATCATCTGATGAAATTGCCATCTGAGCGACCGAATTTCGGGCAGAGGCCCGAGCAGTGGAGAGGAACGAGTCCTCCTGTGGGGTATAATATAGATCATCCCACAGATCTCTAACTGACGGGTAGAATTCTAGGTAGAATTCTAGGTAGACAAAAGTAGTAAAATAAAAAACGGGCGGCCCGTCATAGCGGCTCCCACGCCAAGACCATATAAAGGACGATATTTTGCCGCCCCCTATTTAGCTTTATGTGGTAGATGCACCGACCCATTCGAGTTCGCCCATTGCTCAAGGTTGATGTGCCAACAATCGGACCCTCCATGAAAGGTCATACGGGTGTACCCCAAAAATCGACGTGGACGCGACGACATTCTCAGCAAACTCTAGTCTAAGTATGGCCAGAAACCCGAAAACTTAGGTGTTTCCTTCTCTTCCTCACGAACGTCTTCTCAAAAGTATATAGATTAAGCAAGAACATCGAAAATATAGAAAGATGTGAGACACCCAGCTTTCAGTACCAAAATGACAGCAAGAAAACAAAACGGCGCTGGACGCCCACATATCAACACAGTTCATATATCCAATCACAGTAATAATTAAAATTAACAGTAAAAGTAGAACAATAATAAACAGTGGTAAAAATCATCAATAATAAGCAGACAATATCAATATTTCTAACAGTCAACAGTTCAAGCAATTAAATAAAAATTATGGTAATAATAATAGATAATTTCCACAATTATAAATGTTCATATTCAATGATTTATGAGACTGACAGTTCACAATGCAAATGGTACTAAATTCTTACTCCATGGAGTTAGACATAAACATTTTCGGAGTGAATGATCGAGGAGTTATGTCAGTATCTCATTAGCCTTTAAAAATAGTATGCTCATCTCATAAAAATATTTGCGCAAAATAGCTTATACATGGTACCTCAACAGTTGATCGCGATATAGAACAACGTCTCAGTCCAGATCGTCGGTGTGTTTGTATCAGTCTATTCCACGGCCCCAGTGGAGCTACCACTGTCTATTGTGAGACATCCGCACCCCGACGCCTCCAGGACCAACCACTATGACCCTATGCTTAGTCTACTCGCACCCGCACATAGGTGTTATTCAAACTCTTAGGCATACATTACCTTTCCAACAATGTCCAACGGACAATACATATGCATGATGACACAATGTACATCATGTATGTTCATCAATGATACATTTATCATAAAATATGCCACAATGACATATATATACATGACTCAATGTCAACATGTCATAATATCAATATGTCATATATTCCTCAAGTACACAGTCAACAAGTACTTAGCCTATATAGGGTCTCACAATAACATAGAATCAAATTTCAACATCAATGTGTATTTATACATGGCCCATCAATTATTACAAGTCCATATCATGGATCAACATTTTCAAAGTCTTAAGCTTTGGTCAATTATGAAAATTTTTAAGTTAAGTAACCCTTCAAAACCGTGGCCTTCTTAAGTGTTATTGTTCAATTTAATTCTTCCACTTCATTATGGATTTTGCATGGCTCTAAACTCTTAATTTCCAAGGATACACAAAGGCATCATTTGAACCCTAATCTTTCTTTAAAAACTGTGGTCTCCATAAGTGATCAAAGTTCTAATTTCTTTCCATTTTATGCACTAGTCTCTTGATACTTAATTATTTAAATTTTAGTTCACACAAAATCAATTCAATCTCTCAAAATCCCAAGCCAAAACTGTGGTCTCACCTTAGTGTAGTAAATCCTCAAATTTTTCCATTCATTAATTCTAACATTTCAAGTATTCCAACAGCACCAATATAATCAAAATCATTATTCAATCATCAACATAAATTTAGAACATGTACATATGCAAAATCATCAAACAAAGTAAGTATAGAAGTATAAATTTCTCCATCAAACAAACACACAAAGTCTCCTCACCACCAATAATGGTAGAAGTGAGTAAATCTCCCTCTTACCTAAAGGAAGAACACAAAATGATCTTCTACTTGCTCCTTGAAGGTTCGATTTTTAGAGCTCCAAGAACCCTAGAATTTCAATCACAAAGAATCAACATCAAGCTTGTTAAAAGATGGATCTTTGGTCTCCAATGAGACCATAGAGCACGAAAATGAAGAGAAAGAAGAAGAAAAATGGAAACTTTACCTCAAAGTTGGAAGCTTTGTCTTGGAAGACAATGGAGGTGAAGATGGATTTTGAAGAAACTTTCTAAATAGAAAGTGTAGAGGAGGTTGAGGTGAGTGTAGAAATGGTGTTGATGAAGAGAAAAGTGAAGAGAAATGGTTGCTAATGGGGCTGCAATTTTGTATGGAGAGGGAGAAGAAGAGAGAAGGTGGAGAGAAAAAAAGAAGAAGAAGTTAGAGAGAGAAAGTGTTATAGGAAAATGTAATATTTTTGAGTGAAATGATTAAGTGTGGAGGCAAAATTTTGCCTCCCTTGGAGTGGCATTGCCGCGGCAATGGAGAGAAGAGAGAGGGAGATTTTTGGCTTCCCCAACAAGCCAAGGGCATTCTTGTCCTTTGGTAGTCAAAGCTTCTTAAAAAAGCTTTGATTAAAATAAAATAAATTTGAATTAAAGTGGGTTTGATTAGACTTAAAGTAAATTACATTAGGATAATGTGATAGGGTTCTTAATACATGTTATTATTTAATGGATAATTGTCACAATTGACAGAAGTCAGTATTAATTTATCTGACAGATAAAATTTACACAGCGATTATTATTTTATCTGATAAAATTTCTTGAAAAATGTAAAATCTCGTAAACCGTGTCCAATCTCGGGTTTAGTAAGATCTCCCGTCGACGTTTCCACAGATCAAGGTTCTTGGGAAAAAAATTCATTTTCCTAGCTCCGCTTAGTTTGCACGTAAAATGAGAAATAATATTAAAATATTCTGCATTCTAAAAAAAATTCAGAAAAATTCTTAAAAATCACAAATATTGAAAAATGAATATTTATCACAAAATAAATAAAATTTGGGGTGTTACATTTGTCAGAAAGCGAAGTTTCATGCACATCGCGTAGAGGTTCCGCGTCGGGTGCCTGGTTCCTCGCGGCGGAGGTTTCAGCAGCTGGTGGTGGAACAAGGTGGGAGGGATGGTGCGCAATTGGTCCTCGCCTTCGGCCTGTGAAGGTTTACGCAACCTCTCATCTTTTTGAGTTCTGTCTTGTGTTCACCATAGTTGAGTGGGAATATATATTTATCATTTTCCACAGACGACATCAATGTTCAGTAGTAAATACTGAGATGTACCTGAGATAGGCACGTTCTAGTGGTTTCCTCCTAGCGCAGCAGTAGCAAAGTGTGTTGGAACGAGGGGGAACTAGTACTTGCAAAGACACTCCAACGCTCAAGTCAGACTATGCACAATTAGGATTTATGTCATGGAGCAATAAGTTACCTGTAGAAGGTAAATAAGCCTAATATTTATAGAGGTTGGATTGGGAGATATGCCCCCATAATAGTTGCAGAGGATCTCTATAATATCATAATGTTGATACTGTAGTTACGAGCATTTTAAATGGTTATGAGTGCTATTATTACGCAAGATTATGATTAACGATTATGGATACTTGTATGATTTATCAATTGCGCAAATCTCACGGTAATGTTGCTACTACCCAATGTCGTGATCTGATGTTCATTGTGGTGGGATCTCAGGAGTGTACCATGAATGCCTGCTGGGGTGTCAACGATGGACTCCAGCTAGACACGTGCCGGGTTGACCCATGGGACAGGATCCTAGATCATGGCTTAGAATATATTTTATTGGTAGATTCATATCTTGTAATTAATATTAAGATATATAAAATATTTGTGAAAGATTTGAGAGATATATGCAAGATATGAGAGGGATTAATTTTTAATAGGAGACTTGGAAAGTCTTTATTTTGATAAGGAAAAAGATAATGATAGAGTGTGGGAATAATTAATTATCATGTAAACTTTTGTGGGTTATATATACTTGTGTCGTTATATTAGGAAATTGGTAGAGTTATGAGAATGAAGAAGAATAAATTGTGAGTAATGTTGCGATAAAGGATTTGCAACTTTGTCATAAAAAATTGCAATGGCAAAGGGTTTACAACTTTGTCTATAAAAATTGCAATAGCAATGGGAGATGGTTTGCAACTTTTCTATTCAAAACTTGTATTGTAATGTTGTTGATAGTGGATTTAATATCTTAAACATCATAATAGAAAACTGAAGCAAAACACAGACCTGAGAATTAAACATCAATATAGCAAACTACATGTTCTAGATCGAAGGTCATCACTAAGACTTTTTCAACAAAACATAACCAAAAAAAGAAAGTAACAATAAGAAGAAAATTAACAACACCGAAGGGCCACAAATGCTTCATTCCACCCAAAAAAATAGCCTTCATATAGTAGACATATAGAGCACCCTTCAAGAAAAACCCTTCATATAGAGCAGCATCTCATCTTCAATCCTTTTTTATCTTCTCATCTCAGCTTGGTGGTTACTGGTTAACATGTCACTATCTGCCACAGAAATATATTCATTGGAAGGTCCTTTCGCATGAGTCAGATTCGGAAGACAACTTTTAGCTTGAGAACCGAGGCATATATCTCATAACAAAATGGTTCCGTCAAGTCCTACAAATGAAGAAGTTAAACAAAGATGTTATATACAGAAGTGGATTGTTCAAATTTAATAATAAACACTATAAACACAGCAATGATTGAGAAATAGATGTTGAAAGCTTTGCTCACAGAAGTTTATATTACAAACTATACACAACAAAGATGCTATATACAGACGTTGATTTCATAAGCTACAGAGCTTGCTTACACAATGACAGTGACTGAGAAATATGATTTGCTCAGCTTTGGTGTTTTGGATTTTGAGGTTTTAAAGTGAAAGGACCCTGGTGATCTTGTTTCCTAAAGACAAATTTATAGTTATGAAAAGATAAGGTTGAAAGAAATTTTAGACTAATGCCTTTCACTTCCAGCTCTATCTTGTTTTAAAAACATGATAAATAGTTAGAGAAACATATAAAATAGATGCCTTGATAGGTCATTCCCTTGGAAAAGTCAAAAGTGAACCAAAGCGGGTAAGCTATCATAAGACAAGAAAAGCGTCTACCTATTACCTGAATTCTAAATGGATAAATCAGTCCATGACCATCATTTCAAATAGCGTCAATTCACAAGTCTTGAGCAATTGCAATTGTATCAAAGACACTAAACATAGGACATGGGCACGTGAGCTACCCTTTATAAAATACCATAGCGAAGAAGATAGTTTCCACTTTTACAGACAAAAAATTTACACCCTGCGGCTACATGTTTGCATTCTTTTCTTTTTTCTTTTTTTAAAAAAAAGCCTAAAATGAACAAAGTTTCTTTTTTTTTTTTTAAAAAAAAGCCTCAAATGAACCAAGGCGGGTAAGTCATCGTAAGACATGAAAAGCACGTGCCCATGTCCTGAATTTAAATACACATTTTGAATATGAAGAAATAAACACAATAAATTTTAAAGTCATGTTTTTTTCTATTATCCACAGAATGCACATTTTTATGTCTTAAAAAATGTCAAATTTAAATATAACCAAGATAAGTACTCTGTTACGTTCAATATAAAAATAACCAATTTGAGAAACTACACAGGCAAATACACATGGATGAAAAATAGAGGAATAAATTAGTTCATAGTACCTGAATGCTGCATTCACGCTCTCCAAAGTAAACTACCATATTTATCTGCAAGAACCTGCAAAACCATTAAGCAGAGAATACATGAATTAAACAATAACACAATGGGGAAAACCGAAAAGTAGATCTTGAAATCGGAAATTTGGAAAATTAACACACATTATTTTATAAATTTAAGCAAGCAAGCAAACATTTAACAAAGATAAAAGTATTACAATAAAAGTGCTTTAATAAGAGATAGGCATTTAATAACATAATTTCTTGACCTGTATTCTAAACATACAGGTGACTTAAGCGAAAGCACCCAAACTAACTTGGAGTTTATTGAATCAATTATGTGACTGTACAATTTGGCAAACCCAAATGCATAACTTTTCTTCTAAGCACTGTAAACCAGCTTATAGCCATAGAAGGAAGCTGGAAGGCGCTTCTATGTGAGTGAAAAATAACCATAGGTGGATGGTAGAAGCCTCCTTAAGCATCTTCCATATTTTCATCACATCCGACCGCTGACTTAGGTGAGCTTTCAAGCAGGAATGAGATAAATTAAGCAAAGTTCGGTGTCACGCTAATTGTGACCAGAACGATTGCAGTTCTTCCATCGAATCATAACATGCCACGTATTAACCCTGAACTTTAGTCAACCAATTAAAAAACAAGACACATCCAAGTACATGGAAACCATATGGTTCTATTCCAACTGCCATAGCACCCTATTATTCTCTCCATTTAATTTAAAAATTGCTAGTTTCTTTCTATCAAATCTAATCAGCTTTCAGCTTTTTACTCATTGCATCCTCTCTATTTCTTCTCCTTCGCGGAATATTCAAGAAACCAAACACACTCAGAGAGAGAGAAACCACTAGCCAGTAACCACGAACACTGGAACTTCAATTATCGCCATGAAAGTTCTGCTAAATCCAGAACCTTCTCTCTCCCCAGCGCACTCGATTTTCCCCAACAAACCTCAAAACTCAACTCGCTTTCAGGTTCAGCCATTTCCCAAACTCCGCGCCAAAGGTCACCACCGTTGGATCGGGCGAAGGCTATCTTCGACGGCGAAAGCCACGTTGGATTCTGCCACCGTCGAACAATTCGGGATTCCGGAGTTCGACATTCGGAATCCGGCGTTATCTTCCTCGTATCGCAGCCCGGCATTGCCGAAGCCGAACCAGATGGTGTTGGAAGCCCAAGCTAGGGTTTGCACTGGCCCCACGCAGACTCGACCACTCGACGAAGAACAAGCCTTTAAGGTGTTCGATACAATTCTCAGATCAGGTTCTTCTTTCTTTCATAGAATTTCAAGTCTTACATGCTGGTTTTGTAATCGTAGGCTTTAATTGATTACTAATAGAAGTTAAATGTTTAAGAATCAAAAGCTTAAATAATTTTTACTAATGCTCAAACTCTAAAACTGCCTTTTACGATTGTCTTTAATCTTAGCTAGGGGAGAACTCAAAGATGAAGAAGTTTCTAGAGCGCAACTTGGGGCGTTTTTTGCGGCGATGACAATCCGTGCGAATGCGTTTCCAGAAGCAACGCAATGGAGCGAAGGGGAAACGCGTGCAATGAAGACGTTCTGGCCACTTCTGGTTAGGGCGCTTCCACCTGATGTAATATTCGTGGCAGACCCCGAAGGATCGATGATGGGGGTGGGAAGTTCGATTGGACCACGATATGTTGGCAATGACACTAGTGAAATGAGATTGGTTGGTGTTCTTAGGGAAGTGTTGGCTGGAGGCCATCTTGGATTTGAGGAAGTCCAAGGTGTGTTAAAGGAAGTTCTTCCCTTCGAAGAGGGAGGCGAAAAGCCACATGGAGTAAGTGAGGCATTGCTTTCCGCATTTTTAATTGGTCAACGCATGAACAGGGAAACTGACCGTGAACTAAAAGCATATTGCCTTGCATTTGATGAAGAAATTGGTATAAATTTTAATCTTATTAGTTGATTTGATTCTGGTTCATGTTCTGTTACTTTCTAATTCTTCAGGGTTAGATTCCCTATTGTTAATGTTTTCGTAAGTTGATTCTCAGGCCCTCCTCCTGTTGCTGATGTCAGATCATTGACTCATTATGGTGAGCCTTATGATGGTAATACACGCTTCTTCAGGAGTACATTATTTGTTGCTGCAGTTAGATCTTGCTATGGAGAATCTTGCTTACTCCATGGTGTAGACTGGATGGCACCTAAGGTGCGTCAATTTTTATCAGCATTGAGTGTTTAGGTTGTTTTAGCAGCAAACTAAGATGCTTAATGATCATATTATTTTTGAAATTCTATCCTCAGAACTAAGATTGTATTACTGAAGTTAATTTTGTCCTTTGATATTGCATTGCATTCTTGGAACTATCTGCTTTGATATTTCGTATAGAGAATCATCTTTTATTTCTGGAGTAAACTTTTGTCATTCGTTTTTCAGGGGGGTGTAACTGAAGAGCAGATGTTGAAGTTTATGGGGGCAAATATAAGCTTATCCCCTATCAAATCCAAGAAACTTCTCGAGGTCTTTTTGTTTCCTGTAAATATTTTGTAGCACCACCATAATGTTTTTCTCACTCTCTTCTTTTTGCCACTGTATATGATATCTTCATGCATTCTTCTTTCCAGGATGATGAAGTTGGTTTTGCTTATGTAAGTCAGCGTGAAGCTCGCCCATCTCTGTATGAGAATCTCACCAAATAATATTAGTCTAAGCCTTATTAACTTTACAACATAGAGGGGCTTTTATTGGCAAATGTTTTGATGTTTTTATTTTGAAATTTTCAAAATTTTGAAAGTTGATTAGATTTTGTAAAGAAGTCCTCTCCTGGTTATTCAGCTACTTGTAGACATCTGGAATATTCTACTAAATTATAGGTTAAATTACGCATTTAGTCCGTATAGTTCAACTCTCTAAATTCGATTTAGTCCCTATAATTAAAGTCCATTTAAAAAAGTTCCTATAGTTTTGGAACAATGTAAAGCAGTTGCTATTAGCTAAGTTTGCTTCCTATTTGGAGTGAAATTATAAGGACCAAATAGGGACGATATTACTTTGTTTGAAAATTATAGGGACTATTTTGCATTGTTTGAAAACTATACGGACTAAATGAGTAATTTAACCTAAATTAAATTGCTGTTTTGGAAAATGTTTTATTATGGTATTGATATCTATATGTATAAGTAATAACAGTAATATTGGAATGGAGTAGGTTAAACATGTTATTTTTTCTGCAGCTACTCTTTAATTAGGATAAGGGAGCACATAAAGAAACGCCCTCCGCTTGCAACAACTGAAAAGGTTCAGCAATATGTAAAGGTGGGATTCAGACTTAATTTATCTATTATTAATTGTTATTGATCTCAGTTTATTACAAGTTTTTTTTTTAATTTTTTGAAACCATCATTTCATCATCATAAGATACAAAAGACTTGATGTTTAAAGTCTCAACAAATTTTAATTTCATCAGACAATAGTCTATTTGTTAATTTTAGATGTATCATAATTCATTTTCTGTTAAAAAAATGCACAAATGATTTTACTATCATTGTATATTTCCTCAATAACGTAGACCATTTAGTTGCACATTCTATATGCCAGATTCAAAAGGTAAGAGAGTTTTATGTGCATGGAAGTTGCCAAATAATTCAGTAAAATAAATTTGTAATAATTTTAGGGCAATTTAAGGTTTTTTAGAAGAATAATTTTGTGTAGAAGTAATACTTCAACGAGTAATGAAGATTGAAGATTTCAGCCTAAGGAATGTTGACAATTTATACCATTTAAAAACTTAACTCTTATTTGATGTTTAAAATTATCAAAAGGGAGTTCTTGGTAAACACTAAGTGCATGTTTGGATATCCGTTGGAGGCTCCAAACTTAAGTTTGGAATTCTTGAATGGTGCAAAAGTATGTTTGGGTATTTGGTGGTTAGTACTATTTCAACATGTTTTTGGGTTCAAACGTAAGTTTGGGCAAAAGCAACAATTTTATCCGTTGAAGTTCATTTTCTTCTAACATTCATTTTGTCAAACTCACTTTTGAGATAAAAATATTCAAACATAAATCACGTTACTGAAAACTCACTTTTAACTAAACTTAAGTTTGTAAACACACTTTCAACCAAACTTAAGTTTACCAACTCTAATCCAAACACACTAAAAAGTAAAAACTTCTGATTGCTCAAAGGAAATAAAAGTACCAGGGGAATAGTTTCCTCCTTTGATACCTGGAGCTTACATTTTTTTCTTCTACATCACACATTGTACACTTATATTAAGATTAAATATTGGTTTCTTCACTTTTAGCTCATTTTTATTGAAAGTGTAAGGATAATGGAACCAAGACTTACAACAATTTTGAAAATAAAAGGAGGAAATAAATTTTGGTTGAATTATATAAAATTCTGTATTTTGACTGTAAACTTTAACAGAAGTGAATTGAAGAGATCACAAGTAGGTGAAAAGGTATTTTTGTTATAAACCAGAGGTAGACCAAATGAACTGGCCTAAGCAATGGGGTATAGAGCATGATTTCTTTCCTTTTTTTCTTTTTTTCTTTTTTGACATAAGTCACCATCCGTTTATATAGTTAAAACTGTATATTTTTGAACAGGCCAGTGGTAAGGAAGCTATTGTTGCTGGATTTTATCATGAAGGTTACGAAGAGCCATTGTTAATGCTCATGAAAAGAAGGGGTGTGCATTCCGGTTTGGTAGTGAAGGTTGGGATTTCACTTTTTATACAGCACAATCTGTGAACTTTTCTGACTTTTTTTTTTTTGGCATAAACTATTGGTTGTATTATAAATTGTTTTTCTTCTCTTATTAAAATTGGTTAAATCATCCTAATATTATTAATATTGAAAGAGGCTTGACACCTTAGCAAAATAAGCTTAAGGTAACCTCAATATGCTCATATTGTAGGGAGAGGAAGGTGCCCTCTCAATGACTACAAGATTGCGATCAGTTAGCACAACAAGGGGACTTCCTGTGAACTACTGTTCAGGGTTCCGTTCACTTGGCGTTTCATCCACATCTGAACTTGGTGGTATATATTTAGTCTCCTTCTTTTCTTTTATTATTTTCGTGCTTAAATTATAATTTGTTATTGTTAGACTTGCTATCACTAAGGTCTATTCGAGAAAGAAGAAAATAGGAGGGAGTGGAGCTGCACACGTGGGAAACAAGGATATGATGGGAATTGAAGGAAATATGCAGGCCATGATTCTGAACAATAACAGAATGCTAAGCTAGCAGAAGTTAGTGGGAAAGGAAGGAATTCTGTAGAGAGGAGTGAGAATATAGAGGGGGAGATGGGGAAGAGTGGGGCAGGCATGTTTTGAGTGAAAGTTTGGGAAGGAGGAACAGACCCCTCGAAGAGTTTGGGCTAGTCTCTACCTTTTTCCTATTTTCTACTATTTCTTCCTTTTGAGTGTAATCCATATCTGAGCTTGTATCACACTGATATCAAGTTCAGATTAGTATCCAGTTACCTTTTAATACAAACCAGTATATTTCTGATCCAGTTTTTTATCAGTCAGAATGTCCGAGTCTATAATTTTTCCTGTTTTTTACTTTTGTTTTTCTTTCCAATGCTCATTGCAACACTGTCACTATGCCAATTTCTGTTTTGCAAACTGATAATTTTGCCCTACATCATATCTTAGACTGAAACACAAAATATTGTTATTTCATATTGCAGGAGTGACACGTCAAGGTTTTAGTTTTGAGGTCAATGCCAAGGACTATGGTTTCCAACCTACAGACACACCAAGAACTGATAGATCAGTAAAGTTCTCTAGATTTCTTGTGTTTTTATCCCTTCTCTAATATTATGTTCAAAATTTTTCTTTTGTTGTAAGGATTGCTTGTTCTTTATGCAGAGCATTAGAGCCTTGCCGGGTTCACCATATATGGGACAGTTCAAGGAACTATTTAGTATTAATTTATAACAAAGCAACTTTTGGTCGTTAGTTGAAGCAGATTATGTGGCTAAAGGAGGATCTTGAAGGATAATGATTGAAGATAGAGAGGGAGAGAGAGAGAGAGGGGGGGGCGGCGGGGAGAGAAGATTGAATCAATTAGATGAATCCTGATAGTCGCCCATTAAAAGCTTAAAATCCATATTCATGCCTCTCCTCTTATGCATGTAAACCTGAAGAGATTTTGATTCCTGTAGGAAGAGAAGCACCCATGTATTCTGATTACATTAGGATAAGAAACCTTAGAAAAGCCTTACTAAAATAAATTCCCAAATAATTGTTCGGATAACTACTTTAAATCTCTAACATCTATGCCTAAGTATGATATACTAACTCTAATATTCTAATTACAGCCTCTATAAAAGAAAAAACCTTTGTTCCCCCAATCCAATGTATATGCAATTTCTTTGATAATTCAGAAGCCACTTGCTGATACCTGTTTTCTAGCATGTGATTTTCCAAGACTTCTTTTTAGTTTCCTGGTCATGCTATGCGGTAGATTAATAGATACCTTTCTTCTGGTCTCTAGATCTGTTGACTGCCTTTCATTATCAACTTACCGTTCATCATAGGCAACATTTGCTTTACTTTCTGCTCAAGCATGTCCCTTTTCCACTGCATAAATTGCGTGTAACCATGTAAAGGAGTGTTAATAGATGTAACGAATAGACTGAAATTGAACTGAGGAAAATTGTGATAAAAATATGTAGTGGTTCCAATATCTGATCCATTAAACTAGGGAAAACTCAAGTAAAAATATGTTATGGTTCCAATTTCTGAGTCAAATTTTAGTGGTTCTGCCCAAGTCATTTTAATATTAATTATCTCTTCATGGGCTCTCATGAGGTCTTTTGTTGTGAGATCTACTCACTTTCAAACACAATGTTTGAATAGTGTAATTTGTGTTACATAAACAATCTTTACTCCTTGCATGTTTGTGTGTGCTGTTTTTCCCATGAACGAACGGAGGACCCCAAGTTGTTTTGAATTGTATACTTTGGTCTCATCTTTTATTAATTCTTTGACTGAGTTTATTCTTTTGATGATGTATTGGAATGTGAATGTGTTGTTAAACCATTATGTAATGTAATATCATCACACGTAGGAAGCCTCTCATATGTAGCCAGTTTTGGTATGGTGAGAACTGAAGTTTTTTGACTGTTTTTTTTTTTTTTCTTTTGAAACTTCAGGTCTCAAAGAATATTGAATTGGGTTTAGCTGCTCTCTGTGGAGAAAAGGGACCAGCATATGATCGAATTGTCTTGAATGCTGGTATGGTGGATCACTTGCTTGGAGTTGATGGTGCAGAAGACATATCTGTGGCCCTGGATAGAGCTAGAGAGGCCATTGATAGTGGTAATGCTCTGAAACGGCTCCTAAACTATATCAAGATCTCCCATAAAGTGGGTTGAATTAGTCCCAAGTAGTTGAGCATTGCAAATAACCTTTCATGTACAATGTGCTGGACAAGTGAGAGATGAAAGGGTGGGTTCCCCCTTCCCGATCCCAAATAAGGAAATTAAAAAAATAAATAAATAAAAGAATTGAAGAGAGATTGAAGAACTGATTATTTTTACCCATCAGTTTTGAGGTTTTGGTTACCTTTGTACAACATCCTCCAACATGCTTGGAAACCACAAATAGCTGTGTTTGTAAGTACAATGACATACCAATAGACAATAGTCAATTTTAGAAATTTTTGTGCTTTGTTTTAGACGGTTATTTTAGCTAGATAGTGGAAGTGGAACATCTGTAATTTCCTCCAAATTGTTAATAGAGAATTTGAAGCATTAATCACGAAAGTGTTATGGTCATATTTATTGTGTTAGGTCATGGTGTGCAGTTGACCTTTTAAAAATACAGCATTTGATTTTGACAGTATCTTATCGTTTCGATTTAATGGAGCGTGTTAAATATTTTATTCACAGGGAGCACGGTAGATTACTGAGTTTGCTTTTTCACTTGGCAAATAGTTATATGACGTCAGATGCTGGTTTCCCATTTCAGACGAACCGAATTTACTGGATGGACAATATGGTTCTAACACTACTGAATCCTATAATCAATAAATTTTAATGTTAAGATCCTCAAATAATTTCGGAGTAAAGTTTAGGTCTCTCAGCTATAATCTTTTCCAGCTTTAAAGCAAGGCTTGATCGATGTTTGAAATATGTATTCAATTGATTGATTTATCAAAAGAAAAAGGAAAATAACTTAATTTTTAAAAGGGTTCCATCATTTCCTCTAAATTGCAGTTGAAGGTACTGACAAGAGTTAGGCCTAGGCAGTAACTAGAGAGTTGAGCACAAGAAGAAAATCATGGTGAAAAAGATGGTCAATGATCTAAATAAAAACTATTGGATATCCCTTCTACCTTACTGGTTTGGCATCTTGAAAAAAAGTAACATTCGATCACTGCATGTTAGAAGAGAAAGTCATTATGGCCCCAGTCAAAGGAAATCTCCAGAAAATTACAAGGAATTAAATTAATTATATCAACCTAATGAAAAAAACAGTTCAACATGCATTCTCAAAGGCATCTGTTGGAATTCAGCATGGGTTGATAAATTAGTATTAAATTAATATTTCAAATGAATGTAGTTTCCTTTATAACATAGGAAAAATCGATTATAAGGAAAATAAAGAGCAAAGTAAAGCAATAACTACCTCCATTATCATGCTCAAAGCCTGCCCATGATTTATTTGGAAAAATGCCATGAGTCACGTAAGCACTGATCTATGCTGCTCCATTAGCTGCCAAGACTTTCTGAAAGATGAAAAATTTGTGAATAACTAAATTCATATCATGTAAGTTTCCTTCAAATGAACCCCCTCCCCCAAACAAGAAAAAAATCTTGCCTATGAGAAAGAATATAAGGTAACAAGCAAACCATCCCTGTTGCACAAGGCAAATTTCCTCCATTGCTTTAGTTTTTGCTGATATATATAAATACGAACGATCCTTTGTTAGTGCTGATAAGGTATACTTTGTTATGCTGCTAATATGATGATTTTACTTCTGTTATTAACTTCCGCTAATAATATATATTTCTTTACACATATAGGTTTTGATGGACTTGGGGCCACCTATAAGCAAGGAACTCCAGCTTGTTTCTTTTCACAGAGTATCAAAAGGGAATTGGGGTGAATGTGGACAACGGGGTGGATATTTTGAAATGACTAGCATTCCTCCAGAGGTTTGTCTTTCCATTACTTGTGTTACTGAATTGGCACGTGCTTATTGAGTCTCAAGCTGGGATTGCTTGCAAATTTTGGAATATTTAAAAATTCGGGCAAAGATTTATTGTGCCTAATGCTTGGTAAGTTGTTCAAATCACTGAGTTTGAGTTAAAACATAGAGTGGTCATCAATGTTCTGAAATGAATTTAGAGGTATACATGAGGTAGGTATGTTATGGTGGTTGAAGGTGGATTCCTCAACAGCATAGCAGCGGTAGCGGTTGTGCGAGGGGGTGGGTACCTGTAAAAGTCACTCCGATGCTCAAGTTAGATCATGCACAATGAGGACAGTCTGTATATTAGAGGAGATGCATTCCTTTAAAACCTAATATAACATTTATAAGAGCGTTTTAGGATGAGTACAATCTGTATTAAATACAGTTATTTAAAATTAGTATCCGTTAAGGATTGTGATCCCTTTTAACTAATTTTTTTATTTATGTGGCATGTAATTAGCTTTCATATCCATCAAAGATACTTGAGAGATTTATGCCTAATAAATAGGAAAATATACTCGTCAAGATAGCGCGTAGTAATATCCGAGTATTATTCTGGTGGGTCGGATTGCTCCTGAACTGCTAACTCAAAATTTGGTCTAGAACAGTTGCCATCAACTTGGTGCTTAGATAGGACAACTAAGTGTTAAGGTACTTATGTTTAGTAGGAGCACACGACACAAAATGAACAAAGTGATCCAAGTCATAGTTAATGCCGCATCTCACGATGTTTTTGAAAGGGTCGAGATCCGTGATATATCATAGTATGCCTCTGGAGTTGACATGTAAGGCCGGGACCTGAGTTGGATTACTCTGCTTACGTTATCATTCCACCGTCCGAGGTATGTCATACTTTGCCCCCATGTGTAGCTAGAGGGATCTCAACTGCATGGTTCAAGTGAATTCCTACTAGGGTGTCAACGACGGACTTTGACATATTGGACATTGGGTCGATCAGTGGGACATGATTCTGGATCACAGTTAGAACAGTTGCCCCTTGCTTGGCATTTGACCAATATAGTGAAGTAGTAAGTCTCAATGCCCTTGGATGACGGACTCCGTGCTTTACTTGAAGTTGTGGTCCGCGCTTCTCCAAGGGTTATACGTTCTAATCTGGAGGCGTTTATGATCATGACACTCATGGATGTGCCGTATTTTGGACAGGATCCATGTGTCAGTCGGTCATAAGTGGACATTTTGGAGTGTGGCCATGGTCCGTAAAATCAGCCAAAATTGTTGTCGTGTTTACTTCTTTTTCTATAGTCCGTTTTGGGTCTAATGCTCATTATGGTGCTTTTTACAACTATTTCATAGACTTAGGAATATTTTTGATGAGGGGAAACTATGGTTCGGGGTCCAACACCCTTTATGTTTGAGTACTTGGAATTCCCTTTAGCACTTAGGTATTTTTTGAAACCTTATCCGAGGTTCATCACTAATAGTTTTGGTATTTAGGATCCCATATGACTTTGGTATAGTAAAAATCACGTTCGAAGTCCATTACCAACTGCTTTCATACTTAGGATTCCACATGACTTTGGTAAAAACCTTGTCCGGAGTCCATTACCAATCTCTTTGGTATTCAGGATACCTCGTGACTTTGTTATAATAAGAACCTTGTTCGAGGTCCATTACCAATCGCTTTAGTATTTAGGATCCGTCGTGACTTTGATATAATTTTAGGTGGTCATTGACCGGGGTCTTTAAATATTTACGGTTTAGTGTGTGAATTTTCTTAAGATTTAAGATTTTTTTACTGCATAACTTGTTTAACATAAGACAACTCACGATTGATATCATAATGGCAAGGCACAAATGTCATTATCCGTGCTGCCAGTAACCATTTAATGGTTATAGCCAAGTATCAAGGTTTTGCGACTCGTGACCAACCCGTTGAGAAGGGTTTGGTGGGTAACTCTCTTAACTTGGAATGTAAGGCACTCCTTGATCCCATTAGGAACAGGCTCCTAAGGCTACTGAAGGCGAAGTCTGGCTTGAGTGCCTTTCAATCTTCAAAATTTGGATCCCATAAGGAACGGACTTAGTGGACAGTCTCAAGGAAGAGCCTGGCTTGAGGGTCCGTTGAGAATTTTTAAGCTTAACAGCGTCGCCTTTGAACTCAAAACAGACCATGGAAAAAAGCATAAAAAATGGGCATTAGAGTATGGCAGGAATTCACCAGCCAACGAATCTCATTTGAGACTTTTGGCGCTCATCACCTTTGAACTCTCGCAAACCCTTTCGCCTGTTTCTACTTATAACAGCGATGTTTTGGGCTCCAGTCATGTTTCTCGCAAAACCCCACATATTGGAATACTCTGATAGGGCATTCAGTGATTCAGGAGGGGCGAGCCACCAGAACTGACGACTGGTAGCCCCTGTTGCCCACTGTCATCACCGGTTTCAAGCTCACCACCTTCACTGTCAGCGTGTGGCCACTGGTTCCCGTTTTCAGTTGGTCCACTCTCACAAAAGTCGACTTATGTACTGAAGAGAACTGTTCTGGTGCTGTCTGAAGAGTATGGCGGTGGCTATGACGGCAACCCAGCAGCCCGCTCGACGCAGCAAGCCAGTGAATCGGTAACAAAAAAAATTGGGTCAATCGGACTTGGGTCATATCAGTCCTACACGCATGGGTCAGGAATGTTGACCATCTTCCTCTTTCTCACTGGAACAACGTCGTGCAACAGCAGCCATGGGAGAAGACTCTTTGCTGGGTCATATTCGACGACAACGCTGAACTTGGCAAATTTAAAGACCGAGTCAACCGTGTCAACTGGGCACGGAGTCCGGGCGTGAGCCGTCCAATGCACAATGGCTAATGACGAGATAACCAGGTGAGGGCATATCAGTTCAGAATGGGTGATATGAACTTGGCGAGGAGTCTGGGCGTGAGTCGTTGTCCCTTAACCGAGTCAACCAAGTTTTGAACTTGGCAAAGTACAATGGCTACATAGACATGGCAGCACGGATGGGCGTGAGCATGGGTTCACTTGACAGAGACATAGTGGAGCCATCTCAACATGGTTGCTGCTCCTCGAAGGCACGACGAGGATGAGTGCAGGTGGTGGAGCGCGGTGGTTCACTCCTACCACCATTTGAACTTGCGGGCACACTGGCTCACCCTGCACAACCACCACCACGTCCTCTATCGCTCTGCCACAACGACTACCATCATGTTCGCCCTCTTCTTCTTCCTCGGATGGTAAGTAGAGAGGGGAAAAACGAGGAGGTTCGTTGAATGTCGATGCGGTTTCGGACGCAGTGGATCTTTTGGCCTGAGGGGTAATGTGTGACGACCAACTGTGGGATGGATGTTCTGTGCCATCTTGGACAAAACCCAAAAGGGATTTTTATCGCTGCTGAGTCGCTCCCCGAGTAAGGAAGGAGATGGGTTGTTGTGGAAAGTTTTGAACTTCTGCAACTTTACGGGGGTAGCCATATGCAATAGCCTGGAATTGAGTTCTAGGACTTTGATGGGCATAGCTGAGCAGTATTTCAAATCGTGTGGGCCCGAAAAAGTACCGAGAAAAGTAGATAAGTGTTGTGACTTTTAGAGTTGCTTTTTGGACGGGGCTATCACGATGAGATTCAATGAAGTGAACCAAGCTGTGCGTGAAAATTGACTGCGTTATTGATTATGATTGGGATAATGAGAATTAAAGTTTATTGTTTCTCACATCCAATGTTAATGTTTTGAAGTGAGTGTAGAGAGATAATTAAGTTATGTATGTTATGGTAGTTGAAGGTAGATTTTTCTGTAGCACAATAATGATAATGGTGATATAAAAAAGTGAGTATTTATAAAAGATATTTTGATACTTAAGTTAGATCGTGTATAATAAAAATAGTTTATATATTAGAGGAGATATATAATGACATAACATTTATAAAAATATTTTAGGATGAATGTAATCTGTGTTAAATATAATTATTTAATATTAATATTTGTTAGAAATTATAATCTATTTTAACTAATAATTTTTCTATTTATGTGAGATGTAATTAATTTTTATATCCATAAAAAATATTTAAAAATTTTACTTAATAAATAAATAAATATACTTATTAAAATAATATATAATAATATTTAAATATTATTTTAATAGATCAAATTACTTCTAAATTGCTAACTCAAAATCTGATTCAGAATTTCAAAGATGTTGAACATAAACAAGGAATACAAAACACATCAATATTAAGATGTCATTGACTATAATGCTCCCAATTTCGCATTATTATTTGTATATTGTTGGTGCCACATGTAATGTAATAAACTGAATTATTTTGCCGTGGTAAAATATTCTTTTGCATTTACTTTCCTCTTGTCTGGATGTAGGACCTTCTGATTTACGTGTAAAGTGTTCAAGCGCATTGTCAGACCTTCAATCTATGCTGTTGCTACACTGTTGATGCTTTTCTTTGATTCTCACTTTCTTCTGCAGACAGTTGATGAGATCTATAAGGCTATATCGATAAACTCAATCCAAATGTTCCAGCACAAATATTTATGAGTTGGAGCTGAATGTTTTCTGTTATGATATTTTAATTTGGATTCACTATTTGTTCAAAGTATAATTTCAGTGCGTACTTCCCTCCTCTCCTTCCTCCTATGTTCTTCTTCCTTTCCCCTATTTTCTACCTTGCTCTACAGATGAGGATTATGGTCAGTCCACCTAAATATGTGGGGATATTTCTTATGACCAATATGTCAGGGAAAGGTAATCATGCTACGACTAATTTCCTAAATGTCAAGATATTCTTCCATTCAACTTTGTTTTCTAGTAGATCATGTTTGAACATGAGACATTTAACATTTCTCCCATCTTATGAAGCACAGATATTTTATAATATCTGTTGTATTCGTATCAGATATGTATCCGTATTCGTACTAAATATTTAGATACTTGATAAATATTAAGTTAATTTTTTAACAAAAATTATATTTTTATATTATATACGTATCGTATCCGATATTCATATTCGTATCCGTACATCATAACTCCCATCCCGTACCAATTGTCCAAAGTCATATGAAAAGGTGGCCCTTTTAAGCAGTGCAATGACAATTGTACTATAATATGCAGCAAAAAAAATATTTGAATCACTGAGAAGAAGAGCAAGGATAATGATTAATGGATTCAATAGTTGCAGAAATGTTGTTTGTAATTTTACTGAAGGTATAGACGATAATGTTCCAAAAGAATGTGGTGTGTTCTTGTGTTTCTACAATGTCTGAATGTCTTGTGCTTGGTAACTCGATAGTGATTGCTTGAGTTTTGTTCAGGTGCCATGTATTCATGGATCAGGATTGTCTCCAAGCCAATTATATGACCTCCAAGTAATTCTTTGAGCAAATCTCCACCATTTATTTTTCATCTAATGGTTAATATTAATTTAATATTAAAAAATATTTTTAATATTAAAAAATTTAAAAAAATCTTGATCGTTAGATGAAAATTCAACAGTCTGAGATTCTCCAGCCGCACCTCCAGCGGCTGGAGACAATCCGGATCCATGTATTCATTCCCTCAAATAAGACTGCCGCCAAGAGCAAAAGAGGCTGCTACGCAAGATGGAAAGGCTCCAGACGTTTTCTTTTGTCTCAAGCTTTTGGAAGCCACAGGCATATCAATTATCAACTGTTCTTGGTGTTGTTGTTTTAGCCTTTTTCAATATTTCAAAAGTTTAAAGTCCCACATTGCTTGGTCTTCAAAGTGTTAAAGAGTTTATATGGTAACTTATGTTTTGGACTGGTTAGATAAGCTTGTGAGAGGTATGGGCTCGCGTGCACAAGTTGGGCCTCGATTGGGCCAAGTCAGTGCAAATCATCCGATTTGCCCCCCCTGCGCGCACGATAAAAGAGGCCTCACAAGTTTTTGTTCAATTTTATTTTATTTAATAAATTTGTACTAATTATTAATCTTTTATGAACCTTATCCGGAAACGGTCAATTTTCATATTATGTTTTTTGATTTGGTCCCACGTCCGTAACCTCCCACGTTCCAGCGTGAGGCGGACACGTGCCGACGTGAGGCGGCCACGTGCCTACGTGAGCTAGCCACGTTCTTACGTGAGGCGGACCCGAGGTGGGATACGTTCACACACGTTGACACGTTCAAACGTTCAAAAATATAACGGGTTTGTAATCTGTTACAAATTTTTTTTCTGATGCTTTTTAAATTAAAAAAACAAACGTCTTCAACCCGTAGCATTATTCTCTCCTTCTTCTTTCTCTGCTTCTTCTTCCTGAGTTGCACCAAAATTTACTCTGCTGTTCTGTTACCTCGGCTATCACCGGGACGAGCCTGTTGAATCCTGGGGGATTCGCGCACCCGTGCGATAAATCCTTGAGGACAGTGTATTATCACACGCCTCAGGCTACTCTTCTCTTGTGTTATTCAAAGTTGTCACCGCGATCCATATAACAATCTCAAGGATTTAATACCATGGCTGACAACAACGCTAACGACCAGGCTCCAGTTCCCACCAACGGAGAAGCCGTTCTTCCACAACCTCCACCTTCGATCACCTATGCAAAACCGTTCTCGGATATCTCAAAGATCGAGCTTTTCGGAGGCCAGAATTTCAGACGATGGCAGGAACGTGTCCACACAATTCTCGACATGCACGAAGTTGCATCCGCCCTTACCGAACCCAGACCAGCGTCGACTGCCAATCCGAAACTAATACAGGATTGGACACATGCAAATAAGGTATGTCGTCACACAATAATTAGCACTCTTTCTAACGACTTGTTCGATGTGTACTGTTCTTACAAGGATGCGAAGGAGATATGGGACTCCATGACCGTGAAGTACACCTTTTGAAGATGCCTTAGGAAAACAAAAATTCGTCATCGTGCAACTACTACCACGGGAAATGATGACGACAAGGACATAAAAATACAAATTAATGAATACCATAAACTATTGGAGGATCGAAAAATTTGAAAACATCACCCTCCGGACGACCCGTTGTTGGGCTCCTAATTGAGAAGCTGCCTCCGTCATGGAAGGACTACAAGCAACAGCTGAAGCACAAGCACAAGCAATTATCACCCTCGGAACTGATAACTCACATAATCATTGAAGATACCAACCGAAGAGAGTGTCAGGCTGCAAGGGCGAAGGCTTTGGCTTCTCGAGCAAATCTGGTTCAAAATAAACCACAAAAAAAGAGGTATGTTCATAACAAAAAGTCTTCTGATCATTTTCCTAGATCTACTAATCCCACTTTCAAAAAGAAAGGTGCTTGCTATGTTTGTGGAAAGCCAGGTCATCATGCTCCTCAATGCAGGCATAGAGTGAGAAACGACAATCCTCCTAAGCCGAATGTAAATTTGGCCGAAGGAGATGATATTATTGCTGCGGTCGTTTCTCAAGTTAACATTGTGACCAGTGTGAACAAATGGGTGGTAGACTCTGGTGCTACCAGGCATATTTGTGCAAACAAAGATGCTTTTACCTCCTACACTTCTGTAGGGGATGATGAAGAACTTGTGTATCTTGGAGATTCTCAGTCTTTAGCTGAGTTTCGGGAAAAGGGAAAGTTCTTCTGAAACTCACATCTGGGAAGACCTTGGCTTTGAACGATGTACTCCATGTGCCTAATATTAGGGCCAATTTGATCTCTGTATCATTATTGGAAAAAGCTGGGATTAAAGTGTCATTTGAATCTGATAAGATAGTAATGACAAAAAATAATGTCTTTGTGGGAAAGGGCTATAGTGATCAAGGACTTTTTGTACTCAGTATTTCTGAAATTATTAATAAAGTTGCATCTTCTTCTGCTTACTTGATTGATTCTATTGATATGTGGCATGCTAGATTAGGACATGTTAATATTTCTTATGTTAAGAAAATGCGATGTCTTGGTTTAATTTCTGCGACTAGTGATGCATGCTTAAATAAATGTGATATCTGTATAGAATCTAAATTAACTAAAAAATCTTGTCCAATTGTACAACATCGTGAATGAATTGCTTAGTTTAATTCATACCGATCTAGGAGATTTAAAAATACAATGACTAGAGGTGGTAAAAAATATTATATGACCTTTATAGATGATTTTTCTAGATACACTAAGGTTTATTTAATTAGAAATAAAGATGAAGCTTTAGAAATGTTTGTTTCCTATAAGGCGAAGTAGAAAATCAATTAAATAGAAAAATTAAAAGGGTTAGATCCGATAGGGTGGTGAATATATATTATTTAATGAATTTTGTGAAAAAGAAGGCATAATACATGAAGTAACTCCCCTTATTCACCTGAATCTAATGGTGTATTTGAAAGAAAAAATAGAACATTAAAAGAAATGATGAATGCAATGCTAGTTAGTTCCTCGTACCGATAATCTTTGGGGAGAAGCATTATTAATCGCATGTTTTTACAAAATAGAATACCTCATAAGAAAACCGGTAAAACACCCTATGAATTATGGAAAGGTTATATGCCTAATTTAAAATATTTAAAAGTGTGGGGGTGTTTAGCTAAGGTAATGCTTCGATCCAAAGAAAAGAAAAATTGGAACCAAAACTTGATTGTATGTTTATTAGTTACGCTGAACGTAGTGCAGACTTATAGGTTCCTTGTTTTGCAAGCGATGTGCTTGATCATAATACAATAATGGAGACTAAAAATGCTGAATTTTTAGAACATATATTTCCTTTGAAATCTGAAAATAAACAACCTTTAGAAAATATTTCTTTAGAAAATATTTCTTTATAAAATATTTCTTTAGGAAATAATAGTGAAAACTCATATGAGGATTTGAGAAGGAGTAAAAGACAAAGAAAAGAGACATCTTTTGGAAATGATTTTTATACTTATCTCGTTGAAAATGATCCTTTGACTTTTCTGAAGCTATTTCATCTTCTGATGCTCAATTTTGGAAAGAAGCTATTAAAATCGAAATTGATTCTATTTCAAAATGCAATACTTGGATTTTGGTTGACTTACCTCCTGGTACAAAACCTATTGGTTGCAAATGGATTTTTAAAAGGAAATAAATCCTAATGGTTCGATTGAAAAATACAAAGCTAGATTAGTAGCAAAAGGTTTTACCCAAAAACAAAATATTGATTATTTTGACACATTTGCCCTTGTGACAGAATTTCTTCAATTCGGATTTTGATAGCATTGACTTCAATTTACAAACTTGTTATTCACCAAATGGATGTAAAAACTGCTTTCTTAAATGGTGATTTGGAAGAATAAATATATATGACACAACCTGAAGGATGTGTAATTCCTGGTCAAGAAAATAAAGTATGTAAACTTCTCAAATCCTTATATGGTTTGAAACAAGTACCAAAGCAATGGCATGAAAAATTTAATCAAATTTTGATTGATGATGGTTTCACTTCTGTTGAAGTTGATAAATGTGTTTACACTAAATTAATGAATGGTGAATGTGTAATCATATGTTTATATGTGGATGACATGCTTATTTTTGGTACTTGTAATGATATTGTGATAAAAACAAAATCATTTCTTGCATCTAAGTTTGATATGAAAGACATGGGTGAAGCAAGTGTAATACTAGGAGTAAAAATCATAAGGAAGGGTGATAGTATAACACTATCCCAAGAACATTATGTAGAGAAACTTCTTAGAAAGTTTGGTCATTATGACTCAAAACCAATGAGTACCCCTTATGATTCTAACTCACAATTAAAAAAGAATAGAGGTGATCCTGTTGCTCAATCTGAGTATGCCCAAATTATTGGAAGTTTATTACATTTAATGAATTTTTCGAGACCAGACATAGCATATGCTGTGGGGAGATTGAGTAGATATACTCATAGTCCAAATCAGGATCATTGGGCTGCACTTGTTAGACTCATGAGATATTTGAGAGGTACCATGAACTATGGTATAATGTATAGTGGATTTCCGCTGTATTAGAAGGATATAGTGATGCTAAGCTGGATCTCGATTCGGATGAGACAAAATCCACTAGTGGTTATGTATTTACACTTGGTGGTGGAGCGGTTACATGGAGATCAACAAACAAACTATAATAGCAAGATCCACTATGGAGTCGAGTTTGTAGCTCGGAATTGGTGGTAGTGAGGCTGAGTGGTTAAAGAACTTCTTGGCAAATATTCCTTTAGGAATAAAACCCACACCGTCAGTGTCAATGCATTGTGATTGTCAAGCGGCAATAGCCATTGCAAAGAATAAGACCTTCAATGGCAAAAACAGACATATACAATTGAGGCATAATGTGGTAAAGCAGCTGCTAAAGGATGGAACAATATCAATTAATTATGTGAAGTCAGAAGTGAACTTGGCCGATCTTCTGACAAAGCCTCTTGGGAGGAAACCAATATATGAAACATTTAGGGGAATGAGACTTAAGCCAATTTGAAATTAACAGTGATAGTAACCCAACCTTTGTGATTGGAGATCCCATGAAAAAGGTTCATATGGGTAAAAACAAGTCACTTGTTAGTTCTGCTAGCACAAATAATTTTGTCCCTTCCTATGATGTGAGATGTGCTAGACTGCATTATTGAGAGGATAAGCTAAAAGCTTTTAATGATTTTCATATCCCTTATGGGTGGTGTATGATTTGCAAGCATACACTTGATGAAATCACCTATATGAGTGTCAAGTGGGGCCGCTTGTATGAGATTATGGCATATCTCAGAGCACTCATGAATTACTGTATGGCCTGGCCTATTAGCGCAACACAGCGACAACAACGAGAATTATGGGGGTGTAGTGTGACTGGTAGACCTCTAATGTACACAAAGTGTTTCTGGTTCATAGAAGTTTACTTCACCAACTCACTGTATGTTATGTCACATCCGTCTAGGTCTGGTTCATAGTCCAAAAGACACCAGATTCGATGCATTTACACCCATGGTGTTAACTCAGGAAAAATCTTGTTTTAAAATTTTCTTATATCTTTAAACTTTTGAAATATGTGGGGGATTGTTGTTGTTTTAGCCTTTTTCAATATTTCAAAAGTCTAAAGTCCCACATGCTTGGTCTTCAAAGTGTTAAAGAGTTTATATGGTACTTATGTTTTGGGAAATTTGGTTAGATAAGCTTGTGAGAGGTATGGGCTGTACAAGTTGGGCCTCGATTGGGCCAAGTTTGCAAATCATCCGATTGCCCCCCCCGCGCGCTACGATAAAAGAGGCCTCACAAGTTTTTGCTCAATTTTATTTTATTTAATAAATTTGTACTAATTATTAATCTTTTATGAACCTTATCCGGAAACGGTCAATTTTCATATTATGTTTTTTGATTTGGTCCCACGTCCGTAACCTCCCACGTTCCAGCGTGAGGCGGACACGTGCCGGCGTGAGGCGGTCACGTTCCGATGTGAGGCGGCCACATGCCTACGTGAGCTAGCCACGTTCTTACGTGAGACGGACCCGAGGTGGGATACGTTCACACACGTTGACACGTTCAAAAATATAACGGGTTTGTAATCTGTTACAAATTTTTTTTCTGATGCTTTTTAAATTAAAAAAACAAACGTCTTCAACCCGTAGCATTATTCTCTCCTTGTTTTCTCTCGCTTCTTCTTCCCGAGTTGCACCAAAATTTACTCGTTGTTCGTATACTCTGGCCGCTTATCACCGGACGACTGTTGAATCCTGGGGGATTCGCGCACCCGTGCGATAAATCCTTGAGGACAGTATATTATCACACGCCTCAGGCTACTCTTCTCTTGTGTTATTCAAAGTTGTCACCGCGATCCATATAACACTTGGTTCAGGATTTGGACATAACGAAGGCTAAATAGTAAGTCCTATATGATATGTACTAGGGCTTTGGGCCTTGCAAGGCCAAACCCAACTTATGGGATAAGACTACTTATATCTTATAAAAATAATGTTGTCTATAAGGGAATCAATCATTGACCAATTCACCTAATAAAAATCAAAATATTTAATGCATTATAAATAAAAAAATACTTTTCATTAAAAACTTTCTGAGGATACATTTAGTAAAGTACAAGTAGCAATACATTTAAGAGAATAAAAAACAATATAAGTGGGATCCGTCCATATAATTTATTGTTAAAAAAGATAACTCTAATATTTATAGGATTTTTCAAGCTCTTCAGACCTTAGCTTTGTATCATTTTTTTATATATATATATATATATATATATATATATATATATAATTAAGTTATTATAGTTATCAATAAACATTTGAATAAGTATTTGAGTGATAAATGGCATTTTAGAAAAATGAGAAAAAATTAATTAGTAAAAAATGACAATAGATATTTAAGAGTGACAATAGATACTTATTTATTATTTAAGTATTATTGATAATTAATTGATATAAATTTTTAGTACAAAAAATGTTAAGTAGAGAAGTCTAATCTCCCGAACCTGGTTGCCCTTAAAAAAAGTCATCCCAAGATAATTCAAACATACATTCACTTCTCAGGTTACAATTATTAAAAATAATTGATATAAATTTGAATCAATTGCAACAATTTTAAATATATAATTAATTTTCTTATTACTTCTTGATTCATCAGTAACCGTAATTTTCTCTTTTTTTATATGTTAAATAAATAAATATAATTAACAACATTAATCAACGTTTTTTTTAAAGTATTCTCCCTTCCTGTATAACAAAGACTAATTATTCAATACATATGGATTTTGCATAAATTACATTTAGTTCTTCAACCCAAAAAAAATATTACATCTAGTTCAAAATCACATGTTTTCATATGTAAATTACATTTATATCAATTAATTGTCAATAATACATTTATAATACTTAATTATTAGGAAGTTTTTAATGAAAAGTATTTTTTATTTATAATGTATTAAATATTTCAATTTTTATTAAAACCTTCTTATTTTGAATTTTTTAGTGTTTAAACATTTTTTTTAAATAGAACCTTATAATGAAACATGATATCTAACGTTTCATGAAAAATTAATTTCTTTTTTATTATTATATTATATTATATTATATTTTTCTCTCTCCTTATTTAATTTTAATATTTATTATTCTCTTTCATTATTTAATTAGATGGTTTAAAATTATTAAATTAAAATAAATTTAATAATAAGAGATTAAGTATAAATTTTAAAATTTATATTTAATATAAGTGGGTCTCTTCTTTTATATATATATATATATAGACACACTTCTGAACTTAATAAATTAAGTAATTTTGTGATTATTTTAATTAATTTGATCGTATTATTTGATAACTTTATTTTATAAATCAATATGTTGTGGTAAAAAGCATTAACCAAGAAGTCGACAATGTGTGGCCCACGAATACTAAGAGAAGATGAAATTTTAAGAGGCAATACACTGAGATGGTTTAATGTTTTAGTGTGTGTTTGGATTGCAGTTGATAAATTTAAATTTGATTAAAAGTGTATTTATAAATTTAAGTTTAGTTAAAAGTGAATTTGTAGTAACATGATTTATGTTTAAGAACTTTTGTTTCAAAAGTTAATTTGATAAAATAAATATAAGAGATAAAAATTACAAACTGAGAAAATATAACTCAAAAATAAAAATTTCTTACTTTTGACAAACTGAGTTAAAGCTCAAAAATTTGTTAAAATTGAATCAATAAAAATAAAATCAAACATATATTTACATCGTTTAAGAAAATGTAACGTGTGTTTGTTTCCGTCAACTGTAAACCAAACACGCTATTACTTGATCCCAAAGATCATTAGATGGAGGGTGCAGCTAAAGTGCTCCACGGTAAACAAGTCAGATGGGAATTTGTTATGGAAGAATTAAACTAAGGCAGCCAAGTGTGTTCACATGGGATTTCTTTCTATTTGGAACATTTGAGGTCATTTGACATCTTGGAAGTTAGGCTGTGCCTTTGATCCTTGTGGGCCCACAAGTTCACAGCCAAACAAAAGTGAAGTAAATAAAGTAAAAGGGCCAATGATATTGAAGCAGTTTGGCCCATTTCAGCTAATAGTGAAACGTGAGCATCACTGCACGTAAGTTATAAATAAGAAAGACCAAAGCTGCCTAGGGAGGGATCCAGCGCCGTATACACTGCAGAGACAGAGAGCAAGTCAGAATTGGCACATTGATTGATGTTGATTGTTGTTATTGAAAAATAAATAATATTTATTTTTTAATATATTTAGTATAATTTGAAAGAAAATATTAAATAATTTAAAATTATTATTTTTTATATGAGATGATTTAAATTAGATTATCAATCAATTAAGTTAAATAAAATTAATTTAAATGAAATCAAAATACCTTAGTTTAATTTCTATTAGTTCACCTCTTATTAGTTTTAGCTTTGTTTGAATTTAATTTAGTAGTTTTAGGTTTCTTTAGTTTTAATTTAATTGAAATTTCTTTCGATAATTTAAATAATAATAAAATTATTATAATTTTGGTAATTAGTAAACACTTTATGAGAGAACGATATTTGATTCACTACTTTATTACTTAATCGATTTCGTATACTTGTGAATTTCCTTATCAGTCCCTAAGACACTCTCATTGATCTAAATGGCTATAGTAATCTTAGGGTAAGTGTTCGCTCTTTTGCTTATCGCAAGTGCACGGATCGTACCTATAGTATAGCTAGGAGTCCGATATCGTTCCCTCGAGGACTATTGCTAATTCAGAACTAATTATTAACTAATAGTTTAATAATTTCTATCTAAGAACATTCAAGTTAAAGGAGTTATGCGTAAACTAGTGGAAAGATGTAAATGCTAGCTAATTGGAATTATAGTTGTTGATTAAAAAAATAGGGAATCTTTCTTTACCTTCTACTTCAATTGATGATATGTAAACCTCTTTATTAACATACATGATATGGAATTTGTTGGCTTGAGAATCTCATATAATTAAAAGCTTATGTCTAGATCATTTAATCATGTTTCGTTTACCTAGTCTCTATATGTCCATAAGAGCTAGATTAAATTCCACTCATTAAGAGCAAACCTCAATAATAGCCATGCATGACTAATAGGTATATTTCTATCCTATTAGCTAATCAATTTATTCAAGCCAATTGAATGAAATCAAACATGCATCAACCATATTTATGATCTTAAATCCAATCTTCTATGTCTAGAATCATTAGATTTAATCAAAACATGTTAAACATTGGCCAAATATTCAAAAGCATTAGGAGCAATATGATTGAACAGCTCCTAACCACATATATTAACTTAAAGGTTTACAAAATCATCAATATTCATAGAAGGATAAAAGGAAATCCCTACACACAGACTAGCCCCTCATGACAAACGAAAATACAGTAAGAATACGCATTGTCATGATCTGAATAGAGAGGAAGATGAAGGAGAGGAAGTTGTAAGCTTGGTAATGGTAGTCCTTGGTGCTTGAATCCTCCTTGTGGAAGGATTTGGCCTCCAACTTTGGTCCTTTTAGCTTCCCTTTTGTCTTACAAATGAACCTTAGCAGCTGTGTTTTGAAACCAAAAATGTTTCCTTTTAAATCTGATAGAACAGTATATATAGTGCTCTAGAAAATTGTCTCACGCCGCGGCGCTCCACAGGCAATGCCGCGGCGCGTGGTAAAATTAGGTCAAACATGCAGCGACGTTAATTCTTCATGCCGCGACGCTCCAAAATGCGTAGCTTCTGCCTGAACAGGGAAATAGCATACGCTGTAACACCCTCCCTAGGGTATCACATGTCTGACTTCCGACTTATAATCTGAAAAGAAATTCGCACAAAGTTTGAGTTATAAAAAGTGGGTTTTAAAATTTCTTCTTTACTGAAACATAAATTTACAATTGAAAATATTAGGTAATATTGAAAATCATATTTCAACTATTCATTATGCAATATTGACACCAATTAATATTTCACAATTTAAATAGAAATATAAAATTAACAGACTCTTTTTTTTTTAACAGTAGCAAACCCCATAACGGGTCCTACTTGATAGCACGGTACAACACTAACGTTAAAACTTAACATACTTATTCTTGTTGTGTATCCATCTTGATGCATCAGACATCTGTTCTACATCTGTTCTTTGTCAACACTGCACACCTTCGAGTCCTGAATGTCCACTCCTTATTGTTGTCATCCATCTCAGAGTATTCATTGCCCGTTATTTCTAAAACAACTCAATCCTTCTATTATTTGATTTTAACAGTACAGACACAGCAAAACAACATAATACAGAGGTAAAATCACCTACACCAATACTAACATGGCAGCACAGAGATAACACAAACAGCAATATCATACAGATAGATTATATCATACCAGAATTCTAATAATGCACTCAACATTAATCAACTATCATCATTATACCATTAACATTATTATCATCACACAATAATCACAATAATCTCATCAACATGATTATCATCATCATCATCCAAGTATTCAAAACAATTGTCATAGCCAATATTCCTCAATTAATATATTACACAGATATAAATGTTCAAATTATGCATGTACACAAGACTCGATTTCCTACTCCATGGAGCTAAAACTTAGGTCGGAGAAATGATCGAAAAGACCTGCCGGTACCACGTGCCTCGAGACCACGTGCTTTAATATCATCATTTCAATTTTTGCACATTTAGCACATACACGATAGTCTTTATCAGATCTTGATTAAGAATAGTGTCTCGGTCAGGATCATCGATGTGTTGCATCGGTCTAACCTACGGGAAGAAGCGTGACCAACCACCCGTGTAAGCAACCCGCACCCCGATGCCCCCAAGGTCAACAAGTGACTTACACTATAATATCGCTACCCACTCAAGAGGTGTGTTTCTCCTATGCAAATCATCATATCCAGGTCCTACTCTTGGACCATTCCAATGCATGTATAATGCACCAAATCCAATCACAAGTATAATACCAATCAAGTATATCTCATAATATATATATATATATATATATATATATATATATATATATATATATTCCATTGCATCTAAATTGCACCACGTGCCAATAACAGAGCAAAACTCGTTGTTTTTCACAAACTATGTATGGAAATTGGTTCACAAGAATCATTGTGTATTTTTCAATAACAAAATCATCTTATCATTTTTTAATAGTTATAAAACAGTTGTTGTCGTGTTTTCACAAAAGTGAGCATAACATTCAATTACGTTTTTCACAATTCCACAACACTTCACATTGCGTTTTCAAAATACCATAACCCTTTTGTTACATTTTTAAAATTTCAAAACATTTTTATTACGTTTTTCACAATACCGTAACACGGTTTATCACGTTTACAAAATTTCGTAACATTTCATTCACGTTTTCAAAATCAATGCATGAACTCTTTCGTTGCACTTTTAAACCACGTACCCAAATTTTTCAAATTTTCTCAATCGCGTAAAAACATACGTTTCTCAAATCGCATAATATGTTTTTTTTTCACTGTTTCAAAATCGCGTAACTTAAAAATCATCCTTTTAAGTCGCGTAAATCATTTTCTTTCATTTTCAAAATATTTAAAACACTTTTCAAATCACATAATGATTTTTCGCTATTTTCACAATCACGTAAAAATAATTCATCGCTTTTCCATCACATAGTGATTTTTCAATAGTAACTCAAATTACGTAAAATATTTAAACGTAATTCAAATCGCGTAGAAATATTTCAACGTATTTAAAATCGCATAGAAATATTTTATCTTGTATTTCCAAACACTTAGAAATATTTTCTTGTATTTCAAATACGTACTTTAAAATTACATTTTTAAGATACGTAAATAATTGTTTTTTCACCACAATTTCATTACAGAAAATATTTCTCAACTTTCAAAAATTTCTTTTCAACTTTTCTCAAAATAATATAACTTTATACTTCATTTAATATATTTTCTTACTCAAGAAAATATTTTTTACAGTTCTTTACTTAAGAAATTCTTTTTCAAAATATAATTCACAAAATCACTTTTCCATTGATGTAAATTAACGTTTCAAAACTTAACATTTTCTAACGTATTTCAAAACTTGAAAATAAATTATACGTTAATAAATTTTCAAAACACCATTATATTCTCCATTTTTCCCAAATCAATTCTAAAATCAATTCTCTTCAAAACACCATTATATTCTCCATTTTGTTCAAACATTTTGTTTTCACTTTAAAATTACTTCGTTTCATAAAACCAAAATTATTCCAACCTCCAAAAATCGTAGACTCTTTGGCCATTAAAGCCATCAAATATTTTCTTTCTAAATTGATATGGTTTTACACAAACAAAACCATTAAAAATTCTTTGTTTTCAAAACCCAAATACCGATGGTCATGAAAACCAAACCCATTTGTTCAAATTCATTTTTACTTTCTTTACAAATCCTTTTTCACTTTCTTTGCAAATCCTTAAAATTATCATTATTTTCATTTAAATCTCATGTTTAGTAAAAAACACTTAAAACTTTTACACAAAATAAATCAATAA
This sequence comes from Ormosia emarginata, assembly GCA_029884605.1. Classification (NCBI taxonomy): domain Eukaryota; kingdom Viridiplantae; phylum Streptophyta; class Magnoliopsida; order Fabales; family Fabaceae; genus Ormosia; species Ormosia emarginata. Next base: position 15,773,339 of record JAQQTP010000090.1, read on the forward strand.
AAATCCTTCTAAAACCATATTCATGTATTCTTTGAAAAATAAATTCTTTGTTTATTTTCCTTACTTTTCTAAACATCCATTTTCATCATTCAAGAAAATATTAATTTTGTGAACACATTACCAATGAAGTGTCTTGTTCGAAATCCACCATATTCTTTATAAAATAGTTCAAAAATCAATTCTTTTGTTCTTGAAAATTTTCAATATGAACCCTAATCAAGGGCATCAAAATCGTAGCTTCTTCCTTGGCTATTGGAGCCAAAAATCAATTTCTTTCAATATATAGTCATGGCATATACATATATATTTCATCATAAATAATATAAGCATACCATATATAAAAGCATGTATAGCATATCAAGCATATCATTAAATTATAAAATCATGCAAAGCATATCAAGCATAGAAAATTAATCAAAGCTCATAAACACCCACAAATTAATTACATGACCATGGATATGAATCCTCACATGGATTCCACATCCATCAAATAAAATACCATCTCTCACCACCATACTTGGTTGGTGAGATGGATCTCCTCTTACCTCTTGAAGATCCTCAAAAAAACTCATTGTTTTGCTTCTTTTTCCAAGTCCTTCATCACCAAGAGCTTCTCAAATACAAAACAAAATACATAAAAATTAGTATACTAAACTTGATTAAGAAAACCATGGATCAAACATGGTTTAGATTATAAAAAAGAGAGAAGAAATGAAGTTTCCTTACACTTCACCATAAATACCTCATAACTTTGATCTTGAAGAAAGTCCATGAAGATGAATGATTTAGAGAAAGTCTCCAACATGAAAGTTGTTTAGAATATCATGTAGATTCAAGATCTATGGTTGGATGAAATTAAAAGAGATTGGATGGTGATTTTAGGGTAGATAACCGAATGGTTTCTCTTGAAGAACAAAGATGAAACTTTTGATTTTTTTATAGAAACTTGAAGCTTGAATTTGAAGATCAAGATGAATGATTTTGGAAAAACTCATAACTAGAGATGTTCTTAGAATGATGTTTAGGTTTAGAAAATCAAGTTGGATGAAATTTTTGAGTGATGGAAGGCATTCCAAGGTGCTTGGCCGAATGGTGTTTGGAGAAGAGAGATGGAGAGAAAATTTTGGTTGTTTTTCTTCTTGAAAATGTTCAATGAAGAAAAGGAAGACAATAATGAGATGAAAGGATGAATTATGTCTTCCAAAGCTCCTAATGCAGCACCAACCGTCCCCCTCTTCATGCTTCTCATTGATGTGCAAGTTATCAATATTGGTCAATATAATACCTAATTGATCAAGACATGAAAAACATGTCCTTTGAAGGCTTCTAACAATTTGAAAACCATCCCTTTCTCTTCATAATGCATTCAATATGTGACAATTTTCAAGCCACCATTATTTGTGCATTCCTAGCCATTGATTAATTCAATGGTTAGGATTTAGGTAGATTTTTAATTTTAGAAGATGTTAAATCTGTGCCATTGGATTTTTCTCCTTTAAATTTAAATTTTAGATAATGTCTCCAAAATTAAGCAATAATCGCTTCCTTCAAACTTTAAATCCAAGGGTCTTAATTAGTCTTTCTTACTTTAGAAACCAAATCTCCACCATTGATTGATTCTTCATCCAATGGTCATAAATGGTCTTTGTTATTTTTAAGATTAAATCTCCACCCTTGATTTAATCTAAATCCAATAGTTATAAATGGTTTTTGTCATTTTTCAAGACCAATTCTACACCTTTGATTACATCTATGGTTGATATCAAAGCCTTCCTAATTAAGCTTATTCTCACACCATTGATTAAATCAATGGTTATTATCCAAGCGCTTTATTAAGTTTGTTTCTTAACCTTTGATTAAATCAATGGTTAATATTCAAACTAAGTATTCTCATCCAAGGGTATAAATCAAGTCAAGTTCTCTTTGTTGACGCCACGCAGTGTAATATTTATTCTTGTATCCTACAAATAATATTTTTCTTGTATTTTTATCATCCAATAATTAAATACAAGATGAAAAACAAGACAATAAAATTTTAAAAAGAGTTTCTGATTCAGGTTTAGTAAGATCCCTGTCTCGTCTAAAAGCAGTACAAATTTTTTTATGCGTAGAAAATTTTTCACTTTGTGGGACCCAGTAGGTGGTAAGATCCAGAGCCCACGTAAGGTCACCTGAGCCCACATAGGACCACCTGGGCCCACATATAGAAAAAAATTCATAATTATCCACAAAAATTACAAAAATTATAAAATACACAAATATCAAATTAAATTACGTAAAATAATTACCTAATGGTAAAAATTAAATTACGTAAAGTTTTCTCCTAATAAAAATTTTTATTTTCCGACACTGAGTAAATCACTCAAAACGATCAAATACTATTGACGGAATAATCAAATTAATTTTACAAAATATCAAAAATATAATAAATCACTAAACAATGAAATTATGTTAACTGTCAAAATTACTGTTTAAGAGATTAGAAATTTTGGGGTGTTACATACGCCGCGGTGCAAATTTGCCCACGCCTCGGTGCTTAATGCTGAACTTCATCTGGTGCTTTCTCTTCCAATACAGCTCTAAATTCTTGATCATTATCCTCCTTTTTGAGTCCTTTCTGCAATTAAGAAGTCACCAGATTAATGACAATAGTGAGTTCACATAATCAATAGAAGAATTATATCAATTTGCTCAGAAAACATATAGGAAGATATCACAATTGAAATCAATGAATTTAACTTAGAATCTTCCAATTATGTATGATAACAAAGACTAAACAATCAATACAGCGCAGATATAGGGTCACAATAACACCATTTTATGGAGTTATCACACCCCCAAACCTAGGATTTTGCTAGTCCTCGAGCAAAACAAAGCCTGATTAAGCAAACCAACTAAACAACACATGCACCTCATTCACTCAGCATTTATCAAGAATTCCCAGTATTACTGAAACTACTACTAGCGTATCAAGATTGATTTAATCCTCAGAGATTGCTAATGCCATACCATCAAATTCACACATATGTACTCATCAGCATGCAAATATCCAAAATCTTTTCTCAAGCAAAACACATATCCCACTAGCATGCTAGTTAAACTTATCCTAATCAAATCACATTTATCCAGATAAGTTTATGAACATACATGTATCAGAATCACGTAATCCACAAAATTGTATGCAAACTCTCTCTCCACTAATGTAAACCGTACATAATTGAGGATCAAAAGAGACTTCAACAACTTGTAATGATAGGCCAATGGTAATGGGATAAAGAATAACATGGAATAGATATAATACAAACATTAAGACACATAAACATGTTATTCCAAGACTTGAGCCTCCAAGTGACAATATTTGGGTGTTCAACAAAATTGATAAGATTTAGAACTTGAGAACCATTCAATGCCTCTAGGATTTAACTTTTCTTTTTCTTTTCTTTTGCTTTTCTCTTTTTTTTTTTATTCTCTTTCTTTCTCAGCAGATAGTTCTTTCAAGCTCAATTGACATTGAACATTCACCCATACCCTTTAAACATAAGACTCAAGTCAAGAAATAACCTATTATGCACTTAACAAACTATGATGGTAGGATGGAATTGTAATGTTTTCACATGCATTTAGGTTAGTTATATGGATGGGGAATATATAAGTGATGAAAAACATGTAAGGCCACTCATACATCAAGCTTCAATGGGGACCTATGGATATATTTATATCAGGGTAAGCTTTTTAAGACTCAATCGGTCCAAACAACGCCCTAATCATTTTTCAATCTTGCACAGTCTAGGATTTCGCCTCAAGAGAGTTTAAACACAATTTCAAGATAATCAAAACTTCAACATGCACTTATTCATAAACCCTCTCTAGACAACACTCATATCATGATCAAAGTTGCACCAGCATACAAGTGGGATCTAAATCATGCATTTGAAAAGCGACTGGATTGTTAAACATGCTTTTTGATTACAAATGGTTTCGCTCAAAAGATGGCACTTCACAAGCAATAATATCATGGGACAATCAACACTACACCAGCAATTGGCACATGATGTACATCAAAGAATTTCAACATTTCAAACATACATGTAAACCATCATGCACCCTAGTGATATACATCAGATCCATACTGTAAAAGGGAACGACAATTGTATCTTGAATGGGATTTTCACATTTGCATTCTCCTTCAGATGATATCATTCTAACTAGTATTTAATTGGCCCAGAATGATGCATTTCAACAGATTCAAATTCAAATATTCACAACATGCACTCATTTGGGTATTAAAACATAAAACTAAATATTCACAAGTTATTTACTCAGAATACTAAATATAAACACAATAATCACTAATTATCAAGCCAAAAAGTCTAACATTATAACATGCTCTTGAACATTAAAAACATACACCCATACATGTTATAATGCCCACCCCTTAAACCGATGGGAAACAGTGTCCCACTGTGCAAAAATAGAATGAATGACAACGAAAGAAAGTGCCCTGTATGCTAGTCATCTGTGTCCTCGTCATCATTAACATCAGTATTAGGGGCACTTGGCTGGGGCTGGGGCGGGTCAGCTACTGCTTGGGGTGGGAAATCTGGCACAGGATAGTCATCCATGGGAAGCTGGAGACGCTCGGCCATCCATCGTTGAGTTTGGAGACTGTAGAAGACCATACTTGTAAGCTGTGCGATCTGAGGGCACAGGTCTCCATCATCAGCTGGGGCAGCAACTCTCGGCTACCGGCGGGCCTACCGCTGTCTGGCTGGGGCTGCAACTGCTCCCACTCGCTCCATGAATGAGTCGTTGAGAGGCTGTTTATTTTCTATAAGCTCCTTATTTGCCTCACTGCACCCGTTGCCGATTGCATAGAGTATGGATCAGATATGGAAAGAAGAGACTGATCGACTCTCGAATGCACCGCTAGATCTGATCATGAATGATCTGTGCTACGTCAATGCGGTGGCGCTCTAGGATACAGTAAATCAGGATGGCCCGATCACATGTAACCTTAGATGGGTTAGTAGATGGAAGGATACGGGTGGTAATAAAATGATACCAGACCCGTGCCTCCGACGTCAAGCATGATCGGGGAAAGTACCGAGGCCGGTTAGTCTGAATGCTCATGACCCACTACACCGGCTGGGAATCTGGCTGATAGATCCGGGTTGTTACGATCACAAGATCAATGCCCTCAACTAGCTCCTACTGGCAAAAGGCCGCAAAGTCGCATATGAGAGGGGGCTCAGGCAATCCTAAAGCAACTCGGACAGCAACGGCAGAGTAGGGTACATTGCGCCCCCGAATGCGCACAATAGTAGTTCCCTCAGCAGCATGAAGAGCGTTCGCATAGAATTCACGAACGATAGGTAGTACATCTGAATCCTCGGGATGCTGACCAAACTGGCTCTAGTTGAGCTCGTTGAGGAAACCCTCAACCTCGGGGTGGATCGCCTTGGAGAAGGAGAATTCCCTCTCTGCTATAATGGTCCTGGTGACCGTGACCCTATATGTCTGAGCCGTAGCGGTTGAGATAAAAATCCTCCTATCAAAATTGGGAGGCGGGGGAGAAGGCTCCCTACGTTGACGACTACTCTCACCTCGTTGGCATTTAGGACCCATGGTACTTGTCAAAAGAAAACATATTCTGTTAGAATTGAATTGAATTGATAAAAGAAACTGTAAAAAGGATCAATTTTGCAAAATTTTGGACCAAGTGCCGTGGCATTCCTCACAGCGCCGCGACATTCAACATTTTCATGAACAAGCCACGACATAAACATTATACTCCGTGACATTCAACTCAACATCGCGGCGTTATATCTTCACGCGGCGGCATTTGAATGAAACTTAAATCACGCCACGACGTTACATGGGAACGCTGCGACATTCATCAAAACAACCTAGAACACCGCGGCATTACATGGTCACGCCGCAACATTGAAACAAAAATCAACAGAAACGTAAACTATAACAGAAAATACATACAATAAATCAAAATCACTAAAATAATCTTATACATACCTCGTAAAGAGTGGAGAAATGAGGAAGAATCGGAGGGAAGGCAAGAAAACAAAAAGAAGAAAATAGAGAATCACAAAGAACAGAGAAATGTAGAAATGTAAAATGGTAACCCAACTGCCTCGGCACATAACCCACAGGCCACATCGCGCTGCGACGTAAGTTGTGTAATGCCGCGGCGCATTAATTGCACAAAATTATTATTATTATTGTTTTTTCTTTTTTTTTATATTTTTTTTTTTTTTTTTTGAACAAGATGCCACGGCGGTCAACATAGTTGAGCCGCGACGCTCTGGCCTCTAGAATTTGGCTGATGCACCACGGGCGTTGCGGCGTGAAAAGAACCACGCCGCGGTGTGAGAGGCCAGCCTGTAGAATTCTGTAGAAATTTGTATTCTGCTGCTATTTTTGCACATTTCCAGCCTCCAACACCTGTAAAATTTGTCCAAAAGGTTAAAACACAGTTTGTACAACAAAAACTTAATCAAACTATAAAATCAACATATTAACATATTAAAAACTTAAAACACCAAACATTAAAAATTTGGGTTCCCTCCTAAAAAGGGCCTCATTTATAGTCCCAGTAGGACTTTCCAAACCTCATGTTGGAGCTGTCAAAGTGAGGGAGGTCTTCCCCCTTTGAATCTCTCCTCCATAGTAAGGTTTTAGGTGTTGGTCATTAACCTTAAAGCTTGAAGAACCATCCAGGGGAGCTATCTCCACTGCTCCGTGAGTGAACACTCTCCTTACCTCAAAGGGTCCCGACCACCTAGATTTCAGCTTTCCGGGAAACAATTTAAGCCTAGAGTTGTAAAGGAGAACTTGTTGACCTTCTTCAAATCTTTTTTGCATGATTTTCTTGTCATGCCAGAATTTCACATTCTCTTTATACAACTTTGCATTCTCATATGCTTGATGCCTAAATTCATCAAGCTCATTGAGTTGCAATAATCTCTTCTTCCCAGCAGCTTGTAAGTTGAAGTTTAGTTGCTTGATTGCCCAGTATGCATATGTTCAAGCTCAACCGGCAGATGGCATGCCTTCCCAAATATCAGCTTATATGGGGACATACTAATGGGACTCTTATAGGCAGTCCTATAAGCCCATCGTGCATCGTCCAGCCTTTTTGACCAATCCTTTCTAGAAGGACACACTGTTTTCTCTAAAATTCGCTTAATCTCGCGATTGGACATCTCTGCCTACCCACTTGTCTGCGGGTGATAGGCAGTGGCAATCCTATGGGTTACCCCATACTTAGCGAGAAGAGCTTCGAAGGACTTGTTGCAAAAGTGAGACCCTCCATCACTTATAATGGCCCTAGCTGTTCTGAATCGGGTGAAGATGTGTTTATTTAGGAAGCTTACCACTACCTTTGCATCATTGGTAAGAAAAGCACATGCCTCCACCCATTTGGACACGTAGTCCATAGCCACGAGAATATACAGGTTTCCATAGGAGGGAATGAAGGGACCCATGAAATCTATGCCCCAGACGTCAAAGACCTCAACTTCTAAAATGAAATTTAGGGGTATCTCATTCCTTCTTGAGATATTACCTGACTTTTGACACCGCTCACAACTTTGCACAAAGAAATGTGCATATTTAAAGAGAGATGGCCAATAAAAGACAGATTGGAGCACCTCTGCAGCTGTCCTTTCACCACTATAGTGTCCACTATATGGAAAAGCATGACATTGGTCTAGGATTTGCTCCATTTCTTCCATAGGTACACACCTCCTAAGCATCTGGTCAGAGCACTGTTTGAACAAAAATGGTTCATACCAGATGTAGTGCCTGACATCATGCAAGAATTTCTTCTTCTGGTGAGAAGTTAAATCATGAGGCAACACATCACACACTATGTAGTTAACCATGTCAACATACCATGGACATGATTGAGCAGTGGTTACAAAAAGCTACTTATCCGGAAATGTTTCCTTAATTATGAGCGGTTCCACTTGATGGTCTTCATTCTCAAGCCTTGAAAGGTGATCTGCAACTTGATTCTCTGCATCTTTCTTGTCACAGATCTCCAGATCAAGTTCTTGTAATAGCAGAACCCACCTGATCAAACGTGGTTTTACATCTTTCTTGCTAACTAAATACTTAATGGCGGAGTGATCAGTGTAAACAATCACCTTAGTGCCCACCAAATAAGCTCGAAACTTATCGAATGCAAAGACCACAGTCAACAACTCTTTTTCTATTGTGGTGTAGTTTAGTTGGGCATCGTTTAGTGTTTGCTCACATAATAAATGGAGCGAAACACCTTATCTTTTCTTTGACCCAACACTGCACCTACAGCATAGTCGCTGGCATCGTATATGAGTTCAAATGATAAGTCCCAATCTGGAGTAATAATTACTGGCACTGAGACCAGTTTCTTTTTCAGCTCCTCAAATATAACCTGACACGATTCATCAAAGGTAAACTGGATGTCTTTCTCCAGTAGGTTGCAGAGAGGCTTAGCCATCCTTGAAAAGTCTTTTATAAACCTCCTATAGAAACCCACATGGCCAAGAAAACTGTTGATTCTTTTGACAGAGTTAAGCGGAAGAAGCCTCTCAATCACATCTATCTTTACCTTGTCCACTTCATACCCTTGATAGAAACCTTATGGCCAAGAACTATGCCTTCTTGGATCATAAAGTGGCATTTTTCCTAATTGAGGACAAGGTTGGTTTCTTCACATCTTTTCAGCACGGAAGATAAGGTCTGCAAACAGCTCTTATATGTATCTCTGAATACTGAAAAGTCATCCATAAACACTTCTAGGCCATGCTCAATCATATCCGCGAAGATGGACATCATACAACATTGAAAAGTCGCGGGAGCATTGCATAGCCCAAATGGCATCCTTCTAAATGCAAATGTACCATAGGGACAAGTAAATGTTGTCTTTTCTTGATCATCCGGCGCTATGGCAATTTGGTTATATCCAGAATAACTATCTAAGAAGCAGTAATAAGCCTTTCCTGCCAGACGATCCAACATCTGGTCAATGAAAGGAAGCGGGAAGTGGTCTTTTCGTGTGGCCTTATTCAGTTTGCAGTAGTCCATGCATACCCTCCATCTGGTAACCTTCTGAGAGGGAATAAGCTCATTATTTTCGTTTGTGACTACCGTCATGCCACCTTTCTTTGGCACGCACTGAATTGGGGATACCCATGGGCTGTCAGAAATAGGGTAAATTATCCTTGCATCCAACCACTTGATAATCTCCTTCCTCACCACTTCTTTCATTATTGGATTCAGCCTCCTTTGGTGTTCCATAACACCTCTCTGATTGTCCTCTAGCAAGATCTTGTGCATATATACGGATGGGCTAATGCCTTGAATATCGGCAATAGTCCATCCAATAACATATTTGTATTTTCTAAGGACACAGAGAAGTTTATCCATTTGATCTTCTGAGAGGGGAGACGATATAATTACCGGCAAGGTGGAGGTTGCTCCCAGATAAGCATAATGTAGATAGTTAGGCAGTGGCTTTAGCTCCAGCCTTGGAGGTTCCTCAATGGAAGGCTTAGATGCTTCCTTTGTTGGATCGGACTCCAAGGTTTCAAACTTGGGTGACCGATATTGCTTAGGGACCGCATCAAGGTGTTTGATGTAATCCAACACATCCTCCCTAACATCTTCATCATTATCCGTTGATGAAGTCAAAGCCTTGGTAAGAGAATCTTCAAGAATATTGGCTTGGAATATGTCATGTATGATGTTATCCAATACCCCAACATAAGAACACTCTTCCTGATCTTGAGGAAACTTAATTGCTTTGAAAATATTGAAAGTTACCTCTTGATCTTGAACCCTCATAGTCAATTCTCCTTTTTGTACATCTATGAGTGTTCTCCCTGTGGCTAGGAAGGGTCTACCTAGGATCAAAGGCACCCTTTGATCCTCCTCCATATCCAGAATCACGAAGTCCGCAGGGAATATGAACTTGTCCACTTTCACCAGGACATCCTCCATAATTCCCTTGGGATAAGTATAAGAACGATCGACAAGCTGGAGGGTTACGGATGTGGGCTTGCATTCCCCCAAACCTAACCTCTGGAATATGGATAGGGGCATGAGATTAATACTTGCCCCCATATCGCACAATGCTTGGCCTAGGAAGTTTTCTCCTATGGCGCAAGGAATAGTAAAGCTCCCCAGATCCTTCAACTTAGGGGGAAGCTTCTGTTACAAAACAACACTGCATTCTTCAGATAATACAACCGTTTCAAACTCGCCCAGTTTACGTTTCTTTGAAAGAATATCCTTTGTGAACTTGACGTAACTGGGCATCTGCTCTAAGGTTTCAGCGAAAAGGATGTTTATGTGAAGTTTTTAAAAACTTCTAAAAACTTCTTGAACTGCTCATCCATCTTATGCTTAATTTGCCTGCTTGGAAAGGGTAAAGGATGAATATAAGGCCTGTTCTCTACCTTCTTGTTATCGGCCTTCTCTTCACCTTTCTTTTCTTCCATCTTTTTGTGGACAACTTCTTCTTCTTTTGGGCTTTCTTCACCCACATTCTCTTGGTCTTTACCATCAACCTCTTCTTCCAACAACTTTGTCTTCGGATTACCTTCAATATCCTTCCCACTTCTTCGTCTTACAATGATCAATGGAGGACCCTTTTGGATTATTGACAGTATCACTCGGGAAAGTGCCAGGGGGTCTATTATTGATTACATTTGCTAATTGCCCCACCTGAGTTTCCAAAGCCCTCATAGAAGCCGACTGGCTCTGTATCACTGAATCATTCTTTGCTAAGTGAGCTTCTGTCTTTGTCATGAAGGTATCAGTTTTCACCATCAACTGCATAAACATATCTTCAAGAGATGGTTTCTTTTCTTGAAACTGCTGTCTGGGTTGTGAGGGGAAGTAGGAGGATTATAAGGTCGCTCAGCTCCAGGCGCTGAAGAAGAGGCTCCTTGATTATCCCTCCAAGAGAAATTTGGATGGTTTCTCCATCCAGGGTTATATTAGTTAGAGTATGGGTTATTCGGCTGAGAGCGATAGTTGCTAACATAATGTGCACTTTCAGACATACTAAGGCACCTATCACTCGCGTGATTATCTCCACAATTGTCGCAAAGGACAAATGGGCTTTGATGAGATTTTTGTTGTCCCATATTGTCCATCTTGCTTGCCAATGCCGCAACCTGTGCTGTTAGTGAGGTTAAGGCATCCACTTCATGCACTCCAACTACCCTCCGTGGAGTGTTCCTTGCGGCAGGCCAATGATAGTTGTTAGCAGCTAATTCTTCTAAGAGCTGGAAGGCATCATCGAAGGATTTGCTTAACAAAGAGCCTCCGACTACAACATCAACTATTAGACAGTGGTGGTGGAGCAAGCCTTTATGACATGAATAAATCTGGTGCCAAGGTGGTATCTCATGATGTGAGCACCTTCTTAACAGATCCTTATACCTTTCCCAGGCTTTATGTAAGGATTCTGAGTCAGACTGGGTGAATAATGTAATATCATTCACCATCTCTGCAGTCTTGGCCGGAGGGAAGTATTTATTCAAAAACTTGGTACATACCTCCGCCCAAGTTGTAATTGATCCCGCTAGAAGAGAGTGCAACTAGCTTTTGGCTCTATCCTTTAAAGAGAAAGGAAAAAGCCTTAGGCGAATAGCATCCTCGGACACTCCGTTATGCCTAAACGTGTCACAAATCTCCAAGAAGTTGAAGAGATACGCATTGGGATCCTCATTAGATAAGCCGCCAAACTGTATAGAAGTTTGGATAATTTGGATGATGGCCGGCTTAATTTCGAAGTTGTTTGCTTGGATAGCAGGACGTCTAATGCTAGATTGCATATTATCCATCTGAGGAGTAGCAAATTCCCTCAGTGGCCTTGTACGGCTATCGTCCTCCACCTCGTGCGTAGCAACTTCTTCTGCCATCTCAAGAACTTGTCTAAAACAAATAAAAAATTAAAACTTAAAGTAATATGCATAAAAGACTTAGACTAGAACTAATTAAACTCGTTGTTAATATTAGTTCTACCGAAATTAAGTTGTAGTCTCCGGCAACGGTGCCAAAAACTTGTTCATTCTTTTGCTTACCGCAAGTGCACGGATCGCACCTGTAGTATAGCTAGGAGTCCAATATCGTTCCCTCGAGGACTATTGCTAATTCAGAACTAATTATTAACTAATAGTTTAATAATTTCTATCTAAGAACATTCAAATTAAAGGAGTTGTGCATAAACTAGTGGAAAGATGTAAATGTTAGCTAATTGAAATTACAGTTATTGATTAAAAAATATGGAATCCTTCTTCACCTTCTACTTCAATTGATGATATGCAAACCTTTTTATTAACATACATGATATGGAATTTATTGGCTTGAGAATCTCATCTAATTAAAAGCCTATGTCTAGGTCATTTAATCATGCTTCGTTTACCTAGTCTCTATGTGTCCATAAGAGCTAGATTAAATTGCACTCATTAAGAGCAAGCCTCAATAATAGCCATGCATGACTAATAGGTATATTTCTATCCTATTAGCTAATTAATTTATTCAAGCCAATTGAATGAAATCAAACATGTATAAACTATATTTATGATCTTGAATCCAATCTTCTATGTCTAGAATCACTAGATTTAATCAAAACATGTTAAACATTGGCCAAATATTCAAAAGCATTAGGAGCAATATGATTGAACAACTCCTAAATGTATATTAACTTAAAGGTTTACAAAATCATCAATATTCATAGACGGATCAAAGGAAATCCCTATACACAGACTAGCCACTCATGACAAACGAAAATACCGTAACAATACTCATTGTCATGATCTGAATAGAGAGGAAGATGAAGGAGAGGAAGTTGCAAGCTTAGTAATGGTAGTCCTTGGTGCTTGAATCCTCCTTGTGGAAGGATTTGGCCTCCAATTTTAGTCCTTTTAGCTTCCCTTTAGTCTCACAAATGAACCCTAGCAGCTGTGTTTTAAAATCCAAAAATGTTCCCTTTTAAAATATGATAGAATAGTATATATAGTGCTCTAGAAAACTGTCTCACGCCGTGGCGCTCCACATACAATGCCGCGGCGCATGGTAAAATTAGGTCAAGCATGCCGCGACGCTCCAAAATGCGTAGCTTCTGCCCGAACAGGGGAATGGCATACACCGCGGTGCAAACTTGCCCACGCCGCGGCGCTTAATGCTGAACTTCATCTGGTGTTTTCTCTTCTAATGCAACTCTAAGTTCTTGATCATTATTCTCCTTTTTGAGTCCTTTCTGCAATTAAGAAGTCACCAGATTAATGACAATAGTGAGTTGACTTAATCAATGGAAGAATTATATCAATTTGCTCAGAAAACATATAGGAAGATATCACAATTGAAATCAATGAATTTAACTTAGAATCTTCCAATTATGTCTAATAACAAAGACTAAGCAATCAATACAGCACATATATAGGATCACAATAACACCATTTTATGGAATTATCAGTAAGGATATTTTCTCTCTCTACCAACTTGCACCTTAGCTTACTTGAGTGTTGGAATATCTTGTAGGTATCCAACCCCCTTCCAATAACAATTGAAGGAAGCTCCTACTACAATGAGGAATATTCTGTCCAAGGAACTTGCCATCACCTCTTGCAACTAGACAAAACATTAGTGTCATTTGTGAAAATTCTGTAAACTGTTATTCCCACCTTTTTCTTGGCTAACACACATAGAAAAATGACCACTAACCATGACCAATTGTGAGATGAGGCGGAGGCCTCCGTGACAGCGAGCCAAGCTCGCAACAGGCCATCCATATTCCTCGCATACGCTTTATGATCAAGAGGGTAAAGCACATCATTTAGGAGTTTCCACTAGTCCTCTTTCCAGCTTCTCAACTCCCAGGAACAGGAACCTCAGTACGTTAAATCCCTACAAACCAGGAGATCTTCGAGATGTTCACACAACAGCAACAACAAATTGTTGATCTCCTTTGCATGGTGAATCGTGGACGCATGGCTGAAAACAATGTAGAAGCATGCGTGAATCCCAGAGCACAGGTTGAAAAAAAACCCAAGCTAACTAGAAACAGCAAAGAAGGCAAGAATCTTCAGCGACTTCTGGCCCTTTGTAGTTATGTAGGGCCCATTACCATTTCAGTCTTCCTTTCTCCGAATTCATCATGGGTGTTGTGCTGCCAAAGGGTTTTAAGCCCCCTACTATCGAGGCATATGATGTGTCTATGGACTCTTAGGAACACTTGGATGCATTCATTTCATCCATGCAACTCGTGGAGGGCACTGACCTGATAATGTGCTGCGCCTTCCTTTCTACCCTTAAGAAGGCTACCATCAAGTAGTTTTTTTTCCTTTCCCCTTAGATCTATAAACGATTCTGACTAGTTGGCCATGAGCTTCATGACTCACTTTACCACAAGTAAAGCTCAGCCCAAGACCTTGACCAGTCTCCTCAACTTCAGACAGGGTAAGGAGGTATCACTTAAGGATTACATGACTAGGTTTGTAACGTCCCAATACTACAACTCTAGTATATCTGGAATACACTCAAGTAAATAGGATTAGACATGTCACTTCTAACTTTACTCATTAGATCACCATAAATAACTATACACATTAGTATATAGATAGAGCCTTGAGAGAAAAAGTAAAGAGTACAAAAATTTATACAATTAAGAAACTTGTTCTTTATTGATATGTCTAGTACAAATATCTGAAAATTGTACAACATAAGCCCCATGGACATAAATACAAACTATAAGTCAAAAGCAAAACTATAATGTACAAAGCATAGCTACTCTAATACATCATCTTCATTTCTTTTTTATTGGAAAAAACTTGACCTGGATTTATCATGGAAACAAACAAAGGGGTGAGAATTCACAATTCTCAGTAGGAAAATTTCACAATCAACCACTCAATCATTATAAACTCAACCTAAATAGATAAGGAGTAAAACATATTTTTAAAACATTTCCATCACTCAACTTAACAAAAAGGGAGCCATGCTCAAGAAACATCCATGGCTCAAAGGAACCAAGCTCATTAAACATCCATGGCTCAAAAGAATGAAGCTCGTTAGACATCCATGGCTCAAAAGAACCAAACTCATTAGACATAGAAGCAAAACATACTAAACATCTTGGTTTAAATGCACAATTGCTCCTTCCTAGGCTACACCACTTATAATAGTGAAAACCATTAAAATCTCATCATTTGGTACCCTATGGAATCTTTAATTTCTTAAAACAGGGTGATTTTATTTGAATAACCTTTCTTGTTATTTGAATAAAATGGTTATTCGAATAAAATCCTCAGAAATTGTATCCTGGAAGGGCTTATTCGAATAACCCTCTAAATTGTCAAAAACTGATGCTCTCTGACTTGTGTTATTCGAATAACACCCACAAAATCTCATTTTCTGGAGCTCTCTGTGATGTTTTATTCGAATAACCACTTTATTATTCGAATAAGACATTGTAGAGATACATTTTTGGTGCATCGAACAACCTTGTTTTTGCTACATATCATTTCGAAACCATTTCCTTTACCACTTATACATGTTTATGTAAGTAAAACCAAGTAGTAAAGCCATGGTAAAACTATAAACAACTAACATATGTAGTTGTAGTCATACACAAACAAGTTCTTACAAAACTATGCTAAAATCTCAACAAGTCACAACTCTATATGCAACCACCATGTTTACATAGAGTTTCTTGAGAGATTTAACCAAACTTATCCCATGCAAGATTTAGAGAAGTAAAGAATGATAAGCATAGAAAAAGAAGTCAACAATCCCTACCTCAACTCCTTGAAGATGATAGTAGGCTATAGTGCTCCCTTGGTTTCCTCCCATTTCCCTTCCCTCTTCATTTCTTTCTTTTCTTTCTGTTTTTCTTCTTTCCCTGCTGCCTTTGCTGTTCTCCCATGTGAACTTTAATCTTCCCATACCAAGTTTTCTAACTTTGATAAGTATCATAGAAAATCCTAAGACTTCATCTTGTCCTCAAGTTTATTTTTCCATGACTTCTTATATACTATTAACTATCTCTTATGCTTTATTACTCTTCCTTAAATTAAGTTAAACCTAAGGAAGTAAGTTAATAAGCTTACAAATATCAACCTTAACTTGTACTCATTTCCATAAAAATATCCATCCTCTACTTAGTATTCCCACAAAAACTCATAATTTTCCAAGTTACATATCTATTTAATTTGGCCCTTAAACACTCACCCTATGTTATTTAAAATACCAAACTAGCTTAGTTATTTCTCAAGAATTAACCACATCACACACTACTTATTTGTGACCTAAGAATAAATTCTCCATAATTAATTCCTTCACCTAAGCAGTTTAAACTTGAATTTGAGCTATTATTACCTATTTTTTCAAATTTAGTGATATAGCATAGTGTCTAAACTAACTCAAATGTTCACTAGAATTAATAGGCAATAAATGCAAATGTTATAGTACCTTTATAACTATATTCAAAACTAAAAGACTAAGGAGGATGTTACAAGGTTCAATACAGAATTGCTCGAGATATGAAATCTCAGTCAAGTCGTGGCTATGCATGTGTTCATGGGCGAACTCTGTCCTGGGGAGTTCACCAAATCGCTAGAACAGAAGCCGCCTTAAGACCTAGATGAGCTAAAAAACTATTATGAAAAGTACATTAACATGGAGGAGGTCCTGAGGGCAAATAGTGAGGCCTACGAGGAAGTTGAGGCATCCTTGAAGAATGAGAAGAAGCTGAAGTAGAAGGGTCCTAAAAATGCCCCAAGTGGATCACCACCGAGAAAATTTGATGAGTACTCCTCCTCAGGATTCCCCAAAGTAAAATCTTTGAGAGTGTACCATATGAAAATCTCCAAACTCCCCAAGCTAAGGACCCTACGACCATGAGGACAGGTGGACAAGTCCAAGTGTTGCAACTATCACCACGCTTATGGACACAGTATGGTAGATTGCGTTGACCTCTGAGATGCCATAAAGACTCTAATACAATGAGGATGACTTTAGAATTACATGCAAAAGCCTCGAGACAACAAATACTTGCGATATTAGATGAAAGTTAAAGAAAGAGTAGCTACAACCTACGACAACAAACACCCTCCCTTGGTGATCGCTCACCACCTAGAGAGTGTGTTTGACGTTAGAGAAAGGACTCCCCCCCAGAGGGAAGATGGATATGACAATGAAGTCATGAGAACTATTAACACCATTTTATGTGGTTTTGCTAGAGGTGGGCATACAAGGTATGCTAGAAGGAGACATTTGAGGGTAATGTTTAGTGTGGCATCACGACCTATCAGCAAAAGAGAAACGAGTCAAAGAGCACGCCAACGATCAATTTCACAGAGGAAGATGCTAAAGGAGTAATCCTAGACTAGAACGATCCTATGGTCATTTCGGGAATTATAGCTAATGCGAGGGCGAAAAGGATCTTCGTGGACCAAGGGAGCTTAACTGACATTTTGTTTATGGACTGTTTCAAAATCCTTTGGCTCCCTTTGTTTGACTTCTAGCTAATAGGGTTTTTAGGAGGTAAGGTGTGACCTGAAAGATACATAGAATTGTAACTTACCCTGGGAAAGTGCCCCATGGAGAAGAGGGAGAACCCCTTCGAGAAAAGGGTGAAAGTCAAATTCTTGGTGGTCAATTTACCATATGCTTACAATGTCCTCAAGGGGAGGCCATCCTTAAATGCCTTTTGAGCTATAGTGTCAACAAATCACCTCATAACAAAATTCCTTACGGACGACAGTGAAGTGGCTACGGTGAGAATGCATCAAGTTGTAGCACATAACTGCTATAGTTCCTACTTAGATTTGCTAGTGTCAGCATCCCATTTTGGGCAAAAGGTCTTGCCACCTTAGGGCAAAGTCTTATAACCCGTGATGATGACAGAGCTCGATGTCTAGAGTGACATTAAGGAGAAAAGGCCATAACTTGATGGCCAACTAATTGAAGTCCAACTCAAACCAAGACCCAACCAAGTCACTAAGATTATAGTGTGCCTCTTTGAGCTAGAGCGAAGGAGATTAATAGTGTTCCTGTAGTAGAACAAATATCTTTTTGTGCGGACAATGATTGATATACCCAGCCTTAATCCTAACTTAATTTGCCATTGATTATTGGTCTCCCCTAATGCCAAATCGGTTTCGGAGAGGAGGAGAAAAGTGGGACCTGAATGCTAAAGGGTTATTGAAGAGCAAGTGAATGAGCTCCTCAATATAGGGTTGGTTAGGGAAGTGTCATACACCACCTGAATATCAAACATGGTTCTAGTGAAAAGTCCTTTGGGAAGTGGCAAATGTGTGTAGATTACACAAATCTTAATAGAACCTGCATTAATGACCCTTACTCATTACTTAATATTGATAAGTTGGTGGATGACCTACCAGTATCTATCTTATGGATGCCTATTCGAGATACAACCAAATCGCAATGCACCTAAAGGACAAGGAGAAGACGACGTTCATCATGAAAAAGGCCAATTATTGCTATAAGGAGATGCCCTTTGGATTGAAAAACATAAGGACTATCTACCAAAGGATGATGAGCAAAGTCTTTGAGGAAAATATTGGGAAAGTAATGAAGGTGTATATTAATGATAAGACAGTCAAGACCTTGGGAAAGTACCCCGTTGAAAGTCAAATTCTTTGGTGGTCAATTTACCATACGCTGTTATGTCCTCAAGGAGAGGCCATCCTTAAATGCCTTTGAGCTATAGAAATCAACAAATCACCTCACATGCAAAATTCTTTACGGACAAGGAGAAGATGGTTCACGGTGAGAATGGATCCAAGCAGCACATAGCTGCTATAGGCTCTACTTAGATACTGCCAGTGGAGAAAAACATAGGCAAAGACTCACAACCCGTTGATAATGACAAAGTCTTCGATGTCTAGAGGACGATTAAGGAAAAATGCCATAAATTGATGGCCTAATTAATTGAAGTCCAACTCAAACCAAGACCCATGTCAAGACCCAGATTTAGCACCTTTTGAACCATGGGAGACTATATGTCTAACCTCAGAGAAGTTTTTATGCAGGTAAAGATGTACAACATAAGGTTGAATCAAGAAAAAAATGTGTTTAGGGTCCAAGTTATGAAATTCCAAGGGTTCATGCTAATTTACAGAGGAATTAAAGCCAATTCGGACAAATGTCTTGTCGTCATCAACATCTAGAGCCCTAACACCATAAAAGAAATCCAACAACTCATGGGATGGATAGTAGTGCTTACCAAGTTTGTGTCTAAGTCAGTATAAAAGGCCTTACCTTTCTTCATTTTTCTAAAGAAGGAAAACAAATTTGTGTGGACTTTAGAATGCAAGGAGGCCTTTCAAAGTTTGAAACTTGCACTTACCACACCCTTCACACCCTTCAGAAAGCTCTCAATAAGTGTGCAATGGAAATCAATTCTAAAGAGCATATGTACTATATCATAATGAGTTCTTATTGTTAGAACTCTGAATTTGGCATCAATTTACGTATACATATGCATAAACAAAAGATACCAGCCCTCAAGGCTTTCCACTATACATTATTTGTTAGAGTTATACATACATCATCAAAAGTATAAACATAGACCTTAGTGCCTATGATACAATCATCTAGTAAAGTCAATAGTCAGACCAGCAAAAGACATGTAGAGCCAGAAATGATAGACATCACTATCCAGGTACATAAACATAAGCTCTACTATATACAAGCAAAATAGGATCTATATATGTCTATCAGTCAGTCCTACTAGCTACCACCTAGCTCTACATCACGAAACCTCAAGTTCCATCACTAGGTGCGCTCAGAGTATACATGATGTGTACACGGATCAGACCTGAGAAAGAGTAGGTGTTAGTCTTAAGAGAGTACACCCACTCTTCCTCCACGAACTCAAAGTGTACACTAAACAGTGGCATTCTCAGTCTCTGGAAATATCATGGAAAATAATAGGGGTGAGAATTATAAGAATTCTGACTAAACTACACGAATAATGTTATCATAATAAATCCAATTGCCTTGGACTGAAAACAATTAACAAATATAAGTTAAAAATCTTATAGTTTATTTATCACGAGGCAGAGGTTCCTTTTAAGCCATTTTTCTTCATAAGATCATAAAATTTACAACATATAAGTAATGAAATAATGTCTATGCATCATGAATACAATGTTTATGAGTTTTCCATTTCAAACAACTTAAGAGGTAGCTTAGGTAACTTAGGCGCTAAGCTATCAATGTACAATTTGTTTAGGAGCATTTCACGTAGTTACGTGTCCTAGATTGAGTCTTAAGTAGAGTTTAACTATCTTAGAGTTCATTATTTAGGACTCATACTTCCTAAGTTGCATTAGAGTCCTTTAAAAGTCCTATGCAAATCCTATGACTCTTGTGCTCTAAACCTAACTACTAAAATTGCACTGACCAGCTCTTAACTTTTCTAATCACAAGTTTCTAGGTTAATTTAATTTAAAACCTCATAATTACCACAAAGTTTCTAAAGCCACCAAGAATGAAGCTTATTGCTTCTTTAGATTACATGAAATCCTATTGGTGGATTTCTAATCATTACCTTAATATAATATTATTATAATATCTAATTAACCTTTTATTAATATAATTATATTACTAAACTTTAATAAATATTAAAACCTCATAATTACCATAAAGTTTCTAAAGTCACTAAGAATGAAGCTTAGTGCTTCTTTAGATTGCATGAAATCTAATTGGTAGATTTCTAATCATTACATTAATATAATATTATTATTATATCTAATTAACCTTTTATTAATATAATTATATTACTAAACTTTAATAAATATCATGATATATATTAATTATTGAAGTTAATTATTTACTTAATTAATTATTTAATTTACTAATTAATCTTTATTAAGCTTAATATCTATTTTTATTTAATTCTCTATTATTCATAAAAGCTAATTTATATCATAATAATTACAAATAATATTATTTATAATTATTTTAGCTAATTATCTATTTATTTTTAATTATCTCATATTTGACTTAATTATTCTAATTAATTCTATGTGATAACTTACTCATTAAATTATCTGCCTGTATGCACATATAACAAAGACATGCACGTATAATCACAACAACAGTTGTTGAGCAACTTCTATATGCAAATTGGAAGAAAGGATGTTACAAGGCTGGAAGGGAGGATGTTACACTCTCTATTGTTGAGGAGGAATCCACAATCAACCATCGCTTAAGAGGTGAAATCAGTGATAGCTACTGAGACTATCAAATTATATTAAATTGTGAGCCGATTCACCGAATTACTTGTAGTATAAGGCATAACCGGATCAAGCCCTTGGACCACTCTAATTAAAAAATTAGATTAAGAAGTTAACAAAGGGGGGAAAGATTGCAGAATTAATTAAACGAAAACTATTAAAAACAACTGTAAATAGAATTAAGTAAATAACAAATCTAAGGAAATCAACTAATCTTGAATTTAATCCATCATTGATCATTAGGAATCCATTCAATTGCTAATCAGATTCTTAGTCTTAGATCACATCAAGAAGCCTTAAGATGATCCATGAATTCTCTACTAGATAAGCATCTAGAATTTAATTAATTAAGATTAAATGAATTAAGCACCCATCTAATTCATAATTAACCTAAAACCTATAATTTAACGAAGCTAAACAATCCTTCAAACACCTTTGATGCATTATTTAGTCTATGTAATCCTCATTAAACCCGTGGTAATTACACAATTATCATATGAACATCCAAATCAAATTAAGCAATTCAATCCAGATTTAAAAAAAACAAAAGAGGTAAAAGAGAAACTTGATTAACAATTAAATGTAAAATAATCAAAACTAGATCTCAAAATTAAACATCAAGATTGTTAATTCTTATGATTTATTAAAAAAGGTCTAGCCCTCCATGGATGAGAGGGAAAAGAAATAAAAAAGAAAGAAACTTAGAGAGAAGAAAGAGAAAGAGAGATGAATAGAGAAAGTGCAAACAAGAAAGACTTAGAGAAAATTAGGGTTTTTATTCGGAGTTGCAATAACTGCTTCAATAACTATCTCTAAAATTAAAAATCCAAGTTTGCCCTTAGCTTAGGGTTAATCTTCTTCCTTTTAGCTTTGATTGGACATTTAATTTGTCTTATTTAGGCTTAGGATGAGAGAGTTATGCCCAGAATATTCTTAGCAGCTCTCTAGACCTATTAGCTGACTTCAAAGGGCGAGAACACCATCAAAATGTCACATTTTTATAAGTAGTGTCGCAACTGAAATCGTGATGGGACGACCGAAAAAGATTAGCGCATTTTGAAAATCAATGGAGTCGCCACCAATGTTTATTTAATTTGGGAAAACATTAGAAAAACCCTTAAAATAGGCAAACTGGTTCTTTAGAAAATAAGTTTGGGTCCGGGAGTCGATTACAGGTAGGGAAGGTGTTAGCACCCTACACTGCCCATTCCAAGAATGGTACTTTAAGTTAGTTATGCAAATTTTAATAATATCAAATGTATTTATTTTACCCCTTTTAGAAAAAATAAAATAAAAAAAGAAGTAAATTATGAAAATTTATTTTTGGCTTGATAGAATAGGGATTCTACTCCTACGTATCCTCGGGTGCAATGAGGAACTCAAAGTCACGTAGTTCTGTAAAAAATAAGTATGAGTTGATTGATTTTAATTAAGAGAGAAAGTTAAAACTTTAAAATCAACTTTGTCAGCAATGGATTAATTCTAACTTACCAAAAGAAAAGATGCTCACAAGAACAGAAAAACCAGTGGTAGTTGGAGGAGTAGATCTGGGTGGCACGGAACTCGACGATGTCAGTGGTGTAAGGTGGTATTTTATGGATAATGGTGTTGAAAATGAGTATGGTGAGTTGAAAGTGATTATGAAGATTATGGAGTAAGGTAGTGATGGTAATATGGTGATAAGTTGAAAGTGAGTGAGAGTGGTTATAGTGAATTAAAGGTGATTATGAAGATTATGGAGTAAGGTAATGATGGTGGTAAAGGTGAAGATGGAAGTTTAATGGTTGTTAGTTATGGATGGTGGCATATGGTGGTGGAGGTGAAGATGAAAGATGGTGGTTGTTTGAGGTTGATGATTGGGGTTGTGATGTTGCTAGTGGAAGGTACGGTAAGGAAGATGGTGAGGGTGGTAGGTGTGGTGGTTTGTGGTGGTTTGCGGTGTGGGATTGTTAATGGAAAGTGAAGATGAGAGGTAAAGGTTATGGAAGATGAAAGTGGAGGTTGGAGAGCTTGGAGTGGGGAAATGAAGTGAATGTGTGTATGTTGTAACATCCCAAAATTTCCGTATCTCTTAAACAATAATTTTGACAGTTAATAGAATTTTACTGTTTAGTAATTTCTGTGCACTGTAAAATTATTTTGTTTATTCCGTTAGCGTATTTGATCGTTTTGAGTTATTTACTCCGCGTCAGGAAAATAAAAATTTTCGGGCCGGAGAAAACTTTATGTAATTTAATTTTTACCGTTAGGTAATTATTTTACGTAATCTGATTGGATATTTGTGCATTTTCTAATTTTTGTGATTTTATGGATGATTTTGAAATTTTTCCTGTTTGTGGGCCCCGCAAGGGGTATGTGGGCCTAGGTGGCCATACGTGGGCCCAGGTGGGTCCCGCAAAACAAAATTTTTTTTACTTATAGAAAAATTTGTACTGTTTAGACGGAGACAGGGGATCTTACTAAACCTGAATCCGGAAACAGTTTTTAAAATTTTCTTGTGCTGTGTTTTATACTGTATTTAATTATTGGATGATAAAAATATAGTAAAAATATTATTTGTAGGATACGAGAATAAATATTATACTGCGTAGTCAACAAAGAGAACTTGACTTGAATTATACCCTTGGATGAGAATACTTAGTTTTAATATTAACCATTGATTTAATCAAAGGTTAAGAAACAAACTTAATAAAGAAGCATTGGATAATAACCATTGATTTAATCTATGGTGTGAGAATAAGCTTAGTTAGGAAGGCTTTGATATCAACCATAGATGTAATCAAAGATGTAGAATTGATCTTGAAAAATGACAAAGACCATTTATAACCATTGGATTTAGATTAAATCAAGGGTGGAGATTTAATCTTAAAAAGTAACAAAGACCATTTATGACCATTGGAT
This sequence comes from Ormosia emarginata, assembly GCA_029884605.1. Taxonomy (NCBI): domain Eukaryota; kingdom Viridiplantae; phylum Streptophyta; class Magnoliopsida; order Fabales; family Fabaceae; genus Ormosia; species Ormosia emarginata. The sequence continues at coordinate 15,797,515 of JAQQTP010000090.1, forward strand.
GAAGAATCAATCAATGGTGGAGATTTGGTCTTCTAAAGTAGCAAAGACTAATTAGGACCCTTGGATTTAAAGTTTGAAGAAGCAATCTTGACCCTTAATTTTGGATACACATCTAAGGGCTAGAGTTTAAAGGAGAAAAATCCAATGGCCTAGATTAAGTCTTCTCAAATTAAAAATCTACCTAAATCCTAACCATTGAATTAATCAATGGCTAGAAATGCTTCAAATGGTGGCAAATAATGAAGACAACTTTATTGAATGCATTATGAAGAGAAGGTGATGGTTTTGGAGTGTTTAGAAGATAAAGAGACAAGCTTTATGTCATTTTTGCATGTCTTGGTCAAGTTAGACATCATAATACTTACTTTTGATTTTTGCACTCAAGAAGAATGCAAGAAGGGGGGGGGCACGGTTTTGGTCTGATTTTGAGAGCTTTGAAGACCATTATTAGCTATCTTGGTCATTATTGATCATTCTTGATCATCTTTGTCTCCTCCAAAAGCAAAAACTCATCAAACTTTTCTCTCCACCTCTCCTCCAAGCAAGTTTTGGCCATGACCATCAAGAACACCCTCCATCACTCAAAATTTCATCCAACTTGATTTTCTAAACCTAAACACCATTCTAAGAACATATCTAGTTATGAGTTTTTCCAAAATCATTCATCTTGGGCTTCAAAACCAAGCTTCAAGTTTCTATCAAAAATAAAAAATTCCATCTTTATGCTTCAAGAGAAACCATTCGGTCAAGACACTCAAAACCACCATCCAATCTCTTTTAATTTCATCCAACCATAGATCTTGAATCTACATGATGTTCTAAGCAACTTTCATGTTGAAGATTTTCTCTAAATCATTCATTTTCAAGGAGTTTCTTCAAGATCAAAGTTATTGGGTTTTTGAGGTGAAGTATAAGGAAACTTCATTTTCTTCTCTCTTTTTCATGATCTAAGCTATGTTTGATCCATGGTTTCTCTTAATCAAGCTTGATATGTTAATTAACTTGTGTTTTGTTTTGAATTTGAGAAGCTCTTGGTGATGAAGGACTTGGAAAAAGAAGCAAATCAAGAAGCTTTTGAGGATCTTCAAGAGGTAAGAGGGAGATCCATCTCACCAACCAAGCATGGTGGTGAGAGATGGTATTTTATTTGATGGATGTGGAATCCATGTGAGGATTCATATCCATGGTCATGTAATTAATTTGTGGGTGTTTATGAGCTTTGATTAATTTTCTATGCTTGATATGCTTTGCATGATTTTATAGCTTTGATGATATGCTTGATATGCTATACATGTTTTTATGGCTTTGATGGTATGCTTATATTATTTATGATGAAATATATATGTATATGCCATGACTTGATGGTGGAAAGGAAATTGATTTTTGGCTCCAATAGCCAAGGAAGAGCTACAGTTTTGATGCCCTTGATTAGGGTTCATGTTGAAAATTTTTAAGAACAAAAGAATTGATTTTTGATTACTTAGAACATGGTGGATTTCGAACAAGACACCTCAACATAGGTGTTTATAACTTAAGATTTTCATGAATGATGAAAACAGATGATTTGAAGAATTTGGAAAATAAACAAAGGGTTTGTTTTTCAAGAGAACAAGAACACGGTTTTTAGAAGGATTTTTATTAATTTATTTTGTGTAAAAAGTTTCTAAGTGTTTAACTAAACATGAGATTTAAATGAAAATAGCAATGATGATTTTAAGGATTTGCAAAGAAAGTGAAAAAGGATTTGTAAAGAAAGTGAAAATGGATTTGCAAAGAAAGTGAAAAATTGAAAATGAACAAATGATTTGAACAATGTGTTAAAAATGATATTGATTTATTTAAGTCCAAAATAATGTTTGGAATATTGAGGAATATTTTATGTGATTGAAAAATGTTGAAAAATATTTTACATATCTTAAAAACAATTTGAAATACAGTAAAATATTTCTACGCGATTTGAAAAATGTTTAAATATTTCTACACGATTTAGAAAGCGTTTAAATATTTTACGCGACTGAAATATTGTTGAAAAATCACTACATGATTTGAATAGTGAATGAGAATATTTTTACGTGATTGTGAAAATGATGAGTAAAATTGTTATGAGTTTTGGAAAGTATTTTAAATATTTTGAGAATGATAGAAAATGATTTACGTGACGTAAAAGAATGATTTTTAAGTTACGCGATTTTGAAACAGTGAAAAAAATACTATGCGATTTGAGAAACGTATGTTTTTACGCGATTGAGAAAAACGTTAAAAATTAGTACGTGGTTTAAAAGTGCAATGAAGAGTTGCAACATTTTAAAAACGTAATAGAAATGTTACGAAATTTTGTAAACGTAATACTTGTTAGTTACCGGTATTGTAAAAACATAATAAAAACATTTTGGAATTTTAAAAACGTAACAAAAGTGTTACGGTATTGTGAAAATAAAAAGAAGTGTCATGGTATTGTGAAAAACATATGTAAACATTTTTGGATTGTGAAAACGTAATGTAAATGTTACGCGATTGTGAAAATACAAGTAAAAGTGTTTTACAACTATGAAAACGTGATAACATGATTTTCGTTGTTGAAAGTACAATATGATTATGTTGAACCAAAGTGTCCATACACTTTGTTTGTGAGAAAATGACATATTTGTCTATGATTGGATTTGGTGCATTATACATGCATTAGAATGGTCGAAGAGGATTTGGATATGGTGATTGCCTAGGAGAAACACACCTCTTGAGTGGGTGCGATATGCGTAGTGTAGGTCACTTGTTGACCTTGGGGGCATCGGGGTGCGGGTTGCCTACACGGGTGGTTGGTCGCGCTTCTTCCCGTAGGTTAGACCAATGCAACACACCGATGATCCGGACCGAGACACTATTCTTAATCAAGATCTGATAAAGACTGTCGTGTATATGCTAGATGTGCAAAATCAAAATGAGGATTATAGCACGTGGTCTGAGGCATGTGGTACCGACAGATCTTTTCGATCATTTCTCCGACCGAGTTTAGCTCCATGGAGTAGGAAATCGAGTCTTGTGAACATGTATAATCGAACATTTATATCTCGTGTGATATATTAATTGAGGAATATTGGCTATGACAATTGTTTTGAATACTTGGATGATAATGATGATGATAATTAGGACATTATCGTAATTGTTGTTTATAATAATTGAATTGATAAATGATTTGATGATGATAGTTGATTAATATTGAATATATTATTGGAAGTTTGATATGATATCCCCGTATAATATTCTTTGCTTGTGTTATCTCTATGCCGCCATGTTGGTATTAGCGTAGGTGATCTCACCTCTTTGTTATCTTTGTTTTGCTATGTCCGTCTGTTAAAATCAAATAATAGAAGGATCGAGTTGTCTTAGACATAACGAAAGCGATGGATACTCGAGAGATTGATGAAAACATTGAAGAGTGGTCATCTGAAGTTCAAGGTGTTCGAGTAGACAAGGAGTAGAGTTCGATGCAACAAGCTGGATACAAGATAAGGAATGAGTATGTTAAGTTTTATCGTTAGTGTTATACCGTGCTATTTAGTAGGACCCGTCATGGGGTTTGCTACTGTAAAAAAAAAAAAGTCTGTTAGTTTTATATTTCTCTTTAAATTATGAGATATTAATTAGTGTCAATATTGCATAATGAATAGTTGAAATATGATTTTCAATATTACCTAATATTTCCAGTAAATTTATGTTTCAGTAAAGAAGAAATTTTAAAACCACTTTTTATAACTCAAACTTTGTGCGAATTTCTTTTCAGATTATGAGTCGGGAGTCGGAAATGTGATATCCTAGGGAGGGTGTTACATATGTTGATGATGGAAGGTGGTGAGTTTGAAGAAGAAGATGATGAGTTGAGTATGAAGATAATGATGGATGAAAAAAAATGATGAGGATCTCCAAATTCAAGATAAGTGAGGATTATATAGAGGAGTAGTTGTGAAGGAGTAGTTAAAAATGATAAGGTGATTGAGATGATTGGGGTGATAATGGAGGTGGAGTGGTTGTATGTATTTGGAAGATAATGAGGTTTTTTTTTTTATTATTATTATAAATATATTTTTATTTTACCAATAATTCAAATAAGCTATAGGTAAATAAAATCTTAAAAAAATGTTTAGTATTTTGCACTAAAGCATCTTTTAACATAATTATTAATCCACAAATAAAAATTTTATGGACAAAATTGAGTATCAACAGCTGCCCCCCTTTGCTTTACATTTAGAATAAATGGAAAGCAAAGGAATTGATTCAATTTTGTACATAAAAATTTTCCTCTGCAGATTGATGCAAGACACAATGGTCATCAAAATAAGATAGAAACACAGGGTATGAAGACCCTGAAAAGAAAAACTGGCGGAGTCGGGTATCTGCCGAAACTTGATAGAAACTTAAAGCAAGAAAAAAAAAGCTTGCGGAGTCGGGTATCCATCGAAGCTTGACAAAAGCAGGAAAGATAAAAGCTTGCGGGTCAGTATCGCCGAAACTTGACAGAAACTTAAAGCGAAAGGGAAAAGCTATCATGAGTTGATTATCCGCCGAAGCTTGACAAAAACTTAAAGCAGAAAGATAAAAAAAGCTTATGAGTCAGTTATCCGCCGAAACTTGAATGTAAACTTAAAGCGAAAGGGAAAAGCTCATGAGTCGGGTATCCGCCGAAGCTTGACAAAAACTTAAAGCAGGAAAGATAAAAAAGCTTGCGGAGTCGGGTATCCGCCGAAACTTGACAGAAACTTAAAGCGAAAGGGAAAAGCTTGCGGAGTCGGGTATCCGCCAAAGCTTGACAAAAACTTAAAGTAGGAAAGATAAAAAAGCTTGCGGAGTCGGGTATCCACCGAAGCTTGACAAAAACTTAAAGCAGGAAAGATAAAAAGCTTGTGGAGTCGGGTATCCGCTGAAGCTTGACAGAAACTTAAAGCGAAAAGGAAAAAGCTGCGGGTCGGGTATCCACCGAAGCTTGACAGAAACTTAAAGACAATGGGTGCAAGGACCCACAAAGGAAAAGGCAATGAGCATAAGGCCCTGACTTGCCGTGAAAGCTAAAAGCAATGGGTTCTGGGACCCAGAAATTAAAGGTAATGGGCATAAGGCCCTGAGAACAAAAAAGAAATGGTGTTTGAGCTTGTAAATGCATGTGATGCTTGAGATGAGACATGATACAGCGGATGCATGATGATGCAATGGATGTGATGCCTGAGGACAATGCATGTGATGCTTAAGATGATGCACGATGTAATGGATGAACAGATTGGATAGACAAAGATTGACACATCATAGCCTTAGCTGGATCGCTCTTGGTTCCACAACACCCTTAAGAACATCTTCCCATAGCAGGATCATGGTTGAACAGTAACAAAATTTGATTTATGATTTGCCTGATTATTCTTTATTTTCTCATCAGTGCTTTTAAAGGAAATTCATCGCATTTCCCATAACCTTTCAAGATTGTTAAAACAAATTTGAATGCTTTTGCAATATGATCACATGTTTCACATCTCAATATAAATCTATCATGGTAAATGCATATTGAATCAATAATGGGTTGCAATGAAAATAGACTATCATTATGGGAAGGAAAAGTACAGGAAAGGCGGTACCACAAGGGTTAGAATTGAAAAGTTTACAAAAGAATGTTGGAGTAGAGTTTTCCAACTCTTCCAGTGATACTCTTTAGGATGATCAGTGCTAATTTCCCATGTATACAACCCTAAACACCCTTTGTCTGTTTTCGAGAACATGATTTGACCCGGTTTCCACGCATTGGGAGCATTGTTGACAAGACTTCGCATTCAAAGCGCCCTTTGGTTTGGCATTAATAACTCAAACCGCCCCGGTTTGTGGCTCGAGGCAACCTCACTTTTAGGAGGTGTCAAGAACCATCTTTGACCCTAACTTTTGCCTAGGTCGCTCTTTTCGAGTTTTCAACCTAGCAGGTCGCTTTAATTTTTGCCTAAGCCATCTTTTCAGGTTTTCAGCCTAGCGAGCCATTTTCTTTTCTTTTCTTTTTTTTTGTTTTTTTTAAGCATAATACATTTTGATTGCATCTGAATTTACAGGAAGTGGTAAATCTGCACCATCTATGTTTGTGAGAATCAAAGCTCCTCTCGAGAAAGCCTTTTTTACAACATAAGGTCCTTCATAGTTTGGAGTCTATTTTCCTCGATTATCCTTTTGAATGGGAAGAATCTTCTTGAGTACTAGGTCTCCTTCTTGAAACTGTCGCGGATGCACCTTTTTCGCATAGGCTTTCATCATTCTCTTCTGGTAAAGCTGGCCATGACATAGTGCAGTTAATCTCTTTCCTTCAATGAGGTTCAACTGATCAAGTCGAGTTTGGACCCATTCAGCTTCTTCTAATTCTGCTTCCATCAGTACTCTTAATGATAGAATTTCCACTTCAATAGGGAGTACTGCTTCCATTCCATAAGCCAAAGAGAAAGGGGTTGCCCCAGTTGAAGTACGAACAGACGTGTGATAGCCATGCAGTGCAAATGGTAGCATTTCATGCCATTCTCTGTACGTTACAACCATCTTTTGAACAATCTTCTTGATGTTCTTGTTTGCCGCCTCCACTGCCCCATTCATCTTGGGGCGATAGGGTGAGGAATTGTGGTGCTCAATCTTGAAACTCTCACACGTCTCTTTCATTATCTTGTTGTTCAGATTAGTGGCGTTGTCAGTGATAATTTTGCTTGGCAAACTGTAGTGACAAATCATCTCTCTTTTGACAAATCTGATCACTACATTCCTGGTCACATTAGCATAAAAAGCAGCTTCGACCCATTTTGTGAAGTAATCAATTGCAACAAGAATAAAGCGATGTCCATTTGAGGCCTTCGGTTCAATCGGACCTATGACATCCATTCCCCACATCGAGAATGGCCAAGGTGCTGTTAAAACATTCAAAGGTGCTGGTGGTGCATGAACCTTGTCAGCATATATCTGGCATTTGTGGCACTTCTTCACATAATTGAAGCAATCGATTTCCATTGGCAACCAGTAGTACCCAGCTCTTAGTATCTTTCTTACCATTGCATGCCCGCTTGCATGAGTTCCAAAAGAACCTTCGTGGACATCTTTGATGATTTTCTCTGCTTCCATTGCATCAACACATCTTAGCAGCACCATGTCGTGGTTCCTCTTGTAGAGAACTTCCCCATTTAGAAAGAAACTCATTGTGAGTCTTTTGAGGGTCCTTTTGTCATTTTCTGAAGCATCAGGAGGGTATTCTCTATTCTTAATGAAGCGTTTGATGTCATGGTACCACGGTTTCCCATCTGACTCCACTTCTATCATTTGAAAATACGCCGGTTGGTCACGACTTTCCATTTTTATGAGTGGCAAGTCTTTATCATGGCTTACTTTAAACATTGACGACAATGTGGCCAAAGCATCAGCCAACTGATTATCTTCCCGAGGGACATGATGGAATGTGACTTCATTAAGTTGTTCAATCAATTCCTTGATGTAAGTATCATAAGAGATCAATTTGGCATCTCGAGTTTCCCATTCTCCCTTTAGCTGATGGATGACCAAGGCAGAGTCTCCATATACCTCAAGAACTTTTGCCTTTGATTCTATCGCTGCTTGGATTCCCATGACACATGCTTCATACTCGGCTATGTTGTTTGTACAGTCAAAGCACAATCTAGCAGTGATTGGAATGAAATTATTTTCAGGGGAAATCAATATGGCCCCGACTCCATGCCCTAGTGAGCTAGAAGCTCCGCCGAACAACAAGTCCATTTTTCTTTTTCCAAGGGTTTTTCTTCCCCAAACAAAGCCATTATATCTTCATCAGGGAATTCACACTGCATAGACCCATAATCTTCCACTGGTTGACTAGCTAAGAAATCTGCCAGAGCGCTGCCTTTAACTACTTTTTAGGTGACGTAGACAATGTCATATTCTGATAGCAGAACTTGCCAACGTGCAATCCTTCCGGTGAGGGCAGGTTTTTCAAAGATGTACTTGATCGGGTCCATTTTGGACACTAACCAAGTGGTGTAACACAACATGTACTGCCTCAATCGATGGGCCGCCCATGCCAAGGTGCAACACGTGCATTCCAACAATGAATATTTTGCCTCATAGTTCATAAACTTTTTACTCAAGTAATAGATGGCCTGCTCCTTTTTACCGGTTTCATCATATTGTCCCAGTACACAACCCATGGATTCATCCAACACAGTCAAGTACATGATGAGAGGCCTTCCTGGCATTGGAGGTACCAAAACTGGGGGTTCTTGCAGATACTGCTTGATCTTCTCAAATGCTACTTGACAATCCTCATTCCATTCTACTGTCTGGTTTTTACGCAACAACTTGAAGATTGGCTCGCACGTTGTAGTCAATTGGGATATAAACCTAGCAATATAGTTTAGCCTCCCCAAAAATTCACGAACTTCTTTTTCAGTACGAGGAGCTGACATCTCTATGATTGCTCGAACTTTGTCTAGATCAACTTCTATCCCTTTCTCGCTAACCACATATCCCAAGAGCTTGCCTGATCTTACACCAAAAGTACACTTAGCAGGATTAAATCTGAGCCTGAACTTTCTCAACCGCTCAAAAAGCTTTTGCAGATCGGTTATGTGATCTTCTTCTGTTTTTGACTTTGCAATCATATCATCCACATAAACTTCTATTTCTTTGTGCATCATGTCATGGAACAATGCCACCATCGCCCTTTGCTAAGTTGCTCCGGCATTCTTCAATCCGAACGACATCACTTTATAGCAAAAAGTCCCCCACAGAGTGATGAATGTGGTCTTTTCCATATCTTCAGGTGCCATCTTGATTTGATTATATCCCGAGAAATCATCCATGAAGGAGAAAAATGCATGTTGAGCAGTGTTGTCCACCAAAATATCAATGTGAGGTAAAGGAAAGTTATCTTTAGGGGTGGCCCTATTCAAATCTCTATAGTCAACACACATGCGTACTTTCCCATCTTTCTTCAGAACAGGTACGATGTTGGCGACCCATTGAGGGTATTTTGCGACAGCGAGGAAACCTGCATCAAACTGCCTTTTGACCTCCTCTCTAATTTTTAGCGACATTTCTGGCTTCATTCGCCTCAACTTTTGCTTGACGGGAAGACATTCTGGTCTTAATGGCAATTTATGCTCAACTATGCTAACATCCAGCCCCGGCATGTCTTGGTACGACCATGCGAAAATGTCACGATAATCATATAAGAGCTTAACTAACTTGCTTCGCTCTTCTTCTTTCATAAAAGTGCCAATTTTAACTTCTTTTTCATCATCTTCTGTCCCCAAATTAATCACTTCAACTGGCTCCTCATAGGGTTGAATCTCTTTGGTCTCTTGTTCTATTAATTTCATTAGCTCAGCAGAGGGCTCCCAATCGTCATCATCTTCATCAACGTGATTAATGGGATGGTCAAAATTATACAATGGGGTCATAACACTGTCATTTTCAAGAGAATCACTTTCAGATCTGCATTTATTGATGTCAAAACAAGTAAAAAAAGGTAATGAATAAAGGCTAATGTAATGGTTGAACAGAAAAATTAAAAGGGAAGATAATTTGAAAATGCATTTTATTGACAGTAAATGTTGAAATGGAAACATGTGAGCCCGTTTTTACCACATATTTTCCTAAAGCCTTGGGCATAGCTACAAGATTAGCATTATAGAATTACTTTGAATCAGTTTCAAAAGTCATGGGAAAATCGACGATCTCCCAATTGTTGAGCTCTGCATCTGGAGAACAAGGGTACACCAGACTGTCACCAAGGTCGATGGATTGATCATCATTGATAGCGATCACCTGGTTCAGAAACACCAATCCTGCACTTCGAAAACTTTGTTGGATGTCACAGATGGGAATCCCCTCAGTTTTAGGCTCTCGATTTTCCAACCGAGCCAACCTCTTCTCTCTTTTCTCTTCTATGACCCTTCTCTTGTCAGCTTTAGTCGGTTTATACCCTAATCCGAACCTACTCTTGTTTTCACATGGCTGCAGAAACTTTACAATGCCTTGTTTATTCATTCCCAGTCCATTTCCACTTTGATATCCTCTTTCAAGCATAACCTTAGCCATCATTATGGATGCACTAGATGACTGTGGTTTTGGAATTCGAGCTCCTTCCTTTACATAAATAGCATTGACGACCTCAAACGCTTAGAATGCTGTTTCAAGAGCCTCTTCTACAGCTTCAATGTAAGGAGTTGATGGGAGCTTACTCACCAACAGGTCTTCCTCACCCGAGATAATCACCAACCTATTGCCAACTATGAATTTCACTTTTTAGAGCAAAGTGGATGGCACTGTCCCAGCAGAATGAATCCAGGGTCGTCCCAAGAGGCAACTGTAAGTTGGTGTGATATCCATCACCTGGAAAAGTATATGAAAAGTAGTAAGTCCAATTTGAACTGGGATCTCTATTTCCCCCATCACCTTTCTTCGGGTCCCATCAAAAGCCCTCACGATCATTGTACTTGGTTTCATGTATGTCCAATCAAAAGACAACTTAGAGAGAGTTGATTTTGGCATTACATTCAAAGAAGAACCATTGTCAATAAGCACTCCAGCCATTATATGATCTTGGCATTTGACAGAAATATGCAGCGCCTTATTGTGCCCCATCCCTTCAGTAGGTATCTCATCATCGGTGAAAGTGACATAATTATCAGCAGTAATGTTGCCAATAATACCACCCAACTTGTCAACTGTAATGTCATGAGAAACATGGGCATGATTTAGTATCTTCCTCAACACTTTCCTATGCGGCTCAGAATTCATCAACAAGGATAAGAGAGATATCCTTGCAGGAGTGCGATTCAACTGATCAACAACCCTATACTCACTTTGCTTGATGAACTTCAGGAACTCATAAGCTTCTTCATCAGATACCTTTTTTTTATACTCATTTGGCTTTGTCGATCCTCCTTTTTCTTTCACATCATTCTCAATGGAAGTCTCTCCTATCTTGTTCTTCCCCTTGTAGTTTCTCTTTTCTTCTTCTTCTTGCCCCTTTCGTAACTCTTCAGGAGTGTAAATGCGACCACTTCGTGTCATCCCTCCAATCCCCGATATATTAGTGACAATGGAGGTTGAACAAGATGAAACCTTTGGTTGATCGTTTGTGAGATTATTTCCAAGGACTTGTATATCATAATTCCACGATACTGCTCTGGTGTCCTTAAATGGAAAAGGACTAGGAACTTGAATGGTGATGGGCCTCGGGCCACATGGAGGTGGCACAGGTGAACTTGCAGTGTAATAGATAACCAACGGTTTGATAGCTGGATTTGCAATGGAAGGGACCAGAGAGTTTATGGCTTCATGACCTTCTTGAAACTGTGGAATAACACATTCATCCACCATGCTTATGCCACCATTGTCACATAAATGACCTATTTGCACTAGTTGCATGTCCATTAGATCTTGGAGGATTTGTCTGAACTCACTACATTCGTCAATAGAATGCCCCACATTCCCATGGAGATTGCACATTATTTCATCTTCGCCGCCCCCTTTCTCTTCAATATGAACTTCTATCATCCCAAATTTGCATAGTTCGTTAAAAATAACCCTCATGGGGGTTTTGACATCTGCCACTCGTCTTATAAGTTGCTGGACAGAACACTCCTCTATAGCATTGACTGTAGGATTCTCATGGTTAGGCAAAGGGTTGTGGCCCACACTAGGGGTATTTGTCTTGAAATTCAACCATTTGGCATTGATTAGATCTTGCACCTTAAACTTCAGCGCTTAGCAATTCTCTGTGGAATGCCCTACGGCTCCTGCATGGTAATCACACTTGGCGTTGGGGTCAAAACCTTTAGGGTATGGGGGTTCCAATGGCTTCATCGGGCAAGGAGCCAAGAGAGAGTTACGGATGAGTTGGGGTAGTAACTCGGTGTAGGTCATAGGAATTGGGTCGAAGTGGACAAACTTCCTTTCTTGGTTATTTGGTGGTCTTCTTTGGTTCGTGTTTGGATTTTGGGTCCATGGTTGAACTGTTTGAGGCGGTAAGGTAGGGGGTGTCTGGTATTGAGAATGAGATGGCATTTGGTGAGGCCTCATTGGGTGGTGAGGTTGAGGATGAGGAACGTGTGAAGTATTGGCGACATGGGGGTAATAAGGCTGGGGATATGGAATTGGTGGTGCAATGGGAAAGTACGGGTGGTAAGGTGTGAAAGGGGTTTGGAAGGATGATTGATGGTTCACTGGTGTTTGGCTATATCTCCCTTGGGTAAAGTTTCTTTGGTCGAAGGTAACAACATGGGTTTCTCCTTCTCTTTTCTTCCCCATCGGGGGCCTCTTGGCATTAAATGTCCCTGCTGAACTTTCAATGATCTTCCCACTTCTCATTCCTCCCTCAACTCTCTCTCCGATGATGACCATATCCGAGAAATTTGATGATACGCTCCCTATCATTTTGTCATTGAAGGGTGATTGCAGAGTGTCAATGAATGTGGCCACTATTTCTCTTTCTGTCAATGGGGGCTCTACTTGAGCAGCCATTTCTCTTCATCGTTGAGCATATTCCTTAAAAGTTTCAACATCTTTCTTAGTCATATTCTACAATTATAATCTATCCGGTGCCATATCAATGTTGTACTTATACTGCTTCAAGAAAGTGTCAGCCAAGTCTTTGAAACATCGAACATGAGCACGCTCAAGATGCGTGTACCAATTCGAAGCTGCTCCAGTCAAGCTATCCTGGAAGAAATGAATTAGCAGCTTGTCATTGTGAGCATACGAAGCCATCTTGCGGATGTACATGGTCAGATGGTTCTTTGGACAAGTGGTCCCTTTATATTTATCAAAATCTGGAACTTTGAACTTCGGTGGGATCACCACATTAGGGACAAGGCAGAGTTCTGAAGCATTAAGAAGACCATAACTACTTGCCCCTTCTATGGCTCGCAGTCTCTCTTCTAGAGTTTCCAACTTCTCTCTGGATTGGAAATTTTCAGCGGAGGGATTCAATGGGAGTTGTGGCATAAAAGTGGGGATAAAATATTGTGCCAGCAAGGTCCGTTGGCAGGTGGTTGAGTTGTGTTCAAAGAGTTAGCGGGATTATGCCGTCCAGGGGGATTGGTCGTTTGTGGTGGTATAAAGCGGCAGGAAAACCATACGGTGGAAGAAAGAAGGGGAATGAGTGTTGTGTTTGAGGTGTTTCATTAGCACTTGGATGAGTAACCTGAGTTTCAGTAGTATTTGGCGGATTTGGGATCGGTGTTACTGCTGACGTGCCATTATCAAGGGGATTTGTGGCCAACGGTGGTACATACCCTGGAGGGAGGCCATATGGTGGGAACTGTGCAGCCTGAGTTCCCTGCGAACTGGTGACAACGGGTTGAGTGGTGTTGTTTGGATAAATAGTTAGCGGCATCATAACTCCTTGAGGGTTGAAGCCTTGATATTGCAGAGTGGTTGGAGTGAAGCCAGGTGGGTGAAGAGGTGTGGCCGGGTGTCCTTCATTTGTTCCTGAAGAAGTTCCCTCTGTGTTTTTTGTTCTTTCCAAAGCTTGCACGACTTCTAAGATCTTAGCCATTTGTCCCTTCAATTGGCTTACTTCATCCCTCAGTTCTTCTTGCGACTGTCCCAGTTCATCCATGACCTTCGATTGGGAGCGAGTCCTATAAGGGTGTTGTAGAGACAATTTTTTTTTCTGTGGTCATATTATTATTATTATTAGGAATATGATCAATAAAATGCAAACTAAAGTGAAAATGCATGCAAAAACATGATCCAATGAAGCAAATGATATCAATAAACCTCGTTCATTCAAAGATAAAAGCTTCATAGGGAGTTTCTCTTTACATCATGTTGATCATGCTACTCCTTAGGTCTAACTTGCCCTTATTTGTTTAGAGATAGAAGAACAAGATAGAATGAACCAGACCATTCTCAATTTCCAGAGAGCCAACAAAAATACATCAGTACTCTTAAAGACTAAAAATAAAAGACTAATTTTGGTGATTTTCTTTAGTGAAATTTGCCAAGGAAATTCAGGTCCATCCTAACCCGGGTCAGAAGCTCTTGGGTTTCTCCTGGTATCAACTTAGCTTCCACTTCGAGAATCTCTCTTGCCCTTTTTCTCGAATGGTTGGAGATCTTCCTCACATTATTAATCACCATTTCAGCTCTCCGCTTCATGTCTTGACTTGCATTTAGGTAGAAGTCTTTTTCATTAGTCAAAAAAGTAACATCATTTTCCAGCTTATTCTTCTTATTCTCCAAGAAAGCAGACAATTCAACATGCTTTTCCAACTGTTGATTTAAGATTTCAACTTCAGCCTTGTAACCTTCAAGTTGACCATCTTTCCCTTGAATGATTGCCTCAAGAACTTGACAAGTCTCTCTTAGCTTCTCTATCTCAATTTCCTTAGAGACTATTTTTTGTTCTTGATTTTGGATTCTCTCTCTTGCTGTGTCAAGTTGAGTCTTCAAGGATCTTCTCTCAGTGGCCCATTGTTGATAAATGATTTCATCTAGGCCCCTCTGCTTCAGCATGGTAATCAATAGGTTCATTAAACCGGTGCATGGGTGGCTCCGGGCCCCTGTACTTTAGGAGCAAGAAACCCTTTCTTCCTATTAGCTTGCCAAATTGGGTAGTCTTCTGTTGTTTTGGATGAGGGAGGCCAGGCTTTATACTTCTTACATCTTTCCAATCTCCAATGACCTCTTTGACCTTATGGTCGATTCCTTCATCATCATATGAGAATTCATATTTTGACAACCCATGAGTCATAGGAATGAATTGCGAGGGGATGCCATCTGTCTTCAGACCATTACTCGGAGCATAGCTCACTACTCCCCATGGACCAATAAGTGGAACCCAAGGCTTACTCCCACATCTGTATATGGTGTATGTAAGAGGAAACCACTTGGCTCTCCAAACTACTTCCTTCATTTCCACGAAAAAACTGATCCATTGCCCCATCATCGGAGTTCGGGAAGGCCAATTATCACGACCATATAGCGAGAGCGGGTGTTTAGGTATGACAAACTGTTTAAGATCAACCTCCGGGTGACCAAAGCATTTCAAGGTCGGTAGATGACTAAGCATCCATACTGCTAGCAGTGATGCACATCCCCAAAATCTTCCCTTTTGATGAATTTGACAGTAATTCAAAGATCGAATTGTCTCTGCCAAGATTGGTGGGGCTGGGTGTACCCCGTTGTCAATCTGCTCAAACAAATTGATTACATGTCTATCTATCTGATTCTTTACTCTTGGGAATATTACCAACCCGTAAATAGCTAGAGCTAGTGCTACCAAACCAAAACTTTGATCAACCTGAGTTTCAACAATCCTAAGCAGAAACTCGGAATCCAGGCTTCGTCCTTTATCTTTCATGTACTTATTCAATTCATTTGCCTGAATTCCTATGAGTTTGGACAACGTCCTTCTTGGCGTCTTCTTAGGGTCATGCGAGTATAGTTTATCCTTGGGCATATTATCTTTATTGAGCAATTTAGCATACTCCTCAATTGTTGGTACCAAGTCAAACTCTCAAAAAGTGAAGCATCGATATGAGGGGTCCCAAAAGCGAAGCATGACTTTCAACATTTGGGTATCAGGAGCGATGAACATAAGAGCTGCAATATCTCCATATTTGGCATTGAACTCTTCCTGTCTTTCTATGTTATACCACACATTACAGAGTCTCCTAATATCATTTTGCTCAAAGTCATGGCCTCTCATTAGAGGTGGTAAAAGAGTATCCCTGTGTTGCGAGTTGTTTCTTTCATTTACTTGAGCCCTTGCAGACTCTTCAATAACGACCCATATACTTTCAGCAGCCTCAGACATTAGAGCTTTTTTCCCTTTATCCATGTTCGAGGTTTACCGATATCTTTGCAAAATTGGACCACACATGCAAATGCAAAAAGAAAATTAGTGTCTACAAAAATGAAATAAAAGAAAAGAATATAGACAAAAAGAATTTTCTCATGTGTTAAAGGAAAATGACAGTCTAGGCTTGATACCTGTCTTTTAAAAAAAGTTCTATGGACCATAGTACCTCTAAGGGTATTTCAACACGTGATAACTTTTGTTCTAGACCCCTATCAGACAAAGGGTCCCCAAATTGTCTCTTACTGCCACCAACACTTTGGCTAGCAAGAGTTCTCCATCTTCACCCATGATAGGCTACAAGCGGAAAGAGTTCAATCTGAGTGGGGGATTTTCATGTGCCTATTCGGAGACCAAAGGTCTCTCAAAGCAACACTACTTCGCCCTCTATCTAATCCTACAAGGTACTGAGCCCGGGTATAGAGCTTGTGTGTGAGGTAAGTGATAGTGACGTATGTGAGGGAGCATACAAACCTGTACCAAAATTTAAGAAGACCAATTTACCCCCCAACATGTAAAAGCATATATACAACAACCAAGCAACAATCATCTACCCTAAGGTTTCAACAATTAAACTCAAAATATATACAAGTAAGTCATGTCATGTCAAAATGGACACAAAATAATGCTAGCAAATATTTACATAAAAATATCATATAAAATTTATTCACAAACAAGTAAGAAAACAGAAATAAAGACAAAAAGGGGTAAAGTAAATAAATAAAAATTATTAATAATTTGCACAACTAACAACAACAGGCTTGACTCTCATCAAACATCCCCAGTGGAGTCGCCAGCTATCGCAACTGAAATCGCGATGGGATGACCGAAAAAGATTAGCGCATTTTGAAAATCAATGGAGTCGCCACCAATGTTTATTTATTTTGGGAAAACATTAGAAAAACCCTTAAAATAGGCAAACTGGTTTTTTAGAAAATAAGTTTGGGTTCGGGAGTCGATTACTGGTAGGGAAGATGTTAGCACCCTACACTACCCATTCCAAGAACGGTACTTTAAGTTAGTTGTGCAAATTTTAATAATATCAAATGTATTTATTTTACCCCTTTTAGAAAAAATAAAATAAAAAAAGAACTAAATTATGAAAATTTATTTTTGGCTTGACAGAATAGGGATTCTGCTCCTACGTATCCTCGGGTGCAATGAGGAACTCAAAGTCACGTAGTTCTGTAAAAAATAAGTATGAGTTGATTGATTTTAATTAAGAGAGAAACTTAAAACTTTAAAATCAAATTTGTCAGCAATGGATTAATTCCAACTTACCAAAAGAAAAGATGCTCACAAGAACAGAAAAACCAGTGGTAGTTGGCGGAGTAGATCTGGGTGGCACAGAACTCGACGATGTCAGTGGTGTAAGGTGGTATTTTATGGATAATGGTGTTGAAAATGAGTATGGTGAGTTGAAAGTGATTATGAAGATTATGGAGTAAGGTAGTGATGGTGATATGGTGATAAGTTGAAAGTGAGTGAGAGTGGTTATGGTGAATTAAAGGTGATTATGAAGATTATGAAGTAAGGTAATAATGGTGGTAGAGGTGAAGATAGAAGTTTAATGGTTGTTAGTTATGGATGGTGGCATATGGTGGTGGAGGTGAAGATGAAAGATGGTGGTTATTTGAGGTTGATGATTGGGGTTGTGATGTTGCTAGTGGAAGGTACGGTAAGGAAGATGGTGAGGGTGGTAGGTGTGGTGGTTTATGGTGGTTTGCGGTGTGGGATTGTTAATGGAAAGTGAAGATGAGAGGTAAAGGTTATGGAAGATGAAAGTGGAGGTTGGAGAGCTTGGAGTGGGAAAATGAAGTGAATGTGTGTAAGTTGATGATGGAAGGTGGTGAGTTTGAAGAAGAAGATGATGAGTTGAGTATGAAGATAGTGATGGATGAAAAAAAAATGACGAGGATCTCCAAATTCAAGATAAGTGAGGATTATATAGAGGAGTAGTTGTGAAGGAGTAGTTAAAAATGATAAGGTGATTGAGATGATTGGGGTGATAATGGAGGTGGAGTGGTTGAATGTGTTTGGAAGATAATGGGGTGATTGAGATGATTGGGGTGATAATAGAGGTGGAGTGGTTGTATGTGTTTGGAAGATATTGAGATGATTGGGGTGATAATGAAGGTGGAGTGGTTGTATGTATTTGGAAGATAATGAGGTTTTTGAGATAATTGGGGTGATAATGGAGGTGGAGTGGTTGTATGTATTTGGAAGATAATGAGGTTTTTTTTATTATTATTATAAATATATTTTTATTTTACCAATAATTCAAATAAGCTATAGGTAAATAAAATCTTAAAAAAATGTTTAGTATTTTGCACTAAAGCATCTTTTAACATAATTATTAATCCACAAATAAAAATTTTATGGACAAAATTGAGTATTAACAAGTAGTCTTCATAAGAGTTGAAGATCTATATCTCAGCTTTCTAATGGTAATGGTCTAAGCTCCATATGATTATTGCAACCCAAATTAGGACACATTCTTTGCATATTATCTAGGTTCAAGCGACAACATCTCTGTTCTAACTTCCAGGCCCAATCTGACCCACTGGACATCCGACTCAGCCTTCGAGCTTTTTATCAAAGTTGTATACCTTTCTCTCAGATTCCCTACAAGGAAAAATTTATAATTTCTAGATGTCTAAAACTCAAGTTATGCCCAAACTACATAAATAGTGTAAAATTTTCAATAATGCTAAAAAGTACAATTAAGCAATAAGAGGTCTAAGAGACTAAATATGAAGGCAAACTAATATATGAAAATTGTGTTTATCAAATTTCTCCACACTTTGCTTTTGTACTCCAGGGAAAAACTAGAAATTCAACACTTGGGAATAAGGAAAAACAACACAAGCTCAAAAGTTAAAAACTCTAAAAAACTCACTTTCTAATAATGTTCAAGAATGTAAAAGTCTATAAGCAAAAAGATCAACCTAAGCTTCAACGAATCAAAACATTCATGAAGTAACATTTCTTTACATCTCAAACCAACAAGGAAAGTAACTTTAATTGAAAAGCATAAATCAAGAATGATAGAACCTTACAAGATACACTCTCAATCCCTTAAGTGTTTAGAAGATAAGTGTTTCACTCAATTCAACTTGTGAAAATTTGCACTACCATAAGCTTGCTTATCTTCTACTTCTCCATTACTCAAAACATATGCATACACAAATCAAGAGGACTTTATGCAAGGTTGTAATGAGACCAATGTAAGGAAGGGGAATAATATAAAGATGACAAGTTAAATACCAAAGAGAATAAAAGAACATTGGGGATGAGTCAAATAACAAGCATGTAAGTTTATCCGAACTCCATGTAATGCAAATTCTCTTTACGTATTCTTTTCCCTTTTATTTTATTTTATTTTTTCAATTTTTCTTCTATTTTTTTTGTCCATTGGCCATTTTTTCGTTTTTCACCAAACGTTTTGCATACTAATTAGCACACCCTTACACTTGTTCAAGAACTCTTCCAAAAACAATACCAATGCTCTCATATTCCCTAAGGTTAGGTAAAAATATGATTTTTCATTTAAGGCATGTAATGAACTAAAAACAAGGAAATATCAAATAAGCTCAAAGAGGTCAATCAAGGGAAAATATGCAAGGTTGACTATTTGGCTAAAGTAGCTTATTCAAGAAAAATGCCTCAATCATGTTCATGTATACATGTGAAAATGTGACTTAAAAAAGAATCAAAGCAAGTTTTAGAATAACAAATTCTGTGAGTGAAAATCACATAGAAAGAAGAGAATAACACAAATGCTTAATTCATTCATTAAGAGGCTCAAAGTCTCACAAGGTATGCTTCTATCAAACTCAATCTACCAAATAAATTCCCTTTACCAGACTAGTTAAACTCAAGGTGAAAGACAATTTATTCACTTATGTTATGAGCCTTTAACCTCAATTGATGCATGCTAACAACTTTTACATATCTTAAAATTCCATTGGAAAGCAATTAAAAACACAACTTTTATTCTGTTGTTGTTTTCTGTTCTATTTTGTGTTTTGTTTCAAAATATTATTTTATGTTTTCAAATTTTGATTCTGTTTTGTTTCTAAATTCTTTTTTTTTTGTATATTCAAAACAAAAAAATAGAATTTAGAAACAAAATAGAATCAAAATTTGAAAACATAAAACAATATTTTGAAACAAAACATAAAATAGAACAGAAAACAACAATGAACAAAAACAAAAATAGAAATAGTAACAAGTAAAATCAAAACAAAAAATAGAAAATATAAAACAAAAATAGTAAAATAGAAACAACATGCAAAAAAAAAAAAAAAAGCAAATAATAGCAAAATTAAAACAGAAACAAAAATAGTAAAAGAACAAAACACAAAAATAGAAATAAAAAAATAGAAAGAAAAATAGAAAAAATAGAATTTAAAACAAAAATAGTAAACAAAATGTAAATTCCTCCCCCACACTTAAATTCTATATTGTCCTCAATGTAAAACTTATAAAACATGAAATCATTAACATCCCATAAATATCATCAACAAATTTAAGACAAGTAAAGTAAGGGAGAGATGAAAGAAACATCCTTATCAAGTGATGTATATGGCCGCTTGCAAGTGGATCTCCTCCACTGTGTTCTCTTGAGCTCCTTCATATATTTGCTTGAGGTGATGTCCATTGACGTTGAAAACTTTGTTAGTTGCCTCACTTGTGATCTCTACTGCACCATAAGAAAAAACCTCAGTGACTATAAAAGGACTTAATCATCTAGAATGAAGCTTGTTAGGCATGAGCTTAAGGCAAGAATTGTAAAAGAGAACTTTTTGACCAATCACAAATTCTTTTCTTGTCAACATCTTGTTATGAAAAATATAGGTTTTTTCTTTGTAAATCTGGGAGTTCTCATAGGCTTCCAACTAAATCTCTTCAAGTTCTTAGAGTTAGAGTTTTCTTTAGGATCTGACTTGGTTCAAGTCAAAGTTGCACTTCTTTACTGCTCAATAGGCCTTGTGCTCAATGTCCACCAGAAGGTGGCATACCTTACCAAAGACTATCTTGTAAGGAGACATGCCTAAAGGAGTCTTGAAGGCGGTCATATACGCCCACAATGCGTCCTCAAGCCTCTTGCTCCAATCTTTTCTATTCAGTTGGACTATCTTTTCCAAGATTTGTTTCAACTCTCTATTCGAAACTTCGGCTTACCCATTAGTTTGCGGATAGCAGGGAGTCAAAACCTTATGCATCACACCATATTTCTTCAATAATACCTTCATATTTTTATTACAAAAATAAGAGCCTTGGTCATTGATTATGGCTCTCAGAACTCCAAACCTACAGAAAATATGAGACTTGACAAAGTCTAAAACAACATGAGAATCATCAGTCTGAGTGGCCTTGGACTTCCCCCACTTAGATACATAATCAACAACTAACAGAATGTAAACAAAACCAAAGGAATTGGAAAAGAGACCCATGAAATCAATGCCCTACACATCAAATATCTCACAAAATAATAATGGTTGTTGAGGCATCTCATTTTTATAGGAAATGTTACATGTCAGTTGGAATTGTTAAGCATAATGAAACAAGGTGGACCAGTACAATTTAGAGTCTAAAATCTTCCTAGCAGTGCGTTGTAGTCTAAAATGACCACCACATGCAAGGGTATAACAAAAATGCGGAATAGACTAAAACTCATAATCAGGCACACAACGTCTAATCACTTAGTCACTACACAATCTCCACTAATAAGGATCATCCCATATATAATATTTAGCCTCATTGTTTAGCTTATCAATGTGTTGCTTCTTAAAATAAGTAGGTAACTTAGATACAACTAAATAATTCACTAAATCAGCATACCAAGGGTCCTTACCTCACGACTGAAAAAGTTGTTCATCTGGAAAGCTCTCTCGGATAGAAAGAGTGTCCACTACCTGTGGGATTCGACTCAGATGATATGCCACCAAGTTCTCTGTTCCACTCTTATCCTATATCTTAATGTCAAACTCTTGGAGCAGCAACATCTACCTAATTAGTCCTGGCTTGGTCTTAGATTTCTTTAGGAAAAATTGTAGAGCTACATGATTAGAAAACACCACAATTTAAAACCAAGTAGATATGATTTAAACTTATTTAATGCAAAAATAATTAATAAAAGCTCCCTTTCAGTAGTTGTGTAATTTGTTTGAGCAGCATCCAAAGTTCTCAAAGCATAATAAATTACATAAGGCACTTTGCCCACTCTCTGTGCCAAGATAGCTCCCACTGTATAATTTGAAGCGTCACACATAAACTCAAAAGGAAGTGTCCAAACAGGTGGCTGGATAATAAGGGTACTGGTCAAAGCCTGCTTCAAATGATTGAAAGCTTCCTTACATTTCTTATTAAAATCAAACTCCATATCCTTTTGCAGAAGGTTAGACAGTGGAAGGGCTATCTTGCCAAAATCTCTAATAAACGCCTTTAGAAACCTGCATGACTAAGAAAAGAACGAACTTTTCGCATGCATGTGGGGTAAAATAAAGAAAAAATCACATCTATTTTTGAAGTATTTACTTCAATGCCCTTGCTAGACACTATATGGCCTAAAACTATGCCATGTTTTACCATGAAATGATGCTTTTCAAAATTCAAAACAAGGTTAGTCTCAATGCACCTATGCAATACTCTAGCTAAGCTATCCAAACAGGAATCAAAAGAAGAACCATAAATAATAAAATTATCCATAAATACCTCCATGCACTCTTCTAAAAGATCAGAGAAAATACTCGCTATGCATAAATTTTAGCACACGCAATACATATCTGAATACTATCACAACCAATACATGGGTGACAATGAACAGAATCATGAAAATCAGGAAATTCAGCATATAACTCTTCATAAGTATCCTTAACTAATTCAACAAGCAAATCTATGTGAAAAATAGAATGTTCCTCCATGGGATGCCTTATTGTATCAAAAATGTTAAAATGTACTAAAATATCACCAAACTCCATGGAAAGAGTTCTAACATCCACATCTATTTTGGTCCTTGCAGTCTTGAGGAATGTCCTCCCTAAAATGATTGGAGCCTTGTTGAATGATGACTCTCCCTCCATATCCAAAATGTAAAGATCTGTAGGAAAGATTAGCTTATCAACTCTCACCAAAACATCTTTTATCAAGCCTATTGGGTGTGCATTACTACGATTTGCTAATTGAATCACAACACCTGTTACTCGCAAAGGTCCAAGTTCAAAAGAATTAAAAACAAACATAGACATCAGATTTATTGAAGCTCCTAGATTGAACATGGCATTCTCAAATTTACAATTGCATATAATACATAGAATTGTAAATGTTATGGATCCTTGCAATTTTTAGGGATTTGTTGAATGAAGACTGAAACATTTTGCCCCATAGTGATTCATTCATTACCATTCAGTCTTCTATTGTGTGTGCATAACTCTTTCAGAAACTTAGCATATTTCAAAATATGCTTAATTGCATCCAATAGTGGAATATTCACTTCCACTCTCCTGAAAGCCTCAAGAAGTTCTCTATCTTCCTCTGCCTCATCTACTTCTATAGCTTGAAGGGCATTCTACGCAAATGGAAGAGGTACTGCATGATCAGACTTCTGTTGCTATTTCATATCAACTTCTAATTTATGCATATCATGTATTGGATCAAATTTCTAGTTTGCATTAATCTCATGTTCTAGAGAATTTAATTCTTCTATAGAATCTAATTCTTTTGCAGCATCTGATTTCTTTATTGATTTCTACTTCTGCTACTTGCTTGTTGGTTGAGGGTCAGTTTCTTGTTGCTTGAGGGTCAGTTGGCATTTGCATAAGCTTGTTATTTCTCAACATAATGGCACTAATATTTTCTTTTGGGTTTGGAATTGTTTGAGAAGGAAGTTGGTTAGAGCCTTGTGCTTTCAACTGACTCAATGAAGAAGTCAATTATCCAATATGAGTTTTCAAGTTCTGTATGGTGGCTTCTATTTTTTTTTTTATGAAACTAGATATTATTAGTCGCTATTTGCTTCACCAGGTCCTCCAATGTAGGCTTGGAATGAGTAGTGATGAACTTCCAAAAGTTCATGTTTTTGTACTCTCATATTCAGCATTTTAGAACTCTTTTATGCTTAATCGATTGATTTTGGCCACAATTTATAAGTTTGGATTCAAATTTGGCTTAGTTGTATTTTTCAACATTGTGGCATTTTTACACTGTTTCTGTATTTCAAGTATAACTTGAGTTATAGACATCTAACAATTATGAACCTTACCTTGTAGGAAAGCTAAGAGGAATCTCTATAACTTTGATTAAGAGCTATAGAGCTGAATCAGATGTCTAGTGGGTCATATTAGGCCTAAAAGTCAGAACAGAGGTGTTGTCACTGGAACCTGAGTAATTTACAAATATTGGGACATATCTTGGGCTATGAGAGTCGTAATGGGTTGAAACCTATGGCATTGGAAAGATGAGACAAAACCCTTCAATTTCATGAGACTACTTATCCAAATGGTGACGTTTGGATAGGGTTTTTAACATATGAAGTTAGACCGAGCCCTATGTCAACTTAGAAGCAATTGATGAGTAAGACACGACCCTGTCTAACTCGTGGAAAGCTTCTACCAAGGACACATGGCCGTGTCTCTTGGACACACGACTGTGTGTCCCCTTACGTTGCAAGTTATGTTGTTTTTAAGGTCATATAGCTGTGTGAGGCTTCTTGACACGGAAAATAGGCAATTTTGCCCCCCAAACTGTTATAAATAGAGAAAATCCTTAAACCAAAAGACACAACTCATAATACAATAATTGTCAAGACGACACAAACCCTAATTTGGCGTGGGCGCATCTAGGCTTGAAGATTAGGAATTCTCTTCAACTTTTCCACTAATTCCCAATGGAGTTTCTCGTATTCTTCCTTTTGTTTTCTTCTTTTCCTATGTGTAACTAAGTTTTCCTCGTTAGGGGGATGACAGATCTTGTTCTTGGATGATGTAAACTCTTTTATATTTTTAATTGATGTTTTTATTTCATGATTTAAGTATTTATCTATTCTCTTAATGCATTTCCAAATCTGATTAATTTGGGAATGATTTTTGGGTTTATGTATGATTTGGAAAAATTTGCATAATAAACACCATAATTTCTGCAATTGCTAGGAATAGACGTTGTAGGTTGTGTGATCTTTCTTTTAATTCCCTCGTTTTTTATAAAACCTTCTTTATTTGGGATTAGACTAAAGGATTAGTTAATTCTAAATAGTGTGAAGATGATTAATATACCAAGAGATTAGATATTAATTAATTTTGGGAATTGATTATGAATCATGGAATAAAACTTGATTAAACTAATAATTGAAATTGCATCAGAAGAGTTCAAGTGAAATCTGAACCATAACACTTTCTCATCATATTTTTCAATCTTTGTTTAATTGCTTTGATTTACTTTATTTAATTTTAATTATTTTCTTGTTTATCAATTACTTTTATTTTTACTTTTGTCAACTCTCATCTTTTGGGTAGCTTAGATAGTGTCAGTTTAACAAAATTGGTAATTGACATTATAATCCTCGGGGGACGATACTCTATTGACTACTTTATTACTTTGTGCAATTTAGTGCACTTGCCAAATTTCACATCAAGTAGCTACTGGACTTTGTTGCTGCATAAGTGACTGTTATATATGCTGTCTAGTAGGCTGTTGAAATTGATACCTACTTGGTCCTGAATTTTGTTGAAACTGTTGTTGCCTAACTAGTTACTGGTATTGTTGTGGTGTTGCTGTATTCCCATATCTGAGATTCAGATGATCCCTCCAGCCAGGGTTGTAAGTGTAACACCCTCCCTAGGGTATCACATGTCAGACTCCCGACTCAAAATCTGAAAAGAAGTTCATAAAAGGTTTGAGTTATAAAAGGTGGGTTTCAAAATTTTTTCTTTACTGATTAATATACAATACTGACACCAATCAATATTTAACAATTTAAAGAGAAATATAAAACAAACAGACTCTTTTTTTTAATTTTTTAACAGTAGCAAACCCTATGACGGGTCCTACTTAATAGCACGGTACAACACTAACGAGAAAACTTAACATATTTATTTCTTTTTGTATTCCTCTTGATGCATCAGACATCTGTTCCTTGTCAACACTGCACGCTATCGATTCTAGAATAGTCATTCTCTGATGTTGTCTCCGAACTCAGAATATCTACCTCCCGGTATGTCTAAGACAACTCATTCCTTCTACTGTTTAATTTTAACAATACAGACACAATAAGACAACATAACAAATAGGTGAGATCACCTACACCAATACCAACATGGCAGCATAGAGATAACACAAACAATAATATCATACAGGGATATCATACCAGACTTCCATTAATATATTCAATATTAATCAACTATCATCATCCAATCATATATCAATCCAAGTATTCAAAACAATTGTCATAGCCAATATTCCTCAATTAATATATCATACATGATATAAATGTTCAGATTCATGCATGTGCACATAGACTCAGTTTTTCAAAAACAACTCCATGGAGGTTTTCATAATTTCGAGAAGAATGCTCTGGTTAATTGCCCAACCTAAGCCCACAGACAATCTCTTAGTCGTTGAAAAGAATCGTGTTCTTGACGGGTATCGTCAATGCGTTACAACGGACTGCATCGCCAAGTGGCATATGGTCGTATGTGTTTTTAGCCCAGAGACAGATATCCACCGGTCGACCGTCGCGTTTTTTGACGCCCCAAGATCCATCATAGACCTCACTATCAATTCTTATTCCCCCTTCAACCACAAGGGCCAAAATAGCTTATTAGCTATACTTTATACATTGCACGAATATATCAGTGCAAGTCCAACCAGAAGGGCCAAATCTTTTCAATTTCATTTGTTCAATTTAATCATATGCCTCAATGCATATTTTTCCAATGTATGTATAATGCACCAATACCAATCACAGGTATTTCTTTCCAATGCATATAAAATGCACTAAATACCAATCACAGACAAAACTCGTCATTTTCTCATACAATGTATGGACACTGGTTCAACAGTAATTATCATGTTATTATGTTTTTATAGTCATAAAACACTTTTGTCGTATTTTCACTACCATGTAACATTTCTGTTACGTTTTCACAATTCCAAAACATTTTAATTATATTTTCACAATACCGTAACACTTCATTACGTGTTTCACAATCCACAATACAGTTGCATTTTCAAAATCTTAGGCGTAACACTTTTGTTACGTTTTAAAATTTCAAAATAATTTTATTACGTTTTCACAATAACATAACATTACTGTTACGTTTACAAAATTTCGTAACATTTCTGTTATGTTTTCAAAATGTTTTAACTCTTACAGTTGACTTTTAAACCACGTAGGTTAAATTTTTAACACATTTTTCAATCGCGGCAAAAAATATATGTTTCTCAAATCGCATAGTATTTTTTTGTTTCAAAATTGTAGTAACTTAAAAATCATTCTTTTAAGTCGCGTAAATCATTTTCCATCATTCTCAAAATATTTAAAATATTTTCCAAATCACATGACGATTTTCCGTCATTTTCACAATCACGTAAAAATATTCTATCACTTTTAAATCACATATTGATTTTTCAACCCGTAGTTCAAATCACGTAAAAATATTTAAACATAATTCAAATCGCGTAGAAATATTTTACGTATTCCAAATCGTGTAGAAATATTTTATTGTATTTTAAATCATTTTTAAGATACGTAAAATATTTTCAACATTTTATGATCATGTAAAATATTTCTCAATATTCCAAACATTATTTTGGACTTAAATAAATCAATATCATTTTCAACACATTTTTCAAATTGTGTAACTTAAAAATCATATTTTTAAGATCGTAAAATATTTTTCATTACCATTTCATTACAGAAAATATTTCTTAACCTTCAAAAATTCCTTTTCAACCTTTCTCAAAATAATATGACTTTGTATTTCATTTTTCACATTTTCTTACTCAAGAAAATCTTTTTCCACATTTCTTTACTCAAGAAATCATTTTCCAAAATATAATCCACAAAAAAAATCAATTTTCCATTGATATAAATCAACGTTTCAAAACTTAACATTTTGTAACGTATTTCAAAACTCGAAAATCAGTTCTACGTTAGTAAATTTTCAAAACACCATTATATTTTTCATTTTTGAAAATCATTTCCAAACATGGCATCTTCAAAATAAATTGAAGTTGAAAACATTTTCGTGCAAAAAACTTGATTTTTCATGTGATCCTTCTAATTCCCTTTCCAAATTCTTGAATGCGAAAATCATTTTGTTATAAAATCAAGGTATCAAGCCTTCAAAAATCGTGAAGCGTGTTTATGTGTGTCAAATCTTTCGAGAGACAAAAACTTAGCATTTATAAAATATCACTTTGTTCCATAAAAATTTAGGCATTACAAGCCTTCAAAAACGTGGAGATGACTATTGAAACCATCAAATATTTTTCTTTCTAAATTGATATGGTTTTACACAAACAAAATCATTAAAAATCCTTTACAAAAACCGTGAACACTTAGTCTTTGAAATCAAGTCATTTGTTCATTTTCATTTTTCACTTTCTTTGCAAATCCATTTTCACTTTCTTTACAAATCCTTTTTCACTTTCTTTGTAAATCCTTAAAATCAACATTGCTATTTTTATTTAAAACTCATGTTTAGTAAAACACTTAAAAACTTTTTGCACAAAATAAATCAATAAAAATCCTTCTAAAACCGTGTTCATGTACTCTTTGAAAAATAAATCCTTTGTTTATTTTCCTTGTTTTTCTAAACATATCATTTCATCATCCATGAAAATATTAATTTGTGAACACCTATCTTGAGGTGTCTTGGCCGAAATTCACCATGTTCTAGGGATCAAAAATTAATTCTCTTGTTCTTGAAAAATTTCAACATAGACCTCAATCTTGAGAGTCAAAAGCCGTAGCCTCCCTTTGGCCATTGGAACCAAAAATTGATTTCTTTTCCATCATTACATCATGGCATATACATACATATTCAAATATATATCACAAGCATGCCAAAATCAAAGCAATAAATCATGCAAATCATACCAAACATAGGCAAATAATCAAAGCACATAAACACCCACAAATAATTACATGACCATGAATATGAATCCTCACATGGATTCACTATCCATCAAATATAAGACCATCTCTCAACACCATACTTGGTTGGTGAGATGGATCTCCCTCTTACCTCTTGAAGATCTTCAAAAGCTCCTTGTTTTGCTTCTCTTTCCAAGTCCTTCACCACCAAGGGCTTCTCAAATACAAAACAAAATACATAAAAATTAGTACTAAGCTTGATTAAGAGGAATCGAATTGATCAAACATGGTTTAGATCATGAAAAAGAGAGAAGAAATGAAGTTTCCTTACATTTCACCATAAATACTCCATAACTTTGATCTTGAAGAAAGTCCATGAAGATGAATGATTTAGAGGAAATCTCCAACATGAAAGTTGTTTAGAATAAGGTAAAGATTCAAGAAATATGGTTAGTTGAAATTAAAGAGTGATGGAAGGTATTCTTGGGTGCTTGGCCGAAACATGGAGGAGAAGAGAAATGGAGAGAAATTTTTGAAGTGTTAGCTTTCTTGAAATTGACAAAGAAAGACCAAGAATGAGTAATAATGGTGGTCTTCCACTTTGCTACTCTCTTAAGCCACCAAAAACCGCCCCCTCTTCATAATGCATTCAATTATTTGTCATCATAATTAGCCACCATCTAAAGCATTCTAGACCATTGATTAGATCAATGGTTAGGATTAAGGAACTTTTGATTAGAAGACTTAATCCCAATGGCCATTGGATCTTTCTCCTTTAAATTTAGCCATTAGATGTGTCTCCAAAATGAAGGGTCAAGATTTTCCTTCTTACTTTTAATCCAAGGATCATAATTAGTCTTTGCTACTTTTTAAGACCAAATCTCCACCATTGATTAAATTTACATCCAATTAAATGTCCTTTTACTTTCATGATTTAAGACCAATCTCCATTCTTGATTAATTCTTCATCTAGTAGTCATAAATGGTCTTTGTCACTTTTTGAGACCAAATCTCTACTATGATTAAATCCATATCCATATGGTTACAAATGGTCATAGCCACTTTATATGACCAATTCTAGATTGATTAAATCGTAGGTTGATATCTTTCTTCCTTATTAAGCTTGTTTTTAGATTAAATCTCCACCATTGATTAGATCAATGGTGAACATCCAAAGCTTAATTCTAACTAAGTTTACTCCCACACCATTGATTAAATCAATGGTGATCATCAATACTTCTTTATTAAGTTTGGGAATTGATTAAATCAAAATCAAGTCTGGAATAAAACTTGATTAAACTAATGGTGGATATCCAAACCACCAATGTTGACTTAAGAAAAGTATAATATTTATTTTTATATATGCTATAACCATACAAATGCTTTGATTTTTTCTTGTATTTTTATCGTCAGATAATTAAATACAAGCACAAAACACAAGATACAAGAAAATTTCAAAAATTGTTTATGGATTCAGGTTTAGTAAGATTTTTACTCCATCTAAACGGTCAAATTTTCTATGGGTAGCTTAAAAATTTTCACTTTAACGGACTCACCTGGGCCCATTATGGTCACTTGGGCCACATATACCCCCTAGGCCCACAAACTTTAAAAATTTCATAATCATCCACAAAAATCACAAAAATTAGAAAACGCACAAATATTAAATCGACACGTAAAATAGTTAAAACCTAACGGTAAAAATTAAATTACGTAAAGTTTTCCCTAGTAGAAAATTTTTATTTTCTTGACCTAGTAAATCACTCAAAATGATCAAATACGCTGACGGAATAATCAAAATAATTTTATAGTATCCAGAAATCACTAAACAGT
This sequence comes from Ormosia emarginata, assembly GCA_029884605.1. Classification (NCBI taxonomy): domain Eukaryota; kingdom Viridiplantae; phylum Streptophyta; class Magnoliopsida; order Fabales; family Fabaceae; genus Ormosia; species Ormosia emarginata. The sequence goes on from JAQQTP010000090.1 coordinate 15,828,306, forward strand.
AAAATTCTATTAACTGTCAAAATTACTGTCTAGTAGATAGGAAATTTTGGGGTGTTACAGTAAATGCTGGAGTAAGGGTCATATTTAGGCTGCTATTGCTATTGATACTAAGGTTTACTAAGAAAAATACCTGTTGTAGTAGTAGAATAAGCTTGAGGTGAAGAATTATTTTCTTGAAGTTTAGGGCACACATCTATAGAATGAGATAGATAAGAGCAAATACCACACAACCTTGTAGACCCTTGCATAAGTATTTGTTGTTATCCCATTGACAACTACCTTACCAAGGAAGTTAACTCATCAAGTCTAAGTTCCATTATTCGTTGGTCAACATGAGACACATGAACATCTTTCACTCTTCTACGGGAAGTAATCATCCTAGTACCAAATTGTTAGGAGTTGGTTGCCATGTTAGCAATTAAATCTCTGGCAGTGGCTTGAGTTTTATCAACTAAGGCACCTTCACTAGCAGCATCAATCATGATCTTATCCACAGGCAACAGTCCCTCATAGAAATATTAAATCAGTAGTTGGTCACTTATTTGATGGTGTGGACAGCTTGAACACAATTTATTGAATCTCTCCCAATGCTCATGGAAAGTTTCCATTGATATCTTCCTTATGCCATATATATATTTCCTAATAGCAGCAACTCTGGAAGCAAGGAAAAACTTCTCTAGGAATAGTCTCTATATCATTCCAACCTATCATGGAGCCAGGTGGAAGGTAGTAAAGCTAGTCCTTGGATGCATCAGCAAGGGAGAATGGAAATGCTCTAAGCTTGATGTGCCATTCAGGAATGCCATGTGGTTTCATGGTGGAGCACACCACATGGAACTCCTTCAAGTGCTTGTGGGGGTCCTCATCTGCAAGTTTATGAAACTTTAGCAGCAAGTGTATCAATCCATATTTCAATTCAAAATCAGCATTTAAATCAAGATATTGAATGCATAAAGATTGGTAATTAACATCAGGTGTTGCAAGTTCCTTAAGAGTCATATTATGCATATTGTCAGCCATGTTTGGAGTGTTATTTGTATTCTTAGGTTCAGTTTCAATATTATTAGTCATAGTTGTAGTGTTACTTTTATTCTCAAGTTCAGTTTCAATTTCAATATCATTTTCAATTTTAGAAACTATCCTTTCACTAAGCCTACAAGCTCTATTAAATATATGCAAGGTCCTTTCAATATCAGGGTTAATGTCAAGCAAATGATTACTAGAAGACCTAGTCATACAACATGCAAATGTACAGAAACAAAGGATATGCAAAATAAATTACACAACACTAAAATTCTACCAAAATAGCACTAGTTACTCTATCTACACAATTTTAAAAATCATGGGACTTCCACAAGGTGAAAACTACTAAAAAATTGTGCCAAAAATGCAACAAAAAATCTTCAAAAAAATAGAAAAGTGGTATAAAGATTAGAATTTGGTCGAGATAGGGTGGTTGTAATATCCCTTCTAAATTAAATATGACAATATTTATTTTGTATTCTGTATTTATAGGATATACGCGTAATTTATTAAACTGTTATAAGGGACGTACGTGAAATTAAAAAAATTTTCGTACAAGGGACGTAAGTGGAATTAAAAATTTGTGTACAAATTGAATTATTTATTTACAGTGAATTCGAAAGACTGACAAAATATTTTCTAGAACGTTGGAATTTCTTAAAAACATTATTAAGATATGTTAAATAGAAATTAAGAAAAAATAGGTAAAATAAAGCTTTAAAAACCCCAAGTAACTAAGCTAACTAAATGGTTAGTAACGTACTTAGTTTGTGAAACTAGATTAGTAACTAAGTTAGGTTAGTTTGGTTAGAATAACCAAGTGTCGTGATAACCAAACCATTAACCATTAGAAACCTAAACATTTGTTAGGCTTTTCATTGGTTAGAAGTTTGGAGAAATCACACTTGTTACAATTATCATTGGTGGTTAGAAAATATAAAAGGAAAAGAATTGAAAGGAAAAAGGAAAAAAAATGAACACTTGACATCCTAGAGGTTTCGGCTAAGGAAGAAGGAGAAGGAAAAAGAGAAGAAAAATAAGTGAAAAAGAAGAAAAGCCAAGGAACAAGAAGGATTAGGGGTTTCTAAGTTCATCCACCAAGAGATCAAGCTAAGAATCCCATCTTTTTCATCTTGGTTTCATCTAATTTGAGGTAGGGAGTCATACTTTTTCTCTAAAGCTTTTTTGAGTTGTTCTTATTTCTAACAATGTTATAGTATACTTTTCACCATGTCTTTGAATCAAGAAGTCTTGTTTATGACTATTTTTGTGACTTTGAAACCCTAGGTTAATAAAACTTAAATTGTGTTCTTGAGATTTTGTTTTGGTTTCTATAGAAGTTTATTAAAGAATAAGGTTGTTAGTGGGGAATGAATCATAAGGATGATGTTAATTTTGAAGAAATATGGTCAAGAAACAAAGATTTAAGAATTAGGGTTTTAAACCAAATTATTTTGGAGATTTTGATCTAAACTTTGATTTAATGTGAAATTGATGCTAAAAATGGACTTTTGATACTAGAAGTAGCTTTTTTTTTTTAAAAGCAAAATGGCATGCAAATGCATCACAATAGAGAGGGAGATCCCAACAATGTTGGCACCTCAAACTCTACCAATCATTTGCAGTACACCATAAAATTATTAAAAAAATAAGAAAAAAGAATACAAAATAAAAAACATGGGGGGACAAAAGCCAAAACCCATGCAAGGAAAGAAAGATTATCTAAACCTATAATTAGGAAGACCATACCTATTTCGGTAAAAGTCTTCACTAATAAATTTAGGAATTAAGTCCCACCAAGTGAAACATTGGGAATTCACCCCAAAAGAAACTAACTTATCTGCACAAGTATTCCCCTCCCTATAAATATGAGATACTACAAAATGCATACTCCTAGTAAGGTTCATACAATTCCTCCATCTAGTCCCAAGCTTCCATGGCACCAGCTCAATGGAAGTAAAGGCCAGAATAACTAATTTAGAATCACATTCTAACCAAATCTTATGCCATCCTTTTTTATATGCCACTTCAATGGCAATCATTGCAACAGTAATCTCAGCATGAAGAGAGAAAGTGGATCCAATAAAAGATACAAAGCAACCGAGGACAACAGCATTGCTATCTCTATAGATGCCACCACCACCAGCAGGTCTAGGAGAACCTCTAGCCGAGCCATCTATATTGCATTTGATCCATCCACAAATTGGAGGCCAAGTCACTTGTTTAATAGAAGGAGCTTTTGAGGGGTGCCCTGTAATTTTGATAAGCTTAAGAGTAGTGAATTCTGAAATGGAGGAAGACATGTGACCCTTAGAAAGATTCCCAGAGATAGAAATAGAAGCAATGACATATTAATAGCTGATTTCAAAGGAATGCTGGAGGAGTTGTCGAATCTGTACTTATTGCGGCAGAACCGAATGATCCAGATAATGTTAATGAGACCAGCTAGGATCACATCTTTCAATTGAGTGTTGCATCTGCTATTGCAAACTGAGAATATATAATTAAAAGCGAAAAAATTAATGGAGCAATTAATAATAGAGCTGAACCAATTCTAAAGTGCCTGAGCAAAATTGTATTCCAAAAACAAATGAGAGGACAATTCATCAGTCAAACCACACTGACTGCGTATAAAAACTATGATACACCCCCTATTTCTCAAATTTTTATCAGTTGGCATCTTGTTTTGTAACAACCTCCAAACAAGAAAGGACGTAGAAGGAGGAATTGAGCCACTCCAGATTAATTTACTCCAATGAACATTAGATTTAGGAGGATGCATATGAAGATAGGCATCTTTAAAAGTCAAAGAACCAAAATCTGTGCTCGCCCAAACAAGGTGATTTACATCAGAGTATGCAGGGGTTGGAACTTGAAGAATGTCATTTGCTAAGTCAGGATACTTAGCAACAAGAACTGAAGGGATAAACCAACAGTTTCCTTGAATGAATTCATTAACATAAGCCTGCAAAATATGATGAAGATGGGCAGGAATTTGCAACAGGTCAACAATAGGTTGGTCAAGCCAATTATCAATCCAAAAATTGATTGATTTGCCATCTCCAATTTTCCAAATGCTATTAGCAAAAATAGATTGAAGCTGAGTTCTTAAAGCAGGCCAAATAAATGACTTTACATAATAGGCAATTGGAACCTTCTTCTTAAAGAACCTGGCTCTAATCAGGCCAGCCCACTACTTGTTAGAAGATATCAATTCCCAGGTCAACTGTAACATAGCAGCATCATTTATAGACCTAAAAGATCTTAAGCCAAGCCCACCCTTATTGATGGGAGAAAAAATAGTGCTCCAAGCCACAGTAACAACTTTCCTAACCAATATATCACCAGTCCAAATAAAGTTTCTGATGCGTTTATCCAACATTTTCAACATGTCAATAGGCCAAGCATACACCTGAAAACTATATAACATCATACCATGAATAATGGATTTGACAAGCTAAACCCTTCCTATTATAGACAAGAGAGAGCCCTTCCAAGAAGCCAATTTGGCTATAATTTTATCTGTTATAGGCTGTAAGTATATCTTCTTTGGCTTCCCTTTGAAAAGAGGCACTCTAAGATAATTAAAAGGCAATTGCCCTGCTGAAAAACCAAGAGTGTTAGAGATAGATTCAATTCTGGTAGGAGAAAGCTTAGTAGCATAGAACTTACATTTATCATAACTTAAGAGTTGACCTGATGCTTGCCCATAAGAATGAAAAAAAGATATCAAATTATTCAAGTTTCTTTTAGTCCCCTTGTAAAAAACTAAGATGTCATCAGTATAGAAAATATGAGTAGGAGAAGGATGACCTGTTGGACCTGCCATTGGATCTAACAGACTTGAATTAACCAAATGAGAGATGCTTCTACTGAGAACATCCTCAGCAAGGAAAAAAAGGAGAGGTGATAGAGGATCAGCTTGCCTCACTCCCTTCTTGCAAGAGATGAATCCAACAGATTTACCATTAACAGAAAATGACAGTATAAAAGAATTAAAGGATGTTTCTAACCTAATTACAAAAGTTATCATGAAATCCAAAGGAATCCAGAACTTTAAGCAAGAAGTTCTAATCTATGGTATCAAAAGTCTTCTTAATGTCAAATTTGAGAGCAATATTACCTCCAAAGGTCTTAGAATCAAGCATATTTACTGCCTCTGAAGTTGTACAAATGCAATCAGATATGTGCCTCTCCTTTATGAATCCCCTTTGTTGGTCTAAAATCACCTTTGGGGCAACAATGACCAATCTATTAGGCAGAATTTTTGTTATTACTTTAAACTAAAAATTAGCCAAAGCTATTAGCTGGAAGTTTTCAATCCTATCTACACTAGGATACTTAGGAATAAGAACCACCAAGTTGGAATTAAGATTGGGAAGCAACCAATTTTGGGTGAAGAATTAAAGAATAAAATTTCACACATTTAAACAAACTATGTCCTAGAAGTGTTGATAAAAGCATCCTCCATAACCACCAGGACCTGGAGCACTACTACCACACATGAAAAAAGCAGCACTCTTAATTTCATCAATAGAAGGCAAATTAGTAAGCATAAGATTATCCTAGATAGAAACAATAGAGGGAATCACCTTATTAATGAGATCATTACTAACATAATTATTATCTGAAGGATATAAAGAAGTATAGAATTGGAGAACATGCTGCTCAATAGCATTTTCATCATCCAAAATAGAATCACCATCTTTAAGCACTGTCATTCTTTTAGTAGCATTTCTGACCTTAGCTACTCTATGAAAGCAAGCTGTATTTCTATCTCCAAATGTGTGCCAGTTAATCCTTGCTTTTTCTTTCCAGAATTGCTCCTGATAAGACAAAGCTTGCCAGAGGTCAACTTGAGCTTTCTGCTCCTGAGCATACAAATCATCAGAGAAACCACAATTGGAAATCTGCTCTTGAATTCTATTAACTTCTGCTAGGGCATTTTCCAGCACGAGGTGAACATCACCAAAAGTAGATTTATTCTAAGATTTCAATTCAGTTTTGAAAGCTTTCAGCTTTTGTGAAAGCACAAACATTGGATAGCCAACAAAGTGTCTACTCCAAACATCAACAACTAACCTATGACAGTCAAGATGCTCTAACCACATTTGATGAAATTTAAAAGAAGAAGGATATGTATTAGCACCTCTTTTAAGAAGCAGAAGCAAAGGATGGTGGTCAGATTGGCTTCTGGTCAAGGTGCAGCAAGAAGAAGAAGTCTAAAAGGAGAGCCAAGCATCATTACAAATGGCTCTATCTAACCTTTTTTCAGAGTATGCTCTAGCATGCCTACCATTAGTCCATGTAAATCCTGCACCTCTTGTAACCAAGTGAATAATTGGCAACTGTCAGTCCAAGCCTTGAACTCTTCACATGATATCTGTAAAGGAATGTAGCCTCATTTCTTTTCATGAGCACCAAGAATGGCATTAAAATCACCTATGTAGCACCAAGGTCCTGGATAGTCTTCTTGCAATTGAGCCAGCTCGAGCCAAAGATTTCTCCTAGTCACAGAAAAGGTACTAGCATAAACAGTAGCAATGTGAACCACTTGGCTATCCCACATAATAGAAATAGAAATTTGCTGAGAAGAAACTGAAATCACCACAGGATCTAAAGAATCATCACACATTCCCCAAATATTAGGTAATAAATGACTTCTACTATTAACAATGAAAGGCTTTAAGTGATGTTGTCTCCAAAAAGAACAAGGAAACTGATCTGGAGCTATCCATGGCTCTGAGATAAACAGAAAATTTGGCTTATGAGTAGAACAAAGTTTTTTCAAGACAAGCCTAGTAGCATCATTCCCTAGGCCTCTAGCATTCCAATACAAGATCTTCATTAAGCATAGTTTCGGGGGCCTGCCCTTAACCGGGTATTATGATTATGCTTAGTCAAATTTCTCTGACTTTTCTTTAGCTTCTTCTTTTGTGATTTAGAAAGAACCATAGTAAAACATTCTGCCTCCTTAGCTTTCTCTATTTCCAAGTTAGAGGGTGAGGAATTCTCAATCTCATCTTCATCAGCATCCCCCCAAAAATTTGATAAGTTTCTAAGATCCTTTTCCACATTGTAGGGAACATCATTAGAATTAAGTTCATGTGTGGTTGCCTCCCTGCCACTAACAGTAGCAGCAACATCTCCACTGCTTTGCACAGAATTAGGAACAAACTCTGTGTCAGCAGAATTAGTGACATTTCCATTACCAATAGGTAGACCAGTAGACACAACCCCACGAGTTTCATCAAATATGGTTTCAACAGATTCATCATCATCAATAACATTCCCTAAACCAGAATTAGTATCATTCAAAGCAGATTCTTGATCCCTAGCAGTGGCTTCTTGAACCACATAATCCCTTACTCTATTTCCATGATCTGGAATGATGTCAACAAGAGGATCACCAATCACATTGTCACAATTTCCTGAATCATCATTGACTTGATCAGCAATCTGATCACCAATCATATTATCAGAATTGACTGGATCAGCAACCTGCATATCCTCCACTACATTACCTTTGGAATTGCCTGCAACCATCTCAACCTATTTAAGGACATTAATCACCTTTCCTTTCTGCAATTGGTGAGGATCTTTCTAAATCTTGATATGATGATTACCATTCTTCTTCTTATAGTTAGCAACTATGTGGCCAATAGATTACCAATAGTTACAAAAATTGGGCAGTTTTTCATAATCTATCCCCATAAAGAAAATAAAGCCTACTCTCTCCACCATGATAGAATTCGATAGATTTCCAGAAAGGTCAATATTAATAAGAACCCTAGCAAAGTGACTGAAAGCTTTGTTTCTTGTAGTTTCATCTAATGATAACAGAATTCCTACTCCACTAGTGATTTCAAACAAGATTCTTGGCCTCTAATATTCCTAAGGTAGATCATAAACACAATCCAACATTGAATGTGAGTTTGCTTTTGTGTGTTCAGGTTAAAATCTTGACTCTATTTAGAAAGTCTTAGAACACCTGGCTCTAAATTCCAAGAACCGACCAAACACTCTGGAGGTCTTCAGGTGATGCAAAGCTAAACTCATAATATCCTTTCCCAAGCAGAGTCATGCGCCATTGCCCTATAGGTTTCCACAGCCTCGATAACTTGGCATGCAAGTTAGCAAACTTGATTGGTTGATTACCCTTTGCAAGAAGGCGGTGCATGTTATTCTTACTACTATAAATCCTTTTTTGATACTCATCCTCAGAGATTATAATGGAGATAGAATCTCCTTTCACACATAGCCAAGGTAGTTGACTGATAGGTATATCAAAAAAATTATTCAAAGCCTGAGCAAAAGTCCTACGTTGAGGAAGAGTATTTGATGGAGAAGACGAAGAAAGTGAAGGAGAAGATCATAAATTGAGGAACGTCCATGGACAGATGGGGGTACGTGCCTCCATGATGAAGCTTGCAAACCTTAGATAAAGCTATGCATCTTAAAGATTTTGAGTCATGATCTTTGAAAAAAATGTGATACTATACTAGAAGTAGCTTAGAAATGATGAAAATGAGAAGAAAATATTCGTTGCGATAAAATAGGTATTTCAGCCAAGCATGCATATTAGGGTTAGAGTTATTTGTTAATGGATTTTATTGTATTTTATTGTTATAATTACATAAATAAATGATATAAATTTTATTGATGTTGAAATCTTGAGTAAATGATTGATTATGTTAATGTCACAAATTATGAACTACTGATGTAGTTTTGATGAAAGAATGATATTCAAAGTTGTGATATTTTATTAATTGCCTTTGAGTTTAAAGATGTGACATTAATATTTAAGGAAAAGATTGTATATCTTCTAGAACCCATTAAGGTGATTCCAAGGGGCTAAGGCATATTGGAACTTAATAGGGAGTCTTACATGGGTCATTTTTATTGAGCTATATATCTCCCTTCCTAGGGCAAGTGGAGTGATCACATTTATTGGATTCTTGGAGTGAGAATAACCATTGATCTAGGGGATACACTAGAAAGTTTAAGATCTCAACTATATGGTACGTTATTGGCCATGTGAGCAAGAAGAGAAAGTAAGATATGATGGAATATGAAATAATATTATTATGTGAGCAAGAAGAGAAAGTAAAATTTAATGGAACATGAAAAGATACTATTTAGTTTATATTTTTTTGATATAAAGTATAATTATGTAGTACTCTGTTTGAAACTTATTTTCCACAATGAATGCAACTAGACATAGTATAGTTCAAAATAAATGTTTTGATAACTATATGATTTCTCTACTAAGAATTATAAATTCTCATCCCTTATCTGTTATGTTTAGAGAAACAAGATGGTGTGATTGATATTGATGCTCACTTGTATTTTGCCCTGCTAATGAAGAATTTTGTTTAGGTTGTAAATGAATGGATATAGCTAACTTGGCTATTTTATGGGTGTGTATTATCTACTGATGTATTGATCTTATTTCCTTATTCAGACATTAGAGATGTCTTCTTTTTGTAATTATTGTAATTTTTAAGATTTTGTAAATTTTCTAGATAAATGTATTGACACACTAAACGTAAATATTAAATATAAATGTAGTTAGTGTATTATTAGAATTTTTTTTTGTTTTTATTTTATCAAATTTATATTCCTTTGTTACGTTTATCGTATGGATTATAAAAAAAAATATATATATATATATATATATATATATATATATATATATATATATATATATATATATATATATATATATATAGGAGACATATTTAGTAAGATGAATTTTTATTGTGAGGGGATGAGAAGAGTAAATCTTGACTATACAACCATACATGGATGGTCAATATTAAAAGTTACTTAAAGGTCATGTGACCACTTAAAAAAGTCACATGCATTTATATCATAATCTTGATCATTCATGTAAGATCCAATGATCAATATTTACTCCTCACACCTCTAACAATAAACACTCCTCTCACTAGAGTAAGATCCTATATATATATGGGAACTTATACTTAATTAATTTAAGTATGGAACTAATTTTATTATGTATTTAACCGTTACGCATATTTAATTAGATCTTAAATAGATAATGAAGTATGTAATATTCTATCAACGTTAAGTAAATATAAATATAAATGAGCTACGTATCAATTATTCAATTCTATTACGTAATAAACCGCTGCACTTATTTTAATAAATAAGAAATAATAAACGTAGTACATAATATTCTATCAATAATATTACATTATAATAAAATGATTGGTTGGATGTTACAGTGGTGCTCATTGCAAGGCGATGAGCCTTGTAGAACACATCATTTTTCTTCAACTGACCAATTTTCAAGCCATTTTGAGATGGTTTGTCTGTAAAAAAAATCTGAAAAATAACCTAACTCTACTAAAAACGACCAAAACAGAGTAGACAAAGATGTTAGGGGTTAGGCAAGGTCTTGATATGATCAAATAACATTAAAAGACATCCAATAATGTCCTTTACTTGCCCACCAAAATGCAGTTTGACCAGAGATGGTTTAGGCTATACACTTGTTCTTACACTTGGAGACTACAATTGTGTTGAAAACTACCTAAAACAAGGGAAAACATGGGTTAATGAAGGGTTAGTAGCTAATCTTACTCGTAATCAAATTGATTAAACTCAAAACAATCCCCAACAACAGTGCCAAAATTTGATAACTGTAACACCCCAAATTTTATTTATTTCGTGATGAATATTCATTTCATAATATTTGTGATTTTCTAGAATTTTTTGGGATTTTTCTGAAAACGTCGAATATTTTAATATATTTCTCATTTTACGTGCATATTGAGCAGACTTTGGAAAATGATTGTAGCACTTCGAAAGTTAGAAAATTTTATGAAAAATATTCATTTTATAATATTTGTGATTTTTGAGAATTTTCTAAGATTTTTCCGAAAATGACAAATATTTTAATATATTTCTCGTTTTGCATGTACATTGAGCGGAACCGAAGAAATGAGATATTTTCTCTGAGAACCTTGAACTGTGAAAACGTCGACAGGGGATCTTACTTAACCCGAGGCCGGACACAGTTCACGAGGCTTCACATTTTTCGAGAAAATTTTAACTAATAAAAATTCATCCGTCAGATAAATTAATACTGACTTCTGTCTACTGTAACTATTATCCATTGGATAATAGCATGTAATGAAAATCCTATCACCTTATCCTAATGTAATCTACTTTATGTCATAGAAAATCTACTTTAATTCAAATATAATGTTATTTTAATCAAGCTTCTAGAAGCTTTGACCTAAAATGACCTAACTACCCACTCTAGTCACATGGAAATAACACAACACTCCCTCCCACTCTCCTTAGGACTACGATTCGCAGCTTATTTGGAGCCAAAATTGACCAAGCTTCTACTACACATTAAACACTCAAACCCTAATTCATTTCACTACTTTTCTTCTCTCTCTTTCTTCTTCTTCTTCTTCATTTTCTCTCAACCCTTTCTCTTCCTCTCTTCTCCTCCATTCGACAGCCCCCTCTCCCTCCATATCTCTTCATCATTTCTCTTCACTAAATACATTTTCTTCATCCTCTTCACCTCCTCTACAACCTTCATTCACAAAGTTTCTCCAAAATCTAACTTTTTCTTCATTGACTTCCAAGGCAAAGTCTTTAGCTTTGAGGCCAAGATCTAACCTTTCTTCTCTTTTCTTCTCATTTTCGTGTTCCATAGCTTCTTTAATGGTCATGGATCCATTCTTTTTCATGCCTAATTGTTGGTTTTGATGGTTGAAAATCCTATGGTTGTGGAGCCACCCAAAACCAAAACTACAAGGGACAAAGAGGAGCTCATTTTCGTGTTCACCTCTTTGGTAAGAGGGAGATCATTCTATTCAACCTATAATGGTGGTTGGAAATTTGTTCATTTAAAGATTTGTGAGAAACCTAGATATGGGTTACTCTTTTAATTTTGTTATCTTCTATTTGGTTCTTTACATTTCTATGACTTTCTTTAATTTTTGTATGGATTTGATTCTTGATGATGTTGTAATAATTCTAATGGATTGGAATTAATGAATTTGAAACAAAAGCCCCTTGCTTTGTGCAAGGATGCTCACGGCCAAGTCCCCATTGGTGGGGTAGGGATGCTTAAAATTTTTGTAACCAAATTGATTGGTGATGATTGAGTAGACAAGGACTAATGGAAAAAAAAAATGAAAACTTGGACCCTAACCCTATGATGGCTCACGGCCATAGGGAGGAAGAATGGTGAAAAATTGTGACTTGGATGAGGAATTATTAAATTGGACATTAGAAAGTAATTAGGGATCCATAATTTGTAAGAACAATCAATCAAAGACTTAATTTGATAACTTAGAAAATTTTAATTAAGAGGAAGACCATGAGTGTGTGAGTTGGAGGAATTGAGATAAACATATTAAGTAAACTATAATTAAGATTAACGGGAAATGTGAATTTATCAAAGTGTTAAGAATTGAATAGAAAACATAAAAGAATTTTCTTAAAGATAAAGATTCATTTTGGAAAAGTAATTAGGGTAAGTATAATAATAATGTCATTAAAAAGTAATTAAGGTAAGTTATAATGATAAAGCTATTAAAAGGTAATTAAGGTAGTTACATGAGCTATAGTACTAATACTATTAAAAGACAATTAAGATAAACCATAATAATAATGTCACTCAACGGCAATTAAAGTAATTACATAGTCATAGTAATGTCATTAAAGATGTAATCAAAGTAAAATTTAATAATAATCCTATGAGTAACGTTAATTAAAGTGAGACGTTAAGACGAACGTTGTATCGTTATAGGTCTGAAATTGGAACCTAAATCCCATTGATAATTGATTGAGCCATATGAGGCATAATATGATTACGCTTTTATTAGGGATGCATGACTATTTATTGATGAGAAAGTGCATAGTTGTAAATACGTACATGAGATTGCATAGGGTCATCATGCATTAAATATTTACTCAATCTGTGACTGTTAAAAGGTTTTGTTGCCTAGGAGTTAAATTACACCTTAGTGCGGGTGCGAATAGACAAGTGTAGGTCTTTGTTGACCTTGGGGACGTTCGGGTGTGGGTGTCCCATCATGTGGCCAGTTGGTAGCTCTTCTGCATCGTGGGATAAACCAATGTAACGCACCGACGATCCGGACCGAGACACTGTCCTATGATCGCGATCCTGTGAGAATGCCGCTGTATAAAGCCTTGATGCGCAAAATATTATTTTTATGGAAAGCACTTGTTTTTATGGCTGACGAGATATTGGCACGTCTCCTTGATCATTCACTCCAACGTTTATGTCTAGCTCCATGGAGTAGGAATTTGTCAGTACCCAATGTGGGATCTTGTTATCATATGCATATGTATTTTGAGTCACATATTTTCTATCATGTACTTACATGCCTACTTAATTGCTACCTACTTAATTGCTACTCTGTATTCATATATTTATATATATATATATATATATATATATATATATATATATATATATCTGTGATTTTTTTTATTGATGTTGTAACTGTTTGAAATTATTATTAAACTGCCTCTGCTTGGATTTTATGTTGTTTGTTATCCTGTTGCATTGTGTGGGCGCTTTGCGCCGTTTAGTTTCTTGCTACTATTACTGATAATGAATGACGAGTATCTCACCTCTTTACTGTATATTCCACTATTTTGTTTTATCATATGATGTTCTGAAGATGCTCCCGAGGAAGAAAAGAAAACTTCTAATTTTTCTGGCTTCTGACCCTATCTTGACTGAAAACTGAAGCTGCCAAGGAAGTCGTATCGCCCCCGTGGATTTTTTAGCTATGTTGGAATCAACTTTCATGGTGGTCCGGATTGCTGGCATATCAACGTGCAGACTGATCGTTGTGTGTATCACGGCGAATTGACTGTGTCCTTGGCATGGGGACGTTATGCTGCTTCTATTTTTGACTTTCATGCTTTTGTTTGGCTGGAGTTTTACCTGCCCGTGAGGGATATGTGGGCTGATATGTATTATACCCCGCAAGAAGATTCCTTTTTGTCTACTGCTCGGGCTCCTGCCCGTTGCTCTGTAGTTCCGATGGAGGTTTCCTCGGACGAAGAGGATCCTGAGGAAGACCCGGCTACGGTCCCTTCTCGTCAGTCCTAGGGGCTAAGTTTGTTGGTAGCTACTGATGGCTAACCAGTTATATTTTTTTTTGGGAGGTCTGATGTCTGTACATGTTGGGGTATATTTGTATCTCTTTGGGTGGGTACATATTTTGCTTCTTTTGGTATATTTTGGAAATGTAATTAAACAGGCTTATATTTCTAGTACAATGTATGTAATTATCCATATTGTGTATGATTGTATGTTTTATTCTACGTTAATTTCACTTCGATCATTTTGACGAACGTTTTATTTGAAAAGAAACTTTTAAATTTTAATTCATTTAACGCTATATATTCATGAATAGGTATATACGTATATTAATGGAAATTTTAACCGGACTCATTTTTAAGATAAATAAATAAAAAAATATATATATGTCAAAATTTTTCATATTTATTTGTATGTCGTTTCACTATAGTGCGACGCTCCCTCTTCTCACCCATCATGATTAAGAAAAAGGGGCATTACAATAACTGTCGAAACTTTCAAATTATATCAAATTGTAAGTTGATTCACTAAATTACTTGTAATAAAAGGTATAATCGAGTCGAGCCCTTGGATCACTCTAACTAAGCAATCAGATTAAGAAGTTAACAAAAGGGGGAAAATTGCAGAATTTATTAAATGAAAGCAATTAAAAAAAACTATAAATAGAATTAAGTAAACAATAAATCCAAGGAAATAAACTAATATTTAATTTAATCCATTGTTGATCATTAGGAATCCATTTAATTGCTAATCAGATTCTTGGTCTTAGATCACTTTAAGAAACCTTAAGATGATCTATGAATTCTCTACTAGATAACCATCGTAAATTTAATTAACCAATGTTAAATGAATTAAGCACCAATCTAATCCTAAATTAACCTAAAACTCATAATTCAACCAAGCTAAACAATCCTTCAAACACCTTTGATGCATTGTTTAGTATTTGTAATCCTCATTAAATACCTGGTAATTATGCAATTATCACATCAACATCCAAATCAATTTAAACAATTCAATCCGGATTTAACAAAATCAAAAGAGGTAAAAAAGAAACTTGATTAACAATTAAATGTAAACCAATCAAAGCAAGATCTCAGAATCAAACATCAAGATTGTCAATTCCTATGATTGATTAAAAAGGGTCTAGCCCTTCATGGATGAAAGGAAAAAGAAACATAAAAGAAAGAAACCTTGAGAAAAGTGAGAGGAAGAGAGAAAGTGCAAGCAAGAATAACTAAGGGAAAATTAGGGTTTTTATTTCGAGTTGCTGTTGCTACTAAAATAACTATATCTAAAATTAAAAATTCAAGTTTGCCCTTAGCTTAGAGTTAATCCTCTTTCTCTTAGCTTTAATCGGACATCTAATTGGTCTAATTTGGGCTTAGGATGAGAGAATTATGCCTAGAATATTCTTAACAGCTCTCTAGACCCATTAGTTGACTTTAAAGGGCAAGAACACTATCAAAACGTCACAATTGTGGTAAGTGGTCTTCATAAGAGTTGAAGATCTATGTTTCAGCTTTCCAATGGCACTAGTCTCAGCTCCATATAACTCTTACAACCCAAATTATGACCCAATTTTTGCATATTGTCCAAGTTCTAGCAACAACATCTTTGTTCTAACTTCTAGGCACAACTTGACCTACTAGGCATCCGATTTAGTCTTCGAACTCTTCATCAAAGTTGTAGAGTTTTATCTCAGCATCTCTACATGGTAAAATTAATAATATTCATATGTTTACAACTCAAGTTTTGCCTGAAATAAAAAAATAATGTAAAATTTTTAATAATGTTAAAAAATATAATTAAACCTAACTTGAACCGTTTGGCCGTTTATACGTCCAACGAAAATACTCCAACTATTGTCACCTTCGTATTTTGTTGATTCACCCGAAAATTTAAAATTTGAAATTTGAAATATGTTTAAACTTGTGAATCTGAATGCCGTTATGACAAGATTGATTAATAGATATAAGTTTTCGGTGAACTGTTCACGCGCACAAACTTGTGAATCTTTGACAAGAAGTTAATACATTAAGAATAAGTGGTTAATCAAGTATAAGTTTCGGTTCACTTTGTTCACGCGGCACAAAACTTGTGAATGCCGCGGCACAAATAACTTGGTTAATACATTATGAATAAGTGGTTAATCAAGTATAAGTTTAAGTGAATCCAAGAAAGATAATCAGTAAGTGGTTAATACGTTAGGAATAAGTGGTTAATCAAGTATAAGTTTCGGTTAATACATTGAAATAAGTGGTTAATCTATATCGGTTTCTTGTGAATAGAAAAGTTCCCAATAATGAATAAGTGGTTAATACGTTAATAATAAGTGGTTAATCAAGTATAGGTTTGGTGAATCCAAGAAAGAGTTCCCAATAATGAGTAAGTGGTTAATACGTTAAGAATAAGTGGTTAATCAAGTATAAGTTTGGTGAATCCAAGAAAGAGTTCCCAATAATGAGTAAGTGGTTAATACGTTAGGAATAATGGTTAATCGGTAATTTCGGTGAATCCAAAAAGCGAAAAATAAGAAGCGAGAAATTAAAATATTGACATACAAAAAATCAACAAACATACGTACGGAAACATACGGTGGAGGAAAGTTGGAGTATTTTCGTTGGACGAAAAATTGAACCCAAACTTATAAAATGTGACCAAAACTAATCAATTAAGCATATAAAATGTCTAAAAAACTAAATATAAAAGGTAACTAATATATGAACAGAGAATTCTAATATGGACCACCCTAGGGTGGTCCATGAATGAACCAAGTGCAGATCAGTCATTGATTTATTGTTAAAATAAATCAATGGCTGAGATTTAAAAGTTAAATTCAATTAATAATACTCAAATTCGTACATAAATTTAGTCAAAAATTTTTTTTATGAATAATTGTACATACAAAAAATTTATAGATTTCAACTAATAATATTTTTACACACTCATATTTATATATAGATGCTATCAGATAAAAAAAAATGATTCATCCATAAATTAATTATCAAGTGGTTCATAATAATAGCCTTCTCCTGTATGAACATTGTGTTTATTAATCAGGTACACACTTATGATCCGGATCTAAACATAAACTTCTATATTATGGAACTAACCTGCTCGTCGGTCATTCTTTTATTCTCAAACCCCGCTTGACCACAACAACGTGCTGTAAACGAATCATTTGAGGCTTTGCTCTCCTACGCATGTGTCACAACATTACTTGGCTCAGAGTCAACTTCAAAGAATTGCATCTGTTTCTTGGAGCAGGAAAAGGTTATTATAGGTCACTTGAGAAATAGTTTATAATAATTTTTTTTATTTAAAAATATTTATATATAGATTTAGATGTATATAAATATTATTAATTAAAATTTATAAATTTTTATATATATAATTATTCATATTAAAAAAATTGATGTGATTAAATTTATATGTAAATTTAAATATTATTAGTTGAATATAATCTTTAATTTTAATTATTGATTTATTTTAATAATAAATTAATAACTGATTTACACTTAATTCATCTATAAATTATCCTTAAAATGATCCATATTAAAATTCTCCTTGAAGCATGTAACTGTTTTTCCGTGGGTGGGTCAACTTAGACCAATATGTTCTACGAATGGACCAAGATCATATGGAGTTCTAAGAAAGCTGCAGAAGGTACAGTTACTAAGAGTGATGTTATTTGCATCTTTTTATTTTAACGTCTTTCTTATTTTAGAAAAAAAAATAAAGAATGCATTTTAGGATATATATATATATATATATATATATATATATAACGTTAAAAAAGTGAAAAAAATATAATAAAATTAATGTGCAAATTTCATTATTATTATTAATATAAAGGTTTCACATCTTTTTTAAATTTTATTTGAAATTTTTATTTTGTCAGATTGTCAAACATTTTTTAAGGCCAAGATGTTGTGCAGTTTTAAAATGTCTAAAAGTAACTGTAGGATTCCTATTCCTCCACGAATGTGACTGCTTAGATATCGTGATCTGATCAAATCTCGTGGGGACGACATTGTTATTATGGCATAATCCACATAAATATAAGATAAGATTTACTTTACATGAGAGTGGAACATTAATAAAAGTGTATCTAATTTGGGATGGTGGGAGTGGAACACTCCGTATGAATCAATCCACATTTCATGATGGCATTGGAATGAGGAAGATCCGGTTTTCTCACTCATTATCAAACTTGAATAATCTGGACGGGAAGTCGATCTAATAAAAATGTTGGATTAGTAGGTTAGCAGTTCGACCACGGTTTAAGTGGCCAAACTGGAAAATTTAGATTTTTTTTAAAAAAAATATTATGTGAAAAACTATTATATAACAAATATTCTATTAAAAATAGTAAACTTATTGTTTGGATAATAATATAAATTAAAAAATTAAGTAGATTATTGAACAAGAACATGTGGTCTAGTTGTAGAATGTATTTCATAATAAAGTCTACTAGGTACTGTATTCAAATATTACAAGTTGCATTTTTGAAATTTCAATTAAAAAAAAGAAAACTAGGTCACTTAGTCCAACTTGTCTAGGAGGATCACTTGAGTTTCACTGGGATTGATCGATTTATTACGAAAATACATTATGAAAAAGAACTTGATTGGCTTAGAGAGTGAGTTGCGAGTTTTCAGGTCTGACAAGTTGGAACTTGGTCACTCGAGCCAACCTGTCTGAGCAGGTCACCTAAGTTTAACTATGTTTGACTAGTTCATTGCAAAAATTCGTAATGAACAACAATTAGACCGACACAGAGATTGGGTTGGAAGTTTCTCGGTATAACTGGCTGGGCCAGCTCGAGTTATATAACTATGGGACACACCGCTGCGAGCAATTGACTAACTAACTAATAGAGTAGAAAATTATTTTGATTCTTGAAAGACATCTTCTATTAATTTAGTTCTTTAGAGCTCAATGTTATTAATTTAGTCCCTAAAATTTTTAATCCCTAGTTTGTTTATATCTCCATTCATTTGAGTTTAACATTGTTAACTTTAAAAGCTAATGTATAACGTTAAAAGATAAAATGACATGTCTAACTTAGCCAATTAGGTCAAAATGATGTTATTTGGCCAAAATACATCTCTAAAAGGTATATTGATACTATAAAATGGAATATTATGTGTGCACGTACACAAGCCCTGAGTGACTCATTTTGGCATAATGACATTATTTTGACCTAAATTTACTGAGTTAGATGTGCCATGTCTTCTTTAAACATTACAAATTAACTTTTAAAGTTAACATTATTAAACTCAAACGGAAGGAGAGATGAAGAAAATAGGGATTTTAAGTTTTAGGGACTAAATTGATAAAAATTATCTCTAAGGGATTAAATTTATAGAAGATATATATATATATATATATATATATATATATATATATATATATATATATATATATATATATATTTCAAGTACCAAATCAAGGTTTTACTCTCAATCATATTTTCATCATTCCATTGCATTTATGCTTATGACCAATGTTTTAAAAAATTAAATCAAAAATTAAACCGGCAAAACTTTTGAATCATAATTTGATAAATTTAACTAGTTAAATTAGTCGTTGAAATGTGATTGAACTGTAATTGAACTAAATAATGTTTGAACTAAAGACAGTTAGTTCATGGTCGGACTAGCTCAACTAGCTAGTCTAGCTCGATTTTTAAAACATTAGTCATGACAGTTAGCGAACCCATTATAAATGTTTGGAGAATCAAGGTTGTTTTAATTAATTATGTAAATTAGTAATAACTTTTACCTATTTATTTTACTCCTTTTGTTTTATTTTTTTATAACTTGTTGTAAAAAAGATTCTTTTTTATGTGCTTTGTCCTTTTATTTCACATATTTTGTCTAGAATATTTGTTTTTCTTTATTTATTAATACTGCTTGTATACAGTTAGTTACTTTAATAATTAATGATTGCTACCCCAACTTAAGGGTAAAGACAAGTACACCATTACTTATCTCACTCACATTTCGCGCTTTATAGCCAAGTAATAAACTTCAAATTTTAGCTGATCCAAATAGAGTATTTATTTATTAACACTGAATTTATATTGACACATTTGAATTACCATAAGATACTACGGTTTTCTAATAATTCATGCAAATAGACAACAACAAAGTCGATACTAATTAAATGCTTAAAACTCCAAATTTATTTTGAAATCTCATTTTCAGGAGTTTATAACTGTAAATAACTCTTAATTCATGAGTTGTCGCAATAAAATTTCACGTAAAGGAATGTTTAATGGTGTCCACTGAGTTAGAAAACCTTGAGCCACACATTTCATTGTTGGCCGAGAGCGTGGACTGGAGTTTCAACATGCAAATACCACTAAATATGAACAATGAGAAATTTTTATTGAAACATGATGTATTATAATTAGGTGTATTAAATTATTTAAAATTTAATATTTTTATAAATTTTTATATTTTATAATTAATTTCATAATATTTATAAAAATATTAAATTTTAATTAATTTAATACATCTAATTAAATACACTATATTTAAATAAAAACTTCTCGTTTTTATCTAATAAAACTGGTAAATTTGGTTGCGCAAGTCGTTGGTCCAATATTTGATATAACATGATGTCATCATGAGTAGATGCTGATTGAAGTGACGATAGGATTTCTTTTGGGTGCCTTCCCACTAAAGTTTCAAGTGCCACTACCCCGAAGCTATAAACACATCACACTTTTCAGTCACAGCCATTGTATAAGGAATCTCTGCATTGAATCAAATGAACATAAGGAGGTCAATGGATGAAAAAAAAAGAGCAGAATTGGTTAAAATTCCAATGGATTAAATAAAATATACAATCAGTTTAGCCTCGGCATCACAAATTACTCCACCTGTCTGGCTGTCTCAGTATATGTGTTGGAACATGATGCACATTTTTAGATAATTCTATAATATTGGTTACAAAAGACAACAAATAGGCTGAAAGTTAACGCAACTTCTAAATATTCTAACTGGAGACATTTAGCATGTAATAGTGGCAGATGATGATGTTAGAGTTGGAAGCTAGTAGAAGCAATAAAATGCAAAAATTAATCTAGAATTCTTTAGAGGTGTGAAAAAGGAGGTGAACAAAGGCAACAAATAGTCTTGTAAGTTTTTTTAATTGAGGATGTGGTGGAGGGTGAGAGTAAAAAACTAAAATGACTCTAATGGGCCTTTAACCCATGTTTACAAGAGGAGAAGTAGAAAGAAAGGGAATGGGTTGAGAATAAATACATAGCAGTTAAGAATAAATGCAATAAATATATAACCTATGAAGAGGTTGCGTAACAACCATAAATGAATGTAGGAATAAATGATAATGATATACTACTAGAAGGTGGGTTATAAATGGGTAGGGAGCAGAGTGAAGAGGCAAGCCGAATTTTAGGGAGGAATTAGGAAGGGGTTGGGACATCTCTGTTCTTTGCAGGGCTCTCACTGTTTTCTTTAATTATCCATTTCTACAATTGTTGCTGAAGATTCTCTAATTGAAGAGGTCTTCCTCTGAGTTTAGGAGCTAGTCTCCAACAATTTTCTACCTATAATTTTCAATTCCTATCAGGTTTAAACTATGTTCCACTTTTCCAACCCACCGAACCATGTCAACTATTTCAACTATCAATAAACTTTCAATAAACCTTCATTCTCCTCTTAAAATTCTACAATTGGTATCAAAGTTACGTTCGATCATATATTAGATATATCTCAAAGTTCATTTATCCGCTGCACCAACTAAAGTCAAATCAATTAAACCAAGCTAGTCACCATAAAACCTAAAAATAAAAAAAGCCACAAAGGATTGCAAGATCTCAAGACTAACAAAATAGTCTGATATCAAAATCAAGGTCGTATAGACCAACAACTACAACAAGGTCTCAAAGGCCAACAAAAAAAACTGAGATTAACAACTACAAGACAAGAAAGAGTCCCTGTCAGAAGTGTTTAACAAGGTCAGCAAGGAAACTCGCAACTGTTATGGGTGGCAAAACTATTATCAAGGTACAAGCACTACTTTGAAGCTCTACAGCAATACCAACTAGGTTGTAGTGTAGGAAGAGATAGTTTTGCAAGAAAATCATCAAAATGTGCATCAAAGGAGAAGTGTTGGAACGTGATGCACATTTTTAGATAATTTTGTAATTTTGGTTACAAAAATCAACTAAAAGGCTGAAAGTTAAAGCAACTTGTAGACATTTTAAGTGAACACATCTAGCATGTAATAGTAGTAGATGACTTAAATAGTGGTCAGGGACAGATCCACATATATAATTGTGGGGACACATGTCTCTACTCACTTTAAGAAATTTTTTATTACCTACAATAGTTATTTGATATTTCTACTAATTTATATTTTTAATTGTGTCCCCATATGTTGTATAAGTAAATAAATTTTTTATAAGAAAAATTAAAATTCTTGTAATATTTTTTTAAGCTACATCCCATGTAATTAAATGTCAAGATGATTCTACATATATAAATAAAAAATATTTAATAGTATTGATAGTAAAAAGATTATTTACACCATAAAAAAAATAATTGTAAATTGATCTTTCATTATTGTGTATTAAAATAATTTTTTTATTTGAAATTTTTTTTATGCATATTTTTGTCCCCGGCCTAAATTTTCTGGGCAGATGATGGTCTTAGAGTTGGAAACTAGTAAAAGCAATAAAATGTAGAAAAATCTTGAATTCTTCAAAGGTATTAGAAGGACGGTAAACAAAGGCTATAAATAGCCTTGTAAGTGTTTTATCGAGGGTGTGGTGGAGGGCGAGAGTAAAAAACTAAAAATGACTCAAATTATATTCCACCCTTCCAACCCACGGAACCATGTCAACTACGTTAACTATCAATAAACTTTCATTTTCCTCCTAAAATCCTACAATATGTACTAAGTAAGCTTCGCATCGAATCAAATACACGCGAGGATGTAAAGGGAATAAGGAAAAGGATCAAAATGATTAAAATTGAAAGCCGCGAAGAATTTACGTGGCGCAATATATCCGCAAGTTCCAGCAACTTTAGTTATATTGGATGAGTCAAGACTGAGGAGTCGAGCTGTACCAAAGTCAGAAACACTAGGCTGCCACTCTGAGTTTAGTAATATATTGCTTGTTGTTATGTCTCTCTGCACAATTGGTGGGGTGTGCTCATGATGTAGATAGGACAGATCATGTGCAATGCCTTTAACAATGTTAACCCTCTTTCTCCAATCCAATTTTATAGCTTCAACATCGTCATACAAGACAGAAAGCAGGCTTCCTTTCTCCATGTATTGATAGATCAAAAACATGCATCTTTTGTGCAAACAGAACCCATAAAGCTTCACAATGTTATGATGCTTTATTTCTGAAAATACTC
Source organism: Ormosia emarginata (assembly GCA_029884605.1). Lineage (NCBI taxonomy): Eukaryota > Viridiplantae > Streptophyta > Magnoliopsida > Fabales > Fabaceae > Ormosia > Ormosia emarginata. Next base: position 15,851,865 of record JAQQTP010000090.1, read on the forward strand.
ACACTTCATTTCGAAAACTCCTGTCAAAATCTGGCTCATCAGCTTCAAAACAATGAAGTTTTTTCAACGCAACAACCTTGCCATTAGGTAGTTGTGCTTTGTAAACGCTCCCATATGCACCTGTTCCAATGGAGTATTTCAATTCAAAATCTTCTGTAACCTTAATGATGTCTTCATATGCCATGTTTCCATCATAATTCCATATACAGAACAAATCTCCATTCGTAGTTGTAGTTGGCTTAGGATGTATGTCCTTTGTTGCACCACGACGCAACTTCAGATAAAGTAGTAGTAGTAAGAAGGCCATGCTTAAAAGAATGAGGACCGAATGCATTATCACTATATGGTGCCTTAATTTGTTGCTTGTCTTGTTGCCAACTGAACAAGGTTGGAATCGGTAAACCGAAATGTTGTCACATATATCCTTGTTGCCGATTAGAGTAGAAGGAGGCAAACCATCTGGAATAGGACCCTTCAAATTATTGTATGAAAAGTCTAAATAAACAAATTTTCCTGTATTTGTTTATAAAGCTGTGAGAGAGCGGGGAATTGTTCCAGAGAGATTATTGTAGCTGATATCCAAACTGAATAAGTCGGGCAAATATCCAAGATGAGGTGGAATTTTACCACTAATGAGGTCATGACTGAGGTCGATAGTGGTCAGCTTTGCAAGGTTTTCAATTGACAATGGTATGTTCTTTTTGAAGTAGTTGTGATTGAGAAGCAACTCTCTTAAGTTGGTTAATTGATCCAAACAGGAAGGGAGGGAACCAATAAGCTGGTTAAAGCTCAGGTCAAAAAGTCTTAGATGTTTCGGATTTGATATTTTTGAAGGGATGTAACCGCTTAGCAGATTGTGGGAAATATCAAGCATCTGTAAGTTGGTGAGATTTGTAAGTGAAAGAGGCAACTCCCCACTCATTTGGTTACTAAAAAGACCTAAGTAAATGAGATTGGGTAATAGACCAAGAGTTGGTGGTATTGGCCCGTGATGTTGTTCACACGTAGATTTAATGCAACAAGATTTTCTAGGGTTTCCAACTCATGGGGAATTGAGCCTTTAATGTTGTTGAAAGAAATGTCTAGGCTCTATAATTTGCTCAAGTTTCCTATAGAAGGAGGTATCTCACCTTCAAGGTAATTTCAGGACAAGTCTAGGGAAATGAGTTTGGATAGTTTTCCTATTTCTGGTGGTATGGTCCCCATAAATCCCATACGAGTCAGACTAAGATTAGTTAAATTTGTGAACGCGGAGAGTTTGACGTTTGCAAATTGAATGCGAGCCCCTATGTCAGTTACTCCAGCTAGTTGAATATTTATGATCAAGGAAGCACGGACACGGACACGGCAAAATACTTGTCGTATTGGTGTCAGACACGTTTTCGACACCGGAGCGCCGACGACACAGTCGGATACGTGTTCGTACGGTGTCTGACCTCATTTTTTCAGTTTTCACGTTTCACCGCACTCTGACATGGCTCGGACATGGTCTGACACGAGTTCTGGTTCTGGTTCCCTCCAATGTTGGACTTTCAGTTTCGCTTGGATCGTCTGCGAGTTGGATTCTTTGACTCAATTTCGCTCTCTCTGTTTTGGACGATTGACTCAGTATCAGTTAGTAAAGAGAACTCAGCAGGATCTGCAAGCCTAAAACTTTTCTTTGGGTTCTCTCTCAACCCATAAATCAGAGCCTTTTCCTGTGATTCTCTGTGTGCTAGTGCTGTTTCTTCTTCTTTGCCTTCTGAAGAGGAATATGACAAGGAAATAGAGTCACTGTGGTCAGCGAGTGGTTCGGGCTTGCGAGGAAGGGGGAGGATGGCCAAGTGAGCCTTCATGTGCCCACCAAGTGGTCTACCATTGGCGAATGTCCAGGAGCAAAGCTTGCCTTTGTGCCTTTCCATTTTGCACTACAGAGCAAACCACAACCTAAGTAGAATTGTAGAAATGCTTTTATTTTGGGATGTTTAGGGAAATTAGGAACTTAAAAGGAGTAGGTAACAAGCATTCCTCCAATAATAAGACACAACCCAAATTTATCATTGGATGAGCCAGATTTAGAAGCCATATTATTTGCAGATGATGGACGTGAAGGAGAAGAGATTGATACTATTCATATAAATTAGTAGTATTTTCATTTACAGATTTGGAAGTCATATTTTTTTACTTTATGTTAAGGATTTGAGTTTTTATGTTAAGGATACATTTTTTTCATTATTATAACACATTTATTTTATATTTTATTATATAACGTGTCCTAATCATGTCGTATCTTATATTTTTTGAAATGTATCGTGTCGCCGTATCTGTGTCGTGTCGTATCCATGTCCCGTGTCGTGTCCGTGCTTCCTAGCTTATGATGCTTCCGGCATTGTTACAAGTTATACCATGCCACTTGCAACGAGTCGAGATGTTGTACTCGTAATCATCCCACAACCCACTACTGAGTATGGTATTTGCTTCCAGCTCTAACTCCCATGGTGCTGATGCAGCCCCTACCTCCAATTCAGTCCCCATAATCACAACAAAAATAAGAAGAAAAGCAGCCCATATTTCTAGCACATAGAAAGTACAAATAAAAGACTGCATCCTTTGTGGACGCATGATTTTTGTAGATTAATGCTTTTTTACGGATATACATCATAATGAAGAAACCGATCCATTATATAGTGTCATTAAGACATTAACCTATTCATGAGTCATGCTTCACTACAATAGGGTCAACTGAATTTTCTTCTATGAAAGCTGCATCCATATTAACTTTTGGAACAGTGTGGAGAAATTATTGGCCGTGGGTGGGTTGGTCTCAGACACCATAAAATTTTATTCAATGTTTTGGTAATCGAAGTGGCAGTATAATGTGGCTATATTCAACGTTTTTGTTGTGAACATGTTAATTAGATATGATTGAGATTTATCAAATATTTTTATCTATTAAAAATCTTAAGAGTGATAGAATCTATATTGATGATCTTTGATAAGAGCTTTAATAAGATTAATATGATAAAGTAAAAAATAATTTAAATTTTACAAACTTAGTTTATCAAAAACTCACTAAAAAGTAAATAAAGGTTTTTGATAAAAGTTTTTGGATTTTGAAGTTAAAAGTTTACAACAGTTGAAGGCAAAAGAAATGTTACGTACTTCAACAATTGCGAGATTGGTAGATATCTTACTTTTACATATGAGTACATATTTATAGGCATAAGAAATTTACTATTACAATTTAAAATCACCAAAGGTTAACAAAAGTCTTCATGCAATAAATGTTATTTTTGGCTTGCTTTTAACTTCAACATGAATTTGTCTTTCGTAGCTTTTTGACAAGGAGAACATGACATTTATTAGTTTGCTCACAATGTGCCAATATCTTCGATACTCCTCCTTGGCACTTTGGGAACAAGCACCAATTTTCCTTTGAAGTGGTTCAAATTTGTCCTAAGGCCAAGCTTTGGTTAACAAATCTACTAATTGATCTTCAAATGAACAATGGTTCAAAAATTGGATGGATTTTTGGCTTGTTCTTGTTTTTCTTCTATCTTAGTCCAATTTTTAAGTTTTATATGCAAGATTGGATGGAATTTTGGCTTTGCTATATTCTCATCCAACGGAACATTCTCTGATCGGAATTTGATTTAACTGTGAACACTAAATGAAAATGGAAATTATAAGGGACTAAATGAATAGGGACTAAATTAAAAATAAATATATATTATAAAGAGCAAAATTTAATTTTAACCTTTTACGTTTTATACCGAATAAAATGGAAATTACAAGATAATAAAGGAATTGCTAATTGTATTAAAATTCTCAAATAAAAGAATGTATGGAAGTTTTTCCAAATGGAAGAATGTACGCATGAAGGTTTTGAAGAGCTTCTGTATTCGATGTCACCTTAAATTTATAAATATCAAAATATCACCTATATAATTTAAGAGGTTGATTTATTTTAAATTGAAGCTTCAAAGAAATCAAATAATTTAGCGATCAGTCAATTAATGCTATTTACAAATATTAAAGTTTGTTCGTGGGATGCATCATACACAATGATAACCAATTTAATTATTATCTATCCATTATCTCTTACACCGAATGGATGATGAGTCAACTTCACTATGATTTGGAGCTTATGGTCTACATCGCAATTATCTAGGACTGCTTTATATAACCTTTCAAAAGTAAACTAATCGAAAATAATAGTTGTCTCAAAAGGATCGTTATCCTGAGAGTACTAGGGTTTTCTGACGGCTAGGATTCTCATGGAAGCATCGTCTAATTGATGTGGGCGTGTCTTCTCGTCACCTGGTGTAGAAGTGTTTGATAATGTTAATTTTAATTATATTTTCATATTTTTTTTAATAGAATTTATGTTATTTTTTTATTGAGCTTGATATATTATTTAGAGAATTTAATTATTAATTAATTTTAATAATTACAAGTTTGAATTGATGAGATTTTGGTCATGTATTTTGATAAAATATGAATTGATTATGTTTATGTTTATCCGTAACAAGTGTATCTTTAAAGGTTTATGAAATTTAAATTAAGGATATGAAAGACTTGGAAAACAAAGAAGATTACTTGGAGACCAAGAATGGGTAGTTATAAATAGAACCAATAACTTAAGTATGTCACATAGTGGAGAAGGGGCCGTAGCAGAGGAAAGAGATAGATCGAGCAACAGTGCAGCGCTGCAGAGAGAGAAAATGTTCAAAGGGGCTTTAATTCAGTTTCTTCTTTATAGATTTTCTTAATCTAAATTTCCTTTTTAACTTTTAAATCATTAACTGATATTATTTTGCTAGGGTTAAGATGTAGTCTAGTTACAAAAATACAATTTTCTTGATTCTTGTTATTTCATATTTTATTTTCCATGATTGACTATATATTATTGCTCTTAATGCTTTTGGATGCATCATCAATTAATTGTTTTGATGTTAATAATGAATCCTAGAGGTAATTTATGATATTTTCTTCTTATAATAAACATAATGAATTGAGCGAAAGTTAGAGATAGGTAAAAACGATTTTTGTGACCATGCTGGAAAACCATAGAACTTAATAAACTTTTATTTCTCTAATTGCACTAAGAGATTAGTCATGTTAGTGGGTAAAAGTAGTTTGACATAACTTGAGAAAGAGTGTTGAACAAAATAGGGATTTTGATCTTCAATCATGAAAATAAATTGGAATAGTAAGGACTAGAATCTGGAGCAACACGAACCACCAGGTAGGCACCCTAACATTACTATGCGCATGAAACAACCTATATGCAAGGCGTAACTCCCTCAACATAAATCAACCTTCATCATGTCCCACGTAAAGAGGGGAATCATTACAAGAAATAACGGTTTTCCATGATTCGAGGGGACAACATTCAATACGTATTGAGTACTCAGATATTTTATACCCTAAAATGCTCATATATAAAGGTACTCAACAAGAGGATAAATGTATAACCTAATTCCAAATCAGACATTACCTTTTGAGTGTTAGAGTGTCTTTTGTAGGTACCCACCCCTCGCTCCAATGTTGTTGGTGCTGCGCTACGGAGGAAACCACTGTCACTTACCTTCTCAAGTAAACCTCAGAACTCCATTTTGAACATTGGAAACGTTTATAGGAAATGATAAATTTCTACTCCCAACACCATCATCAACACTCCCGTTACCACCATCAACATGGTTAATACAAGGAGGAGACAAATCTCAACTAACCTAAATCATGCTTCTACTACATGCAACCCCCTGTTTGTAAATCGCTGTCCAACATCTGCTCCTGCTATTGAACCAATTCTGAGACCAATCGCAGCCTAACCGAAACCCAGACAAAACAGATAGGAGACTTCTTTCACAGGAGAGAATCTCTCTCTCCTCCCCAAAGAGTCCCAGCAAGGCAACATATCAGTCCGCAAAAGGCACCGTCTGAGGATGCTGGACAATGAGTGTCGGCACTATAATGCCTCAATGATCGGGTGGAGAGCAAAGCTCAGTCTCGCCCTATTGGAATCAACCATCAAGAGCTATCTAGAGCAGAGTTGCTCTATCTGGTTAGACTTCAATATGAGTGAATTTAGAGCCTGTACAAAAGGATTCATACCCTGTTAAGGAATGCTAACTAGGACTACGAAGATGAAAATCGACCCCTAAGAGGAAATTGGGAAAACAAAAGAGATTGACATCAGCACGACCGTTATCGGAAGAACTCAAGAATGGTGGATCTCGATCATAATGTTGAGCCAACCCCATCAAGGGAGCAAGAAAACAGAGTACGAAACAGGGTCTCACAAAATCAACCCTTTTTCTGACGGACTGATGGCCTACAAAATCCCTAAGCATTTTAAATATCTTACCAACAATGAAGCCTATGACGGGACCATGGACCCTCAAGAACACTTGGATGCATACACTTTTGCATTTTTGTTTGCTGGAAGCGATGACTCTCTCATGTGTCGTGCTTTCCGCCCCTCTTTAAAGAAAGTTGCCCTGAGATGATTCAACACCTTAGCTCCGAGGTCCGTGGATAACTGGGGGAGCCTGTCATATAGATTTTTGCTGCACTTCACCACCAGCAAAGTGTAGCCTAAGTCCATTTCATGCCTCTACTAGGCTAGGAAAGGAAAGAAAGAGTCTCTCCAAGACTTTATATCCCAGTTTAACAAGGAGATTGTAAATATGCGAGATTGGGATGAAAGGCTAGAACTTTTCTACATTAGAGAAGGGCTCTAACCAGGACAATTCTCCTATTCATTGGCAAAGAAGGAGACCAAGACTATGGACAAGTTTTGTGCCGTTGCCGATAAATACATCAATGCTAAAGATGTTCTCTAGGCTAGGAAGCATATAGAGAAAGAGGACACTAAACCGAAGTCTAGGGAGCAAGTAAATCAGCAAAGCTGAAATTCGAGGCCACCTGTCAAGGGGAAGTACGAAAACTACACTCCCCTCAATACACCTCAAGCATAGATTTACTAGGAGGTCATGAACACTGAGCTCTAGGACGTACAAAGACCTCCCATTTGAAGAAGTCGAGGGACAAGACTAAACACTGCGACTGGCACAACCCCTATGGTCACAACACAGAGGATTACACCAACCTCTAAGATGCCATCAAGTCTCTCATCTAGGATGGACATTTAGGCTAATATGTGATGAACCTGTAAAAACTCATGTTTTTTTATTGCAAAATCTTAGTTTTCACCATTTTTCAATCCCTTTTGATTGAACTTTATTCTTGAATTTTATCATGCTTTTGATATTTTAAACTTTGTTTCAATTACGTGTTTAATTTGTTTTCTTAGGTGGTTACACAAGGAAGAAGACTAAATGCTTGAACAAGGAGCAAAAAACATAAAGGAAGTTGTTGTTGTTGGGCAATTAAGCGCCTAACTTTTCACCACTTTATTGGTGGCTCACAAAAAAAGGATGTGCTGAGCTACTAAGCGCCCAAAAACTAAGTGCTCAAGCTTTCAAAACGTATTTTGACGCATTTTTTTGTTTATAAATAGGAAAAATGATGTTTTTAAGGAGACATTCAGAGAGAGAGAAGTGGAGGCACAAATCCTATTTTGACGTGGGAGCTCAACTTTTCCACTTATCTTCCATGGAGTTTATTGGAATTTCATCTTTGTTTTCTTCTTTCTCTATGTGTATCTAAACTTCTCTAGTTAAAGTGACGATGAATCTTGTTCTTGGATGATATAAATTCATTTTTGTGTTTAATCTAAGTTTCTATTTCATGATTTACATGTTTATCTCTACTCTTAATGCTTTTCTTGATTTGGCCATTCTTGGAATAGTTTTAGGGTTTATGTATGATCTAGAAAAATTATGCACAAACCTAAAACTTGTGATAAACACCTCAATTTATGCAATTTTTAGGAATAGACATTGTAGGTTGTGTAGTCTTACTCTTTATTCCCTAGTTTTTGATAAAGCCTTCTTTATTTAGGGTTATACTAAAGGATTGGTTAACTCAAAGTAGTGTGAAGAGGATTAATATATCAATGGATTGTATATTGATTAATTTTGGGAATTTGACCATGAGTCATGGAATATAACTTGGTTAAACTAATATTTGAATTTGCATCAAAATAGTTCAAGTGAAATCTGAACCTTAACACTTTGATATTATTATCTTTCATTCTTTGTCTAAACTTGGTTAACACTTTAAATTTAGATTTATTTTTAAGTGAATGTTATTTACAGTCCTATTAAATCTCAAATTTTTGATAGCCTAAATAATGTTAATTTGATGAATTTAGTACTTGACAACATAATCTCTGTGGGACAATACTCTTACTCATCATTTTATCACTTTTGTGATTTAGTATACTTGCTAATTGAATAACAAGTTTTTGGCGTCGTTGTCGGAGATTATTTATTTGTCAATATTAAAGAGTAGTTAGAAAGACACTAATTTAGGCATTTATTTTTCTTTGTTTATTTTGCTTTTTTTTATTATTTCTCTTTAATTCACTCCTGATTGTTTTGTTTATGCGAGGTACTGTAAATCTAGAAGCATTACTCTTTGATCCAGAAATTTAGAAAATAACATAGGCAACCAGAAAAGCAATAAAAGAGAGAAGAAGAATTGAAAGAGAAACAATGGCATAACCAAATGAAAAAAGAAGACACACTTTGGGAGATTATACAACTCTTGCTGTTGAAAGGTGTGCAACCGGTATAGTGCGACCTCCCATCCAAGCTAACAACTTTGAAATTAAATCAGCTATTCTACAACTGGTTCAACAAGATCAATTTGGAAGAAATCAGTCAGAGAATCCAAATTTGCACATCAACAGTTTCCTATAACTTTGTGATACCTTTAAGTTCAATGGAGCAAGTGATGATACTGTACGATTAAGGCTTTTCCCATTCTCTTTAAAGGATAAGGTTGAAGGTTAGTTACAAGCTCAACCTCAAGGAAGCATTACTACTTGGGATGATTAGTTTCTTACTCGGTATTTTCATTCATCAATGTTTATGAAGATAAGAAGTGAGATTACATGTTTCACTTAGAATTAGGAGAAATCTTTATATGAAGCTTGAGAAAGATACAAGGAATTGCTGAGAAGATGCCCTCATCATGCATTTGAAATATGGAAACAAGTCCAAATCTCTATAATGGTTTGAATCATTCCACCAAGACTATGGTTGATGCATCTGCAAGTGAGTTTCTCAACACCACAACTCCTAAAGAATCTCAACAATTGTTTGAAACTGTGGCTATAAATGAATATCAAATGCCTAGTGGAAGATTAATGATTAAGCAGGGAGTCATGGAGCTTGGGACTTTTGACGCCATACTTACCCAAAACAAGACTTTTTCACAACAAATAGCCAATCTTACAAAGCAAATTGACAATATACAAGTAAGTTCAGCCAATCATCAAGCTTTAACTTAAGATTTTTGTGGGGACAATCACACTAATGGTGAATTTGAGGCGAGGAATTCAGGTTTTTCTTCTCAAGAGCAAGTCAACTACATGGGCAATCCTCCAAGACCTCAAGGCAACCCATATTCAAACACTTATAATCTGGGGTAGAGGAATCATCTAAACTTTTCTTCGAATAATCAAGGGATGCAACAAAATGCTCAACAAGAGAAGACATATTCTCTAGAAAGTGCTCTTGAAAAACTCTATCAACAGACATCTTCCTTTGTACAATAAACTTCTAGTTTTATACAGGAAACAATGGTCAACTTCAAATCAAGAGGCATCTATTCAAAGTTTGGAAACCTAAATAGGTCAAATATCAAGATAACTTGCAAAGAGACCTCCACATAGCCTACCTAGTGACACTATGGTTAATCCAAAGGAGCATTGTAAGATGATCACTTTAAGAAATGACAAGACATTAGAAGGTACTTACATTAGAAGGATAAGTACCAAGCTCCTCAGGAATTGAGAAAGAGAAAAATAATGTTCCTAATGAATATATCTCAATCCAAGATGACAGTGAAGAAAAAGCTAAGGAAGAACAACCGAAGGCATAGAGAAAGAAAAAGGATCTTAAGCAAAACACAGTATATGAACCATCAACATACATTAAGATCCCATTCCTTCAGAGATTGAAGAAGCAAAGTCAAGAGAGGCAATTCTCTAAGTTTCTAGAAGTCTTCAAGAAACTGCAAATAAACATCACATTTACTGAAGCACTTGAACAAATGTCATCTTATGCTAAGTTCATGAAGGATTTATTATCAAAGAAGAGAAATCTCAAGGAAGATGAAACAGTGATGTTGACAGAAAAATGCAATGTTATAATTTAGAGGAATTTGCTACCTAAATTGAAAGATTAAGGTAGTTTTGCCATCCCTTGCACTATTAAGAAGCTGATTATTGGGAAGGCTCTATATGATCTTGGGGCAAGTATAAATCACATGCCAATATCTATGATATGCAAGTTAGGAATTAAAAAGGTAAAGGCAACAATGATCTCTCTTCAGCTAGCAGATCGATCTATTAGACACTCATATGGTATAGTTGAAGATGTGTTAGTGAAAGTGGATAAATTCACTTTTTCAGTTGATTTCGTGGTCCTGGATATTGAAGAAGATGCAAACATCCCCTCTTATTCTGGGCAGGCATTTCTTAGCAACTAGAAAAGCTTTAATTGATGTGCAGCAAGATGAGCTCATGTTGAATATGCAAGATGAGAAGATCACTTTCAGTGTCTTTGACGCAATGAAACATCCTATAAAGCAAGAACAATGTTTTAGGGTGGATATAATTGAATCTTTGGTTAATAACACATTTGAGCAGTGCTTCCCAACATCTCTACTCGAGTCAATGCTAGTTAACTCCAATGCCTCAATGGATGATGATGCAAAGGCAACATCAGAGATACTTGAGTGCATAGCTAGCATGGAGGCTTTGCCAACCCTTCCTCATTTAAACTTGAAGAAAGAAGAGTTGAAGAAAGAAGATGCAGTTAAAGAGGAGCCACTAAAGCTAGAATTAAAGTCGCTTTCCTCTAATCTCAAGTATGCTTTTCTTGCTGAGAACAACACTTTTCTAGTAATTGTGAATGTTGAGCTCAACAAAGTTGAAGAAGAGAAGTGTTTGAGAGTCTTGAGAGAACATAAATCAACTATTGGGTGGACTACTGAGCATCTTAAGGGCATTAGTTCCACGATTTGCATGCACAAGATCTTAATGGAAGATGACTTCAAGGTGGTGATTCAACTGCAAAGGAGACTGACGAGCGCCGAACTCAGTCAAAATTATAACCGAAGTTATTACCTAAGCTTGTAGCACAGTGACAACACCAGATCGTCTCCTCAAGGATCGTAAATGCAATTTGATCAAATCAAGTGAAAGTTAGCAAAAAGGGGGGTTTGATAGTTTAAGATCGCACTTAACAAAATTAAAGGAAGAAATAACAATTAAAAGAGCGATCAATTTAGAAACCTATCCAAGATTGGGTGGATTCAATCATAGACCCTTCATAGAACACAAGCGCAATTGAATTGTTAATTTGGATCTAACCGAGATCTCTGCATCAAATCCAGAATTCATACTAGACGATCGTCTAGAATTCAATTAACAAGTGATAAACACAAATCCATGCAATCGCACCATTCATGAAGATATATGTTAATTTCAAGTACCGAATTCAATTAACTTAGGCACAAATCAAGAACCTAACCTTTTCAATTTTCGTGATTAATTTAGATCAATCAGTTCTAAGTTTCATCACAAATCTCAATCTTCATTTATGTGATTAGTTTAGATCAATCAGTTCTAAGTTTCATCACAAATCTCAATCTTAAACCAAGATCAATAAGATCAACATAAATAGAATCACCATTCATGCATTCAAGATCAAGAAGAAGAAAAAAGAAGAAGAAAGGAGGAATTCAATTACAAATCAAATACAATACATAACCAAGGTCTCAAGAATCCAAACCACAATCTCTTCAAGAGTTCTAAATTGACCCAAAGTAGCTTAACCCTCCATTACCATGAAGGGGAGCATCAAAATATACAAAACTATGAGAAACTATGAAGAAGCAAGAAGAAACTTAGAGAGAAATGAAGGAGAATTACATGTTGTTCATGATAAATGGTACCTTTTATAGAAGTCTAAGGTAACAAAATGACAAAGGAAAGTGGGTGGATGAGTGGATGAGTGAGTGGAGTGTTTGAGTGGATGGATTAGTGGGTTGGTTTAGTGGATTGGTTTAGTGGATGAGTGAGTGGAATGGTTGAGTGGTTGAATTAGTGAAAAATGCCAAAGGACTTTTGGTGAGTGGGAAATTATGGACATGAATGGGTGAGTGGATGAATTAGTGGATGAATGGGTGGAGTGGTTAAGTGGTTGGATTAGTGTATGAGTGGATGAGTGGATGAGTGGATGAGTGGATGAGTGGATTAGTGGATGGATGAGTGGGTGGTTGAGGACGAAAATTTTGTGTCTGACTTGGAAGCCAAAAACGACCCACTATACTTCAGAACCACGAAAAGTGTTCTTCATGAAAGTTGTATATCCTTGTCTTGGCTATAAAATGGATAGTTGGTTCGTCCAAGTTGGCTTCCTTAAGCCCAAGATATGTCCCAAATACCGTAGGTTGCTCAAACCCAACTTCAGCTCCTCTGTTCCGACTTGCAAGCTCAAAATGACCTACTAGACTTCTTTTTCTCAAAATGTGTTCTTCATGAAAGTTGTTTATTTGGATCTTGACTATCCACTGTCCCAATTTCAGCCCATCTCCATTATTACATCTTGAGATATGATTTTATGAGTGCACACTGTTCGGATTCTACTGACAGAACTCGTATTCTGACTTTCATGTAAACTTAGGCCCCTTAGACATCTGAATCAGACTTCGAGCTCTTCATCAAAGTTGTAGAGCTTCCTCTTAGCTTTCCTACAAGGTAAAATTCATGTTCATCAGATATTAGGAACTCAAGTTATGGCCAAAATACAGAAATAGTGTCAAATCTCAATAATGCTGAAAATATTCAATTAGGACCAATTTGAGCTCAAACTCACAAAATCATACCAAACTCAATCAATTAAGAATATGGAGAGTGTAAATGACTAAACATAAGGGTTTCTTAATGAATAAAATATGTGATTATCAAATTCCCCACACTTAGCTTTTTGCACTCTGGGCAAGACTCAAGACCAAAACAAGGACATAAGAGATTAACAAAAATTTAAATTCCAACGACATTCAAGAACCCAAAATTTTACAATCAAGAAGAACAACCAAAGGTTCAAGGGATCAAAACATTCATGAGTTAACAATTCTCCACATCTCAAACCAACAAGCAAGGTATCTTCAACATGAATCGAGAATGATAGATCTTCACAAGATCCCCTCTCAATCTCTCAAGTGTTTAAAAGGTAGGTATTTCACTCAATTCAACCCATGAAAATTGCACTACCATAAGCTTGCTTATATTCTATTTCTCCACTACTCAAAACACATGCACACACAAATCATGAGGACTTTATTCAAGGTTGTAGTGAGGTCAAGATAACAGGAGAGGATAAAATGGATATGAGAAGATAAATACCAAAGAGAATAAAAGCAAATGAGAGCTGAGTTCAAATAACAAGCATAAAAGTTCATCCCAACTCTAATGTATATCCCTTTACATATTCATTTCCCAATCCTTTTCTTTTTTTTTTTTTAATATATATGAACATAACTATATACATACATTTTTTTTTAGGCACTCTTTCCTTTTTCAACAACCATTTTGTACACATACCCCCACACTTGTTCAAAAACTCATCCATTAACCAAGCTAATGTTCTTTTATTCCCTAAGGTAAAGTAAGAACACGATTTTTCATTTAAGACACATAATGAGCTAGAAACAAGGAATGGTCAAATAAGCTCAAAGGGGTTAAGTAAAGGAAAATATACAAGGTTGGCAGGAATCAGAGAATTTTCAAGAAGTCAAAAGAGTGCTTGATATCATATTGAAAACAAGGTTGGCTATTTGGTTAAACTAGCTAATTAAGAAAGAGGGCCTCAATCATGTTCATGCATGCAAGTGAAATGTAGCCTCAAAAAGAATCAAAGCAAGTTCTAGAGTGATCATTAACATGAGTGAAAATCACACAAGAAAGAAGAGAATGACATAAATGTTGAATCCATCCATTAGGCTCAAAATCTCACAAGGTATGCATCCATCAAACTCAATTCATCAATTCAATCATCCATCTCCAAGCATATCAGTTCAAGAAGGGAGAAAAGTTATTCAATCATGCAATAAACCCCTTTTTTTTATGTTTTTTTTTAACAACCAAAAGAAACATGCTAAAATCTCTCCCCCACACTTAATATAACATTGCCCTCAATGTGAAAGAGAGATATAGAAAAGAGCAACACAACCTGATAAGAAGTGATTCAACGCCAAGTAGAAAAGAAGCACACTGTCAGTTACGCATCAGACCCTGAAAAGAAATCAAACAAGAAAACATTAGTACTTCCACAATTTATTACTAATTAATTACTACCTAAAAAGAAACATGCTAAAATCTCTCCCCCACACTTAATATAAACATTGTCCTCAATGTGAAAGTGATAAATAAAACAGAAAGAAAAGAGCAACACAACCTTCCGATGAAGGGCGAGATAATGGCAAGTAAAAGATGCGTAAGAATCAAAGTCGCAATGAGAACCGAAAACTCACAAAACAAATGAGTAAAATGTAAAACCAAAATAACATGACTGGAATAATATAAAATTAAAGAGGAAATGCGGGTCTTTTAGAGTCAGATTCCCAAGACTGTAACACTACTGTTCATTTCTGAAGAGATTCCACAATTAAGAAGTTCATGATGTACCAGGCCACAAGAATGCGTCTCAAGAGTCTATAAGGTATAACTTACTGACTCCTTACTTAGCCATTTAAAGTGAAGTTTGTTTTTATCTTCTCAGATTGCGAAAACCATCCCCAAAGATCTTGAAAACAAATCTAGTTGGGTTGCCTCCCAATAAGCGCTTGTTTAACGTCATTAGCTCGACGTTGGGACACTTCTTAGTGATCTTTATAATGTGGATGGTAAAAACCCATCACTTTCACTTCCACATTTTTTGACTTGAGATGGTGTCCATTGGTCTTATTAAGTGAGGTTGGTGAAAAGACTCCACCAGGATCCCATTGGTTGAAACGTGATGACCAAGTTATGGTTGACACAACATGATAGCTTTCACTAGGGTCCCATTGGTTGAAGTGTAATGACCAAGTTAAGCTTGAAGCATGAGGGCTCCCATTGGGGTCCCATTGGTCTTTCTTAATTTCCTTGACTTCACCAATGGCATGCAATACGTGTAATTTAGCAATTCTGCTTTCATTGATTATATTGGACCATGGCCTAAAAACAAAACCACTTCAGTAGTTACTGTCATATGCTGTCTTTCCTCCTTCTTTGAAAATTCCTCAATGGCCTTCAACTCCACCTCCCTATGTGTTTGATTAGATTCTTCGCATTGTTGATAGACCCTTTAATATCATTAGATTTGCGTAAAGAATCATCAGCTTTCAAATATGCAGAAATCTCAACACACATAACACATTTTATATCACCGTCACAATCAGTACATGAGTTGCAATTGATAGAATCATTAAAATCAATAAAATTAGGAAATTCAGCACACAACTCATCATGAGTTTCCTCAACTAAATCTGCAGGTAAATCAATATGACAATTAGAATGCAGGGAGTTGGGAATTGTTTGGGAAGAGAGTTGGTCTGACTCTTGACTTCTCAGTTCATTAATAGTGGTTGTCATCTGCTCAATTTGGGTTGTTAAATCTTGAATAGTGGCAGTGAAATTCTGCTGGAACTCAATTTGAGTTTTTATCAAGTCCTCCCATGAAGGCTCAAGTTTTGTGGTTGATGGACTTGTTATCTGCTGGAATGGCTGCTCATATTGTAGTGATGCCGTATTGCCATATCCCAGATTCGGATAGTATTCCCAGCTAGGGTTGTATGTGTTGAAGAATGGGTCATAACTCTGTTGTTGCTGCTGGAACTGTGGTTCATCGGGAAAATAACCAATTGCTGCAACAAATTGATCTGGAAAAGCAGAACTACCATACTGATGTGTAGGGCATGCATATGTGGGGTGAGATGAACAAAAACAAATGTTACACACAAGTGTAGCTTTCCCGCAGGTAATTGTTGTCTCACTACTATATGTCTTACCAAAGAAGTCAACTCCTCAAGTTTTGACTCCATTATGCATGGTCCATTGTTAGAAAAGTTAATAAAAAGCAAAGGTTAGTAAAAACACTTAAAATGAAAAGATTACACTTACTAATCCCCGGCAACGGCGCCAAAATTTTGACGAGCGCCGAACTCAGTCAAAATTATAACCGAAGTTATTACCTAAGCTTGTAGCACAGTGACAACACCAGATCGTCTCCTCAAGGATCGTAAATGCAATTTGATCAAATTAAGTGAAAGTTAGCAAAAAGGGGGGTTTGACAGTTTAAGATCGCACTTAACAAAATTAAAGGAAGAAATAACAATTAAAGAGCAGTCAATTTAGAAACCTATCCAAGATTGGGTGGATTCAATCATAGACCCTTCATAGAACACTTGAAGCGCAATTGAATTGTTAATTTGGATCTAACCGAGATCTCTGCATCAAATCCAGAATTCATACTAGACGATCGTCTAGAATTCAATTAACAAGTGATAAACACAAATCCGCAATCGCACCATTCATGAAGATATATGTTAATTTCAAGTACCGAATTCAATTAACTTAGGCACAAATCAGTAACCTAACCTTTTCAATTCTGTGATTAATTTAGATCAATCAGTTCTAAGTTTCATCACAAATCTCAATCTTCATTTATGTGATTAGTTTAGATCAATCAGTTCTAAGTTTCATCACAAATCTCAATCTTAAACCAAGATCAATAAGATCAACATAAATAGAATCACCATTCATGCATTCAAGATCAAGAAGAAGAAAAAGAAGAAGAAAGGAGGAATTCAATTACAAATCAAATACAATACATAACCAAGGTCTCAAGAATCCAAACCACAATCTCTTCAAGAGTTCTAAATTGACCCAAAGTAGCTTAGCCCTCCATTACCATGAAGGGGAGCATCAAAATATACAAAACTATGAGAAACTATGAAGAAGCAAGAAGAAACTTAGAGAGAAATGAAGGAGAATTACATGTTGTTCATGATAAATGGTGTCTTTTATAGAAGTCTAAGGTAACAAAATGACAAAGGGAAGTGGGTGGATGAGTGGATGAGTGAGTGGAGTGTTTGAGTGGATGGATTAGTGGGTTGGTTTAGTGGATTGGTTTAGTGGATGAGTGAGTGGAATGGTTGAGTGGTTGAATTAGTGAAAAATGCCAAAGGACTTTTGGTGAGTGGGAAATTAAGGACATGAATGGGTGAGTGGATGGATTAGTGGATGGATTAGTGGATGAATGGGTGAAGTGGTTTAGTGGTTGGATTAGTGTATGAGTGGATGAGTGGGTGAGTTAGTGGATGAGTGGATGAGTGGATTAGTGGATGGATGAGTGGGTGGTTGAGGACGAAAATTTCGTGTCTGACTTAGAAGCCAAAAACGACCCACTATACTTCAGAACCACGAAAAGTGTTCTTCATGGAAGTTGTATATCCTTGTCTTGGCTATAAAATGGATAGCTGGTTCATCCAATTTGGCTTCCTTAAGCTCAAGATATGTCCCAAATACCGTAGGTTACTCAAACCCAACTTCAGCTCCTCTGTTCCGACTTGCAAGCTCAAAATGACCTACTAGACTTCTTTTTCTCAAAATGTGTTCTTCATGAAAGTTGTTTATTTGGATCTTGACTATCCACTGTCCCAATTTCAGCCCATCTCCATTATTACATCTTGAGATATGATTTTATGAGTGCACACTGTTCGGATTCTACTGACAGAACCCGTATTCTGACTTTCATGTAAACTTAGGTCCCTTAGACATCTGAATCGGACTTCGAGCTCTTCATCAAAGTTGTAGAGCTTCCTCTTAACTTTCCTACAAGGTAAAATTCATGTTCATCAGATATTAGGAACTCAAGTTATGGCCAAAATACAGAAACAATGTCAAATCTCAATAATGCTGAAAATATTCAATTAGGACCAATTTGAGCTCAAACTCACAAAATCATACCAAACTCAATCAATTAAGAATATGGAGAGTGTAAATGACTAAACATAAGGGTTTCTTAATGAATAAAATATGTGATTATCAGAGATTAAATGATGAAACTGTAAAAACTCATGTTTTTCTATTTCAAAATCTTAGTTTTTACCTTTTCTAATCCCTTTTGATTGAACTTTATTCTCAAATTTTGTTATGTTTGTATTATTTTAAACTTTGTTCGCATTACGTGTTTTATTTGTTTTTGTTAGGTGTTTACACAGAAGAAGATTGGATGCTTGAACTAGGAGCGAAAATGGTCATAAATGAAGTTGTTGATGTTAGGCACTTAAGCACTCAACTTTCCAGCACTTAAGCGCCTAAGCACAGAGAGGGAAATGTTGCGCACCTAAGCATCCAAAAACTGAGTGCTTAAGCACTTAATATGTTTAATGATGTGTTTTGTTGTCTATAAATAGAAGAACGTGATGTTTTTGGGCAGATATTCAGAGAGAGAAGTGAAAGCACAAACCCTAATTTGGAGTAAGAGCATCCAGGCTTGAAGATTGGGAATTTTCTTCAACTTTCCGTCTATCTTTCATGGAGTTTGTTGGAATTTCTTCTTTATTTTCATCTTTCTCCATGTGTAGCTAAACTTCTCTAGTTAGGGTAATGATGGATCTTGTTCTTGGATGATGTAAACACATTTTTGTGTTTAATCTAAGTTTCTATTTCATGATTTACGTGTTTATATGTTCTCTTAATACTTTTCTTGATTTGGCCAATTTGGGAATGATTTTAGGGTTTATGTATGATTTAGGAAAATTGTACATATACCTAGAACTTGTGATAAACACCTCAATTTCTGCAATCGCTAGGAATAAACGTTGTAGGTTGTGTGATCTTGCTTTTTATTCTCTCATTTTTATAAAGCCTTCTCTATTTGGGGGTTATACTAAGGGATTGGTTAACTCAAAGTAGTGTGAAAATGGTTAATATACTAAGAAATTAGATATTGATTAATTTTGAGAATTTGATCATGAATCATGGAATAGAACTTAGCTAAACAAATCTTTAAATTTGCAACAAAAGAGTTCAAGTGAAATCTGAACCCTAACACTTTGAGATCATTGTCTTTCATCCTTTTCCTTATTGATTAATTTTACTTTTATTAATTTTGAATATTTTCTTGTTTATGTTTTCTTTTATTTACATTATTATCAATTCTCATATTTCGATAATCTAAATAGTGTTGATTTAACGAATATAGTAATTGACAAAATAATCTTTGTGGAACGATACTCTTTCTCATTATTTATTACTTTTGCGCTTTGGTACACTTGCTAATAGTGCAACAAGTTTTTGGCACTGTTGTAAGAGATTATTTGTGGTCAATATTAAAGAGTAGTTTGAAAGACACAAATTTAGGAATTTATTTTTTCTTGTTTAATTTTATTTTTCTTTATTTAATTTTCTTTTTAATTTATTGTTTTTTAATTCACTCTTGTTTGCTTTGATTATACAAGGTACAATAAATCTGGAAGCATTACTCTTTGATCCGAAAATTGAGAAAGCATAAAGGACAAACAAAAAAGCAGTAAGAGAGAGAAAAATAATTGAAAAAGAAAAAATGGCTAAAACAAATGAAGAAAGAAGACGAACTTTAGAAGATTATGCCATTACTGTTGTTGAAAGGGTCGCAACTAGTATAGTGCGACCTGCCATCCAAGCTAATAATATTGAAATTAAACTAGCTCTTCTACAAGTGGTTTAGCAAAATCAATTTGTGGGTAATCAGTTAGAAGATCCCAATTTGCACATAAACAACTTCTTACAGCTTTGTGACATCATCAAATTCAACAGAGTATGTGATGATGCTATGCAACTAAGGCTTTTCCCATTCTCTCTAAGGGATAAAGCTAAGAGCTAGTTACAAGCTCAACCTCAAGGAAGCATTACTACTTGGGATAATTTAGTTAGCAAGTTCCTCATTCGATATTTTCCTCCGTCAATATTTGTGAAGATGAGGAGTGAAATCATATATTTCACTCAGAATCAGGGGGAATCTTTATATGAAACTTGGGAGAGATATAAGGAGTTATTGAAAATATGTCCTCATCACATATTTGAAATTTGGTAGCAAGTCCAGATCTTTTATAATGGTTTGAATCATTCCACCAGGGCTATGGTTAGTGCATCTACAAGTGGGTCTCTCAACACCAAAACCCTTGAAGAGGCTGAAGAATTATTTGGAACCATGACTACGAATGAATATCAAATTCCTAGTGAAAGATCAATGGTTAAACAAGGAGTTATGGAGCTTGGTACCTTTGATGTCATACTTGCGCAAAATAAGACTCTTTCATAACTAATCACTAATCTCACCAAGCAAATTGGGAACATGCAAGTAAGCTCAATCAACCATCAAGCTCTAACTTGGGATTTCTTTGGGGACAATCATGTCAATAGTGAATACGAGGCAAGCACTTCATGTTTCATTTCTCAAGAGCAAGTCAACTACATTGGTAATCCTTCAAGACTCCAAGGTAACCCATACTAAAACACGTATAATATAGAGTGGAGGAATCATCCTAACTTTTTTTGGAATAATCAAGGGATGGAACAAGTTGCTCAACAAGAGAAGAAATCTCCTCTAGAGATTTCTCTTGAAAAACTCTCTCAACAAACATCTTCCTTTGTGCAATAAACTTCCAGTTTCATGCAGGAAACAAGGGCTAACTTTAAAAATCAAGAGACATCTATTCAAAATCTGGAAACACCAATGGGGTAGATAGCAAGACAGCTCGTAGAGAGACCTCCAGGTAGCCTACCTAATGATACCATGGTTAATTTGAAAGAGCAGTGCATGACAATCTCCTTGAGGAGTGGCAGAGTTGTTAGCTCTAAACCAAAAGAAGACGATGCCAAGGAAGTAGCTAATCCTCCAAGACAGGACCAAGAGAAAGATGCACTAAAAGCAAAAGTCTCTACTGAAAACAAATTGAAGGGAGGAAGGAGTAAGAAGAAGGATCTAGATTGGGACAAACCCCGTGAGTTATCTCCCTATGTTAAAATCCTATTTCCTCAGAGGTTGAAGAAGGAGAATCAAGAGCGGCAA
Source organism: Ormosia emarginata (assembly GCA_029884605.1). NCBI lineage: Eukaryota > Viridiplantae > Streptophyta > Magnoliopsida > Fabales > Fabaceae > Ormosia > Ormosia emarginata. The sequence goes on from JAQQTP010000090.1 coordinate 15,873,086, forward strand.
TTCTCCAAGTTTCTATATGTGTTCAAGAAACTGCAGATAAACATTCCTTTTGCTGAAACACTTGAACAAATGCCATGTTATACTAAGTTCATGAAAAAAATTGTTATCTAAGAAGGGAAAGTTGGAGGACGGCGTCACTGTGGCACTTATTGAAGAGTGTAGTGTTGTTTGACAAAAGAAGTTTCCATTGAAGCTCAAGGACCTCAGTAGTTTCACCATTCCCTATGAGATTGGTTCAAAATTTTCAGGAAAAGCACTTTGTGATTTGTAAGTGATGAACCTGCAAAAATTCATATTTTTACGATTCATTATTTTGGGTTTTTAATTCTCTTTAATTTTTTAATTGGGTTTGTTATTGAGTTTTGTTATATTTTTATTATTTTAAATTATGTTTTAATTATATGTTTTTTTTATGTATTTTTGTAGGTAATTGCATATGGAAATAATAAACTTTGGAAGAAGCAAGAAAAGAAGGAGAAAATTCACTTCAAAAGCCTAGCACTTGAGTGTTGGGCCTTCAGCACTTGAGCGCGCAACGCACGCAAGAGATTCCCTTTTAATGGGCCAGGGCTTAAGCGTTGGAAACCTAGCGCTTGAGTGCTGAACGCGTAACAGAACACGTTAATTCTTTATAAATACAAAAGTTATGCTAAATTGAATATACGCTTGGACAGAAGACAACAGCCGTCAAGAGGCACAAACCCTATTAGGGTGTGGGCACAATTAGGCTTGAAGATTAGAAATTTTCTTCAACCTTTCCACCTTTCTACAATGGAGTTTGTCATATTCTTCCCTTTGTGTTCTTCTTTTTCCATGTGTAACTAAACCTCTTTTGTTAGGGGGATGTTGTATCTTGATACTTTGATAATGTAATTTCTTTTATGGGTTTAATTTATGTTTCTATTTCATGATTTATATGTTTATCTATATTCTTAATGATTTTCTAAACCTGAACAATTTGGGAATGATATTTTGGGTTGATGTATAATTTGGAAAAATTTGCATGAACCTAAAACATGTGATAAATAACATAATTTCTGCAATCGCTAGGAATAGACGTTGTGGGTTATGTGGTCTTTTCTTTAATTTCCTCGTTCTTGATAATGCCTTTTTATTTGGGGTTAGACTAAGGGATTACTTAATTCCAAACATTGTAAGAGGATTTATATACCAAGAGATTAGCTATTAACTAATTTTGAGAATTGACCATAAATCATTGAAATAGAACATAGTTAAACCAATATTTAAATGTGCATTTAAAGAGTTCAAATGAAATCTGAACCCTAACACTTTTCTATAATTGTTTTCAATCCTTGCTTATTTTAATTGTTTTCCTTTAATTGTTTTATTCTTACTTTTGTCAACTCTCTCCTTTTGTGAAGTCTAAATAGTGTTAGTTTAACGAAATTGATAATTGGCAATATAATCCTCGTGGGACGATACTATTTTCATTACTTTATTACTTATTGCGATTTGGTGCACTTTTTGATTTACACATCAAGTGTTTGGCGCCATTGCTGGGGATTATTAATTGTCAATATTAAGTAATAGTTAAAATAACACTAATTTAGACATTATTTTTCTTTGTTTTTAATTTTAGTTGTTTAAATTTAAATTTAATTTGTTTTATTTTATTTTATTTTAATTTTAGATTATTTATTTTTTTGTCTTAATTGATTTCTATTTCTCTTAATTTAATTTTCTTTTATTTTGATTCTTTTTATTAATTTTAGATTTTCTTAATTACTTATTTTTATTCTTATTTTCATTTTAGTTTATTTTTATTTTCTTTTCTTTACTTCACGCTGGTGTGCCTGTCTGTTTGTTTATGCAAGGTTCTTTGGAATCAGAAGTATTACTTTTTGATCCAGAGATAATAAGGACAGAAAGAGCAATCAGAAAGGCAATCAAGGAAGTGAAGAGAATTGAAGAATCAAAGATGGCTGAGATTAATAATGCACAGAGAAGACGCACCATGGCTGACTATGCTACTCCATATTCTGAAAGTGTCGCAACCAGTATTGTGCGACCTACCATCCAAGCAAACAACTTTGAGATTAAACCAGCACTTCTACAACTGGTGTAATAGAATTAGTTTGGGGAGGTCAAGTAGAAGATCCTAATTTGCATATTGTCAATTTCTTGCAGCTCTGTGATACTATTAAGTATAATGGAGCCAGTGATGATGTCATCCGATTACGATTTTTCCCATTTTCTTTGAAGGATAAGGCTAAGAGCTGGCTACAAGCCCAACCTCAAGGAAGTATATCCACTTGAGATGATATGGCCAGTAAATTCCTCACTCGGCATTTCCCTCCATCGATGTTTGTGAAGATAAGGAGTGAGATTACTTGCTTCACTCAAAACTAAGTTGAATCTCTTTATGAAGCATGGGAAAGATTCAAGGAACTGCTTAGAAAATGTCCTTATCATGTTTTCAAGGTTTGGCAACAGGTACAAATCTTTTACAATGGGTTGACTTATTCTACTAGAGCAATGGTCGATACATCTGTAGGTGGGTCCATAAACACAAAAACTCCAGAGAAGGCCCAAGAATTATTTGAGACAATGGCTACTAATGAGTATCGGGTTCCTAGCAGAAAATCTACAACCAAACAAGAAATATTGGAGCTGGGCGTTGTTGATACGATACTTGCACAGAACAAAACTATGATGCAACACATTGTTAACCTCATTAAGCAGGTTGGCACTTTGCAGGTAAATTCAGTAAATCACCAAGGTCTGACTTGCAATTTCTGTGGAGGCAACCATGTCAATGGTTAATGTGAGACAGGGAATTCATGTGTTATTGCTCCAAAGCAGGTGAACTATATGGGAAACCCTTCAAAACCTCAAGGTAATCCTTACTCTAATACTTACAATCTAGGCTGGAGGGATTATCCCAATTTCTCTTGGAAGAATCAAGCAGTTCCATTGAATGCTCAGCCCGAACAGAAGTCTCCTCTTGAGATTGCAATGGAGAAACTTTCTCTACAGACCTCTGTTTTGGTGCAACAGACTTCAACTTTCATGGAGGAGTCAAGAACCAATTGCAAGAATCATGAAGCTGCTATCAGAAGTATTGAGAATCAAATGGGATAAATAGCAAAACAACTCTCTGAGAGACCTCTAGGCATCTTTCCCAGTGATACAATGGTCAATTCTAAGGAGCAATGTATGGCAATATCTTTGAGGAGTGAAAAAGTTATTAATGCTTAACTGAGAGAAGATGAAGCTAAGGAAGTACCTACTTCAAGTTATAATCAAGAAAAAAAATGCTCTAGAGGAAAAGATTTTTATTAAAGCTAAGGAGGAACAGTTGAAAGTACGAAGAAAGAAGAAAAATACAGATTTGGGTAAATCATTGGACCCCTCATTGTACTCTAGGCTTCCATTTTCTCATAGACTGAAGAAGGAAACTCAGGAGAAGCAAGATAGACAATTTTTGAAGTTCTTGGATGTCTTCAAAAAATTGCACATAAATATTCCTTTTGTTGAAGCTCTTGAAGAAATGTCATCATATGTTAAGTTCATGAAAGAACTCTTATCCAGAAAGAGGAAGTTTGAAGATGGTATCACTATGACATATACTGAAGAGTGCAGCGCTATTTTAAAGAAGAAGTTGCCACCAAAGCTCAAGGATCCCAATAGTTTCACCATTCCCTGTGAGATTGGCTCACAATTTGCAGGAAAAGTACTGTGTGATTTGGGAGCTAGTGTCAACTTGATGCCATTGTCTATCTATGAGAAATTAGGTTTGGGAGATCCAAAACTCACTTTCACTATGTTGCAACTTGCTGATAGATCCTATTTATATCCTTGGGGTGTGGTTGAAGATGTGCTTGTAAAGGTGGATAAATTCATTTTCCCCATGGATTTCTTCATTATAGATGTGGACGAGGATGCTGACATTCTTCTTATTTTTAGAAGACCATTCCTAGTAACTTCAGGAGCATTAATTGATATGCCTAAATGAGAGCTTATTTTGAGGGTGGATGGAGATCAAGTGATTATCAATGTCTTTGATAAGTCTTCACCAACATCAGATCTTTATACTCCCATTAATTACATTCAAGATAAGTCTCAAAAGGAGTTGACTAGTAAGAACTCTTCACCATTGATTAATGCTAACTCTTCCACTTTCAAGATGGTTGATGAAAAGGAGAAAGATCCTCCTATCTTAAAGATTGCTAGAATAGCAAAAGATCCTCCCGTTTCCATTGATTCATTGCAGACAAGACCATTAAGCTCGGGTTAAGTTCAAAACGCTTTTGGAGGTAATTCTAAGGCCATTGACTGAGTATGAAGGCGAAGATTTGACAAAAGAAATGCATCATCTTACTTCTCTTGCTTCAAACCACCATAAATAAAAGGCAACATCGAGCTAATGACGTTAAACAATCGCTTTTTGGGAGGTAACCCAAATTTTCTCTATTTTTCTCTTTTATTTGTATTTTGTTCTTAATTTCTTATTATTTTTATTTATTTTTTATTTATTTATTGACATTTTTTTATTTTTGTTTTAAAGGTAATGTTGAGTCCGTTTAGGTGCCTCCCTGAGTTCGGAGCCTTTGTAGGGGGATGTATATAGTTGTCGGCGGCCAAAAAGAGTTTTTCTTCTCCTTTCTTTCATATGTATATATAAAATTTTGTCATCATCACCCATTTTGTATTTTGAGTCATTATGTGCATGCCAGTTTGTTGAATTGAATATCCAATAATTGCTTGAATTGTGAATTGATTTATTTTCTTGGGATATCACAAAAGAATCCATGAGTTATGTTTATCTCTATTGTTTCATTTATGTATGGATGTTCTTCCCATCTTTATGTTTGATAGATCTTTGCAATTTAAATGCATGTCAAGCTTAGAGAAAGTTTATGAGAATGCATTTGTGTATAGATGATTTGCATCTAGAAGTTGTTTGATTCCCCTTGAGGTGAAATCCTAGGCAGTGCATTATTAAGGAAATGATAAGGGCATTCTTTGGACCATTTGAGCCATGTAAGTCAACATGTATACATAGTATATCCTTAGGTCCCTTTTGCAGCCTTGTTTATGTTTGGCTTTTATTTCCTTTCTTTTACCCACATTTTCCTTTTCCCATACTCGTAAAAAAAAATTTCCTTTCTTACACACCATTTGTTGAGTACATGTCTTGTATTATTTTATTATTCAAGCCTTTGTTATTTTTGTGTGCATGAAATATTTCAAGAGCTGAAAAAAGAAAGAAAGAAAGAAAGAAAAGAAATGGAAGAAAAAGTCAAAAAGAGAAAGTCCACCCAAAGTTTTGTAAAGAAATAAGTTTGGGGGTGGAAGTTGTTGAAAGAAAGAAAGAAAAAATATGCAAATAAAGCTATGGATTTTTATGTTCTATGTTGCACTTGTTCTTAATTTTGAGGCTTGGATTGTGGAATGTGCATGATGTGCACCTTAACTTTTGTTTTATTTATCCTAGCACTTCTTTCTTAACCCTCACCATTGGCCTTACATTACAAGCTTTTAAAGTCCTTTTTTATTCTTGGTTATGTGTTGTTTACATTAGTGGAGAGAGAGCTGAAGAACAACTCTATAGATGTGGGTTTGATGTGCATTTGTATTTTTATAAACTTATCCGAACTTATACTTTATGAGTAGATTTGGTCTTTCATTCATGTTTTTAGGAAGTCATTTTTGCATAAGAGTTGCATGTGAGAGATGATGTGATAAATGGATTGTTCATGTGTGATACTTTGAAATTAGATTGTGAAACTGTTTCTAAGGATATGAATGATTTTCAATACCCGGTATTGCCATGTTTGATTCTATGTGTTTTGAGTCTTTTTGTTTTGTTTTGTTTTGTTTTTATTTTTTTTGCTTGAGGATAAGCAAAAGCTTAAGCTAGGGGGAATGATGAACCTACAAAATTTATATTTTTACGATTCATTATTTTGAATTTTTCATTCTCTTTAATCTTTTTAATTGGGTTTGTTCTTGAGTTTTGTTATATTTTTAGTATTTTAAATTGTGTTTAATTATGTGTTTTTTTTATGTATTTTTATAGGTAATTGCATGTGGGAAGAATAAACATTGGAAAAAGCAAGAAAAGAAGTAGAAAATATAATTCAAAAGCCCAGCGCTCAAGCATTGGGCCTTCAGCGCTTGAGCGCGTAACGCGCGCAGGAGATTCCTTTTTAATGGGCTAGCGCTTAAGTGTTGGAAACCTAGCGCTTGAGCGCTGAACGCGTAACAGAGCACGTTAATTCTTTATAAATACAAAAGTTACGCCAAATTGAACACACGCTTGGACAGAACGCACAGCCGTCAAGAGGCACAAACCCTATTATGGTGTGGGCGCAATTAGGCTTGAAGATTAAGAATTTTCTTCAACCTTTCCACCTTTCTACAATGGAGCTTGTCATATTCTTCCCTTTGTGTTCTTTTTTTTTCATATGTAACTAAACCTCTTTTGTTAGGGGGATGATAGATCTTGATATTTTGATAATGTAACTTCTTTTATGGGTTTAATTTATATTTCTATTTCATGATTTACTTGTTTATCTCTATTCTTAATGCTTTTCTAAACCTGATCAATTTGGGAATGATCTTTTGGGTTAATGTATAATTTGGAAAAATTTGCATGAACGTAGAACATGTAATAAACACCATAATTTCTACAATCGCTAGGAATAGACGTTGTGGATTATGTGGTCTTTTCTTTAATTCTCTCGTTTTTTATAATGTCTTTCTATTTGGAGTTAGACTAAGGGATTAGTTAATTCCAAACAGTGTAAGAGGATTGATATACCAAGGGATTGGGTATTAATTAATTTTGGGAATTAATCATAAATCATTGAAATAGAACATAGTTAAACTAATATTTGAATGTGTATTTAAAGAGTTCAAATGAAGTTTGGACCCTAACATTTTTCTATCATTGTTTTCAATCCTTGCTTACTTTAATTGTTTTATTCTTACTTTTGTCAACTTTCTCCTTTTGTGAAGTCTAAATAATGTTAATTTAACGAAATTAGTAATTGACAATATAATTCTCGTGGGACGATACTTTTTTCACTACTTTATTACTTGTTGCGATTCGGTAGACTTGCTGATTTACACATCAGGGAGCTAGTGTCAACTTGATGCCATTGTTTATCTATGAAAAATTAGGTTTGAAAGATCCAAAACCCATCTTCACTATGTTGCAACTTGCTAATAGATCATATTTATATTCTCGGGGTGTGATCGAAGACATGCTTGTAAAGGTGAATAAATTCATTTTTCCCATGGACTTATTCATTGTAGACGTGGAAGAAGATTAGCATATTCTATTGATCTTTGGGAGGCCGTTTTTATCAACATCCGGAGCTTTGATTGAGGTACCTAGAGGCGAACTCATTTTAAGGGTGGATGGAGATTAAGTGACTATCAATGTCTTTGATAAGTTTGCACCAACATCAGATCCTTATGCACTCATTAATTGCATTGAAGATAAGTCTCAAAAGGATTTGGCTAGTAAGAGCTCTTCACCATTAATTAATGTTGACCTTCCCATTTCCAAGATTGTTGAAACAGAGAAAAGTCCTCCCATTATCTATGATTCATTGCAAAATGGTCTCTCATCTTTTGATCAATTGAAACCACCATGACCTAGTGGAATCTCTCATGCTAAGGCGCAGTTAGGACAACCAAAACTAATTAGAGTTTAAAATGCTTTTGAAGGCATGTGTAATGTCATTGACTAAAGGTTGAAGCATCATTTTGGAAATGGGAAGGAGTTATCTTATTTCTCTTACTTTAATCCACCTTGATCATATCATTAGGAACGTCAAGCTAATGATGATAAATAAGTGCTTTTTGGTAGGCAACCCAAATTCCTTTTCCCTTTAGTTTTACTTTATTGCATTGCTTTTGAATTAGTTGTTGTGGTATTTGATTTGTCTTTTTGTTTAGTGTTTGTGAAGTTTTTCCCCTTCAAATTTGAGTTAAATATTTTAGTTGGTTATTTAGCGGAAGAGTGGTTTGTTAATAATAAAGTTTGCTGGTAGAGTTGTGTTCCTATCTTTTAGCGCTTAAGCGCCCAAAAACTAGGCGCTCAAGTGCTCATTACCTTTGCTTTCTGCCACTCAGTGCTTAAGCGCCCAAAAGTGAGCGCTTAATACATGTGCTCTTTGCCAGTCTACACCTAAGTAGTGAGTTTTTCACTGCTTAAGCACACAACACCAAAAGCGCTGAAGCATTCTGCAAGCCAACGCTTAAGCAGTGAAAAACCCACCGCTTAAGGGCGCAATAGTAGACACACCAATTTAAGAGGGTTTGCTGCATTTTTTTCCCAAATCCATCTCTCATAAACCCTAACTCTCTCTCTCACCTTCAACCTAAATCCTTCCCAATCACCCTCAATCCTTCCAAACACCAACCCTAACTTATTCCTACACCAAAAACACACCTAATCCTTATCCTCAACCTCTCCAATTCGTGAAAAATCTCCATTGAATCACGCATAGCAGACTTAGGGCGCGAATTTAGGGAAAAAACTTGGAATCTTCCATTTGGTGCTCACCCAACCCAAAATCTCCCTTCATTTAGGTATATTCCTCAATTTTTACTTGTCTAACATTAGAATTTCACATTAGAAATTGCTAAATACTCATTTGGAGATTTTGAGATTTGTGGGTATTTGGGGTTTTCTGAATTTTGGTGGGTTTTTAAAGTTTGTTAGCTTGCTTGTTAAAGAAAAACTTGGGTAAATTCTCATTATGAGTTGATGGATTATTTTGATAGCAATTTTTGGTGCTCAATTTGTTAAATTTATTAGCAACTTTGAAATGCAACCATGCTCACCATGTGTTTGATTAAATTCTACCTATCAATTTTGCTTTGAATCATTGAATGGTTAATGTTGTTGATGAGTGGACTTTAATAGATTAAGTTCGATGGATTGATTTTGATAAGTGACTCTTGTGATTATGAAAATTTTTAATGTTTTGAGTTGATTTTGTGCTTTTTATGCTCAAATTCTTACTTATTATGTGGCATTTTGGATATGATAAATTGAGCAAAGATTCATTGGTTGAATTTTTGTGTACAGATATAACTCTATCCAATGGCCCCAAACAAAAAGAGAAAGGAGACGGCATGGTCCAGTTCAAGAAGCATCGCCTTCGATGAACACCATTTTCACTCTCCTCAACATGAAGAGCGGTATAAGAGAATAGTAGGCAAGAAGGGCACTAAAAGAGAAAGAGAAATTCAACTACAGGACGAGAGGTACCGACCTATTCTCAATGAAATCAGGCTGTGAAACTGGGAAAGATTATGTGCACCACCTCAATCAAGCCAGCCTACGTTGGTTAAGGAATTCTACACCAACTATTTCAATGAGAAGAAGAGGAAAAGCTTTCCATTGACATACTCTAAAATATTCTAGACCTATGTGAGAGGTTGTGAATTTTGGTTTAGTAAGGATGAATTGAATGAGCTACTTGGTACAAGAATCGATTTTCAAAGAGTTGGGTATTATGGATACGCCAAATTATGCAACCAATAACTAGACCAAGAAGGAGTGCTTTAAGAACTCAGTAAAGAATGTACCTATTAGAAATGCGATGTCAATGACGCACCAAAGCATCTTAATAAGAGCGATCTGAAGCCCATTCTAAAGGCCTGCTGCACCTTTGTACAACCAATTCTACTACCCTGCTCCTACACCTATAAGGTAACTATAAACAGGGCTTTACTTATTTACGTCATTGTGAATGGTTTACTAGTAAATGTGGGACAAGTGATTACTTCCCACATTAATGAATTAGCTCACAGTGACGTGGCTAAGTTAGCCTACCTTTCTATCATCACCAACCTCTACTTAAAGGAAAGCATTCCGTTGGAAAATGATATAGAGGAAAGACCAGTTCCTTTAGTGGATTCTGCCATGATGGAGACTTACTTCAACGAAGAGTGCGCCAATCCAACATCCTGCCCCACCAGCGCCTGTCAGATGGAGGAGGCAGCAACAACTAGTCTGAGAAAGGCTAAACAGGGTTGAGTGAGAAGTCCGAGATTGCAGAGGGATGTTGACTCACCTTACTTATTGCATGACTAGAATGGAATGAATGATTTGCAACCTAGCATCTCAGTTGAACCTGTATCCGAACGAGCTTGGTGCCCTTCCTCTCTACGTCTTATAGGAAGAACAAAAGGATGAGGAAGATGATGAAGAGGAGAATGATGAGGATGAGGAGTAGGACTAATTCAACAGCCAAACAATGAGCTTTTCTTTGCCTTTCACTTTTATTTTATTGTTTTTACTTTCTCTTTGTTAATTGCTTATATTTTGTTTGTATAGTGAGGGCACTGTTTATCTTAAGTTTAGGGGAGTTGTTTTGGTAATTTTGTTTTTAGTTTTCTTAGTTTCTACTACATGTTAGTATTTGTTTTGAGTTATATTGTTGAAACTGAGTATATCGGTGTGTTGAATTGAATATCCTATGATTGCATGAACTATGGATTGATCTCTTTTCTTGGGAAATCACATGAGAATTCAGGATTTGTATTTATCTCTATTGCTTCAATTATGTATGAATGCATCTCCCATGTTTCTGTTTGTTAGACCTTGAAATATGAATGCATGTTAAGCTTGGAGAAAGTTTATAGAAATGCATATGTGGATTACTTGCATCTAGAAGTTGTTTAGATTCTCTCTTAAGGCGAAATCCTAGACAGCGCATGATCAAGGAAATGATAAGGGTATTCTTTGGACCGTTTGGGCCTTTCAAGTCAACCTTTGAATAATATTATATCCCTAGGTCCTCTTTTGCAGCCTTGTTTATTTCTGACTTTTATTTTTTTTTCTTTCCCTTACCTTAAAAAAATTAAATTAAATTTTCCCTCTCACATACCCTTTGTTGACTGCATATCTTGTATTATTTTATTATTCAAGCCATCTAATTAGTATTTTTGTGCATAAAGTATTAAAGGAGCTTAAAAAAATTATATAAAATAGAAGGGAAGAAATGAAAAGTATTTCATGAAAAAAAGAAAGAGAAAAAAATAAAAAATAAAGTGATTGATTCTTATGCTCTGTTTTGCACTTATTCAATATTTTGTGACTTGAATTTTTTTTGTATCTCAACTTTTGTTTTCTTTATCCTATCTCTTCTTTCTTAACCCCTACCATTGGTTTTACATTACAAGCTTTAAAAGACCCTTTTGATCCTTGGTTCTATGTTGTTTACATTAGTAGAGAGAGATGAAAAACAACTCTATGGATGCGGGTTTGATGTGCATTTGTAATTTTATAAACCTATCTGGGCTTGTACTTCTTGAATAGGAATTGGTCTTACATTCATGTTTATAGGAAGTCATTTATGTATGAAAATTGCATGTGAAAGTCGATGTAATAATTGAATTGTACATGTGTGATGCCTTGAAATAAGGTTGTGAAGCAGCTTCTGAGGATATGAATGATTTTTAATAACCGGTATTGCCATGTTAAGTCTGCAGGTTTTGAATTTTAAGTTTGGGGGAGTGATGAAACTGTAAAAACTCATGTTTTTTCATTTCAAAATCTTGGTTTTCACCTTTTCCAATCCCTTTTGATTGAGCTTTATTCTCAAATTTTGTCCTATTTTTATTATTTTAAACTTTGTTCTCATTACGTTGTTTATTTGTTTTTGTTAGGTGTTTACACATGGAAGAATACTGGATACTTGAACCAGGAGCGAAAAAAGGGCAGAAATGAAGTTGCTAGTGCTGGGTGTTTAAGTGCCCAACTTTCCAGCGCTTAAGCGCCCAAACACAGAGAGGGAAATGCTGCACACCTAAGCGCCCAAAAACTGAGTACTTAAGCACTCAGTATGTTTAATGACGCATTTTGTTGTCTAGAAATAGAAGAAAATGATGTTTTTGGGCAGATATTCAGAGAGAGAAGTAGAGACACAAACCTTAATTTGGCGTGGGAGCATCCAAGCTTGAAGAGTAGAAATTTTCTTCAACCTTTACACTTATCTCCCATGGAGTTTGTTGGAATTTCTTCTTTCTCTGTATGTAGCTAAACTTCTCTAGTTAGGGTGATGATGGATCTTATTCTTAGATGATGTAAACTCATTTTTGTATTTAATTTAAGTTATTATTTCATGATTTACGTGTTTATCTATTCTCTTAATGCTTTTCTTAATTTGGTCAATTTGTGAATGATTTTAGGGTTCATGTATGATTCAGGAAAATTGTGCATATACCTAGAACTTGTGATAAACACGTCAATTTCTGCAGGAATAGACGTTGTAGGTTGTGTGGTCTTACTTTTTATTCTCTCATTTTTTTTTATAAAGTCTTCTCTATTTAGGGTTATACTAAGGGATTAGTTAATTCAAAGTAACGTGAAGAGGATTAATATACCAAAGAATTGGATATTGATTAATTTTAGGAATTTGATCATGAATCATAAAATAGAACTTAGCTAAACTAATCTTTGAATTTGCATCAAAAGAGTTCAAGTGAAATATGAACCCTAATACTTTGATATCATTATCTTTCATCCTTTGCCTAATTGATTAATTTTACTTTTATTAATTTTGAATATTTTCTTGTTTGTATTTTCTTTTATTTACATTCTTATTAATTCTCATATTTTGATAATCTAAAGAATGTTGATTTAACGAATTTAGTAATTGACAAAATAATCTATGTGGGACGATACTCTTACTCATCATTTATTACTTTTGCAATTTGGTACACTTACCAATAGCATAACACTAAACCCCCACTATGAAAGAAGTTGTGAGAAAGGAAATAATGAAGCTTTATGACGCAGATATCATTTATCCTATCTCAAATAGTTCATGGGTAAGTCCGGTACAAGTAGTTCTGAAGAAATGGGGGATGATAATGATAGTTAATGACAACAATGAACTCATTCCCAAAAGGATTGTCAATAGATGGAAAATGTGTATTGACTACTGAAGGCTTAATAATGCAATAAGCAAGGATCACTTTCCCCTTCCATTCATTGATCAGATGGTAGAGAGGTTAGTGGGTCACACTTATTATTGCTTTTTGGATGGCTACTCTGGCTATAATCAGATCTTGGTGGCACTCGAGGATTACGAGAAGACTACTTTCACTTGTTCATATGGAATCTTTGCACACGGAAGGATGCCCTTCAAATTATGCAATGCCCCCGCAGCTTTTCAAAGGTGTATGCTTTCTATTTTTTCTGATATGATTGAAAAGTTTGTTGAAATCTTTATCGATGATTTTTCTGTATTTGGGTCTTCTTTTGATTCTTGTCTATCTAATCTCTCTTTGGTTTTGGAAAGATGCTAGGAAACTAACTTGGTGCTGAATTGGGAGAAATGTCACTTTATGGTGCAGAAAAGAATTGTTCTAGGACATCATATCTCTTTACGAGGAATTAAAGCGGATCGAGCAGAAGTAGAAATTGTTGAGAAGTTATCCCTCCCACCAATGTCAATGGAGTAAGGAGTTTTCTCGGGCATGCTGGGTTCTACAAGAGACTTATAAAAGATTTCCCCAAGATCACCAAATCATTATGCACATTACTTGTTAAAGATGCATCATTTGTTTTTTATAATGACCATTTAAATGCATTTAATGTTTTGAAAAGCAAGCTTATTTTTGCACCTATAATTGTTACTCTTAACTAGAATTTACCTTTTGAACTGATATATGATGCAAGTGATTTTGCTGTAGGTATTGTTTTAGGACAGAAAAAAGATAAAATTTTGCATGACATTTATTATGTGAGTAGAGTTTTAAATTATGCACAACTTAATTATGCAACCACAGAAAATAATTGCTTGTAGTAATTTTTGCATTTGATAAATTCTTTTCTTATTTGATTAGGTCATATTGTGTATACTGACTATTCAACTTTAAAATATCTCTTGACTAAACAAGATGCAAAACCTAGACTGATTAGATGGATTTTGCTTTTAGAACAGTTTAACTTGGAGATTCGAGATAAGAAAGGAACGAAAAACTTAGTAGTTGACCACTTGTCAAGAATCACACAAGAAGGAGGTTCAGAAGAAGAACAAGTCCAATAAAAAAAGATTTCCCAAATGAACAGTTGTTCACCCTCCAAATCCTCCCTTAATCTGCGGATTTTGCAAATTACAAGGCCGCTGGAATCATCCCATTTGAGCTGGCATGACAATAAAGAAAGAAGCTCCTACATGATGCTAGGTTTTATGTTTAAGATGAACAATTTTTGTTTAAAAGATGTGCTGACAATGTGTTGAGAAGATGCATCTCAGATGAAGAAGCGCTAAGTATCCTGTAGCACTGCCATGGTTTTGATTATGAAGGTCACTTTGGAGGGAATAGAACAACAACCAAGTATTACAATCTGGTTTCTATTAGCCTACACTTTTTAAGCATGTTCACAATCAAGAAATTTCACCTTCTAGGTAAAATCCCAAGTAGGTTTCCAAGCTTCAAAATGAAGGATTTTGAAAGAACTCTCACTAGAACGTTTCTAGCACCGTTAAGCAGTGCTTTAGGTTTAGTGAAACTTGCGTGAACCCTTTGAGTGGTTGGATTCTTGAAGTGTGTTTACCATCCATGGGGAAGAGAAAAGGAGAGAAATTTGGTTTGCTTGATCTTGGTTCTTTGGAGCAAAAGGATATAGAATAGAACAAGTGAGATAAATGGAGTTGTTTTGCTCCTCTCTTTCTTGGAAGCAATCGCTATTGCCAAGGAAGGAAAAAGGGTTGAAAGTTATGAAAGTTTGAAGGTGTCAAACAATTTTGTTGAAAGTTATGAAAGGTGTCAAACATTAGCAACATCTCTAGAAAGCAAGAAATGCTACTTAACAACATCCAGGAAATGGAGTTGTTTGACATCTGGGGAATTGATTTCATGGGGCCCTTTCCTTCCTCATTGTCCAATCAATTCATATAGGTGGTTGTTGATTATGCCTCCAAATTGGTGGAGTTCATTGCCATACCAACTAATAATGCTAAGGTGGTTATTAAGTTAATCAAAAAGAACATTTTCATTAGATTTGGCACCCCTACAAAAATAATTAATGATGGTGGGAAGCACTTTTGTAATGGACAATTTGAGTCTATCGTAAGTAAATTTAGTGTCAAACACAAGGTAGTTACCCTCTATCATCCTCAGTCAAGTGGTCAAGTAGAGGTTTCTAACAGGGAATTGAAAAGCATACAAGAAAAGACTGTTAATACCTCCAGGAAGGATTGACCACTTAAGCTAGACGAAGAATTATAAGAATATAGAATTGCATTAAAAAACCCCATTGGTATATCCTTATATAGGCTAGTTTTTGGTAAATCTTGTCATCTCCCTGTGGAACTTAAACATAAAGCCTTTTGGGCTATTAAATTCTTGAATTTTGATATGAAAGCTACTAATGAGAAGAGATTGCTACATTTGAATGAAATGAAGGAACTCAGAAATGAGGCATATTCATGCTCGTATATACAAGGAAAATACAAAGTTGTGCAATGATAGAAAGATCACCTCAAGACACTTTGAACCAAGTTAGCAAGTGTTATTATTTAACTTAAGGTTGAAGTTGTTTTTAGGTAAACTAAAATCTTGGTGGTCATGTTTAAGGCCACTGGAATCAGCCCATTTGAGCTGGCATGGCAATAAAGAAAGAAGCTCCTATATGATGCCAGGTTTTATGTTTAAGATGAATAATTTTTATTTAAAAGATGTGCTGACAATGTGTTGAGAAGATGCATCTCGGATGAAGAAGCGTTAAGCATCTTGTGGCACTGCCATGGTTTTGATTATGAAGGTCACTTTGGAGGGAATAGAACAACAACCAAGTATTACATTCCGGTTTCTATTGGCCTACACTTTTTAAGGATGTTCACAATTTTGTTGAAAGTTATGACAAGTGTCAAACAGTTAGCAACATCTCTAGAAAGCAAGAAATGCCACTTAACAACATCCTGGAAGTGGAGTTGTTTGACGTCTGGGGAATTGATTTCATGGGGCCCTTTACTTCCTCGTTTTCCAATCAAATCATATAGGTGGCTGTTGATTATGCCTCCAAATGGGTGGAGTTCATTGTCATACCAACTAATAATGCTAAGGTGGTTGTCAAGTTCGTCAAAAAGAACATTTTCACTAGATTTGGCACCCCTATAGAAATAATTAATGATGGTAGGAAGCACTTTTGTAATGGACAATTTGAGTCTATCGTAAGTAAATTTAGTGTCAAACACAAGGTAGTTACCTTATATCATCCTCAGTCAAGTGGTCAAGTGGAGGTTTCTAACAGGGGATTGAAAAGCATATAAGAAAAGACTGTTAATACCTCCAGGAAGGATTGACCACTTAAGCTAGACGAAGAATTATAAGAATATAGAATTGCATTCAAAAACCCCATTGGTATGTCCCCATATAGGCTAGTTTTTGGTAAATCTTGTTATCTCCCTGCAGAACTTAAACATAAAGCCTTTTGGGCTATTAAATTCTTGAATTTTGATATGAAAGCTGCTAGTGAGAAGAGATTGCTACACTTGAATGAAATGAAGGAACTTAGAAAAGAGGCATATTCATGCTCGTATATACAAGGAAAATACGAAGTTGTGGCATGATAGAAAGATCACCTCAACACACTTTGAACCGAGTTAGCAAGTGTTATTATTTAACTTAAGGTTGAAGTTGTTTTCAGGTAAACTGAAATCCAGGTGATCAGGCTTATTCCGAGTCAAGGAAGTATCCCCCTTTGGAGCAATTGAAGTTGTAGAACCTTGTTTAGGAAGAAGCTTCAAAGTCAATAGACAACGGTTGAAGCACTATTGAGGAGGAGAGATTGATCACCAAAAATCTTCCCAGACCCTTAGCCAACTAAATTGAAAATTGGAAACATTGAGCTAATGACGATATGAGAGACAACCCAAGTTTCTTTTCCCTTTTATTTTACATTAATGCATTGCTTTTAATTATGTCAGTTATTTAGTTTGGTTATTTGTTGTCTTTTTTATTAGTCCATATATTTTAGAAAATAAATTTGATTAAAACAATAAGGTTATACAAATTTATAAAGTCTTTGCATTTGATTGTCTAATGGGTAATAAAATATTAGATTTTTCATCTTTAAATCAATGTCCAACATTGTATCACCTAAATTCATTAAATCATTGTTTTCATCAGACAATTTGGTTGTTTACTTTCCCTTCCCCTTTCAAAGTTGAATTGGTTGCTTAGTGGGTTATTTGCTGGGAAATTAGGTTATTAATAATACAATTAGTTGGTTAGAGTTGTGTTCCTGTCATTGAGTGCTTAAGCGCCCAAACACTGGGCGCTTAGTCGCTCAAAACCCTTGCTCTCTGCCATTCACCAATTAGGCACCCAAAAATTGATAGCTCAAGTGCCCAGTCGCCTTGCTTTCTATCAGTCATCGATTAAGCGATGGATTTCTCATCGCTTAAGCACACAACATCAGAAGCACACACCCTATTCTATGAGCTAACGATTAAGCAATGACTTTGTTATCACTTGAGCGCACAACACCAGAAACACATATTTAAGTGGGTTTTCTAACCCATTTTCTCATTTTTTTCCCAAATCTTTGTCTCAAAACCCTAACTCTCTCCCTCTCACCTTTAACTTAAATCCTTCTCAATCACTCTCCATCTACCCAAACACCAACCCAACCTTATTCCTACCTCAGCACCGCACTTAACCCCCCATCTTCATCCCTTCCATTTAGTGGGAAAACTCAATTGAAACACCCATTGGAGAGCTAGGGCACGAATTTGGGGGAAAACATAGAAACTCCCATTTGGTGTGCACCCAACCCTCATTCTTCCTTGATTTAGGAAAATACTTCATCTCTTACTTATCTTAGGTTAGGGTTTCACTTTAGAAATTGTTAAATACTTATTTGGAGATTTTGAGAATTTTGGGTATTTAGGGTTTTCTGAAGTTTGGTGGGTTCTAGAGGTTTAGTGATATATTTTTTAAGATAAACTTGAAAAAATGCTCACTATGAGTTTGATGGGTTGTTGTGAATGCAATTTTTGTGTTTAATTTGTTAAGTTTCTTTACAATTTTGAAATGCATGTGGGATATTTGATGAATATTTTGAATTGTTAATGGGTTGATGTTGTTGATGCATTGATTTTGATGAGTAAATTTTGTTGTGAATACCTAGACTTCTCAAGATCTCTAAGGTGTTAGTTCTGGAAATGTTCTGATGGGTTGAGTTGTTATTTTAAATGCCTAGTCTTTGTTGTAAATGCTTAGATTTTGTCTAGGTAATTTGTTTGCATAATTGATCGGTGGATATTATCCTTGTGTTTTGAATTGAAGAATTGGCTTTGAATTTGATCACATTATGCATTAGTGTCTTTTCTTTTATACTCAAATTCTTACTCATAATTTAATATTTTGGATATGATAAATTGAGCAAAGATACACTAGTTGTATTATTCTTTTGTGTAGAAATATTTCTTTTCAATGACTCCTAACAAAAATAGAAAGGAAACAGGAGGGTCCAGTTCTAGAGGCACCGCTTTTGATAAACACCACTTTTTCTCTCCTAAACACGAAGAGAGATACAAAAATGTAGTAGGAAAGAATAGCACGATTAGAGAAAGGGGGATTAACCTGCAAGCCGAGAGGTATCATCTCATTATTAATGAAATCAGGAGGAGAAGATGAGAAAGATTCTATACATCGCCTCAGCCAAGCCGCCTTGCATTGGTCAAGGAATTCTACATAAACAACTTTGTAGAGAAGAAGAAAAAAAGAATTGCATTAACATATGTTGAATGATTCATGACCTATGTTAGAGGTCATGAGTTATGGTTCAATAAAGATGAATTTAACGAATTGCTTGGTACAAGAGGCGATATCCAATGAGTGGGATATTGTGGCTATGCTAGGCTAATGAATCAAGAATTGGATCAAGAGAAGTGCTTCAAGAGCTTTGCAAAGAAGGAATTGCTTAGGAGTGTGATGTCAATGATGCACCCAAGAATCTAAAAAAGAGCGACTTGAAGCCTATCCCCAAAGCCTAATATACTTTTGTGCGAGTAACCTTGTTTCCATGCACGCACACGCACGGGGTAACACTCAACAGGGCTCTTTTGATCTATGCCATTATGACTAGTCTGCTAGTGAATGTGGGTGAAATAATTGCATCCCACATTCATGAGAGTAAGACGGAGAAGGCAACATTGCCCAATCAAAGAAAGGTTGACCAGAATCGAAAGAGAAGTGCAAGAATGCAGATGGATATTAAACCATCTTTCCCATTGCATGGTTGGAATGGAAGGAATGATATGCAACTTAACTTCTCAACTAAACTTGGATCCTGACAAGCTAGGAGGCCTTCCCATCTACGTTCCATAGGAAGAACAAGAAGATGAGAAAGATGATGATGAGGAGCAAGATGATTAGATCGCCAAAAAATGATCTTTTCTTTGCCCTTCACTTTTATTTTATTGTTTTTAATTTTTTTTTGTTAATTGTTTATATTTTGCTTGCACAGTGGGGGCATTATTTCTTTTAAGTTTGGGAAAGTAGGTCTTTTATTTTTATTTTTAGTTTTCTTATTTTCTACTATCTACTGGTATTTTGTTTTGGGTCATATAGTTGAAATTGAGCATACCAATGTGTTAAATTGAATATCTAATGATTGCATGAACTATGGATTAACCTCTTTTCTTAGGAAATCACATGAGAGTTCAAGAGTTGTGTTTATCTCTATTGCTTCAATTGTGTATGAGTGCATCTCCTATTTTTATATTTGGTAGACCTTAGAATATGAATGCATGTTAAGCTTGGAGAAAGTTTATGGAAATGCATGTGTATGCATTACTTGCACCTTAGAAGTTGTTTAGATTCTCTCTTAAGGCGAAATCCTAGACAATGTATGATTAAGGAAATGATAAGGACATTCTTTAGTTTGTTTGTGTCTTTCAAGCTAACCTTTAAAAACATTATATTCTTAGGGCCCCTTTTGCAGCCTTATTTGTGTTTGACATTTATTTCTTTTCTCTACCTACATTTTCCTTTCTCTATTTCATGAAAAAAAAATTCCCTCTCACACCCTTTGTTGAATGCATATCATGTCTTATTTTATTGTTCAAGTAATCTAATTAGTTATTTTTGCGCATGAAGTATTAAAACAGCTGAGAAGAAAAGAAAAAAAAAAAAAAAAAACAAAAAGTGTAAAGAATGGAAGGAAATAAAATGAAAAGTTTTTATTTAAAAAAAATGACTAAATCTTGTGCTCTGTTTTTGCACTTCCTTGATATTTTGTGGCTTGAATTTTAAATTTTGCATGATTTTGTATTTGAACTTTTGATTTCTTTATCCTATCCCTTCTTTCTCAACCCCCACCCTTAGCCTTACATTACAAGCTTAAAAATACTCTTTTGATCCTTGGTTATGTTTTGTTTATATTAGTAGAGATAGAGATGAAAAACAACCCTATGGATGCGGGTTTGATGTGTATTTGTAATGTTATAAACCTATCTGGGCTTGTACTTCATGAATAGGAATTGGCCTTACATTCATGTCTATAAGAAGTCATTCGTGCATGAAAGTTGCATGTGAGAGTAGATATAACAATTGGATTGTACATGTGTGATACCTTGAAATGAGGTTATGAAGTAGTTTCTGAAGATATGAATGATTTTTAATAACCGATATTGTCATGTTTGAGTCTGCATGTTTTGAGTTTTCAGTTGTTTATTTTTAATTTCCTTATTTTGTTTTGAATTCCTTGTATTGTTTTGCTTGAGGATAAGTAAAATCTTAAGTTTAGATGAGTGATGAACTTGTAAAAACTCATGTTTTATCATTACAAAATCTTGGTTTTCACCATTTTCCAATACCTTTTGATTGAACTTTATTCTCGAATTTTATCATGCTTTTGATGTTTTAAACTTTGTTTTAATTATGTGTTTAATTTGTTTTCTTAAGTGGTTACACAAAAAAGAAGATTGGATGCTTGAATAAGGAGCAAAAAGCAGAAATAAAGTTACTATTGTTGGATGATTAAGTGCCCAACTTTCTACTGCTTAATCAGTGACTCACAGAAAAAAAATGTGTTGCATGATTAAGTGCCCAAAAATTAAGCACTCAGAACGTATTCTGACATGTTTTCCTGTCTATAAATAGGAAAAATGATGTTTTTGGGAAGACATTCAGAGAGAGAAGTGGAAGCACAAATCCTATTTTGACATTAGAGTGTCTAGGCTTGAAGATTTAGAGTTTTTTTCAACCTTTCTACCTATCTTCCATGAATTTTGTTAGAATTTCATCTTTGTTTTTTTCTTTCTTCATGTGTAGCTAAACTTCTCTAGTTAGGGTGACGATGAATTTTATTCTTGAATGATGTAAATTTATTTTTGTATTTAATCTAAATTTCTATTTCATGATTTACATGTTTATCTATTCTCTTAATGCTTTTCTTGATTTAGCCATTCTTGGAATGATTTTAGGGTTTATGTATGATTTGGAAAAATTGTGCACAAACCTAGAACTTATGATAAACACATCAATTTCTGCAATTTTTAAGAATAGACATTGTAGATTGTGTGGTCTTGCTCTTTATTCTATAGTTTTTGATAAAGTCTTATCTATTTAGGGTTATACTAAGGGATTGGTTAACTCAAAGTAGTGTGAAGATGATTAATATACCAAGGGATTGAATATTGATTAATTTTGAGAATTCGACCATGAATCATAGAATAGAACTTGATTAAACTAATTTTTGAATTTGCATAAAACAAGTTTAAATGAAATCTGAACCCTAACATTTTGATATTATTATCTTTCATCCTTTGTCTAAACTTGGTTAACACTTTAAATTTAGATTTATTTTTATGTTAATGTTATTTACAGTCCTATTAAATCTCAAATTTTCAATAGTCTAAATAATGTTAATTTGACGAATTTAGTACTTGACAACATAATCTTTGTGGGACGATACTCTTACTCATCATTTTATTACTTTTGCGATTTGGTATA
Organism: Ormosia emarginata; assembly: GCA_029884605.1. Lineage (NCBI taxonomy): Eukaryota > Viridiplantae > Streptophyta > Magnoliopsida > Fabales > Fabaceae > Ormosia > Ormosia emarginata. The sequence continues at coordinate 15,895,052 of JAQQTP010000090.1, forward strand.
CTTGTCAATTGAGCAACAATATGTACACCAAACCCGGAACAGCGATCGGAGGGTAGACCACTACAGGAAGTGGAGCTATAGCCCCCAAAGTCCTACTCCTCACTACCAAAGAAGATGTTCTCCGACTAGGCACGAAAACTCAGGCCCACGCTCACCTCGGGTTAATGCCCAAAATCAAGATAGGGCATAACCCTGGAATAACAACCAGGAGGACAATCACTACCACGTTGAAGTAACCCAGACAATTATGTAATGCTTTGTAAGTGTTACTTCTACTATGTAATAAGTATTTTTGGACATCAATGAATTAATTTTTGCTAACTATTATTTGAAAGTCAGTATCTCGACAGTGACTTTATCCCTAAATACTTCGGCCTAACATTATTCAAGCTAATACCTTGTCACGACTTTGAGTCCACAAGTACTTTGACTATACATAGCCCCCAAGGTCACCATGCCTTGGCGAGGTCCAAAGAATATAAGGTTCGAAAAGAATAAGTTATTTCAACAATCTTTACACGATGGCCAAACTAGTGAATCCACTTGACAACCCTCCAGGATCAAGCAGCACATTCAAGGCTTTTCACCCGTACCCTCTTGAGCCGCACCTTAACCCATAAATTGACTAAGTTTACAGTGGTTAAGCGTAACCAATCGTAGCCCAGGATAGTAGACCCCACACCACGAGGCTATCGAGTTTCCTCAACCATTCCTAAACGAACCCGACTACCGAGATCGAGATTCGGGCTCATCTCGATTAGGCAAAATGAGTGTTCGTCAAATAATGAACCCAACCATTGAGATGGAGCTTTAGACTCATCTCAGTTGGGAAAATGAGCATTTGTCAAATAAACGAAGACCAAGATCGAGAGTTGGACCCATCTTGGTAAAGTGTACAAGCAAATCATTCAGAAAATGAATACCGAGATTCGGCATTGGACTCATCTCAGAATTACTGTAAATTACGCAATATAAAGAGCTACCAAGGTCAAGTAGACATTGAGTGGCAAGCTAACATCACAAGACAATGAAAAGCAAGATCCTTATAAAGCAAATTTATTATTCACATTCCAAACATCATCAACTTTACAAAAAAAATAAAAAAACCTAAAAACTACTCTTATGCAAAGGTGTCCACTTGAAGAAAACTAAGAAGGTAGCCTGGGAAGATGATGATGACAACTAAGTGCTAACTATGGCCACCTCAACAGTTCCTTAAGATGCAAGCAACCGCCTCTTCCTTGATCCTCTTCCTTGATCAACATGAGGAGAAGGCTTCACAACCCTACACTTCCTAAACACCTTTACACACCCACGACATGGCAATAACTAGGGAAGTAGAGGAGGAAGGATGGTGAAACCTTTCCACGCCTCACAAAAAGCTACAAACAAAAGCCTCAAGCCTTCTTGGCAAAAATAAGACCTTGCTCTATTGTTGCATATGCCTAGAAAGAAGAGCTTTTGCTGCTCAGAGACGTGTTAACCAAGCTATACAAAGCAATTATTTGGCCCTCACTGAGCCATTATGCTTGAAAAGAAAAACATCCACTAGCAAAATGTGCAAGGAAGAAAAGGGAACACCTTTAAGAATTTGAGAAGAAATAGGAAGATGGTCTTAGAAGAAGACATGACCCTCCACATGCTGACTAGAAGCAAAAAAAATAATTATGTATATATAAAGCATCTGAGGCAGTGGAAAAGAGATTTGCACAATTACCTGCATCACTCTCTTGAGGTAAGCTTGCTGATGATTCACCTGAAAAGGCATATGATAAGTCAAACAAAGAAGAAAATAATACGTAATAACCATGCAATTCTAATGTCAATCAAACAACACTAACCAAAATTCCAATCAACAGTATGACTGCGAAGCCGTGGGCTTCCTACTGTCAACGATGATGCACGTCTAGGCCTTTGCTGAGAACCACCCTCATGCCCTTCACTATCACCATGGAAAGGCGTTAAAAACGCATCACTTTGTCCATGTATATTTCCAGGATGATCCGTGGCACCAGGTGAAGTTGAGGGAGCCGTCGATGGACGTTGAAGAACTATTTGTTTCAATATACTCAGTTCTTGCTCCAGAACGGAAATCCTCTTCGCAAACTGCCTATTTTGCGCCACCACCCGACTAAGTTCACTAGCATGGTCCTAAAAGGATCAAAAACCTTGCTCCATCATGCCCAAACTCAGGTTACGCATTGACCAATGCCTCTCTGAGTATGTCAACTCGCATCTTCTCAGCACGCTTGAGGTCACGTTTAACTATTCTTTCCCTATGATTGGCTACCAAGGCAGCGGACAGTTGGGAAACGAAGCAAGAAACTGTTACCCTCATTAAAACTGTTTAATTCCTAATAAATTCAAAACAAAAGTTCCTAAGCAAGCACAGAGAGAATGTCATTAAATATAAAATACCTAAGGTCGGGACTTATCCAAATACAGTAATAAAGCCCCACATAGGGGGTAAGAAAATGAAATGCTTAAGCATCAGAAGGTGGGACCTTGATCTTCTGGAGTCTCCATTGTTGCTTGGGACCGCACTGCCTCAATTTGCACCACTTCAATCTGCATCACCTTGGCCACAACCACCTTGTTTTCTTCTTATCCAACCTCTTGTGATGGTTCTGTTCCTTCTCCGCCTTCCACCCTGTGACCCTCTTGGCCATTTGAGGAAGCCACTGAAATAACCATGTCTACAATTTAGCCATCTCAGACCTCCTTTAGTGCACCGATCCCCTCCTCATTAAGATCGAGGTTAAGAAGGAGGAGTTGGCTAAAGGCATTCTTAAACATTTCCTCCACGAACTTCGACCAGTCATCTATTGTTCAGGTGAGTTCCCCCTTCAGAAGTTCACATTGAGCTTAGACACCGGTGAGTATGAACTCAATCGTGACTCGATTATCAGCCTCAATAACTTTGTCTCGAAGTGACTCCACCTCAATAACTTGAGCCCGGAAGGAAGGGACCTTGGTAGCATCTGCAGTAAGGCGAGCAACCTCAGCCCCGAGCCTGTCTAATTCAGAGGTAAATAACTTGAGCTCTTTGATAGCCTAGGCTAGCAGCCCATCCTTTTAGGTTACATCTTCGGTGGCCTGGGCAAGCTTCCTATCCTTCTCAACAATGTTCAGCTCAAGTTTATACTTTACACATCGAAGGGTGTTGAGCTCCTTCTCTAAATTGGTGACTCTTGGGACATAATCTCAAGCCTCCTCCTTGAATCGAAGGAAAGAGGCAATGTGCAAATTCCTAAGTTGGGCCCTACGAAGAAGCTCTAGAATGTTGAGCTCGATTAGCACATTGGTCTCAGCGTGACTCAATAAGGCCCTATCAATAAAGCTGGTGGGATCAGCCCTACAACTCCATGCTCATCCCAGTAGAAAACGGAGCGGAGCACCCTCAGACCCCGGATTGGTTGGGATCTCGAACATTTTAGGATACTTCAGAATACTTTTAGTGGCCGGTCTCTTCCCCCTCAGATCCTTGCTGCTTTTAGCCTGTCTTTTTCAAGGTCACAAAGATTAGAAAAGAGAACTGGTCCCAATATCTTGAACCTCGATGAGCGGAAAGGGAATCACCTCGGGAACTACCTTGAGGATTACCTCGGGGACCACCTCGACTGTGGGATGATTAACTACACCGTTCTATGATGGAGGAACAACAAGAGTTACTCGTGAAAGGCCTACTAGGGCTCGAGATCTAGATGCATCACCATTTCTAGCCGTCAATTTCTTAGCCAATCGTTGAAGTCTGGATGGGGGAGCCATGCTTTCTACAAAAGAAGAAAGAAGTGTTACAACACTTGGATAAACATTAAACACAAAAAGATAAGTACTAAAAAGAAAATGTGCAAAATACCTAACAAGGCCTTTACAGAATAGACGGGCTCATCTAGGATGTCTTTACAAGATATGGTCCTATTTTCCTTGGTCCAAAAGACCATGGCCTCTAGATAGGAGACCTCGATGGATGGAGTCTCTAACTCTTTATTACTCCTCCCCCAACCAACTTCGGTCTAGTATAAGTAGAGGCGTGACTGACCTTCCAGGGTGACAAAAAAAGGTATCGTTTGCAGAGCCTTTTCTACCCTAATGAAGTCCTTTTTAAAATTCTTGAAAGACTCTTGGTAGGACTTGAAAACTCCGTGACCGTTTTATGCCCGCAGTGTGACCCATCCTTTAGTTTGGTTACTCCCCGAGGTCATCAGCCGAGACAAAAGGTAAAAGAAATATTTGACCGAGTACAGCCACTCAAAGACTTAGTAAACAAGCTCAAATGCCCAGACGAATCCCCAAGCATTCAGATGAAGCTGGGTGGGCGCCACTTGTAAGTGAATAAGAGCGCCCATCTTGAAATAAGTAAACGGCAGTCGTACCCCAATCCGGGTAAAGAGAGTCTCGTACATATATATGAAGTGCTCACCCGCCATATAGGCAGAGCACACCCTTTCTACTTCCGTCTAGTGCCGGATTACAAACTCCCGGTCTTTGAGCCCCTCCATAGTGAGATGTATGTACTGCTGCTTGTTAAAAGTATCCTTAGCTGTCTGTATTTTGGAAGGGGTGCCTAGAACTTCATGATTCACCTATTGGTATATGCTAATGTACTGTAGAAAGATGAGTTCCTTCTACTTAGCAGGTGTAGCCCTCCTCCACTCAGCAGGTGCAACCCTCCAAGTTTGCGCCATACCTACAGAGGACGCACCCGACTTAGACTTTGAGGAATCACCTGAGTCTCCTAACACCATCATAAGCTAGGAGAGCAGACGAGTTGGCCCACGCCTTGCTAGTTCCCTGGCTTGGTCCGCCCTCTAGAGCGCCTCTAAGATCCTCTCCCTAGTCAAGGAGTTTGGACCATCATAAGAGCCCCCACCATGGCCTTAAAACCCCCTAGAGAGGACTTAAGACCTCCACTGATGAGCCACTATTCTGTACCATCTCCTCATTCCCAGACATTTTTTTCCACTAAATGTTTAGAGAAAAAGGCAAAAATGAAAAAGGTGAGAATGAGGAATACCTTTAGTTTTGGAAGAGAAAAAAGGCTTTGAACGGTGAAGAGGTTGCTAAATGCCTTGAATCACTAGTAGTCGCCGTGAAGAATGCAAAAAATCGCTTAAGTCACCAGAGAAGGAGATTTGGAGTGCGAGAGTAAGCAAAGAATGAGAAAGGTTAAGTCTCATTCTTATTTATAAACATGAAAAGTCACCCTGAATCATTGTCATTAATGGGGATAAATACGATGTTTTGGTTAAAGTGTCTCATCATGATGCCCCTTTTTGAAACTTGAAAACAGATGATCATGACGTTACAAACCCCAAACGACGGCTTCCACTGTTCTCCAACCATGTGGTGTTCTATTTCCAAACGAAAGCATCCGAAAGAATAAAGCACATAACATTTAGATGTGAAGCGACGCATGGCGTTTGAGAACATTCTAACCCGAATCTCAAGCCCTCAGTGAGATACCATGATATAACAACACCCCTGATCTCGGTACTAAACCAGAGCATTCATTATATAGACCCCAAACTATGCATGGGGGCAACTTGCTACATACCCTAGATAATGTAAGCAAAGCGATCCAACTTGGATCCTAGCCTTGTTCATTAACCCCAGGAACGTACAATGACACACGATGAACCTCGGCCATTTGGAAAAAAATGCAGCGAGATCCCACATTAATACTAACTAGGGTCCCTCTGTCTATTGCACGTTGCATGCTCTAGCTGAACTAATACCTTAACACTTAGTTGTCCCATCAAAGCGCCAAGTTGAAGGCAACTGTTTTGCACCGGGTAAAGGGTCATCATGAGTCTGGAGCAACCTGACCCGCTAGGCTGACACCCTAATGTTACTAGGCGCGGGAAATAGCCTGTGTGCAAGGCATAACCCCCTCAATAGAAATCAACCATCATCATGCCTCGAGTAAAGAAGGGAATCATGACAAGGAATAACTATTTTCCATGATCCAAGGGCACAACATTCAATACGTATTGAGTGCTCAAATATTTCACACTCTAAAACTCTCATATATAAAGGTACTCAGCAAGAGGACAATGATATGACCTAATTCTCAATTAGACACTACTCTCTTTGCACACCTACTGATTTAAGCGTTGGAGTGTATTTTGTAAGTAATCATCCTCTCGCTCTATTATTGTTGCTACTGCGCTACAGAAGAAACTACCGTCACTTACCTTCTCAGATAATCTTCAAACTTAATTTTGAATACATCTTATTCCACTACGTATGGAAATTTAACTTGCAATTTGACTCATTGGGGTTGTATAAACCAAAAGATCTGCCAAAGCGAACATTCATTCACCTACAATATTAGATTATATATATATATATATGATTACATTTGCAAAGACATTTTCTGACTACCTCTGCTTTCTGCAACTCTACACCCATCTCAAACTTTGCCAGATTTCTAGGTTCAAATAGTCAAAATCTTTGCTTGATCAGTCCTCGTACATATCTCTATACATACAGCTCACTCAAATTTTCAAAACAACAGAATGCACACAAAACAGGGCCAAGTTTAATGAATGGATGATCTGCCTCCCTCGAACCTGGTCGCTTCTTCCAATCAGAACAATACCAAATTGCCTTCCAAAATCAACAACAACCCACAAACCTACCGACACAAAAACCAGGATAACTCAGTTTCAAACTAACACCAAACCCCAACAACTCAGTTTCAAAAAGTAACTCTAAATGTAACAAACTCACCTTCTCGGAGTGCCCAAACTCTGTGCACCAACACACCTTGGCTGATCTACGACAAGAACGCTATATTCACCTAAGCTCAACTTCAACAAACAAACCATAGCTGCTCAACTTCAACGAAGAAATCGCCTTCTCAGATTGCCCAACCTCTGTCTAGCAACAGACATTCGCTTATCTATGACCTCAGCTCAACTTCCACGAAGAAATCGCAACAACAAAACTTCGACGAAGAACTCACAGCAGTCTGTCTCACAAAAACACACAACTAATTAGGGGAATTAGGGCTGCGATATCAAATAACTAATATCAAACCAAATAATTAATAGTCTGAGGGTTCAAATACAAAAGCAAAGATTTATAATATAAAAATGACAAAAATCGAGAATGACCTAAAGTAACAAGTCACTATTTGTGAGCATGGATTCTCCCCCGTTAATTGTGAGCATGCTAGAATTAATCCTCCAACTTATGTTCATCACGTCAATTAATTACATCAACAGTATTAAAGAGGTCACCTAAATAAGCTATTTCATTATGAGAATTGATACTGGTATGCTGCCAAATATTGCTTTCACACTGTTGACATCATTATTGACACGTTGAAAATGATATTATATAATTTTTTCTGAGCAAAATGATATTATATTATTACAAATCACTAACAAAATAAAACTCAAAGATGATGTTATAAATTGAACCTCTCATGATTTTCACGTTGTAATCATGGATTATGTTGCATCACTCTCTAACTAGGATCAACATAGGCGCTCAACACAAGAGCTGAAAGGAATCAAATATATTAAGTTGGAACCCATTGATGTAGCCATCTATTTTAACGTCCATATGATTAAATTCATAAAAGCTGAAAATTTATAATAACTCTTTTTGGGGAATAATATTATTTTTATTTAAAAACACTTTGATAACATAGAGATTAAGGATTAATTCAAAGGAGTTAGTTTAACGGTAGATAAATATATAATGTGTGAGTAAATATATGATTATAAGTTTGAATCTTATTTATGTCAATTACTTATGACTAACAGTAAAAAATATTTTTGTGAATCTTTTAAGTTTAATATAAATAGTCTATTTTTAACAAAACTGAAGATATATAAATTAGTTAAAGTGCAAGAAAACTAGTTATTTGACCAAATTAAAAGAAAAAAAAACATAGAGTAAGGGATTGATGAATTTTTCTTTTCCCAATAATCTGGCCATGCTTTTAGAAACCAAAATGAAAGGAAAAAGTCATAAAGCTTCATTCATGGATTGCCGTTCTCTTAAAAAGCTGGTGTATTTTTTTTATTTTTTTTTATTTTTATTTTTGCTTTAAGAAATTGAATTGAATTGAAATAAACAATAATTTCACAAGTACAATCATCTCAAAAGTGAATTCCTATATATGGACCAATTTATGATTTCACTGCACTAATAATGATTCCTGGTTTTCTTTTTCTTTTCGTTTTCTTGTTTTTTTGCCATCTCAAATAATGATTCCTACAAAGATGGTGTCTGCATGCATGTAGAATATTGGAGATACGGGTTGAAGTTGCCAGAATATTCGCAGCTAAGAAAGAATAGTCTCCAATTATTTTGTCCTTATAAAACCATGGATGTTATCTGTATATATTAAAAAGGAAAAAAAAAAACCAGAAAATTGATGTGCATAGACATGAGAAAACATAAATTGCTGGCATCATCTTATGTCAACGCCTTCCTAAAACATTGCATTATTTTATTCAAAGAGTCTTGCTATATATCACGAAATTTTTTGTAAAATTCCTCACGAATTAGATGTGGCAGACAAATACAGCCACTCCATCCATTTGTTTATGTTAAAAAAAAATTGCAAAACCATCTGAATATTTTGTAAACATTTCAAGAAAAAGATGCTGTGTGATCCATCATTTCCCTTATTGAAATTTGCCTGCATATGTATGTTCTCGAGACTAGTGTTTTTTTTTTCTTTTGAGTATGAACACGAGGTATCCTCAATGGTCTAATTTATTTGAACCACTCATGAGATTAATCTTCATTCAACTGTAAGAGCATAGAATTATGTGATCTCTTTACAAGAGTTGTGTTCGGAAGCCTGCTGAGGTAAAAGACAGGTTGGAGGATGAATGGACAAGTGTAGGTGATCATGAACACGTCAACAAAATTATGAATTAGGTAGAAAAGTAGGCCACATGGCCAACGATTCGCAAATTCAGGAGTGGAGGAGAAGTTATAGGCTGAGAGTAACTAACTCAAGGCTTCAAGATTTCATGCACTGAGCTAGTGCTTATAGGATCAAAGTGAGGGAATGAGGAGTGTGTGAAATGTGAATTGTGTTGCTATCTCTCCCCCTTAATCTTCCCTTCCCTTCCCCTGGATTTTATTCTTCTTCTGGTTACTACTATATTATATACCTCTGCATTATGCAATTAGTGCCTTAATGATTGCCATTGTTCCCCTGTATTAAACCCATATACTGATAAACAATACTAGTGCAAAGAGTGTTATTCAGAATTCCTCACTGTTCCATTAACTTTTCATGTTCGTTCCTTACATTTTTTTGCTTTCATTCTTCCACCATCACTACCAAAAAAATGAACTTTAGTCACAGTTTGTTAGCTATGGTTCTAATAACTGTAACTAACCCAACTAAAATAGCCCAAATTTGCTACGAAGTTGGGCATTGCGGAAAAGTAATGCGCCCCTCTTCTCCCTCTTTTTTCTTTTTCCATCTCCCTCCTTATTATTCTCAAGCATTTGATTTTTTTTCTTTTTTCACCAAAACACCAAAATAGTTTCACCCAAGCTATCGAAGAGCCCCAACACGCATCGCCAAACTCCTATTCGCTCTCGCGTTTTGGTTACTTTGCGCTAGTGTTCTTGTTTGCAGTTCGCAATGTAAAGTCTCATTCGTGCTCGTAGTTCTAGTTGCTTTGCGCTCGTGTTCTTTGCTTTGCTACCCTTGGGTCTATTTTTTTCACATTCTATGGTTGCTAGGCATGTGTGTCATCTAATTTCCTTATATTGAAATTATGTGGAAAGATTTAGATACTGCTATGGGGTTTCATTTATTCCTTTTTTTTTTGTTGAGGTGTGTAACACCCACCCTAGCAGTATCACATGTCGACTGACTCATAATCGAAAAGAAGTTCGCACAAAGTTTGAGTTATAAAAAGTAGGTTTTAAAATTTCTTTCTTGTTGAAATATAAACTTATTAAATTTATATGTAATCTTGAAAAAATATATATTGAAACGATTCATATACAATATTGATACTAATTAATATTTCACAATTTAAAGAGAAATATAAAACTAACAGACTCTTTTTTTTAACGGTACCAAACCCCATGACGGGTCCTACTTAATAACGGATTTGACGACACTAACGTTAAAACTTAACATACTTATTAATACGTTGTGTATCCATCTTGTTGCATCGGACATCTGTTTCTACATCCGTTCTTTGTCAACACTGCACACCTTCGAGTCCTGAATGTCCACTCCTTATTGTTGTCACCCATCTCAGAGTATTCATTGCCCATTATGTCTAAGACAACTCGATCCTTCTATTATTTGATTTTAACAGTACAGACACAGCAAAACAACATAACAAAGAGGTGAGATCACCTACACTAATACCAACATAGCAGCATAGAGATAACACAAATAACATATCATACAGATAAATCATACCAAAATTCCAATAATGCACTCAACATTAATCAATTATCATCATCATACCATTAACACTATTATCATCACACAATAATCACAATAATGCCATCAACATGATTATCATCATCATCATCCAAGTATTCAAAACAAGTGTCATAGTCAATATTCCTCAATTAATATATCATACAGATATAAATGCTCAGTTTCATGCATGTGCACAAAGACTCAGTTTTTCAAAAACAACTCCATGGAGGTTTTCACAATTTCGTGGAGAATGCTCTGGTTAATTACCCAGCCTAAGCCCACAGACAATCTTCTAGTCGTAGAAAAGAATCATGTTCTTGTCGGGTATCGTCAATGCGTTGCAACGGACTGCATCACCAAGTGGCACAGGGTACTCACCAGCTGTCCATTGGTCGACCGCCGTGCCTTGACGCACCCCAAGATCCATCATAGATCTCACTATCAATTCTCATTCCCTCTTCAACCACAAGGGCCAAAATAGCTTATTATTAGCTATACTTTATCTGCATTGCGAATATATCGGTAAGTCAACCACAAGGGTCAAATCTTTTCAAATTTCATTTGTTCAATCATATGCCTCAACACATATTTTTTTTCCAATGCATGTATAATGCACCAATGCCAATCACAGGTATATCTTTTCAATGCATATAAAATGCACCAAATGCCAATCACAGGCAAAACATGTCATTTTCTCACACAACATCCTTATACTGGTTCTACAGTATTTATACTGTATTTTCAACAGGAAAATCATATTGTCACATTTTCATAGTTATAAAACACTTTCGTCGTGTTTTCACAAAATTGCGCAACAATTCCGTTTTATTTCCACAATTGCAAAACGTTTCTGTTACGTTTTCAAAATACCGCAACTCTTCTGTTGCACTTTTAAAACACGTACTAATTTTCAACGTTTTTCTCAATCGCGTAAAAAAAAATACGTTTCTCAAATTGCATAGTATTTTTCCACTATTTCAAAATCGTGTAACTTAAAAATCATCATTTTAAGTCGCGTAAATCATTTTCTTTCATTTTTAAAATATTTAAAACACTTTTCAAATCACATAATGATTTTTCGCTATTTTCACAATCACGTAAAAATAATTCATCACTTTTCCATCACGTAGTGATTTTTCAATAGTAATTCAAATTACGTAAAATACTTAAACGTAATTCAAATCGCGTACAAATATTTCAATGTATTTAAAATCGCATAGAAATATTTTATTGTATTTCCAAACACTTAGAAATATTTTACTGTATTTCAAACCACGTACTTTAAAATTATATTTTTAAGATACGTAAATAATTTTTTTACCACAATTTCATTACTGAGAAAATATTTCTCAACCTTCAAATATTCTTTTTTCAACTTTTCTTAAAATAAAATAACTTTATACTTCATGTAATATATTTTTTTACTCAAGAAAATCTTTTTCACATTTCTTAACTCAAGAAATTCTTTTCCAAAATATAATTCATAAAATCACTTTTCCATTGATATAAATCAGCGTTTCAAAACTTAACATTTTCTAACGACTTTCAAAACTCAAAAATAAGTTATACGTTAGTAACTTTTCAAATCACCATTATATTCTCCATTTTTCTCAAATCACTTCCAAAATCATTCTTCAAAATAAATTAGAGTTCAAATATGTTCAACCTCTCTTTGTCTTTCGTTTACAAAATTCTCTCAAGTGATAAAAACACTCTGATTCCCTTTCTAAATTCCTTGTATTAAATCAAGTTACGTTTTCATTTTGAAAATCACTTTGTTCATAAAAATCAAGACATTACAAGCCTTTAAAAAAATGTGGACATGACTATTGAAACCATCAAATATTTTTCCTTTTAAATTGATATGATTTTACACAAACAAAACCATTAAAAATCTTTTACAAAAACGTAAGACACATAGTCTTTGAAAATCAAATCATTTGTTCATTTCTATTTTTCACTTTTTTTGCAAATCCATTTTCACTTTCTTTATAAATCCTTTTTCACTTTCTTTTTAAATCCTTAAAATCATCATTGCAATTTTCATTTAAATCTCATGTTTAGTAAAACACTTAGAAACTTTTTACACAAAATAAATCAATAAAAATTTCTCAAAAACCGTGTTCTTGTACTCTTTGAAAAATAAACTCTTTGTTTATTTTCCTTTTTTTCTAAAGATCCATTTTCATCATTCATGAAAATATTAATTTGTGAACATCTATTTTGAGGTGTTTTAATCGAAATTCACCATGTTTCTAGGGGTCAAAAATTAATTCCCTTGTTCTTGAAAAATTTCAATATGAACCCTAATCAAGGGCATCAAAACCATAGCTCTTCCTTGGCCATTGGGATCAAAATTAATTTTCTTTCCATCATCAAATCATGCATCATACACATACATACACATATATATATATATATATATATATATATATATATATATATATATATATATATATATATCAAAAGCATGTCTTATATTATCATCATGCATAGTATAAGCATATCATCAAAATCATAAACTCATGCAAAGCATATTAAGCATAGGCAATTAATCAAAGCTCATAAACACATATAAATTATTACATGACCATGGATATGAATCCTCACATGGATTCAACACCCATCAAATATAAGACTATCTCTCACCACCATGCTTGGTTGGTGAGATGGATCTCCCTCTTACCTCTTGAAGATCCTCAAAAACTCTTTGTTTTGCTTCTTTTTCTAAGTCCTTCACCACCAAGGGCTTCTCAAATACAAAACAAAATACATAAAAAAAATTAGTATACTAAGCTTGATTAAGAGGAACCATGGATCAAACATGGTTTAGATCATGAAAAAGAAGAGAAGAAATGAAGTTTCCTTACACTTCACCATAAATACCCCATAACTTTGATCTTGAAGAAAGTCCATGAAGATGAATGATTTGGAGGAAATCTCCAACATGAAAGTTGTTTAGAATAAGGTAAGGATTCAAGAAATATGGTTAGTTGAAATTAAAGAATGATGGAAGGTAGATTCGAGGGTCATGGCCGAAACCTAGAGGAGAAGAGAAATGGAGAGAAAATTTGCTAAGTTTAGCTTCTTGAAATTGACAAAGAAAGGCCAAGAATGAGTAATAATGGTGGTCTTCAACTTTGCTACTCACTTAAGCCACCAAAACCGTAGCCCCCCCTCCAATGCATTCTCCTTGAATGCAAATTGATTAATAATGATCAATAATGATACACCATTGACCATGACATGTAATAATGGTCATAAAGTTTTGTTTCTTTGTCTCCTAAACAATCCAAAACCATCCCCTTCCATGCATGCTTCTCCTTGTGCATTAATTATTTGTCATCATTATTAGCCACCATCTAGAGCATTTCTAGCCATTGATTAATTCAGTGGTTAGGATTTAGGTAGACTTTTGATTTTAGAAGACTTAATCTAGGCCATTGTCACTTTTTAAGACTAAATCTCCACCATAGATTAAATCTTCATCCAATGGTCATCAATGGTCTTTGTTACTATACAAGACCAAATCTCCACCCTTGATCACTTCTAAATCCAATGGTTACAAATGGTCATAGTCACTTTATAAAACTAAATCTCTACCCTTGATTTAATCTCCATCTAATGGTTATAAATGATCTTATTGACTTTTAAGATTAAATCTCCACCGTTGATTAAATCAAGATCAAGTCTCCATCATTAATTAAATCAATGGTGGATATCCAAACCACCAATGTTGACTTAAGCAATATAATATTTATTTTTATTTGCTAAATCATGAAAAGAATATATTCTTGTATTTTTATCGTAGATAAATAAATACGATCAAATCTGATCAATAAAATTTTTAAAAGCTGTTTCGAATTCGGGTTTAGTAAGATCCTTGTCTTCGTCTAAACAATACAAATTTTTCTATGTGTAAAAAAATTTTTGCTTTTTGGGACAAATTTGGGCCCACGTATGGTCACCTGGGCCCACATACACCCCTGGGCCCACAAACAAATAAAAAATTTCATAATCATCCACAAAAATCACAAATATTAGAAAACACACAAATATCAAATCAGATTATGTAAAATAATTACCTAACGGTAAAAATTAAATTACGTAAAGTTTTTCCCGGCCCGAAAATTTTTATTTTCCTGACACGGAGTAAATCACTCAAAACGATCAAATATGTTGACGGAATAAACAAAATAATTTTACAGTATCCAGAAATTACTAAATAGTAAAATTTTGTTAACTGTCAAAATTACTGTTTAAGAGATAGAAAATTTGGGGTGTTACAAGGTGTTCCATAACATGTTTGATGTTGGTTTTGGAACTAAGGAATTAGTCAAGTGTGCCTTGAGTCTCTGTCTAACCTGACTCATGATCTATTGGATTAATTGCTTAAAATGTTAGGCTCTTTCTTGTGTATCTGCAAAGAAGGATGGGTTATTCTGGTTAAAGTACTAGAAGATGATAGTTGTTGAATTGTGAGTGTGTTTATTTCTTCCGCATGTGTGTTGTTTGATAAAATGCTAGCTTAATTTTGTTGGTAATAATGACTGTACTGTTGACTTTCTGGTGTAGCTTGATTCTTATGTTGTTCTGTCCTTATAGACCTTGGACTTGTCAATTCGCTATTGTTTTGTAGTTTATGAGGGGCTGGGATTTTCGTAGAGCATGAACTTTTTAAGTGTTAGGGAGAACTAAGTTTGTGTATTAGATTAATTGTGAATATTGTATATGTTGATTACTTTAGAAGTATTTGAGATTCTGGTACCATAGTAGCGTGAAAAAACTTTTATGATTTTTTCAGTATAATTGGTCACTTAGATTTATACATGGGCTAGATATTAGCTGAAGTATATGTTGGTGGGGATTATGTTGTAAGCGAATACGATCAATGTTCTAATTCTAAGACACCTTCAGAGAAAACGAATATAGTTACATTTTATATGCTTCCTTTTTTAAATTTGCAGAGACTTGAAATTTTTTAGATACCAAAATTAGCATTTTGTAATTGAATTAATATGTTCACGTGATATTTTGACTAAGAACTACATAAATCCTCTAAAGCATGAGGAGGAGTACCGGTAAGCGTTAGTGCGTATGCAGGGTACGTCTTGTTACCCAAGTGGCTTCAAGTCTTTAAAGAAAGTGAATTGAGTATTTAAAAAAAACTTTTCGTAGAGGTGTAAACTAATTAAGTATATTGAAAAGAATATTGACGTGAGATGAAAAGGATAAGCAGAATATTAATAAAATTTAACAAATAAATAATATTAAACAATAAATTAAATTACTGAAAATAAAGAGATAAAGAGAAGAAAAGCAGGCACGATATTTATCTTGGTTCGACCACCAATCACTTGTGGCCTACGTCCAGTCCCCGAAACACAGTTTGAGATTTTTTACTATTTAATACAAGCTTAAAACAGGTGCTTGCAACCTTTACATAACAGGGATACCTCACCCTTTTACTGAGGGATACCTCACCCTCACAAATTCACTAAGGGATACCTCACCATTTTACAAAGCCTTTGAGGGATACCTCACCCTCTCAGAAATACAGCAGAGAATAGATGAAAATTAAACTCTCACAAAGAGTAAATATCACAAGTTGAAGCACTATAGAGCTCTCTAAGGATATCTTAAAGTTTTGGCGAAAAAAGCACAGAAAATATGAGAAAAATAGTGAATCACGTTTTTAACACAAGCAAATAATTCAAATGGTTTTGGCCAGCTTTCAGAAGAGACCCAAGGTCTCTATTTATAGAACAATGAAGAAAAGAGTCGTTTGGGTGCCATTAAAACAATATTAAATGCCAAAACGTTGGCTGCCATTTTCAAAAACTAGAACAGAATCTCGTGGGTTATTCGAATACCATCAGGGGGTATTCGAATACCTCTGCTGAAAGGTATTTTTAAAAACAGATCAAAGGGGGGTTATTCGAATACCAGTTAAGGGTACTCGAATACCTCAGTTTAAAAGGTATTGTTCGAAATAGTTATTCGAATTGAGGTTATTCGAATACACATCACTTAAAACAGGTTTTTAAGAAGCACTGTATTCGAATGCTATGAAGGGTATTTGAATATCTTTGTTTTGGAAAACATAAGCGTATATAAAGGATGCATGTTATTCGAATACCATGGAGGGGTATTCGAATACCTCAGTTAAAAATAGTTAAGAAACCATTTGTAATTGCTTCGAAAAACCATTTCCAATCTCTAAAACCTTTGATCTTTCAAAACCACTTTGAAAACCTCAGTTTGATTTTAAGGAACAGATT
Organism: Ormosia emarginata; assembly: GCA_029884605.1. NCBI lineage: Eukaryota > Viridiplantae > Streptophyta > Magnoliopsida > Fabales > Fabaceae > Ormosia > Ormosia emarginata. Next base: position 15,911,765 of record JAQQTP010000090.1, read on the forward strand.
TTTAGATCTTTTAAATTTAACAAATGAGATATCCAATAAAAGCTCTCTTACAAAGATCCTAAGTCCTAAAGCTAAACTTGAAGATCCTGGACTTGGTCTTCTCATCATTTTCATGTTTGTTATCATCAAAACCATTATCGATGTTTAGGTAGCCAATTACATTCTCCCCCTTTTTGATGATGACAAACTAACATTTGAGAAAAGCATTAGTTCATATAAATTAGAATTCACAAAGATTGTTTAGAGATACTTACTCCCCCTCTTTTTCATAAGAGGTGATTTATATCAGAGATGTGCACAACAGTTTCCTCTTTCTTTTGGAATTCAATTTCCATTTTTGTCTTACCGAACGTTTACTTTTTGTCCCCCTGACTTTTCTCAATTTTCTTAAACAAAGAATTCAAGCTTTTTCTCCCCCTTTTGTCATGATCAAAAAGATAGGGCAAGATAAAGTATAAAACTAAACAGAGTATATGCCAGTCCAACAAGATATATTCATGCATAGCATATAAGAATAGCAATAGAGTATAATTTTATAAATTTAGCAATATAAGCACAATATTCAGCACATGAGCAAAGATATATTCATTCATTGATCAACTAATTGCATTGTATTATCATAAAAAAATAGTCATTATATTTACCAAGAGAATTACTTATATTTGATACCACTTGTTATCAAAAAGTAAAACACTTGTTATCAAAATATGAAACATTTACCACTTGTTATTAATTTCTTATAAATCTGTCATATATCAAGAGAAACATAGATATTAAACATTTTATCTTGATGAAATATGCTATAGGGATCAGAGCATTGTATAGAACAAGCATTATTTACCCTATATGCAATGACAAAAAAATAATAATATCCAATTTGGCACTTTTGTCAATGCTAAGCATACTACTCATGAAAAAAATATTTAATCATTTAAGATAGTCTTGAGCTTTCTTCCATTGAGTATTTTATTTCAATGTGCTTGAAGAAAGTCTCGTCATGTCCTCTTCATTCATTTCCCTCAAGTTGAATAATCTTTTTCATTTAAGAGTTTGCTTGAGGTAGTTATAACCCTACAAAACAATTCAAAGTATTTTCTTTGGTATCCATTAATTTTTGGATCTATAGAGGTTAGTCAAACTCATAAGCACGTAAACATTCAAAATAATAAGGCAAAAACAACAAATGAGTTCACAAAGGCAAAAGATATTTTATTGATTAATTTGGCCAAATAACCACTTGTTTGATACCATTTGTTGCGCTTGTTATCACGTTCATATATATATCAAAACAATAGCCAATTACATTAAGCATTTGTATTACAAAGAATTTAAATATGCAGCATATTCTTGAGAAAAAGAAGGAGCAAGAACAAGCTAAGAAATATGCATTTAAGAACATCATGTAATTTTCATTTAAGGCATAAATTTAGGCTCAAAAGAAATAAGATATATTTCATCAAAAACATGTCATCCAGAGAGTCAAATATTTTTATATTGCATTTGCATAAAAAAAGAATTGTAACAGAACAGAGATCGGGCTGTAGATTTGGCTTTCAGCCATGTGGTATTCGAATACCTCTTAATGTATTCGAATAACCACCACAAATTTATAAACTTCAGAAAGAGCAAGTATTCGAATGCCTTATAGAGTATTCGAATACTCCAGAGGTAAGTGACAAATACTGATAAAGATGAGTCTCTGGTTATTCGAATACTTGTTGAGTTATTTGAATACACTAACTTATAAAACTATAAGAACGTTGTACTGATGTATGGTATTCGAATACCTTATGATGGTATTCAAATAGACCTATAAGAAAAACATAGATTTTCACGTACAGATGCAATGGTATTCGAATACCATAGGGAGGTATTCGAATAACTTAAACATAAAAACACATATTTTACGTCCAAAAAGGTATATTTGAGATATGAAAACTTACCTTTTGATGGAAACACTTATATATAAAAAAAATGCAAGTCCAAGACTCATAGAGACAAGGAGAGCTTAAAATTATTTCTAATCTTGTGCTTGCAGCAACCACTTTCAAAATGTCAAAGTCAGCTCTTGGCCTTCAAGCTCACTTGCAACACATTTCAATTTTTGGCTCTTGGTACCCAAATTTTCTTGAGTCCTTGAATTTCAGTTTTGGGTATAGTACCCTTGGGAACCCATACCATTTTAGTTCTAATTTTTGTATTAATATTTTTCCTTGCATTACATGTTGACGCACTATGACCCTTCTTACCACAATAGAAACATTTAATAAATGGGCTACTAGAAGTACTTGAATAAACAAAGAAATTTTTATAAAATTTTTGTTGATTTTTCAGGTTATATCCTATCCTGGCTTTTTGAAAAACAGCTCTTTGTTTTCCTAATAAGATATTTAAATTATCTCGTCCAAAAGTAAATTTAGAAAGAGTATTCTTTAAATCTTCAATTTCTTTTTCAAGAATATGACAAGATGAACAAGACGAAGATGTAGAAGCATGTAAAGAATAAGTTGAGCATGCATCAATTAATCCTAATGTCTCATTTTCAATTTTTAATTCTTCAATTTCTTTGTTTAAAAAGAGAATTTAGTTTTCTAAAGAAGAAATTGTTTTCTTAGATGAGAAAATTATTTTAGTGAACTTAAGAGATTCCTCATGCAATTCTTCGAAGGCATCTTGTAATTCATCATAAGAATGAGATAATTCATAATTAGAAGTTACCTCAATGTCACTTTCTTGTTCTTCTTCTCCTTTGGCCATAAAACATAGATGGGCTTCCTCACTATCTGAGCTATCAGCGGAGTCCATATCATTGTCATCCCATGCTATATAGACTTTTCTTTCTTTGGAGGGTTTCTTTTCAAATTTCTTTGTGGAAAAAGAGGGTCTTCTTTGAGTTCCTTTCTTTTTGAGAAACCTACTAAATTTTCTTACTAGAAGATTGAGATTTTGTTCATTTAGCTCAACATTGTCTCCATCATCTTCATCTTCATTATTGATAGTGGAGGTGGAGACTTTAAGTGCAATCCCTTTCTTCTTCTCATCGTGTTCCTCACTTTGATCAAGTCTGTTGAGTTCTAATTCGTGCTCTTGAAGTTTGCCAAATAAGGTAGCTAACGTCATTGTTGATAAGTCTCTTGATTCTGATATAGCTGTTACCTTAGGCTGCCAAATCTTACTCAAATATCTTAATACTTTGTTAATCAAATTTTCGTTAGAAAAATTCTTACCTAATGATGCAAGATGATTTACAATGTGGGTGAACCTCTTTTGCATTTCCTGAATGCTTTCAGCATGGTTCATTCTGAATAATTCATATTCGCGAGTAAGAGAATTTATTCTCGATCTCTTTACTTCACTAGTACCCTCATGGGTAACTTATAAAGTATTCCACATTTCTTTAGCAGTTTTACAATTTGAAATTCTAAAAAATTTATCATACCCCAAAGCAGTGATAATGATGTTTTTGGCTATCAAGTTATATTGAACTTTTCTTTTATCATCTTTAGACTAATCATTTCTATGTGTCTTGGTTTTTACACCATCAACAACTCGTGTAGGTATAAATGTACCATTTTCGACAGCATCCCACACATCTAGATCAATAGCCTCGATAAAGATTTTCATTCTTTCCTTCCAATATGCATAACCATCCCCATTGAAAAAAGGTGGTCGATTTATGGAAGTTGTTTCTGAAAAACCATTTGATAAAGTCATGTACTCTTGAAGCGGCTAAGCTCTTTATATAAGAGTCTAACTCTGATACCACTTGTTACCCAAGTGGCTTCAGTACTCAAGAGGAGTTGAATTGAGTATTTAAAAAAAACTTTTCGCAGAGGTGTAAACTAATTAAGTATATTGAAAAGAATATTAAAAGACGTGAGATGAAAAGGATAAGCAGAATATTAATAAAATTTAACAAATAAATAATATTAAACAATAAATTAAATTGCTGAAAATAAAGAGATAAAGAGAAGAAAAGCAGGCACGATATTTATCCTGGTTCGACCACCAACCACTTGTGGCCTACGTCCAGTCCCCGAAACACAGTTCAAGATTTTTCACTATTCAATACAAGCTTAAAACAAGTGCTTACAACCTTTACATAACAGGGATACCTCACCCTATTTACTAGAGGGATACCTCACCCCCTTTGAAGGATACCTCACCTTCTTTACAATAAGGGATACCTCACCCTTTTACTGAGGTATACCTCACCCTCACAAATTCACTAAGGGATACCTCACCCTTTTACAAAGCCTTTAAGGGATACCTCACCCTCTCAGAAATACAACAGAGAATAGATGAAAAATAAACTCTCAGAAAGAGTAAATATCACAAGTTGAAGCACTATAGAGCTCTCTAAGGATATCTTAAAGTTTTGGCGAAAAAAGCACAGAAAATATGAGAAAAATAGTGAATCACGTTTTTAACACAAGCAAATAATTCAAATGGTTTTGGCCAGCTTTCAGAAGAGACCCAAGGTCTCTATTTATAGAACAATGAAGAAAAGAGCCATTGGGTGCCATTAAAACAATATTAAATGCCAAAACATTGGCTGCCATTTTCAAAAACCAGAACAGAATCTCGTGGGTTATTCGAATACCATCAGGGGGTATTCGAATACCTCTGATAAAAGGTATTTTTAAAAACAGATCAAATGAGGGTTATTCGAATACCAGTTAAAGGTATTCGATTACCTCAGTTTAAAAGGTATTGTTCTGAAATTAGGTTATTCGAATACCACAAGGGTTATTCGAATACCTGTCACTTAAAACAGGGTTTTAAGAAGCATTGTATTCGAATGCCATGAAGGGTATTTGAATACCTTTGTTTTGGAAAACAGAAGCGTATATAAAGGATGCATGTTATTCGAATACCATGGAGGGTTATTCGAATACCTCAGTTAAAAACAGTTAAGAAACCATTTGTAATTGCTTCGAAAAACCATTTCCAATCTCTAAAACCTTTGATCTTTCAAAATCACTTTGAAAACCTCAGTTTGATTTTAAGGAACAGATTTTTAGATTTTTTAAATTTAACCAATGAGATATCCAATAAAAGCTCTCTTACAAAGATCCTAAGTCCTAAAGTTAAACTTGAAGATCCTGGACTTAGTCTTCTCATCATCTTCATGTTTGTTATCATCAAAATCATTATCGATGTTTAGGTAGCCAATTACATGTACCCAATTTTTTTTTTTTGAATTTGGGTACAACTTCTCAGTGGCGGGGTATGACTCGGTGCGGCTTGGCCAACGACTCGATATGGCTCAGCCAATTGTTTGGAAAAACGTAGCCATTTGACGCACAAAATGGTATTTTGTTCAGTTTTTCAAAACCCTGCCCTAACCCATTTCATTCGAATTCGATGCTCGACCTTCAACCTTCATTCTCCTTCTACTAAAGCAAAACGACCTTCAGCTCTTCATTCTCCAGTGTTTGCAACTCTGGCAATGGCAACTCCGGCGACTACAACGTGGAACGACGGGCCACGGTCTTCACCCCCTACACCTTCGAGTCTCTGCTTCTTTCTATTGTGCATCCAAAGCTACTTTCTATTGTTGAGACTAGATTTGCCTCCATCATTATAATGCTTAAAAGATTTACAACTATTAAGCATGGTCTCCAATCTATGGTCATTAGTCTCACTATAAAAAAGATGATGTTCAAAAGGCTGCTTCTGTGAAAGAAACAATTTTGAATGACCTTTGGTGGGATAAAGTTGATTATATTCTAAGTTTTACAAAGCCTATCTATGATATGCTTCGTTCTTGTGACACCGATAAGTCAAACCTTCATTTGATTTATGAAAAATGAGATTCTATGATTGAACAAGTGAAGCTCGCCATCTATCAACATGAGGAAAAGGATTTGAATCAACATTCATCCTTCTATGGAGTGGTGTATGACATCCTAATTTCTAGATGGAATAAAAGTTGCACACCTCTTCATTGCTTGGCTCATTCACTTAATCCTAGGTAAATTTAATTAACTTTCAAGTTCCTAGTTCTCTTACTTTTTCTTAGATGTACTTTGGTTTTTGTATTATAGTAATCACAACTTATATTTTGTATAATATGTATTATTGTAGACAATGGCTCGAGGAAGCTCCAAAACGAGTCCCCCCCACATAAGGACAATGAGATTTGTATGGGGAGAAACAAATGCCTAAAGGATTACTTTCCGGATCCTTAAGAAAGGCGAGCGGTCACTTCAGAGTTTGTTAAATTCTCAAGTGGTGAAAAAGAGTTTGACCAATTTGATTGCTTGCAAAATAGGTGGAACTTGACACCAAAGGAATGGTGGGTCATGTATGGAGCTTCAATCCCCAAACTTCAAACCTTTGCCTTGAAGCTCTTTTCACAACCTTCCTCTTCCTCTTGTTGTGAAAGGAATTGGAACTCATATTCCTTTATCCACTCCATGAAAAGGAATAGGCTAAATCCCAAGAGAGTTGAAAATTTAGTTTTTGTCCACACAAATCTTCGTCCCTCTCAAGGAAGAATAAGAACTATAATGAGGGTGAGACTAAAATGTGGGACATTGGTGGAGATGAATAGGATCCATTTGAAGGGGCTGGGATTCTTGAAGTTGCTAGTTTCTCTCTTGATGAATCAAATTTGGAGGTTGTTCTTTTCACTGATGATGGGCAAGGAAATGATGAAATTGAGACTATTGGAGTTTGATTTTTGTAATCATCTTTAGAAGTTGTCATGTTGAACAACTTAAATATTGCAATTTCTTATTGTGGATGTTGTCTTGGTTGAACAATTTAAGTTCTTTTTTATGTTTTATGTTAAAATTTGTATATTTTAATTTTTATGTTATGTTATTTTATCATATACATATGACGTACCCGTACCCTAGTTTTTCAAAAAAATTTGTACCTTGTACCCGTATTTGTATTGGCTACTGGTACCGTACCCGTATCCGTGCAACGTAGCATAAATCGTTTTAGAGGAATTTATCTTCTTATTTGATATAATTTCTTTTTTTATATATGCTTTGAAATTATTTCAGCTTATGATAGAAATACTTTTTTTTTTACATAATGTAATGATTACATTTTAATTACATATGTTGAGTACTAATATTTCATTTTGAACATAAAGCTTGAGGAGTGCCCGTGCAAGGCACAGGCTCCTTACTAGTTTAATCTTTAAAATGTATACATCATGGGAAACAAACATGTTTAAGGGAGTGAGTCATCATGGCCATGAACTCGTCCATGTCAACCATGCCATCTCCATTAGGGTCCACTGCTTTTCCCATTTGCCTGCAATCCTCAAGGCTGCACCTTTAGTATGAACATGAGTTAGGTGCTGAATTGAGTTGAACATGAGTTGTCATGACAAAGTTTTTATTGAAAATTTTCATATGATTTTAGTATGAATTGGATTCTGTTTATGGTAGTTGTAAATTGGCAGAACCACTTACACTTCACTATAGAAACCAAATATGAAAAAGGAAACATAGAAAAATCATGCCTGGCAGATCTCAATCTGTCTCTTCAAGTCAAAGTTCTGATTTTGAACTTGCTCAACTATTAGAGCCCTCTCTAGTGCACTTCGCAAAATCCTCTCTGCTTCTAGTAATGCCGACTCTTTTGACTTTGTGAGTCTTTCCAAAACTTTCTTATCTTCTTGTAGTGCTGTAATCAATGAGGTCAAATTGGATGTTAATACTGTCTGTATGCACAATTCATTTACATTGTGATATTATTAGAAGTGTTAGGAGGATAAGAGATCCTCCTTACAAAATAAATGCATCCTTGCTGGAAATTGCACTATTGATACCTGATTCCTATACATTTTAATCTCAGCTTCAAGAGGAGCAATTACACTCTCAATTGGAACAAAATCTTCATCCTTTTGATTTGCATGTACCCTTCTAAGTGTTGCTTCTGTAGCATATTGTGCAGCCAATGTATCTTTCTTTTCATTTGTCAGTTTCTTGATTTCTAGATTCTGCATATGAATATATTTTGTTTTATTGTTAGTTGAGTTCCTATACTAATATGAGCAACACCTAGTGGATCATCTGATTCTTGGGGCTGCAATTGGGCTGAACACCTCATAAGGGTATCAAAATGGAGTTTAGAATGGTTAAAGGCTAAAATTGATTATTGAGAACCTACTTAATGGTTGAGCCCTGTCCTACGCAGATTTCAATATGTTTATACTTGTCTTGGTTGCTGGAATTAGCTGAAATAGATAGGGTATGTGCCGCTACAGTGTGCTCGATTTCTTGATGCTTTATATTCCTAAATCGTTGCTGGTTTTCAAAGGAACTTATGATGTCTCGGGGAACATTGCTCTAGAGTGAACTGCTTTCTTATCCAATAAGTTTTTAATCTGAAATTTTAACCGTGTGCAAAAGATGCCAACCTACTGAGTGAAGATATCTGAATCCTAGATATAGTTCAACCATGCATGGGATATGATTATGTATATATTTGGCTGTTTTCTCAGTTTTAGCTGGTAAATTATAAAGATGATTTATTTTTTGAGTTTCAATTTTAAAAATGATTTTAAAATGTAGAATCTGTGTTATGTTGTTAATCTCTGAACTTGGGCGTTTTTGAAGTTGGGAAGATTGCCCTGTTCAAGTCACATCGATGAAAGTTTTAGTTCAATGACGAATCTTCAATCTTGCTTTGAGATTGTAAATTGAGTAGTGTTTATATGCACATTAGATAGATATTTAGAGATAAACCTTGGGCAGTACAAGTAAAGCACAGATCTATATTTGACTTCTAATTCTGGTCTTCACATCTTTAATCTCTGAGCTTACATATTCATTTTCATTCTCCAGTAGGCCTATCATCTCTGAGCTCACATATTCATCTTTATTATCCAGTGCACCTGATCCTGCTAGAGTTGGTTTTCATTCATTCAACCACGAAAAAGCAGTGAGAGTGATTTTGTCGTGTTTCATTCTGCAATTTGAATGGTCTAATCTCTTATATCAAGCAGATTTCCTACAGGCTTTGTGCCTTTGGAACTATTTTTAATTCTAATTTTTCTTAAAGAACTAAATCATATATTTCATTGTTTTGACCTTTTGTTTAATGTTTTGGATATAGGGAAGGGACAAGACACCTGAAGAGAGAAGGAATGCAATTTGCATTTTTGATGATGTTGCAGATCAGTGTCGTGAAGCAGCTCTCAAGTAAGTGCTTTTTTTGGGCAAGATACCCACTCAAGTGTTCTGTGATAATTATTGAAATGTGTTATCAACTTCATTGTTGTACATGCCAATTGAGCAGGTATTATGATACATATCTCCCATTCCTGTTGGAGGCTTGTAATGATGAGACTCGTGATGTCAGACAGGTAAGCATTAGACGTGTTCTGTTGGTTAACATTTTGAATACCATTTTTATTGTTTATGTTGTTTGATTGTTAATATTGGTATTTCTTCCTTTCTGTAGGATGCTGTGTATGGCCTTGGTGTTTGTGCAGAGTTTGGTGGATCTGTGTTCAAACCTCTGGTTGGAGGTACTGCTTGATAGTTGATACAGTAATAAAATTGGAAAAGCTGTATTATATTGAGTAACAGTTTGTTAGTGGCTTATTACAGAGGTTCTTTCGAGGTTAAATGCTGTGATCCAGCATCCTAATGCTCTTCACTCGGATAATATAATGGCATATGACAATGTTGTTTCTACTCTGGGAAAAAATTGCCAATTTCATCGTGACAGTATTGATTCTGCCCAGGTCTTTACATATTTTCCCTGTTTATGACCTCTTTTATAGTTTTCCTTCCCAATCATGTCTGGCATTATTATGATCTATTCTTCCTGGAGGCTGAGTTTGTCTTTATTTTTATTTTTTTTGTTGAGATGACCTATTTTGTTAATGTTTTTGCTAATCTCTTGTTATGTTTGCAGGTGGTTCCTATATGGTTGAAATGTTCACCAATCAAAGGAACTTTTTTCTCGTATCTATTTTTCTTTGAATGAAGCATGCAAATCCTAGGAATTTTATTTACTTGAGATAGAAGCTCCTTTCTGTTTTTGACATATACCTCACTTTACATTTTGTTATCCTCTTTGAGATGGCAAATATTATCAAAGCCCTTTGACCATAGTTCAAAGCCCTTTCATGCAATAGGGAATTAGTAAATCCTTTTTATGCATAAGAAAAGTACTGTGCCAAATTTCATTTTCTGGATGAGTATCTTGATCATAGTTACTGGCTTTCATTGGTATGATATCTGTGGAATTTCTTAATATCTATGGTGTCAGTCCCTATTTAATGGGGGTTTGGGCTTTGATTATGATTCCAAAAGTACAAGTCTGTAAAATTTCTTGATTTCTTTTATGATCTTTATTGTTGTCACTCATGATCTTTAGAGTCTTTTTTCCCCCAGTAATATAAACTCGTAGCATTCTTCTCTTTGTTGACATAACTGCTGTTTAAACTTTTAAAAATCTTCTTCCTCCAGGATGATGCAGAACTTACGTTTAAGCCTTTTGCTTATGATTTAATCTACATATGAGATTGACTATTATTAGCTAATGTTTTGACTTTTAATATTATATTTAACTTTTTAAATATGTACTGATATTAAGAGAATTATGAAAAATATCAACAAATTATACAAAAAAAACATTAGCCACGGTTAATTTTAAACTAAAAACTATTATTAAATTAGCCACAGTTAAAATCATGACTATCTTTGGATTTTAATCATTTTTCTATAATGATTACTTTTGGATACAACTGTTGCGAATTAGGACAATAACCATAGTTAGATTAATGTTACCATAGTTATTAAATGTGGCTAAACACTACAAGAAAAGTATGTTTTTGCAGCAAATTCGAATTCATCACAAATTGCAACAGATTTTGCAGTGAATATCTTTGTGGCAGATATTTGGGACGAATTTTCCGTCACAAACTTTTCCTGCAACTCATGCACAGTATTTTATTATTTTTTTAAAATAAAAAAGAGGTTTACGACGTATATTTCTGCCGCAAAATTATTAAAATGAATAAAAATTTATTTTAAAGTTAAAAAAATAAAAAAAAATAAAAACCTTTTGCGGTGGATTAGAATCCGTCGCAAATTGAGACGAATTTTGCGGCTGATAATTGGAGCGGATTTTTTGCCATAAACTTTTTCGACGATACATTCATTGTATTTTTTTATAAAAAAAGAGATTTTGACAAATATTTTTACCGTAAAATTATTAAAACGAATAAAAATTTATTTTAAAGTTAAAAACTAAAAAATAAAAAAATAAAAAAAATTTATGGCGGATTAGTATCCGTCGCAAATTGTGACAGATTTTGCGGCTTGTGGCAGATTGATCGCCATAAACTTTTCTGGCTACACATTCATTGAATTTTTTTATATAAAAAAGAGATTTGCGGTGAAAAAATCTGTCATAAAATTATTAAAATAATAAAATTTTATTTTAAAGTTAAAAAATAAAATAAAAAAATAAAAATATTTTGCAACGGAAAAATCCGTCGTAAACTTTGCCACAATTTTTTTAAAAAAAGTGATGCCTCTATACCTTGCAATATAAATACTTTCCCTCCTGTCTTTTTTCTGTCAAAGTTCCTACGCTTCTCAATCTCACTGCAAATCCAATGCAATGACAAAGCCATATCATATGCTTCAAATTCTTTGATCTTGACAAAAACCTCCTACTCCAGCAAATCTAAATTTTAGAAATATGATTGGGGATGATAGCTCTCTTCAAATTTAAAACTTCTTGACGAACCTGGAGAGGCAGAGAAACGACAACACAGGGACGAAGCTGAGGGAGAGCTGGACAATGGCATTGTATGGGCAGGAGTGTCGGGCATCGCAAGAGGCACATGCCAGCAGAAAATGGAATACAAACCACGACAGGGTGGCGGTGAAGGGGTTGGACTGGTCCACGCACATCCATCGCAGGTAGGACTAGAAGCTATGAAGCTCGTCGTTCACGTGCAAAACCCTGCAGTTGAACTTGCTCCTTCGGTCTAAGATGGACTCCTTGTTGGTGTTGTTGATGGTAGTGGCGGTGTTAGTGTCACCCATGGCCAGAACAAGAAGAATATTTTGGATGAGGAGGAAGGGATGGTGAATCAGGTTGTATTTGTCCTGGTGGAATGGAACTAATTGTGGGTTACAAGCATATTGAATTTGTGTTGGATTTCTTATCTGTAGCAAAATTAATGGCAAAAAAATCTTCCACAAAATTAGTGGTAAAAAAGTTCGCCGCAACGCTGCACCTCCCGCAACGAAAGTCGGCGTATCGCCGGAGAGATTTGTGGCGGTTTTGGGTGGATTGCTTCATTACGAATTCGCCACAAATCCGCTACAAATTATCAATTTGCGACAGATTTTAGCCTGTTTGTGGAGGATTTATCCTTCGCAAATTATGACTTTTCTTGTAGTAAAAATTAGGGCGACGCCATGATTAGCCACGGTATTAATAACCGTGGCTAACATACTTTTGCCACGCTTTTTTTTGTAAATTGGCCACGGTTTTAACCGTGGCTAAACTTTGCTTTTTTTTTTTGTAATGTATGGCTGAGAATACGAGACTAAAAGAGCTGTAAGCTAATATGAAGAAGCTATTGGAATTGATGGATTCTCCATCAGGATTCTGAGTACTCCAAACAACGTGCAGAGTACTTAGATCGTTTTGACAAAATTGAAGCAACTCTGGAAGCAAGGGATCACAACAAACTAGTTAGTGGATTGATCTCAAGTTTGGATGAGGTGGTTTTTCAACCATTTTAGGTAAGGAACATCAAGCTCGATTTTTCGCGATTCGACGGGACTGATGTGTTGCAATGGATCTTCAAAGCGCGACAATTTTATTATTATTATAATACTCTATATGAGCAAAGATTGACCATAGTGGCGATTCATTTAGACAAGGGAGTAGTTCCTTGGTTCCAAATGATGAGCAAGAATAATCCATTTTAGTCTTGGATTGGTTTTACAAGAGCTTTACAGCTTGAATTCGGTCATTCCCCATTTGAGTGTCCTCATTCCACTTTGTTTAAATTAACTCAAACTGGGATTGTAAATGATTACTATATAGAGTTCACCTCATTGGCCAATATAGTGTATGGTCTAAGCTCTGATTCCCTACTCGATTATTTTCTTAGTGGTTTAAAAGTTGATATTAGGAGGGACGTGCTAGCTCAAACCCAACCACACTACTGAGAGTTATCTCCTTGGCTCGATTGTTTGAAGAGAAGTATACACCTAAACCAAGACCTACCTACCTATCCTGTACCAATAGACCACATAATTATTCCTTAAAAACAAACCAATTCACCAAAAACAGCTCATTTCCTCCTTTATTACCATCACCACCCTATAAATCATTCAACCAGCCACCGAAGTATCCAAATATAAAAAATGTCACCTGCTGAAATTCAACTAAGAAGGGAGAAAGAACTATTCTATACTTGTGATGAAAAATTTTGATTTAATCACAGGTGTCTTAATACGAACCTTATGATCCTACAAACTGATGAAGACCAAAATTCTAAACTTGACATTGAACTTGAACCACCTGATCAAACCACTATTGTCCTAAACCATCATTTATCTTACAATGCACTTAAGGGTGCCAATGGTGTGGGAATAACCATGCAATTTTTGGGCCAAATCAATAGAGTTACTTTGCAGATTTTATTAGAAAGTAGCAGTTCTGACAACTTCCTATAACCTAGGTTGGCACACTTTTTGAAACTGCCTATTGAGCCTACCTCTGAATTAAAGTATTGGTTGGAAATGGAAATTCAATGGTAGTTGAAGGATTAGTTTGAGACCTAAAAGTTGGAATTCATGGTCACACACTACAATTTCCTGTTTATGTCTTACCAATAACTAGAGCAGAATTGATCTTGGGAGCCTCATGGTTAGCTACTCTTGGACCACATGTAGCTGACTACTCAGCATTGACTATTAAATTCTATTTAAATGGTTAATTCATCACTCTTCATGGGGACAAGCCTAATCTACTTGCATCGGCAACTTTTCATCACATTAAGAGAATGCAGGTAATTAGTGCAATCTCTAAAATTTTTACCTTTCAGTTACAACAGCCTCACACTCTAGCAGGTCAATTGTTATATCTTCCAATGGATATAGAACCAAAACTAGCATTGTAACTGCATACTTACAGAAAGATTTTTGACAAACCCTCAGGCTTACCACCAGATAGAGCTCAGAATCACTCTATTCCTCTACTTAAGGGCAACAAACCTATTAAGGTTAAGCCTTATAGTCAGAAGGAATAAATTGAGAAAATGGTTTATGAGATGTTAAAGGAAGGTATTATCCAGCCCAGTACAAGTCCTGTTGGTTAAGAAAAAAATGGCACATGGAGATTTTGTACTGATTATAGGCATTGAATGTCATCACAGTCAAGGACAACTTCTCTATACCTAATGTGGATCAATTACTGGATGAGTTGTTTAGGGTACAATATTTTTCTAAACTAGATTTAAGATCTAGTTATCACCAAATATTGGTCTAACCTGAAGATAGGCATAAAAATGCCTTTAGAACCCATCAAGGTCATGTCATTTGGGTTAACTAATGCTCTTGTAACCTTCCAAAGTTTGATAAATCATATTTTTCAAGGGTTGTTAAGAAAATCAATTCCAATTTTGTTTGATGACATTTTGGTATATAGTACATCGTGGCCAAAACATTTACACCACTTGGAGATTGTTTTAGTTATTTGCAATAGTACTCATTGTATGCAAAATTGTCAAAATACACTTTTGGGCTAAAACAAGTTGATTACTTGGGACATACAGTGTCAGGGTCTGGTGTGGCAATGTATAAAAGCAAGGTACAAGCTGTTTTAGGCTAGCCACTGCCTACTGCTCTTAAGTCTCTAAGAAGATTCCTTGGTTTAGCTGGCTAATACAAAAGGTTTATCAAGAGTCATGCCTGCATAGCAACCCTTCTCACCAATTTGCTCAAGAAGGATAGTTTTTGTTGGAATGACACAACAACATAAGCCTTTTATCAATTAAAAAAAAAAAGCAATTATTGGAGCTCCTGTGCTGACCTTACCTAATTTCTCCCAGCTCTTCATACTTGAAATTAACGCTTCAGGGACAAGTATTGGGGTAGTTTCAAGCCAATCCAACCATCCTATTGTATATTTTTCTAAGAAACTATCCCCTAGAATGCAAAAATAGTCAGCTTATTCTAGAGAATTATATGCTATTATAGAAGCACTGGCCAAATTTAGACAATATCTCTTGGGACACATATTCATTATCAGGACAGATTAAAAGAGTTTGAAAAGTCTCACTGACCATTCCATACAAACACCTGAGTAGCTGGCTTGGATTCCCAAATTGTTAGGATATGATTTCAAGATTGAGTATAAGTCAAGAAGAGATAACATACCAGTAGATCCCTTGTCTAGATCATTAATTTTGCATGGCTTAGTCAGAACCACAGTGGAATTCGATTCAAGAACTAAAAACAGCCATAATTGAAGATTCACAACTTGGTGAACTATGAATATTGTGTGAAGCAAATAAACCACCAGACCTTAATTATGCAATGCATGACAAGTTATTATACTGGAAAGGCATGTTGGTTATGCCTAACAAACCAATATTGATCTTGTTGATTTTAACTGAGTGTCATACTTCTCTTATAAGAGGACTTGTTGGAATAACTAGAACCATGGCTAGAATTACAAGGCAATTTTACTAGAAAAGAATGAAAGTCGATATCAAACAATTTGTGCAATAGTGTCAAGTGTGTTAGCAGGAAAAAATTGAAACCTCTATGCTTGTTGGTCTTCTACAACCCTTGCCTATACATAATCAGATTTGGGAGGACCTAGCCATGGATTTTATCATAGGTATGCCCTCTTCATTTGGTTATACTGTCATCTTAGTAGTGGTGGATAGATTGTCAAAGTATACCCATTTTACTGCCTTAAAATTAGATTACTCTAGCAAACAAGTAGCTGAAATTTTTATGAGCAATATTATTAAGCTTCATAGGATGTCAAAACAATTATTTCTGACAGGGATAAGGTTTGCACAAGTTCTTTTTTGCAACACTTATTTAAACTACATGGAACTACCTTGGCTATGAGTTTTGCATACCATCCATAGAGTAATGTTCAGTCAAAAGCCTTAAATCAATGCCTGGAGATGTACTTAAGATGTTTTGGTTTTCATAACCAAAAGCCCTAGTTTTGTAATTAGCTATCAACCCATGAAGACTTTGTTTTGATAATAACAAACATGAAGATGTTGCAAGATCAAGTCCAAGACCTTCAAGACTAACTTTAGGACTTTGATCTCTTTGTAAAGGTATATTGTGGTTCACACTAAAACTCCAAAACTTGTTTTTCAAAGAACCCATATAGCACATGGTTTTAAAGGCCTCAAAATGGTTTTTTGTTTCCAAAGAAACAAATTTTAAGTGCCTAAAAGTTTACAAGACCATATGGAATCAATTGGTATGGTTTAGTGTTAGACCATTTGTGTACCGCAAGTGCACGGGTTGTTCAAGTAATACAGATATGAAGTAAAAGTTCGTTCCCACGAGGACAAGGTTTCCATTACTAAGTAGCAACCAATAGCTCAGCTAGATTCTAGTCAAGGACATATAAAATAAAAAAAAGCAATTAATCTAAATCTAAACTACCAAAGCAATAACATAGGGGTTTGGAAATCTAGGGAATCCTTCTTCACTTCCTACTTCATACTAATGATATGTAATCCTTACAAGTAACATCAATGCTTAGTTAGTTTAGCTTGAGAATCTGATTTAGTCAAAAGCCTATGTCTAGGTCGATCAACCCTGGTGTCATTTACCTAATCCACTATGGTTCTTATGGTTGCATGAGGACTAGTGTAAATTCCACTAATGAACGATTTATTCTCAAACACATGCTAATACATGGCTAAAA
Source organism: Ormosia emarginata (assembly GCA_029884605.1). Classification (NCBI taxonomy): domain Eukaryota; kingdom Viridiplantae; phylum Streptophyta; class Magnoliopsida; order Fabales; family Fabaceae; genus Ormosia; species Ormosia emarginata. The sequence continues at coordinate 15,928,685 of JAQQTP010000090.1, forward strand.
GGTATATTTCTATCCAGTTAGCGAATTAACTCATCCAAGCCAATTGAACTCGTCGAACATGCATCAACCATACCATGTCAATCTCCACAAATCCCTATGTCTAGTTCATTTGCATCAATTAAGATCATGCAATTGTTGATCAAATAGAAGCAAGCATTAAGCATAGGCATGGAAGAACAAAGCTAAACATCAATAGAAACTCAAATTCATACATAAACATCAATAATCATATAAAGATTCAAAGTATTTCCTAAATATAGCTTCTAATCAATTGAACACGAATTTACAGAGCAAAACAGTGCTCAAAAGATAAGAGAGAAGAAGAAAACTCAGGGAGAAGAGGAAGGATGCCATTGATGAGATCCTTGAAGCTTGAATCCTCTTCCTTAAGGAAGAGAACCTCCAACCTAGCCTCCCTAGGCCTCCAATCAGCTCAGAAATGAAGCATAAAGTTGTAGCTCCTCTAAAACCTAAAACTATCTACGGAGCTCTCCAAACTCTCTTTACAAAATCTATTAAAAATCTATTTATAGACTCAGCAAAACAGAGGCACGTCGCGGCATTAACATGCCTACGCTGCGGCGCGTGTCAAATTAGGTCACTAACGCCGCGGCATTAATTCCCTGTGCCGCGGCGTTAAAATCTTCGAAGATGCAGGGGATGTCACGCCGCGGCATTAACATGCCACGCTGCGGCGTTGAGTGCTGAAGTGCTAATTTGGCTTCCTCATCCCATTTCAGCTCAAACGCTCCACATATCATCTTGTTTGGAGCCCTTCCTGTGATAGAGAAAACACCAAATCAGTAACAAATATAAATTCACTTAATCACCTATCAAATATGCACAGTTTGCTCATATAACATACTGGAAAGGTATCAGAATTGAATATAGCAAATATAAGCATAAAACCTTCTAAATATGTATGAATACAAGGACTTTAGTACTCTTTATAGCTCAAATATAGGGCACAAATAACTACACTTTGTATAGTTATCATTTAGAAACTGAGAAAATATTTTTCATATTGTTTATTCGAATAAGGATTCCTTTATTCGAATAACAAAAGTTAGAGAAGCCAAGAACTCCATCTGATCATGCCTTATTCGAATAACACCTTGTGTTATTTGAATAAACAGCTTCAAACCAAGTGGCGCGCTGTGTTTTTAAAAGATCTATTCGAATAGACTAATTTCTATTTAAATAGAAATGTTTCTGAATAGGCATTTTAAAAGGTCTTACTCGAATAACCAAAATGATTATTCAAATAACCAGTTTCAGAGACTATTTTGCAGAGCATGATATGAAGATCTATTCGAATAGGGTTTCATTCTATTCGAATAGACCGGCTTCCAAAATCAAAAACTAACGACTATATTGAAGCAATTAATGCTCCAACCACCCATCCAATGACTCTAAATCTAAATGGGATATAAATATAAGTCTTTGCGCACCAAAGCAATGTTGGAAAAACTTCCTGAGAATCTAGGTTAAGAACTAATACGAGTTTTTCAGTCATTCCATTAGTTTCTTTGTTTATGAGCTAAAAGTGTGAAAATCATTATACCCATTGAGCTTCAACTTGTGTAATATGCTCTTTTGAGAGTTTATTCTTCCTAAACACTTTGTTTATTCTGAAAAGAGTGTAAGGTATCTCTCTTGTAAAAAAAAGGGAGGTCTTCCTTGTTGTAAAGAAGGTGAGGCATCCTTCAAATGTTGTAAAGGGTGAGGTATCCTTATTTTTTAGGTTCAAGCACAAAGGGTCAGGTATCCCAAGGTGTGTTGAGTGCTCTCAATTATAAAGGTTTTTAAGCACCTGATCAAGTTTAAAGTTCTAGTGAAAAATCTTGAGTGGTTTGCTTGAGGACTGAACGTGGGTCACAAGGGGTGGCTGAATCAAGATAAATTCTTGTGTTTGATTTTCTTAAATCTATTTCTTTACTTTGTGCTTTAATTATATATACTTGAGTTTACTTTGATATCTAGCTTTGCTTGAATACTTTTTATCTTAGCTAGTTTATTTGTGAGTGATTTATTCAATCTCATTTATCTATTCACTTCAATTAAATAATAACTTCAACGAAAATTGGTTTACAAGTGTTTTGCAAAAGATTTGTGAAAATATTTTATAAACTCAATTCACCCCCCTCTTGAGTTTGAGGCCACTTGGTAACAAGTGATATCAGAGCTAGGTTCTTGTGTAAAGAGCTTAGCAGCTCAAGAGAAAGCGATGGCCTCTTCAAATAGTTTTTTTTTAAGTTATTCTCTTTATAGACCTCCCTTTTTCAATGAGGATGGGTATGCTTATTGGAAAGAAAGAATGAAATTTTTTATTGAAGGTATTAACTTAGATATGTGGGATGTTGTTGAAAAGGATCCTTTTGTTCCCACACAAGTTATAAATGGTATAAGAGTTAATATACCAAGAAGTAAATAGACCGATGATGATAAAATGAAAGTCCAATACAACTTAAGAGCTAAAAATATTATTACCACAACTTTGGGATATTATGAGTTCTTTAGGGTCTCAAATTGTAAATCTGCCTAAGAAATATGGGACACTTTACTAGTTACCCATAAGGGTACTAGTGAAGTAAAAAGATCAAAGATAAATACTCTCACTCATGAGTATGAGCTTTTTTGAATGAACCAAGGTGAAAGCATTCAAGAAATGCAAAAACGGTTCACACATATTACAAATCATCTTGCTTCATTGGGAAAGACTTTTTCTAATGAAGATTTTGTTAATAAAGAATTGAGATGTTTGAGCAGGCATTAGCAACCTAAAGTGACAGCTATTGCAGAGTCAAGAAATCTTTCAACTATGACCCTAGTCACACTCTTTGGTAAGCTCCAAGAACATAAATTGGAATTGAATAGACTCAACCAAAATGAGAAGCTTGACAAGAAAAGAAGGAAATTGCTCTCAAGGTCACCTCCTCTATAATTAATGATGATGATGAAGATGATGGAGATGGCTTAGAAATAAGTGAGGAGAATCTTGGCCTACTAGTACAAAAATTTGGAAGATTCTTCCAGAAGAATGAAGCTCAAAGAAGACCTCTATTTCCCCAAAAGAATGTCTATCACAAAGGGGAATGAACCTCATCCACTCCTAAATGCTATGAATGTGGAGAATTAGGACACATGAAGATGGAGTGCCCAATCTATCAAAGAAAAGTGAAAAAGTATGAGAAGAGATCCTCAAAGGAAAAGAAAAAAAGAATAGCCTACATAGCTTAGGATGATAATGACATGGATTCAACCGATAGCTCGAACAATGAGAAAAACAATCTATGTTTCATGGCTAGAGGAGAAGAGGAAGATGAAGATGACATGAAGGTAACATCCTCAAATTTTGAATCAAATTCTTCCCTTTCCTATGATGAATTGTAAGATGCATTTGAAGAATTGCATAATGAATCTATGAGACTTGCAAAACTTGTTTCATTATCCAAGAAAACAATTTCCTCTTTTGAAAACAAAATCTCTATTTTAAACAAGGAAATTAAGGAACTTAAAATTGAAAATAAAACTATTGGACTTATTGATGCAAATTCCTCATGCATAACCTGTTCATCACTTGATAATGCATCTACATCCTTTTCTTGCTCATCATGTAAAGTATTTGAAAATGAAATTAAGGATTTGAAAAATACATTTGCAAAATTTACATTGGGAAGAGACAATTTGAATATGTTACTAGGGAAACAAAGATGTACTTTTCAAAAGGCCGATTTGGGGTACAACTCCAATAACCAACAAAAATCTTATAAGAATCTCTTTGCTTCCTCAAGTATATCAACTAGTCCCTTTATCAAATGCTTTTATTGTGGTAAGAAAAGTCATAGTGCATCTTCATGCGATATTAGAAAGAACAAAAACACCAAGGTTGGAACTAAAATGGTTTGGATTCCTAAAGGCACCTTACCTAACTCTAACACATAAGGATCCAAAACAATTTGGGGACCAATAGTCAAAAATTGAAGTATGTTGTAGGTGTGCTTGAAGGCCTAGAATTCACCATGATATCTTGAAAATGGCTACTGCAAGCACAAGTTCATAAAACACTTCAAGCTATCCTCCTTGTCTCAAGAAGCTTTAACTTGCATCCTTTAGTTAAGTGGAGACTTGTTCTATGCTTTACTAGTTTAATGTCTTGAAAAATATCTCTACATATCTTAAATATGCTAAATGAATATGCTTCTTGTGTGAAATGATGTGTGTAATGTTAATATCCTTGAATTTGAGTTTTTGATCAATAATATTATAAAAATAAATGAGTTTTTATCTTGCTTTTATTCTCATCTTACATGATATCTTTGATTGTTTTAAAATGACCATGTAAGAATTGAAATTCTCCTTTATGATCATCTCTCTCTCTTTCTGTTGACATGCTAGTTTGAATCTCTTGGTTGTCATAAATGCATGTTAAAAATGAGTGATTAATTGTTCCTTGATGGTTCTTAATTCTTGGACTACATATCTGTGTATTTCTGATATCTTTATTCGAATAAGGGACATTCTTATTCGAATAAGAGCTTCTAGTAGCTCCTTGAAAATGTTTTCTAATGCCTCTATTCGAATGGAGAACAATGCTATTTGAATAGAATCCCTATGTCCCGCATGATATCTGTGTTTTGAATGCATTTATTTGAATAGGTAGTATTCGAATAACGCTTGGCTGAGCTAAGTTTCTTTTCATATTCTATTTGAAGAGACTTAGTCTTATTCGAATAAAACACGAGCTTTAAAAGGGTTTTCAGTGCTTCTCTGCTCATTTCTCACTTTTCCCTCTCTCTTTATCCATTATTCTCTTCGTCTCCCTCTCTACTCCTTGCCCTTGCCTCCATTGTTGCTCAACCTTACTCCTTTTCATACCCTTCCATTCTCTTTCTTTTAACTTTTCCCTTCTCTGTCCGCCATTCCTCTTTCACACACCATCCCTATCTAAACACCATCACCCACGTAACCTTCAAATCCCCTGTCATGGCTTCCTCCTCTAGCCATAAACATGCCAGAACAAAGAATGCCCCTGCTAACAACCCCATGGACCTAAGACGTTTGGCCTCAACCAATGCCCAAATCAAAAGGTTCTCATGACAATTCCAAACAAGGAACCTCGTGCAGCCAAAGTTCATGAACATGGAGTTCTTCAACCAAGGGTTCCCGTTCGTGGCTCTCTTAGATTACTAGGGGGTCTTCCTTTTCTACTCCTACAGGATCAACATCTACCCTGATCTTGTGAGAATGTTTTTCTGCAACCTCGAGATTGAGGGTAATAATCTCGTGTCTATGGTAAAATGAATCAAGGTTGTGATCACTCCTCAGAACTGGGAAGATTACTTTGGATTGGTTTACCGAGGAAATGAGTTCATTGAGAACAGTTGGAGAAATTGGGAAGCGTTCAGACGTTCAGATGCGGTTGAAGGGATGATTAGACCTGGTCTCATTGATTCACCCTTCTCTATTGGCAAGATGAACTATCAGGACCGGCTTTTGCATTATGCCTACGCGCACATCCTTGCTCATAGAGGAGGTAGCTATGCTTACTTGACTGAAGATGATATCTTCATGATCTGGGATCTGAAGGAAATGATTCTAATAAACTGACCATATTTCATTATGCACCACATGATGAAGATAAAAGGAAAAGACAACAAAACAGAGCTACCCTATGCCATGCTGATATTTGGCATTCTTCAGAGATATCATGAGATTGTGGAAATAGAGACATCGCTTACGCTGACTCGTCACAATGTCTTTGGTTCTGAAACGATCAAGAAAATGAAGATGAAGAACGAACTAGGTGTCTAAGTGTATGGTGGTGAAGTGGCTGATGTTGATACTGAGGATGAGTAGGAAGGAGAACCTGCTATTGTTGCTGCCTTGGTCACAAATGAACAAATCATGGATGCCCTGCTAGAAAACAGAGGTTATATGGAGAACACCTCGGGCGTTATATTTGATCGAATTGAAACTGTGAAATGCGAGCTGGCAGCTGTGAGGCTTGAGCATGCAACTTTGCAAAGGATTGTAGAACATCACTTCCATCCATCACCGCCCAATGCTTAGCTGATAGGATCCTTAGATTTAGGATCTTTGTTTTGTCTGATAATGTATATGTTGTTTTGATTGGAAAAATACCAAATAGCCATTGCTTTTGTGTTTTGATGATTTGAATGCTTATTTGTTTACAAGTTTGGTATAATGATTGACCTTGCTGAGTTGATGCCTCAAATAAATATATGATGAACTTAAATGCTTATTAATTGCTTGCCTTGGCTTTATCTTGTCCCATCTCTTTGATAATGACAAAAGGGGGAGAAAAAACTAAAGTTATAAAAAGCTAAGGTTATATTTGACAATTTTGGAGATTGTGTTGAGAAAAGACAGGTCAGAAAGATTAATCTAAAAAGGATCAAGGAATTCCAAAAGAAAGGGAGAGCTGCGCATAACTCTGAAATTAATTCTCCTCTTACAAACTAGAGGGGAAGTAAGTCTCTCTTATAACTTTATGAATTCCAATTTGTGAAACTAACTCTTTTCTCAATGATTGTTTGTCATTATCAAAAAAGGGGAGAATGTAATTGGCTATCAACCTATAAAGACTTTGTTTTGATGATAACAAACATGAAGATGTTGCAAGATCAAGTCCAAGACCTTCAAGACTAGTTTTAGGACTTAGATCTCTTTGTAAAGGTATATTGTGGTTCACACTAAAGCTCCAAAACTTGTTTTTCAAAGAACCCATATAGCACATGGTTTTAAAGGCCTCAAAATAATTTTTGATTTCCAAAGAAACAAATTTTAAGTGCCCAAAAGCTTACAAGACCATATGGAATAAATTGGCATGGTTTAGAAATTGAGAAAATGTTTTTCATGTTGTTTATTCGAATAAGGATTCCTTTATTCGAATAACAAAAGTCAGAGAAGCCAAGAACTCCATCTGATCAAGCCTTATTCGAATAACACCTTGTGTTATTTGAATAAACAGTTTCAAACCAAGTGGCGTGTTGTGTTTTCAAAAGATCTATTCGAATAGACTGATTTCTATTCGAATAGAAATGTTTCTGAATAGGCATTTTAAAAGGTCTTATTCGAATAACCAGTTCCAGAGACCATTTTGTAGAATTTGCTATGAAGATCTATTCGAATAGGGTTTCATTCTATGCAAATAGACTAACTTCCAGAATCAGAAACTAATAGCTATATTGAAGCAATTAATGCTCCAACCACCCATCCAATGGCTCTAAATCTAAATGGGCTATAAATATGGGTCTTTGGGCACCAAAGCATTGTTGGAAAAACATTATGAGAATCTAGGTTAAGCATTAATACGAGTTTTTCAGTCATTCCATTAGTTTCTTTGTTTATGAGCTAAAAGTGTGAAAATCATTATACCCATTGAGCTTCAACTTGTGTAATCTGCTCTTTTGAGAGTTTATCCTTCCTAAACACTTTGTTTATTCTGAAAAGAGGGTGAGGTATCCCTCTTGTAAAAAAGGGTGAGGTATCTCTTGTTGTAAAGAAGGTGAGACATCCTTCAAAGGTTGTAAGGGGTGAGGTATTCTTGTTTTTGAGGCTCAAGCACAAAGGGTGAGGTATCCCAAGGTGTGTTTAGTGCTCTCAATTGTAAAGGTTTTCAAGCACCCGATCAAGCTTGAAGTTTTAATGGAAAATCTTGAGTGGTTTGCTTAAGGACTGGACGTAGGTCACAAGGGGTGGCTGAATCAGGATAAATCATTGTGTTTGATTCTCTCAACTCTATCTGTTTACTTTGTGCTTTAATTATATATACTTGAGTTGGCTTTAATATCTAGCTTTGTTTGAGTACTTTTTATCTTAGCTAGTTTAGTTGTGAGTGATTTATTCAATCTCATTTATCTATTCACTTCAATTAAACAATAGCTTCAACGAAATTTGGTTTATAAGTGTTTTGCGAAAGATTTGTGAAAATATTTTATAACCTCAATTCACCCCCCTCTTGAGTTTGAGGCCACTTAGTAATAGGTTTAAGATACTACCTTGGGCTGAATTCTGGTATAACATGTTCTTTCATTCTAGCTTGGGCATAACACCCTTCTAAGTTGTGTATGGAAGAACCACCAGCCTTAACTAAGTACAATTCAAACCCCAAGGACCCTCATTCCTTACAACAATTACTGCAGCAAAAAGACTCTTTACTGACTCAACTAAACGCCAATCTACTGAAAGCTCAACAACAAATGAAGTTACAGGCTGACAAGAAAAGATAAGTTATACAATTGAAAGTGAGTGATTTGGTATTAATCAAACTACAGCCATATAGAAAACACTTAGTTTCTTTAAGAAAAAATCATATGCTTAGCTTGAGATATTTTGGCCCCTTCCCTCTCATTGAAAAAGTTGGTCTAGTGGCCTACAAGTTGCTCTTACCCCCTACTGCAAAAATTCACTCGGTATTCCACATTTCCTTATTAAAGTTATATAAGGGAGATCATGCGCATCGGTTTATTCCATTACCCTTGATTATTGAGGAAAAAGGTCCAATTTTACAGCCAATTAAAGTGCTGCAATCTAGAACTATACTGCAGGGTACTAAGTAGATTCCACAATTATTAATTCAATGGGAGGGCTTAACCATTGTTGAAGCTACTTGGGAAGATGCAGAAGCCTTGCAGGCAAATTTCCCAAAACTAAACCTTGAGGACAAGGTTTGTCTTAAAGGAGGGAGTAATGTTAAGAAGCCTACTGAGGTTAAAGACAGGTTGGAGGATGAATGAGCAAGTGCAGTTGATCATGGACATATCAACAAAGCTTATGATGCAAAATTAGGTAGAAAAGTAGGCTACATGGCCAACAATCTACAAATTCAGGAATGGAGAAGAAGTTATAGCTGAGAGTAACTAACTCAAGGCTTCAGGATTTTGTGCACTGAGCTAGTGCTTATGAGATCAGAGTGCGGGAATGAGGAGAGTGTGAAATATGAATTGTGTTGTTATCTCTCCCCCTTATTCTTCCCTTTCCCTTCCCTTCCCTTCCCTTTAATTTTATTCTTCTTCTGCTTACTACTATACTATGTACCTCTGCATTATGCAATTAGTGCCTTACTGATTGCCACCGTTCCCTCGTATTAAACCCACACTAATATATAATACTAGTACAATAGTGTTATTCAGAATTCCTCACTATTCTATTTACTTTTCATATGCATTCCTTGCAAGTTGTTTCCCGAGACTAGTTTCCTTTAAACATAACTTCCTTCCTAATTAAAAAAAAATATTAACACATCATTAAGGGAAATTAAAAAATCAAATACAATGCATTTAATTTTTTGTCTGGATTCAATTATATACTCAATTTGTTTTTTTTTTTTACATTTTTTCTATAATATATCATTAAAAAAATATGTATTGAGTTATTACCCAATTAACGTGATAAAACCTGGATACATTTATTAATGAGACCTATTAGAATAATACTAAGTTCAACTTACAATTTTTATCAAACTTAGAAAGCACTACATTAGTTACTAGAGATTGTGTTGTATGGATTCCTCTAAGGACAAAATTTGGCTCAAACTCAAGTTGAAGGAAAGTCTTTTAATTCCCTTTAATTGTATGTCATATGTTTATTTTATTAAATTAATGAAGTTAAAATAATTAAAAATTTAATAAAATAAACATATGACATACAATTAAAGAGAATTAGAGGACTTTCCTCTAACTTGAGTTGGACTCAAATTTTATCCTTCGTCTAACATGCACCTATTCTTTGTGGTGCATCAATGTGCCATTAGTTTTAAGTCGCTGATATATTAATTTAAAAAAAAAAATCAACGATCGGGATGAAAAATCGATAACTCATTCCATCTCGCCCTTAGCCATGTGACTAGCCAATCACAAACCCATATCGTGAGGCCAAGCAATCTATCGTCCTACATTGCGTGACCTTCGAACTTAGTCAGCAGAGCCTCACCACATGAACCTCTGTTGTCGCTAGCGATTTGCACGCTGTCATCACCTCCCTCTACCACCATCCAAACCAACCCTTGAGTGGGTGTTTGGCATTTTTGCGAGATGTGGGAGGAAGGGTTGAGAAAATTTGCAGGGAGTTATTGTTGGGTTCGATCGAAAGGGTGAGAAGGGTGAAGGTTGTGGGTGGTGGCGGTGGTTCCGACAGTGATAGGGTGGTTCATGTTGGGTGGTGCTGCCATGGATTGGCTGGGAAAAGCTTCACTGAAGGAAGCTGAGGCTCCACCACCCGTGCAATGCTGTAATGGAGAATTTGGGGCTCATTGCTGGAGCCGGGACACTAAGAGATGGTGTAGGAACAAGGATAAGAGTTGACCCAAAAAATGAGTGGTGATGGGGTGGCATCGTGGTGGTGCAAGGATAGTGGTGTCAACGTCATGACAAGGCATTGATGGTCATAGTGGTGTGGTTGGCGTGCAACAACTAAGGTTTGGTGGTCGTGGTTGTGTGACTGGGTGGTATGGGGCAATGACTGAAACATGGTGTTTTATGGTCGATTTGGGTGGTGGTTTACAGTTAGGTGGAGATTGTGCTTGGCAAGCTCTAAGCGACAATACTGGACGACTCGATGGTGACAATGACAATTGTCGATGATGAATTACATCAAAGAAAAAAAAAACATAAAACTAGTTTACCAGTAATAATAAGTCATTTGAGTAGTACATCTATACATCAAAACAATTTTAGGTGCATCCCCTTATATTCTATATATTACCAAGGACTTAAAATTTTATGTTTTCTTTATTATTTTGTTTTCACTCATATCTAATTAATATAATATTATCAAATAAGTAAAAAAGTTATATCTTTTCTTAATCATGTCCTCTCTTAATTAATAAATTTTAATTTAATTAACAATATTTCCTGGAAGTCAAAATTTGAGAAAAAGATAAGCAAAAGCAACTTTGAATTCTCCAATCAAAACCTCGGCCTCGAGCTGACATCAATGTCCTTAAATTTAGAGTTAGAAAAGCTTAGTTCAAATTCAAATTTGATGAGGATAAGGGAAAAGAGATGCTGAAACTTCAATCATTATAGTAATTAGGAAAAAACAAAATTCATAAAACAATATTTTGATTGCTGATGATTTAATTCCCTATAAACCGCATCCTCAAAAAGGGTGGACTGTGGCCAAAAGAGAAAGGTGCATTGTATTGCATACGACTTCAGCATGGAGGGAATAACTTGGGATGTTGTTGATCCCAATACCCTAAAAAATTGGCGCCAAAATCTAACCCAATTTCTCTCTCTCCAAAAGCTTGGCGCCCCCCAATCTCTCAGTTTCTCTCTATGCATAAATGTATATTATATTTTATTTGGAATTTCAATAATATTCATTTTTTAAAAGTTTGTATTTAATATGAATTGTGAAATATTTAATTTGAATATTAATTATTTTTAAATATTTATTATAAATTTAATATTTAATAAATATTTAACAATTTATCATAAATATTAAATTCATTAAGTTAGCATAAAAATTTCCTATTTAAAAGGTAACTGCGTGAGCCAAAGTTTAGAATGATAGATTATTTATTCTAAAGTAAGTTATAATAATATTTATAGATCATAAATTAAAAAATTATTGATAAAAAGAATCAAACTCAAATTTTACAAGTAAGGTGTTTCAATCATTATTAACTAAATTATTAAACCAATTCCGTTATATGATGAATTTTAAGTTATTCCAAATAATTTTCTCTCCCTCAAGTAAATGGTTATTCTATTCTTATTTAAAAAGCAATTCAATCTTAATTTTACATTTTTTGACGGGAGTAATTTATTTTTATTCTTTTAAGACAATGACATTTTTTTACATTTTTTAGATATCAGGGTAATCTCTAATCCATCTAAATTTACTTATGCCACGAAGTGTTTTTTGTAAAATTCAAATTATTGTACTGCAAATGACATCCATTCATATAATTGAATAATTTATTTTTATTTTTTAAATTATGAGATATGTTTACCTCTTTTGAATATAAGATTAATTTTTATTTCAACATAACACATAAGTATATGCTTATGCTAGGAAGTATTAATTTTGTAAAATTCAAATTCTTTTTAATAATTATGAAATATTTTTACATATTCAGTCATTTGAATAGAATACCAAACTAATTTCCATTTAACTGTTTAAAATTCAAATTCTTGCACTGCAAATTAATGACATCCGTTCATTTAATTGAGTAATTTATTATTCAAATATTTTTATTATATGTCCTGCCCGATGTTCAGCAATTTTCACGGGCCCCCTCATCTACCATTCTCTCTCTCACTTCTATTGGTGTTATTTATTTTCCTTAATTTATTCGTCTGTGCTTATGTCACGAGTTTCCTCGGGTTCTCTCTCCCTCCCTTCAATTGGTTTCTAAGTTCTAGCACACAACATTCAACGTCACACACTCACACTCACTTCCTCATTTAAGGCGGGTGCTATTATGCACCCTTATGCTTTTTTTTTTGTTTGGTTTTTTTTTTTTTTGAAGTTACTTTTTTTTTTCAGATTTGGTTTTTTTTTGAGTTCTCTCAAAGGGAATCCGTCGCCGGTAACCACCGCCGGAATCCCGCCGTGCTTCGGAATCTCGCCGGCCGCATCGCCGGAATCCTCGCCGGACGCCTGCCTTGGGACCCCGCCTTCGGATTGGTTTCTAAGTTCTAGCACACAACATTCAACGTCACACACTCACATATCTCTCATTGATTTATTTTATGAATAAATCCTCATTCTTTTAGAGGGTGTATATTAGAAATGGCCCCTCATTTAATACCGTATCTTACTGTTCTGAGTTCTCTCAATCTATCTCTCATTCTCTCAACTCTTCTCTTTTTCCTCTCCTTTGTCCCCTCACCTATAACATCCTTCATACAAACTCTTCCATTGAACCAACCACAACCAAAACCTCCTCCGTTTTTTTTCCTCTCTTCCTTAGTGCAACTTTTCTCTCGTTTTTCTCTCTTTATTTTCCACTTTCTTCCCCCACCCTTTTCATTAGTCAACACTTTCCCACTGGTTTCATCTGATTCCTTACCAGTTCCCAGCCAAAAGAAAAGGGAACAAAAGAAGTGGGAAAAAAGAAGTTAAAGAACCATCTTTATTTATTCCCTTATTCCCTTACTATATATATACATACATATATATTAACCCTGAAACAGTATTTTGCTGTGTGGTTCAATATGGGGTTCTCTGAGAAGGCGCAAGTAGAAGGTAGCTTTGAGTCAGATAATAGAAAATGGGTCATCGCTGGAATTGCTTTACGAGCGCCATTGAAGCCAATATATACCATCCCTGTGGAGAAGGAACAACAAGAAGACGTTGAGGCAGAGGAGTGTTCGACAACGCCAACAGGTGTGGAATCGAGGATCCCAACCACGTTGACGTGCCCACCTGCTCCTAGGAAGCGAAAACCTTCTTTGAAGTGCAATTATCGTGGTGTCGTTAGAGAGTTCTTCACGCCACCGGACTTAGAAACTGTGTTTATACGCCATGTTGAAAGGGCTAATTGATCGTAGAGATCATGAGAAGACGTGGAAAAGCAAAGAAAAGTAGCTACTGTCACACTTAGAGTTAGCTAGCTAGTATTTGGTTCTGTTGTTGTGTACCTTAATTTTCTCTAGTTTAAGTGTTTTTTTCTGTTTTCATAGAGTAATTAGAGCTTCAGTAATTCAGAGATTAGGACTATTCTGTATAAAGCAATCTAAAAATAAATAAAATGACATCCTATCTTGCATGTTTCATTGTCTTTTTTTTTTTTCCTTTTTTTTATCATGAATCTCTTCATGAGACATCATCTGGTGAAATAGTTTATGTCCTTAGTAAACTTTGCGTGTTTATGCTTCTTTTGATATGGTTAAAAAAGAACTATTTCCTTATCTGCAATTTGTTAACTAGTGCTACTCCACCAATTTATGGAGACGTACTAAGCTGAAATCCTAGTTTCTATGTTTGCGTATGTGTCACTGTTCATGAACACGCGCAGGAATGAGAAATTTCAAGTCAAAATCTAAGGGAAGCAGCCAATAGTTTAGTTGCCAAATACAAAGTAGGGGTACAATCCTTTTCAAAGAGGTAGGCAGATGCTGCACGACAACTCTCATTGTTGATTGACTGAGATCAAAGCCCCACCTAAGTCCTTAGCCACGTAGCCCCACTGACCTTTATACTCTGCTATTATCTCCATTATTTACTATTTAGAGTTTAGGGTCATACATAGTTATTAAATACAATGCCCCACAATTGCATAAATAAATACTTTTTTTTTGCACAACATTCAATGCAGATTAGTAAGTAATGTCTAAAATTCATCTTATAAAAAATTGGTTGCGTAAGTTTTAGTTAAAGCTTAATTAGTTCAATATTAATATAGTATAATTTAAATTCTATCATATGTATTGATGTAAAAGTTGATAATTTGATATAGAAGTCATAGGCATAAATAGATGAGAATTACCATATCTCTCACCAAATGAACCCCACCCACTCCGGGCTTGTATTGATAGTGGGAAGTTTCTCTATAATGCTTTTGTGATATTAGCTCATGGATTCATATGGTAAAGCGACAAGCCACATGTGGAGGGGAAGATTAGAATCCTATGCAAGTTGAATGGCCCTCATTTTTACACTTCTAAAGCTAAGTTCTGATGGCCAATAATTGGCAGACTGAACACTATCATAATAATATGAAGTCATTGTTATCCTATCTGTCTCGTTCTTATACTATTATTAAATATGGAATGTTTATCATGAACATAGAAAACCTCACTAGTTTACTAAGTGGGGAATGCGCTAGAGAAAGTTCACCAAATATTGTGAATTAAACAATTGTTTCCCGGGATCGGAGCTGTGATTAGGGGAATAGCATTTTAACACGTCTAAAAAATGAGAGATTTTTGTATAAATTTAAAGTATTTAATTAAGTACATTAAATTAATTAATATTTAATATTTTTATTAATTTTTATATTATATAATTAAAAATATAAAATTATAAAAATATTAAATATTAATTAACTTGATATACTCAATTTAACTACTTTAAGTTTAAGTAATAATTTCTCGTAAAGAAGACTGAAGATTTTGCTTGGCCTGTAGTGGGTCATTTGTTGATTATATTACTCATACTAATCCTTGGTTGAGTCTCATTACTGGAGACCACATGGAGAGCAAAGCTTAATGGCACTTATCCACGCATGATGTGCATTAATTTTAGCAATTTATTTATTTTTATATATTAACTGTTCATTTTGAACACACTAGAGAATTTGGATATTGGTTGGTGGTTCTAGAACCATGAACCACAGCTTCCCATTATAAAATAATATTGGTCTATCAAAACTAAAGTAATATCTTTTTTTTTTCTTCTTTGATTAGATATCTTTATAAAAACTGTTATGACACTAATTCTTTCGATATTATCACGATTAAGAAGTCCTCTTAATAATTATTTTTTTAGAATTTAAATTTTAGTTGTCTCTTAAAACTACTACTCGCTTAAAATCGCAGATAACCCTTGATGGTAACCTAAATATTTGAGTATGTCTCTAGTGGGAGATTGTTTAAAATTTATTCTCACATTATTATAAAATAAATTTTCATATCCATATTTTGAAGCTTCATGTAACCAAAAAAAAATGTTGCAAACAACAAACAGTAATTGAATAAACCCTAAACCTAAATGTAAAAGCAGTAAACAGAATGGGAGGAGGGGCTGGTAGATTTGTTCTGAGCATAATGCAAATAACGTGTCATTGTGTGTGGCATGCTCATGCATGGGCCTTGCGGCTTAGGCTTCAAACAATGGAAGGAGCAATTCATAACATACATTTTTGGCACAGGATAGTTTGACGATATCTTCCTGCACGGCTGGATTCAGAAAGGAAGAATTAGAAAGTCAAAAGTAAAAAAGGAAAATGTATAATATAAAAACTACATAGATATAGTGTACATTCATTAGCTGGAGCTACATATATGACTTCCTTTAAATTTATCATTAATAAATAGAATTTTTAGTTTGTGCTGATTAATGTGTGTACATTATAAAGATATTTTAACAAAGAAATATAGGATGAAAAATAAGAAAAAATGATAAAGATAGTGACAAGAGAAAACATAGAAATCAGTTATCAAAAGTTTTTTTTATTAATTTTAATTATTAAATATTGTGTATGGTGAATTAAAAACTTTAGAGTAAGTGGAGGCTCTCTTCATTCCAAAGTCAAGACAAATTACCAACCTTAGGAATGATTTATAATGAAATTATAGATCCCTATCAATGAGGATCCTTGAACTCAAACCTAAGTCATACAGTTGTTATAGGTGAGCTAACCCATGTGTGTACACACACACACACACATATGGAGTGAATGTGTACTTGACCTTAGGCAAAAGAAATAGAGAGTGATTGTGCTCCCAATATAGTGGTAGAGTGCAGAGGTTTACCAGTTAAAACACTCTAACACTCAAGTTAGAGATGGTACTAGGAGGATAGTGTGGTATGTAGAAGATCCCTTACTTGAGGGCTTGATCTCATTTATATAGTGAGTAGATACTTGGCCAAGAAATAATATGGGTGACGATCTCAATTATGTAGGGGTTGAGGGGGATTTTATCCCTTGATACCATATTTGGAGAGATATGATCTTTGTTTACTGCCTTATATAAGATATGGTGGTTACTTGGTAGGGTCGAGATAATAAATCACTAAATCTGGGATTCTAGGCTATAGTGAGCCTGGGTTAAAATCCTAGTACAGAACATTGCCCCCAGCTCATTGCTTGTCTGAGGTAGCCGAGTACCGAGTGTAACATCGATCCTCCCTACCCTAATGATGTTAATCAGGGTTATAGAAGCTCAATAATAAAAGTATAAGTTGGTTAATAATTTTGGTAATCTTTTGGATCCGTTTAAACATAATTCTATAACACAGAATGTGAATAATAGCTAATAAATTTAGCTAAAATAGCTGATATAATAGAAATAAATGTGAGAAATTTACTTCTAAAGCATAAACCATGGGAAACAGTTGCAGTAAAATTTTAAGGATCGAATGAATTAGTTTGATATTTAATTTTTAGTAACATTAGTGAGTGTTTAAAGGCCAAATTAAATAGGAAAGTAGGTCAGAAAATTATGAAACTTTGTGCAAATGCTAAGGTAGGATGAAGAGTAATCTGGTGATGAAAACAAGTTAAAAGGAATATTATTAAGCTTCTTAGCTCCATTTCATAGGTTTAACTGAACTTAGAAAAGAACACTAAAGTTTAGTGAATGATAAAAGTGCATATGAAAAGTTGATAAATGAAGAAATTAAGAAATGAATAGAATTCTAAAATTTTCTATAATACTATTGAAGGTTAGAAAATTCACTAAAGGACTATTGAGATATCCTTAAGAGATAGAAAGTTATAGGATTTCTTTAATTTTTCCTTATTTTCTTATATCTCACTGCCATTCTCTCTCAGTTTCATAATATTTTGTTTCTTTTGACTTTATCTCCATTTCTCTCATTCTCTCACTCATGCACAACAGCCAGAAAAGGAGAAAAAGAGACAAAGAAAACAAGACAAAAGCAAGAAGGAGAAATTAAGCAAGAAAAGGAAGGAGGGAAAGAGAGAAAGAAAAATAAAGGCAAAGGCATAAGAAATTTAAGAATAGAGTAAGGTAGGGGGATTGTTTTCTCTATTTTTCTTCATTTTCTATGCTTTCCAAATGGATTGTTGTTGGATTGAAAATGAAAACTTTAAGGTTGTGATGACTTGAATGTCATAGACATGGTTTTGGGTTTGATTGAATGAATTGATGATTTTGATTGCTATTTTACCATGAAAATACTTTGAGAATGTTTTTTTGAATGTTTGTAAATGATGTTGAGATAATAAATGAGCTTGGAAATAGTTTGGATTTGTGATTGTTATGGTTGGAAATAGATTGGAAATTGTTTGAAAAACAGGGGATGCATTCTGGTGTATTAGCGCTCAATCGCTGAGG
The DNA here is from genome assembly GCA_029884605.1 of Ormosia emarginata. Lineage (NCBI taxonomy): Eukaryota > Viridiplantae > Streptophyta > Magnoliopsida > Fabales > Fabaceae > Ormosia > Ormosia emarginata. The sequence goes on from JAQQTP010000090.1 coordinate 15,946,684, forward strand.
TATGGGCGCCCAAGCACTCAACGTCCAGAACACATTCTTCTGGTGGTATGCGCTCAGTGCTCAAGTGCTAGTTATGGAACGCCTAAGCGCTGATCGTAGTAAGAGCAGAGCATACTCTATTCCTGTTCAGCACCCAAGTGCTGGTGAACAGGCACCCATCACAGAACAAAAATGAAATTGTATCTTGTTGAAATGGGTTATTATGCATATTGGAATCCTTTGTGCATATTTTTTTTAAAGTATGTTATATTACAAATTGTGGAACATTTCCTATGTATTTAGAGTAATTATAATGGATTGGTATTACTATTGAGAATAAAGAAATTTGTATTATATGAATGGTGAATTGGAGCATGTGCTTTGAATACAACATTATATCTTGGATTTATGACTTTGAATTGTATGTTGTGAATTTGAGGATATGCTCCCTTTTATTTTAAGGTTAAGCTAGAAATGTATATTGAATGAATGCTTGTACGATCAGTGCTCAATGAATTTATACTTGAATTGAGAATGGGAAATGAACAATTATCCTTAAATGGGAAGGTAATTAGTCCATTCTTTCCCACGCAGTATCATTTGCTTTTATGTGAACTATGTTTCACTTAGTATATAGGATTTCAGAGACGATCCTGTATGAGGGCATGGGATTTGAGATTCCATTAAAATCATGGAGAGAACCTCTTGTGAGGAAGGGGGATCCTATATTTTTGAATAAATTCCTTATAGTATGAGTATAATCCTCACGTATTAATTTATAACTTCACAAAATATAGTTATTTGTGCCATACATTTGTGCTATATTGATTGCTTAGTCCTTATTCTTAGGCATATTTGGGAGATTTTAGGCTTATATTTGTCAAATGCAATTTGGATATCTTCTTATATGTTATTGAGCAAATTGTGCATATTCTTTGAGCGATTAAGTGGATTTACAACTTATATTTGACTTGGTGATTTCTCTAATGTAGGATGGGCTCAAATAAGATGAATTGATGCAAGTCAAAGCCCAACATTGGAGGAGAAAGCCAAGGAAGCATTCCAGCAGAGCACGCAGCAACGCTGGGTATGTCACGCCATGACATGATGTGCATCATCTACTGTCAGTACTTACACTCAAGGCATGCGCGCTACGGCGCAAAAAAGTGCACGTCGTGGTGCGAGGCGCAAAACTGAACCTATAAATAGATTTTTATCAGATTTTCTTAGGATGACTGTTTTAGGGTTAGAGAAGCTATGCTAGGTCTTCATTTATGAGGCTGAAAGAGATCAAGGGAGCCAAGGTTGGAGGCTATCTTCCTCATGGAGGGAGATTCAAACATCAATGACAACATCTATAAGCCTTTCCTCCTTTCACCCTTTTCTCTCTTCTCTTTCATTATCTTGAACATGTATTCTGTTATTCTATGTTCGTGTTCAATGATGTAGCAGCTATTTTAGGGAATACTTTGAATCCTTTTTATGAATATTAATTATTTTGTTCTCCTTTGAATTTGTATGGATGTATCGTTTTGTTCAATCATATTGTTCTTAATACTCCTAAATGTCTGATCATCATTTAAGCTAATTTGATAAAATCGAATGAGCCTAGACATAGGACTTTGGGTTTGAGATCATATGTATGGTTGATGCATGTTCGATTCCACTCCAATGGCGAGATGAGTTGATTCGTTAATGAGATAGAAATATACCTCTTAGTCATGCATAGCGCGTGTTTGAGAATAGATCTTAATGAATGGAGTTTGTGCAAGTTCTCATGGAAACATAGTGGATTAGGTAAATAAAGTCATGGTTGATTGACCCCTAGACATAGGCTTTCAACTAATGAAGATTCTTAAGCTAACCTAATCATTGCATTCATATTTATGAAGAGAATTGGATGTTGTTGGTTGAAGTAAAGGGTGAAGAAAGATTTCTCTAAGCTCTAACCATTATCTTTACCACTTTTTAGTCTTTAGTTTATTTCCTCTTTCCTATTTTTATGTTCTTGAATATAATTATATAAGCTATTGGTTAATATTTAGTATTAGAAGTAAACTTATCCTCATGGAAATGATATTTTACTCATCATTTTTATTACTTGAACAACTCATGTACTTACGGTACACAAAAGGTTCCAACATTAATTCCCTCATAGGATACTAGTGGTAGTATGAGGTCCTAAATCGCTCCCTATCATAAGTATATAGAACCTGAGCTATATGAGGTGACTCATACCCTTGTGGTGCTTGCGATATGGGTTCTGTGGAATAAGCGAGCATATGAATGAGCACTGATGTTTGAATTGAACTTGTATGTCATATTATGACTTGAAAAAGTATTTGAATCAGTATGAATTTGGCATTTTGGAAATTGAATTTGGAAACAATTTCTGAAATTGTTCATGAATGAAATCTGTATTGTTTGTAAATATATATATGTTTTTTAAAACTATTAAATGAAATTTTGTTTCGGGAAGAGAAAAAATCGGATTTGGCATTTTGTCACCTTTCTAACTACATATATGTAAATAATGATTTTGAATATTTAAAAAAATGTATTTTTTCCTGTGATAATAGGAATTATTGTGATAACACCTTTTTCATAATAGAATCTACTGAGAATTAGTATTTTCATCCTTTTATTATTTTGTATTCCATGATAATTCCAGGATTGCATCCTGCATCACAATAGCAGAAGCAGAAGTTGATATTTGTTTTGGATTTATACTTTTGTATAATGAATGTATGGATAATGCCTTAAAGGCATATGATATGTATTTGTACAATAATGTATGCATTGTATAAACATCCTTTCAGTATATGTACATTATTACGCCCTGTTCAAGCTCATATTTTTACATATCATTGTAAAGTACATTTGAAGTTTTTAATGAATAATATAAGTGATGTCCTTATTATTGTTGCTATGGTGTAATTCTGGATACACAAATAGTAATAATAGTAAAGGCGTTACACCGAGCTCTTTCTTTATTGGGTCATTTGTTGCTTTGAGGTTTCCTCTTTTTGGAGGTTTTGGGGACTTGTGGTAGGGGTGGCTTGCCCTCTGTCCAGGCTTGTAAATGTTTTTCAAAGATGGAGAATGCCGCCTTCTTTATCGAGCTCGGGAGCTTAGCATGGTCCGTGGTGAAGTCTGGGACCTTTGTGGTCTGTGATGGGATGATTCCTTTCTGAGACATCTAGTTGGCTTGTCTGAGATGCTTCATTTGGGCCCACGTCTTGTTGTGGTCATGTGTTAACAAAGGCTTCAACTTTGTACGTTAAATGTGCCACTATCATTTTAGGTTATGCACTTATCCATCATTTCGAATTAATGGTGGTTTTATGCTTTTGCCCTAATGTTGGTGGAGGTTATGGACGACATGAGGTTGCTTATATAAATCTTAGTTGAGAGTTACTTTCCACATTTTTGCTTTCGTATTCTTTAGAAACTCTTAAGCATTTTAGAGCCATTGCTTTCTCTTTCCAGCTTTTCAGAGCCATTGTTTTCTCTTCTGATGAGAAATAGGGTTTTCGCTTGTGGAGTTCAATTTGTGTTTACTCACTAGTGCTCTCTCTACATTTTTGTTTCTTCAAGTACCCTTCACTTTTTCCTTTTTGTTTCTTGCCTTTCAAGTGGCTGGTCATATGCGAAGGAGGGCTTATGCTGGTTGGTAGTACCAATAGAATACAGATGCCAAAGAGATTGGTTAAGCTCTAGGCTAAGGCAAAGAGTTCAATAGCATGTTTAGACCCTTAAATAGTGATTTTTATAGTAATTTAGCCTATGTAGGTTCTAAGGATAGATTAGTGGTGTCCAAGATGGGATGGCAGAAGGTGGTATTGGCACTTGATGAAGATTTGCCCCACCTTGCAATACAGAGTTATACAAGTGGGTTGATTACAAGCAACTGGGAATCTTGTCTCACTTTGAGTAGGCTAGAGATGAGTCATGTAAAAACGTAGAAAAAAAGGAGGCTACGGTAGGTAATAAGTTTTTTTTAGGATAGTTTGGTGATTTCTTCCTTTAAGTTAAAAAATGAAAGAATTACAATATTTGGTTTTAAAACACGATGGAGTACTAGAGACGAATGTATTCATCTCTTCTTCAACCAATGCAAGTGGCTCCATTTGGTGCCCTACCCAATCTTCCCTCTTCCATTCATTTTGTCACCAATTCCTTGCAACCACTTGCATCAAGAACTTTCAGTGAGTTTCTACTTTTATTTTTGTTTCTTTTGTGCCAAATTCCATAATCTCTTAATCTTTGGTATCTAAAAAATGGTGGGTGTGTGTATTTTGGAGCTTTGAGTAGAAATATAAGGGTTTAAGAGCTTAGGTTCTTTTAAGCTATAATAAGGAAGCTAATACTTCATTTTTCTCATGAGTTTCTTGAAAACAATAAAATCTATAATTAGGGATTTTATCTAATCTCCTGATCTATTGATAGTTCATTCTTAAATAAATTTTCTAAAGCCTTGTCACTTGAAAATCTTAATTATTGTGTAGTTATTTTATTGATCCATGGGACTAATGTTTTAAATTTATAATATCTAGTGGGTAGCTTTATATTTTCAGGGAATAACAACAAATAAAGAGTTGAGGATAATTTCTAAAAGGTAGTTAGAGGCCATGGGGTTGAATCTTAATGTAGGTCTTTATTTGATATATCTTGACTTGTCAAAATATTTATTTATGGTCAAATTTGTTGGATACACATCATTGGCTTCTCCTGGAGTCATTTAGAGCAATTAAGTTGGTTCTTTGTAGAAATGAGCGAATAATTTACGTAGTGGCATCATTTCATTTTTATGGGGGAAATAAGGCATTCCAATCATATGGATTTTCTCTTTAAAATAAATTTTACTTAAGGTAGTGTTTTGATAAGGTATTTCATTACTTAAAATTGAGGAATTTAAAATTCCACCCACTTAGGAGGATTTCTAAAATCCCACAACCTCCCTTCACTCCTTTATTCTTTCTCGAACCCGATGCCCCCATGGTTCAAATTTGAGCAAAAGCTTTTGTAGAGACGATCATAAGCTTATCCTTGTCCATGGCTCTCGATTCTTCATCTTCATTGCTCTATTTAGGTGATTTAAGCAACTCAACCCATGTATACTCTGTGCTCAGATTTACTCTAATTAAGGAAGCCTCCATTTTCATTTTATTTACCCGGGGTTGATCTGTGACTACTTTGAATTGAATTGTTGTTGATCTTGTTGGAATCCAAGTGGTTTTATGAAGTCTTGGCAATTTTAATTTTCCCTTTTTGCAGTGTTTTCTCATGAACCAAACACTTAACCAGCTTCCTTGTTAAACTTGTGAGATGGTCTGCTTTGTATTTTCCCTTGTTTTGGTAGTTGTGGGCTTGTGGCGTGGATTCTTTTTACCTACATTATATATTTATTTTTTGTAATTATAAATTATTCATGAAAAATTGAAAAATTAGGCTAATTAATCTTTTAATTTATGTACAATTCATTTTTATTTTTTATTTTATTTTTCATTTTGCTATAAATGAATACACACACACACACACACAAAATTTTGTATTAAAATTCCATTTTCATATCTAAACAATAAATATGACAAATGAAGGGAATTAAATTGCATCCAAACACTACCCAAGTGATGATCACTAAATTACAATTTTCACTACTAGTTTAGAATTGTTATCCTATTTTATTTTATTATTTATGATTTTGGATTCAAGGCCAATATTTCAGATATTGCTAAATCTTTTCACAATGGCTTTGATTATGCTTTTAAGATATGGTTTTAATGATTACATGATTTATGTGAGTTGTTATTCATGAGAACTAAAGTATGATGATTTTAAGTTTTATTTTGAAGTTGAGAAATGAATATTAGTGGCTTTGATGAATTGGGTTTGAGTACGACATTTTAAGTTGAATTTGTATTCTAAATATTCATAATGGATTTTGTGTTAGAACACCACTTGCCATTAGAGAAGAGATATAACAGCTTATGTACACATATTAGATTAAGTTAAGTTATTGGGTGAGAGCACACTCAACATTATATGGCGACTATTGTGTGAGATGACCCTTAACCCTTTACATGGTTATAGGGTGAGTAGATCTTAGTCATGAGATTGTGTCGGGTGAGGCAGGGCCCTTAGCTTGAGATAGTTGTAGGGTGAGCAGACATTAACCTTGAGATGTTGCTATGTGAGGAGTAGCCCCTGGCTTGAGATAAGTATGATATGTGAGTTGTTGGGTGGAGTTGACTCCCAAACTTGTATATGGTTCTTTCAGGTGTAACCCATATAAATTGCTTTATACATGACTAGTATTTTGAATTCCTTTATAATTATGAATGACTTTGGAAAGGAAAGAATCTGAAAAAAAAATGGTTTCATTTATAAACTTTATTCCTTCATTTATTATGTTCTAAGTTGTTTCCAAAGTCTAATTATTAGTACAATTACTTGTTTCTCATTCATGTTCACCTTGTTTATTATGCCCTCACTAAGTTTATGTGACTCATCTCATTATATATTTCATCAGACTTGTAAGTTACAGTTTGGGTTGGGTGGGATTTGTTCATCCCAGTTGATATATTTGGTATGCCTCCAACTTGTTTTAGTGGATACTATTATTCTTGATCCCAGAGTTTGCAACTATGGGGTTTAGATGGGTTTCTTGTAATTGTTTGAGATAAAATGAGATTTTGTAGTTAGCCTATAATAGCATTTGGCTTAGTATTGAGAATTTGGTTGTGTTTTGGAATACTTGCCAAGTGTTCTAAATATTGGAAACATTACATTTTCAGGGGAGCTTTTGCCTGGTTTTCAATAGAAAAATTATTTTTAACATATATGCACATATGTTAACTATGTTTTATGAAAGTTTTGTATTTTGGAACCTTTTTAAGTTATAGGATTGCCAAGTTAAATGGGATTTTGCATTTAGCATGTTCGTTTGTCATGTATCATGTGGTGAGTGATGATAGCTCAGTTGTAAGAATTTATGTAGCTTACTTCGGGTGGCTTACACGAGGACGAGTACATATTTTTCCTTGCGAGGATCAATTGTTAGTGTATGCCCTAGAGGCTAATTTATTTTGACCGTCTTACATACATTGTATTATGCTATTTATTTAATATATGAGGCATTTCATTTATTGTGTTATTTATGATATACATAATAAAGTCCTTAGAATAGTAAATTTAATGCCATAGAACATCAAGTGGATGACTTGATCGTGAGATCCTATTGGATAGAAACTGTAACATCCCGAAAAATACATATTTGATCATAAATCATCGTTTTATAATATTCTTGATTTTTAGGAATTTTTCTGAAATTTTTCGGAAACTGACGAATATTTTAATATATTCTTCGTTTTACGTGCACAAATTTGAGAGTTCTTTGAGACCAGTGTAACACTCCAGAAATTGATTATTTCACCATGAATAGTCATTTTCTAATATTTGGGATTTATGAGAATTTTTCAGAAACGACGAATATTTTAATATATTCATCGTTTTGCGTGAAACTCGAACAAAGTCGGGAAACGACTGTAACGCTTCAAAAATTGGAAAATTATATGACGAATGGTCGTTTTATAATATTTGCAATTTTTGAGAATTTTCTAGAAACGTCGAATATTACCGTATATTCCTCGTTTTGCGTGTGCGCTGAGCAGAACCAGAGAAACGTGATGTTTTCTCTGAGAACCTTGGACTATGGACATGTCGACGGGGGATCTTACTAAACCCAAGACTTGACACATGATTTGAGGTTTCACAATTTTTGAGAAATCTTTACAGATACAATTAAATCAAGACAAATCTGAGTGAAAAATTTATCTGTCAAATTAATTAAATACTGACTTCTATCAACTGTAACTATTATCTATTGGATAATAGTGTGTAATAAAAATACTATCACATTATCCTAGTGTAATCCGCTTTATGTCTAATCAAATCACTTTAATTCAAATTTAATAGTTAAATATTCAAGCTTCCTTAAGAAGCTTTGACCCAAGCTTTGACCATCAATATCTAAATTTCTCACCCACTCCTCTCTCTCTTTTACGTATTCTGCAGCCACTCAAGGGGAATGAATTGATTCATCTATCATAATATTTCATTTAACTCATTATCACCAAAAACACTTTCTTCCTCTTCATTTACGTTCTCTTCTTCTTTTCCTTCTTCAAATATTTCTTTTCTTCCCACCCACACACCTCACGGCCAGCCACCCCCAAGAACCCCAACCTTCATAAAAATTTACACCAACCATGTTTTCTTAATCTCCTACTCCTTCTCATCATCTTTTGTGCTTGGAGTTTTCAAGAAAGCTTCCATCTTCAACCATTTTTCAAGCTTTGAAGGTGAGCTTCCATGGCTGAAAAAATTTCAGACCTTCACTTCCATTTTCGCTTGGTTTCCTCTTGATTTAATGGTCATTTTCTTCTTCTTTTTCACATCATTACATTGTTCTAACTTGGACCACATTTTCTAGGGTTTTTGAGCTTCAAATCAGAAAATCAAGAGTGCTTCTTGGAATTTTCTTGGTTCTTCATCTTGGTAAGAGGAAGATTAATCCTCCTCAACCTCTTTAGCAACTAGGAATCTTGTGTTTGATTTTTGGAAGAAAAACCACATGGTGGTTGTTCTTGAAATTGCTTGAAATTGATTTCTTGAATGTTATCTTAATTTAGCTTTGAGTAGTTGATTGAGTGGTTAATTATTCATGTAATTTTGTGATTGAAATCCATGATTGCTTGCTGGAAAATTCTGGTTGCTGGACCCCTGGATGTGTCACGGTTTTGGGGCTGTTTTGGGCTGGAAAATGAAGGGAAATGATGCTTAAATTTTGACCAATGCAAGGCTAATTAAATCAAGTAGTTAAGGTTGATCCAAGTGGACAAAATTCTGGTTGTTAGACCTTGGTGAGTGCCACGGTTTTGGGCTGTTTTAAGAGCAAAATTTTGGTTGACATTGTGTCAAGAATAATGCTAGGCAAATTAAGTAAAGGAAGACTAAACTAGTGAGAAGAAAATTGTAACCTAGGACCCTCTTGAGTGCCACGGTTTTGAGGGCTGAATGAGGAAAAGATAACAAATTTGAGATATCAAGACTTGAATTAATCAAGTAATTAAACGTAGATTAATAGCAGGAAACTTGCAACAATAATTTTTAGGATGGATTGTGGTTAAGACTTAGGAGATAAGCTAAATTTGGAAGGTAATTATAAGAATCAAATAACTTGGATCAAAATAACAAGTAAATGGACCTAATGATGTGAACATGACTTACTTGAAACCTTGGGAAGGCCACGACCTCTAGGTGAAAATTTGGGTTAAGATTCCATAACCCATTACTCGGATTACAAGTAATCAAAGAATACAAGAGATTAAGGATTTCATAAACCTTAATGAACCAATGAGATGATTTTCATAAGACTTGGAGATTTTAGAAATCCATAATGGACCTAAAATATGTTCCTTGAATTATAAATTGATATTATGTTGATATTGGGTTCTTTTTGGATGCAAATTTGCTTATTGCACTCTCTTGATCAAATGTGGTATATTATGCTATTGTATGAAATTGTGGATCATACATGTTCATGCATAGAGTCCTATGCATTTTGAATGTCCGTGTGGATGTTGTAAGGCCAAGTTGCCTAGGAGATTGAACACACCTTTGTGCGGGTGCGAATAGACAAGTGTGGGTCTTGTTATGACCTTGGGGGCGTCGGGGTGCGGGTCCTCCACAATGGGTAGTTGGTAGCTCCTTTGCCCGTGGGGCAAACCGATGCAACGCACCGACGATCCGGACTTGATCTTGTCCTATATCGTGATCTAGTGTAGAATGTCCGTGCAATGCCATGATTGTGCACGAGAAAATTTATTGATAGCACCGAGTCACGTACATGTCTCCGATCTTTCTCTCCATTGTTTGAGTCTAGCTCCATGGAGTAGGAAATTGAATATTGTGTCCATGCATCGTGGAATATTCTCGTCATCCGAAAATTATTGTTTACACGATATTTGGACCTGTCTCGAATTTAATGCCTGGATATTATGAATTATTCATTACCTTTATTAATGATTGCTCGATTTGGTTATCTCGTTTAAAAGCTTATTTATTGCCTTTACATGCTACGTGGGCGTTATGCACCGTTCGGTTCTTGTTGCTGTATTGGTATTGATGGTAGGATGTCTTACCTCTTTCCCTGTGCTTCTATTATTTGCTGTTTATGTGCACCCTGTACTGATCGAAGACGATGGTGAAGAGACAGAAGATCCTGCCTTCCCCGGCTTCTGGCCTGCACAAGATTGACTTTTTTTGCGACGATGTGCACGCACGTATGCGTGGGTTCTTGGGAGATGTGCGTCGACCTTCCTTGGAGGGCGGGAGTGCTTTGGCACATCAACCTGAACTCCGACCGCTGCGTGTATTTGGGAGACGTGTCGATAGCACTTGCCTGGAGACGTCATGAGGCTCCTGTCCTCACCTGCTACCTCAGCTTGCATCTGGAGTTTTACCTGCCTATTAGGGAGATGTGGGGTGCCTGTTACTACACTCCGTAGGAGGATTCTTTTAATTCCACCGCTCGGGCTCCGTCCCGCGCCTCCGTGGTTCCTATGGATGAGTCCTCGGATGAGGAAGATCCTGATGAGGGTCCTCCTGAGGATCCGGAGTCGGTCCCTTTTTATCTGAGGGGTTGATGATCATTGGTGGCTACCGATGGTACGCGGTGTTTTTATTTTTGGGGCTGATGTATCTTTCTTTTTGGTTCATTTGTATATTTTGTATATGCATGAGGGTATATATGCATGTTTCCCTTGGGGTGGGTATAGTTTTGTTTTTTTGATGATGACCAGGCTTGTATCTACAAAACAGCTGTATCAAATTTTTTATATATATATATGCTATCCAGGTGCAACTTCTGTGTATTGTTTTATTCGTTCCTTTTATTCACATTCCGCATTATCGTTATTATAAAAAAAAATATATTGCCAATTTTGCTCACATGGTTAAACATTAATTAATTAAAATGAACCGGGTCTTAATCGTCTGTTTATTTAATTTTCGCATTTTATTTATTTGACAATGTGACGTTCCCTCCCAAAAAGGGGCGTTACAGAAACTGAACATTATTCTTAAATGTCCCTAGTCAAATATTATTGTTAATCAGGACGATAATAATGCATTGAGACTAGTATGTGCGTAGACAAATGGTCACATCTCATGGGTCATGGATATAAGAGATCAAGTCTTCACATGGATACATATCAAAGTAATGATGTATTGGATAGACCCACTATGAGAACACTATGTGGATTGTTACATGAGTGTCATATGCGATTCTCACAGTGATAATGGTGTATGTGATTCTTTGACCTAAAATCACTACGATTCTTACATAAGGAGTTGTATATTTTAATGCCATCAAACGTCATTTGTAATAAGGTGATTATAAAGTTAGTTATTGGACATACCGCAAATCATGTGGAGGGATGTGAGTGACCTAGATAAGATTTGTCCTTCCTACATAACAGGAGTGATATCTTCGGGGTCCCTGATTGAGTGAGATTACGAAATGTATGACCATGTTCAAATGAGTCAATATGAGATATTGATCTCATTTGTGATTACTATGTCTACTTGAGTATCAGGAAACAAAAGATTAAACAATACAAGGGTGGCACGTTCCATACCTTGTGTTCAATCTAGATATCTAGACAAAGGAACTAAACTGCATGGTAATATTGAACATTGATAGGTTATGTCAAATCACCGACATTCTTATTACTTGGGTAGCAGCGATGTGTTACTAGATATTGCTCACTGCCTGTAATATTAAAATAAAATTTTAATATTATTGCAAATGTCATGAGAACCTGTAGGGTCATACACATAGAGCAGACTAAATTGTTACAATTAGAATCCAAGTTGTAATGGGATTTAATCGTGGGTCGGACTCATAACAGATAAGTTTAGGGTAGCATACCTTACCTTACTACTGTTCATACTTACTTAAGGTAATCACTATTATAAATAGTACTACTAAAAGGGCTACTAAGTATGCATTACAGAACTCTAGCCGTACCTACAAAAGTGAGTGAGAGAGTGACAAGTTTCTTTCTCTTCTCTTTGCAGCTAGCACTGTGTCAAAGAAGTGAGACTCCTTTTGCAGACGTTGAACGTTTATGAGTCTGTTTTTGTGGATACCGCAGAGACATCATCGCTATTATGGTGTTAGTGATTCACGTCACTTGTGTTTATCACGTTTCAAGAGGTAAACTCATTTAAAAAAACTCGGATTATGATATATTTCATATGGATCCTTGGTAGGAATTTTTTTTTTCACTGCGTGATGTATTTGCAATTCCCAACATCAATAGCAAATATAATGAATGTGGATGACGTTAGGGTCTGCACTTTCCTGCATTTATACAAGACTTTTTTTGCAATTGGGGCTCCGACTTCATTTTTTAATGTTTTAAGCTGATGTCCTAACAAAGATCAAGGTAGCCCCTTCCTGAGGTTAACCAAGGAGTTTGTAATGATGTTAAAGATCACTAAAAAAATGTCGTGACTCGAGATTACGTTGTTGCCATCTTTGCCAAAGATGGATATTGAGGGAGTGTTTAGTGGCTTGTTGTTTCATTTTAAGATGGGGTGCAAGGTGATGTTAAGTTTTGCCTTTAAGTGTTTTTTTCCTGGAGTACTTGGATTTCCCTCCTTCAATAAATCCTCCTAAGATCATGTGGACAATTCAGGTGACTACGTTATTGTCAGCTCCAAAGCCCTTTTGATGAGTGTTTTGAGTTGTGTTTTGATGATTAACAAACGTTTTGAAAATATGTCATTATTGATCTTACACTTTTAAAGTGCATTAACTTGGTTTCTGTGAGTTTATAGTAGGTTTTTATATGCAAACTTATGCTCTACATATGAAAAATATCAAGTGAATGGTTAGTTGATCACCAATTGTGATGAGAAGCGTCACAAAAGACACAAGAAAAGTTGAAGCAAATTTGAAAAGAGTGATCAAGGCCTGAATATTCAAGGCCACTAGTTGAGCAAAGTCAATTGAAACCATATGGTATCAAGAACTCACAAGAACAGATCAATGGAGTGAAGAACAATATAAGAGCCTGTTTTATCTCATAAAGAACAACAAGATCAAATCATCTTTATATGGGAAAATCAATTAGAGAAGAACAAAGACCTTTAAAGATTCAAAGTTGCAAGTAAAGCAAAGTCTTCTTAAGCTATTCAATAATTCACAAGACCATATCAAATGATGAAAAATACTAGAAAAACATGTCTTCTCATGTAAAACAACAAGGAAAGATAATCTACACATGAGAAAACAAGTTAAGAAGAGTTGAACTTAGTTAAGTAGAATTGAAGATAATTAAACCAGAAGATGAGTAAGGTAGCAAGGACCCTGCTCAAATCAGCTTCAGAACAAATATCAGAAAGGATAAAATAATAACTAATAATGACTAGTTTATGTCTAATGTGCGTCAGAAGCTCTAGAATCATAATGGTTAGTTTTCAAAGCTTTTAAATGGTTCTAAACCTGAAAAATATGAAAGTTGGAAGAGTCGAGATTGATCTAACAGTGCTAATCACAAATTGCACCCTACTCAGCTCTGCTTGCTACCTACCAGTGCTATCTTAGCAAATATCTTGTTGTAGGTGTATCTAGTGCTTTGTGAACCGTGTGTATCTATTCTTTGAGTGATTTTCAAGACCAACTCATACTTCATTAATTTGTATCCCAAACACTTGATTCTTGAGCAGTGAGTGCTGGTGAACTAGAGGATTGTTCTAGACAATGTAAGACTTAATATATGTAGCTAGAAGTGGTTGGGTTTCAAAGAATACATAAGTGTTTAGCTGTGAGCTGCTGGGTTCAAAGACTACTTGTGTATTTTATCCAAGAGCAACTAGGATTCAAATAATGCTTAAATCTAGTGAAAAATCTCAGCCTAGTGTTAGGGATTGGATGTAGCCCACGTAGTTTGGGGTGAACTAGTATAAATCATTAGTGTTTAGCTCTCTTTTCCCTTATATTGTTTATGTTATTTGCTCTGATGTATTTGCACTTTTTCCTAACAAGTTTTTGCATGTTATTACATAACCTTTTGCTTAAGTGTACACCCAAACAAGTAAGTGTTTAAAACTAAGTTTAACCTCTAGACATGAGCTTTCATTGGTCATATATCTTTCATTTGATTTCTATTAATATTTTGGTTTTGATTTGTTGGTTTTTATAGGTTAAAAACTGAGCTTTTACTAAGAACAACTCAACCAACAAAGGATTTTGAAACTTATGCTTTCACAAGTTTAAAAATGTTTAAAAGCCACATTTTATGTGTTAAAACAAGTTCATATACATTGTTGTGAAGGTGTTTTAGTTTTAGTCTGAACTATTTTAAAAAAAAGAAAAATTGAAGGTCTAGTCAAAACTGTCTTGTGAAACTAAGTTTTGAAGGTTTCAAAATAACACTTTGTCAAACTACAATTTATAGGCTTCATTTACGACAAATTAAAATAAAAACCTTCTCCAAGTTATAAATTTGATAATAAGAACATGAGTTGTAAAATTTTAGTTATATATTCTAAGAAGATCAATAATCATCCTATACAAATCAAATCAAATCATCTTTATTATTGTTTCAACCTTCGTCTATGGCTATTTCTTCTTCGGAAAACATTATTGAATAAAATAAAAACAGAACATGAAGTAAAATACATTATTACATAATATCCATATGGTTTTGTTTAAAAACAATACATTAAAAATTAACTTATAAACAATTTGTACAAAAGATAGATAAATTTGCCCAAGTCACAATTAAGAAAAACTCAAAAGTACAATTGACATAACCACCACAAAACAATTAAGCCAACTAGTAAGGATAATCCAACATCGCCTCCTTCGTTTTGGTCCTCGGGCACGCTTCTTTCAGAGAAAATTAAGAGGTTGAAAACCGTTTACCATATATAATAATAACACAAAAATACACACAAAGAGGTGAGTACAATTTGTCATAAATTCTTCAATAAGTAGAAAACGATAAATTTGATATGTCATCAATCATGTTATTACGGCGTATATAACATTTCATATAATAGATGGAATAATATAATATGCAGACTCATAATGCACAGTACACAACATAGACCTACTCCAACTAAACATAGATCAATTTGGGAATGATCATAAAAAATGGTCCATTTATTCCCACTAATCAAATCTTCAAGATAGAAGAACAAATCAAAAAATCGTATACCAGAGATACAAGACCGTCCCCAACAAGATCGTGATTAAGAATAGAACAAATATGTGTTGTACTTTAAGGCAAAATATCTGCTTGTCACGCTTGTGGAATTTGTTGCCTCCAAGTTGATAAATGAACAAACTACGCCTATCGACCCAAACGGTGTAATTCATCCTCTTAGGTATAACTCGTCAAGGACACCAAAAACAACATATTCCTCAATACATGGTGCAAGACTCAAAATTTCACATATATCATAATATCATCAAATCACATGGTATATGCCTATCAAACAAGAGCACGAAATGATAGATGAGACTTTTACTCATCCTTCAATATAAGGGTCCAAAAAAGATCGTTATTGTGGTTAAAATAGTAATATTTTTAAATATTTTCTCAAGCACGTAACATTTTTAAATCATTTTCACCGTATAAAATATTTCTTGACATTCTAAATTAATTTTTGAAAACTTTCCGAAATTAAAAGATTTTTAATAAAGTACTTAGCTAGATAAATTTTTAAAGCGTATTCTCAATTATCATAATAAAAATTACTAAATTGAATTCTCATTAAATAAATCTTTTAAAACTACCTTTAAGAATATATATATATATATATATATATATATATATATATATTTTAATCTAAACACCAATTCTTGACTTGTTGGTCCAAAAATTAATTTATTTTCCATAACCAAATATATAATCATTACCTATCTCATTTTCCTTTGTAAAAATATTTAATCCAATTATTTGTCACTTAATCCTTTAAAATCTATACTTGAAAAATAATTTTAGATTAAAAGTATATTAAATAGCATGTGACCGAAATTTATTATGTTTTCAACAAATCAAGCATTTGATAATATATACGTCAAAATCAATCATACAATAAAGTAAAACCATAAACATTCAAGTAAATGAATCCTCATGGATTGGCACCATACACAATCCATTTTCATACTACCAAAATAGTTGATGAGATTAAATCTCCCTCTTACTTCTTGAAGACTATCCTTCTTGAAAGCTTCCTTGGAGAATTTTGTGTGGCTTCAAGAAAATACCTATCAAGCTAATAGGGTAGAAATTTCAACCTTGATTTCCAAGCTCAAGATGGTTGATTTTGAAGAAACTCACAACATGAAAGATGCTTGGAATGATGTTTAACTTTAGGAAATGAGGTTGATAAAATTATTGAAGAGTAGAATTTGATTTACTGGTGACGATGAACATTTCGCTCAAGAAATGGAGAAAAGATGAAGTTTGGGGGACTTCTTTATGTTTTGTGTTCTTGAAGAAGGAGAATGGAGAGAATAGATAGGATGATGGAAAATGAAGTGGAAGGTTTTCTACACTATATATAGCCATGTGGTGCATTGGAGGAAAGGTGGAATGATTTGTGATACCATTGGTGAACTAAGGAGAAAGCAAAAGCACTAAAATGTATATAGTGAAAAATCATGAATGCATTGTCTTGGAGTTACATGGGTGAATGGATGAAAATTCATTGAATATTTGAGTGGGAAGCCAAAGTAGTTGAAGGATGAGTAAGAGCTCCAAATCATAAATATAGAAATTATTATGCATTATTTGAAGAATCATTCACTTTCTTGATGGACATACCACTATATGGACTTGGTGGAATTTGTTGAAAAGAATCTCATTCCATGTTATAATGAATGTATGAGTTAGACGTGGGTCAAAGTGTTTTTCTTCTTTGATTTTACATATTAAACATCTTAGGTCATTAACTGATTATAGAATCAGGTAAATAGAAAATTTAATTAATTACTAGGGCTAGGTAATTAGGTTTATGATTTCACTTTACGGTAAGTAGATTTATAACCTTAACCTAAGGTAAATGACTTTAACCTAGGGTAAATAAATTTTTATAACTTTAACATGAGCGGTAATTAAATTTACAACTTTAACCTAATGTAAATAGGTTTATAACTTTAACCTAAGGTGGATAGATTTATGATTTTGCCTAAGGTAAAAGATTTATAATTTTTATTCTATTTTCTCTACGTAGATTTTAACTTGTAATTAATTTCAAATTGACAAAAATTATCTGCGGTAAAAATTAATTTTTATAATCTAAAATTCCTGCGGTAAAAATTAAATTTTCTTGTGGTTCAATAATAACGCGAATTCAGATAAATTGTCAAACAACGAAGATTTTCGAACATTGTTTCACGGTTTCGGGTTTAGTAAGATCCTACCTTGAGCAGTTCAAACATTCATCCAGTGCAGGAAAATTATTATTTTCACGATTTCTGAAAGTAATTCATACACAAAGATCCAAAACATTCACATAACAGTTAAAATAATTTATAACACACAGAAATTACAAAACAGTACAATTTAGTCGTTACTGTAATTTATCAAAAATTGGGGTGTTACAAAACTCAATTTATATACTTCATTCAGGTGTTTAAATAAGTTTCACAAGCTCCAAATAAATTTTCTAGAACTTTTCATTGAAAGATTTTCACTGGTTCTACTCATTGATTATATTTGACCAAGTTTAGTAGAGTGCTTAGGAACTCTACTCAACTTGTTTCTGTGCTCAATGTAACCTTACTCAACTTCAAGTTAGTGACTTGAGAAGGACTTGAGTAAGGTCATTATGTTTTGTAGGAAGATCCAAAATTTAGGGAGCACAATTCAACCCCCTTCTTGTGCATTTGCCAACTCTAGTTGGTATCAAACATCGACCTTTTGGTTGAGCACGCTTAATAGTGTGAGAGGAGAAAAAGTTAGAAAAGAGTATGACAAATTAAGATGGAGGTGTATTCTTTGTTAAAGGTTCTTCAATAAGTAGGGCACCTGCCTTTGATGGAAATGATTATTACTATTGGAAGGATCATATGAGGTTGTTCATAGAGTTCCAACACATAGATCTTTGGGAAATCATAAAAAATGGTCCATTTATTCCCACTAATCATCTTCAAGATAGAAGAACAAAAGAAAAATCAAGAGATACATGGACAGAAGATGAGAAGAACAAATATGTGTTGTACTCTAAGGCAAAGTTATATCTTGCTTGTTCCTTGAGCAAAAACGAATATGACAAAGTTACTGGATGCAGTACAACCAAGGAGATATAGGACATATTAATGATAGCTTATGAAGGGATAATCCAAGTCAAAGAAACAAAAGTGAGGATGCTTGTACACCAATATGAGCTATTCAAGATGCAAGAGCACGAAATGATAGATGAGACTTTTGCTCGACTTAAAATCATTATAAATGACTCGTTCTTGTGGTTAAAATAGTAAGAACTCCTCTTTACTATTTTCTTGTGGGGCATGCTTTCATTCAAAGAAAAGAGAGGTGTCAATAGGTTAGCTTTCCGAAGCTCATTTTTTAGAGATTCATCATTCAGTAGCTCTAAAGCCGTTAAATGTCTGGCTCAAGAAGGGAACAATGCGCCAGATTGAGCAAGTTATAGTTAGTTTAGTCAAGCTTAAGGCCTTATTGAGAAGGGTAGGGTAGGCTTATGTGAAAGAAAAAAAGATAGATTAACATAAGCCGCAGCTCCAAAAAAGAAGGTTGGCATATATCGAATTATTGAATCGTAGTATACTGGCCATTGGGAGGATAAAAAAGAGTGATCGTCGGATTCCTTTTTGGGATTTTGCCCATTACCCTTATGTTATAGGATCCTATTCATTACATTTTTTTTGCCCATGGCTAAACTTGCTTAATCCATATATCTTGTACTCTTTGATTTGAACTACTCTAAATTCGACGATGAACTCACATTTCGCCCCGATATGTCTATAATATAAATATCCTCTTTCTCATGTCGGCGAGTTCTATTCTAACCTGACTGACTTCCTTCAAGAATTCGATTAAATAAAAAAGAAGAGTTAACACGGTCGAAGCTAAAACCCTACTTTATTTAGTTTAATCGGCCTGAGGGAGATCTCTTCTTAACTGACTTTACCACCGTCTATTGCATCAACAGCTGATTCAACGGGTGTCCCTTCTTTTCACATGGCATGGAATTGGATCATTCCTGCTTTCATCTCTTTATCTAATTTTCTCTAATTACGAATCGAAAATCGATCTCTTTGTGAGCATTTCTTCTTGATACCTCTCCCCAATCCTTATCCTTATCCGGAACAGCAGTGAACTTCCCGAGCTCTAAGCTTACAATTTAGGCTCACACCACTGGCATTGAAGAATGGCCTTCAGTCTTAGGTCAATCAGTTCCTTGGAAGGAATTACCGGGATGAAGCCAATCACACATTTCTACTTTCGACCAGGTAAAGATATCCACAGCTGACTCTATACCAGTCTTCCATCCAAGAACAGTATCCTTAAAAGCATACTACGGCTTAGCACGCCACGCTAGGAGTGTGAGAAAACCTTTATATATATCTCTATCTTAGAATAGTATTTATTATAGTGAAGCTAGCCTCCTTTTTCTCTTAGTCGCAGATCCGCTGGTGGCTTCAAGGAGCTAAATCCATTTTTAGGACGTGTAAAAAGAAAAGTACTAATTTACTTAGTTACCGCCCCCTGGGTCCTTCAAACAGACAAAAACTATTGGGCACGAACGCTATAACAAGGTAGGTGCTCGCATGCCTGTTCATAGGCCCTACTTCCTTTTCTTACAAGAAAGTAAGTAATCTCAAGGCCCGGTCTTTAAAGTAAAAAAGAGAAAAACTTCTTTCCCTTTCTCGAAAGTCTAGGCTGAAACCTGCTCAACCAAGAATCTTTTTCCATCATTAAGGCAAACGAGTTGTGATTCTAAAGTCTTAGTAAGCGGGGGTTCCTTGAATAGGTTCACACTAACATTTGGTTACTGGATAGGAACGAGTTTTTCTTCTCCGATCGGCCTTCATTAGATAGGGACACTGGAAGAAGATTGGATTTATATTCATTCCGTAGCCACTCTTTCTTTGGGTTGCTAGCGAGTGAGGGATGGGCTTATGTATGACCTAGAACTCGAAAGCCTAACGCGAGGGTTCCAAACCTGCCCTATGGTTTAAGAAGAGCTTATAAAAGGAGTTGGTCTGAAACACCGAGAAGAATTCATTCTAACTAGTAGCTACTCATTACACACAAGAAAGAGTGTGGGTTTCAGTTCAGTCTACGGTCTCCCCACCGGAAGTAGGATATCAATAATCACTTACCCTGTCTTAGTAGAGTGAGGAGTGAACGGACTCAAAGACAGTTGTCAGGGGGGCTCCGGCTTCTAAGGAATGAGAATGGGAATCGGCACCGTTCCTGCTGTGAGAGCTTGACTGATGCTATTCTACCTTGCCTTTTTATTTACTGATGTAAAGTAGGAAGGCCCACTTAGAGGTTTCCGAACGGTCACGCTTTACCGCCTTGTCTCATTGGTAAGGAGGCTATGAGCTAAGCTATACTTGTAATCAAAGGCTGAGCCCTTGGGGAACCATCTAATGCTTTACTAGACTAGCTACGGTATGGCGCAAAAAAGAGCTCGTTAGGATGGTGAATCCAAACGCTTGCGAGAGGAAGAGATGCTCTTTGGAGAGCACAGTACGATGAAAGTTGTAAGCTGTAGGAACGAGATTCTTAATGTTCATAGACACTTTGATACTAATTGTGGAAATTCACTCATTTATTCTGAGCGCGCAGAATGGTGCTTTGCGGCTACTATTGGTCTTCAAAAGAAAGCAAAGACATCCTAAGAAGTCTGCCTATGGACTCTACCTCGAGCGACCTTCCCTTATTTAATTTAGGACAATAGAAAGACAAGGCTTTTACGACGAATGGCAAGAATTTTCACCTATGGCATTATAAGATCTCAATACGAGAAAAAGACCAAAACCTCACTGCAGTGGCTTGTAGACTTGCTGCCGAAAGCTCTTTCTTGCACTCAAGGGCGCTTGGGTTAAGATTAAGAGTTTTTCCAAATATCCGGAAATGAGAAACTACCTACAGCCCTTGCTTCCAAGATCTCAGTTTGCTTTCGCCAGATACCTCTTTATCTTAACGAAAAAGAGCTTTTTTGTCGGGGC
This sequence comes from Ormosia emarginata, assembly GCA_029884605.1. Taxonomy (NCBI): domain Eukaryota; kingdom Viridiplantae; phylum Streptophyta; class Magnoliopsida; order Fabales; family Fabaceae; genus Ormosia; species Ormosia emarginata. Next base: position 15,967,952 of record JAQQTP010000090.1, read on the forward strand.
AGGTCCCCGAAAACTACCCAACCCTATCCCCCTTGTTGATGAATCTTTTGTATCGAACGAAAGCCTCATATCCCCTAGCGGAAGTAAGCCGGGCAGGATCTGAAAGAATTCAAGACCTAAAAAGCCAAGGTAATGTCTTCAAGAAGTCCCATTCGCCATCAGGCTATTTCAGTAGATCGTTCAACTCTAGCTTATGTTAGCCTTTCGTTCACTTACAAAACAGAGGAGAAGGGCGAGGCTATGGATATTGTCTAAAAAAAAAGGAATAAGCAAGTTATCGAATCAGCTCTTAGGACAACTAGGCTTCTTTGCGCAATTGAATCAATAGTTAACCCACGCACAGAATAGGCAGCTTCAGAAGAAGCTCTAAGCCTTGACGCTCTTGATGGTCTGACTGCTGCTACAGTTGGAGTTGACAGCCCCAGTCCGAGGGTGACGGAGATTAGTGTGCTACCTTTTTGGGTAGCAATTAGTTAGAGAACGTGGGCAGCATTGGCTTAGGAAAGGGCGGGTTTCGGTCTTGGTGGTTGACTAAGGGTAAGGGCATTATGTAGCAAAGTGGACTTCCCATTGCTATTATAAACTAAAAGAAAGGGGTTGTTCTCCTAACTAAGATTCCATTCCTTTCCTAGCCTATTCAATGTGGTCATGTAATAGAATTCAATGGGAAGGGGATAATAGAGTACCGAGTACGAGAGCCAGTTAGTTGCTAACCGGAAGAGAAGGGAATCGAAGAATGGAATCCCATTTATTTGGTTTGGTTGCTAGCGAGTGAGGGAATCGCAGATGGGCTTATGACCTCGAAGCTCCAGCTTACTTCGCTTCGGGGTTTAGCTATGAACCGTAACTTCAATCGATCGGTCTCGCCTGCCAGTAAGAAGCTTGACCGGGCAAATGCAGAATCATCATAGGTAAGAAGCACAACACCATGTTCCCTCTTTCCTGTCGCAACTAGTCCCCTTCTTCTGTGAGCTAGGTCCACGGTTGCTACTTCTCTCGTCTCTGGAAAAGGGAAAAAAACGAAACTATATTCTATGGTCAGTCACTTCGGGCTACTTTTTGGGGATCGTGATACTCGGGCTTATGAATGGAAGGAAATCCCCTCTCCAAGTGTGTTACTCTTTAGGGGAAAATCCCGGCCTGGGGCCTTCGCGTCCGCCCTGTACTCTGCTTAAGCACTAGAACGAGCAACCAAAGACATTGAATCAATTGGGGGAATAAGCGTTTTTATTTCAATAGTTGGTGTTGGAGGAGTGAATGCCAATCGAAAGGCGCATCTATGACGTTAATACCTAATTTTCCATATTGCTCCTAGACCTAGGCATAAGGGAATTTATTTAGGTAGGTAAAGCCAAAGGCTTATAGCCGAGCTCTTCAATATTGGAAACCCCAGCGGCAAGCCTAGCCCTTAATGCTTTGAAGCCTGCTTCACTTCAAAATAGTTACTGTGGAATTGGAGGGTTTTAGGTGAAGAATGAGGAAAAAAAAAGAATAGAGACTTAGAATAATATGAGATTGATATTGATTTGATGTAATACAAAAGATAAACACAATAGTCATATTTATACTAATACTAGACTCCTAATATCAATTAAATAACGAAACAAATCATTAAATAAAAAAAAATAGGAAATAACTCTTAAAAGATCATCTAAGATACTCTAAAATATTCTAAGATACAATAAAGATATTATAAAATACTTTTCAGATATTCTAACATTCTCCCTCAAGCTAAAGCTAACTAAGCTTTAAGCTTGTCACAAATGAACATTTTAAAAAGAAAATAACATAAAAATAAAGTAGGCTCCGCAAAATAAGGTGGAAAGGCAAGTCAGGGATGCTAGAAACACCAGAGAGATAAGGCATTGCTAGAAAGAGAACTCCACAAGATGATTGGAATGATCATCATCCTGACAAAAGTTTCTTAATAAGAAGTCAAGCACAACAAGGCCCAAACTTCTCAAAACTGCATCGGGAAGCTTCAAACAACAATATCGGAGACCAATAACTTTGAAATTGATTAAGGCTGGTGTGCATCACATCCATGGAGGATTCATCACCAACATGATTTATAAGTGAGATAGGAGAAATCAGCATTGACATGATTCACGATGGGAGATTGGTATAAATCATCATCATCACTTAATGACTTATAGATGAGAAAGAAGTCATCAGAGGTTGGTGTGAGTTATGGCCAATATAAATCACCATCGAAATGATTGTCGATGGTAAGAGAAGTCACCACTAGTATCATTCGTCCATGGGAAATAAACCAACACTAGAATGATCATTGGTGGGAAAAGAAATCACCACTGGTATGATCCATTAGTGGGAAAAGAATGACATGACAAACATAAGAATTGAAATATAAGTTGAGATGGATTTATTCTCATTCTCCCCTTTAATGCTATGATAGCATTGGAAAAGAACTAAATAATGGCCAAAACTAGGACCACCACAAAGAATGCCAACAAACAACAATCACACCAATTTTTTATGTGTCAAACATGACATAACATAGCCCAAGGAAGCCAAACATCCATGTGGAGGTCAGAGATGGTGTTGTGAGGCAAACAAATGATATAGGTTTTGGAAAGAGGGTGAACTAGTCATGGGTTAGTATACAATGGCTAAAAACAAAAACCCCAATACACTTGAACCACTGTGAGCAAAGGTACACAACAACCTAGTGTGCAATTGGTCAAGGTGAGGGTAGATCCTAGCCAAACATGGAAAAGCGAGGCTGACGAGACCACCAACGATTGTAAAGGTTGTTAGGTGTGTCGCTACATGCTTCTAGGAAAGAAGCATGTGGAGCTGTTGGCCAGCACTGCAAGTCACATATGAGAGCGCGTAAGAGGTCATATGGCGACGCGGATTCAATAACTAGCCGATTGGAACATGCTGGAGTAAATGGCAGCGGCGATGAGGTGAAAAACCACTAACGAAGGTGAATCGCCACTGACAGTCGTGAACAAGGGTGGCCAGAAAAGTCTCTAGAAAAGGGACTAATAGTGGAGAACACAATGGAGGAGATAAGCCACAAAAGCGGGATGGATGCCATGATAGGAGAGAGAAAGTGATGGTAGAGAGATATAGAAAGATAGTGCCTAAAGGAGAACACGGTAATGAGAGGCGACTAATCGGAGTTCCAGATTTTTAGGAACTCAGTAGTGGAATAGTGATGAGATAGGTTATGAAAGATTGTACCACTCTGATATCATGTTGAATTGGAGGGTTTTGGGTAAGGAGGGAGGAAAAGAGAAAATAGATTCTTAGAATAATATAAGATTGATATTGATTTAATGTAATGATAATGTGATACAAAAGACAAACTCAATAGTTTTATTTATACAAATATTAGACTCCTAATCTTGATTAAATAAGGAAACAAATCATTAAATAATAAATAAGAAATAACTCCTAAGAGATCATCTAAGATATTATAAAATATTCTAAGATACAATAAAGATACTATGAGATATTTTTCAGATATTCTAACAGTTGCGTAGGTAGACTATAAAGAAGAGTTTTTCGATTTAAAGAAGAAGACAGATTTATGCCAAAAAAATAAACTTTCCTTGTGTCAGTGAAATTGGAATTGAGATAACCTCGGGTAATTCAATTTTCTCCACTGTTGTGAGTTGGCTAGCTCTTCGGTGATATTGAATCTCTTGGAGTAAGATTAGTTGGAGGAGCTCACCCTAGGCAATCTAATTATTTATTTGAACCTGTGATTGAAATGAATTGAAAAAAAAAGTATGCTCTCACGGTCAGAAAAAGTGAAAGAAATTTTTTTATTAAATAAATAGGCCCTTGATGCTTTGTTAAAGCCATAATTCATTCATAGAAAGATGGAATGCTAAAGACTTTTTTAAGAAGAAGGCGAGCTAGCAAATGAGAGAAGCGTTCTTGGGAAAACATATTCAAACCAAGAACATGTGAGGAAGTTATTGAGAAGCATACCAAAGATATGGAGGCCAAAGGTGACTATCATTCAAGAAGCCAAGGGCTTATCAACTATATAGCTGGATGAGTTACTTAGCTTCCTTAAGGTCCACGAGCAAGAGCTAGCTGAGATGTATAAAGATATTATAAAGAAAAAGAATAATATTTCTCTTAAATCTGTTTAAAAGAGTTCTGTCAGACACCTTACTTGTCACCCTACTCAACCATTAGCACTGAACTATACTCTAAAGTCAGATAAAAAGAGTGATGAAGATGATGACACCTCTTAAGAAGATGAGCTTGCATTCATACATAAAAAAGTTCAAAGAATGTGGAAGAAAAAAGGAAAGAACAAGAAAATGATGTGGGCTACATGGGAGAATCTTGAAGAAGAGTTCTCAAATGATAATGAGCAATAAGATACAACCAATCTCTGTTTTGATGCAAATGAGCATAGAAGTGAGGATGAGGAATCAAATTCTGAACCTTTGACTTTCCTATGATGAATTAGAGAATGCTTTTGATTAACTTTTATTTTATTCTAATATTATGGCTAAAAAGTATGCTTCTATAACAAAAATTCTATCTAAAACCTTGAAAGAAAATGAGATTGTAAAATTTTAGAAGAATACTTTATGTCAAGAAAACAAAAGCTTGTTGAAGTTGAATGTTGGCCTAATAACATCAACCAAGCTTAAGTCAGTTAACTCTTCTTAATACCCTTTTCAAGTTTTAGATGAAACTAAAGTGTTGAAGGAGAATGTTGAAGAGCTAACAATGGACTTAGCTAAGTTAGTTGATAATCACATATTTTATACATTAATAAACTCTCATTTTTAGTCATTTACACTCTTCATATACTTAATTGATTAAGCCTGGTTATGTTTTGTAAGTTTGGATTTAAATTGGACTTAATTGATTTTTTTAGCACTATTTTGGTCTTACACTATTTCTGTATTTCAGTCATATCTTGAGTTCTAGATGTGTGATAATTATGTATCTTACCTTATAGGAAAGATAAGAAAGATCTCTACAACTTTCATGAAGAGCTCCAGGGCTCAATCAGACATCTAGTGGAGCTAAATGGGCTTGGAAATTAGAACTCGAGTTTTGTGACTAGAACCTGAATAATGTGCAGTAATCAAAGCATAATTCAAGCTGTAGGAACTTCCTTGGACGAAAATTTGGATACTTGAAAGTTAAGACCCATATCTACAACTTTTATGAAGAACTCAAAACTCAGATCGGACTCCGTGAAGGTGATATTGGGCTTTGAAGTCAGAATAGAGATGCTATACTTGGGCCTGAACACTGTTTAGTAATTGGATCATATCTCAGGCTGTAGGTGGCCTTTGAAGCTGAAACTGGTGCCATTAGAAAGATAAGACAAAATGCTACAACTTTCATTAAGGCCATTTTACCATTATCTGACGTAGTCATCCATGAGATCAAAGCTGAATGATTTCAAAGATAAAAAATCTCACTAATTTTCCACTCATCAACTCACTATTTGGCATTTTTCACTCATCCACCCACTCATCCACCTATTCTTAATCAGCTTCCTTGTCATTTTGTATCCCTAATTCTCTATAAAAGGCACCATTTGCTGATCATTTAGTACTCTTTGTGTTAGACTTAGTTTTTAGAAGTTATGGTCATACTTGTTTATTGTTTTCCTTTGTTGTAATTTTCTCTTGCTCTAAATTGAAATTATATTCATCTTTCTCTTCTTCTCTCTTTCTTTCTTCTTGTTTATAGGTAACTAAATATTCATCTTGCTTGGGTGAAAGAGTGAAGCTCTTGGTAATGAAATAAGGTTAGATTATTCTATTTCTTGTGCTTAAATGATATATTATCAAGTGGATATTATATGTGCTGTATTTTGTTTTCAATTAATTTATAAACCTTCTTTGTATAATAGAGGTCTTGATTTATTGTAGACAAGAGAATTAGCACAGTGAATACTTGAACTCATTTACAAATGTTGGTAGATAATTAAAGGAATCATAATATGATTGCATATATATTTGAACTTTGAATGTTATATTTTCCTATTGGAACTTCCTTTATGTGTAGATTTCAATTGAGTTATAGAGATAAATAATCTTACCTTTAATTTATTACTAAGAGTGGATCTCTAACCCAAACAAATTCTTTTTTATCTGTGAACAACTTTTATTACCTTTGGTGTTGTGACAAATCCTTTTCTTACCTCAAATAATTTCTCTTCATCAATTCCCTGTGGATCGACCTCGGACTCCCAAGAATTTATTACTTGAGACAACCTGTAATTGAGTTTACATCCTTTAAATCCGCATCATTAGTTAATGGCACTAAGAACCTTGAGAGACTTCTAGGAAGTCAAAGATATGCCTTTGACAAAGATGCCTTGGATTATAAGAGGGCATCTAAGCAAAAATGATATAAAAGTTTCTTTGTTACTACTAAGAAATCTGAAGTGACTTATTTCATTGTAATAAGATAGGCCATAAGGCATCCTTATGTCATTACATAAACAAACCACTAAAGATGGATGTGACTAGCCCAAAAGGATCCAAAAAGATGTGTACCAAAACAAATGATTCATCTTTTTGTAGGTGTGGTTAAGAACAAAGAGAAAAGTGGAAAGATGGTTCTTGTACAGTCAATGCATAAAGGTGACGTGGAACAGCTAAGCTTAAAACCCAAAGAAAAGTTGGAATAGAAAGATCAGTCTAAAGAGCAGCTAAGAAAGATGAAAAGTAGAGTGATTAACCTTCTAAAGACATTTCTTAGTACCCTACTCAACTACCTAAAAAAAGGAAACATCATCATTCTCATCCTAATGAGCTAATTATTGGTGAACTATCTGTTGGTATAAGGACTATATATTCACTCAAAATAAATTACAATAACAATCATCTTGCATTGTTGCCAAAAAACGTATATATGAAGCTTTCAAAGAAAAAGCTTGAATTATGGTTATTCAAGAGGAACTTAATTAATTTGACAACAATAAAATATGGACTTTGTTTGCGCCTAAAGATCATTCATTGATTAGTAAACGATAGATATTCAAACATAAATTAGATGATGATGACAACATGGTTAAGAACATAGCAAGGAAGTTTCTAAACTATTGAAATGATAATATGAGATGAACGTGATGGGTGAACATAAGTTCTTTCTTGGCTTGCCAATTAAACAAGATAGGTCTAGAATCTTTACTCATCATGAGAAATACATAAAATACCTATTAAGGAGACTTAACATAGAGAAAACAAAGTCAATGGGAACAACTCTACACCCTTATGTGGTACTAAACAGAAATGAGAAAGCTTTGATCTAGTAATGTTTTGTGATGCGGATTTTGTTGGAGATAGGGTGGAGAAAAGGCATACAAGTGGATCCTGTCATTTGGAAAATCCTTAGAGTCAAGAAGAGAAACTTCATAGCTCCATCAACTATAGAAGCTGAACATACATCAGCAACCAACAACTGTTCACAACTTCCTTGGATCAAACATCAGCTTAGGAATGATTTATTGAGGCATATTCACATTTTAATATTTTGTTGTGATATTACTAGTGCCTTGATTTTTTTTAAAAAAATTCTCATTCAGCATTCAAGATATTATTTTATTTTAGATCATATTTAAAAAGAGGCTTTCAAACTTAAACTTGTTGATTCTAACCATCAATGAGCATATATTTTTAAAATCCTTTTAGTTGAGAAAAATTAAATTTTATAAGAGAAAATTTAAACATGTTTGTACTCAAGTGATTAATCTTGAAATCTGAATGCTTATGCATGTTCTCTTTATGAATTATATGTTGTTATATGTTTAACTATGCTTATATGAGTATGAGAAAGTGTTCAGAAAATAGATATTTGAGTTAGGATACTTGAGCATGATGAAATACAAAAGAAAAGAAAGTTGCCTATGACCCTTCTCAACTACCCTTCTCAAGTCTGCTAACATTCAAAAAACTGTGAATATAAATGTTCAGGGTGGAATTATTAAAGTAATAAAAAAAGAAAGAGGGAGAATTTCTATATGACCATGGCAATTGGCGGGTCAAATATAGCGTTTGGTAAGATGTCCTAGATTCTTTATTCAAGGAAGATGATCTAACACACATAGGTGATGAGTTGAACTCTATGATCAAGTTTCCACTTTTTCTCTCATGTCACATTTTGCTACGTAGACTTGAAAGTATTAAGAAGATAATGGATCTTGATTTGGTCATTATGTATCACATTAAGGAGAGGAAGACACTCAATCTTCTTTATTTGACTCTCAAATTCATGATTCCTGCTACTGAAAATCCTAAGAAGGACAACAAGTTTGCTTTATGGGATGTTGATGAAAATAATTTAAAGCATTTCAACCTGGACTTAAATGAGGAAGAATCTGAGAAGGAATGTTTTGTCTTCTTAAGAAAAAAATATGAAGTTGAATCTTGAGAAGAGGCATGACAATGAGAATATGTTGATAAAAGTTTAGAACTGAGAACAAAGGAGAGACAAGAACTAGCAATGAACTCAACAACTAGCAACGAGGATGAGTTCTTGCTATAATGGTGTTGCTGACTAGTGATGTGACTCCAACGACCACCAACGATGAGGGCAAGTTCTTGATAGTGGTGGACTTAGTGACATAGCTCAGTGAAGACAAGGTGGAACAATGCTCTTGATGGTTTCCTTGAAGGTCTCGACAACATGCTTTAATGGTGGAGAATTGCACGAATTCTTGAGTTCATGTTTGTTGCCCTTCTCACCATTTCAATTCAGTATATGATTTATGTGTTGTGTGGCATTTTGTTTTATGAGTGATTTTTGTTGGATAGATTTTAGTCCTAATCCTATTTTGACTTGAATGATTTTTGTTCTGTGTTCAACCCAATAACTTCATCCAAACCAACCCATCATGTTGCTTTGGTTTAGGTTTGTTGTTAGAAAATTTGTAAACCTGAACCAATTGATTTTGTTCAGTTTGAATTTTTTTTCTTGTCAAAAATCAAACCAAATTGGCCAGTTACACCCTTACTCCTAAGAGTTGGGAGTTTTGAAAAAGTCATTGAGCAAGACATGATGATGATCTATCACTTAAAGGAGAAAAAATCCCGCAACCACCTTTATCTTATTTTTGGATACATGATAGCAGCCATTGTGCATCGCAAAAAAAAAAAATAAAACTACTAGTTTTCCAAATGGCATGCTACTGACACTAATTTTCAACCATTTTGGAGTGAATTTTAGTGGTGAAGCATCAAAACTTGACGGCCAACCCTACACTAGCAAGAATCTCAAGTTGATGAGATTAAAGGAAAGAGAGTAAGCAGATAAAGGATCTAAGTTGAGGACAAATCACGAGTTCAATTGAACTCCAAAGCCACAAATAAAGTATGAAGAAACCAGTGCAAAATGGAAGAAAGAAAAGAAGGAAGAGAAAAAGATGATGAAAAGTGAGAAAGTTGAGCAAAGTGAAGTTAACCCTGCTCAAGTGGAAGTCTACTATTGAAGATTTCTCACAAACCTAGAGAAACCAAAAGTTGACCATGTTCAATTTATGTCTAATGTGGATGTTGACTTGGTAATTGCTAAAATCATCACAATGATCAATGGAGCATCATCTAAATATGAAGAAGCTTTTGTACTCCCTAAGATAGAAAGAAGAATAAGTAGAATGAGAAGGAAAAGAAAAAGAAAAATAAGAGTGTTGGTGAATGTTCTCAAGTTGTTGATGAACCTTCTTTTGAACCATATTAGAGTTGCATAGTGGAAATGCAGTGGAGATTATGCCTAGTCTTATTTTAGAGGAATATGTCTATGCTAAAGATGTTTCAATTCTTCTAATTACTGCAGATGTTGATTATACAATTGAGAAGTTTGTTGTTAATCCATCTTAACCCTTTTTAAATACTAATATTGATATGACCATTACTAGTATCATTACCCAACTTTTAAGGGAAAGTGATCTGGACATGGAAAGCCCTCTGACTTCTTCAAGTTAACAAGAAAAAGGAGAAGAAAAGGAACAAGAAAGAGAAGAAAGAGGAAAAGAAGAACAATTAAAAAAAAGCTAAGTTTGTGTTTGGATCTTCTCAATCTATGTCTGAGATTGTAAAATAGTATTTAGAAGGAGAAAGAAACTTCAGTAGAAGTTTCTAAGAGAACTGTTTCTAATATAAATGATGTGGAACCTCAACACGTTGCTAAATCACCTTCTCAAGTCCATGACATCACTCTCCCCACACTAGATCACTTGTTTCTTGATGCTACTACCCATAGTAAACTCTTGAAAGAATAGCTGGAAGATAGTGCTTGCACCAAAATCTAGGAAAATGTGCATGAAGATGCTGTTACAACAGTTGAAAATTTTCTCTCTTGGATCCTTTCTCAATCAGATAGAGGCATAACAAGAAAAGTTGGATAAGGAGTTAGCTTAAGTTAAGAATGTTGAAGAAATTGAAACCTATCATAGGTCTACACAAGCTATCTATACTCCATCCAAGTCTAGAATGAAGAAGACCTATAGTTCTACTAAGGCTGAATTAAAGTGAGAAAGCTATAAAAAAATCAAAAGCTCTGAGAAAGGACCTGATGTGAAGGCTTGAAGGAGATCCAAAGCATAATCCATGATTAGATTGATTAGTTTTTATTGTTTGAGGAATAGTGGAAAAGGGAAGTATGAAAATAAGCTGAATTATGACATAACAAGGATACTTCACTATCCTTACCCTGTTCGAAGGAAGATTTTTAACCCTTTACCACTCTTCTCAACTCTTGAAGCTTCAACCTCAAGTGTACATAAATGCTTAGTAAGCTTTATGTGATAGTGATTTTCCTCTACCTTGCTATTTTGTTCAGTTTTATTTCTTTTAATGATGCCAAAGAAGGGAGAGAATATATAGAAAATTTTATATGAAGGTGATAAAAGGATATTCAAAATCTTTGGTTGCAATGAAAAAAGAGGAGATAATATTTTACATGAATACATTATGCTTTTCTCTTATGTATTAAAAGATACATATATTTAGGGAGCGCATATGTTATTCTGTTTATAACCTATAAATTGTTATTTAAATATTTGTTATTATTTTTTTTCTAACGTTCTTCAATGAGTGATAAGTTAAGGAGGAGCGCATGACCCTTCTTATGTATGAAGCTCTAACTCTTCTCATTTTACAAACAAAAATGGTAAACCTTTTTAACTCTTGCAACTTTGTTTAAAATTTTCAAATAGTTTGTCATCATTAAAAATGGGGAGAATGTTAGCTCCACATCCCTTTTGATGAGTGCTTTGTGTTGTGCTTTGATGATTAATAAAGTATTTTGAAAATATGTAATTATTACTCTTACACTCTTAAATTACATTAACTTGGTTTTTTTGAGTTTCTATTAACTTTTTATATGTAGATCTATGGCTAAATATGAAAAAGATTAAGTAGATGTTTGGTTGATCGCCAATTGTGATGAGAAGAGTCACAAACAACTTGAGAAGAGTGATCCAGGCCTCAGTATTCAAGGTCAGAAGTTAAGCAAGGTTGATTCAAATTATATGGTCCCAAAAACTCACAAGAACATGTCAAATGAGTGAAGAACATTATAAGAGCATGTTTTTTTCTCATGAGGAACAAGAAGATCAAATTACCCTTGCATGAGAAAATCAACCAGAGAAGAATCAAGACCTCAAATGATTCAAAGTTACAAGTGGAGCAAGGTCATCTCAAGCTACAAAGTCTCAACAATTCACAAGACCATATCAAATGATGAAAAACACTAGAAGAGCATGTCTTCTCATGTAAAATAACAAGCAAAGATCATCCACACATGAGAAAATAAGTCAAGAAGAGTTGAACTCAATTTAGCAGAATTGAAGATAATTAGAACAGAAGATGCCTAGAGTCACAAGGACCCTTGTTGCGACCATGATCGTAACGAGAATGATGAAAAATAATTAAATTTTAAGAAAAAAACAATGGATGGAATCGCCACCAATTTTATTCAAATAAAGAAAAATTAGAAAACCTTTGAAAATAAACTGATCTTTGAAACTAAGTTGAGTTTTGGAGTCGATTGTGCATAGAGAAAAATAGAAACTAAATCCCACAGTATTCTTGATACACTCATCCATAGCCAATTACCAAAGTTAATTGTGCAAATCAACAATAACCTTAAAAATGCTTGTTTCACCCTTTTAACAAACAAAGAAAACCAACTTACAAAATTTACATTTTTTTGGCTTGACTTTCAGCGTAAGTATTCCTTAAGTGTTATGAGAAGCTCAAAATCAATGTATTTCTCTAGAAAATGATTGTGAATTGGTTGATTTTAATTTTAAAAAATTCTTTTGAGGAGGGAATTTATTTGAAAGTATATCCAATCTTGCACATAGTTCAAGATAACAAAACTATACGATAAACTTTTACAATTTAGACAACACTTGAGGATGATAAATCATACAATCAAAGTTGTAGATTATTGCGTGGATTAAAAAGATTTTTTTTAGCAATCTCATTGAACATGTAGGAAAAAAGATTTTTTTTACTACTTTATTTAATTAACACAATTTTTTTTTACCATTAAGAGCAAGACATATGCACTAAATTAAACAAAAATATCAGTCTAAACCATAAAATCATGTCATTGAGTAAAGTAAACACAACATGAAGAAGTAAATTGAATCTTAACAATTCAAATGAGAGAATTCAAAAAAAAAAATTTATTTAATATTTTTTATTTATTTTTTTAAAGGATAAGTATTCCTAATTTTTTACTTACTCTTCCTAACCCAATTTATTTGATTACTTCACCATATTAGTTTTTTTTTTATTTTCAATTTTTAACTAGCTTTTATAATTTTTTTTATAAATTTTTTAAAGAATACCAAATCTACCCTAAAACCAATCCTGACCACACATAATTAGAGACAACCATTCGCCCATTATTTTACTTTGAACAATGTTTTTTTTATTTTTAGCCCAAGCATGTCTGATTTTTTTTCTCCTTTTCTTTTATTCTAGCCCATCTCTACTAATCACCAAATTATCAAAGCAAAAAAAAAAAAAAAAACTCATCTGCACTTAAACAAATAAAAACCAAAAGGCAAAATGGAGAAGAAGGCTTGCTAGCCTAGCAAAACAGATGGTGGTCGAGGAGGCAGGGTCCAGCACGGTGGAGCGACAATGGCGGCTATGGAGACTCTGTGACGGTGCGGTGGTCGCTCGGCAGCGAGGGTGACGCAGGGGAGGTGCGTGGCTTGGTGTGGTTCGAGTCTACTGCGGCTTAGGCATAAGGACGGTGGTGGAGCAGGGCTGACAGCGGGAAAGCCAACAACATAGGGTGGTGTAGGGATGATGGCTTTGGTGGCTCGTAGATTTTGGGTCTCGATGGTGGCACGACAGTGAGGGTGACGTAGGCTGGCTTTGAGATGCAGGTGGTGGTCATTGGTGGCTCAACGGTGGGAGACCAGCGGCAGCTCTGGCATGGCATTGGCGGCAAGGTGGAGATCCTAGCGGCATAACGGCTTAGGTCGATGGTAGTAGAGCGTGGCTGACAGGGGTGGCTTAGACGCGTGCGTGCATGGCAATGGTGCATGACAGTTCTGGAGAGGCTAGATGGTGTGGTAGTGGCAGTGGTAGTTGCCGCTACTTGACGTGGAGAATGGTGGTTAGGGTTGAGGTGTGATGGTTTCAAGGGTGATCGTAGTTGGGTTTGACTCTGGTAGCTTGGTGGAGGCTTGGTTACAAGCAGCGGAGCAGGAGGCGGAGCTGGGCTAGCTTGTTCAGTGACTGGGTTTGATGGGCTACCGATGGCGAGGAAGGTTTGAGGTTGTGATGGTTCAGGCTTCGACAGCGATGGTTGGGGTTGTTGGCTATATATTAGGTGCGGGAGTTTTGGCTTGCTTGCATGTTATTGTGGTTTGAAGTCAACGGAACAAAATTTTTTTTTGTTTGCTTTCTTTTTGTGTTAATTTATGAAGTGTTTCTGGTTGATGATTGTGGTTTGGGTTGAGTGTGGGCAATGAATTTTGCTATTTAGAGGATGGTTTATGGTTTATAGAGATATGCAAGGTTTGATTCTGTAGGGCCCACGGACACCACATATCTCCACATTAGTATGATATTGTCCACTTTGGGCCTAAGCCCTCATGGATTTGCTCTTGGGCTTTTACCCCAAAAGGCCTCATTCTAATGGAGATATATGTCCATACTTATATACACATGATGCTCCCCACCTCTAGCCAATGTGGGACTTTGGTCGCATTCCCAACAATCCTCCCCTCGAACAAAGGACCATCGAGCCTCCCCTCAAACGATCATCCATCCGTCTACATCTACGGATCCCATCGTGAGTTAACTGGGGCCCACCACTTTCATTCGGCATTCTGAGGATTCATCCACCATGGCTAACTTCGGGGCATGGCTTTGATACGGTGTCATACTTGTACCGCCGTTGCTACAACAGAACACGCCGCCTAGCCTCCACATCGCTAGGAAGACTTTCGACACAAGGGACTCTCCACATGGATCCATCAACCACCGTCCATACCAAACTCATCCAAGCCGAACCATCGGCTCTGATACCACTTGTAGGGCCCACGGACACCACATATCTCCACATTAGTATGATATTGTCCACTTTGGGCCTAAGCCCTCATGGATTTGCTCTTGGGCTTTTACCCCAAAAGGCCTCATTCTAATGGAGATATATGTCCATACTTATATACACATGATGCTCCCCACCTCTAGCCAATGTGGGACTTTGGTCGCATTCCCAACAGATTCTAATGGGAAGGGTATCATTGTTTCTTTTTTTTAATTTTAAGAATCAGCTTATATGAGGATAGAAAAAAAAAGTTTGTTCTTATCCACCTATTTTCATCTAGAAAGCATCATGAAATAATCAGGGCAGCATTTGCAGAGGTATTAATTTTGGCAACAAGGAACAGTAGCAATTCAACAACGTTGTAGTGGTAGCACCCATAACTCATAACAACCTTATAAACATGGCAGAAAAGAAAGTTGAGAATGGAGGGAGCTTACCTTTGTGGAACAAACACATACTCAGGAGCAAAGTGCTTCCTCCTTTCTCTGAGTTTTCTCTCAATCTCAGTTTCTCAATCAAAAACATTCTCCTCCTCTTCAATCTCTCAATTACTCACCAACTCCCTTTATTCGTTTTCAGATTGTTTGGCTTTTATGGACACGCAGAGAATGGGTACACTGCTCTTGGATTTTGAAACTGAGAGCAAAATTATTATGACTTGCATCCTCGAGCCCCTCATTTTTCTCTATTGCTAAGTGACATTTCTTTCATATGATATTACTTAATCTTCTTTCTTTCCACGTACCAGCTTCATTAAATACATGTCATGCCCTTTTTTCTTTAGGACTTGTTAGGTTGTGGGTCATTAAATCTTGGGTCACAGAGTGAGTGTATCTTGAGTGTCCATTGGGCCAAAATAAAAAAAATTTCTTTCTTCATTCTTTTTTTTTTTCTTTTTTGTTCTCTTTTGTTCTTTTTTATTTCACAGAGCAATTAATTACCCTAATTATTATTATTATGATTATTACCCTAACAAAATTAGATGTTCATAGTTGTCTTTATTTACTTGTTTTTTACTAGATAATAAGAATAATCGTAATTTTTTGAACTATCATTGTAAGGAATAAGTAAAGACATGAACTCAAATTTTATCCAAAAATACATGAAATGATGTAGTAGATAAATGCAAGTATGATTGGAAGTTAAATCATGAGCCAAAGTGCTCAAAAATATATAACAGAAAATTAAAAAGCATTGAGCCGATGTGCGAATCTGCCATCAATCTCAACAGATAATTTGTAGGATTTTCTGTTAGATTTTCAATGTCACAAACGACGCATCAATCTGATCTCTATACCTCAAGATATGGCTCAATTAGTGAGGAATGGTCAAGATAGTGCGGGAATCCAAATCAAATCTCTTTGAGAATTTTTATCTAATCTTCAATATTAATGGCAGTTTAATTATAGAAAGTTGTCAACATGAAATTTGTAGATCTCTTTCTTATCTTTCGAACTCCACCAGAATTAGGTAAATCGCATACTTGTAGAGAAAGTTATCCGTAATTTACTAAGACAAGTTTGATAGTGATACTTTCCTTAATTAATCTTTTTGACAAATCTCTTGTTTCCTTTTTTTTTTTTCTGTTGAATCCATATAAATTAGGAAACAAATATCTCACACAAATTAAGAAACTCTATGAGATCCTTGCATTAAACACAAATATACTTAGTCACCAAGTAGAGATTATTTGTACTCGAATTAAGAATCTAACTTTATCCTTAAAATTTATTAATGCTAGTTGACTTGGTCAAACTTCGTCATTAACTTTGCACACAATTTTTCACCTTCTTAATGCATGAATTGGGATTCAATGTCTTCATAAAAGTTGTAGAAAATTTTCTCATCTTTCCAAAGACATCAAGATTAGCTTAATCCGAGTTCTGTAGCAAAAGCTATGCTCAAAATATTACAACAATGTCCTTATACGCTTCATCAAGATTTTAATAACCATGCCAGAATACCATAAAAATCATTAATATTCCTACAAAACACAATAAAAAAATATTTAATTCAGTGGCCCCATAATTCACTCAATATCATAAACAAATAGCATAATTTTTAACTCAAAGTATTCAAATCCTTCAAATATTTATTTTTAGGAATTTCTTATTTTTGCAAAAAATCTAATGATTTATCCTAAAAATTCAAATATGACTAGATAAAGAGATAGTTATTTAAAACTAAATTAAAAATAAAAAAAAAACAAAAACTAAATAAATATAAATAAATAAAAAACTAATAAATAAACCCAAAAAATGAGTTTATTTTACACTCATCATGTAGTATGGACTATTAGTACTGATGCCCTTTTGACTTTATTTTGTTTTCAGTTGGATGTATGTAAGGGCCTAGATAGTTGCAAGTATTGATGCCTATATAAGAAATTATTGTATGTTAATTTTTAATCCATTTTATGTCTCTTTAAGATTGTATGAGAAAGTTATGAGTTATTACTTGACTAGTTGTAAATCAGAAATTTAGTAGAGTTCTACCAAGAGGAACTCACATGTTTTAAATAAATCATTAAGTAAATGGCAAGGTAAACATAAGTTGTGGTAAGCTTGATGAAAACTCTTTCGGCCTTTTTCATCAAAATGAGCTAAATGTTCCCTCAACATGCTTGGGAAACAAATAAAGCTGCAATTAATAAAATATGATGAAAGGGTAGGCTAGCTTAAAATAGGTTAAAGAGTGAGTTTAGAGTTACATTTAACATGTCTAAGCCTAGTTACTTTAAGATAAGCCTGGGTATAGTGAAGTGTTTAGTCTTAGAGGCATTACACTAGGTAGTATTAGAATATTTAATCTTAATTAAGCCTAGGGTATAGACTGACTATGCTTTTGACATAAATAGAAGTTCCCATTGTATGTTATGCATTGTAGTTTCTTGTCTTTGATGATGAGATGCATAGTTAGATAGATATACATAACTGCCTTGGTTGTGAATGTTAAAGTTTTTGTCACACTGTTTACATGATATTGAAACTGATCAACTCAATATGTATTGTTCTATATATACAAGCGCCTATGACATCCACCAAGCGAGATCCTGCTAACTGGGATACTGCCAACAAAGATATGGCAGAGTTGATGGGAACTTTCAGGGAGATGGTTATTGTTATGAGGGAGCAGACTACCACTACTAATAGGATGCTAGAAAGTTTTAGGCTAATCCACCTTAACAACTACAACAGGGAGTTAATGTAGGACCAGTAGGCAATCAGAATTTCTATGATCTTTCTAAGTTCAAAAAAGCTAACTGTTCATCTTTTATGGGAGAATACAACTCAGTTAAAGCCGAGGATGGATTAAGGGAATGGAGAAAATATTTGCAGTATTGGCGTGCACTAATGCACAGATAGTCGCTTTTTCCTTTTATATGCTTGTAGGAGAGGCAGATTGTTAGTGGACAGATGCTAGCAGATTGATGGATGCGGCAGATACCTAGATTACATAAGAAGTGTTTAGAAATGTATTTATGGATATGTACATTCCAAGAAATTTACAAAATGTAAAGGAAATAGAATTCTTGAGGCTTGAACAGGGAAATATGTCATTGGGTCAATATGTAGCTAAATTTGAGGAGCTGTCTAAGTTTTTCACATACTTTAGGCATAACCCAAATGAAAATTAGAAATGTGTAAAGTTTGAGGCAAGCTTGAGGGAAGATATTTTGAGGGCTGTTGGACACCTGGAGATTAGAGATTTCCTTACTCTGGTTAACAAGTACAGGATTATAGAGGGGTATGATTCGAAATCTCCATCTAATCGGAGGTCATAGAATTTTCAGAAAAGAAAAAGAATATATAGTAAGTTTAAAGGAAGTGCTTCTCGACCTAGGTATCTACAAGATAAAGGAAAACTTGTTCAGGCAGGAAATTGAGGTACAAAATGTATCAGATTTGGCAGGTACTATGATATTAAGCCTATTTGGCTCTAGCAGAATACGTGCTACAATTGTAGTAAATCAGGACATTATGCAAAGGGCTGCACATAGGGATAGGGAGTGAAACCAAATCCCAAGCCACAAACCAAAGGAATAATGTTTACTCTAAGTGAAAAAGAGATACTCAATCTCCAGATCTGGGACATAGTAAAAGCATAATTAAAAATAATTTCTTAACTATATTATATGATTCTAGAGCATCTCACGCCTTTCTTTCCTATGATTGTGTGAAGATGTTAGATTTGCTTGTGTTAGAACTTCTTTATGAACTATCTATTTCTACACCAACAGAAAAGCCAATAATAACCTCACATGCTTGTCTGAATTGTCCTTTATAGATATAGGGTAGATTTATTATTGTAAATTTCATTTGTTTGTCTCTTGTTGGTATTGATGTTATCCTTGGTATAGATTATTTATCTGTAAATCATGTTGCTTTAAATTGTTCAAATAAAACTTTGGTATTCATGTTTGATTCACCTTCTGTACCTGTTTCATATGAGTCTTTGTATCTATTAGAATTAAGCCTATGTTTCACTTGTTAGCCCTTAACATGTTTAATATGTTTCATAGCTGACTTATAATGGTGATTACTAGATATTGTAATCACCACGTCAAATGAATACTATATATTGTAGTCACCACTTTATAGGAATTAGTGTTTGTATTTACTTTATTCATGTATCATTCATGCACCAAATCTATATTTATAAAGGGCAAGGCCATCATGAATACCTAATCAAACAATCCAAGGACATTCCCAACAAGGACTAAGCCAAATGGAAACAAATTGATGTTTCCCTTTATAGTGTGTTGCGGTTCTCCATTGATGGCAAGCTTCAACCTCAATACTGCACTTTTCGGACATGCTATGATGTTTGGATTAAGGCTAAGAAATTGTACTCTAATGATGTTAATTGTCTCTACAATATTGTTTCTAACCTGATCACCATTAAGAAACAAGACATGGACATGTAGACCTATCTGGGTAAGCATGATAATTTGATTGCTGAATTTGATGCATTTACGCCCTTCACTGATAATGCAAACAAACATACCTAACAATGTGGAAAGTTCTTCATGGTCCTTGACTTGGTTAGTTTGCCACCAGAGCTTGACTCAATCCACAATCAGATACTCTCAAGCCCTATCGTTCCTTCATATAATATGGTCTCGGAATAACTATTGCGTCTCTATAATCCTACAACTTTTGTTCTATCACCTACACCTGTTGACTGGGAGGTTGTGGTGACAATCTTCCTCGTTCTTGCTGCACCTTTTGCAACAAATTTAGTAACATTGAGAAATAATGCAAAACCAAGGCTAACCAATAGTGCACTTTTTCTATAAAAAAAAAGTTACATTAAGGAACAATGCATAACCGAGGCCAACTAACAATCTAAAACTATGAATGTTACTCAGGTTATCCTATCTGACTCATCTGACAAGGTTTCTCTCTCTATCACTAAGTATAATAAGTATATATAGCTCAAGACAACCATGCAATCCATTACATATGTCACTCAAGCTGGTAATAATGTAGCCTTTCTTTCACAGTCTTCATATATGGGACATTGGATTCTTAATTCAGGTGCTTCTGATCGTATATCTGGTAACAATTCTCTTTTCTCCCACCTTATATATATAGATACACTGCCTAGTGTCACTTTAGCCAATAATTCACAAGCCAAAGTCCAAGGCACTGGTCAAGCTAATCCATTTCCCACATTGCCTTTAAATTCTATTCTTTTTGTACCCAGTTGTCCTTTTAATTTGATTTCCATTAGCAAACTCACTCGTACCCTCTATTATCTTTGTTAATAATTTAGTTCTTATGCAAGATCAGGGTACCAGACAGACGATTGGAGTAGGACATGAGTCTTGAGGCTTGTATCACCTTATCTTACCTATATCTTCTACTGCATGTTTTGTCGTTAAGTCACCAGAAATTGATCATTAATGCTTGGGACATCCTAGCCTACAAAAATTACATGTCATGGTCTCTGGCCTTTCTAAAGTGTCAACCCTAGAGTATGAGTCTTGTCAGTTAAGAAAACATGTATGTAGTTCTTTTCTTGAAAGAGTCGATAAATGAGTTACGTCTCATTTTGCTTTAGTCTATTCAGATATTTGGGGTCTAAGTCATATCACTTCTACTTTGCGTTACCAATACATTGTTACCTTCATTAATAATTTTTCCTATTGAACTTGGCTATTTCTAATGAAAAAAACATTCTGAACTTTTTTTATATTTAAAGGTTTTTGTTCAAAAATTCAAACTCAATTTGGTAACCCTATTAAAATTTTCCAAAGTGATAATGCACGTAAATATTTTTCTTCTTTTTTTCAATCTTATTCACAAGGAATTTTACACCAATCATCATGTTCTCATACCCCACAAAAAAATGGTGTCACTGAAAGGAAAAATCGACACCTAGTTGAAATAACTCGTACCTTGCAATTACACTTCCATGTGCTACTTCGTTTTTGGGGTGACACATTTTGTACCTCATGCTACCTAATCAACCACATGCCTTATTCCATTATTCAAAATCAGGTGCCACATTTCCTCTTATTTCCTAAACAGGATCTCTATTCTCTTCCTCTTTGAGGTGCACTTGTTTTGTACATAACTTTACTCCAAGAAAAGATAAATTGGTCGAAAAATCCCTGAAGTGTCTTTTTGTAGGCTACTCTCTGTTGCAGAAAGGCTATCAATGCTACTCTCTTAACCTCAAAAGATATATTATCTTTACTGATGTCAGCTTCTTTGAAACCCATCCTTTCTTCTCATCTACTTCCAATGAGCATTCTAACATGGATATTCAACTCCTAAATGGTTCTTATCCCCTTTAGGTTGATCCCACACTTGTCTCGGCTCTTTATTGCACACATATTAATGGAGATCACACCTATAACCAATTGATGCCTCTTTAGACCCATGTGATCAAGCAATCATTCCTATTGATGCCTTACTAACAGAACCAGCCTCTCCTCACCAACAAAACCAGACTCTAGGCCACCTCATGAGTCATCTTCTATTCCATCGGACTCTCCTGCTCCGCCTCTTGCACTAGAACTACCCATCATATTATGCAAAGGTATCAAGTATACTTGTAACCCGAACCCCCTTTATGCCTGTCATTTGAGTTATCATTGTTTATCTCCTTCTTATTGTGCTTTTGTGTCTTTTTTGTCTTCTGTTTCTATCCCTAAAACTACAAGTGAAACCTTATCTCTCCCTAGCTGGCGACAGACTATGGTTAATGAATTGACTCCTTTACACTCTAGTGGTACTTGGAAACTTGTCCTTTTACCTCCTGGAAAAATAATAATTGGTTATCAATGGGTTAATATTGTCAAGATTGGTCTTGATAGGAAAGTTGTCTGTCTAAAGGCCCGCTTAGTGACAAAATGATACACACAGATATTTGGCCTCAATTATAGAGATACTTTCGCTCTTATGGACGAGATTGCTTATGTTCAACTTTTTCTTGCCATGGTTGTCATTCACCACTGGCCTCTTCACCAGCTAAACATCAAGAATGTCTTCTTGCATAGTGAATTACATGAAGAGGTCTATATGCAACAACCTTTGGGTTTTACTGCTCAAGGATCACCTGACTGAGTATGTCAATTGTGTAGATCCCTCTATGGTTTGAAACAATCTCCTCGTGCTTGGTTTGAGAGATTTAGTTTTGTCATCCAGCAATTTGGTATGACTAAATGCGAGACTGATCACACTATATTCTTCTGGCACTCTTCACCTGGTCTTTGCATCCATTTTGTTGTTTATGTTGATGACATTGTCATCACAAGCAATGATCAAGTAGGTATTCGCAATCTTAAGTAGCATCTATTCGACCACTTTCAGACAAAAAGATTTGGGTCTTCTTAAATAATTTTTGAGGATTGAGGTTGCTCAATCTAATATAAGTATTGTCATCATAGAGAGAAAGTATGCTTTAGACATACTTGAGGAAATTGGTATATTGGATTACTGCCCTAGTGATACTCCAATGGATCCTAACGTCAAATTTCTACTGAGTCAAGATGAGCCACTAACAGACCCTAGCAAATATAGATGTCTAGTCAATAAGCTTAACTATCTTACAATAAGTAGACTAGACATTACTTTTGTTGTAAGTGTGGTAAGCCAGTTTCTGAATGCTCATTGTGATAGTCATTAGGATGTCATGGTTCGTATTGTTAGATACATCAAGAGTGCATCAGGAAAAGGGTTACTTTATGAAAACAAAGGCAATGATCAGGTTGTTGGATATTTAGATATTGTTTGGGTAGGTTCCTTGTCTGATAGAAGATCAACTTCAGGGTATTGTGTCTTTGTTGAAGGTAACTTAATCTCATGGAGGAATAAGAAGCAAAACATAATTGTTAGATCCAAAGTAGAGGTCGAGTATCGTGCTATGGTAGCAACAACTTATGAACTTATGTCGTTAAAATAATTACTTCAACAACTAAAATTAGGAGATGTTAAGGAAATAAAACTAATTTGTAACAACCAAGCTACTCTACATATTGCTTCTAACCTAGTTTTTCATGAAAAGATCAAACATATAGAAATTGACTACTATTTTTTCAGAGAAAATGCTCTTTTAGGCGAGATCACAACTAGTTTTGTCAACTCCAATGAACAGTTAGCTGATATATTTACTAAGTCCCTCAGAGGGCCTTGGGTAGATTTTATTTATAAGAAGCTTGGAACATATGATATATATTCTCCAACTTGAGGGGAGAATTAAGCTCAAATTTTTACATAGCTAACTCATAGTGGTGATTACTAGATATTATAATCACCACTTCATAGGAATACTAGATATTGTAGTCACCACTTCATAGGAATTAGTATTTGCATTTACTTCATCCATGTATCATTCATGTACCAAATCTGTATATATAATCCAGTTTATTTGTGTATGGACTGACACACAATTCCTTAAATTATCTCTAATTCTATAATATCTAAATTTCACCCAAATTAACAAATGCTTGATAGAGAGAGCTCAGGGTTATGTTCTACTATTTTCCTTAAACTCTAAAGTTGAGCAAAACCTAGATAGTATTTCTGTGGTGAGGGAATATCCAGAAGTATTCCCAGAGGAGATAACTAGTTTACCACTTGAAAAAGAAATAGAGTTTTTTTTTTTTATAGATTTAGCGTCAGGGGCTTGACCTATATGTATAGCACCATACAAGATGTCACCCTTGGAGTTAGTAAAACTTAAGAAGCAGATAGAAAAGTTATTGGATAAGCAATTCATTAGACCTAATATATTACCTTGGAGAGCACCAGTGCTCCTGGTGAAAAAAAAAAGAATGGCAATATGAGGTTATGTGTTGACTATAGGCAGTTGAATAAAGTAACAATTAAGAACAAGTATCCTTTACCCATGATAAATGACTTAATGGTCCAATTAAGAGGAGCCACTATTTTCTCTAAAATAGATTTGAGATCAGGTTACCATCAGATTAGAGTTAGGGAAAAAGATATCACTAAGATTGCTTTCAGAACTAGGCATGGACATTATGAATACCTAGTGATATATTTTGGCTTACCCAACGCCCCCGCAGTATTCATGGATTACATGAATAGAATCTTTAAACCTTACCTTGATAAATTTATGGTTGTCTTTATAGATGACATACTCATCTATTGAGAGACAAAATAAGAACATGAGCAACACCTTAGGATAGTTTTGGAGATCCTCAGAGAGAAGCAGTTGTTTGCCAAGCTGGAAAAATATAAGTTATGGATGAGAGAAGTACAATTCTTAGGTTATGTAGTATCCCAAGGATGAGTGCCATTTGATCACAGCAAGATAGAAGTAGTAGCATATTGGGAAAGGCCTACTACTGTAACTAGATTAGGAGTTTTCTAAGACTGGTTGGGTATTATAGGAGATTCATTAAGGAATTTTCTTAGTTAACTTTACCTTTGATTATGTTAACTAAGAAGGGTAATCTTCTTGAGTGGACACATGAATGAGAAATTAGTTTCCAAGAATTAAAACATAAACTAACTACCACAATTGTGTTAGTAATCCTAGATCTTCAGGAAAATTTGAGGCATATTGTAATGCTTCAAAGAAATGATTAGGATGTGTACTGATGTAGAATGGAGGAGTAGTTGCCTATGCTTCTAGGTAATTGAGACCATATGAGGAGAATTAACCTACTCATGATTTGGAATCAGTAGCAATAGTCTTCTCTTTAAAAGTTTGGAGACAATACCTGTATGGAGTCAAATTCAAGGTATTTAGTGACCATAAGAGTTTGAAATATTTGTTTGACCAGAAGGAATTCAATATGAGGTAGAGAAGATGGATGAAGTTTCTGAAAGATTATGACTTTGAGTTAAAGTATCATTCGGATAAAGTCAATGTAGTGGTTGATGCACTCAGTAGAAAATCTCTACATGTGTCTCGAATGATGATTCAGGAAATGGAACTTCTAGAGAGTTTTAGAAATATGAGTTTGGCAGTGACTATGCCACCACATAGTCTCTGTATGAGTGAATTGAAAATAGCTAGTGATCTCAGGACTCAAATCAGAGTAATTCAGAGATCAAGCCTTACAGAACTTGAGTAAACAGATTCAACAAGGAAAACAAAAAGGATTTAGCAAGGCAGAGGATGGTATGAACCTGTTTAGAGGAAGATTATGCATTCCAGATAATGTTGAGTTAAGAAATAGAATCCTGGAAGAAGCCCACATAAGTAGTTAAAATGTTCATCTATGTGCAACCAAGACGTATCAAAATCTTAAGAAAATGTTTTAGTGGTCAAAGATAAAGATATCTATTACTCAATATGTGTTTAAATTTTTAGTTTGCTAGAAAGTTAAGATTGAATACCTAAAACCTTCAAGATTGTTTACAACCTCTAAAAATCCCAAAATTGAAATGGGATAGTGTCTCAATAGACTTTGTAATGGGATTGTCAAGAACCCAGTCAGGGTATGATTTTATATGGTTTACTATGGATAGACTAACTAAGTCTGCCTACTTTTTGCTAGTGAGAGCTAACTACTCATTGGATAAGCTATCTCATTTGTATATTCAAAAGATAGTTAGATTGCATGGAGTACCCTCATAGGTGTTCCTCTAGATTTTAGGGAGCCTTGCAAGCAGCTTTTTGGACTAGGTTGTGTTTTAGTACAACATATCACCCACAAACAAATGGACAAACTTAGAGAATCATCTAAATCCTAGAGGATATTCGTAAGGCATGTGTTTTAAAGCAGTAGGGTAGTTAGGATAGGTATCTGCCAATGGTAGAATTTGCTTACAACAACAGTTACCACACTAGTATAAGAATGACACCTTATGAGACATTTTATGACAAAAAAATATAGATTTCCTATGTGTTGGTATGAAATGGGTGAGAAAACCATTCTAAGGCCATAATTGGTATAACAAACCACAGAGCAGATAAAAATTATCAAACATAGGTTAACAACTGTTCAAAGTAGGAAGAAGAGTTATGCTGACTAGATAAGGAGACCTCTAGAATTTGAGGAAGGAGAACATATGTTTCTGAGAGTCACTCTTATCACTTGGATTGGTAGAATCTAAAATCCAGAAAACTGAGTCCTTGAGTCCTTATTCATTTCCAAGTTTTTAAAAGATTTGGACATGTTGCTTATCAGATAGCCCTTCCACCTAATTTATCAAATCTTCATAATGTTTTCCATGTTTCACAACTTAGAAAATACAATCTAGATCCTTCACATATTCTGGAAAATGAATCAGTGCAGTTAAGGGATGATTTAACTTATCAAATAAAACTTGTATAGATAGTGGATAAAGGAGTTGAAGAACTTAGAAGAAGATAGATTCCTTTGATAAAAGTGGTATGGGAAAAAATAAATTCTGAGAAGGCTACTTGGTAGCTGGAGTTTAGCATGAGACAGGTTTATCCAGAGCTTTTTACACTAAGTAACTAAATTTTGAGGATAAATTTTTTAAAAAGAGGAAAGACTTGTAACATCCTCCTTTCCAGTGTACTTATATAGTTGTTATAGTAGTCTTTAGACAATTATTTGACATGTCTGTTAGTTTACGTACATGTCTGTTTTATACGTGCATGACGATAGTTGCTAAACGCGTAAGTTAGGTTTAAAAATTAACCAGAATAATTACAAAAATTAGTAAATAATTAAGAATAGTGATTATTAATTTACATTTATGTTATAAAATAAATAAAATGAGTTTTTAGAATTTTTGGTGTATTAAATAAATTAATTTAGTAATTATTAAAATAAAAATAGCATGTAAAGTGGATTAAATAATTTATAATTATAAAAAAATCATTTAATTAGATAATAATTAATTTAAGTAAAGATGGTAAATTTTATATTTACTTATGAGTTAATAAAAATGCATATGAGTAAGTTTAATTAATTATAAGAACATATATTAGGTTATGAAAAATTAGAATGATCATTACCTTTTGACCATTTTGCTTTCATGCAAGGAAAGAGAGTCCACATAGCTTAAACCTTAGTGGATGGTGCTATATCATAATTTTCATTGGTTTAGAGCTTGATTTGATTTAACCTAGTAGAATTTCATGCATTTAGGTTATTTGCACATCAAGCTAACAACTCATTGGTAAGCATTAGGACCTAATGAGTATCAAATAACTTACACTATAGGTTCTAAATTAATCATAGATTTTCTAAAACACTAATGGAAGCTAGAAACATGAGAATTGAATATCAAAACATCCTAGGAGCTTGAACCTTACTTAAATTGCCACTTGCTTACACAACTTAAGAGCTAAGTTGTTAGCTCTTCCTCTTCCTCCCCTCTCTTACATAACCCCCCCCCCCCCCCCACACACATACACACACACACACACACACTCTCTCTCTCTCTCTCTCTCTCGACCAAGCAATGGAAGACCTTCAACTCACACACACACTCTCTCTCTCTCTCTCTCTCACAAGCAATGGAAGACCTTCAACTCATACACACACACTCTCTTTCTCTTCTCTCTCTCTCTCTCTCTCTCTCACACACTCACTCTCTCTCTCGACCAACCAATAGAAGACCTTCAACTCTCTCTCTCTCTCTCTCTCACACACACACTCTCTCTCTCTCTCTTCTCTCTCGACCAAGCAATGGAAGACCTTCAACTCTCACACACACACACACACACACATTCTCTCTCTCTTGACCAAGCAATGGAAGACCTTAACTACACACACACACACACACACACACACACTCTCTATCTATCTCTCTCGACCAAGCAATGGAAGACCTTCAACTTGCCACTTACTACACAACTTAAGAGCTAAGTTGTTAGCTCTTCCTCCCTCTCTTACATAACCCAAACACACACACACACACACACACACACACACACACTCTCTCTCTCTCTCTCTCTCTCTCGACCAAGCAATGGAAGACCTTCAACTCTCTCTCTCTCTCGACACACATACACACACACTCTTTCTCTCTCGACCAAGCAATGGAAGACCTTCAACTCACACTCTCTCTCTCTCTCTCTCTCTCTCTCTCTCTCTGGACCAAGCAATGGAAGACCTACAACTCACCTTGGTCTAGTTGAAGAAAGTGACCATCTCCATCTCCTCTTCCAATCGGTACCCTCAAGTCCATCATCAAGTCAACTTCAACTCCTCTACCTCGTTTTCACTGTGACCAAAGGGAGCCCAAGTAGGGGGCTATTGAACTCTAAACCTCTTCCTTTTCCATTTTTCACACACTCTCTCTCTCTCTCTCTCGACCAAGCAATGGAAGACCTTTAACTCACCTTGGTCTAGTTGAAGAAAGTGACCATCTCCATCTCCTCTTCTAATCGGTACCCTCAAGTCCACCATCAAGTCAACTTCAACTCCTCCACCTCGTTTTCACCGTGACCAAAGGGAGGCCAAGTAGGGGGGCCATTGAACTCTAAACCTCTTCCTTTTCCATTTTTCATTGATTGGATGATTCTTACATGTCTAAATTTTAGTTAGCTGATGAATATGGTGGTGGTTACTTGGGGCTGTTTTTCGAGTTTATGATGGGGTAAAGGGATTTTGCACCATGACTCCTTCGTTTATCTTCCTTTTGTTTATTGATGATTATATGATGTGTTCTTGGTGGAACTTTGACGAAATTCATGGAAATGGTTGGGGTTCATAAGGGTTAAATGGAAGAATGCTCAATTTTAATTGCTTCCTACTTTTCTAATGCATATTGGCATAAATTGATGATGCAAAATCAGTTGAAATGAAATTTTGAGCCTTGGAAGGGAATTATGTCATGTTGACCGAATTTGATGATGAGCCAAAATTGCTAGCTTATCTTCTTATTCAGTTATTTCCATGATAAATTGATGTTAGTTGTGTTGATGTTGTTTGATTGTTCTTGGCCGAGACCTATACCCTTTTATCTAAGGAAATATTTGTTCTCCAATTGAATTAATGTTGCTAAATTGATGAGTTAGTAATTTTATGAGTATCAAAAGTAATGGTTTGATATTTAAAGGATGGATTTGTGTTGTAGTTGAATTCGGCTTCATGAGAGATAATGAAGGTCAAGGATTAACTTTGCTCATTTTTAGCAAATATAATGTTAATTTCCTTTTATGTGTTAATTATGTGTTTAACATGAGAACTGGAGCTTGGTTGATTAATTTGAGACTAAATAAGTGCTATTGATAATGGTTGAAGCTTAGATTAAATTTTGATTATGGTAAGGTTTGTGTTTGGGATTTGACCGAATGCCAAGCCTAGAGCTATGCTATGAATGTATATATATATGTGTGTGTGTGTGTGTGTGTGTGTGTTATATGTTGCTTTATTTTCCTTATGATATGCTTGCATAAATGGAATGTGTTATTAGCATGCTTATGATGTATTTAAGATGCATGGGAAAAATTATGCTCTAAATATTAAAGTTGAACCTTGAAATAAATTGATATGTTATGTGCATCCTTAAAATTAAAAGATAGAAAATGATTCTGTAAAGGTGATCCTTAGCTATTCCCTTATGAAAAGCAAATTATATGACTTGTAATATAGGAACTCACTATTACTTTGTTAGGATATTCTTACTTTTGATATGAAATAGGGAATTAGCTTATGAAAGATAGATAAATGAAATGAGTACTGTAAGGCATCTGCATGACTTGTAATTAACTACTATACTTTGTTAATATTCTTCCAATGTTCTGAGATGTCTATTAATGTTCTGCTTACTTTCTATGAAGCTTTTGATATATCTATTATGTTTCTGCTTGATGTTGTAAACTTTTTGTGAAGTTACTGTGAATCTATGTGATGATATAATTGCTAACCTCTGCCTCAGTAATAAAAATCTATTTTTGTCTTCTGTCACTTTTTTGAGAATTCTTGAAAATTTTATGTGGATTTCTATAAATTCTCAAAGTAGTTGGAATTATCATGATGTCACATGTTTGTTAAAAATACTAGGAATTCTTAGAATTCTCATATGAGGATGGTGC
The DNA here is from genome assembly GCA_029884605.1 of Ormosia emarginata. NCBI lineage: Eukaryota > Viridiplantae > Streptophyta > Magnoliopsida > Fabales > Fabaceae > Ormosia > Ormosia emarginata. Next base: position 15,997,940 of record JAQQTP010000090.1, read on the forward strand.
TTTAGACCTTCTACTAGCTGCCTGCTGATGGGTGGTTGGTGTATAACCCTAACATTGACACGTATATAGTCTACAAGAATGTTAGGTTGTAAATGTAACTCACCCAAGGTTATCATCCTCTTTCTTCCTTTCTGATTGTGATCTGACTGATAATTGGTTCTTTTTTATGATAGATATAGGACAATTTTTTTTGTGATGTTCTTCTTTTTTATCATTCTTTTTTATGATAGACATAGGACATTTTTTTTTTTGTGATGTTCTTCTTTTTTATCATTGCCTTGTATTATATTTGTGTATTGGTTTGTACAAGGCTATGATATGCTTATTTGGACTTATATAGTTATGACTTAGACTTTGACTATTGTACTATGGACTAAATAAAGGTACTGATACCCTTTTGACTTTATTTTGTTTTCAATTGGATGTATGTATGAGCCTGAGGTTCCATTGGGCTGATAGATAACTGCAAGTATTGACACATGCATAAGAAATTATTATATGTAATATTTTAATCCTTTTTATGCCTTTTTATGATTGTATGACAAAGTTATGAGTTGTTACTTGACTAATTGTAAATCAGAAATTTGGTAGAGTTCTACCAAGAGGAACTCACATGTTTTAAATGAATCAATAAGTAAATGGCAAGGTATACATAAGTTGTGATAAGCTTGATGATAAGGCTTACGGCCTTGCTCATCGAAATGAGCTAAATGTACCTTCAATAGGTTTGGAAACAAATAAAGCTGAAATAAAATATAATTTTTGGATAGACTAGCGTAAAACAAGTTAAGGAGCGGATTTAGAATTACATGTCACGTGCCTAAGTCTAGTTGTTTCAAGATAAGCCTAGGTATAGTGAAGTGGTTAGTCTTAGGGGCGTCACACGTTAGCCCTATGTACTTGAAGTTCAATAATATTTGTAACAAATATAATTGCATAATTACCGTATAACTGCTGCTATGGTATATCCGTGCATTTCTCATAGAAAAGATGATTTTGAAGCATTTGCAACAGAAGTTTTGTTACAAAGCACATTCTTGGCTGTAATGTGCAACTTTGAGACTTCTTCAGATATCAGAATGCCAGAAACTAAAAATATGAACATGAAACATCGAAGCTCCCTACACGACTAGAACCTTCAATTTTAGAAAATTATGACGGTTAACTAACATCTCTCTATTAGAACTAAAAAAGCTGCAGAGGTAATCAAATTAAATGGAATACAAAGTATTTGCATTGACAATTAGATTTGCAACAAAATCAACCTTACATTACAGTTCTGTTCGCTAATTCGTTTATCCTTGAGCCATCATAATCAAACCAACTCATGAATGGGTACGTATCTCATGGATTTTTCAGATAATGGACTATCATTTGAAGGGCCGGAAGGATACTAATATCACACGAATATCAATTTAGATTCTACAAACATCATAGTACATGCAAATTACACAACAGGCAATTCTTAAATATCCAGGTTGAACACAAGAAACTTCTTCACTCTGGATTATTTAACAAGCTGTATTATTTAATTAGATTGAACCATCCATTGATTTGATAAACATGACCACATAAAGAGGTTAATTGTGCCTGAACGTCTCTGCTTTTGGTTTTCAGAGCTTGGCAATCAGCCCATTCTGAATAGGCTTGGCAGGCATCCCATTCTCCTTATCATCCAAATCACTTGGGCTTGGGGGAACATCTACCGCTGGCGAGCAATGGAAAAACCCATGTGGCTGCATCACGAATTGTATATGTACACAAAATTAGCATCATTTATGTTTACAAGTAAACACCTTTATTCCATAGGTACTACTGAATACTCCTCCCAAACACTTGAGCCTAATTTTCTAATGTAGCATGGTTTACCAAATTGAAGACAAAACTTCAATTTCAGATGTTGTATGAGCACATAAACTTGGATACTTTAGTGTAAAGTGTTTTAATATGAATCTCATTTGAAATTTGCACAGAAAGAAAGGCAAAGACATAAGCTAATGGTGAATGGAATACCATAAGCATAAAACCAATGCGATCCACGGGCATAACAGGCCAGTCTTCCAATCGAGGAATGTGTGTCACTCCAAATATGTACCTGGAACATCTCCATGAAATAAGATGACATGTGCAAAGAATAAATAACCACAACTAAAGGACTAAGACAATAATCATCAGTCATTGATATCAGAAGCCAACGACCTCAGCTACGTATGATAAGCTCCACTGCATATTCAAGTATATAATGGAAAAGTGCACTGGAGGAGCAGCATGATTAAAGCAAGTGTATACTAAGAATATGTGCACAGTATATTATCATTATATCATCTCTCTGAGAGAATAGACTGAACTAACCAAAGAACTATATCAGCTTCCTCCAGTGGTCGATTTTGCTTAACCCAAGTAGCCAAACCCTCTCCAACACGTGGATTTTGATTAGGGAACTCTCCTCCAGGATACATTTCATCATGTGCATAAGGAGTAACCCAAAGATTGTGCTTCAAGAAAGCTGCTCTTCTCAGAAACTTGGCCTCTGAACCAGCAAAAGGTAAACAATTTGAACCAGGTACTAGCTTGTAACCTGTTAAATGCCCAGTTCGGTTCACAGTCCTTGTGTTCCTAACCTAAAACAGAAACTGTACTTAAGCAACTCTAGGCGGAACCTATTAAAAGAGTGTTTTCAAACAAGTGAATAATCTTAACCATAAAAACTATAGCAGATACAGTGAATATGCCCGTAGGAAATATGCACTTGGAAAATTTGAAAACAGAGAAAGTAGAAGAAAGAGATGGTGAACTAGCTAACATAAACACATTCTTGTGTTGATACAGATTCATGATTTTCAAAAAATAAGAACAAAAATTAAGGCTCCAGGATCAACAACCAGAATAGATATAGATCTACAAGGAAAATTCGGTCCAATTAATTGCCTACAGTTTCTCAACAATATAGTATGGGGCCCACAATGCTAGTACCTTGCAATCTTAAATCAATGACTACCAGAATCATGCAATCTCGCAATGAAAACCTTCAATCATCAATTTTTTTCAATTTATGTTAATAAATATAACATATATATCCGTAGCATAAACACTAAGCAACATCCTTCATAACTTACAGAAAGGAAGAAGGATAAAAACAGCAGCCAAATCTGAAATTTTCAGATTGTCCCTGCTACCACAATATCTGCAGTGGACAGTGACAGAGGGCAGAAATATTCACCCAGGGAAAAATTTAACTTCTGTTTTTGTTTCTTTTCTTCTTTTTTCATTTTTTTTAGATTAAAAAGTGGAAAGAACTTACAATCCAATGACGAGCAAATAAAGGGTCACAGTCACGCATTGCTTCCAATTCTGATTTAAGCAGCTTTTCCTCAGCATAAAATGCATTGTTGTGAACATTATTCTTTCCTGGCTCTTCAACTTTGACATCCACCTCAACAACCTGGGCAGAGAGAGGGAGGATATCTGTTTATACTTTGTCATTGTTTATGAACACAACGGCAATGAATTTTCTAGCTTGATGGTTGATGAGAAAGACTTTTATATCATAAGGAACCATAGAATGAACTACTAGGTCATAAAACCAGAAGTTCAAGATGGGAAATCAACAGGTAAAAGAAAAGAAACCTCATAAAGCTATGGATGGCAATGTCAAAGATCAGTATTTAAAACACATATGGAAAGAGAAACTACTATGTACTCTTAATATATGATGCTCTTTAAAAGAGAATTCATTTTTAACTGCTTATCTTACTGCTATAGAATGCAAGACACCTAATTGTAGACTTCATGCAATAATAATAATAATAATAGCTTTATCATTGTGTATTATTATTATTAAGATTTAATTTTGATGAACTGACAGTGTAAAAGTTTTTTACACTATCATTCAATCATATACTGCAACCTCATTAAAATATTTGACTTTCACAATAAATACCTCAAAAGTCATGCATGTGTTAATGTATGATTAGTTGATGGTGTAAAAATTTTCACTTATAGTGCATCAAAATTAAACTCTCATTATTATTATTATTTAAATTTAAGATTTGGGCCGGATGGGGGAGAAGAAAAATTTGCCTCCGGCATTGAAGACCCTGCACTCCTAAAAATAAAATTGCATTCTGACCTGATTAAATGCTTCACCAGGCTTGCAATCTACTGCCATGTCCATACGAGCAACAAAAAAGTGTTGGTGGACAGGCGCATACAATCCAGGTGCAATAGTTGTGCCATATTTTCGAGTTTCACCTGGTTGCAATGCTCCTAAGCTGAGAATTCCTGTGAGCTTGACCTCAGCTTCTATTTTTCCATCCTGTAAGAAGGAAAGCACAAATACAGAGTTACAGAGACAACCAACTAGCATGCTTTAAGTTTAAACATTTACATCCACCGAAAAGCCATAATTAAATGCCTGGAGAGAGGTAGGAAAAACAATTTGGAATATCAGATGAGAAAAAGCATAAATTTCATAATCATGCAGTTAAGTTGAAATAATGGAAATGGAATATGTCTCCACTGTATAATATGATGATGCAAGCAATAATACCAATCTGCCTTTCATTCTGATTTAGTTGCTAGAATACATAGCACGACTGTCCTCTTGAATCCTTCCCAGTACTCTCTACACAAACTTACTACCTGAGATATTTCCTTGTACGTATTTAAAGGAAAGGAAGTATATATCACTAGGCCTCAAAACCATTAATGGTTCTACTAATATCATTAGACAGACTCACAGATAAATACATGGATAATTAACTTGCCTGATAAAAGTGCCAGAAAAACCCATACTCATAGTTAGCCACAGTGCATACAAAAGACACAGTCAGTCTTCTAGACCATCGAACTTCAGCCAGACCTGTTCTCCAATCTTGATGCTTCCATAAAATTCCATGATCTTCTTCATGCAAGCAAACACAATTCTCGATTGTTTCAACACCTCCGTAAAAGTTTGTGAAGTGTGCATCAAAGTACTTGATATAGCCTAAACAATCACAACCCTGCGATAATGATATCATGCAAAACAAGTTCAATTTCATCTACATTGAAAAAGGAGAACAAATTAAGATAAGAATGATTGGAACCTAAGCAAATGTCTTGACCTTCTTGAGAGAATGAGCATTTTTACCCAGGCCATCTTCCCCAGCATCAAAAGCATTTTTCCTATAGTGAGGATCATTTGGATCTCCATAAGGGACCACCATCTCAACAAAACTCAATCTGTGAGCCACTGGCCTTCGCCCTCGACTTCCATCAATATAGGCTACTGAATAAATAACCAAACCCTCCCTAGGAGTGAATCCAATACGAAAGTTCCACTGCAAAATGGGCAATTTGTTTTAGAAGTTCTCAGTATGGTTCATATGAATTAGTTTTGGAAAAAGTACATAGACAACCAACCACCTTCTGCCATTGAATGAAGTGCCCATTGACACGAAAACTTGGACCTTCAGGCTGAATAATCTGTAAGGGTTTCACATCACTTCGGTCCACTCCTCCCCGGGTTTCAGCAGAAGTATAATTTCTTAGTGGATCAGCAGGTGGAAGGGGGATAAGTCTACGGTCTTCAAACTCAAGAACAACCATATTTTGCATATCAACAAGTACATGGATTCCTTCAACTGGGCGAGCATAGCCATTTTCCATAGGGCAGTCACTCTCAGTCCTACAAAAGATTAGTGGTTTAGCAAGTCTGCGGCTAGGAGCATCAGCTTCACTGTGATATCCAGCACACCTGTAAGTTTCAGCACCACAAGTATTAGAGAGAATAAGACATAGCTGAAATAAATTCTCATAAAATGACAACCAAATCATCTTGAAATACCAACTAACCAGGGATCCACCATCACAAGATCCATATCCTCAATTCCTCTCCTCTTCATTGCTTCTCGAAATGGAGGAAAGTCCTTTACAACAGCTTCACATTCAGCATACTCCACAGCATCCTGTAGGTGTAGAGTGAATAACACAAACTGTTGATTTGAAATTAATGGAAATAAGGACTAGGAGGTCAGTACAGCAGTTGCAGTAATTATCACAATTGGGAATAGTTCTCAACACATTTATTTGGCCGCATTCATGTGCAAAAGAAACCATTTTGGATTGGTAATGCTGAATGATGACAAATATTAATAGGGCTTCAATTTGGGAATTAGGATTTTTATTGATAATTAGGGTTTTTAATTTGGAGTTTTTTTAATCTTGTGAGTTAGGATTTTATCCTCTGTTTGGAAAGGGATATTCCTATCTCATTTTCTTCCCTGTTTTGCAATTACTTTATTTTTAGAGATTAGTTTGTGTAGAGGTCTATAAACACCCCTCTTTTTTTTTTTTTGTGTAAATTGAGGACGTGTTTGCTTGATAGACTTAATAATTTTCATGATTGTTCGTGTGTTTGGTTACTTGGTTCTACATCAATAGGCCTACAATGTCACCATGATTAATGTCAGAATCCCACTGTATAGAATCTTTCTTTTTATAGATGGGATTAAATCCCATAATTAGGAGATTTGATTTGCAGGATTTTTTGTATTTATGAGTAGGAATCATTGACCCTTAATTATAGGAATTGATAGTGGGTACAATGATGAGCATTAGTTTAGGAGTTTCTTTTTTTTTAGATTACCTTGTATCCTATTTAAGAGCAAATGCTAGTCTAACATAATTATATCAGAAAAATACTTCCTGACATGGTATCAGAGCTCCAAAATCCGTGGGAGCCTGTGTAAGCTCGTGGCCTGCATTGGCCACACGCATTTTCTTTCTTCCGCTGTTCGGCCTACATTGCCATTTTCTTTCCTCTTTTTCTGTTGGCCTGTATTGCCCATTTTTTCCCCCTAAAAGCACCCTCTACGCCTTCGAATCCCACCCAGAAAATCTGAGAATGTAAGAAACACCCAATAACTCTGCCCAGACAGAAAATACCGATTCTGTTGAGTTGCAACATATTCAACCTAGTCTTCATCTCAATGGAAAAAAACTACCTCAAATGGTCTCATTTTGTCCAAACCTTTCTAAAAGGGAAGGGCAAATTGAATCATCTTATTGGGAAAGCTGCCCCGACACCCACAGACATTAACTTTGCTGCATGGGATGAAGCAAATGCGGTCATAATGTCGTGGTTGTGGAATTCTATGGTGCCAAAGGTGAGTGATGCTTGCATGCTTATGAAGACAGCCAAGGATGTGTGGGATAGCTGTAAACAAAATTATTCCAAGGTTGGTGATGCTGCTCAAATCTATGAAATTAATATGAAGATCGCGACTACCAAACAAGGGGACCGATCAGTTAGTGAGTATGCCCAGACTTTGCAGAATCTATGGTTGGAGTTAGACCATTATGAGTAATTTGAAGCAAAATGCAAAGAAGATGCTAATCTACTCAAACGCTATAAGGAGAAGGACAGGATCTATAAGTTCTTGACAGGACTAAATGAAACAATGGCTGCATTCCGGGCAAAAGAAGCACGTAGAGGAGTGATCTACGTTGCAGTGCAGACCTGCACGTACGGAGGATACGGATGATGGGTACGAAAATTTTTAAAAAACTAGGGATACGGCATATAAAAATATAAAAAATAAATAAATAAATAATATATATATATATGTATAATAAACTAAAATCTCACACAATAAAATATAATAACATAACACACAAATGAAAACACAAATTTCAACATAAAATATATAAAACAACTTAAGTTGTTCAAAATGTAGTAGAAACGAGAGACGATGGAGGAGTTGTTCGAGAGAAGAAGAAGCGAAAGTCGCGGAGAGGCCGAGACGAGCGAGAGAGGAGTTGGTCACCGGAGATCGAGACGAGAAGCGAAGCAGAGACGAGAAGCGAGAGACGATGGAGCAGAGACGAGATTGAGAAGCGAAGATGATCGCGGGAGCAAGAATACGGGCAGAGCGGTGCAAGAGCGAGACGGACGAGATTGAGTGCGAAGCGGTGCGGGACCGGATTGGAGACCGGCGGGTATAACGAAAGGAGCGATTCGGGTGGGGTAAAGAGGCCAAAGACCGTGTTTTGGCCTCATTTTAGTGGAGCCGTACCAGCCCAACAAGGGAGCCGTACCTCCACCGCATGGAGCCGAAGCCAGACCGGAGCCGTCTGGGAGCCGCACCCGAAGTAAAAAAAAAAATAATAATGGGTAATGACGTGGCACGTGCCGTGCCGTGACGTCTCGTAGCATTCTCCCCCGGGAGGAGTACCCATGCTTCAGAGGGAGTGATAATGGAACCTCAATCCACTAAAAGTTCTGCCTTAGTCATGCAAAACAAGGGAAAGAAGATTGATCAATGGCAAACCAGTCAATCTGGAAGTGTATCCCCAAGGATGGAGATAGACAAAGGGGAGAACAAAGATTCCACATGGTGTACCTTCTGTAAGAAGCCAAGACACACTTAGGACAGATGCTGGAGACTTCATGGTAAGCCTCCCAAATCAAAATCGAAATTGGACAACCAAAGGCACTCAACGAGGAGGACAAGCACAAGCCCATATGGCTCAGTCAGGTGCTGCAGAGGATAGTCCCTCCAAACCCCATACAGATTTCAATAGAGAAGAAATTTAAAAACTGAGGGAATTCCTAGACACTTTAGCCAAACCCACAGACACGGGTAGTTCTTCCTTGGCATTCTCAGGTAAAATCTCCCAAGCCTATGCACTAAGCGTTCTAAATTCTCCTGAACAAGGGACATGGGTTGTTGATTCTGGAGCTACAGATCACATGACCCATTCCTCCGTTGAATTTATCTCCTATAGACCCTGTCCAAGCAATAAGGAAATTGTAACTGCAGATGGAACTTTTATTACAGTTGCTGGAAAGGGAGATGTTATCATAAGTTAGGATTTAATTTTGAAAGATGTCTTGCATGTGCCAAAATTATCTGTCAATCTGATTTCTCTTCATAAACTTACAACGGATTTACACTGTTTAGTGACATTCTCTCCTACACTTTGCAAATTTCAGGATCAAGGAATGGGGAAGATGAATGGACTTGCTAGGGAGGAAAATGGGCTCTACCTTCTTGAGGAGGCTAGTGGGACATGTAGTACTAAGAGTCAAATTCCATTGTCTTTACTGTCAGAGTCACCTCCCTCCAACAATAAGGAAATCTAGTTGTGTCACTTACGTTTAGGTCACCCTTCACTCAGTACTCTAAAATTTATGTTTCCTAGCTTGTTTAAGGGACTAGACATAGGAATGTTTCATTGTGATTGTTGATTATAATTATAATAAGTGGACGGTGTGGACGGTGGAGTTCTATTCATTGTATCTATGTATTCATTGTATTTATACTTCTAGGAATTAGCATAAATAATTAGTGACCTCTCTTGTAGTCAAGTGTATATATATTGTAGTCTCATGTTGCAATGTTAATATACAAAGAAAAATATTCAGATCAAACTTTAAGTTTTCAAATCCAACTTTAAGTTGGTATCAGAGAGTAACTGGTTCGTTCCTGTTACCCTATTTTTGGGTTTCTCGTTCCTGTTACCCTGTTTTTTGGGTTTCAGCTACTGTCAGTGTTGACCTATTGTCTGTAGTCGTCCGGTACCCAAAGTGACACCACGGTTCACCTCAGACGCTGCTGATCTGCCGTCCGTTCAAGCAAAGCCGCCAGCGTCGCCATCACGCGCTCTCACGCACCGTCTTCAACAGCTTCATTTTCCACTGCGTGTGATCCACGCGCCACCCTCCCGGCCGCCGTTGACGTCGCCGATTCTGCCGCTATGTTCGCCGTCTCCTCCTGGTTCTGTTTTGCCCCTGTTTGGTTTTTGGGTCTGTCGTTGAATCCCCTGTTCACCGCTGTTTGGTTTATGTTTCTGCCCCTGTTTGGTTTGGTCTCTGTTTCTGGGTATATTTTGCCTCTTCTTCTGAACTTCTTCCATGGCTAAATCTACTAAGGGAGGCTTCAATCCAGAGAAGAAGGGTCTGATTTCTTTCGAGATTTCTACCAATGAGTATAAGGAGTATCTTCAGTTTAAAGCCACTCAACAGGCTTCTTCTTCGGCCACCGTTGCTCACACCGGTAATTCTACAGTTTGTCTCTCTCAATCTGCATCTGTTGGATCCTGGATTTTAGATTCTGGTGCTTCTGATCACTTAGCTGGTAATCCTTCCATTTTCTCTAAATTATTATTCCCTAAAACATCTCACAATATTACTTTTGCCGATGGGTCTAAGGTACATGCCGCTAGTATTGGTCAAGCTTCACCTCTTCTATCCTTACCTTTAAATTCAGTCTTGTTTGTACCTAGTTGTCCCTTTAATTTAATTTCAATCAGCCAAATTACTTGCACTTTAAATTGTTCCATAACCTTTAATTCTGATTCCTTTCTTATACAAGACCGGAGTACGGAACAGACGATTGGAACTGGATCTGAATCACGAGGTCTATACTACCTTCAACCTTCCTCTTCAACCATATGTGCTGTTTCAGAGTCTGTCGATCTCCTACATCATCGTTTGAGTCATCCAAGTTTGGACAAGTTAAAGCAGATGGTCCCTTATCTTTCACATTTGAAGACTTTGAACTGTGAGTCGTGTTAACTTGGAAAACATGTTAGAGTATCTTTTCCTAGCAGTGTCAATAGTCAAACTATGTCTTCTTTTGATCTTGTTCATTCTGATGTTCGGGGTCCCAATCATGTTCCTTCTGTTTTAGGCTATAGGTATTATGTTACTTTCATTGATGATTTTTCAAGATGCACTTGATTATTTTTAATGAAAGATCGTTCTAAGTTATTTGATACTTTTCAAACATTTTGTTTCGAAATAAAGAATCAGTTTGGAAAAACAATTCATGTTTTGCACAGTGATAATGCAAAAGAATATTTTTGTGTCTTTTAAATCCTTTCTGAGTTCTCATGGTATCATACATCAGTCCAGTTGTCCTCACACACCACGGCAAAATGGTGTGGTTGAACGCAAACATCGTCATCTTGTTGATACGGCTTTGACTCTCTTAATAAATGCTAATGCACCCTTGAAGTTTTGGAGTGACGCTGTTCTTACAGCTTGTTATCTGGTAAATTGAATGCCATCTTCTGTTTTGGGTAATAAAATTCCTAACTCTCTTATTTCCTAAAGATCCTTTTTATGCTGTTCCCCCTCGTGTGTTTGGCTCCACTTGTTTTGTTCATGATCTATCTCCTGGCCGTGATAAATTGTCTGCTCGGGCTGTTAAATGTATCTTTCTTGGGTATTCTCGAGTTCAGAAGGGATATCGATGCTATTCTCCCTCTACACATCGCTTTTATGTATCTGCAGATGTTACATTCTTTGAGGATACACCCTTTTTTGTCACATTAGCTACATCCAACTCTACTCTATCTCAGGTACTACTCATTCCTCTTTTTACAACACTTGTCTCTAATCCTCAAGCTCCACAATCACAGGATGACTGTCCGTTACGTCGATTTGGTATTATTTATGAGCATCGGAATCCTGAAGTTCCCGAGATCACACCTGCTATTGATTCTTATGATTCAACTCCCGCTCTAATCGCTTCTCCTACTGCGGTCCCACCTGACAATTCCGCTGACCTACCTATTGGACTCCGTAAAGATAAACGCTCTACTCTCAATCCTCATCCGATTTACAATTTTCTAAGTTACCATCGATTATCTCCTTTCCATTGTGCCTTTGTGTCTGCTTTGTCATTTGTTACTATTCCTAAGAATGTTAAAGAAGTGCTATCCCATCTAGGATGGTAACAGGCAATGATTAATGAGGTGACTGCTTTGGAATCCAATAATACATGGACTCTTGTTTTACCTCCTCCTGAAAAATCTACAGTTGGCTGTCGATGGGTATTTACTGTTAAAGTTGGTCCTGATGGACAAGTGGACCGATTGAAAGCCCGGCTGGTAGCAAAGGGATACACTCAGATCTATGGTTCGGATTACAGTGATACCTTTTCTCCTGTTGCTAAGATGGCGTTTGTTTGTTTGTTCTTGTCTATGGCTGCCATGAGACATTGGCCCTTGTATCAGCTGGATATTAAAAATGCCTTCTTACATGGTGATCTGGAAGAGGAGATCTATATGGAGCAACCACCTGGGTTTGTTGCTCAGGGGGAGTCAGGTCTTGTTTGCAGGCTACAAAAGTCCTTATATGGCTTAAAATAGTCACCTCGCGCTTGGTTTGGGAAGTTTAGTAAAGTCATTCAGTAGTTTGGCATGATCCGTTGCGAGGCGGACCATTCTGTGTTATTTAAATGCTCACCATTGAATAAATTTATTTATCTTGTGGTGTATGTGGATAATATTGTCATTACAGGTGATGATCAAGAAGGCATTAAGGAACTGAAGCAATACCTGTTTAAATATTTTAAAACTAAAGATCTTGGCCGATTGCAATACTTTCTTGGGATTGAAGTAGCCCAATCAAGAACAGGTGTTGCTATTTCTCAAAGGAAATATGCTCTTGATATTCTGGAAGAAACAGGGATGCTTGATTGTAAGCTTGTTGATACTCTTATGGACCCAAATGTAAAGCTTCTACCTAATCAGGGGGAGCCCTATCCTAACCCAGACAGATATAGAAGATTAGTTGGGAAGTTAAATTATCTCACCATGACTCGACCAGATCTTGCTTTTCCTGTCAGTGTTGTAAGTCAGTTTCTTAACTCACCATGTGACAGTCATTGGAATGCAGTTATTCGGATCCTAAGATACATCAAGGGATCACCTGGTAAAGGACTTGTTTATATGGACAGGGGTCATACTAATATCATTGGATATACAGATGCAGATTGGGCAGGTGATGCTAGTGATAGGAGGTCCACTTCAGGCTACTGTGTGCTTATTGGAGGTAACTTGATTTCATGGAAAAGCAAGAAGCAAACTGTTGTTGTAAGATCAAGCACAGAAGTAGAGTATCGTGCTATGGCTAATACTACTTGCGAACTCTTGTAGCTAAAATATTTGCTCCAAGAGTTGAAGTTTTGTAACATAGGTCTCATGGAACTTGCTTGTGATAACCAATCAGCCTTGTATCTTTCTTCAAATCCAATTTTTCATGAAAGGACTTAACATAGGTTGTGTTTGGAAGGAATAAAAAAGAGAAATGATTTGATTTGATTTGAATTGAATTGAATTGATTTGATTTAAAAAATCAAATTTTGTGTTTGGAACTTTTAAAAAAAAATAGGATTTGAATTGATTTAGAAATCAAATTTTGTGTTTGGAATTCATTAAAATGAGAATTGATTTTATTTTATTTTATTATTTTACATTTTAACTCTTATGAAAGGTTGTTAGAGGTAGTTACTAAGAATAAAATAGTCTATTTATTTCAAATCAAATCAAATCCTAACAAATCCTATCAAAATTGATAGAATTTCTAAAACAAAAAGAATGAAATCCATGAGATTTTAGAAATCAAATCATTTATCATTTTTAAACATTCCAAACACAAAATTTAATTAAATTTGATTTACAAATCAAATCATTTCTCATTTTTTTACATTCCAAACACACTCATATAGAAGTTGATTGTCACTTCATCAGAGAAAAGATTCCCTCAGGCATCATTAAGACTTCTTTTGTGGGTACTAAAGATCAACTAGTTGACAAGATGACTAAGTCCTTACGGGGTCCTAGGATAGCATACATATGTGACAAGCTGGTTGCATCAGACATATATGCTCCAGCTTGAAAGAGAGTGTTGATTATAATTATAATAAGTGGATGGTGGAGTTCTATTCATTGTATCTATGTATTCATTGTATTTACACTTCTAGGAATTAGCATAGATAATTAGAGACCTCTCTTGTAGTCAAGTGTATATATATTGTAGTCTCATATTGCAATGTTAATATACAGAGAGAAATATTCATATCAAACTGTTGGAAATAGATAATTATGTTGGAAGTAGGATATAATTATTATTCCACTAATTAGAGTTCATTGTATCTTAGAATTCATTGTATCCTTAGGATTCATTGTATCTTGGGAATTAATGCTAGAATTAATTCCCCTTCTTGTAAATTGATTGATCATGTATATAAATAAATTTTCTGCTGAGTGGATTATTCACTCAAGCAATTCAGAAATCCTCTCTAAGTTCCTTTGATATTCAAGTTGGTATCAGAGTGGGTTGATCCCGCTTCTGGTCTCTCAGCCCGTACTGTTCTAGCACTGTTCACGACTGTCCCATACTATTCACGCGACTGTTCTGTTACTGTCCACGCTATTGTTCACATCACTGTTCACGCTATTGTTCATATCACTGTTCACGTCACTGTTTTGTTACTGGGTCTAAGTGCTCTTGGAGCCTTTGTCATTCGGTTCTTTAAGTATTTCTGTTTCTATTTCTTTTCTACCAAATGGCATCAGCAACAAGTTCTGACATGAGCTAGAAAAGTCCCATCTCATTTGCCTTTTCAGGAACTATCAATATGTCACAAATGCAGGCACCGGATACCGTAAAGACGAATGATCCTCCACAAGAAAATAAGATTCTCTTATTTGATAATGAGCATAAGGAGTACCTCAAGTTAAAGGCGGCTTCTAATAATGTCTTATCCTCAGTACCTCAATCTAGTAATTCCGCAGTTTGTTTTTCTCAATCTTTGCCTTCTGGATCCTGGATTTTGGACTCTGGTACTGGTAATCCTTCATTATTTTCAAATTTATCTCCTACAAAAATTCCTCATTCAATAACCCTTGCAGATGGTTCGACAGTTCAGGCCACTGACATTGACAAAATTTCTCCTCTTCCCTCTTTAAATTTAGATTCTGTTCTTCTCATTCCTGGCAGTTCTTTTAATCTACTCTCAGTTAGTAAATTGACTCACTCTTAATTGCTTAGTAACTTTTCTTTCTGATTCTTTCTATATTCAGGACCAGAGTATGGGACAAATGATTGGCAAAGGCTCTAAATCACGGGGGCTCTATTATCTTCAACCTTCTTCCTCAACCATCTATGTTGTGGCTGATTCTCCAAGTATCCTTCATAATCGTTTGGGTCATCCAAGTTTAAATAAATTGAAGAAAATGGTTCCTAGTCTTTCTCATTTACAGTCCCTTCAATGTGAATCTTGTCAACTTGGCAAACATGCCCGTTCTTCCTTTCACAATAAATAAACAAGTCGGTCCAAGTCTCCTTTTGAGTTAGTTCACTCAGATATCTGGGGGCCTAGTCGCACTAGTTCAATTCTAGGCTTTCGTTATTTTGTAACTTTCATTGATGACTACTCAAGATGTACTTGGATCTACTTAATGAAAGATCGATCTGAACTATTTGAAAACTTTCAGAAATTTTGTTCCGAGATTTCTACTCAATTTGGTCGTACAATTCACATTCTAAGAAGTGATAATGCTAAAGAGTATTTTTCTACCTCATTCAAGTCTTTTATGTCCTCAAAAGGTATGATTCATCAATCTAGTTGTCCACACATATCACAACAAAAATGGGATTGCAGAAAGAAAACATCGACATTTGCTTGATACTGCCCGTACCTTGTTACTTCAAGCAAATGTTCCTTTAAAATTTTGGGCTAATGCGGTTCTTACTACAGGTTACTTGATCAATAGGATGCCATCTTCTGTGTTGGATAACCAGATTCCTCATTCCATTTATTTCCTGATGAATCTACATATAAACTTCCTCTGCGCACTTTTGGCTGTACTTGTTTTGTTCATGATCTGTCTCCAGGAAAAGAAAAGCTCACTGCTCGTGCAATTAAGTGTATTTTCCTTGGATATTCCAGAGTACAAAAAGGTTACAGGTGTTACTCCCCTTCATTACGTCGTTTCTTTGTTTCTGCAGATGTGACTTTCTTTGAAGATTCTCCATTCTTCACTTCAAAGGAAGAAACAGTCACTCCTACAATTTTACCTGTTTCTTTTATCAGTCCATCGACCACCACTCAAGAAGATAATTCTCGTCCATTGGTCACTTATCATCGTTGTCATCATGAACCTTCCACATCTCCACCAAATCCCGAGCCCAATGTTTCAGTGCCTGAACCATCTTCTCAACTGTATCCGGATCCGCCTTCACCCATTTTTGACTTCCCAATTGTTGTTCGTAAAAGTATTCGTTCCACTTGTAATCCTCACCCTATTTATAATTTTGTTAGTTATCATCGTCTTTCTCTTGTTCAATGTGCTTTCACCTCTTCATTGTCTTCTGTTTCTATTCCTAAAACTGTTCAGGAAGCTCTTTCCCATCCAGGATGGTGGCAGGCAATGATTGAGGAAATGCAAGCTTTGGAATCCAACCGTACTTGGTCTTTGGTTCCTTTACCTTCGGGTAAAAATCCTGTGGGATGTCGCTAGGTCTTCACTGTAAAAGTTGGTCCTAATGGTATTGTGGATTGTCTTAAGGCTCGTCTTGTAGCCAAAGGTTTTACTCAGATTTTAGGGCAAGATTAAGGTGATACATTTTCTCTTGTTGCGAAAATGGCCTCGGTCAGGGTGTTTCTATCCATGGCAGCCATGAATCAATGGCCTCACACCAACTAGATGTCAAAAATGCTTTCTTGCATGGCGACTTGACTAAGGAGATCTATATGGAGCAACTTCCTGGGTTTGTTGCTGAAAGGGAGTCAAGTTTGGTTTGTAAACTTCACAAATCACTATATGGTCTTAAACAATCTCCCCGATGTTGGTTTGGACGATTCAGCTTGGTTTTACAAAAATTTGGAATGATCAAAAGTGCAGTGGATCACTCGGTATTTTATAAGTATTCATCTAATTTGTGTATCTATCTTGTGGTTTATGTGGATGATATTGTCATAACAGGAAATGATCATAATGGAATTCAACAATTGAAGGAGCATCTATTTTGTCACTTTGAAACAAAGGACTAGGGCAAATTGAGATATTTTCTGGGGATTGAAGTTGCTCAATCAAAATCGGGAATTGTTATCTCTCAAAGAAAGTATGCTCTTGATATTCTTGAAGAAACTGGAATGCTGAATTGTAAACTAGTTGAAACTCCCATGGATCCGAATATTAAGCTCTTTCCTGATAAAGGTAAATTATTTTTAGATCCAAGCAGATATCGAAGATTAGTAGTAAAGCTTAATTATCTTACTGTTACCAGACCGAACATCTCTTTTGTTGTAAGTGTGGTGAGTCAATTCCTAAATTCTCCCCATATTGATCTTTAGAATGCAGTCATCAGAATTTTGAGATTCATTAAAGGATAACCAAGAAAAGGGATGGTATATAAAAATAGAGGAAATAAGGAAATTATTGCCTACACTGATGCAGATTAGGCTGGATCTCCATGTGATAAGAGATCTACCTCAGGATATTGTGTTTTCTTTGGAGGAAATCTCATTTCATAGAAAAGTAAGAAACAAAACTTAGTCGCAAGATCAAGCGCTGAAGCAGAATATTGAGCTATGACTCTCACTATATGTGAACTAATATGGCTAAAGCAGCTCATTAAAGAGTTAAAGTTTTGTGAAGTTGGAACTATGAGATTAATTTGTGATAATCAGGCAGCTCTCCATATTGCTTCTATTGCCATTTTATTCGTGAGAAGATTGTTTCTGGGGAGATTACCACATCCTTTGTCAACTTAAATGACCAATTGGCTGATTTGCTTACCAAAGCTCTTCGAGGACCAACGATAGCTTATATCTGTAAGCTGGATGCTTTTGATATCTACGCTCCAACTTGAGGGGGAGTGTTGGAAATAGATAATTATGTTGGAAGTAGGATATAATTATTATTCCACTAATTAGAGTTCATTGTATCTTAGAATTCATTGTATCCTTAGGATTCATTGTATCTTGGGAATTAATGCTAGAATTAATTCCCTTTCTTGTAAATTGTATTGATCATGTATATAAATAGATTTTTTGTTGAGTGGATTATTCACTCAAGTAATTCAGAAATCATCTCTAAGTTCCTTTGATATTCAAGTCAAACTTTAAGTTTTCAGATCCAACTTTAAGTGTGATATTTGTGAACTTGCAAAACACAAACGTGTTAGCTTTCTTATTAGTACTAAAAGAATGTCTGTTCCTTTTGCCTTAATACATAGTGATGCTTGGGGCCCATCCAATATTCCGAATATATCTGGGGCCCATTGGTTTGTCATTTTTATTAATGATTGTACTCGGCTATCATGGGTGTATCTCTTGAAACAGAAAAGTGAAGTTAGTCGGATCTTCAAAATTTTTTTCCAAATGATAAGAAACTAGTTTGGGACAAACATCAAACAGATTCGTTCTGATAATGCCAAAGATTATTTTACCCAAACATTGTCTTCCTTCTTCAATGAACATGGAATTATTCATGAATCCTCTTGTGTCCACACCCCACAACAAAATGGGGTGGCATAACAGAAAATCGGGCATCTTCTAGCTGTTACCCGAACATCTCTATTCCACACAAATGTTCCAAAACAGTATTGAGGGGAAGTTGTTCTTACTGCTACCTATTTGATAATCGTTTACCCTCTCAAACACTTAACAGCAACAGCCCCATTCAATTGTTCTTCAAATTCTACCCTAACTTCAAAACATCAAATAACCTTGTTCCTAGGGTCTTTGGGTGTGGGTCCTTTGTCCATGTTCATTCTCCTCATCGAGGAAAACTTGATCCTCGGGCTGTTAAATGTATTTTGGTTGGTTACTCACCTGCCCAAAAGGGATACAAGTGTTATCACCCTACCACAAAAAAGGTCTTTGTGTCTATTAATGTCACTTTTGTTGAAACTGAATGTTTCTTTTCCCAACCTTATCTTCAAGGGGAGAACTCATGCATGGAAGGTAAGGATGATTTGTTCTTACTAGAGAATTCCTTTGACAAAAATTTGTCTTTGATTTCCCCAAGAGAATCTAATATACCTGAGTCAAGTCCTATACACGTTCCTTCCAGTCCTATACACACTCCTCCTGGTTCGAGTCCAAACACAACTGGAACACAAACTCCAAGTGCTGCCCGTCCACTACAAGTTTACACACGAAGGACAACACCCATTATCCAACCTGTACAAGTTCCAGATTCTGAACTAATACTTGAAACTGATGAGACTGAAACTGAAGAGATTGTTTTGGAGGAGCAAAATATACCCATTGAAGCTGGGGATTTCCTGATTACAATAAGGAAGGGTGTCAGAACGTGTACTCAAAGGCCAAGGTATCCATTATCCCACTTTATGTCCTATGATAGACTGTCCAGTAATCACAGAAGTTTTCTTACTCATCTAAACACTATCACTATCCCAAAAACTGCTAGTGAGGCACTGGATAGCAAAGAGTGGAGAGAAGCTATGAAAGTTGAAATAGATGCACTAGAGAAAAATGAAACTTAGGAGTTGGTAGAACTGCCTAAAGAGAAGAAACTTGTAGGCTGTAAGTGAGTATTCACTGTTAAATATAAGGCAGACGAAACACTAGAAAGGTATAAGGCAAGGTTAGTAGCTAAGGGGTATACTCAAACATATGGGATTGACTATCTTGAGACTTTTTCTCCTGTTGCAAAAATGAACACTGTTAGAATATTGTTATCTATGACAACTAACTATGGATGGAGTTTGTAGCAATTTGATGTCAAGAATGCATTCCTACATGGCAACCTTGAAGAAGAAATTTACATGGAGGTCCCGCCTGGGTTTAACTTCAAGAAAGGCAAGGTCCGCAAGCTAAGGAAGGCACTCTATGGATTGAAACAGTCCCCTAGGGCCTGGTTTGGCAGGTTTGCTACAGTGATGAAGGCAATGGGGTATAAACAAAGTCAAGGAGATCATACATTGTTCATTTAAGCATTCAGCTTCAAGGTGAGTTACTGCACTAATTGTCTATGTGGATGATATAGTCGTAACAGGAAATGATCAAGCAGGAATGGATATCCTAAAAAGGTGTTTGTTAAGAGAATTTGAGACTAAAGAGCTAGGCAGATTGAAATACTTTCTTGGCATTGAGGTGGCACATTCTCGTCATGGTATTTTCATCTCTCAACAAAAGTATGTGCTAGATTTATTGTCTGAAACTGGTAAATTGGGATGCAAACCAGTAGAAACTCCTATTGAGTAGAATCACAAACTTAGTGAATCAATTGAGGATGCAACCGTGGATAAAGAATCTTATCAAAGACTGGTTGAAAAATTAATCTATTTGTCTAATACCAGGCCAGACATAGCTTATGCAGTGGGAGTGGTAAGTCAGTTCATGCATAATCCCAAAGAAAATCACCTTCGAGCTATTTACCGCATTCTGCAGTACTTGAAAGGAACTCCTGGAAAAGGAATTTTATTTACAAAAGGGAAGGAGATGACTTTGGAGGCATATATAGACACTGACTATATTGGATCCATAGATGACACAAGATCCACCTCCGGATACTGCACTTTTCTTGGCGGAAACTTAGTAACTTGGAGGAGCAAAAAACAGAACGTTGTTGCAAGGTCAAGTGCAGAAGCAGAATTCCTAGCTATGGCCTTAGGGATCTGTGAACTCCTATGGCTGAAAATAATTCTAGATGACTTGAAGACTGAGTGGAATGGACCTATGAAGTTGTACTGTGATAACAAGTAAGCAATAAACATTGCACATAATCCGGTGCAACATGATAGGACCAAGCATGTTGAAGTAGACAGACACTTCATAAAGGAAAAGTTGGATAATGGGACAATTTGTACACCATTTGTATCTACAGGAAATCAACTTGCAGATGTACTAACGAAAGGATTAAGTGGCGCTACATTTCAATCTATCATTAGCAAGTTGGGAATGGATAACATCCACTTACCAACTTGAGGGGGAGTTTCAGAATCCCACTGTATAAAATCTTTCTTTTTATAGATGGGATTAAATCCCATAATTAGGAGATTTGATTTGTAGGATTTTTTGTATTTATGAACAGGAATCATTGACCTTTAATTATAGGAATTGATAGTAGGTACAATGATGAGCATTAGTTTAGGAGTTTCCTTTTTTTAGATTACCTTGTATCCTATTTAAGAGCACATGCTCGTCTAACATAATTACATCAGAAAAATACTTTTTGACAATTAAGTTAATAGCAAGGCAAATAAAGGCCAATGATATAATTTATTTTCCCTTGCATACATTAAATTCTAAGTGAATCTATAAAGAAAATCTCCATGCATGTTCTTTTTAGATTTGCCAATTTTATTTGTCACTGAAAGCTAACCTCACTTCACTTTTAATGGAAATTGATAGGTATCCACCCATGACAAGGGTGTACTTTAAGAATGGTAGGAAGGAAAGCAAGGAATCTGTCCTTTGCAATCACACAATCAAAGGGAAGAGCATGAGTCAGCGAGGGAAGGAAGGAGATTCTAATTGCTACCACCTGTCCACATGGCAAGTTGTGGATGGTCAGGTTGCTAGTGGAAGTGTAGAGAGTAATGAAGGGTAGCAAGAAGTATGTATAGCTAGTGGGAGTGGAAAGTAAAGAGGGGGCAGCAAGGAGCATTTGCAGCTAGTGGGAGTTGAGAGAATCAAGAGGGTAAGCAATTAACATTTAACTAAGGCAGCTATGGCAAATGAATAGGCAATTAGTGGAGAGAATAAAAAGGGAAGTGGAGGAGGGGAGAAGGCATCCAGTCATTTGAGAAAAGAATTGGGGACTTTGGGCAGGGGGGAATCAGACCCTTAAAGTTTTGCGATGTCCACCTTTTCTTTCTTTTTTTATTCTCTTTTTTTAGTCTGTCTTTGAGATATTATAGAGACTTACTTCTTCCGTAAGGAGTTCATCTCCATATTTTCTTAAAGAAATCAAGGTTCCTATCAATTGACATCAGAGCTCCCAATTTGGAAGAATCTGCAGTGTCTCTATCTTTTCCATCTTTTGTTTTATGTTCTTAGTTTACTGTTGTAAGGAGGTTTTCCTCTGCTGTAAGGAAAACCGCCATTTGAGGGTCTACAGAGGTTTTCCTCTGCTATAAGGAGTTCATCTCCATATTTTCCTAGAGAAATCCAAGTTCCAATCAATTGGTATCAGAGCTTCTGATCTTGGGAGCCCTACACAGTTTGTAAAGAATGGAGGACAGTGTGAATCAGATGGAGAAATTGCTGGATAGATTGGAGATGCAAGTTTTTGGCCATCGGAGGAGAGTGGAGATTCCATTATTTTAAGGAGAAGAAGCCTATTGGTGGTTGATCAATATCAACTAGTATTCCGATGCCACCAGTACACGCGAGACGAAAAAGCTACCTAAGGCTGTGAAAGGTCTGAGAAGTTGTGCTCTCAACTAGTGGCTCAAGTGGAAATTATGCAACCCTCTGGCAACTTGGGTAACCTTCATGAAGGCAGTGCTTAAGTGATTCCAGCCAGAGTATGATCTAGATTTACCGATCTTTGTGGAGGATGAGAAGCCAAAATTGGAACGGTTGGTGTCTGAGGATGCGAGCGAAGAATTGTCTCTAGTCTAGGTAGAGCGAACACAACCTTATGAACCAAAACCAGAGACTGAAATGAAAATTGATCCAGAGTTGGAGAAGCTGGAGTCAGAAGCTATTGGAGTAATTTCAGATTTAGAAGGTCTACACCCATTAGGGGAAGAAGTGTGAGATCCCTCTCTAACTATGGTTGTTCTATCGATGGTTGTCATAGGGAAAGAAACAAGTCTGCTCAATGATTGGATGGAGGAGATCGAGACAGAAGATGAAGGTTGCAATGAGAGGATTCCACTGTCAGAAACGGTGGAGTGTTTGGTGCCCAGTTGAAGATGGCTTTTGAGCCTTTGAATTGCAATCTTGTAGCAGAAAAGAAGATGCGTAAGTCATTGGTGATAGATGGGGATGAGAATATGGGGTGGACATTAGAGAAGAAGGGTAGTGGTTTGGGCAATGGCCTTGACAGATGCTGCGAGGGTGGAGTTGCTGAAATTTGGGGTATTGTAGAAGCCAAGGGAATTAGGGAAGGCCAATGGGACCCCACTAAAAGCTCTCATGCTTCAAGCATAACTTGGTCATTATGCTTCAAGCAATGGGATCTCGGTGGGGGTTTGTTTGCAGCCGTTACAGGACCCTTACTAAACCTTCACCTTGAGGACAAGGTGAATCTTTTGAGGGAGAGTATTGATAGGTATCCACCCATGACAAGGGTGAACTTTAAGAATGGTAGGAGGGAAAGTAGGGGATTTGTCCCTTGCAATCACACAATCAAAGGGGAGAGCATGAGTCAGCAAGGGAAGGAAGGGGGTTCTAATTGCTACCACCTATCCATGTGGCAAGTTGTGGATGGTCAAGTTGTTAGTGGTAGTGTAGAGAGTAATGAGGGGCAGCAAGGAGCATTTATATGTTAATACTAGCTGTTGTTCGGGGACCTCTTGGCCTTGTTTCTATGGACGGTGGCCTCTATGGACGGTGGCTTCTTAGCCTAGTTACCACGTTTTTAGTGTAGATATTGTATTTAGTGCATTTAGTGCTTTATTAATTTGTTGCTGTTTATTTTCTAGGGACATTTAATGTACAACTACTCCCTATATATATTGCTATCATTGTAAACATTCGGAGGTCAGAATACTACACAGTTTCTCAGGCACTTTGACATGGTATCACAGCCTTCTCTCTTATCCTAGGCTGTCACGATTTTTTTTTTCTCCGCCCTAGGGGCTTTCAGATTTTATAGTCTTTTCTAGCTTCAGAATTTTGTTCGTTGTGTTTGGCATCTAGTTCTGGAAATTTTTTTCAGATCACGTATTCCGGTTTCACGACATTTGGTTCTGGAATTTTTTTTTTTCCATATCACTTATTGTGGTTTCACCTTAGAGTTACGAATTTTTTTTGCATCCTTTTGGTTTTCTGCATCACTATGGCAACAGACAACTTCTGTGTTCGCTTTAGTTGGAAGAACTATTCAGCCTAGGAGTTTCAGTTCAGGAAGTTCGTCAAAGGCAAAGGATTGTGGGGTCATATTGATGGCTCTTCCGCTGCATCAAGTGACACAATTGAGATTGCTAAATGGGAGACGCAGGACGCTCAGATTATTTCCTAGATTTTGGGATCCATTGAGCCACACATGGTCAACAATTTGTGCTCCTTTTCAACAGCTAAGGAGATGTGGGACTACTTGAAACGTATCTACAACAAAGATAACAATGCAAAGCGTTTTCAGTTGGAGCTGGACATTGCCAACTACAGCCAGGGTAATCTCTCGATTCAAGAATACTACTCTGGTTTCCTCAACTTGTGGACCGAGCATTCGGCTATTATACATGCTAAAGTTCCAAAGGAAGTGTTGTCTGCCCTTCAAGAAGTTCATAACACCAGTCGAAGGGTTCATTTTCTCATGAAACTCAAACTAGAATTCGAGGTAACGAGGGCTGCTCTGTTAAATAGAGACTCAGTTCCCTCCTTGGATGTGTGTGTTGGAAAGTTACTTCAGGAGGAGCAGTGGTTATTCACTTAAGGAGCTATGGCGCAAGACAAATTTCCTTTGGAAGCTGTCACCGTTGCTTATACTGCTCGAGGGAAGGAAAAAGGAAGGGATATGAAGCAGGTTCAATGCTATTCGTGCAAGGAGTTTGGGCATATTACTTGAAACTGTAGCCGAAAATTTTGTTCCTATTGTAAACAGCGTGGTCATATTATTAAGGAATGTCCTACGAGACCAGAAAACCATCCACTCAATGCCTTCCATGAAGCAGTTCATCCCTTTTCTTCTGCAACACCAGCACATCAACCTTCCATAACAACACTTCCCGCAATCTCTGCTCAAGCTGTCCTAACTCCAGAGATGGTGCAACAGATGATAATTTCAGCATTCTCTGCCATGGGCATTCAAGGTAAGCCCAAGCACACTCTTCAATCTTGGTTTGTTGACTGGGGCTTCGAATCATATGCCTGGTACTTCTGACTCTTTGCACAATGTTCGACTCTATTATGGTAGACAACATATTCAAATTGCGAATGGTAATACTCTTCCTATTGCTACTGTTGGGGATATTGATTCATCTTTTCGCAATGTGTTTGTGACTCCTAGACTTTCTTCTTGTTTACTTTCAGTTGGCCAATTGGTTGATAATAATTGTGACGTGCATTTCTCTCATGGTGGTTGTCTTGTGCAGGATCAAGCATTGGGGAAAGTGATCGCGACGGGGCCTAAAGTGGGCAGATTGTTTCCTATACACTTTACTACTCCTAGTCTTTTCTCTTTAGCTTGTACTACTAAAACAAATCAAAGTGAGGTCTAGCATAAACATTTGGGCCATCCTAACTCACTTGTTTTGTCTCATTTATTGAAACATGGCTTCTTGGGCAATAAAAATCAGTCTTCTTCTTTATCTTTTGACTGTTCTGTGTGTAAGCTTGCTAAAAGTAAAACTCTACCATTCTCTTCTATTGGTCATCGTGCAGACAAATGTTTTGATCTTATTCATAGTGATGTTTGGGGTGTTTCTCCTATCACATCTCATGCCAACTATAAATATTTGGTGACATTTATTGATGACTACAGTTAGTTTACTTGGATTTATTTTCTTCGCTCCAAAGCCGAGGTTTTTTGTGTTTACCTTTTTAGCCTATGTTGAAAATCAATTTTCTACTAGTATTAAGATTTTACATTCCGACTCTGGTGGAGAATATATGTCTAATCAATTTCAGGCATTCTTACAGCATAAAGGTATTATTTCGCAGCGTTCTTGTTCATATACGGCTCAGCAGAATGGTGTTGCTGAGCGTAAAAATTGCCACTTGTTGGATGTCATGCGTACCTTACTACTTGAATCCTCTGTTCCTCCTCGTTTTTGGGTTGAGGCTTTGTCCACTGTTGTCTACCTGATTAATCGTCTTCCTTCTCAGGTTTTCGACTTTGACTCACCTTTCTCTCATCTCTATAACATGCCTCCTAGTTATCATAATCTTTATACTTTTGGTTATGTCTATTTTGTTCATTTACCGCCTACTGAGCATCACAAACTTGGTGCTTAGGAAGTTCAGTGTGCGTTTATGGGTTATAGTACCACTCAAAAAGGCTTTGTGCGTTATGATGCTACTGCTAATCGTCTTCGTATCTCTCGAAATGTGACTTTCTTTGAGAATCATTACTTCTTTCCATCTAATGTGGTCTCTTCTATTGATCTTGCTTTGCTTCCTAACTTTGGTGATGTCCCTCGTTCTATTGAGCATTTCAAACCAAGTGTGGTGTATATGAGACGTCAGCAAGAATTGAGAGAATAAAGAGGGTAACCAAGGAACATTTACAACTAGTGAGTGGAGAGTAAAGAGGGGACAACAAGGAACATTTACAACTAGTGGGAGTTGAGAGAATAAAGAGGGTAAGCAATTAGCATTTAACTACTGGAGTTATGGCAAATGAATAGGCACTTAGTGGAGAGAATAAATAGGGAAGTGGAGGATGAGAGAAGGCATCCAGTCATTTGAGTAAAGAATTGGGCCTTTGGGTAGGGAGGGTGCAGACCCTCGAAGTTCTGCAATATCTACCTTTTCTTTCTTTCTTTTTATTCTCTTTTAACAGTCTCTCTTTGAGATATTACATAGGCTTACTTCTGCTGTAAGGATTTAATCTCCATATTTTCTTAAAGAAATCAAGGTTCCTACAATCCTATCAGAAATATAGTCATAATACTAAATACAAAACATGATTGTGCCAACAACTTCTTAGGATTGACAAAGAATAATCAGTATAGGCGGTGATTCCGATTCTCTAATCCCTCCATGCAAGTATTGCCAAAGCCATTTAAATTTTTCAAGGTAAACAAACTCACACCACAAAGTAATGTAAAACTAGAATAGATTGTGCCAATGGCTTCTTAAGATAAATAATGAACAATTAGTGTTCTGTGTGACTTCCATCCTTTAAGCTCTTCATGCAAGTTTTAGAAAAGCCATTTAAATTCTGAAAGGCAAACAAGTTACAAACTTGCACATAAAAAAATTGGAAAACAAAAAGGTAAAATAATTTAGTTATCAATTAGCATGGGGATAAGGAAGATTCTACAGATCCTTATAAGCAGCACCATTTTAAGGAAGAATAAAAATAAATAGTATGTATGTACCATTGGAGGCTGAACATCTGGAACAACTTTAGAAGAAATTACTTTGCCCCTATGGTGTCCACCTCGAGTTGCTGCATGAACTTGTGAAAGTTCAACAATCCATATGCTTGTCTCATTTGACCTTTTATTGTAAACAACAAGTCTTGCTTTCCTTGGAGGAAGTTTAGTTGGAATCACAGGTCCGCCTTTTGTCCTGGGGAGCAGTGATGGCTGGAAAGGAGGGAAGAAATATGCATCTGCTAATGCAACAACTTGCTTATCTGGTTCTACCAAGACTACTTCAACAAAGCGCATGCTATCCCTCACCTAACAAGATAATCAAAGAACTTCATCAACATGCAAACACAATCATATAGAGAGGTTATGGCCTGATAGGCAACACCTAACATGGTTTTACCATTACTTGGTAGTAAACTCAAGCAAAATCTACACCAAAAAAGACAATTTTGTAATCTACCTCAGGTGTTGCGCCAGCTGCCCGAACAGTTGCTACAGCTACTGATATTTCAGCAGCAGATAGTGGATCCAAAGGGTGGCTGGTTTGAGCTCTCACCATAACTGTGACACCTATGCCAAAGGAAACAATTTTTACTTTTGATAATAGAAGAAATTTCATAAAAAAGGATTAAGGATAAGTTAAACTATGGGGAGGATAACAAATCCTCCAAAACAGAAGAGACTAAGAACAACTAAAAATGCCAAGAAAAAACAGGGCATAAAACTCAGTATGCAGCAAGGCTTCCCAGTCTCTCTGCAAATCTGAGATAGTAACACCCTTGAAGCAGCCAAGAGCAGAACACCACGGAGAAGCTAAAAGTCATTCAATTCCTGATCAAAATTAGGGGATTAAAGAAACACCCTTAAAGATATGAGTGTTCCTCTCCAGCCAGACACATTAAAGGACCGCATAAACTGAACATTGCCAGAAGGTCTATCCCATCGATCTTCAAATTGAGAATGAATATTAATCGGTTGATTTTTAGAAAACAAATCCCCAACGTGTTAAAATCTTTCTTTATGCAATTAAAAGGAAAAATGGCAGTTCATTCAATTAAGCTCTATTGGAAGACAAGTTGAAACTTCTAATTATCCCACCACCAAGTATATGGTGAAGTTAAACAAGAACATGCAGTGTGTATTTACCATGTACACAAGTAAGAAAAGGAGTGTGCCACTCTGCTATGCAGGTGAGAGAATAGAGGAAAAATGATAGTGAAATTGAAATAAAATTTGGAGTCAGATAATTAGAATAGAGGAAGAGAAGAGAATCAAATAAATGGACTCAATAACATGCAGTGTGTTTATCAAGTAGTCAATCAGGTATACAAGTAAGAAAAGAAGTGTGTAACTGTGTCTTGTAGCTGATCGTCAAATTTAAAAAAATTTGGAGTCAGAAAATTAGCATGAAGGCTACTTTGATGTGACTAAGTTGTTTATTCTACTCCAACAATTCAAAATTCAATTGTTGTTTATTCTACTCCAACAATTCAAAGTTCAATTATTTCCCTTCCTTCGTATATTTATATTATCAACCCAGAAGATGTTTAAGATAAAGAAACGCAACTCCAAAATCACTACTAGAAAATTGAAATGGAAAAAAACCTGTGGCAGAAGCGGTCTTCGGAGGAGGATCAGGGCGGGAATCGACGGCGGAAATGAAGGTGGCGACGGAGGACCGTTGTTGGGGAGCTGCAGAAGAAGAAGTTGGGGGGTTGTTATTTTCGGCGGCGCAACAAGGCGTCGCTTTTTCCTGAGCTGTGGCCATTGTAAAGGGTTAGCGAGCTCACCGTAGTAGATTCCACTGTAATATTCAACTGACATACAGCAATGCCAGTTGCTTCCACTCTCCGCCACCGCCGCCGCCACCGCAAAAAGCTGCAATCACGGCCAAGATGGACACAAGGATTTTTAAAAAATAAAAAATAAAAAAGAAAGAAAAGCTTTCTTGAGAGAGAGAACGAGAAGTAGAATGAGAGAGGCTAGGGGTACTAGTGGTGGTACTTGGTAGATATAGATACAGAGCACTTTTGAAGAGGGTAGTGAGTTATTACTTCTCCCATGAAAAGACGAAAGCGAAAGAAAGTGGACAAGTGGGGTTTGGTAAATTTCTCCATTTTTATTAATAGTTATTGCTTTGAACATCGTCGTTTATCATCCATACCAAAAGCAAAAGTGGGAATGGGACAGACAACAAGGACAGGTAGGTGGAGGTGGAGGAGAGACGTCATGTCACCAAACCCGACAAGGTTGCCAAATCAGCCACCATTGAAGAAGACACGACAAACAAACCTAGACTGAAACGGAACACGTAACTGAATTGAAAGATGGAATCCAGACACCAGTCCAATTGATTATTTGTATTTTTAAGTTTAATAAAACAAGCACAAAAAAAAATAAAACAAAACAAAATTTTGTTAAAAAAATGTCTGGATAATTCTCGTATTTTTGTGATTAAATAGATATTAATCTTATGAGTAATTTATCAAATCTATAAAAAAAAATTCATGACCTCATCTAAAAAAAAAAAAGTTTTGCTAACCTTGAACGGTTGGTTTAACAGTGGACAAGATGTGGGTAGAGCACATTTATAAGCTCAAATTTTAGTTATATTAATTTTTTGGAATCAAATTACAAGAATATTTATTTTTATAAATTTTATAATCTTAACATAAATGGTCTGTTTTTTTATGGAACAGAGAAGTGAATTAATTAAGTTATGTGCAAATTAACTCAGACACCATATGACCGCAATACTCAAAAAAAAAAGTTTTGTTAACAAATTCCTTAAAAAATTCAAAATGAAAAGTTTGCAAAGAAAAATATAATTTTTTTTTCATTTTTAATGTATTTAATACTTTACTTTTCATTAAAAAAAAACTTCTCTTTTTTTATTTCCAAACTAGTGCCATGCACTTGTAAGAAAAACCCTAAAGAAATTGAATGAAATAAATTGCATTTCAAAATATAAAATGAAAGTTTTTAAGAGTAAAATACTTTAACATTTCCTTTATTTGTCCAATTTTGACATACTTTTTTTTTATTTTTAAAAGCTACACAAAACTTCATTAACATCTACATAGACATTTCTTGTATTTTTTAAAAATGTTACACATAAATCTAGTTAAGCATAATTAGTCTAATATTAACTAATAGAGTCGTTTGCTTGAAATGACATTTTTATATCTAAATTTTTACCTTTAATGGTATTTTTACCCTTAATGTCATTGGTATTAAAAGTAACACTAGTGAAATTAAAGGTAAAAATGTTATTTTAAGATCATTAATAATTGACTAATAACTATATTAGTTAATTTAAAACTTATTCTGCTTAATTGAATTTATGTGTATTGTTTTACTAAAATATATGGAGTGCCTGTGTAAATATTAAAAAAAATTTGTGTAACTTTCGAAAATAAAGAAGGTATATGAAAAATCAAATAAATAAAGGAGAGGTTGGTGTATTTTACTCAAATTTTAAATATAGATTATGTAATTGAACTTATACAAAGCACTTTGTTATAGGATGGACTTTCTTTGAATTTGTGGTAAATGATGGATGAAATGGAATAGAATGATGCATATTTCTATTGTTTAGGTTTTAAAAATAAGAATAAAATTGAATAGTATTGGACATTCTATCATATTCCATTTTATATCCTATTTTTTCTTTCCTTCCAAATTGGAGATATAAGATAAAATAAATTTTTTACTTTATTAATCTTTATCATTCCATTCTATTAAAATACAATTTTAAATAATAGAATAAAAACTTTTTTTTATTTCATTGCATTATACTTAACATTTAATATCCAAACAAAACAATGTTAAACATTCAAGGGTTCAAGTCTTTCAACCTTTAATTTCTTTGATTTTTTAAAGATGCATTATTATTATCTTAAAAAATGAAATTTATGATGTGAAATAGAAACTATCGAACACCAATAACATCACCCCTTGTTATACAAAAATCCTATTATTAATGTCTTTACTTTGTCATGGCGATAATGTGGAGAAAGTGGAGGGCAAGTTGACGTCTTTGATTGATTGTCATTGTCAGTGGCCAAGGAAAAAGGTGTTTCGGCTCATAAGAAAATAACAAAAGGAGAAAATAATATAGTGATTGTTCGTATCTGAATTTATTGGACTGTCGGGTATATATCAATCATTTCCAGATTGTTATTTATAATACTTATTTTATTTTTTACCAAAGTTTTAGGGGAGATATCAACTAAATAGTCTTCAATTCAAATATATTTTAACAAAATCAACTTTTGTTGAAACATTTTACAAACAAAATGACAATGTATAGAACTTAGTTTTAATTTTAGAAGGAGTTATTTTTCTTTAATTTTTTTAATATGTTATTTAGATGTATATTTTATTATTTATTTATATCATTTAATTAAATTAATAGACACATAATAATAAATTAAAAAAATTAGAAAAAATAACTATTCCTAAAAGTAGAATCAAGTTCTATCTATTTTGAAATATAAAGAAAAAAATATTATACAATAAGTTTTATTCTAGTTGAACAAAAAGTTGCACCTACTTTATTTTTTGTTTCCTGTTTTTGTTGTCTATGTCCAAGGCTAAATTTTTTATTTACATAGATCATGTCTTACTTGGTTTACTTCGAATCCCTCAACGCCTTTTGTTTTTTGTTTATTTTTCTGCTTTCTTATTTACCTGGCTGGACTAATTCAATTCTGCAACTATGCGAGAAAGAAAAACAGAACCTACCTAATTTCACTCATTCTTATCACTTGAGTAATGTTGATAAAAATATTCAAAAGAAAAAAATGTATAGTGAAAATGCTAACAATAATAGAAAAAAGAAAGTACAATTTCTCATTTATTTTTGGTAAATCCAATTATTACATACTGAATGAGCCTTCTTTCAAGGCCAGATTGATTATTAAAAAATTATAGGAAGAGCTACAAAGTTTTAGGGCTTTGTAGTGTCACCTAGGCTGTTATCGCAGCTACAAAGTTTTAGGGCTTTGTAGTGTCACCTAGGCTGTTATCGCAGCATAATGGAATTCTTGGGCAACATGCTGGAGAAATAAATGAACCTCTTGTTCCTTGTGCACTTATCATCAAAGCAATGACAATAGCAACAAGCAACACCGCCATCTTCATCATCATCTTCAATAAAGTTGGTTCCATTGTAACGCAGCCTAGTTTACAAAGAAAAAGTACAAGGTTTACTTTGTTATGATTTGTGACATTGATCTATATTATTTATAAGATGAAGAAAAACCCTCAAAAGGAAGGATGATGGAGAAATACTTGGCATTGATTGGCAATTTGTGTGCCAAAGTTTGAAATCACTTATTTTGCCATCATATTAACCAATCGTTTTATATATTAACTAATTTGTAATTTAGCTATTTTATATATATTATTATATATTAGTAAAATTGACTTGGGAAGAAATTACTATTATCATTAAATGTATATAGTGTTAATGACACCATATTTATATAATTTATTATTATTATTATTATTAATAATTTTAGATGCTAAGAATAATATCATTAAATTCATAGGGTGTGTAAATGTTAGTAAAAACCTTAAACTATATATATATATATATATATTCTAGTAAAATTGCCTTCAGAGACAATTACTATTACCATTTATTGTATAGAATCAAAATTACCATAATTATTATAAATTATTATTATTATTATAAAAAGTGAATAATTAGCATAAAATTGCCTTGAGAGACAATTACTATTATCATTTATTCTATAGAGTCAAAATTACCATAATTATCATAAATTATTATTATTATTATTATTATTATAATAAAAAGTGAATAATGTTATTAAATTCTTAGGGTGAGAATATTAGTAAGTATAGTAATTAATTAAAAAGTGATAACATTTAATAAAGTTGAAATTCATTTTCAACATTCTATTTATCTACACTTTAGAATTATTATTTAAAATAGAGATAACAGCACCCATGCAATGCACATGATAATAAAAAATTATAATATTTAAAAATAATATATGATAATTATTTATTATTACAAGAAAATATATTTATATTATTTTCATAAGTTGTTCAATAGTGGATACTGACGTGTACCTATAATAGGCACGTTCTGATGTTTTCCTCCTTTTACAACAGCAGCAGAGCATGTTGAAATGGGAGGGGGGTTGGTACCTGCAAAAGCACTCCAATGCTCAAGTCAGGTTGTGCACAATTAGGGTTTATACTAGAGAATGATAAGTTACCCGCAGAAGGTGAATAAGTCTAGTATTTATAGAGGTTGGATTGAGAGATATGCTCCCATAATAGTTACATAGGATCCCTATAATATCGAAATTTAGATACTATAATTATGAGCAGCTAAGGCAGTTATAGGCGTTGTTATTACACCAGACCATGATTGACAATAACATATATTCTCAAGATTTATCCATTGTGCAAATCTCATAGTAATATCGTTGTTGCCCAATGTCATTATCCAATATTTGTTGTACAGGGATCTCATCTATGTGCCATAAGTGAATCTCTGCTTAGGGTGTCAAGGACAAACTTCGACATATTGTGTACCGAGTTGACCCATGAGATATGATCCCGGATCACAGTCTAAAACATAAGTGATCCTAAGTAAAGCAGAAATTTCAACTTGGGACTCAATTGTTAATTTTAGATTTTTGAGTATGTCAAATATTAAGCTTATATAGAATATTTTTAGAATTTTTTTTTAAACTTCAAAGATAATTGATAGAGTATTTTGAGTTTTAAGAGTTGGATTTGATTCCAGCCTCCTTGACTTCATCTTTGTATATGATAGGTATGGTTTTACATCAAAATAAAATCACTTCATCACTTTTGTTCTATAAAAAAATAAATCATAATATATAAAAAATTAGCTTATAGGATAAGTAAGTTGAGCAAAATTGATATCAAAATAAAAAGGAGGCAAGGGCATTTAAGGTTGTTAACTTAGAGTTTACTTTCATGCTTGTATGTTAATTGTTTCATTTGTGTAGTTTTCTATTGTTCTTAATTGAAGTTATGTTCATCATCATCTTCTTCTCTCTTTCTTTCTTCTTGATTCATAAGTAACTAATTTTTATTTTGCTTAGGTGAAAGGGTGAAGTTCTTGGTAATATGTTGAGGCTAGATTAATTTTATTTTTATGCTTAAATGATATATTTTTATGTGATTTTTATATGTGTTATATGTTGTTTCTGATCAATTTAGAAACTCTTCTTGTATAATGAATATCTTGATTCATTGTAGAAAAGACGTTGGCATAGTGGATGCTTGAGATCATTTACAAGTATTGGTAGATAATTAATGGAATCATAATATGATTATAAATATAATCTTAATTGAACTTTAAATGCTAAATCTTCCGATTGAAACCTTCATTATGTATGATTTCAATTGAGTTATAAAAAGAAATAATCTTGTCTTTAATTTATTACCAAGAGTGGATCTCATAACCTAAGTGAATCCTTTTCATCTTTGAACAGTTTATATCATCTTTATTATTGTGACAAATTTGCTCCTTACCTCAAAGAATTTTTTTCATTAATTCCTTGTGGATCGACCTCGGATTCTCGAGAATATATTACTTGAAACAACCTGCACTTGAGTTTGAAACTTTTAATTATCCCGTCAAGTTTTTGGCCATTTATTCTTTGAGACTTGATTTGAAGTTCTAATTTATTAAGGTTCTTCTTCTGCAAGTAAACTTCACCAACAAGTATATTCTTCCTCTACTTTTTCACTTTTTTAATTTACTAACTTACTAATTAACTTACTAATTTATTAACTAAATTTTATATTTATGTCATTTATTTTTTATTTTTTATTTTTATTTATTTATTTACGTCATTTATTTATTTTTTTATTTTTTTTTTATTTTCATTTTTTTTTTAAAAAAATTTATTTACTCTTTTTGCTTTTTTTTTTTTTTTTTTTTATTTACGCTTTAGGCTTATTAACTATCTAACCTTTTAATTTACATCATTTATTTATGCTCTCTAACTTTTTAATTTCTGTTATTTATTATTGCTTTTTAACGTAATAAATTAATATTTCTTCTTCTCTTCTCTTTCGCCGGCTTTAGTGGGGGTCTACCTCTCTAGGTTTTCATATTTTAAAGTTATTTTACGTAATTTACTTTTTGTACTTTACTTTCTCGTACTTTATTTTCGTATTTTACTTTTTACACTTTCTAACTTACTAATTATTAACTCTCTAATTATCTAACTTTTTAATTTATCAGTTATCTAACTTTTTACTTGTTAATATTTATTAGGTGGTTGATTTATACCACATCCTTATTAATATTTAATGGCTAGTGTAAACCACAGACTTATACATTATTTTTATTTTACGTCACTTATTTATGCTTAACTAGTATCGTGATTCAAATTCTAGTTGTTTGGTTAAAATTAATTCTGGTACTTTATATATTGATTTGTTTGAATCACAATCACACACAATTGACACAATGACTGAAATTGAATGTGCACATATTGAACATGAAAATCAAACACAACGAGCTGAAAATGAAACTTCAGATTATTTAAACCATTTGGCTGAAAATTCTCAATCTTGGCATGGTACTAATCCTTCTGAAAATTTAATTAGATATAACCTTGCAAATGTTAGTAAAAGAAAATGTCATCTTAGTCAAGAAGAAGATCTAATTGCAAGGTACGCTAGTTTGGCTAGAAAGGTTGAATCCATGGAATTAGGGAAAGTAAAAGAAGTCAAATCTGTGCAAAATAAAGAAATTTGTGGTATTTGTGATGAATTAGGACATTCGACAAATAAATGTCCTAATATTCCTGTTTTTAACGAAGTTATGCATGAACAAGTAAATGCAATGAATAATTTTAAAAAGTCATTCACCTCTTCTTTTTCAAATTCTTACAATCCGGGATAGAGAAATCACCCGAACTTTAGTTAGAGGAATAATAATCAAGCACAATTTATGCAACCACCTCCTTCTCAGGAATAACAAGATTCTCAAAATTCTCAAGGATATGCACCTTATGCCCCACCATATAGGAAAAACCTTGAAGGAACATTGAATGCAGTCATAGAAAAGCAAGAGACCATCAATAAACAAAACACTCAAACTATGATTGACATAAAAGACACTATTTCCAAACTTACTTCTGCACTCACCATTCACGAGAAAGGAAAATTTCCTTCTTAACCTCAATCAAATCCCAAAGGTTAATATAATCTAAATGAGAGTAGTTTAGAAAACTAACAAATAAATTAAGTCAATTCTATGATAACTCTTAGGAGTGAAAAAATTGTTAAAAAATAAATTTCTGAACTTTGTGAGAAAGATGGTGAATCAATTTCCCAAGATAAGGAAGAGGTTGATAAGTCATCTGACCAAAATGAGACCAAACTCTTGCCTCCTCCACCCTCATTTCCTCAAGCATTAAGCAAATCAAGGAAATTGGATCACCACACTAAAATTTTTGAAATTTTTAAACAAGTGAAGGTCAATATTCCGTTGTTAGATGCTATTAAACAGGTTCCTTCTTATGCCAAATTTTTGAAGGACTTATGTATTGTTAAAAGGAAATTAAATGTGAAAAAGAATGTTTTTTTGACCGAATAAGTAAGTTCCATTATTCAAAGCAATAATATTTTGAAACATAAAGACCCTGGTTGTCCTATGGTTTCATGCATTATTAGAGAACATAAAATTGATCAAGCTTTACTTGATCTTGATGCTAGTATTAATTTGCTTCCATATTCAATTTATCAATAACTCAATCTGGGTGAGTTAAAACTAACTTCTGTAACTCTTCTACTTACTGATAGATCAATTAAAATTCCAAAAGGAATAGTGGAAGATGTGTTGGTACAAGTTGATAAATTCATTTATCCTGTGGATTTTATTGTCTTGGAAATTGAACCTATGGTTAATAGTTCCAAGTCAATTCTTATTATTTTAGGTCGTCCATTTTAAGCAACATCTAATGCTTTAATAAATTACAGAAATAGAGTGATGAAGCTAACATTTGGAAACATGACACTTGAGCTTAATGTTTTCAACATATGTAAGCAACCACATGAAGTCAATGATGAAAATGAGGAAGCTGACGAGATTGAGGCCATTGTAGATGATCATCTTCTAAAAGGGAGTTCTTCCGACGCATTAGAAGTTTGTTTAATTAATTCATTTGATTCAGGCATGCAAGTAGATGGTGATATTTTTAAAATATGCTCTTTACTTGATTGTACACATGTAATGGAATACAAGGGATAGAAACCGAGATTTGAAAAGCTACAACCCATGAATGATAATATCCATGAAGAAGTACCCACATTAGAACTAAAGTCATTACCTGCTAGGATGAAGTACACATTTTTTGGAGAAGAACAAAGCTTTCCAGTAATAATTTCATCAATCCTTACTAAAGAATAAGAAGGTATGTTGATAGAAGTACTTAAAAGGCATAAAAGTGCAATTAGATGGATATTAACAGATATAAAAGACATTAATCCATTAATTTGTACACATAGAATACATTTAGAGGATAATACTAAAACATCACAACAACCTTAAAGAAGATTACATTCACACATGAAAGAGGTAGTTAGAGCTGAAGTTCTTAAATTACTTGATATTTGAATTATTTACCCTATTTTCGATAGCCAGTGGGTAAGCCCTACACAAGTTGTGCCTAAGAAATCTGGAATAACAGTGGTTGAAAATGAAAAAGGTGAGTTAATACCTATGCGAGTTTCATCTAGTTGGCATATGTGTATTAATTTTAGAAAATTGAATGCAGCCACTAGGAAAGATCATTTTCTCTTACTATTTCTTGATCAAATTCTAGAAATAATGGCAGGACATCTCTAGTATTGTTTTCTTGATGGTTATTCAGGGTATAATCAAATATCAAATCTCCTAAACAAAATTCTCTAGGACATACCTTCTTGTTAAAGGCCTTGGTCATTCTGCTTTCATACAATTGTCCATGACAAATAGCTTCTAGCCTTTTGTCCTTTATCAAATTCTTCACCCATTCTAACTCCTTTAGCTTTGCTTCCATTAAAACTCTCAATGAAGGAATTTCAACTTTTATGTGAGAGAGCCTCCATTACATACAATAAAGAGAAATGTGTTGCCCTAGTACTCGATCATATATTGATACAATACACATGTAGAGCATAGGATAACATCTAGTGCCAATCTTTATAATTCACAATCATCTTAGCAATAATTTTCTTAATATTCTTAATTGCTACTTCAATCGCACTATTCATTTGAGGTCTGTAAGGAGTTGAGTTATTATGTTTGATTTTGAATTTTTTATAATTGAGATTGGGAGCATTTTTTGTGATTGTTCTTTATGTGATTCCATATCAATAGATGATATCCCTTTTGAGGAACTTCCCATTTGGTGAAATAGTATATCACCACCAAGATCAAGCGATGACCATTGAAAGCCTTAGGATTAATTGGATCGATGACATTTATTCCCTACATCGAGAAAGGCCACGGGGACACCAAATAGTGCAATGGGAATAAAGGAACATTGATTTGATTTGTATATATTTGGCATTTTTGGCACTTTTGCACATACTTTATAAGTTTGTTTTCATGGTTTACCAGTAATAGCCATTCTCCATGATCTTACAAACCATCATATAACCATTAGCATGAGTTCCACAAATCCCTTCATGGATTTCAGTCATGATTAGGCAAACTTCATGAGCATCCACACATCTAAGGAGAGTACCCCTATGATTCCTCTTATATACAATGTCCCCATTCAAGAAGAAGACCATTACCAACCTACGGATAGTCTTTTTGTTCACATCATTTTCCTAGTTGGATATTCTATGTGCTAAATATATTGCTTGATCTCAGAATTCTATGGTTTACCATCCAGCTCACCTTCGACATTGGCACAATATTCTAGCTCATCTCGTATCTTCACTTGGATAGGTTGGACATTAGTGTGAATATCCAACTTGGTCATTGCAATTAACATGGCCAAAGCATTTACAAATTGGTTCTTATCTCAAGTTGAATGAGAGAAATTCACTTCTTCATACCTCTCAATCAACTGAATTAAGTACTTTTAGTAAGGGACTAACTTTGAATCTTTAGTTTTCCATTCACCATTCACTTGGTAGATAATGAGTGTCGAATCTCCAAATACCTTTAATTGCTTCCCAAGTCAATCGAAACGTGTAAACCACTTGCACAAGCTATATATTCTACAATGTTGTTGGTATATTCAAGATCTAGCTTGATTGCGACTAGCTATTGCTTCCCAGTCAGTGAAACAACTACAACTCCTATACCATTGTCATATATATTGACTGCTCCATCAAAATACATCTTCTATATTCTTCTTCTTCTTCTTCTTCTTTTTCCACTACTAGTATTTCTCCATCTGGGAATTCGGATGTTACCCGCTATCTAACCTCGAGAGGACACCGATTGCATTTCCTTTGATGGATTTTCGAGTCACATATTTGATGTCGAATTTTGATAATATCACCTATCATTTTGACACCCTAAATAATACACAAGGACTTTCAAATATATACTTCAATGGATCTATTCGGAAGATCAACCAAGTAGTGTAATATAACATGTACTATCTTAGCTATTTCAAGGTCCACTTCAAAGCACAACAAGTATTCTCGATAGCTAAGTACCAACCTTTAGAATCATTGAATTTCTTGCTTAAGAAATAAATTGCTTGCTCCTTCTTTCTAGATTCATCATGTTGCCCTAGCATTGCTTCCATAAAGGATGGCAGTATAGTATGATATAGTATGAAAGGACGACCTGGCGTTGATGGTACCAAAGCAAGAGAATTCATTAAATGGACCTTTATCTTATCAAAATCTTCTTGATATTCTTCATCCAATTCACCCAGCTAATACTTCTTTAGCAGCTTAAAGATTGGCTCGTAAGTGCTAGTCAAATTGGCTATGAACTTTATGATGTAATTAAGTCGTCCGAGAAAACTTCTAACTTTCTTTTCTATTTAGGAGCAGACATCTCCTTATTGCTTTGGTTTTATCAGGATCTACTTTGATTCCTTCCTTACTAACATTAAAATCGAGTAGCTTCTATTTGATGCTCTGAAGACAAACTTTGTTGAGTTTAACCTTAATTTGTATTTCCTAAGCATTTTGAACAGCTTTTCAAACATCACCACATAATTTTCTCCTTCTTTGGGCTTTGCAACCATATCATCCACATATACTACAATCTCTTTGTGCATCATATTGTGAAATAAAGTAACAATAGCACACTGATAGGTGGCTCCAACCTTCTTTAATCCAAATAGTATCACTGTGAAGTAAAATGTTCCTAAGGAATGATAAAAATGGTCTTTTCTTTATCATTAACATCTATAGGAATTTGATTATACCTAGAGAATCCATCTATGAATGAGAATCTATGACTCTTGGTAGTGTTATCAATAAACACATCAATATAGGGGAGTGGAAAATCATCCTTTGGATTGACCTTATTTAAATCCCTGTAGTCTACACATATTATAACTTTTCCATCCTTTTTAGGCACAACACAATATTAGCTACCTAATTTAGGTGTCTCGACACCTTCACAAATCTTACTTCCAACTGCTTAGTCACCTCTTCTTTGATTTTTTATGACATGTCAGAATGCATCCTTCTCAACTTCTATTTCTTTGGCTTAACATCCGGATATAATAGAATTTTATGCGATGCTATGTCAGGATCAAACTCAGGCGTATCTTGGTAAGACCATGCAAAGATATCTATGTATTCTTTGAATAGTTCAATCATTTCTACAGCTTTAGAATTTTCTACAATTTTCAACTCTTAATTCTCTTCCTCAGTCCCCATGTTGATAATCTCTACTACCTCATCATTCAAGTCAAATCATTTTGCTAAATATTCCAATAGATTGGTGAACTTTTCAACCACTTCTGCTTCCTCATCAAATCCAGGTTCTTCTTCATCAAATGCTGCAGGAGAATCAATTGATAAGTTTTCAAGGTTCTTTTCATGAGGCAAAACTTTCACAAAACCCAAGTTCTTTAAAAGCAATTTGTTGTGGAGTTAGAAGGGTAAAAAGGAGCAAGAATAATAAAGTACACTACTAGAAATTTGGGTTTTAGAGATCGATTTAGAGACTGATTTATTTCGGTTTCTATAGAGACTGAAATAGAGACTGAAATAAAGACCGATTAAGAAAAAAAATTAATTTGCTACCGAAATAAAATCAGTCTCTAATTCGGTCTCTAAATTTAGGTTTTAGAGACCGAAATAGAGACCGATTGAGAAAAAAAATTAATTTGCTACCAAAATAAAATCGGTCTCTAATTCGGTCTCTAAATTTGGGTTTTAGAGACCGAAATAGAGACCGATTGAGAAAAAAATTTAATTTGCTACTAAAATAAGATCGGTCTCTAATTCGGTCTCTAAATTTGGATTTTAGAGACCGATTTAGAGATAAATTTATTTTGGTCTCTATATAGATCAAATTAGAGACCGAAATTATCCTATAAAAAATTTAAAAAAAATAAAAAAAGTGTCTTATTATTAGAGACCGATATTTCGGTCTCTAAATTAAAAAATTTACAAAAAAAATCGATCTTTAATTCGATCTCTAAATTTGAGTTTTAGAGATTGGATTTAGAGATCGATTTATTTCGGTCTCCATAGAGTCTGAATTAGAGACCGAAATTATGCTATAAAAAATAAAAAGAATAAAAATATATTTTATTATTAGAGACCGATATTTCGGTCTCTAAAAAAAAAATAAAATAAAAAATAAAATAAAAATTAGAGACTAAAATTTCAATTTTAAAATAAGAAATTTTAAAAAAAAAGATAGCGACCGAAAATGCGGTCGCTAAAAAATGATCTGATAATAACAAATCTTACTTTGCAATCCCTCACACTCTTTCAGGCTCTCTCTCGTGCGTTCTCCCTCTCAGTCTCACTCTCGCGCTCTCCCTCTCAGCTTCTCTCCCTTGCACCGTCTGACCAGATCATCGAACCAGATCCGCGACCCGCTCTCACCGTTCGATCAACAACGGATCTGGTCCTACGTCGTTCAAGTTCCTGATGAAGATGGTAATCTCTCTTTCTTCAGTTTTTCTTTTTTTTTTTTTAATTTTTTTTTGGTTGATTGAGTGAATGGGATGATTAGTAGCGTTACGATTTGATTGATCTTGTGTTCAATTTTGCATTCATTGGAATCTGTTTGGTTTCTCAGAAAATGGAGGATTTTGGGCATCATATCATATGGATATGGAATCAGAGAAGCGCTATGCGTCTTCGTCTTCGTCTTCGTGTGCGTCGGTGGATGGGCTCGTGAAGACGGAGATTGAAGCGGCGGAGACTCTCACTGACCTCGCCCACTTGGCCATGCGAGAGAGTGCCTCTGACTCTGGCGACAGGAGGCAGGAGGCGATTCACGCGCCACTCACCGGATCTCTCTCACTCTATCCCTGTCCCTGTGCCTTGGGTTAGTTTTCTTTAACTAATTTTTTTATTTTATTTTATAATCCCACAACGTTGATATTGTTTTTATTACTTTTTGTTCTTGATGATATAGATAGGGTTGTGGGTATGAAGTCATTGTGATTTGTGTTTGATTTTGATATTTATTACCTTTGTTCTTCAAAGCTACCAGCACTTCCTGAACTTTTTAGAACACTTGGGTCACCCCTAAGCTACCAGCACTTCCTGATTTTGAATGCCTGTTTAGATAATTAGTCTCTAAAAGGATCAAACGGGAAATGCAATCACTTTTTTTAGATCAAATGGCTGACATTGTGAGATAATTCCCTTTCTTGTTCAAGGTATGTGAATTGTGATCCTTTGTTTTTGTGCAAATGGGTATCTTGATTTTTTGCCAAGTTTGAGTTTTGTGTGTGAATTGTGTGATTTTGTTGCATTAGGTGCTATATGTGGCGAAGGCCTTGTCTATACAGGCTCACCTAAATAAGGAGTTGGCTAGGACTCTGCATAAGTTGCAGCTTGATGTGTATAAGGATGGGAATCACAAACCCGAGATGGCTTTGGCAATGACAAAGTTTGAAGCTCTTTGTGGATTCATCATTCTTAAGGTACAAAATAAGTTAACTGGTTTGTTTTTCATTGATTCTGCCTAGAACAATTACTTGTATGTGTTCAGAGAACTATTTGTGTTGTTTTTCCTATTTACAGTCCTGGGAATTGATGTTGTGAATTTGAGCCTTACAATAAGACAAAAAATGGGTAGAGTTATCTCTTATTTTTTGTCTGCAGTATTGTATTTGATGATAAGTAAACTAGAATTTTTTATGAACTCATTGAGAATTTGATATGTTTAAACTCATTTTTTTTATCTTAAAAAAACTTGGTATTCATGTACTTTAAGAGATTGGAAAAGAACTGCCCACTTGTTAGGTATAATTCCCTAATGATGTGATTGACTGAACCTTTTTCTGTTCACTTTGCTTTCATTAATATGTCAATTTAAATTACTAGTGTTAGTGTCATGCTTTCTTGGCTAAGGAGAGCATCTATCATCAAATCAGAAAATAATCACTACAGGTAAAATAGTCAGTCACGGTCAGGTACTTAAAACAAATATAACTGGAAGTGGAACAACTCTGGTAAAGAACATACCTGTTCTAATTTTAAGGTTATTTTGCTTTAAGTGTTTTCTAATCTTTTTTAGTACTTCTCTGTTTATGCCATAATGTGATTCACTTTCTGCTACCTGATTGTGTTTTTTAGTTTCATATGGAAACTACCTTCTTGTATTTTCTATTGCAAATTTTTTTTATTCCTTTAGACCATCAAAATTAGATTGTATTTTATTCTGTATTAGTGAAGAGTCAGAAACTATAAAATCTTGTACAGAGCAATTATGCTTAGTAGAGCATAATATATCCTGCCTTCTCATGTTGAACTGTGTTTTAGTTCCTTGTAAGTAAAACCTTTTTAGTTCCTTGTAAGCAAAACTTATAGTGGAAGTGACATCTCGTGTATCCCTATCCACAATAGCCCTTGCAGCTGCTGCACGACAAACTGGAGGCAGGCTGGTGTGTATTCTCCCTGAGCCAGTTCTAGATGAGTCACAAGAAGTTATTAGGAACTCATAGTGTGTTTGGAATGTAATAAAATAAGAAATGATTTGATTTGTAAATCAAATTTAATTAAATTTTGTGTTTGGAATGTTAAAAAATAAGAAATGATTTGATTTCTAAAATCACATGGATTTCATTCCTTTTGTTTTAGAAATTCCATCAATTTTGATAGAATTTGTTAGGATTTGATTTGATTTGAAATGAATAGACTATTTTACCCTTAATAACTACTTCTAACCACCTCTCATAAGGGTTAAAATGTAAAATAATAAAATAAAATCAAATCAATTCTTATTTTAATGAATTCCAAACACAAAATTTGATTTATAAATCAATTCAAATCTTATTTTTTTTAAAGTTCCAAACACAAAATTTAATTTCTAAATCAAATCAAATCAATTCAAATTAAATTAAATCAAATCATTTCCTACTTTTATTCATTCCAAACACACTCTCAGGGCTTAAAGAACAAGTAGAATTTGAACTGAAGACCCCTCCAAGCTACTACCCCATTATGAAAACATTGATTTCTCTCTTGTTGATTACTAGGATGAAAACTG
Organism: Ormosia emarginata; assembly: GCA_029884605.1. Lineage (NCBI taxonomy): Eukaryota > Viridiplantae > Streptophyta > Magnoliopsida > Fabales > Fabaceae > Ormosia > Ormosia emarginata. The sequence continues at coordinate 16,042,582 of JAQQTP010000090.1, forward strand.
CACAAGGTTGCTCAACTTGCTAGCTGTTAATCCCATAAGATCTATAGTGGTGGCAAACAATCTGGTTAGTGATAACAAAGGGTTATGAAGCTATCTAAGAGGGAAGGATGAGAATTTAACAGTAAGATCTTTAAAGCATCTTATAGGGAAAGGCATGGAAGTTACCAGGCCCTCCATGAGTGCTTGGAATAAATTTCTTCATGAGTTTACTGAACACTATAACTAGGCCTTACTTTCTGTTTATTTTGGAATTTGATTGTTTCATTCACTGAGATTATTTGCGTTCTAATTTGACTGTGTTGGTCCATTTGTTATTATCAAGTTTTTTTTAATATTTTTATTTTTTTGTTGAGTACCTATTTGAATTTGATGATTTATATGTAATAACTTGGACCCCTGATGCTTTGTGGGGGGTTGGAGGCTTTAGAATTTTTGTTTGGTTGAGTTATTGAGCTTAAAAGAATCAAAACCAATGTTTTTAATGCTGAAATATGTCAAAAAAAGCATGGAACTTAGTTGATTTGATTGGTGGTGTTGTGTGTACTAGCGAGCTTGCACATAGGTTTTGCAACTGTGTTGTAATGATTAGGATAGGCAGTGGCTATTCCAAAACAGGTAACTCTCTTAATATGGATGTTGTCTTTAAGCTAGATAATGTCTTCAATGCAAGTAATATTACTAGCTTGGTTAGTAGAAGCTTGAAGAGTTTGAGTTCTAAAATGAATGAGAATTACTTTGAACCCATTTCTGTATTGATGTTTCCAAAAGCAAATTATAATTATACCTTAGATACCATAAAAGATGATAATGAGTGCTCTTTTGACAGTGATGTTGAGCAGGGTTTATCATTAATGTTAAATTCTTTAAGTTTTTGCTCATCACATCCCCTCTCAACGGCGATTGGAAGACTCCAGTTAGAGTACTCTACTGACTGCAATTCTTTTAAGAATTGCAATCCTATTAGTGGGAGTTCTGGACAGCTGCCATCTCTAATATCTTTGAAAGGCATTAAATGTTCTCATACTGGGAAGCATAGGTTCGGGTTCAAGTGAAATTTTTGAGTAGTAGTTATTATGAGATTAACCAAGATTTCAATCCTAAAACTATTAGTAGGGGAAGGATGGTGGGATGAGAAGAAAATATGTTGTGTGTAGTTGTTTGCCATATCATGGGTATGGCATCGTCCTTGAATGGAACTCATGTTGGTGATTGCTTAGTAAAGTTAAGATTGAGATTCCCCTCAATTTGGTCAATCAAAAGCACACCTAGCATAGTGGGCCAAATTTGGAGCAACAAGACAGCAAAAGATCCAGGCTACTTCGAGAGGACCACATTTAGAAATGATGAGGATCCTAAGGTGGGAGGTCAAGGCTTAAAGTATAAGTATAGCCAACTAGACAGAGTTAAGCAATCATGCCCAACACACAAGCTTGTCAAGAACCAGGGGAGAAGAACTTTTAGTATTATATAGGACCCATTGTAGGCCCAAGTCCTGTTATATAAAAATCAGTATAGTGCATACTTTTGAGCAAGCCATCTTTCATAGAAGGCACATAACTGCAGAAATCCAAACCATGAGGACAGAATCTCTGCAAACACAGTTAAATCCAAACTTTCGAAAACAACATGAAATTTCTATGACATAACCCCTTTGTTCCTTTTCTTTATATAATCCAAAAAGCCAGAAGATTTCGGCAGCTTCCCTTGGTACTTTGCGCCTTATATAGCCATGAAAAGAAGACGAGGACATGTCATAAAGAAACCAACAAAATAAAGAAACCTATGTGTGCAACTGGGTTGGGGGCACTTGTGATGCCTTTAATGGAAGGGTCACGTGCTTAACTCTTACAAACACGGGTTTAAATGGTACCCTTCCTCTTCACTTAGGAAACTTGTCTTTTCTTATTGATCTTGATCTTCATAACAATACCTTTATGGAATTTTGCCAACAAAGTTGGCCTTGTTACCTAGATTGAAGGTGCTCAACTTGTGCACCACCAAATTTGGTGGAGAGTTTCCAATGTGGGTGAGGTAGTTATCTAAACTCTAGAGTCTTTGCAATAACAGTTTTTCTAGTTCAGCTCCTGCATCCTTGTCCAACTTGACAGAGCTAGAAAGTTTGGATTTGAGCTTCAATTTCATTGAAGAGAGCATTCCTCATTTGTATATTTTGTGAATAAGACTCTTTTTTGAAGGTCTTTTCTATATATTTTTTTTGAATGCCTTTTGTTCGCACTAAACTTGATTCTCTTTTCATAACACAAATTTTCAGTTTTAGGTTGCACCTGGAGGTTGAATTTTATATATATGTTTATGTGGATGCATGATCTGAGCTTAGTGGATCACTTTCTTCAAAATGCATGAGCTTACTATGTTGTAAATTTGTATGGCAACCTTTTCTTCAAGCAGGAAATGGAGTTATCTCTGATAGGACTTCAGAATGCAGGAAAGACTTCTCTTGTAAATGTTGTTGCTTTAAGTACCATAATCATATTGACTTTCTCTTACCAACTTCTTGTTTAATTTATACTTTGGACTGATTCACTGAGAGATATTTTCTTGATATTGTTTTTGCTTTCTAGACTGGTAGGTATAGTGAGGACATGATTCCCACTGTAAGTCCTGTTCACCTAATACTTTAAATTATTATTTTCTTCCGTACTTATTAATGTTTATGAAGTTTTCTATCTATCAAGGGCAATAATATTCTAATCAATCTATTGTTATCTGATTCCAGGTGGGATTCAATATGAGGAAAGTAACCAAAGGCAATGTTACAATAAAGTTATAGGATCTACTCTATATATAGCCTTGGATAGTGATGATCTACTCTATCTCAAGGAGCAAATGGAAGCTGAGGAGGATGCAAAACGCCTTTTGCATCGCACTGAAAAACAGGCATTTGCTGCATTTAAGATATCCTTTTGTAGTCATTTGTAACAGATAACAATCCTTAAGGAGTCGTGTTTTCTTCTCCTTCATCTTTGGTTCAAACTGATTTTTATGTCATAAGACTACACATATCTTGGTTTACTCTTTCTTGCATGTATAGTTCTTAATGTCTGATCAAAGTCATCATACTTTCTTATTGCCGCTTGAAAACTGTGAGTCTTACTTTCTGAGACCTAGATGGCCATGGAAGTGCGCTGGTAATGAAAATATGTAGAAGTAGGATCTTTCTTCTAGTGTGATGATCTGTCTTTGCCACTGGGAATCATTTACTCTGAAAGGAAGGAATATATTGTCTCTCTCATCCTTGTCATTTAATTTATGATTTCACTCCTTCCCATCCTTGTTTGTTCTCCTTTTCACTAATGATTAAAATATTGGATCTATAAATATATGGTTGCTTGAATTTATTTACATGCATTAGTGCTGATACTCTATGCCTTTTTTATTATTAATAGCTAAAATGGATGTTTTATAGGTGCCTGAATTGGAAATTCAACTTCCGTTATTAATTAAATTTGAATTTTGTCTCAGTTTTGTGTATTTTATGTAATTCTGAAGCAAGACAGAATTGATGCTTCTATCAGGAAATTTTTGCCTGTTAAGTGACTATTTTTGTTACTTATAAGTTGGTTAAATAAAATTGACAGAGTATAGGTTTGTTGATCTTGAAGAAATCTTAATTTAGGAACTTGAATTACTGAAATAATATTTCAAGCTATATGATTGTAATACAGTTTACAGTCTTGAATCTTGATTCAATGAATTAAAATCACAGATGTTACATTTTGAGTACAATTGTCTGATCCAAATAATATCGCAATTTTTTTAAATTTTTTTTATATATAGAGACCGATTTAGTAACCGACTTTATAAAATATATAATATATTTAGCATTTTAGAGACTGATTTAGAGACCGATTTAGAGATTGATTTAGAGACTGATAAATCGGTCTCTAGTTTAGAGACAGATTTAGCGACTAATTTTATAAAATATATAATATATTTTTGTTTTTAGAGACAATTTAGAGACCGATTTAGAGACTGATTTAGAGACCGATTTATCGATCTCTAAAAAATTGGTCTCTAAATCGGTCTCTAATGTGCTTTTTTTGAAGTATAATTGACTAATATTTGACCGAAAATTAGAGATCGATTTAGAGACCGAAAAAATCGATCTCTAATATTTAGCGACGAGGCTTTTAGAGACCGATTTAAATCGGTCTCTAAATCGGTCTTTAACTATTTTAGAGACCGATTTTCTTGATTTAGAGACCAAAAAATCGGTCTCTAAAACCAAAATTTCTAATAGTGATAGGAAGCAATATAAATGAACTAATACAAAGAAATTATATAGAAACAAAAAAATAATTAGGAATACAAAAGGATAAGCTAAAAGTGTAACAAGTGGAAATGTTGAATATTTATGTAAATTCATTTAGTTAATGTCTCAAGTATCATAAACATAAATTCAAGCATCTACTTAGTATAGTACAACATGACAATTACTTTGAAGCAATCACATCAATTAGAGGTTCAGATTGCCAGTAAGTAGCTCCTTATCATTAGAGGGATGAATTGCATTATGCACTTCTGAATCCTTATCACCAAATGTATGAATAGTGAAATAACATTAAGGATGGATGACTTCTACAGATATGATCACCTCTGCTAGCATCAAGAATATCCCTCTCAGATGGGGAATCTACTTCTTCTTATCATTGTCTTCTCCTCCAGTGATGCATTATACCCTAATCCAAACCTATCTAGCTTTTTTTAAGAATTATATGGGCATTCAAGTACCCTGCAACTGTGACCCTTGTAACACCCAAAAAATTACTAGTTTTAAAATAAATAGTCATTTTATAATATTTATGATTTATGTGATTTTTGTGGATTTTTTCTAAAATGTTGAATATTTAATATATTCCTCATTTTGCGTGCGCGATAAGCGGAGCCGAGAAAATAAAATATTTTCTCCAAGGCTGGAAAACTTTAAATTGTAGAAACGTCGACAGATGATCTTACTAAACCCGAGGTTGGGCATAATTTACGAGGTTTGCATCTTTTGTAATTTTTATCTGATAAATAAAAATTATTGTACAATTTATTATCCATTGGATAATAAATACTGATTTTTGTTAACTGTAACATTTGTCCATTAGATAATAGCTTGTTTTAAAATGCTTGTCACATTTTCAAAAGTGTCAATTTTATGTCACATCATGTTGACTTTTTCAAAAATTTAACAAAGCTTCTCAAGGAAGCCAATTTTGCCAAAGCTTCTAGAACACTTTTTTTTTTCTCTCTTACTCTCACCACTCCATGGCAATGGCCCATTTGGAGCCAAAAGTGAGATTTTCACTTTACCACTTTCACTTTTAATTTTGAATCACCCAAAAAGCTATCACTTTCTCTCTCTACACTTTCTTTCTCTCATTTTCCTTCAAGCTTTTCTCTTCTTCTTCTCTTCTCTACTTCCACGACACCCACACCATTTTCCCCTCCATAGTTTACTTGATTTCAAGCAATCATCTTGCTTGAATCCATTTCTCCCTTGAAGCTTTTCTTTTCTTGTTGAAATCACCTACAAAGAACTCAACTTTCCTCTCTATTTTCTCACCACACCTACGGCCAAGACTCCATTTTTTGCCATCCAAGCTTTTTCACTCAACCAACCTCATTTCTTACATCTTCTCATCATCTAAAACATTTTCCCTTTTGTAACCATCTCTTGAATCACCAATTTTAATATTCTTCCACCAAGCTTTAAAGCTTGAAACTTTGAGTTAAAAATTCATAACTTTTTCATTTTTCCATCTCATTTTCGTGATCCATAGTCACTTTAGTGATCATGGATACCTTTTTTAAGCTTTGATTCTGATTTTTGTGAGTTTGGATATTCTAGGGCTTTGAGGTGGTGGAGGACGAATTCACAAAGAAAAAAGAGTTTGCTTTCATTGTCATTTCTCTTGGTATGAGGGAGATTATCCACTTCAACCTCTATTGGCAGTGGGAAGCTTGTTTGTATATTGGTTGTGAGAAACCCATGTTAGGGTTGCTCTCTTGGTTATATGATTTTTCTAATGAACTTTCTATTAATTTCCTCTTATGTGGTTTTATTGGTTGTATTTGTGTATGTTGATAATCTTGGATTAATTTTGATGGATTGGAAATATGAAATGGACGCAAGGGTTCTTTGCTTTCCCTATGGAGGCTTGATGGGATAATTAAAAGTTTCAAATTCAAGTGCAGGTTGTTTCAAGTAGTAAATTCTCGGGAGTCCGAGGTCGATCCACAAAGAATTGATGAAGAGAAAATTATTTGAGGTATGAAGAAGATTTGTCACAATACTAAAAATGATATAAGTTGTTCACAAATGAAAATGATTTGCTTGGGTTAGGAGATCCACTCTTGGTAATAAATTAAAAGTAAGATTATTTTTTTTTATAACTCAATTGAAATCATACATAATGAAGGTTCCAATCGAAAGATTTAACATTCAAAGCTCAATTAAGATTATACATGTAATCATATTATGGTTCCAATAATTATCTACCAATACTTGTAAATAGTCTCAAGCATCCACTGTGTCAACGTCTTGTCTACAATGAATCAAGATATTTATTATATAAGAAGAGTTTCTAAATTAATCGGAAATAACATACAACACATATAAAGATCACATAAAAATATATCATTCAAACACAAGAAGTAGAATAATCTAACCTTATTTCATTACTAAGAGTTTCACCTTTTCACCCAAGCAAGATGAAGATTTAGTTACTCATAGACAAGAAGAAAGAAAGAGAGAAGAAGAAGATGATGAACATAACTTCAATTAAGAATAATAGAAAACTATACAAAGAAAACAATTAATATACAAACATGAAAGTAAACTCTAAGCTAAGCTAACACCCTTAAATGATCAGCCTTTGCCTCCTTTTATAGAGTTCAAGGAGTGCAAGATGACAATAGAGTTGTTTGATGATGAGAAGTAAAATCAAAATAGATGATGAATGAGCTGAAATTATAGACTTTCTTGGCTCTGAAATGTCTTTGCTCTTAGCTCATGGCATGCGTTAAAATTCCATCAAGTAGTCTTTATGAAAGTTTTAGGAAATTGTCTCAACTTTCCATAGACACCAAGTTTAGCCAAATCCAACAACCACAGCCTAAGATGTGGCCCAATTACTGCTCATGGGTCAGGCCTAACTTCAGCACCTCTATTCTGACTTTTAAGCCCAATATCACCTTCAAGGAATCCGAACTAGCTTTTGTGTTCTTCATGAAAGTTGTAGAAATTTGTTTTAGCTTAAAAACAAGATAAAAATCACATCCATCGGATATTTGTAACTCAAATTATAGGCAGATTACTGAAAAAGCCAAGTGAGAAAGTTATACAATGAATGAAATATATTCTATCAATGGCTTCGCTATCGTGAATAGTTATTAGAGAATTATCTTAACTTTCCAACAAGACCAGAATCACATTAATCAGATAATTGTAACTCAAATTGTGGCCACTTTACTTAAGAATGCAATCACCCAAATTATGATAATTCAAGCAATAATTTCTTCAATGATCCAAATAAGCTTAATTTCATAAAATGTGACAAAATCAACTTAATTAAGCCAAATTGAACCTTAAAAAGCCTAGTGAGAGGATTATAAAATGAATAAAATACATTGTTATCAAATTTTCCCACACTAAACTTTTGCACTCCTGGGCAAAACATAAGAAAAAAATCTAAGGAACAAAGAAAAACGACACTGACTCAAAAGCTAAAAACTCTAAAAGATTTAATGAAAGAAGAAGAGCAACTAGTCATTCAAGGGATCAAAGTGTAACACTCTCCCTAGGGTATCACATGTCTGACTCCCGACTCCTAATCAAAAAGAAGTTCACACAAAGTTTGAGTTATAAAAGATGAGTTTTAAAATTTCTTTCTTGCGGAAACATAAACTTACTGAAATTTATAAGTAATACTAAAAAAATATATTGAAACAGATTCATATACAATATTAACACTAATTAATATTTCACAATTTAAAGAGAAATATAAAACTAACAGACTTTTTTTTTAACACTAGAAAACCCATGACGGGTCCTACTTAGTAGCACGGTATAACACTAACGTTAAAACTTAACATACTTATTATGTTGTGTATCCATCTTGTTGCATCAGACATCTGTTCTACATCTGTTCTTTTCAACACTTTGCACACCTTCGAGTCCTGAATGTCTACTCCTTATTGTTGTCACCCATCTCGAGTATTCATTGCCCGTTATGTCTAAGACAACTCGATCCTTCTATTATTTGATTTTAACAAAGACAGACATAAAGACAAAACAACATAACAAAGAGGTGAGATCACACCACGCCAATGCCAAAAAAAGACAGTAGATAACACAAACAACATATCATACAGATAAATCATACTAGAATTCCAATAATGCACTCAACATTAATCAACTATCATCATCATACCATTAACACTATTATCATCACACAATAATCACAATAATGCCATCAACATGATTATCATCATCATCATCCAAGTATTCAAAACAAGTGTCATAGCCAATATTCCTCAATTAATATATCATACAGATATGAATGCTCAGTTTCTTGCATGTGCACAAAGACTCAGTTTTTCAAAAACAACTCCATGGAGGTTTTCACAATTTCGAGGAGAATGCTCTGGTTAATTGCCCAGCCTAAGCCCACAGACAATCTCCCAGTCATAGAAAAGAATCGTGTTCTTGTCGGGTATCGTCAATGCGTTGCAACAGACTGCATCGCCAAGTGGCACAGGGTACTCGCCAGTTGTCCACTAGTTGACCGCCCCGCCTCGACGCCCCCAAGATCCATCATAAACCTCACTATCAATTCTCATTCCCTCTTCAACCACAAGGGCCATATACAATGCACGAATATATCAGTGCAAGTCCAACCCCAAAGGGCCAAATCTTTTCAATTTCATTAGTTTAATATATCATATGCCTCAACGCATGTTTTTTTTTCCAATGCATGTATAATGCACCAAATCCAATCACAGGCATCTCTTTCCAATGCATATAAATTGTACCAAATTATCTATGTATTTTCAACAACAAAATCATGTTATCACATTTTTCATAGTTATAAAACACTTTCGTCGTGTTTTCACAAAATTGCGCAACATTTCCGTTACGTTTCACAATTCCAAAACGTTTTGTTATTTTCAAAATATCGTAACATACATGTTACATTTTCAAAATGCCGCAACTCTTCATTGCAGACTTTTAAATCACGTACTAATTTTTCAACGTTTTTCTCAATCGCGTAAAAATATACATTTCTCAAATCCCATAATATTTTTCATTTTTTTCAAAATCGCGTAACTTAAAAAATCATCCTTTTAAGTCGCATAAATCATTTTCTTTCATTTTTAAAATATTTAAAATATTTTTCAAATCACATAATGATTTTTCGCTATTTTCACAATCACGTAAAAAATAATTCATCACTTTTCCATCACGTAGTGATTTTTCAATAGTAATTCAAATTACGTAAAATATTTAAACGTAATTCAAATCGCATAGAAATATTTCAACGTATTTAAAATTGCGTAGAAATATTTTCCTGTATTTCCAAACACTTAGAAATATTTTACGGTATTTCAAACCATGTACTTTAAAATTACGTTTTTAAGATAACGTAAATAATTTTTTCACCACAATTTCATTACAGTAAAATATTTCTCAACCTTCAAATATTCATTTTTCAACTTTTCTTAAAATAATATAACTTTATACTTCATGTAATATATTTTCTTACTCAAGAAAATCTTTTTCCACATTTCTTTACTCAAGAAATCCTTTTCCAAAATATAATTCATAAAATCACTTTTCCATTGATATAAATCAACGTTTCAAAACTTAACATTTTCTAACATACTTTCAAAACTCAAAAATAAGTTATACGTTAGTAACTTTTCAAATCACCATTATATTCTCCATTTTTCTCAAATCACTTCCAAAATCATTCTTCAAAATAAATTAGAGTTCAAACATGTTCAACCTCTCTTTGTCTTTCGTTTACAAAATTCTCTCAAGTGATAAAAATACTCTGATTCCCTTTCCAAATTCCTTGTATTAAATCAAGTTACGTTTTCATTTTGAAAATCACTTTGTTCATAAAAATCAAGACATTACAAGTCTTTAAAAAAAATGTGGACATGACTATTGAAATCATCAAATATTTTTCCTTTTAAATTGATATGATTTTAGACAAACAAAACCATTAAAAATCCTTTACAAAAACGTAAGACTCATAGTCTTTGAAAATCAAATCATTTGTTCATTTTCATTTTTCACTTTCTTTGCAAATCCATTTTCACTTTCTTTACAAATCATTTTTTCACTTTCTTTGCAAATCCTTAAAATCATCATTGATATTTTCATTTAAATCTTATGTTTAGTAAAACACTTAGAAACTTTTTACACAAAATAAATTAATAAAAAATCCTTCTAAAACCATGTTCATGTACTCTTTGAAAAATAAACTCTTTATTTATTTTCCTTGCTTTTCTAAACATTCATTTTCATCATTCAAGAAAATATTAATTTTGTGAACACCTATCTTGAGGTGTCTTAACCGAAAATCACCATGTTCTAGGGATGAAAAATTAATTCCCTTGTTCTTGAAAAATTTCAACAAACTGTCTCAATCAAGGGCATCAAAACCGTAGCTCTTCTTTGGTCATTGGGACCAAAATTAATTTTCTTTCCATTATCAAATCATGACATACACATACATACACAATATATATATATCTATATATATATATATCAAAAGCATGCCAAATTATCATCATGCATAGTATAAGCATACCATCAAAATCATAAACTCATGCAAAGCATATTAAGCATAGGCAAATAATTAAAACACATAAATACACACAAATTATTACATGACCATGGATATGAATCCTCACATGGATTCATCATCCATCAAATATAAGACCATCTCCCACCACCATACTTGGTTAGTGAGATGGATCTCCCTCTTACCTCTTGAAGATCCTCAAAAACTCCTTGTTTTGCTTCTTTTTCCAAGTCCTTCAACACCAAGGGCTTCTCAAATACAAAACAAAATACATAAAAATTAGTATACTAAGCTTGATTAAGAGGAACCATGGATCAAACATGGTTTAGATCATGAAAAAGAAAAAAAGAAATGAAGTTTCCTTACACTTCACCTCAAAAACCTTAGAACTTGCTCTTGGAAAAACTTCTTGAAAATGAATGATTTAGAGAAAATCTCTAACATGAAAGTTACTTAGAATATCATGTAGATTCAAGATCTATGGTTGGATGAAATTAAAAGAGATTGGATGGTGGTTTTGAGTGTCTTGACCGAATGGTTTCTCTTGAAGCACAAAGATGGAATTTTTCATTTTTGATAGAAACTTGAAGCTTGGATTTGAAACTCAAGATGAATGATTTTGGAAAAACTCATAACTAGAGATGTTCTTAGAATGGTGTTTAGGTTTAGGAAATGTATTTAGATGAAATTTTAGAAGCTTGGAGACATAGCTCCTAGGTGTTGGCCGAATGGTGTTCTAGGAGAAAAGAATGGAGTTTTTGTGTTTTGTTTTGGAGAAGATGATGAATAGAAAGACAATTATGAGATGATTAATAGAAATCAACCATTTTGGTTTCCTTTAGGGTGCATGGCCGTGAGGTAGCTTGAAGGAAAAGGAGAGAAAAGAAGTTTGAAGACTTTAGACTTTAGACTTTAGGAAATGACCAAGAATGATCAATAAGGAGTAATAATGATGTCTTCAAATTTTCCTTCACTGTAAAGCCACCAAACCGTAGTCCCCCCCTCCAATGCATTCTCCTTGAATGCAAATTGATCAATAATGATACACCATTGACCATGACATGTAATAATGGTCATAAAGTTTTGTTTTTTTATCCTAAACAATCCAAAACCATCCCCTTCCACGACGCTTCTAAAAGTGCATTAATCATTTGTCATCATTATTAGCCACCATCTAGAAAGCATTTTAGCCATTGATTAATTCAATGGTTAGGATTTAGGTAGACTTTTGATTTAGAAGACTTAATCTAGGCCATTAGATTTTTCTCCTTGAAATTCTAGCCATTAGATGTGTCTCCAAAATTAAGGGTCAAGATTACTCCTTCTTACTTTTAATCCAATGGTCATAATTAGTCTTTGTCACTTTTTAAGACTAAATCTTTACCATTGATTAAATCTTCATCCAATGGTCATAAATGGTCATTGTTACTTTACAAGACCAAATCTCCACCCTTGATTAATTCTAAATCCAATGGTTGTAAATGATCTTATTCACTTTTAAGATCAAATCTCCACCGTTGATTAAATCAAGATCAAGTCTCCATCATTAATTAAATCAATGGTGGATATCCAAACCACCAATGTTGACTTAAGCAATATAATATTTATTTTTATCTGCTAAAACCCCACAAAAGAATATATTTACTGTATTTTTATCGCCGATAAATAAATACGAAGACAAAACACAAGATAATAAAATTTTCTAAAAGCTGTTTCCGGATTTAGGTTTAGTAAGATCCTGTCTCGTCTAAAAAAGACAAATTTTTTTCTATGTGTAGAAAAAATTTTGCTTTTGCGGGACCACTGGGCCCACGTATAATGTACACCCTGCCCACATATACCCCTGGGCTCACAAACAAATTTTCATAATCATCCACAAAAATCACAAATATTAGAAAACACACAAATATCAAATCAGATTATGTAAAATAATTACCTAACGGTAAAAATTAAATTACGTAAAGTTTTCCCTACCAAAAATTTTTATTTTCCGACACAAGTAAATCACTCAAAACGATCAAATACGCTGACGGAATAAACAAAATAATTTTACAGTATCCAGAAATTACTAAATAGTAAAATTCTGTTAACTGTCAAAATTACTGTTTAAGAGATAAGAAATTTGGGGTGTTACACAAAGCATTTTTTAGGTAATATTTCTTCACATCTCAAATCATCATGCAAGGAAACTTCAGTTAAAAAGAATGAATCAAGAATAAAAGATCCTCACAGGTTTCACTCTTAATCTTTCAAGCATTAAAAAGGTAAGTATTTCACTCAATTCAACCCATAAAAAATTGCACTAACATAAGCTCACTTATCTTTTACTTCTTCACTACACAGAACACATGCACACAAAAATCAAGAGGACTTTATTCAAGGTTGTAACAGGGTCATGGTAAAGGAGAAGGAATAATATGGATATAAGAAGATAAATACCAAAGAGAATAAAAGAGCATTAGGATACAGTTAGAGTGGAGAAGATATTTAAGATCATTCATCATAAAGGACAATGACCAATATTTGACTAATATTTTGTTGAGAATCAATCCTAAATTGGTGAGTTGAATTCATTGTTAAGCATAAACCTTCTCCTTCTCTTCCTGTTGTTTCCAAGCATCCATTTTATTCTAAGTATGGATATGTCACATGGTGTATTAAGAAACTCTGATAATCCTTTGATTGCAGCAGTGGTCAGCTCTTTCTTTCTTTCTTTTTTTTTTCTTTACAACATTTTGCACACACCCCCCACACTTGTTTAAAAATAAGGCCAATGCTCTCTTATTCCCTGAGGTTGGGTAAAAATATTTTTTTTCTTTCTTTTTTTATTTTGAAGGCACGTAATGAGATAAAAACAAGGAATAGTCAAATAAGCTCAAAGGAGTTACACAAGGAAAAATATACAAGGATGACTATTTGGTCAAAGTAGGTATTTCAAAATGCCTCAATCATATTTATGTATGCATGTGAAAATGTAACCTAAAAAAGAATCAAAACAAGTTCTAAAGTAACAATTTCATGAGTGAAAATCACACAAGAAAGAAGATAATGGTACAAATGTTCAATCCATTCATCAGTAAGCTCAAAATCTCACAAGACATATTTCTATCATTCTCAATCCATCAATTCAACATTCATATCCAAGCATGTGATTTTTAAGAAAGAAGAAAAATTTATGCTATGACCCAAGATATGTTTTTTGCTACTTCTAAAACAATTATTTCCTCAACTAAGATGCGTCTCAAGAGTAAAATTACCTCCAGGGCAAAATTTACTCCTTACTCTGCCATCCTTAATTGGTTTTGTTGTAGGATTTTGACAGTCATCTCACTAAACATACTTTCTTCAACTAAAATGCGTCTCAGGAGTAAAATTACTCCTTACTCTGCCAATATTCATTAGTTTAGTAAGTTCATGAAAATCATATCATACTTCCTTATTTGTTTTAAACTATCCTTTCTCCTAACCAGATCACAACATTGTCCACAATGTTAAAATATAGATGAGTAAAAGATAGAAGATAGTACCTATTAGAGAAATCTGACACAAATTTAAACAGAAACAAAGTATGGTAAATAAAATCAAAGGTAAAGAAAAATTAAAGATGAAGTGTCAGATCTGGCTTTCTTTGCATGTTGCTTCCCGCACTGCTTCCTGCTGACCAATCTATCTGAGCTATTGCTTTATCAGGTTCATAAACAAAAACTTCTAATTTATCAATCAACTCATTAATAATGGAGGCAAAGATAAGAAGTTTATTGCCGAAGGTGTAATAAATTTCTGTTCCACAACTTTGTCAAGAAAAATTAACAAAAGATCAAAGAAATTATTAACATTCAACAAACTAATGGGTTTATGGTGGATGTTCAGTTGGGCCCAAGAGACAATTTGAAAAATTTCTTCCAAAGTACCAAAACCACCTGGTAAGGCAATGAATGCATCAGAGTTGTCAAGCATTGTCTTCATTCGTCCATGCATAGATGATACCTGAATTTCTTCTCCAACTGTCTTTCCAGTGATATTCTTTTGAGCTAAAGGTCCAGGAATGACACCTAAAACCTGACTGCCTCCTATAAAAGCAACAAGTGATACAACCCTTATTAACCCACGGTAACCTCCCCTATATACAACATAAATATTCCTCGCAGCAAGTGTTCGACCAAGAGTGCTTGTCGCACTTACAAACTCTAAACTCTTCCCATAACTTTACCCACAAAAAACACAGACATTTATAAGGTTACGAACAAGAGGTCTCATAATTTCATCTTCCCTCAGAATGATTATGAGTTAGAGGAAAGTGAAAAGAATGGAGTGTTTAAATAGGGAAAAGAAGGGAAAAAGTAATCATAGCACCTATATGAGTAGGTTGGCTGTTGTCAGAAAAGTTTGAAAATAAGAAACACAGAATCTTTTTTTTTTGTTTTTTTTTTATTTTTTTTGTTTAACTTCAAGAAAACCATCAGGGTAAAGAAATTTAGAAAACTCTAAAGGACCTTTCTCAAAGGATCGTCTGTCCAAAAACAAAATCATACAAAATCATACAAAGATAACGGAAATATAATAACAAATGAGGACATACCTGTATGTATAGTTTTCATGGCATATCTTTATACTGCGCGTCATGAGTGCAGTAGACATTCACATCCGTTTATTTGAAGAAAAGAGAAAGAAAAAATCATCATGGGTTTCCATCCTGGGTCTGGAACCTGGAGAGCTCACATTTGGGCTCGTAACATTAACAAAGATGCTAAAATCTAAAACCCGTAATGTCTAAGATCCAAAACGTCTCATCCCAAGGCACTGAGAGCCCCTTCTATTAATAGAGAGGATCAAGCTCAGATGCCTCATACGCTTTGACAGTCGCGAGTTACTTTTCACTAATAACCAGAATGGGACGCTTCTGCCTGTCCATCAACTCCACAATGCCTAGATGGTAAACATTAGGTTATGGAGTGCAGCTCTCTACAGAGCATGGTACACGAACTTTTTTTAAGGACCAGCGTGCAAAAGTTCATCTGAGTCAATGATGGGTCAGCCAAAGGCTGGGGCTCCATAACTAATTAAAGTCATGGTACTCCGTTCGGATCGCCTTTGTTCAAATTTTTTTTTTCAAGTTGTTAGAAACCTGATGAAAGGTGAGTTTATAGTTACTTGGGATTGAGATGGAGGTAGTCTACTCTTTCGGCTTTGTGCCAAAGCATTGTTGACCAGTATTAGACCCATTCAAGATCGGCGCAACATAAGGCTCCCAAAAGGGACAAGTGGCTATAATGCAACTGGCTGCCTCACATGTGGGATACAATCTACCTACTTTGTTTTTCAATTAAGAAGGTTGGATCAGGATGCATGCATTTCTCCATTCATGTTTTGTGTTACCAAAACCAAACCCAAGATGTATACATACTTTTGTTTATCTTTTATTTTTTTTATGAACATGAAGAAGAAGAAGAAGAAGAATATTTTTTTTGAACATGAAGAAGAAGAAGAAGAAGAAGAAGAAGAAGAAGAAGAAGAAGAAGAAGAAGAAGAAGAAGAAGAAGAAGAAGAAGAAGAAGAAGAAGAAGAAGAAGAAAATATGTACATGTTGTTATGGATGTGGCTCATATCTGCCTCTGATTTCACGTCCAGAAACGACTTAAACACCTTCTATGAGTCAAGGATAAGCTTCCCATCTAATTTTCTTATAAATTGGCAAACAGGGTCTTTTAGAGTCAGATTCCCAAGACTGTATTGCTTTTGTTCCTCCTTGAAGAGATTCTACAAGTTAAGAAGTTCACGATGCACTAAACCACAAGAATGCGTATCAAGAGTCAATAAGATATCATCTAATGACTCCTTACTCAGTCCATTCTTAATGAAGAAAATTTTATCTTCTCTATTTATGGAAATCATCCCCAAAGAATGACATCGCTTATTACAATTCCATCGTGCACATATGTGATAGACTTGTAATCTTTTTACTCTTCTCCTTTTAGAATATGAACTTCTACCAAGACTTGGTATGTATGAGTCACATGAAATTGAAGACTCACCTGCTAGTCGGACCTTTGCTTCGATTATCCAATGTACATCTTCTGGCATACCCTTGTGCATTAACAATCTCAATCTTTCATATCTAGCTTCGTAAATTTTTGTTAGAGCATTTTGAGGAAGAGAAGGAAAATATTTTCTCAGGTTTGAGAGAATGATATCCATTTTGAAAGAGAAGGAATCAATTATTTTGGGAAACTGATAAAAAAACTAACCGACTTGAAAGTCACGGAGTACCGTCATCCGCCATTTTACCGGGGAGCTAAAGAACTGCACAACAAAATAAAGTCACAAAATTAGAGTAAATTTTTCTCATAACAAGAATCAGAAAGAGAAATGAATTCCACCTCAATAGCTTGATTTTCCAGAAATGGTTTAAGTCTTTGTCTATTGACCTTAAACACATTACCATTCCTAGGATTCTCAATGTCTATGACCCCATAAGGATAAACATGTTTGACAATAAAAGGGCCAGTCCACCTAGATCTCAATTTTCTAGGGAATAGGTGAAGACGAGAATTATAAAGCAAAACTTTTTGACTAATTTCAAAAGATTTTCTCAAAACAGATTTGTCATGAAAAGTTTTTGTTCTTTCTTTATAAATTTTTGAGTTTTCATATGCATCATTTCTCAATTCCTCAAGTTCATTTATTTGTAATTTGCGTAACCTGCAAGCATCATCAAGATTTAAATTGAAAGCTTTAATGGCCCAAAATGCTTTATGCTCCAGTTCTTCAGGCAAGTGACAAGATTTTTCATAGACTAACCGATAGGGTGACATGCCTAAAGATGTTTTAAAAGCAGTACGGTAAGCCCAAAGTGCATCGTTTAATCTTAAAGATCAATCTTTACGATTTGGGTTAACCATTTTTTCCAAAATTTGTTTAATTTTCCTATTTGCTAATTCTACTTGTCCACTTGTCTAAGGGTGATAAAGGGTGACAACTTTATGTGTAATACTATATTTTTTCATTAAAGATTCAAATGGTTTATTATAAAAATGTGTTTCCCCATCACTAATGATAGCTCGAGGGATTCCAAATCAGCTTAAGACATTTTCTTTTAAAAATTTGAGAACAATTTTATGATCATTTTATCGACATGGAATCGCCTCAATCCATTTTGAGACATAATCAACTGCAACCAAAATATACACAAATCTAAATAAGGATGAAAATGGACCCATAAAATCAATTCCCTAACAATCAAAAATTTCAATAACAAGGATAGGGTTTAGAGGCATCATATTTCTTTTAGAAATAGAACTTAATTTCTGACAATTTTTGCAACTTTTGCGAAAGGTATAGTTGTCCTTGAATAAAGTGAGCCAATAAAATCCACACTGCAAGATTTTCGCAACTATTTTCTTTGAAGAAAAATGACCTCCACATGCTTCTGAGTGACTAAATTTAATGACACTACCTACCTCATTGTCGGGTACACATCTCCGAAAGATTTGATCAGGGCAATATTTGAACAAATATGGGTCATCCCAATAAAAATTTTTCACCTCAGTCAAAAACTTTGTTCTATCTTGATGTGACTATTAAGGCGGCATTTTTTTTGTCACAAGAAAATTGACTATATTAGCAAACTAAGGCATGTAATTGATAGAAAATAAAAACTCATCAAGAAAAGAATCATTGATAGGTGTGCTATCAAAAGGTGAGCCTATTGTAAGTCTGGATAAATGATCTGCGACAACATTTTCGGCTTATTTCTTATCTTTTATTGTGATGTTGAATTCTTGAAGCAACAAGATCCACTGTATCAACCTAGGTTTGGCATCTTGCTTAGATATTAAATATCTAATAGCAACATAATCAGTGAAAACAACAGTAGAAGAACTAATTAAATGAGCTCAAAATTTGTCCAATGCAAAAATTATAGCAAACAGTTCTTTTTTAGTAGTGGTGTAATTCATTTATGCACTATTTAAAGTTCTACTTGCGTAACAAATTACATGAGGCTTACATTCCTTTCTTTGGCCTAAAACAGCACCAACAATAAAATCACTTGCATCACACATTAATTCAAAAGGTAAAGACCAGTAAGGGGATTGCATGATAGGAGCCGATGTCAGAAGACCAATTACTTTTTCAAAAGATTTTTGGCATTCTTGAGTCCAATTAAATGATGCATCTTTTATCAGAAAATTGCATAATGGTCTAGATATGACACTAAAGTCCTTAATAAATCTTCGATAAAATCCTGTATGTCCTAAAAAAGAATGAACTTCTTTGACTATTTTTGGGAAAGACAAATGAGCAATTAATTCAACTTTGGCCTTATCAACTTTAATTCCTTCAGAAGATATCATATAACCTAACACGATTCCTGAAATAACCATGTAATGACATTTTTTCTAATTTAAAACAAATCTTTTTTCTTCACATCTTTTAAGAACTTTATTCAAATTATCAAGATAATTTTCAAAAGAATTTCTAAAAACGGCCAGATCATCCATGAAAACCTCTAAATAATGCTCAATCATATCACTAAAAATACTTAGCATGCATCTTTGAAAAGTTGTCAGAGCATTACAAAGACCAAAAGGCATTCTTCTACATGTAAAAGTGTCAAAGGGGCACGCAAAAGTAGTCTTTCCTTAATCCTCTAATGCAATTGGTATTTGATTATACCCCAAATAACCATCAAGAAAACAATAGTAGGGATGTCTTGCTACTCTTTCTAGAATTTGATCAAGAAATAGTAAGGGGAAATGATCTTTCGTAGTGGCTGCATTCAATTTTCTAAAATCAATACACATACACCGACTGGATGAAACTCGCATAGGTATTAACTCACTTTTTTCATTTTTAACCATTATTATTCCAGATTTCTTAGGCATAACTTGTGTAGGGCTTACCCACTGGCTATCGGAAATAAAGTAAATAATTTCAATATCAAGTAATTTAAGAACTTCAGTCCTAACTACCTCTTTCATATGCGGATTTAATTTTTTTTGAGGTTATTGTGATGTTTTAACATTATCCTCTAAATATATTCTATGTGTACAAATTAATGGATTAATGCCTTTTATATCTGTTAATGTCCATCTAATTACACTTTTATTCCTTTTAAGTACTTCTATCAACATACCTTCTTGTTCTTCAGTAAGGATTGATGAAATTACTACTGAAAAGCTTTGGTCTTCTCCCAAAAATGTGTACTTCAACCTAGCAGGTAATGGCTTTAGTTCCAGTGTGGGTACTTCTTCATGAATATTATCATTGCCTGTGTACAATCAAGCAAAGAGCATATTTCAAAAATATCATCATCTACTTGCGTAGATGAATTAATTAAACAAACTTCTAATAGGTTAGAAGAACTCCCTTTTAGAATATGATCATCTACAATGGCCTCAATCCCGTCAGCTTCCTCATTTTCATCATTGACTTCATGTGGTTGCTTGTATATGTTGAAAACATTAAGTTCAAGTATCATGTTTCTAAATGTTAGCTTTATTACTTCATTTCTGCAATTTATCAAAGCATTAGATGTTGCTAAAAATGGACAAAATAATAGGAATTAATTTGGAACTATTAACCATAGGTTCAGTTTCCAAGACAATAAAATCCACAGGATAAATGAATTTATCAACTTGTACTAACACTTCTTTCACTATTCTTTTTGAAATTTTAATTGATCTATCAGCAAGTAGAAGAATTACAGAAGTTGATTTTAACTCATCAAGGTTGAGTTATTAATAAACTGAATATGGAAGCAAATTAACATTAGCACCAAGATCAAGTAAAGCTTGATCAATTTTATGTTCTCCAATAATGCATGAAACCGTAGGACAACCAGGGTCTTTATGTTTCAAAACATTATTGCTTTGAATAATGAAACTTACTTATTCGGTCAAAAAGACATTCTTTTTCACATTTAATTTCCATGTAACAGTGCATAAGTCCTTCAAAAATTTGGCATAAGAAGGAAACTATTTGATAGCATCAAACAACGGAATATTGATCTTCACTTGTTTAAAAATTTTAAAAATTTCAGTTTAGTAGTCCAATTTCTTTGGTTTGCTTAATACTTGAGGAAATAAGGGTGGAGGAGACGAGAGTTTAGTCTTATTTTGACCAAATGACTTATCAACCTCTTCTTTATCTTGAGTAATTGATTCACCATCTTTCTCACAAGATTCAAAAATTCCTTTTTCAATAACTTTTCCATTCCTAAGGGTTATCACAGAATTGACTTAATTTATTTGTTAGTTTTCTGAACTACCCTCATTTAGACTATATTGATCTTTGGGATTCAGTTGAGGTTGAGAATGAAATTTTCCTTTCTTGTGAATGGTGAGTGCAGAAGTAAGTTTGGAAAGAGTGTCTTTTATGTCAATCATGGTTTGAGTGTTTTGTTTATTGATGACCTCTTGCTTTTCTATGAATGCATTCAATGTTCCTTCAAGGTTTTTCCTATATAATGGAACATAAGGTGTATATCGTTGAGAATTTTGAGAATTCTATTGTTCCTGAGGAGGCTGTGGTTGCACAAATTGTGCTTGATTATTATTCTTTCAACTGAAGTTCAGGTGATTTCTCCATCCCGGATTGTAAGAATTTGAAAAAGAAGAGGTGAATGACTTTTTAAAATTGTTCATTGCATTTACTTACTCATGCACAACTTCTTTAAAAATAGGAATATTAGGACATTCATTTGTCAAGTGTCCTAATTCATCACAAATGCCACAAATTTATTCATTTTGTACAGATTTAACTTCTTTTACTTTGCCTAATTCCATGGATTCAACCTTTCTATCCAAACTAGCATACCTTGTATTTAGATCTTCTTCTTGACTAAGATGATATTTTCCTTTACCAGCATTTGCAAGATTATATCTAATTGAATTTTCAGAAGGATTAGTACCATGCCAAGATTGAGAATTTTCAGCCAAATGGTTTAAATAATCTAAAGCTTCTTCGGGTTCTTTATCAAGAAACTTGCCATTACACATCATTTCTACAAATTGTTTGGTTTCAGGTATTAAACCTTCATAAAAGAAGCTTATAGTCCACCATTTTTCAAAACCATGATGTGGACAAGAATTTAACAAATCTTTAAAACGTTCCCAACTTTGAAAATATGCTTTATTTGAATTTTAGGTAAAATTTTGGATTTGTTTTTTCAATGCATTGGTTTTATATGTTGGAAAAAATTTCTTTAAAAACTCACCTTACATTTCTTGTCATATGCCAATTGATCTAGGTTTCAAAGCATTAAGCCAAGTTTTTGCTTTATCTTTCAAAGAAAAAGGAAACAATTTAAGCTTAACAATCTCTTCAGTGCAATTTTGATCATTGAAAGCAATACAGACTTCCTTAAATTCTTTTAGATGTAAATATGGGCTTTTAGATTCTAAACCATAAAAATTAGGTAGTAAAGAAATCATACCTGGTTTAAATCTAAAAGTATTAGCAGTGAGTGGAAAGATAAAACATGATGGACTAGAATTTCGAGGTGGTTGCAAATATGCACGCATAGTTCGCAACGGTTGATTTTCCTGTTCATCATGTATACTTTCATTTTCAGCTCGTTGTGTTTGAATTTCATGTTCAACATGTGCACCTTCAATTTCAGTCATTGTGTCAATTGTGTGTGATTGTGATTCAAACAAATCAATATATAAAGTAGCATGATTAATTTTAACCAAACAACCAGAATTTGAATCACGATACCATTTAAGCATAAATAAGTGACGTAAAATAAAAATAATGTACCAGTTGGTGGTTTACACTAGCCATTAAATATTAACAAGGATGTGGTATAAACCAACCACCCAAGAAATATTAACAAGTAAAAAGTTAGATAACTAATAAATTAAAAAGTTAGATAGAGAGTTCATAATTAGTAAGTTAGAAAATGTAAAAAGTAAAATACAGAAAATAAAGTGTAGAAAGTAAATTGTAAAAAATAAATTTAAAATATGAAAATCGGAGAGAGACAGAGTCCCACCAAAGTCGGCAAAAGAGAAGAGAAGAAGAAAGATTAATTCATTACATTAGAAAGCAATAATAAATATGAGAAATTTAAAAGTTAGAGAGCGTAAATAAATGACATAAATTAAAAAGTTAGATAGTTAGTAAGCATAAAGCGTAAATAAAAAATGAAAATAAATAAAAAAAAATAAAAAAAATAAAAAGCAAAAATAAATGACACAAATATAAAAGTTAGAAAGTTAAAAGTAAAAATAAATGACATAAATATAAAAGTTAATTAATAAGTTAGTAAGTTAGTAAATTAAAAAGTGAAAAGAGTAGAGGAAGAATATACTTGTTGGTGAAGTTTACTTACAGAAGAAGAACCTCAATAAATTAGAACTTCAAATCAAGTCCCCAGCAACGGCACCAAAAACTTGATGGGATAATTAAAAGTTTCAAACCCAAGTGCAAGTTGTTTCAAGTAGTAAATTCTTGGGAGTCCGAGGTCGATACACAGAGAATTGATGAAGAGAAAATTATTTGAGGTATGAAGAAGGTTTGTCACAATACTAAAAATGATATAAGTTGTTCACAAATGAAAATGATTTGCTTGGGTTAGGAGATCCACTCTTGGTAATAAATTAAAGACAAGATTATTTCTTTTTATAACTCAATTGAAATCATACATAATGAAGGTTCCAATCGGAAGATTTAACATTCAAAGTTCAATTAAGATTATACATGTAATCATATTATGGTTCCAATAATTATCTACCAATACTTGTAAATAGTCTCAAGCATCCACTGTGCCAACGTCTTGTCTACAATGAATCAAGATATTTATTATACAAGAAGAGTTTCTAAATTAATCGGAAACAACATACAACACATATAAAGATCACATAAAAATATATCATTCAAACACAAGAAGTAGAATAATCTAACTTTATTTCATTACAAGAGTTTCACCTTTTCACCCAAGCAAGATGAAGATTTAGTTACTCATAGATAAGAAGAAAGAAAGAGAGAAGAAGAAGATGATGAACATAACTTCAATTAAGAACAATAGAAAACTACACAAAGGAAACAATTAATATACAAACATGAAAGTAAACTCTAAGCTAAGCTAACACCCTTAAATGATCAGCCTTTGCCTCTTTTTATAGAGTTCAAGGAGTGCGAAAAGACAATGTAGTTGTTTGATGATAAGAAGTAAAATCAAAATAGATGATGAATGAGCTGAAATTATAGACTTTCTTGGCTCCGAAATGTCTCTGCTCTTAGCTTATGGCATGTGTTAAAATTTCATCAAGTAGTCTTCATGAAAGTTCTAGAAAATTGTCTCAGCTTTCCATAGACACCAAGTTTAGCCAAATCCAGCAACCACAGCCCGAGATATGGCCGAATTACTACTCATGGGTCAGGCCCAACTACAATACCTCTGTTATAACTTCCAAGCCCAATATCACCTTCAAGGAATCCGAACTAGCTTTTGTGTTCTTCATGAAAGTTGTAGAAATTTGTCTTAGCTTAAAAACAAGACCAAAATCACATCCATCGGATATTTGTAACTCAAATTATAGCCAGATTATTGAAAAAGTCAAGTGAGAAAGTTATACAATAAATGAAATATATTGCTATCAATGTGGCTCTTGCTATCAAGTGAATAGTTATTAGAGAATTATCTTAACTTTCCAACAAGACCAGAATCACATTAATCAGATAATTGCAACTCAAATTGTGGTCACTTTACTTAAGAATGCAATCACCCAAATTATGATAATTCAAGCAATAATTTCTTCAATGATCCAAATAAGCTTAATTTCATAAAATGTGACAAAATCAACTTAATTAAGCTAATTGAACCTTAAAAAGCCTAGTGAGAGGATTATAAAATGAATAAAATACATTGTTATCAAGGCTCACAACCATACCCCCTTCAATAGGGTGTTCATGGTCAAAATTTTGTAACAAGTTGGAAAGATAATTAATCAAGTGAATAATAATTAATGGAACGATGAAAATTTCAAACTCCTATTTCCCTTGGGGCTCACGGCCTCTTAAGGTGAAAATGCCAAAAGTGTAGTGTTAAAGTGGAGACTTAGTTAATTAGAAAATTAGAGATTTATTGGAAGTTCATAAAATAGGAAGAATAAAGAATAAGACTTTATCCTATAACTTAGAATAATTTTGGACTTAAGAAAAGAACAAGAGAGTGTGTGAGACTTGGAGAACCTTAGAATAATTTTCTAAGTGAATATGATTAAACTTAAAGTAGAGAACTTAGCTAATCAAGAGAATTCCTCTAAAGAAAGATTTCATAAGAAATGTTAAGTTAAAGTGAAATTCCATAATGGACCTTAAAAAGTATATTGTCACTTTTGAGAACTTGATGCTATGTTATTGTGGGTCCATGAGTGGGACCAAGAAATTATTGTTGTTTAACTTGGCCAAATTGTTATTTAAATATATATGAATATGCATTAAGTCATCATGTATTGTTGAAGTAAGGCAATATGCCTAGGAGTTGAATCACACCTTAGTGCGGCGAATAGATTAGTGTAGGTCATATCGTTAACCTCGGGGGTGTCGGGGTGCGGGTGTCTCATGAATAGACAGTTGGTAGCTCCTCTGGGCCGTGGGATAGACCGATGCAAACGCACTGACGATCCAGACCGAGATACTATCCTATATTGCAATCCTGTGAGAATGCCATTGTATAAAGCCTTGTATCGTAAATTGATGATTTTTCTAGAAAGCACTTGATTTTAGGTTGACGAGATACTGACATGTCTCCTTGATCATTCTCTTCGATGTTTGTGTCTAGCTCTATGGAATAAGATTTTTGGTATCGAATGTTGGATTTTGGCACCACGTGCACGTGCATAGTGAGTCAATATATTATTTGACATTTATTCATATGATGATGGAACTGTTGTTTTATTGATGTTATAACTGCTCAGATTTGTTAAGTTGTTTATTATTTGAATCTTGATGCTAATTATTATTCCTGCTATGCTATATGGGCGTCTTGTGCCATTCTGTTTCTTTACTGCCATAATTAGTACTGAATGTAGAATGTCTCACCTTTTTTCTATATCTCTGTTATTTTGTTTATTTATGTGTTTCTCTAAAGACGTCGATGAGGAAGGGGAAGTACACAAATTCCCTGGCTTTTGGCCTGACTTTGATTATTACCTGTTTTGGAACATGACGTCCCGTCCACGTGGCTTTTTGGGGTATGTTAGACTGATATTTTATGGAGGTCCGGACTGTTAGTACATCAACCTGAGTACGGATCGCTGTATCTACCACGGAGTGTATGAAGTACGGGAAGGAACCCCTAACGAGGAATTGCACCATCAAAGGAATCATCTGTTTTCGATGAGGGAAACCTGGGCATATCTCTCGTGATTATAACCAAGCCAAGGCAGAGCCTTCATTCAACACCGCAATAGCTGCAAAACCGCAGGTAGGAGGCTGAGTCTACATCATGAGTGGAACGGAAGCCTCTGAATCTGAAGATCTGATACAATAAGAGGGTACCATAGGTGGTAATCTTTTGACTGTACCGTATGACTCTGGGGCAACCCACTCTTTCATTTCTTATGACTATGTACGATGACATGGTTTACCTGTGTCTTCCTTACCTTTTGACTTGACTGTTTCTACCCGTACTGCTAAATCTGTTGTTACCACCAAAGTTTGTTTAAATTGTCCTTTAATTGTTGAATGTCGAATCTTTTCTATTGATTTGATCTGTTTACCTCTTTCCTAATTAGACATAATTTTAGGAATGAATTGGTTGTCTTCTAACCATGTCCTGTTAGACTGTTCTAGTAAGACCATAGTTTTCCCTATGGATGAAGTTTCTAGATTTTTTACGGCCAACCAAGTTCAAGCTTTCTTGGAAGAAGGTGCTCAAAGATACATGTTGTTGTCTTCCTTAAAAGTCGAAGGTGAGACATACGTGAATGCAATTCCAGTGGTTAACGAGTTTCCTGAAGTCTTTCCTGATGATGTACCTAGTCTACCGCCAGAGCGAGAGATAGAGTTCACCACTGATTTTATGTCGGGATCTGGTCCTATATCTATAGCGCCCTACAAGATGTCACCATCAGAGTTAGTTGAGCTCAAGAAGCAGTTAGAAGAACTCTTGGCAAAAGCAGTTTGTTAGACTAAGTGTGTCATCATGGGGAGCACCAGTGTTGCTAGTCAGAAAGAAGGATGGGACTTCGTGATTGTGTATGGACTATTGTCAACTGAATAAAGTCATAATCAAGAATAAGTATCCACTTCCGGGGATAGATGACTTGATGGATCAACTGAAAGGAGCAGCAATATTCTCAAAGATCGATCTGCGATCGTATTACCATCAGATTCGAGTAAAGGTGGAGGATGTTCCCAAAACGGCTTTTCGTACCCATTACATTCATTATGAATATCTTGTGATGCCATTTGGTGTGACGAATGCCCCTGCCATATTCATGGATTACATTAATAGAATCTTTCGTCCTTACTTGGACAGATTTGTTGTTGTCTTCATTGATGACATTTTGATTTACTCTCGAAATTAGAAGGATCATGTTGAACACCTCAGTATAGTTCTCCAAATTCTGAAGGAGAAGGAGTTGTACGCCAAGTATGAATTCTGGCTAGAAGAGGTCAAGTTTTTAGGCCATGTAATCTCGAAGGAAGGGATTGCAGTAGAACCATCAAAAGTGGAAGCGATTCTGCAGTGGGAAAGGCTGAAGGCATTGACAAAAATTTGGAGCTTTGTAGGATTAGCTGGATATTACCGAAGATTCATTGAGGGATTCTCTAAGATAGTAGGGCCTCTTACTTAACTCACGAGAAAGAATCAAGCCTTTAAGTGAACTAATGCTTGCGAAGAAAGTTTCCAAGAATTGAAGAAACGACTAACTACTTCACCAGTGTAAGTTCTACCTAATCCAAGTGAACCCTTCAAAGTGCATTGTAATGCTTCATACCAAGGATTAGGGTGTGTGCTTATGCAAAACAAAAGTAGTGCCTTACGCTTCGAGATAGTTGTGAGTGCATGAGAAAAACTGCCCAACACATGACTTGGAATTAATGGCTGTGGTATTCGCTTTGAAGATATGAAGGCACTTTCTTTATGGGGCCATGTTCAATGTCTTTAGTGACCACAAGAGCTTGAAGTACCTGTATGACCAAAAGGATTTGAATATGAGACAGTGAAGGTGGTTGGAATTACTGAAAGATTATGATTTTCAACTTCAGTATCACCCTAGAAAGGCAAACGTTGTGGCAGACACTTTAAGTAGGAAGATGCTCAGTATCTCTGCTATGATGGTCAAGGAAAAAGATTTGATAGAGCAATTCAGGGATGTATGGTCCTTTGTGGAATTGGCACCAAGGAATATTTGTATGAACATGGTCACTATTTCAAATGACTTAATGGAAGACATTCGAGAAAAATAGAAAGTTGACAAGTTTTTGTAGGAAGAAAGGGAGTTAATGAAGCAAGGTGGTGTGACAACATTAGAAGAAGGAACTGATAGAATCCTAAGATTTAGAGACGGAGTTTGTGTACCCAAAGATCAAGAGCTTAGGATGTTTATTCTCGAACACGCTCACATGAGCAAGTTGAGTATGCATCCGGGAATAACCAAGATGTACCAAGACTTGAAACAGTTATTTTGTTGGCACGAAATGAAGAGTGATATTTCCAGATGTGTGTCATCTTGTCTGGTTTATCAGAAAGCAAAGGTTGAACACCAGAGACCATACGGAATGTTGCAACCCCTAGTTATTCCCGAATGGAAGTGAGATAGTATTGTAATGGATTTTGTGGTTGGATTGGCAAAGACCAAAAAGGGTTACGATTCAATATGGATAATTGTAGATCAACTCACAAAGTCAGCATATTTCTTACTAATCAACATAAGGTGCAACATGGAGAAGTTGACTCAGCTGTATATTGGTGAAATCGTTATGCTGTATGGTGTGCCTACCAGTATTATTTCTGATAGAGATCTAAGGTTCACATCAAAGTTTTGACAAAGTTTGCAAGAAGCAATGGGAACGAAGCTACGTTTGAGTTTTGCTTATCATCCTCAAATCGATGGTCAATCGGAAATGATAATTCAATCATTGGAGGATTTTCTTAGAGCTTGCGCTTTGGAACAGACTGGAAATTGAGATTAAGTTTTACCATTAGTAGAGTTCACCTACAGCAACAGTTTTCACTCAAGCATAGGGATGGCACCCTATGAGGCTCTATATGGATGACAGTGCAGAACACCTTTGTGTTGGTACCAAGATGGCGAGTGCCATACTATTAGACCTGATCTTATATAACAAACGATTGAGAAGGTCAAGATAATTCAGGAAAAGATGAGGACGGCTCAGAGTCGACAGAAGAGTTATGCTGACAAAAGAAGAAAGCCTCTTGAGTTTGAGGAAGGCGAGCATGTATTTTTGAAAGTCACGCCTACGATTGGGGTTGACCGAGTTCTGAAATCTAGAAAACTTACTCCCGAATTCCTTGGACCTTACCAAATTCTTCGTCGGATAAGTCCAGTAGCTTATCAAATAGCCTTACCACCTTTTCTTTCCAACCTTTACAATGTTTTCCATGTGTCACAACTATGAAAATATATTCCTGACCCGAGCCATGTCATAGCACTTGACACAGTACAATTGAAAGAAAACTTAACCTATGAGACACCTCCTGTAATGATTGAGGATAGGAGAGTAAAGCAACTCAGAGGGAAGGAGATCTCGTTAGTAAAAGTAAACTGGAATGACACAACCGGAGATGCAACGTGGGAGTTAGAAGACAAGATGAAGGAGCAACATCCACAACTATTCTAAGGTATGAAAATTTCGAGGACGAAATTTCTATTTAGAAAGGGAGAGTTGTAACACCTGAAAATTACTAGTTTTATAACAAATAGTCATTTAATAATATTTGTGATTTTTGAGGATTTTTTTTTAAAATATTGAATATTTTAATATATTTCTTGTTTTACGTATGCACTGAGCAGAGCCAAGATATTTTTTTCGAGGCTGGAAAACCTTGAACTATGGAAATATCGATGGGGAATCTTACTAAACCCGAGGTCAGGCACAGTTTACGAGATTTACGTTTTTTGATATTTTTATCTGATAAATAAAAATCGCTGTACAATTTATTATCCATTGGACAATAAATATTGATTTCTGTTAACTGTAACAGTTGTCCATTGGATAATAGCTTGTTTTAAAATACTTGTCACATTTTCAAAAGTGTTAACTTTATGTCACATCATGTTGACTTTTTCAAAAATTTAACAAAGCTTCTCAAAGAAGTTTTGTACAAAGCTTCTCAAGGAAGCCAATTTTACTAAAGCTTCTAGAACACACACACACACACACACACTCTCTCTCTCTCTCTCTCTCTCTCTCTCTCACCTCTCCATGGAAATGGCCCATTTTGGAGCCAAAAGTGAGCTTTTCACTTTACCACTTTCACTTCTAATTTTGAATCACCCAAAAAGCTATCACTTTTCTCTCTACACTTTCTTTCTCTCTACACTTCCATGGCACCCACACCATTTTTCTTAGTTTCTCATTTTCCTTCAAGCTTTTCTTTTCTTGTTGAAATCACCTACAGAGAACTCAACTTTCCTCTCCATTTTCTCACCACACCCACGGTCAAGACTCCATTTTTGGCCATCCAAGCCTTTTCACTCAACTAACCTCATTTCCTACATCTTCTCATCATCTAAAACCTTTTCCCTTTTGTAACCATCTCTTGAATCCACCATTTTCATCTTCTTCCACCAAGCTTTAAAGCTTGAAACTTTGAGGTAAAAGTTCATAGCTTTTTCATTTTTTCATCTCATTTTCGTAATCCATGGTCACTTTGGTGATCATGGATACCTTTTTCAAGCTTTGATTGCGATTTTTGTGAGTTTGAATATTATAGGGCTTTGAGGTGGTGGAGGATGAATTCCCAAAGAAAAATGAGCTTGCTTTCATTGTTATTTCTCTTTGTAAGAGGGAGATTATCCACTTTAACCTCTATTGGTAATGGGAAGCTTGTTTGTATGTGGTTGTGAGAAACCCATGTTAGGGTTGCTCTCTTGATTATATGGTTTTTCTAATAATCTTTGTATTAATTTCCTCTTATGTGAGTTTATTGGTTGTATTTGTGTATGTTGATGATCTTGGATTGATTTTGAAGGATTGGAAATATGAAATGGAAACAACGGTTCCTTGCTTTCCCTATGGAGGCTCACGGCTATACCCCCTTCAATAGGGTGTTCATGGTCAAAATTTTGGAACAAGTTGGAAAGATAATTAATCAAGTGAATAATAATTAATGGAATAATGAAAATTTCAAACCCCTATTTCCCTTGGGGCTCACAACCTCTTAAGGTGAAAATGCCAACAATGTAGTGTTAAAGTGGAGACTTAGTTAATTAGAAAATTTGAGATTTATTAGAAGTTCTTAAAAAGGGAAGAATAATGAATAAGACTTTATCCTATAACTTAGAACAATTTTGGACTTAAGAAAAGAACAAGAGAGTGTGTGAGACTTGGAGAACCTTAGAATAATTTTCTAAGTGAATATGATTAAACTTAAAGTAGAGAACTTAGCTAATCAAGAGAATTCCTCTAGAGAAAGATTTCATAAGAAATGTTAAGTTAAAGTGAAATTCCATAATGGACCTTAAAAAGTATATTCTCACTTTTGAGAACTTGATGCTACATTATTGTGGGTCCATGAGTGGGACCAAGAAATTACTAATGTTTAACTTGGCCAATTTGTGGCATGTTATGGAAAAATATATTATTGCTAAATATACATGAATATACATTGAGTCATCATGCATTGTTCAAGTAAGGTTGTATGCCTAGGAGTTGAATCACGCCTTAGTGCGGGTGCGAATAGACTAGTGTAGGTCATATCGTTAACCTTGGGGGTGTCGGGGTGCGGGTGTCTCACGAATAGACAATTGGTAGCTCCCTTGGGTCGTGGGATAGACCGATGCGAACGCACCGACGATCCGGACCGAGACACTATCCTATATCACGATCTTGTGAGAATGCCGTTGTATAAAGTCTTGTTATGCAAATTGTTGATTTTTCTGGAAAGCACTTGATTTTACGCTAACGAGATACTAGCATGTCTCCTTGATCATTTTCTCTGATGTTTGTGTCTAGCTCCATGGAGAGGGATTTTTGGTATC
The DNA here is from genome assembly GCA_029884605.1 of Ormosia emarginata. Lineage (NCBI taxonomy): Eukaryota > Viridiplantae > Streptophyta > Magnoliopsida > Fabales > Fabaceae > Ormosia > Ormosia emarginata. The sequence continues at coordinate 16,074,587 of JAQQTP010000090.1, forward strand.
GAATGTTGGATTTTGGTACCACGTGCACGTGCATAGTGAGTCAACATATTATTTGGCATTTATTCATATGATGATGGAACTATTGTTTTATTGATATTATAACTGTCTGGATTTGTTAAGTTGTTTATTATTTGAATCTTGATGCTGATTATTATTTCTGCTATGCTATATGGGTATCTTGCGTCGTTCTATTTCTTTATTGCCATAGTTGGTACTGAATGTAGGATATTTCACCTCTTTTCTGTATCTCTGTTATTCTGTTTATTTATGTGTTTCTCTGAAGTCGTCGGTGAGGAAGGGGAGTACACGAATTTCTCAGCTTTTGACCTGACTTTGATTAGTACTTGTTTTGGAACATGACGTTCCGTCCACGTGCCTTTTTGGGGTATGTTAGGCTGACATTTCATGGAGGTTCGGACTGCTAACACATCAACCTGAGTACAGATCACTACATCTACCACGGAGACATGACGATGTCTCTAGCATGGGATCGTCATAATCTGCTTGTCTTTACTATTAATGCTCATTTGTATTTAGAGTTTTACTTGCCCATACATGATATGTGGGGTGAACGTTACTACTCCCTACAAGAGAATTCTTTCTTATCCTTTGCACGAGCCCCCGCTTGTAACTCGGTTGCTCCGATGAGGATTTCCTCTAACGAGGAAGACCCCGAGGAGGATCCAACCACAGTTCCTTCTCATTAGTTTTAGGAGCTGATACTATTGGTAGCTACTGATGGCTATCTGTAAATCTTTTTGGGAGGCTTGATATTTTGTCTTTTTGGTGGGCTGTATATGTGTAATCATTTTGGGGCGGGTAAAGCTTCTGCTTATTTTGTATATATGTTGATGTAACTAAACAAGTATGATATAAGTATATATATATATATATATATATATATATATGATGTATGAATGTATAGTTTACTTCTCATGTTAATTTCTGATATAATTATGTTCTATCATTTTCTTACAACAAAAAAAAAAGAAATTTACCAAATTATTTATATGCTTATAAATGAACATGCTTATCTATACTTAAATGAACCGGGTCTTAATTTATATTTAGTTTTCTACATTATGGTTTTTGGTGTGACGTTCCCTCCTCAAAAAAGGGCGTTACAACCCCAAGTCTTTGCCTTCTAGGTACCCATTCATATCCATAATATGGGCCACCACTTGGTTTATACTTTGCGCCGAAAATTCATTTATGTGAGGCCCACTCTCCACTATCTCAAAGTTGTGCCACAAATTCCTCTTCTCTGGCTCTGTATTTTACACATATGGCATTGAAACTAGTTTTAACAGTATGATTTCTCCTTCTCCATATACGGTAATGACTGACCGATTTGCTATGTACTTAACACTCTAATGTAGAGTGAAATGCATAACACTAGATGCATAGATCCGTGGTCTTCCCACAAGCATGGTATAAGCCAGCTTAATATCCATAACTTGAAATAGTACTTGAAAATTACTTGTACCGATCTCTAGCAGCAATACCACCTCCCCCAAAATACCACTCTTATTTTCGTTAAAAGCTCGCAACCATTTCAAGGGGCGACGACTTTTCTACACTCATTGATAGATTAGTTAAGGTTGACTTTGGCAAGCATTTAGTGTAGATCCTCCATCAATTAAGACCTTAACAACTATGTAGTCTATGCATTTAAGGGGTATGTGCAAGTCCCGTGGGTTCTTCTTAAACCGAGACATAACCTTTTCCTCGATGAATGTAATCATATTGACACACCTTACTAGATCCACCATGTTTACCATCCTTTTAGGAGTAATATCAGGCTTGACATAAGCCTCGTTTAACACCCTTAACAATGCTTTATGATGTGACTCTGATGTTAAGATAAGTGACAAGAGAGATATCCTAGCTGGAGTCTTTCTCAACTATTCTATCACATCATAGTCATTTTGCTTTATGATCCTTAGAAATTCTTCTTCTTCTTCTTCTTCTCTTACTCTTTCCTCAACACCTAAGGTTTCCTTCTCATTTCTATCTTAGGTATTATTTCTCATTTCTCCCTCTCCTCAACTATAACACCACATACTCCTTGTGATTCCTCCTCTAGCTACATTGGTTAACACCTCTTCCACTTGGTGCGAACTAGCAATTTGGGTTTTTGATGTCTCTCTAATAGCTCCCTGAGTCTCAATGTTAGTCTCATAATTCCAAGGAACAAAATGTGTATTACTATAAGCAAAGGGTGTCAGCTTCTTGATTGTCACCACCACTTTTTTTGGTGTAAGTGGTTTGCTAAGAGGTGGTACTCAAAGCACAAAGTGCTCAACCATATTCACCTCTTCAATAAAAGTTGCCCCTTATCTTAACCATATACTCCCAATGTGAGCTTTAAAGTCCTAACAATTCTCAATGTCATGTCCTACACTACCATAGTGGTATGCATAGCTTGACTCCTCATCATACTTATCTTCTTCTTTCATCAATTTCGCTAGTGCTATGATGTCATAACTTGTCTTCTTCAATCTCTCAAACACTTGAGGCATCGAGGTATGGAAGTTTATGACCTTTCTTATTGGTGATCCTTCCATATCCAAAGTATTTACCCAGTTTCCTCCTTCATGGTTAGGGATTGGATTATTGACAATGTTGGGCCTAGCCATTTCTTGAATATCCAACTTACTATAAGCAATCATATTTCTAACTGCAGTCTTGAAAGTTTAACAATCCTCGATCAAGTGCCCTGGAACGTCCATGTGATATTTACAAGTCAAATTTGGATTATACCAAGCTGGAAATAGTGGTTCCAAGGGACGTACAAGATTTCTTGAGATTAAATGAGCTTTAAAAAAATATTGGAATAAATCAACATTTGAGATGGATAATCTAGTAAAGAGTGGTAGGTTTTAAAGATGGAAACGCCCCTTGGTTTTTGAAGTTTAGACAGGGTTGTGGGTAGTTTGTGTGATTCGGTAGAGGTAAGGGTGGATAATAGGTGTATGTCGGATGAGTAAGAGTACATAGTCATGGTGTAGGGATATTGTTGATTTGGAACTGTGGAGTTGGGGTGATATTCGTGGTTGAAACGATCTAGCGAGGTGGACAAAAGGGTGTAGGTGTCTAGAATGAGAATTTAAGGTTTAGGTCATGAAGTGGTGCTTGGTATCTTAGGTAAGATGGTGCATATCACAATTTGAAGTTATGTTGATGTTGTACGTATCTCAACTCAGCCTCTTTCTTTTTCGACTAGAATCCTTTCTTGGGAGGACCATTTTCTACATTACCCACTAGTAGCTTCCTAGCCTTTGCCAAGATCTCAATCCTCTCTCCTATAATTATCAAGTCAAAAAGTCAAAAAAATATTATTGGCCACACCAGCCATTGCACCAATGAAAGAAGCTTTCAGGGTTCTTAAGAAGTAAGAACACATCTCAGGAAATATCAAAGGGGGTTGTACTTATACCGCCAAGGCCCTTCATCTTTGTGCAAACTGCTTAAAGGATTCATCATTCACTTTCTGCATAGCACTCAGTAGTTCACGTGTCAGAGCTATATCTAGATTGAACTTGTACTGATCCATAAACAAAGTGTATAGATATTTAGACTACTCAAGCCAAGGACGGGGCCAACCATCCATATTCTAAGGTAAACTAAATGTTATGCATAAGAGAAAACATACTAGGATACATGACATCGATTACAACTTGTATGCAATAATGAACAATGTGTGAGAAAGCATGTTAAATGAATGATATGGGGGACACATGATCATGCTTGGCATGGGATATACAAAAGAGTAAAAGATATGAAAGATATATACATATGATGAAATGGACGATATAGTGGGATGCATGCCATAGTAATAAATGCATGAAGATAAAAGAAGCAGAATAGGGAAAGAGAGGAAAAAGTATGCTCCCGTTTGTCCTATATATAGTGAAGCCTAAGGGTTGGATATTTCTAATCAAAACCCTAAACCTAGTGGCTACTATTTTCATTCTATTAATGCATAGTTCTTGAGATAGGTCTAGACCCTTAATGGAGGTGGTCCCCAGATTATCCCTATCCAAGGGATAAGGATCCAATTCCATGAGTTTGCCACATGGATGGATAAATCACAATATGACAGCCCATGACACTGGTAATAATATGAGTGGGAGAATTAATGATTGTCAAGAAAGCATAAGCCTCACAATAACATCACTGAAGTCCCTTATGGTCCTACAACATTCCAAGGCTCGAGTATAGAGCCCAAAAGTGTGTGAGGTAGGTAATGGTGCAGTGTGTACTAAGAGCATACAAACCTATATAAAAACCTAAGAAAATAAAACTACCCACAACCTTCAAAGTACCAACAAGACAAAACATATATACAACATCTAGCCAGTAATCATCTATCCTAAGGTTTCAACATCTAGACAAAATATAATTGACAAAGTAATTAAATATGAAGAATAATAAAAGATATAAAGAGCATGAACTAACAACAACTGAAATCAAACCTATTTACAAAGTGATATACCAAAACAAAACAAAAACACCAAGAGGGGTAAACAAATAAGCAAAAGTTATTAATAATTTGCACAACCAACTATGACAAACTTGACTTTAAAAAATCTCTAGTGGAGTCGTCATCTGTCGCGACCATGATCACAACGGGAACGACGAAAAATAAATTTTAAAAGAAATACAATGGATGGAGTTGTCACCAATTTTACTTAAATTAGGGATAATTAGAAAACTTTTAAAAATAAATTAATCTTCGAAACCAAGTTGAGTTCGACAGTTGATTGTGCATAGAGAAGAGTGGAAACTAAATTCCACAACACCCTTGATACACCTATCCTTAGATGATTACCTAAGTTAATTATGCAAATCAACAATAACCTTAAAAATGCTTTGTTTCACCCTTTTTAACAAACAAAGAAAACCAATTTACAAAATCCACATTTTTAGCTTGACTTTCGGCCTACGTATTCCTTGAGTGCAATGAGAAGTTTAAAGCCAACGTAGTTATCTAGAAAATGATTGTGGCTTGGTTGATTTTAATTTTGAAAAGAACTTTTGAAAATGGATTTTATTTGAGGGCATATCCATTCTTTCATAGGATTCAAGATAGCAAAGTTATACGATAAACCTTTTTAATTCATACGATACTTGAGGATGATAAACTATACGATCAAGGTCATAGATTATTGCATGGATTAAAATATTTTTTTTTTAGCAATCTCATTGAACATGTGGAAAAATGATTTGTTTTTACTTTATTTACACATTTAACAATTCATACGACACTTGAGGATGATAAACCATCCTTTAACACATTTTTCTAGAGAACATGGAGGATGGTGGTTTGGGTTAAGGTGCAATGACTTCAAGGGTAGTTGTGGTTGGGTTTGGTTTTGACACTGTGGTGGAGGCTCAGTTGCAGACAGCAGAGTAGGAGGCGATGTTGGGCTAGCTTGTATAGTGACTAGGTTTGATAGGCTACCAGAGGTGAGGAAAGTCGGAGGTTGTGGTGGTTTAGGCTTGGATGGTGATGGTTGGGGTTGTTGGCTGTGTACTAGATGCTTGAGTTTTGGCTTGCTTGCTTGTTATTGTGGTTTAGAGTCTATGGAACAATTTTTTTTTTTTGGCTTTCTTTTCTTTTTGCATTGATTTGTGAAGTGTTTCTGGTTGATGATTATGGTTTGGGCTGAGTATGGGAGATGAATTTTGTTTTTTAAAGAATAGTTTATGATTTATAGAAATGTGTAGGGTTTGATTCTGATGTGAGGGGTGTAATTTTTTTTTATTTTAAGAATCAACTTATAGGACGAAAGAAAAACAAAGAATGTTCTTATCCACCTATTTTCATGTAGAAAGCATCATGAAATAATCAAGATAGCATTTGCAGAGGTATTAGTCATAGAAACAAGGAACAATAGCAATTCAATAAATACTCAACAACATTGTAGTAATAGCACCCATAACTCACAACAACCTTAGAAACATGGTAGAAAAAAAGTAGAGAAAAGATGAAGCTTACCTTTATGGTACAAACACACTCACTAGCTAAAAGCTTCTTCCTTTCTCTGAATTTTCTCTCAATCTCATTTTCTCAATCAAAAAAATTCTTTATCTCTTCGATCTCTCAATTACTCACTAGCTCCATTTTTTCGTTTTCAAATTGTTCATCTTTCATGGACAAATAGAGGACGGGCACACTGATCTTGGATTTAGAAACTAAGAGCAAATTTATTATGACTTGCACCCTTGAGCCCCTCATTTTTCTCTACTGCCAAGTGATATTTCATTCATTTGATATTGCTCAATCTTTTTCTTTCTTTTCACATACCAACTCCATTAAATGCATGCCTTGCCTTTTTTTTAGGGGAGGGGGATGTCCATTGGGCCAAAATAAAAATTCTTTCCTCTTTTTGTCTTTCTCTTTTTCATGTTATCTTTTTCTTTTCTTTTTTTTTCAGAAACTAATTAATTACCCTAATTATTTATTTAGTATTATTATTATTATTATATATAAATTACTTGAGCAAAAGTTGGTGTTCATAACTTTGCTCAAGTTAGCTTTAGGATAATTAGAAAGGAAAAAATAATGGCTAGTAACGGCTAGTTTGTATTCAATACCCGTCAGAAATTACAAAATCATAATAGCTAGTTTTCTAAGCCTACAAATGGCTCTAAAAGCGAAATATGAAGGTTGGAAGAATTGAGATTGATTTAACAATGCCAATGACGAACTACACCCTACTTAACTCTACTTCTTGCTACCTACTAGTGCTACCTTCGCAAATATCTTGTTGTAGGTGTTTCTATTGCTCTATGAATTGTGTATATCCACTCTTTGAGTGATTTTCAATACCAACCAACACTTCATTTGTATTCCAAACACTTAAGCCCTGAGTGGTGAGTGCTGGTGAGCTAAAGGATTGTTCTAGCCACTGTGAGACTTAGTGTCTATAGTCAGAAGTGGCTAGGTTTCAAAGAATACTTTAGTGTTTAGCTGGGAACAGTTGGGTTCAAAGACTACTTGTTCATTTAGTTGGGAGCAACTGGGTTCAAAGCCTACTTGTGTATTTTATCCGGGAGCGGCTTGGGTTCAAATAATACTAAGATCTAGTGCAAAATCTTGCCCTAGTGTTGGGGATTGGATGTAGCTCATGTGATTTTGGGTGAACCAATATAAATCTTTGGTGTTGAGCTCTCTCTTCCCTTATCTTGTTTATATTACTTGCTCTGGTGTATTTGCACATCTTCCTAACAAGTTTAAGATTAAGTTTAACCTCTAGTCTTGAGCTTTCATATCTCTTTTATTTGAGTTCTATTAATATTCTGGTTCTAATTTGTTGGTTTTTGTGAGTTAAAAACTAAGCTTTTACTAAGAACAACTCAACCAACTAAGGATTTTGAAACTTATGCTTCCACAAGTTTAAATATGTTTAAAAGCCACATTTTATGTGTTAAAACAAGTTTTTAACTTCAATTTGAACTATTTTAAAAAGAAAAATTGAAGGTCTAGTCAAAATTGTCTTGTGAAACTAAGCTTTGAAGGTTTTAGGTAACACCTTGTCAAACTCAATTTTTTATACTTCATTTAGGTATTTAAATAAGTTTCACATGCTCCAAAGAATATTTCTGGAACTTTTTGAAAGATTTTCACTAGCTTTGCTCATTTATTACATCTAACCAAGTTGAGCAGAGTGCTTAGGAACTCTACTCAACCTAGTTATGTGTTCATTGTAACTCTACTCAACTCCAAGTTAGTGACTTGAGTAAGGTCATTGTGTTTTATAGGAAAATCCAAAATTTGGAGAACACAATTCAACCTTCTTTTTTGTATATTTTCTAACTTCAGTTATTACGCTGATCATTCCTTTAAGGTGAAGATTCCCTAGGTAATCTCCTTCTTGGATGTCATAATGGGGACCTCTGTTGTGGGGATTAATTTTGTCCCGTAAATCATTCTGGGTTAGGACACTAGGATTTCTAGATGTATTTTTCCAGCCTCCCTTGTTGGATCAAGGTTTTACTAGCTTCCCAAAGTTTGATCATGATGTGACTATAGCCTTCATGGTATTCATATCTTTTGGATTTGTCAAGGTAGCTCCAAGGTTGCAGCAGCCTAGGATTAAGGAACCTAGACAGTTTCGTGTAGTACTCTTCCTAGTGGATTTTGCTCATTGAAACACTGAAAGGAGTTTACTCTACAAACTTTCACCATGGTGGCCTCTTAGGGGAGTCCCAAGATGGTTTTATGCCTGAGGCCTTTTTTTTCGCTCTCGTTATTCTTGTCTGTGTCCCCTTTGGCCTTCAAGACTTCTTCAATATTGAAGTATTTTTTGTAACGACCCCTAAGGTCGTTTAGATCAGCCGAGGCCCTCTTAGCTAAAAAGCTAGTTCAGGGCCTCGACCTCAACCCAAGAACGATCCCGTGCACAGCCACAACCTTATCAAGGTCCTTTATCTGCATGGCCTCTTTATTGAATATGCCTATATAGCCTTGTAGGGACTCATCCTAGCCGACCAAGGTCTATTGTTGAGCTTTGCTGGTAGTGAAATGGGTCAAGAATTTTGGCAAGAGCTTCAAGAATTCATTCACCAAGTGTGGTGGTAAAGAAGAGAGCCACTTGAGAACAACCTTTTTTAGGGTTCCCGAGAAGGTGTGACACATTATAGGATTCATTCCACTAATGAGCAACATGGATGAACTGTAGGAGTCCAGGTGTTTTTGGGGATTAGTAGGTCTGTTGTAGGGTTTACTATTGCTAGGTATCTTGAATCCCTTAGGGAGCTCCATATTTATAATGAAGTTGGAGAACAGGTGGTTAGAAGTGTGGCGAGCGCCTTGCCTTTAGGATGGCCTGGAGACCTCAGACTGTTTCGAGACTCTATGAAGGGTTCCCTTCTTGTTAAGGTCTTTCATTATTTTTACTGACATGTTTTGGGGTGACCAACTTCCTGAGTACATCGATTTGCTAGCTTTGGGCATGGATAAGGGCGACAAAGGCCTGATAATCTAGTGTGAGTGATGTCCACTCGATTACGATGGCATGCTACACAACTACAAGAAGGTTAGGCGTGGGGTCTGACATTGTAACTTGTGGCCTTTCTACGATGGACCATAGCACAAGAACATAAGGGGCCAGAGGTTTTGGTTCTCATGTGTGGGCCGCGATATCCTACCTTTCCATGACAGAAGCTTTTGAGCCATCACGGTTTTTGTCCTGGTTGGTTTGGGCTCTCTTGCAAGTTTGACCTACGATTTTCAACTCTGATGGCAGGAATCAAATATTTATGTATTTTCACATATGGTGACAATGGTCTATCCAATAATTAGATATGGAGGCGTAGTAGACCTTAGGAAGAAGGAATAGAAGGTGTTTTTGCCCATTGCATAGGGACAGAGTGTTGCAAAAATCACTTTAACGTTCAAATTAGAGGTGGTACTAGCCTTGTTTATATGGTGAGGAAGTACTTCGATCAATAAGTAATGCTAGAGGTGATGATCCGTCCCTATTATTTAGGTGTTGAGGGGAATTTTATCCCTTAATACCATATTTGGAGAGATATGATCTTTTTTTAGTGGCTTTTATAAGATATTAGTGTTACTTTGTGGGGTTGAGGTAATCAATCGCCAAATTTGAGAACTAATTTAAATGAAAAATCGAAAAGAGAAAAAGTGATTGAAAGTGAGAGTAATTAAAATAAGAAAGATTAGAGGAACAATATATGGGATGATAATTAATTATGTCAATGATTTTTATTTTAATTATTTAATTACAATTGTAACTGATTTAATAATAAAAACTCTAATAATGAGAAATATTTCAGAAGTTCAGTGATTAAAAATTTAAGATGAAAACCAGTCTATTTTGTCAATTAACCAATGAATCTATATTAAGAAAATACAACATATCTTCATTTTTTTAAATATTTTTTAATTATTTTTTAATTAAATGATGTGTAATTTTTTAATAATTAAAATAACATTGAAATGGTAAACCATAGAGCCAGGTTTTCATTTTTATCAATCAAAAAATATTTTTATTTATTTATGAAGTAAAATGCCTACTATGCCTAAATGTCGAAATACCGTAGCAATAGTGCTTAGGGTTGCTTTTAATACACGAGAGAGATTGTAAGCAAAATTTTACTGTTGAGATTTTAATTATGAATTAGAATAAATTAGGCCCTTTTTAAATTTGAATTAATAAAACCTCGAATTTATTATACTAATAATGGAATAGGCTGTCTATGATTGTTTGAGTTTGAGTAGTTTGTAAACCTCTATGTTCTCGTTATTGAAAACAAAAAAAAAAGTTCTGTGGTTGTTCTTATTGATTGCTGTTAAGACCACATATGCTTAAGCTTTTGCCAATGTCCTAGGTTCTTGTTACATTCACTGATGGAGAAATAAGGAAACGCCATCCTATTTGAAGTATGACGAGCTCAAGTTATTAAGAATCTGAAGACATTTACATTTTAATTTTATCTACAGAAAATAGAATCAAGTGCATCTAGTTCTAGCCTCAGCTCTTAGGGTATATTAGGTGCATTGTTAAGTTGCAAATATTAATACAGCACTTATCTATATTAATCATTATGAAGCTCGAACTCTCAATAATAAAACCCATGAGAAAATATTAATATTTTGAAGTATGACGAACTTAAGGCATTAGATTCTAATTCTATATTTCCATTTACAAAATCTTTTGTAGCACAATATAGGTGCGCAGAAGATAATCATATTAGACTCTAGACAGTTATGTGCTGCAGCAGGAGAATGTTTTGACTTTTAAGGCTGCCTGTGTTTTTCTGCTGTCACGTGAATGATCCTTCAATTTACCCACTTTCAGACTCACCCGAATCCCGACATATATAAACTAAATATTTATATTAGTCAGAAGATGCGATTTTTGCTTTGTCTTCTGCAGTCGTGGGCAGAGAACATGTGATAGAGTAATCATTTGTGTTCCTAGTTGTGCCCACCTAAATGATCATGCATTTATGCAGTTGCTGAGTGAAAAATCTTCCCAAAACTATGGTTCAAAACCTGCCGAGCGTAAATTGAGGTTACAAGCTCAATTAGATCGAGATTCTAGCTACTCAAACGAGTGATGTGGTTGCTAAGGAGGCTAATTAAAGAGCTAGAGGCATAACTATGTGCGACAAAAAGAAGATATAACACGTATGAGAGCTGATAAATGGAAGCTCAGATGACTGAGATGCAAGCTGATCATAAGCCGAGATTGAAGCTCAAAATGCCAAGATAAAGCCTGACAGTGACAGTCCAGCTAACATGAAAGCTTTGTTGATCCTGCAAAATGGCCAGGTTATAAATTAATGTAATTGATTTTGAAATTATTTATAATAAATTTGAAGGAATATGATTATTTGCACATTTTTATATTATAAAATTTTTCTGCTTGTTTGCTTTATCTATGTTTTCGCTCTACTCTAGTTTTATTTAATTGTGTCGCTGTAAACTGGATTGGTAGTGCTTGTATAGATCCAATCTCTTGTGACTTGAGAGTGCTTCACCCTACATTTTATGGTAACAACCATTGGCATAGGCTCACAGAATCAACACAGAGATCCTCTAAAACATTTTGTATTAAAATTATCGAGAAGGAAAATGTGGCAAGTAGTAACTTGTATGCTTATTGAGACAATACTTGTATGCTGGCTGGCTTAATTGTGGACATGATATATCTTCTTGTTAGAATTTAAGCATGAGGTGACTCTTTGGATCATTAAGGCGTAAGCCTGATATTTGGAAATTTTTGGATCATAATAATAAAAGTTAAGAAGGTTGCACAATTTTATTTACTTGATTATTTTATATTTTATTTGGACATGCTTTGGTTTGATTGATATGAAGACAAGTTTCAAGGTTCTTATAGGTTGGTGCTTGGAACTAGAATCTGTTGATAAGAGTTTTTTTATAGTGAGTTTGTCTTTAAAATAAGTTTATAAATATTTATTTATCGTTTATTTGATAAAGTATATTAAAATTTTAATTTATTAAATAATTTAAAGGTGAATATAATTTTATTTATATTTATTTCAAAAATAAATTTACTTTAAAAATAAGCTTCAGAAATATTTTCTAGAATTCAAGGTACCAATTGACAAAGATTTATCAATTATAAGGATGTTAAGTTTCACAAGTATATAAAACCTGGTTTCACAAATTTCCATGTAAAGTAATCGTGCTCCCTATGAAAAAATGATGTAAAAGTAGAGAACAGAACCTATCATTGTGGAAGTCAACATGTATAGCTTTTTTTTGAAGTGTTATATTTTGGTCTGCCTTATAAAGCAAATTATTACACATTGTGTAATATTCTCTCATGTAGCCTGCTTATATAATTGTTATAATAATTTTTAGATCATTGTTTGACTTGTCTGCTAGTTTATGTGCATATCTGTGTTTTATGTGGCATATCAATAGTTGCTCGAGAAAGTTAGGCTTAAAATTTAGTTAGAATAATTATCAAAATTAATAAATAATTAAGAATAGTAATTATTAATTTACATTTATGTTATAAAATAAATAAAAATGATTTTTTAGAATATTTGGTGAATTAAATAAATTAATTTAATAATTATTAAAACAAAAATAGCATGTAAAGTGGATTAAATAATTTATAATTATGAAGAATAATTTAATTAGTTATATAATTAATTTAAGTAAAAATGGTAAATTTTAGAATTACCTATGAGCTAATAAAAATGCATATGAGTAAGTTTAATTAATCATAAGAGCATACATTATCTTATGAAAATTTTAGAATAATCATTACCTTTTAACCAATTAGCTTTCATGCAAGGAAAGAGAGTCCACTTGGCTTAAACCTTAGTGGGTGATGCTATATCATCATTTTCATTGGATTAGAGCATGATTTGATTTAAGCCTATAGAATTTTATGCATGTAGGTTACTTGCACATCAAGCTAACAACTAATTAGTAAGAATTAGGATCTAATGGGTGTCAAACAGCTTATACTAGGTTCTAAATTAATCTTAGGATTTTCTAAAATACTAATGAAAGCTAGAAACATGAGAATTGAAGATCAAAACATCTCTAGGAGCTTGAAGCTCACTTGAACTGCCACTTGCTTACACAACTTAAGATCTAAGTTATTAGCTCTTCCTTCTCTTACACAATGCCAAACACACACACAACACTCTCAATTCTCCCGACTCTCTCTCTTTCTCTCTCCCTCGATCAAATAAAGGAAGAACACAACAATGGCTCCCAATCTTCAAGCCATTGCATGAGCCCTAATAAGCCTTCAACTCACCTTAGTCTGGTTGAAGAAAATGACCATCTCCACCCCCGTTTCCAATCAGTACTCTCAACTCCATCATCAAGCTAACTTCAACTCCTCCTCCTCTTCTTCACCATGACCAAAAGGAGCCCAAGTAGGGGTCATTGAACTCTAAACTTTTTCCTTTTTCATTTTTCATTGATTGGATGATTGTTACATGTCTAAATTTTAGTTAGTTGATGAATATGGTAGTGGATACTTGGGGCTGTTTTTCAGGTTTATGATGGGATAAGGAGTTTTTGCATTGTAACTCTTTCTTTTTTTCTTCCATTTGTTGATTGATGATTATATGATGTGTTCTTGGTGGAACTTTGACAAAATTCCTGAAAAATGGTTGGGGATTAATTTCATGTTCATAAGGGTTTGATGGAAGAATGTTCATTTTTAATTTCTTCATATTTTTCTAATGGCTATTAGCCTAAATTGATGATAAAAAATGAGTTGAAATGGAATTTTGAGCCTTGGAAGGGAATTATTTCATGCTGAACGAATTTGATGATGAGCCAAAATTGCTAGCTTATCTTGTTATTCAATTATTTCCTTGATGATAAATTGATGTTAGCTGTGTTGATGTTGTTTGGTTGTTCTTGGTTGGGACCTATACCCTTATATCTAAGGAAATATTTGTTCTCCAATTTAATTAATGATGCTAAATTGATGAGTTAGTAATTTTATGAAGATTACAAGTAATGGTTTGATAATTAAAGGATGGACTTGTGTTGTAGTTGAATTTGGCTTCATGAGAGGTTATGAAGGTCAAGGATTAACTTTGCCTCATTTTGAGGAAATATAATGTTAATTCCTTTTATGTGTTAATAATGTGTTTAACATGAGAATTGGAGCTTGATTTATTAATTTAAGACTAAATAGGTGATATTGGTAATGGATGAAGCTTAGATTAAATTTTGATGATGGTATGGTTTGTGTTTGGGGTTTGTCTGAATGCCAAGCCTGGAGCTATGCTATGAATATATATATGTTAATATGTTGCTCTAATTTCTTTATGCTTTGCTTGCATAAATGGAATGTGTTATTGGCATGCTTATGATGTATATGAGATGCACTAAAAATATTATGCTCTTTTAAATGTTAAAGTTGAACCTGAAAATGAATTGATATGTTATGTGCCTCCTTAAGTACTCTAAAGATTAAAAGATAATGGAAATGATCCTCATATGAGGGGTGATCCTTATGTTGTTATTCCTTTATGAAGAGTAAATTATAAGTGAGGTCAGCTTTGCTAGGGATATAGTTGTGTCACAAAGTAACTATCATGTATAGGATGAGTTGATGCCTGATAAGCAGACTATCACCATATGTAGGTTAAGGATGAGTTATTCCCTCCCTACTTATGATATGAAATAGGGAATTAGCTTATGAAAGAAAAATAAACTAAATGAGCACATAAGGAATATGCATGACTTGTAAAAGCATCTGCCTCTGCTAATATTTTGCCTATGTTTGCCAGTGTTTTGAGATGTCAGTTTATGTTTTGCTTGATTTCTATGAAGCTTTTGATATCTCTGTTATGTTTTTGCTTGATGTTGTAAAACATTTTGAGAAGTTATATATTGTGAATCTGTATGATGATATAATTGCTAAAATGAACCTTTGCCTAAGGAATAAAAATCTATTTTTGGCTTCTAACACTTTTCTAAAGAATCCTGAAAGTTTTCTAGGGATTTTTATAAATTCCCGAAGCAACTAAAACTATCATGACGACACTTGTTTGTTAGAAATACTGGAAATTCTTAGAACTCTTACCCCATTTATTATTTTGATGATATTCCAGCACTTGATACTTCAATTGACTGAGGATGCCACTTCTAACCTTCTACAGGCAACCTGCTGATTGGTGATAGGTGTATAACCTTGAAACCAACACTTATATAGTCAACATGAATGTTAGGATCTATATGTGCTACTCACTCGTGGTTATCATCCTTTTTGCTCTGCTCTTATTGTGATTTGACTGATAGCTAGTTCTTTTTGTGATATGCATATAACATTTTTTTTTGTGATTTTCTTCATTTTTTTTTATCATTGCCTTGTATTATATTTGCGTAGTGGTTTGTATAAGGCTAGGATATGCCTATTAGGACTTATATAGTTATGACTCAGACTCTGACTGATGTAGTATAGATTGTAGTGATCGCCCCGCATATGATTATATATTAATTTAAGCAATATTACTGCAAGTGCATAGATTGAATAAGTAATAAAGAGTGAGTAGAATATCATTCACACGAGGAATTAGTTTACCAAGTACCACTTCTCTAATATTAATACTATCTAGGCAACCAATAATTAAGAGTGATTCAAAGCAATTAAAGATACAAAATTATAAAAGACAAAAATGTAACACCCAAACTGGGGATGTCACATTTACGAGAAATATAATAAAACCTTTACCCAAGTTATAAATCATTTCTTAATATATAATAATATAGGTTGTAAAAATATTCTCTTTGAACATTATATTATAAAATAAAACAAATAGAACATAAAATAAAACAAACTATTATATACATACCATAATTATATATATGATTTTGTTTTTAATAAGTACAAATAAATTACATATTACAAACTATTTAATTAAAGCAATAAATTGTCTGGTTTAAAGTAAACCATAAACTAGCCCAAGCATAACACTAAAAGTTCTGATCCTCCGAAGGATCCTCTTCGGAAAGATCATCAGAAGACAGAAATACTCCGGTAACGCCATACCACGTTGTAATCAATCAATATGATATGGATGATCTCGAGGCTCGCCCTCCTTAAACTGCTCGTTTGGTTGCTGCTCCTCCTCTAGGTACAAACAATCTACAGGCTGCTCCTCTACTACTTCTTTTTCCTCAAAATCTTTACGGAACATAAAAAATAATACAGAAATTGCATATAAAGAGGTGAGACAATCTACATCATTACCAGCATAGCAGTAAAGAAAACGACAAAACATACAGATATAACAATTAAAACAACGAATCATATTATCACAGCATACAAAATATCTCAAACCAAATATAAATGTCACATAACGATGCAGACCACAAATGCAAATATACACAGACTCATCCTTACTCCATGGAGCTAAACACAATAATATCAGAGAGAATGACCTGGAAGAACTATCAATACCTCAGGCTGCCCCAACCAACTATTACACAATCAAACGTCGTGTAAATAGTACACAGTCAAATCGTCGTGTAGTTAGTACACAGTCAAAACATCGTGCACAATAAGCATTGTACCAGACAGTCTTCACAAGATCCTGATTAAGAATAGTGTTTGTCGAGATCGCTAGTGTGTTACCCATTATCACAGCCTAGAGGAGCTACCAATTGTCCACATGTGGAATCCTCCGCACACTAACACCTCCAAGTTCACTCAATAAACTATACTACGCCTATCACACCCGCAACAAAGTGTAATTCATCTCGTCAGTCAATTGTCAATAAATTGACGCATCTCTCAATGTATGAACATGAACCAAAAATTATGCAAATACCCTCAATATCGAATTTCCAAATATAATAAGTCATAATTACATAAATACCCTTATTATCAATATTTTCTAATATAATGAACCATAATTATGTAAATACCCTTAGTCTCAATATGTCACCATATTTACATAAATACCCTCAGTCTCAACATTTCCAAATATAGTACGTCTCCACTTAATAGTATTATTTCTCAACATGTCCGGGTCCACCACTTTGGCCCGACAGTAAACTTACTGTTCCTTTTAGTCACGTAAATATTTTATTGCATTTTCACAATTGCGTCACCTTTTTCAAACATTTTCAAATCGCGTAAATATTTTTCAACGTTTTTAAAATCGTGAAATATTTTTATATCGTTTTCTCAATCACGTAAGATTTTTAAATTGTTTTCTCAATCGCGTAGCTTAAAAATTATTATTTTAAATACGCGTAAGCTATTTCTAGTATTTTTCAACTACGTAAATATTTTCTCTACGTTCTAATTTATATTTGGAAACTTCCTTCATTACTTTGTTTATTTTTAATTAATTTTGATAGTATTATGTCTAGAAAATCCATTAAATGATATTTCCTACGTTTTCCTTTAGAAATTACCTATTTTAATCATAACCATTGTTTACACCTTGAAACTTGCTAACGCGCTTCAAAACTCAAAGGGTGAGCTCTATGTTAATATTTTTCAAGTGTTCAATCATTTCTCATTCATACTTAATTCCTCTAATTAAATTCCTAATGAAAGTTCATTTATTTTTATTCTCCAAAAATTCATTGAAAATGTGTTCTCTTTGAATTAATTACTTACTCTGCACTTGAAAAGTAATTTTGGATCAAAGGAATATTATGAGGCATGTCGACCAAAATATACTATATCTTTAATAAATCCTCTTTAAATTATTTTTCATTTCTTTAAATCCTTATAAATATCATTCATCCATTTATTTAACTAATCCTTGTTTTAGAAAATATTTGAGAACATTTTGGTTCTCTTTTTAGTAGTAAAACCATGAGTTTAATGTGTTCTTTGGAACACTCATGCAAATCATCAACATGTTATTCACATCCTATAATAATTATCATGCATTTATAAAACACATACCATATAATTTAAAGCTATAGACATGCTTGCACACATAATCAATCACAAATAGAAAAGACATTAAACAACCAAGTGAATGAATCCTTATGGATTCTTCACCACAAATACATCCATTTTCTCACCACCATACATGGTTGATGAGATTAAATCTCCCTCTTACCTATAAGGAAGGCAAAACCTTCTTGGATTTCCTCCTTTGGATTTCGTCTAACTCCAAGAAAAACCCTAACAAGCTTAAACAATTTTAACACATCATAACTATGGTTGAAAAGGAAAAACCATGGATCAATCATGGCCTAGAACATCTAGAATCAAGTTAGAAACAAGAAACAAGGATTTTTACCTTGTAGGAAAGAAACTTCAAGGTGAGTTTCCAAGCTCAAGATGAATTTTTTTGAAGAAACTTTCAACTAGAGATGTTCTTAGAATGATGTTTAGGTTTAGGAAATGGTATTGGATGAAATTTTAGAAGAGTGGAGGTATGGTTTTGTGATGGTGGCCAAATATCATAAGAAGAGAAGCTATGGAGTTTTCTTTGTGTTCTTGAAAAGGAAGAATGGAGAGAATAAGTTAGAATGATTGAAACGAAGATGATAACGTGAAAAATAGGCCTGATTGAAACGAAGATGATAACGTGAAAAATAGGGCCCCCATAATGCATGGCCGTGAGGCTCCCTAAAGGAGGTGGCCTCCTTACTTGACTTCTAAGGACTCCTAATGGCCCTAGATGAAATCAAGGGTGGATCATCAAGGCTTTATCTCCAAGTTGCTTCCTATTGGCTAGGAGAGACAAGTCACCATGTTCTTGAACCTTCTTGAAGTTCTTGGCCTTAATTGCACTTAGGGTAAGCTAATAAATTCTTAATCCATTTTGTTTCCTAATTAGGTTTAGGTAAATCTAGCTAGGTTTCTTAGTTATTTAGTGAATCATATAGTTACTTAGAATCACTAATCACATTATTGATTATGCTAAAACATTGTCTAACTAATATTTTAATAAATAACTAACTAAGTTTAATCCATTTGATTATTACTTAAACACTTTAGATTAACTTAATTAGGTTTTTAAACTAATTTAGTCTTATTTTCTATTCACTAATCTAGTAAGTCCAACCATTATTGTTGACTATTTCCTATTGGTCTAGAATTATTCAAGCCATTTTTATTGACTCCTTCTTATTGGCTTAGAAATAATCAAGCCATTAACGTTGACTGATTTTCTAAATGTGGGTCCCACAAACCAAATATGGGTCCCACAAACCAAATGTGGGTCCCACAGACTTTTCTAGGTCTATGGTCCTTTGGTTAGTACTGACCAATAAAATATTAATATAAAATATAAAATATTTTTATTTTACAGATAAATTTAAAAATTAAAAGATTGATACGCGTATTATTCAGAATTGAGTTTAGTAAGATCCCCCAGCTCCAAATAATCAAACAAAGATTTTTTTCGGGCCTGAAAATTATTATTTTCTTGACTCATAATAAATACATAAAACACTCAAATACAGTCACAAAACAATCAAAGTAATTTTATAATACACAAAAAACAGAAAACAATACAATCAGGACAAAATTATAATTTAGCAAAAAGTTAAGAAAAGTTGGGTGTTACAAAAAATGCACAAGAATGCACAAAATTAAGAGGGAAAAGATAGAATAAAGCACACGAATGCAAAACACATTAAGGATGTAAAAACATCAAATTAAAATACTAGGCATCTGACTTCACTTAATTCAACAATCTATCATAGATAATAGAGTTGCCTTGGAACCTTCATTCTAATTAATTTCTAATTATTCAATTGATGGGGAGAATCCCTTAATTAATTAAAACATAATTCCTTGGTGAGTTAATTCTCATTAATTATCAAAGTCAAGTCAATTATTTGATCTAAACCCTAACTCTTAAAGGCACAACCTTCACTCTATGGATTCTCATGAAAAAATATCACAATTCTCTCACACAACCTATAACCTCTATTCCTAGATGATTATAGATCATGACACTTATTATTTATGGTCTATGTCATATGCAAACCTTTCGATTCTACACATATCTCACTAGATCAATTTATGAATGGTCAATTCATAAAAGCATTAAGAACCATAATAAGTATTCAAATTGAATAGAAAAGAAATTAATTAAAAATCTAATCTTAATACATGTCGATTGAATCAAGTTACATCTTTACCCTAGAAACACACGAATTTAGCTATACATGACAAAAGAGAAGAAGAGATAGGAAGGGAAAAGAGAATTCATCATGATAGAACCGTAGAGAAGAAACCAAAGTGCCTTCAATGATGATTTGATCTTCAACTCCACGAGAGCTCCATGATGGCTCCTCCTCCTCTCCTAGGGCTCTTCCTCTCGCTGCCTTCGAGCCTCTCAAAATTGTATATTTTTTGTGTATTTTTTGAACCAAAAGAGAGTTATCTTGCTAAACTCATTTTTCTGCCTTTTTTTATATAGAAAAACTGATAGCTTTTTCTATCTAACTTACATGATTTTTCTCACCCTTCAGATGGTCAAATCTGCCATCGATCTCCATAGATAATTTGTAGAATTTTTTGTTAGATTTTCAATGTTGTAAACGACGCATCAATCTGATCTTTATACCTCAAGATATAGCACAATTAGTGAGGAATGGTCAGGATAGTTTAGGAATCCAAATCAAATCTCTTTGAGAATTCTTATCCAATCTTCAATATTAATGACAGCTTAATTACATAAAGTTATCAACATGAAATTTGTAGATCTCTTTCTTATCTTTCGAACTCCACCAGAATCAGGTAAATCGCATATTTATAGAGAAAGTTATCCTTAATTTACTGAAACAAGTTTGATAGTAATACTTTCCTTAATTAATCTTTTTGACAAATCTCTTGTTTCCTTTTTTTTGGTTGAATTCATATAAATTAGGAAACAAATATCTCACTTAAATTAAGAAACTCTTTGAGATCCTTGCATTAAACACAAAAATACTTAGTCACCAAGTAGAGATTATTTGTACTCCAATTAAGAATCTAACTTGATCCTTAAAATTTATGAATACTAGTTGACTATGTCAAACTTCGTCATCAACTTTGCACAAAATTTTTCACCTTCTTAGTGCATGAATTGGGCTTCAATGTCTTCATGAAAGTTGTAGAAATTTTTCTCATCTTTCCAAAGACACCAAGATTAGCTTAATCCGAGTTTTGTAGCAAAAGTTATGCTCAAAATACTGTAATAATGTCCTTATATACTTCATCAAGATTTTAATAACCATGCCAAAATACCATAAAAATCATTAATATTCCTACAAAACACAATAAAAAATATTTAATTCAGTAGGCCTATAATTCACTCAATATCATAAATAAATAGCATAATTTTTAACTCAAAGTATTCAAATTCTTCAAATATTTATCTTTAGGAATTTCTTATTTTTGCAAAAAATCTAATGATTTATCCTAAAAATTGTTAAATCGACTAGATGAAGAGATAGATATTTAAAACTAAATTAAAAATAAACAAAAACTAAATAAATATAAATAAATAAAAAACTAATAAATAAACCCAAACACTCATCATGTAGTATGGACTATTTATGGGTACTGATGCCCTTTTGACTTTATTTTGTTTTCAGTTGGATGTATGTATAGGCCTAGATAGTTGCAAGTACTAATGCCTACATAAGAAATTATTGTATGTTAATTTTTAATCCATTTTATGTCTCTTTAAGATTGTATGAGAAAGTTATGAGTTATTACTCGACTAGTTGTAAATCAGAAATTTAGTAGAGTTCTACCAAGAGGAACTCACATGTTTTAAATAAATCATTAAGTAAATGGCAAGGTAAACATAAGTTGTGGTAAGCTTGATGAAAACTCTTTCGGCCTTTCTCATCAAAATGAGCTAAATGTTCCTTCAACATGCTTGGGAAACAAATAAAGCTGGAATTAATAAAATATGATGAAAGGGTAGGGTAGCTTAAAACAAGTTAAAGAGTGAGTTTAGAGTTACATTTAACATGTCTAAGCCTAGTTACTTTAGGATAAGCCTGGGTATAGTGAAGTGTTTAGTCTTAGAGGCGTTACACTAGGTAGTATTAGAATAGTTAATCTTAATTAAGCCTAGGGTATGGACTGACTATGCTTTTGGCATAAATAGATGTTCCCATTGTATGTTATGCATTGTAGTTTCTTGTCTTTGATGATGAGAAGCATAGTTAGATAGATATGCATAACTGCCTTGGTCGTGAATGTTAAAAGTTTTTGTCACACTGTTTACATGATATTGAGACTGATCAACTCAATATGTATTGTTTTATGTGTACAAGAGCCTATGACATCCACCAGGCGAGATCCTGCTAACTGGGATACTGCCAACGAAGATATGGCAGAGTTGATAGGAACTTTTAGGGAGATGGTTGCTGTTGTAAGGGAGCAGACTACCACTACTAATAAGATGCTAGAAAGTTGGAGGGTAATCCACCTCGACAACTACAACAGGGGGTTAATGTAGGACTAGTTGGCAATCAGAATTTCCATAATCTTTCTGAGTTCAAAAAAGCTAACCGTTCATCTTTTATGGGAGAATACAACCCAGTTAAAGCTGGGGGATGGATTAAGGGAATGGAGAAAATATTTGTAGTATTGGCATGCACTGATGCACAGATGGTTGCTTTTTCCTTTTATATGCTTGAAGAAGAGGCAAATTGTTGGTGGATAGATGCTAGCAGATTGCTGGAGGCAGCCCATACCTAGTTTACATAGGAAGTGTTTAGAAAGGTATTTATGGATATGTACATTCCAAGAAATTTACAAAATGCAAAGGAAATAGAATTCTTGAGGCTTGACCAGTGAAATATGTCATTAGGTCAATATATAGCTAAATTTAAGGAGTTGTCTAAGTTTTCCACATACTTTAGGCATAACCCAAATAAAAATTAGAAATGTGTAAAGTTTGAGGCAAGCTGAGGGAAGATATTTTGAGGGCTGTTGGACACTTGGAGATTAGGGATTTCCTTGCTCTAGTTAAGAGGTGCAGGATTATAGAGGGGTATGATTCGAAAACTCCACTTAATCAGAGGTCATAGAATTTTTAGAAAAGAAAAAGAATGGATAGTAAGTTTAAAGGAAGTGCTTCTCGACCTAGGTATCTACAAGATAAGGGAAAACTTGTTCAGGCAGGAAATTAGGGTACAAAATGTATCAGATCTGGCAGGTACTATGATATTAAGCCTTGTTGGCTCTACCAGAATACGTGCTACAATTGTAGTAAGTCAAGACATTATGCAAAGGGTTGCACATAGGGACAGGGAGTGAAACCAAATCCCAAGCCACAAACCAAAGGAATAATGTTTACTCTAAGTGAAAAAGAGATAACTCAATCTCCAGATCTGATACATGGTAAAAGCATAATTAAAAATAATTTCTTAACTATATTATATGATTCTGGAGCATCTCACTCCTTTCTTTCCTATGATTGTGTGAAGATGTTAGATTTGCTTGTGTTAGAACTTCTTTATGAACAATCTATTTCTACACCAACAGAAAAGCCAGTAATAACCTCATATGCTTGTCTGAATTGTTCTTTACAGATATAGGGTAGATTTATTGTTATAAATCTCATTTGTTTGTCTCTTGTTGGTATTGATGTTATCCTTGGTATAGACTATTTATCTGTAAATCATGTTGCTTTAAATTGTTCAAATAAAACTTTGGTATTCATGTTTGATTCATCTTATGTACTTGTTTCATCTGAGTCTTTGTATCTGTTAGATTTAAGCCCATGTTTCACTTGTTAGCCCTTAACATGTTTAATATGTTTCATAGCTGACTCGTAATGATGATTACTAGATATTGTAATCACCATTTCAAATGAATACTATATATTGTAGTCACCACTTCATAGGAATTAGTGTTTGTATTTACTTCATTCATGTATCATTCATGCACCAAATCTATATTTATAAAGGACAAGGCCATCATGAATACCTAGTCAAACAATCCAAGGACATTCCTAACAAGGACTAAGCTAAGTGGAAACAAATTGATGCTTCTCTTTGTAGTGTGTTGCGGCTCTCCATTGAGGCCAAGCTTCAACCTCAATACTGCACTTTTCGGACATGCTATGATGTTTAGGCCAAGGCTAAGAAATTGTACTCTAATGATGTCAATTGTCTCTACAATATTGTTTCTAACTTGATCGCCATTAAGAAACAAGACATAGACATGTAGACCTATCTGGGTAAGCTTGATAATTTGATTGCTAAATTTGATGCATTTACGCCCTTCACTAATAATGCAAACAAACATACCTAACAACGTGAAAAGTTCTTCATGGTCCTTGACTTGGTTGGTTTGCCACCAGAGCTTGACTCAATCCGCAATCAGATACTCTCAAGCCCTATCATTCCTTCATATGATACAGTCTCAAAACAACTATCGCGTCTCTCTAATCCTACAACTTTTATTCTATCACCTACACCTGTTGACTGGGAGGTCGTGGTGGTAATCTTTCTTGTCCTTGCTACACCTTTTGCAACAAATTTGGTCACATTGAGAAACAATGCAAAACCAAGGCTAACCAACAGTGCACCTTTTGCAAAAAAAAAAAATAGTTATATTGAGGAACAGTGCAGAACCAAGGCCAACTGACAATCTAAAACTGTGAATGTTACTCAGGTTGTCCCATCTGACTCGTCTGACAAGGTTTCTCTCTCTATCGCTAAGTATAATAAGTATATATAGCTTAAGACAGTTATGCAATCCACTATATCTGTCACTCAAGCTAGTAATCATGTAGCCTTTCTTTCACAGTCTTCATATATGGGACATTGGATTCTTGATTCAGGTGCTTCTGATCGTATATCTGGTAACAATTCTCTTTTCTTCCACCTTATCTATATAGATACACTGCCTAGTGTCACTTTAGCCAATAATTCACAAGCCAAAGTCCAAGCTAATCCATTTCCCATATTGCCTTTAAATTCTATTCTTTTTGTACCCTGTTGTCCTTTTAATTTGATTTCCATTAGCAAACTCACTCGTACCCTGCCTTGCTCTATTATCTTTGCTAATAATTTAGTTCTTGTGTAGGATCAGGGTACCAAATAGACGATTGGAATAGGACGTGAGTCTTAAGGCTTGTATCACCTTATCTTACCTAGATCTTCTACTACATGTTTTGTTGTTAAGTCACCAGAAATCGATCATCAACGCTTGGGACATCCTATCCTACAAAAATTACATGTCATGGTCCCTAGCCTTTCTAAAGTGCCAACCCTAGAGTATGAGTCTTGTCAGTTAAGAAAACATGTACGTAGTTCTTTTCTTGAAAGAGTTGATAAATGAGCTACGTCTCATTTTGCTTTAGTCTATTCAGATATTTGGGGTCTAAGTCATATCACTTCTACTTTGGGTTACCAATACTTTGTTACCTTCATTAATAATTTTTCCCATTGTACTTGGCTATTTCTAATGAAAAATCATTCTAAACTTTTTCTATATTTAAAGGTATTTGTTCAAAAATTCAAACTCAATTTGGTAACCCTATTAAAATTTTCTAAAGTGATAATGCATATGAATATTTTTCTTCTTTTTTACAATCTTATTCATAAGGAATTTTACACCAATCATCATGTGCTCATACCCCACAAAAAAATGGTGTCACTAAAAGAAAAAATCGACACCTAGTCAAAACAACTCGTACCTTACAATTACACTTCCATGTGCCACTTCGTTTTTGGGGTGACACATTTTGTAGCTCATGCTACCTCATCAACCACATGCCTTATTCCATTATTCAAAATCAGGTGCCATATTTCCTCTTGTTTCCTAAACAGGATCTCTATTCTCTTCCTCTTCGAGTCTTCGAGGTGCACTTGTTTTGTACATAACCTTACTCCAGGAAAAGATAAATTGGTCGAAAAATCCCCGAAGTGTCTTTTTGTAGGCTATTCTCAGTTGCAGAAAGGCTCTCAATACTACTCTCTTGACCTCAAAAGATATATTATCTCTACTGATGTTAGCTTCTTTGAAACCCGTCCTTTCTTTTCATCTACTTCTAATGAGCATCCTAACATGAATATTTAGCTCCTAAATGGTTCTTATCTCCTTCAGGTTGATCCCACACTTGTCTCAGCTCTTTATTGCACACATATTAATGGAGATCACACCCATAACCAATTAATGCCTCTTTAGACCCATGTGATCAAGCAATTATTCCTACTAATGCCTTACCAACAAAACCAGCCTCTAATGCCTCACCAACAAAACCAAACTCTAGGCCACCTCGTGAGTCATCTTCTATTCCATCGGACTCTCCTGCTCCGCCTCTTGCACTAGAACTGCCCATCGTATTATGCAAAGGTATCAAGTATACTTGTAACCTGAACCCCTTTTATGCCTGTCATTTGAGTTATCATTGTTTATCTCCTTCTTATTGTGCCTTTGTGTCTTTTTTGTCTTCTATTTCTATCCCCAAAACTACAAGTGAAGCCTTATCTCACCCTAGCTAGCGACAGGCTATGGTTAATAAAATGACTCCTTTACACTCTAGTGGTACTTGGGAACTTGTTCTTTTACCTCTTGGAAAAATAACAATTGGTTATCAATGGGTCAATATTGTCAAGATTGGTCCTAATTGGAAAGTTGTCTGTCTAAAGTCCCGCTTAGTGACAAAATGATACACATAGATATTTGACCTCGATTATGGAGATACTTTTGCTCTTATGGGCAAGATTGCTTATGTTCGACTCTTTCTTGCCATGGTTGTCATTCACCATTGGACCCTTCACCACCTAAACATCAAGAATGTCTTCTTGTATGGTGAATTACATGAAGAGGTCTATATGCAACAACCTTTGGGTTTTACTACTCCAGGATCACCTAACTTAGTATGTTGATTGTGCAGATCCCTCTATGGTTTGAAACAATCTCCTTGTGCTTGGTTTGAGAGATTTAGTTTTGTCATCCAGCAATTTAGTATGACTAAATGCGAGACTGATCACACTATATTCTTCTGGCACTCTTCACCTGGTCTTTGCATTTATTTTGTTGTTTATGTTGATGACATTGTCATCACAAGCAATGATCAAGTAGGTATTCGCAATCTTAAGTAGCATCTATTTGACCACTTTCAGAAAAAAAAAAAAGATTTGGGTCTTCTCAAATAATTTTTGGGGATTGAGGTTGCTCAATCTAATACAAGCATTGCCATCACAGAGAGAAAGTATGCTTTAGACATACTTGAGGAAATTGGTATATTGGATTACCGCCCTAGTGATACTCTAATGGATCCCAATGTCAAACTGCTACTGAGTCAAGAGGAACCACTAATAGACTCTGGCAGATATAGATGTCTAGTCAATAAGCTTAACTATCTTACAGTAACTAGACTAGACATTACTTCTGTTGTAAGTGTGGTAAGCCAATTTCTGAATGCTCCTTGTGATAGTCATTGGGATGTCATGGTTCGTATTGTTAAATACATCAAGAGTGCACTAGGAAAATGGTTACTTTATGAAAACAAAGGCAATGCTCAGGTTGTTGGATATTTAGATGTTGATTGGGTGGGTTCCCTGTCTGATAGAAGATCAACTTTAGGGTATTGTGTCTTTATTGGAGGTAACTTAATCTCATGGAGGAATAAGAAGCAAAACATAATTGTTAGATCCAAAGTAGAGGCCGAGTATCGTGCTATGGTAGCAACAACTTATGAACTTATGTCGTTAAAATAATTACTTCAACAGCTAAAATTAGGAGATGGTAAGGAAATAAAACTAATTTATAATAACCAAGCTACTCTACATATTGCTTCTAACCTAGTTTTTCATGAAAGGACCAAACATATAGAAATTGACTGTTATTTTTTCAGAGAAAATGCTCTTTTAGGCGAGATCACAACTAGTTTTGCTAACTCCAATGAACAGTTAGCTGATATATTTACTAAGTCCCTCAAAGGGCCTTGGGTAGATTTTATTTATAACAAGCTTGGAACATATGATATATATTCTCTAACTTGAGAGGAAGTTTTAGAATTAAGCCCATATTTTTTCATAGCTAACTCATAGTGGTGATTACTAGATATTATAATCACCACTTCATAGGAATACTAGATATTGTAGTCACCACTTCATAGGAATTAGTATTTGCATTTACTTCATTCATGTATCATTCATGTACCCAATCTGTATATACAATCCAGTTTATTTGTGTGTGGACTGACACACAATTCCTTAAATTATCTCTAATTTTATAATATCTAAATGTCACCCAAATTAACAAATGCTTGACAGAGAGAGCTCAAGGTTATGTTCTACTATTTTCCTTAAACTCTGAAGTTGAGAAGAACCTAGATAGTATTTTTGTGGTGAGGGAATATCCAGAAGTATTCCCAGAGGAGATAACTAGTTTACCACTTGAAAAAGAAATAATGTTTTTTTTATATAGATTTAGCGTCAGGGACTGGACCTATATGTATAGCACCATACAAGATGTCACCCTTGGAGTTAGTAGAACTTAAGAAGCAGATAGAAGAGTTGTTGGATAAGCAATTCATTACACCCAATATATTACCTTGGAGAGCACCAGTGCTCCTGGTGAAAAAAAAAAGGATGGCAATATGAGGTTGTGTGTTGACTATAGGCAGTTGAATAAAGTAACAATTAAGAACAAGTATCATTTACCCAGGATAAATGACTTGATGGTCCAATTAAGAGGAGCCACTATTTTCTCTAAAATAGATTTGAGATCAGGTTACTATCAGATTAGAGTTAGGGAAAACGATATCACTAAGATTGCTTTTAGAACTAGGTATGGACATTATGAATACCTAGTGATATATTTTGGCTTACCCAACGCACCCACAGTATTCATGGATTACATGAATAGAATCTTTAAACCTTACCTTAATAAATTTGTGGTTGTCTTTATAGATGTCATACTCATCTATTAAAAGACAACATAAGAACATGAGCAACACCTTAGGATAGTTTTGGAGATCCTAAGAGAGAAGTAGTTGTTTGCCAAGCTGGCAAAATGTAAGATCTGGATGAGAGAAGTACAATTCTTAGGTTATGTAGTATCCCAAGGATGAGTGCCATTTGATCACAACAAGATAGAAGTAGTAGCATATTGGGAAAGGCCTACTACTGTAACTAGATTAGGAGTTTTCTAAGACTGGTTAGGTATTATAGGAAATTCATAAAGGAATTTTCTCAGTTAATTTTACCTTTGATTATATTAACTAGGAAGGGTAATCTTCTTGAGTGGACACATGAATGAGAAATTAGTAATCCCAAATCCTTAGGAAAATTTTGAGGTATATTGTAATGCTTTAAAGAAATGATTAGGATGTGTACTGATGTAGAATGAAAGAGTATTTGCCTATGCTTTTAGGCAATTGAGACCACATGAGGAGAATAAACCTACTCATGATTTAGAATCAGTAGCAATAGTCTTTTCTTTGAAAGTTTGGAGACAATACCTGTATGGAGTCAAATCTAAGGTACGTAGTGACCATAAGAGTTTGAAATATTTATTTGACTAGAAGGAATTCAATATGAGGCAGAGAAGATGGATGAATTTTCTGAAAGATTATGACTTTGAGTTAAAGTATCATCCGGGTAGAGTCAATGTAGTGGCTGATGCACTCAGTAGAAAATCTCTACATATGTCTCGAATGATGATTCAGGAAATGGAACTTCTAGAGAGTTTTAGAAATATGGGTTTGGCAGTGATTATGTCACCACATAGTCTCTGTATGAGTGAATTGAAAATAGCTAGTGATCTCGGGACTCAAATCAGAGAAGTTCATAGATCAAGCCTGACAGAACTTGAGTAAACAGATTCAACAAGGAAAACAAAAAGGATTTAGCAAGGCAGAGGATGGTATGTGATGATCACATATTTTATACATTAATAAACTCTCATTTTTAGTCATTTACACTCTCCATGTACTTAATTGATTAAGCCTAGTTATGTTTTGTAAGTTTGGACTCAAATTGGACTTAATTGATTTTTTCAGCACTATTTTGGTCTTACGCTATTTTTGTATTTTGGCCATATCTTGAGTTCTAAATGTCTGATAATTATGAATTTTATCTTGTAGGAAATATAAGAGAGAGCTATACAACTTTGATGAAGAGCTCAAAGTCTCAATCAGACATCTAATAGAGCTAATTGGGCTTGGAAGACAGAACACGAGTTTTGTGTCTGAAACCTGAATAGTGTACAGTAATCAGAGCATAACTCGGGCTGCAAGAATTATTTTGGGCTGAAATTTAGACATTTGAAAGTTAAGACCCAGATCTAAAACTTTCATGTTGAACACAAAACTTGATTCGGGCTCCTTGATGGTGATATTGGGTTTGAAAGTCAAAATAGAGGTGCTGAAACTAGGCCTGAACAGTTTGTAGTAATTGGGTCATATCTTGAGCTGTAGGACGAATTTTTGGGTGATTCCAGAGCCATTTGAAAGCTTAGACAATTTCCTAGAACTTTCATGAAGATCACTTGGCTCGAAAATGACGGAATCAATTACTTAAGCAATGAATGATTTCGGAGACAAGAAATCTCAATGATTTTTCACTCTTATCCTCACCATTTGGCATTTTCCACTTATTCATCCACTCATCCACCTACCCCTAATCAGCCCCCTTGTCATTTGTATCCCTAATCCTCTATAAAAGGCATCATTGGCTGATTATTTGGGGCACTTGGTGTTAGGCTTAGTTTGTACAAGTTAAGGTTATGCTTGTTTATTGTTTTCCTTTGTTGTAATTTTCTCTTGTTCTAAATTGAAGCTATGTTCATCTTTCTCTTCTCCTCTCTTTCTCTCTTCTTATCTATGAGTAACTAAATCTTCATCTTGCTTGGGTGAAAGAGTGAAGCTCTTGGTAATGAAATAAGGTTAGATTATTCTATTTCTTGTGCTTAAATGATATATTATCAATTGGACATTATATGTGTTATATTTTGTTTCCAATCAATTTAGAAACCTTCTTTGTATAATGGAGATCTTGATTTATTGTAGACAATAGGATTGACACAGTGAATGCTTGAACTCATTTACAAATGTTGGTAGATAATTAAAGGAATCATAATATGATTGCATATATAATTGAACTTTGAATGTTATATTTTCCGATTAGAACCTCCGTTGTGTGTGGATTTCAATTGAGTTATAAAAAGAAATAATCTTACCTTTAATTTATTACCAAGAGTGGATCTCCTAACCCAAGCAAGCCCTTAAATTCATTTGTGAACTTGTTTTATTACTTTTGGTGTTGTGACAAATCCTTTTCTTACCTCATTTAATTTTTCTTCATCAATTCCCTGTGGATCGACCTCGGACTCTCGAGAAATTTACTACTTGAGACAACCTACACTTGGGTTTGCATTCTTAAATCCCGCAGTCAAGTTTTTGGCGTCGTTGCTGGTGAACTGATTTGAAGTTTTGATTTATTGAGGTTCATTTTCTTTAATAAAATCTATTCTCTCTTCTCCCTCACCGGAGCAAAAGATCGGTTTGCCGATCCTTCGGTTTCTTTACTAACTCTCTAACTTTCTAACTATCTAACTCTAACTTACTAACTTGTTAACATACTAACTTTCTAACTTTTATATTTATGTCATTTATTTTTACTTTTTAATTTTATTTACTTATTTTTGTCATTTTTTCATCGGTGGGGGTAACTCTCCCTTTTATTTTATGCACTAACTTAGTGGGGGAAACTCTCCCTTTTACTTTTCTGTTATTTATTTTTCTGCACTTTATTTTTATTTTTATTTTTGGGTGGTTGGTTTATTACCTCATCCCTGTTAATATTTAATGGTGGGTGACACCGCCAGCTTGTACATTATTTTTTGTTTATTTATTTTTAATTATTTATGTATTTATGCTTAATTGGTATCGTGATTTAAATTCTAGTCGTTTAGTTAAAATTAATTCTGGTACTTTATATATTGACTTGTTTGAATCACAATCACACACAATTGACACAATGGTTGACAATGAAAGTGTACATGATGAACCTGAAAATCAACCGTTGCGAACCATGCGTGAATATTTGCAACCACCTCGAAATTCTAGTCCATCATGTTTTATCTTTCCACTTAATGCCAACAATTTTAGATTCAAACCAGGTATGATTTTTTTACTTCCTAATTTTCATGGTTTAGAAACTGAAAGTCCATATTTACATCTGAAAGAATTTGAGAAAGTATGTATTGCCTTCAATGATCAAAATTGCATTGAAAAGATTGTTAAGCTTAAATTGTTTCCTTTTTCTTTAAAAGATAAAGCAAAATCTTGGCTTAACACTTTGAAACCAAGATCAATTGACACATGGCAAGAAATGCAAGGTGAGTTCTTGAAGAAATTTTTTCCAACACATAAAACCAATGCTATGAAAAGACAAATCCAAATTTTTTCCCAAAATTCAAATGAAACATATTTTCAATGTTGGGAACGGTTTAAAGATTTGTTAAATTCTTGCCCACATCATGGTTTTGAAAAATGGCGCACTATAAGCTTCTTTTATGAAGGTTTAACTTCTGAAACTAAACAATTTGTGGAAACAATGTGCAATGGTGAGTTTCTTGATAAAAAACCTGATGAAACTTTAGACTATTTAACCCAACTGGCTGAAAATTCTCAATCTTGACAAAGTACTAATATTTTTGAAAATTTAATTAGATCTAATCTTGCAAGTGCTAATAAAGGAAAATATCACCTTAGTTAAGAGGAAGATCTAAATATTAGATTTGCCAGTTTGGCTAGAAAAGTTGAAGCCATGGAATTAAGAAAAGCAAAAGAAATCAAATCTGTACAAAATGAAGAAATTTGTGGCATTTGTGATGACTTAGGGCACCCAACACATGAATGTCCTAACATTCCTGTTTTTAAAGAAGTTGTACATGAGCAAGTAAATGCAATGAATAATTTTAAAAAATTATTTACTTCTTCTTTTTCAGATACATACAATCCGGGATAGAGAAATCACCCGAACTTCAGCTAGAGGAATAATACTCAATCACAATTCGTGCAACCACCACCTCCTCAGGCACAACAAGACTCTCAAAATTCTCAAGGATATGCACCTTACGTCCCACCATATAGGAAAAACTTTGAAGAAACACTGCATGCATTCATAGAAAAGCAAGAGGCCATTAATAAACAAAACAATCAAACTATGAATGACATAAAAGACACTCTTGCTAAACTTTCTTCTATACTCACCATTCATGAAAAAGGAAAATTTCTTTCTCAACCTCAACCAAATCCCAAGGGTCAGTACAGTCTAAATGAAGGGAGTTCAGAAAACCAACAAATGGACTAAGTCAAGTCAGTGATAACTCTTAGGAGTGGAAAGGTTATTGAAAAACAAATTCCTGAACCATGTGAGAAAGAAGATGAACCAATTCCCCAAGAAAATGAAGAAGCTGACCAAAAAGAAACCAAACTCTCTCCTTCACCCCCATTTCCTCAAGCATTGAATAACCCAAAAAAATTAGACCACTGCACTGAAATTTTTGAAATTTTGAAACAAGTGAAGATCAATATTCCTCTGTTAGATGCTATCAAACAAATTCCTTCTTATGCCAAATATTTGAAAGACTTATGCACTGTTAAAAGGAAACTAAATGTTAAAAAGAAAGCATTTTTGGCTGAACAGGTAAGCTCCATTCTTCAAAATAATAATGCGTTGAGATATAAAGACCCTGGTTGTCCTACAGTTTCATGCATTATTGGAGAACATAAAATTGAAAAAGCTTTACTTGATCTTGGTGCTAGTGTCAATTTCCTTCCATATTCAGTTTATCAGCAACTCAACTTAGGCGAGTTAAAACCAATTTCTGTAACTCTTCTACTTGCAGATAGATCAATTAAAATTCCAAGAGGAATAGTGGAAGATGTGTTAATTCAAATTGATAAATTTATATATCCTGTGGATTTTATTGTCTTGGATACTGAACCTATGGTTGATAGTTGCAAGTCAATTCCTGTTATTTTAGGCCGTCCATTTTTAGCAACGTCTAATGCTTTGATAAATTGCAGAAATGGAGTGGTGAAGCTAACATTTGGAAACATGACACTAGAGCTTAATGTTTTTAACATGTGCAAGCAACCACAAGAAGTCCTTGATGAAAAAGAGGAAGTTGAAGGAATTGAAGCCATTATAGATGATCATCTTCAAGCAAAGAGTTCTTCTGACTCATTAGAAATTTGTTTAGTCAATTCATTAGATTCAGGCATGCAATTAGAAGATGATATCTCTGAAATATGTTCTTTGCTTGATTGTACATAGGCAATAGAGTACAAGGGATGGAAGCCAAGATTTGAAGAGCTAAAACCCTTGAATGATAATGCCCATGAAGAAGTACTCGCACAGGAACTAAAACCATTACCTGCTGGGTTGAAGTACATATTTTTGGGAGAAAAGCAAAACTTTCCAGTGGTAATTTCCTCGTCTCTTACTGAAGAACAAGAAGGTATGTTAACAGAAGTACTTAAAAGGCATAAAAGTGCAATTGGATGGACATTAAAGGATATAAAAGGCATTAATCCATTAATTTGTATACATAGAATACATTTAGAGGATAATGCTAAAACTTCTCAACAACCTCAAAGAAGATTAAATCCACACATGAAAGAGGTAGTTAGAGCTGAAGTCCTTAAATTGCTTGATGTTGGAATTATCTATCCTATCTCTGATAGTCAATGGGTAAGCCCTACACAAGTTGTGCCTAAGAAATCTGGAGTAACAGTGGTGGAAAATGATAAAGGTGAATTGATACCTACGCGAGTCTCATCTAGTTGGCGTATGTGTATTGATTTTAGAAAATTAAATGTTGCTACTAGGAAAGATCATTTTCCCTTGCCATTTCGTAATCAAATTCTGGAAAGGGTAGCAGGACATCCATACTACTATTTTCTTGATAGTTTTTTGGGTTACAATTAAATACCAATTACATTGGAAGATCAAGAAAAGACCACTTTTACATGTCCCTTTGGTACTTTTGCATATAGAAGAATGCCTTTTGGCCTTTGTAATGCTCCGGCAACATTTCAAAGATGCATGTTAAACATTTTTAGTGACATGATTGAGCATTATTTAGAGGTTTTCATAGATGATTTGACAGTTTTTGGAAATTCTTTTGAAAATTGTCTTGATAATTTGGAAAAAGTTCTTAAAAGATGTGAAGAAAAAGGATTTGTGCTAAACTGGGAAAAATGTCATTACATGGTTACCTCAGGAATAGTGTTATGTCATGTGATTTCTTCTAAAGGAATTGAAGTTGATAAGGCCAAAGTTGAATTAATTGCTCATTTGCCTTCCCCAAAAATAGTCAGAGAAGTTCGTTCCTTTTTAGGATATGTAGGATTTTATAGAAGATTCATTAAGGACTTTAGTGTCATATCTAGACCATTATGTAATCTTCTGTTGAAAGATGCACCATTTGATTGGACTCAAGAATGTCAAAAATCTTTTAAAAAATTAATTAGTCTTCTGGCATCTGCTCCTATCATGTAATCTCCTGACTGGTCCTTGCCTTTTGAGTTAATGTGTGATGCTAGTGATTTTGTTGTGGGCGCTATTTTAGGCCAAAGAAAGGAAGGTAAGCCTCATGTGATCTATTACGCAAGTAGAACTTTAAACAGTGCACAAATGAATTACACCACTACTAAAAAAAAAACTACTTGCTGTAATTTTTGCACTGGACAAATTTTGATCTTACTTAATTAAAAGATAAGAAAGGAGCCGAAAATGTTATCGCTGATCATTTGTCTAGACTTATAATAGGCTCACCTTTTGATAGCACACCTATCAATGATTCTTTTCCTGATGAATTTTTATTTTCTGTCAATTCCATGCCTTAGTTTGCTAACATAACAGGAAAGATGCCGCCTCAATGGACGCACCAAGATAGAAGGAAATTTTATACAGAGGTGAAAAATTTTTATTGGGATGACCCATACTTGTTCAAATATTGTGCTGATCAAATCTTTCGGAGATGTGTGTCCGACAATGAGGTAGGTAGTGTTATTAAATTTTGTCACTCAGAAGCATGTGGAGGTCACTTCTCTTCAAAAAAAATAACTGCGAAAATCTTGTAGTGTGGATTTTATTGGCCCACTTTATTTAAGGACTGCTATACTTTTTACAAAAATTGTGAAAATTGTCAAAAGTTGGGCTCAATTTCAAAAAGAAACATGATGCCTTTGAACCCCATCCTTGTCATTGAAATTTTTGATTGTTAGGGAATTGATTTCATGGGTCTATTTCCATCTTCATTTGGATTTATATATATTTTGGTTGCAGTTGATTATGTTTCAAAATGGATTGAGGCGATTCCATGCCGACACAATGATCATAAAACTGTTCTCAAATTTTTAAAAGAAAATATCTTGTGTCGATTTGGAATCCCTCGAGCTATCATAAGTGATGGGGGAACACATTTTTGCAATAAACCATTTGAATCTTTAATGAAGAAATATGGTATTACACACAAAATTGCCACCCCTTATCACCCTCAGACAAGTGGACAAGTTAAATTGGCAAATAGGGAGATTAAACAAGTTTTGGAAAAAACGGTTAACCCAAATCGTAAAGATTAGTCTTTAAGACTAAACGATGCACTTTGGGCTTACCGTATTGCTTTCAAAACATCTTTGGGCATGTCATCCTATCGGTTAGTCTATGAAAAACATTGTCACTTGCCTATAGAATTGGAACATAAAGCATTTTAGGCCATTAAAGCTTTCAATCTAAATCTTGATGATGCTTGCAAGATACGCAAATTGCAATTAAATGAACTTAAGGAATTGAGAAATGATGCATATGAGAACTCAAAGATTTATAAAGCCAGAACAAAAGGTTTTCATGACAAGACAATTTTGAGAAAATCTTTTAAAATTGGTCCAAAAGTTCTGCTTTATAATTCTCGCCTGCACCTATTCCCTAGAAAATTGAGATCTAGCTGGAGTGGTCCTTTTGTTGTCAAACATGTGTATCCTCATGGGGCTATAGATATTGAGAATCTTAGGAATGATAATGTGTTTAAAGTCAATGGACAAAGGCTCAAACCATTTCTGGAGAATCAAGTTAATGAGGTAGAATTCATCTCTCTTTTTTATCCTTGTTATGAATAGAATTCACTCTAATTTTGTCGCCTTGTTTTTGTAGTTATTTGTGTTGCCGGTTAAGTGGCGGATACGGTACTCTGTGACTCTCAAGTCGATTTGTTTTTCAGTTTTCCAAAATAACTGAATCCTTCTTCTCCCTTAAAATGGATGTCATTCTTTCAAACCTGAGAAAACATTTTCCTTCTCTCCCTCAAAATGCTCTAAAAAAAATCTACAAAGTTCGATGTGAAAGATTGAGACTGTTAATGCACAAAGGTATGCCAGAAGATGTACGCTGGATAATTGAAGCAAAGGTCCGACTAGCAGGTGAGTCTTCAATTTCATTTGACTCATACATGCCAGGTCTTGGAAGAAGTTCGTATTCTAAAAAGATAAGAGCAAAAAGGTTACAAGTCTGTTATAAATGTGGATGATAGAATTGTAACAAGCGATGTCGTACTTTGGGGATGGTTTCCACAAACAGAGAAGATAAAATTTTCTTCATTAAGAATGGACTGAGTAAGGAGTCATTAGATGATATCTTATTGACTCTTGAGATGCATTCTTGTGGATTGGTGCATCGTGAAATTCTTAATTTGTGGAATCTCTTCAAGGATGAAGAAAAACGCTACAGTCTTGGGAATCTGACTCTAAAAGACCCTGTTTGCCAATTTATAAGAAAATTGGATGGGAAGCTTATCCTCGACTCATAGAAGGCGTTTAAGCCGTTACTGGACGTGAAACCAGAGGCAGATGTAAGCCATATCCACAACAATCTGTACATATTATCTTCTTCTTCTTCTTCATGTTTACTTTTAAAAAAAAAAATAATAAAAAAAAAGGGAAAAAAATGTTTGAACAAGGGCGATCCGAAAGGAGTACCATGGCTTTAATTAGTTGTGGAGCCCCAGCCTTTGGCTGACCCGTCATTGACTCGGGTGGACCTTTGCATCTTTGGTCCTTAAAAAGTTCGTGTACCATGCTCAGTAGAGAGCCGCACTCCATAACCCAATGTTTACCATCTAGGCACTGTAGAGTTGATGGACAGGCAGAAGCGTCCCTCTCTGGTTATTAGTGAGAAGTAACCGATGACTGCTAAAGCGTATGAGGCATCTGAGCTTGATCCTCTCTTTTATTAGAAGGGGCTCTAAGCGCCCTGGGATGAGATGTTTTGGATCTTGGACATTACGAGTTTCAGATTTTAGCATCTTTGTTGATGTTACGAGCCCAAGTGTGAGCGCCCATGTTCCAGACCCGGGATGGAAACCCACAATGGTTTCTTCTTTCTCCTTTCTTCGAATAAACGGACGTGAGTGTCTCTTGTGACTTGGTGACACGCAAAGATAAAGATATGCCACTATCGCACTCATGCAAAGTATAAAGATACGCCATGAAAGCTGTATATACAAGTATGTCATCATTTGCTATTATATTTCTTTTATCTTTGTATGATTTTGCTATATTTTGGTTTTGGACAGACGATCCTTTGAGCAGGGTCTTTCAAGGGTTTCTAGACTTCTTTACCCTGATGGTTTTCTTGAAGTCAAACAAAAAATCAAATAAAAAAAACAAATCAAATAAAAAAAAAACGATTCTATGTTTCTTGTTTTCAAACTTTTCTGACAACAGCCAACCTACCCTTATAAGTGCAATTATTACCATTTCCATTCTTTTTCCTATTTAAACACTTCATTTTTTCCACTTTCCTCCAACTTAGAATCATTCAAAGAGAAGGTGAGAATAGAAATGGAAGGTGTTTCTGTTCGTCAACTTAAAAATATCTGTGTATTTTGTGGGTCAAATTATGGGAAAGGTTTAGAGTTTGTAAACACAGCTAGCACTCTTGGTCGATCACTTGCTGCGAGGAATATTCATCTTGTATATAGGGGAGGTTGTCGTGGGTTAATGGGGGCTGTATCACTTGCTGCATATATAGGAGGCAATCAGGTTTTAGGAGTCATTCCTGGACCTTTAGCTCAACAGAACATCACTGGAAAGGCGGTTGGAGAAGAAATTCAGGTAACATCTATGTATGGACAAATGAAAAAAATGCTTGACAACTCTGATGCATTCATTGCCTTAACAGGTGATTTTGGTACTTTGGAAGAAATTTTTCAAATAGTCTCTTGGGCCGAACTGAACATCCACCATAAACTCATTGGTTTGTTGAATGTTAATAATTACTTTGTAGTTTGTTACTTTTTCTTGACCATGCTGTGGAACAGAAATTTATCACTCCTTCGGCAAGAAAACTTCTTATCTCTGCTTCCACTATTGATGAGCTCATTGATAAATTAGAAGCTTTTGAGTATGTACCTGATAAGG
The DNA here is from genome assembly GCA_029884605.1 of Ormosia emarginata. NCBI lineage: Eukaryota > Viridiplantae > Streptophyta > Magnoliopsida > Fabales > Fabaceae > Ormosia > Ormosia emarginata. The sequence continues at coordinate 16,113,956 of JAQQTP010000090.1, forward strand.
TATTAGCTCAGATAGATTGGTCAATAGGAAGCAGCGAGGGAAGCAGCAAGAAAAGAAAGCCAGATCTGACACTTCATCTTTAATACCTTTGATTTTATTTATCGTACTTTGTTTCTGTTTAAATTTGTGTCAGATTTCTCCAACAGGTAAGATCTTCTATCCTTTACTCATCTATATTTTAACATTGAGGACAATGTTGTGATCTAGTTGGGGGGGAAGGATAGTTGACTACCAATTTTTTTTCTTTTCTTTTTTGGGAAGTATGATATGATTGTTATGGATTTATTAAACTAATGAATGATGGCAGAGTAAGGAGCAAATCGCACAAACAGCAATATTGAACACTAAATCAAGTAGAAAACAATTAAAAACAGCACAAACAGCACTTTCGGGACGTAATGGTCATTTTTCCATTTTTTCCCACGACGTAGCTAATCATCCAAAAAGTTCAAATAAAATTACAGACAGTATTAATTGTCTGTATATTTCTCAGAAAAATTAAAATAGTAGCTCGGAAAAACTTTTATTTTACCATCTCGAAACAAATTACGTAAAAAGATCAAATAAAATTTGAGCCTGTATAAACGTATTTGTATTTCATACAGAAAATAAGAAACAGTAACATAGGGACACAACGGTCATTCACACAAAAACTTGAAAAACAGCAAACAGTACATTCGGAACATTTTCTAAAAATTAGGGTGTTACAACTCTCCCCAACAAATAAAAAATTTCGTCCTCGAAATTCGGCTTTCTCAAAACAAATGAGGATATTGATCCTCATTTTATCTTCCAGCTCCAGGTAGCATCACTCGTCACGTCATTCCATATAACTTTTACTAGCTCGATCATCTTCCCTCGAAGCTGCTTTACCTTTCTGTCCTCAACTCTAACAGGTAAAGTCTCGTAAGTCAAATTCTCCTTCAACTGTACTTCATCTGGTTGTATAACATGCGTTGAATCCGGTATATACTTCCTGAGCTGAGACACATGAAATACATCATGCAGATTGGATAGAAAAGGCGGCAAGGCAATCTGATACGCCACAGGACCTATACGTCGGATAATCTGATACGGTCCAATGAACTTAGGAGTAAGCTTCTTAGACTTGATAACTCTTCTAACACCGGTCGTAGGAGTAACTCTTAGAAACACATGCTCACCCTCCTCAAACTCAAGAGGTCGTCTTCGTTTATCCGCATAACTCTTTTGCCTGCTTTGCGTCGTCCTCATCTTCTCTTGTATCATCTTTACCTTCTCCGTAGTCTGTTGTACAAGATCTGGTCCAACAGTCATGCTTTCCCCATCCTGATACCAACATAACGGAGTCCGACATCGTCTTCCATACAATGCCTCATAGGGTGCCATCCCTATACTTGAGTGAAAACTATTGTTGTAGGTGAATTCTATCAAAGATAAAAATTCATCCCAACTTCCTCGTTGCTCTAAAACACAAGCACGCAATGATCCTCCAAAGATTGTATAGTTCTCTCTGTCTGACCATCTGTTTGCGGATGATATGCCGAACTCAGTCGCAACTTCGTTCCCATAGCTTCTTGCAGACTCCGCCAAAACCTTGACGTAAACCTCGGATCTCGATCAGAAACTATACAGGTAGATACACCATGTAATCTGACAATCTCGCTGATGTATAACTGGGTTAATATTTCCAATGAATACTTGATATTAATTGGTAAGAAATGAGCCGATTTAGTAAGTCTATCGACTATAACCCATATTGAATCATGACCTTTCCTTGTCTTGGCAAACCAGGAACGAAATCCATCGAGATACTATCCCATTTCCATTCGGAATAGATAACGGTTGCAACATTCCATTTGGTCTTCGATGTTCCACTTTCGCTTTTGACAAACTAGACAAGACTCCACATACACGCTAATACGTCTCTTTTCATCCTTGCCACCAAAACAACCTCTTCAAGATCTTGATACATTTTGGTCATTCCGGATGTAAACTAAGATCACTAGTATGGGCTTCATCTAGAATCGACTTCTTCAATTCAGAATCATCGTGCATACAAATTCTTCCCTTAAACCTTAAGATTCCATCTCGCTCCTTCTTCTACCGTCTCTTTATGACCTTGCTTTAGCAATTCTCTCTCATTTTGCAAAAACACATCTTCCTTTTGTTTATCTCGAACGACATCAAGAAATTCGTTTATGATCACAACCTTAAACAAACGAACTTTTTCGGTAGAAATCCACGGACAACCATAGATCCCGAAACTCATTGATCAACTCTTCCTCCTTGATCATCATTGCCGAAACACTAAGCACCTTTCTCGCTCAAGGCATCAGCTACCACATTAGCTTTTCCCAGGTGGTATTGAAGTTGAAAATCATAATCCTTTAAGAATTCCAACCATCGTCTTTGCCTCATATTCAATTCTTTCTGATCAAACAAGTACTTCAGACTCTTGTGATCACTAAAGACATTGAACAGTGCTCCATACAGAAAATGCCTCCACACTTTCAGAGCAAAAACCACTGCAGCCAATTCCAAATCGTGCGTTGAATAATTCCTTTCATGAACCTTCAATTGACGAGAAGCATACGCTACAACATTCCGATTTGCATCAAACGCAGCCTAACCCTTGATAAGAAGCATCACAATACACGTCAAAAGTTCCCTTAGAATACTGGCAAGATCAACACAGTGCGAGCTTGTTAACCTCTTCTTTAACTCTTGAAAACTGGCTTCACATTCTTCCGTCCACTCAAAAGCTTGACTTTTCCTCGTCAGTTGTGTAAGTGGTCCAGCAATCTTCGAGAAACCTTCGATAAACCTCCGGTAATAACCAGCAAGTCCAACGAAACTTCGAACTTCTGTTACCGTCTTAGGTCTTTCCCACTGCAAAACAGTCTCCACTTTTGATGGGTCTACCGCAATACCTTCTTTAGAAATCACATGACCTAAAAATTGAACTTTTCCAACCAAAACTCACATTTAGCCAACTTCGCATACAACTGCTTCTCTCTCAAAATCGAAGAACAATACCAAGATGTTCAAAGCATGCTCTTCCTTAGATTGAGAATAGATCGAATGTCATCGATGAAGACAACGACAAATCTGTCTAGATACTGACGAAAAATCCTGTTCATATAATCCATAAATATGGCAGGAGCATTCGTCACCCCGAATAGCATCACCTGATACTCGTAATGCCCATATCGAGTTCGAAAAGCAGTTTTCGGCACATCTTCCCCTTTAACACGAATCTGATGATACCCTGATCTCAAATCTATCTTGAAAAATACCACAGCTCCTCTTAACTGATCCATCAAATCGTCAATTCTTGGAAGCGGATATTTATTCTTGATAGTTACCTTGTTCAGCTGACGATAATCCACACAAAGCCGAGAAGTTCCATCCTTCTTCTTGACCAAAAGCACTGGCGCACCCCATGGCGAAACACTTGGTCGCACAAACTGCTTCTCCAACAATTCCACCAATTGCTTCTTCAGCTCCTCCAACTCTGTTGGCGACATACGGTACGGTGCAATTGAGATAGGACCTGCTCCTGGTACTAAATCAATTGAAAACTCGATCTCCCTCTCAGGTGGTAAACCAGGTACGTCATCAGGAAAAACCTCGGGAAACTCGTTGACAACAGGAATAGTATTCACATCCTTCTCATTCTTAACCTCTAGAGAAGACAATACCACATATCCCTGTGCTCCCTCTCTTAACAAAGACTTGACCTTAACAGCAGTTAAGAATCCAAACTTTTCTTCCTTAGGAAAAACTATGGTTTTACTTGCACAATCTATAAGGATATGGTTAGAAGATAACCGGTCCATCCCTAAGATTACATCTATTTAACAAGAGGTAAACAAATCAAGTTGACCATAAACAGACGGCCCTTCACAACAATAGGACAATCCAAACATATCTTTGATGCAATCACGGGTTTAGCGGTTGGAGTAGAAACACTCAACTTAACATTCAAAGAAGACACAGCAACTTCAATCTTTCCACACAATCATATGCAATAAACGAGTGTGTAGCACCGAATCATATAACACGGTCGGATGGTTACCTCCAATGTCACCTTCTCCTTGTATAAGATCATCGATTGAGAAATCTCGGTTCCCTTCATGGTATAAACACGCCCTCCGATCTCGATTGAGTATTCCTTGATTTCTGCCGATTAGCACGAACATAACGAACGGCGGGTTTCTTTCCGGTTGAGTACAATCCTTTGACATATGCCCGGATTGCTTACAATTAAAACAACCGTACCTCTAAGCGTGCACTCCGGCGAGATATGACCTTTCTTCCCGCACTTAAAACATGTCGGCGTAAACGCCACCACTCTCGTCCGGCTCCACTACCACTTGCACCTCCACTAACCGATGGTCGTTGAGATTGAGTCCCCGTTGGTCCGGAATACGGCTTGCGCTGAAACCGATTTGTATTACTACCTCCACCTCTCGAAACCTTGTCGGCCCAAAGTTACGATTCCTCTGATCTCTAGATGGCTCCAACTCCTCAAGTCGAGCACAAGCATCCACCAAAGCATGAAACTGAGTCATTCTCAAGGATACCACTCCTCGTTTTAGTTCCACCCTTAACCCTGATTCAAACTTCCGACATCTCCACACATCGTCTTGTCGTGTCTGAGCATAATCTGAGAATTGAGACAAATTCTCAAACTTTGTGGCATACTCATTCACCGTCATATTCCCCTGTCGCAAACCAAGAAATTCCATTTCTTTGGCATGCCTAGCACTCGCAGGAAAATATTTCTCCAGAAAAACATTAGAAAACACTTCCCATGTGATTTTGTTCCTTGACTTGCAAAACTCGGCGGGTTCCTCTCCACCAATGTTCTCCATCTCCCTTAACATGAAACAAAGCATAAGTCACCTTCTTATCATCTACGCATCTCATCCTTCAAAAATCCTTTCCAAGTCTTGTATCCATTGACTTGCCTTCTCCGGATCAACCTCGCCTCTAAAGCGTGGTGGATTGTGGCGCCTAAATTCAGATAAATTTAGGGCATCGCGAGTAGCATTTCTTCGTTGAGTCGCTCTCACATTTTCTTTCGCATCATTACTTCACCATCCGTTGCATAGCCTCAAGCCGCAATCATAGGGTCCACATCACGATTCATTAGCACGTCCTCTACCTCGTCCGGACATCTTCAAACAGAACAAAACAAAATTAGATACATCCTTTTAGATACATCAAAGAATAAAGACAGAACAAAAACAGACCCAAACAAAAACACAGACCCAACCACAACCCCAAAAGACTCTAACTTGGGCTCGATACCAACTAATGTAACACCCTTTGGAGGATGTCACATATATAAAGAAAATAAAATAAATAAATAAAATATACCCAAGTTGTAAACATTTATTATATAATAATATGGGTCGTAAAATAATTCCTGTTAAACAGATTATTAAAAATAAAATAAAGCGGAAATATAAAGTAAACAGAAACAACACCACTCATAATATACATATGTTCCAAGTTATAAGTTATACAAATAATTTACAACTACAACTACAAATATTTAAACGAAATAGTAAATAAAAACAAGTAAAAGAGTCAATATATACATATGCAGACGCGCCAAAAATACACATCATAAATATTTATCCTCCTCGATGGATCACTCTCAACATGAAACTCATCGAAGATAAATACCTAGGATGCCTCGACACTCGGCGGACATGAGACCGCGCAGTCGATACGAGTGTCATCTCACTAGGCTCAGTGGAAACACCACCCCAATGACGCCTAATGGATAAAGGTAACTCTAAATGTAGAAACACCGTCGTTGTCATCACTGGCTCGTCATCAAATCTGTTACGTAGGGTCACCATCATCCGTCCTGCATACGTCACGGAGTCTCTATCTCCTCTCATGTGCCACGCTAACGATCCACCGTGAAACTCGAGAGTCACGAACCCCAAAAAGTGCACCGCCATCTACCAAAACTAATCAATCCAATGGATATGGATGATCGATGGTTCTTGATCGTCAAGCGGTCGTCGTCGACTGGCGATCTTCCTCCTCCTTGGGGTACAGAACCTCAAGAGGTTCCTCTTCCTCTTCCTCAAACTCTTTATCGCATAAAATAAATATACAGAAACATACACAATACAAAAAGAGGTAAGACAATCTAAAATCATCACAAACATGGTAAATAAGAAAACGTCAAACAACAGATATACAATTCATGCAATATGAAAAGCTATAACATTAATAAGTAATGTAGAATAAAGAAAAAGATTTAATTATCATAACGACACATAATATCACAGATAAATAAACTAAAAAACATGCTACAAATAAAATAATACAAATAGGTAAGATAAATAATCCTCATAATAAACTAATAAGATAAAATAGATAGATAAGATAAAATAAATAAGATATACTAGATCCCAATAAATGAAATATGACATGTTCCTACTCCATGGAGCTAAAAACACAGATACCAAAGATATCGAGAGAGAATGACACGTAAAAATCTATTAGTACCACGGCTGCCCAACCAACTATTCCGCGGTCACACGTTGCGTCTATAGCCCCACACACGGGAATTTACCATCATCCGGGCGTGGTGTAGTTCACTGTCTCACGTTGTGACACTACTGCAAATGTACTACTAGACTTTACAAATCTCGATTAAATATAGTGCGTGTCGAGTCCATTAGTGTGCTATCGATTTACCACACGGCCGGCGGAGCTACCAACTCCGTCCATATATGGAATCCCATACACTAACGTCTCCAAGTTCATTAGAACAATGAACCACACTACATTTATCGCATCGACAACACGATGTGATTCACCTCATCAACCAAAATTCACCAAAAATTGGTAAATTACGAATACCCTCAAGGTATAAAAATATATGCCCTCAATGGCAAAAATGCCCTCAAGTGGCTTGGACAAAAATCTCAAAGCCATGACGGGTTCACTTTTCCCGACAATGCGAAAAATATAGAAACGAAAAATATGTTTCGGTCAATCGCGTAGAAATTTTATCGCGTTTTCACAATCTCGTTGTTTTTATAAACGTTTTGAAATAAGCGTAAATATATTTTTTCTGTTTTCAAAATCGCGTAGGATTTTTAATACGTTTTCTCAATCGCGTAAGATTTTTAAATCATTTTCTTGACCGAATTCCTTAAAAATTACTGTTTAAATAAACAAAAATAATAAATAATACTTTTAAGTTACGTATAATATTTTTCATACCGTATACTGTCTTTTGGATACCTTTCCTATCTTATTTGTCTGTTTTTACTAAAAATTGACAGTATTTTGTTTAGAAAATTATATTAATGGTTTCCTAATTTTACCGTAAAAATTCTGTTTATTAAATTTTTAAACCATATAATTAATCCTTTTGAAAACTACTAACATGCTTCAAAATATAGCATGAGCTATATGTTAGAAATTTTTGAAAGTTCTTGTATTTCATTTCTAATAACAAAATCATTAGTTCTAAGTTCTCAAACTTATTTCTAATTGATTCTTTTCTTAAAACTCATTTTAGAAAAATTCTTTTTAACACATATTGCATTCTTATACTTAGAAAAGGTTTGGATTTAATTTTAGAAACCATGAATACTTGGTTTGGCATGTTGGCGAATTTCCTAAAACTTTGAGAAATTTATAAATTCATTTATTTGATTTCTAAATTCATTTTTCATGTTGCCGAAAATCTAAACAATGATTTCTAAATTCATTTTTAATAACTTGTTAATTCTCCTAGATTAATTAAATCTCAATTTAGGAAAAATATGAGAACATTTTGGTTCTCCTTTGTGTCCATGGCCATGAGCCTTAGGCTTGTGTTCTTTGGAACACTCATGCAATCCTTAACATGTTATTCACATCCTATACATTATCATGCAATTCTAACACATGCAATATATTTTTAACACATATAACCTAAATCAAAGCTTATAGACATGCAAATTAAAGCTAATAGACATGCAAATTATTACAAACAACAAATAGGAAAGCTATTAACAAACACCACATAATACTAACAAACACAAATATTAACAAGCTACTAACAACCACACAAATGAATCCTTATGGATTCTACAATCACAAAACCACACTCCATCTTCTTACCACCATCCATAGATGATAAGATTTGTCTTCCTCTTACCTTAAATGAAGACAAAAGGATTCTTTCACTCCTCCTAGAGTTCGGTTTTCTCCTTCAAGAACCTAACAAGCTTAAACAAAATCTACAAGTTACTAACCATAAAAAGAACTTAAACCATGGATAAATCATGGCTTAGAACTTTGAAAAAGAGTTTAGAAAAGAAAAACTAGAAATTTCACCTTCTTGGTTGAATCTTCCAAGTAGGTTTTCAAGCTTCAAATGAAGGAATTTGCAAGAACTCCCAACTAGAGATGTTCTTAGGATTGTGTTTAGGTTTAGAAAACTTGGTTAGATGAAATTTTAGGTGGTTGGATGGTGTAGGTATTGGCTTGGCGAATGCTTGACAAGAAAAAAGCATCAATGGTGATTAGGGTTCTTGGATGAGAGAGAAGAGAGAAATTTGCATGAAAGAAAAGTGAAGAATGGTCTTCCACCCCCTTGGCCGTAGCATTCAATGAGCATGCAAGGTGTGCAAATGGTTGGCTTCATCCAAGCCCTTGGATGCATCAAAGGCTAGGATTAAGCCTTGATTAACAAGCTTTGCTCTCATTGGTTGGTTTAAGCTTAGTCATCTAGCTTAGTCACCTAGCTTAGTCACTAATGACCTAGTCATCTAGCTTAGTCACTATGTTCAAGAATGTTCCACTCTTAATGATGTTTAATTAAGCTACTAAGTTAACTGTATTAGCTAAACGTGGGTCCCGCAAAACATTTACGGGTCCATTGTCATCTAATTATATTGACTAATAAAATAATACACAAAATTATTTTATTAGACAGTTAAATCCTAAAAATTAAAAGATTACTAATCGTCTCATTCAGAATTGGGTTTAGTAAGATCCCCAATTCTAAATAATTAAAACAAGATTTCCTACCGAAAAAATATTATTTTCCGTCCCGAGCAAATCACACAAAAAGTCCAAATAAAATCACAGACAAGTAATATTGAACATTAAATCAAGTAGAAAACAATTAAAAACAAAAATAGCACAAACAGCACTTTCGGGACGTAATGGTCATTTTTCCATTTTTCCCCACGACGTAGCTAATCATCCAAAAAGTTCAAATAAAATTACAGACAGTATTAATTGTCTGTATATTTCTCAAAAAAATTAAAACAGTAGCTCGGAAAAATTTTTATTTTACCGTCTCGAAACAAATTACGTAAAAAGATCAAATAAAATTTAAGCCTGTATAAACGTATTTGTATTTCATACAGAAAACAAGAAACAGTAAAATAGGGACACAACGGTCATTCACACAAAAACTTGAAAAACAAACAAACAAGACATTCGAACATTTTCTAAAAATTGGGGTGTTACATCATTAGTAATCAAGATTTTGTACATGATCGATAAAAGGCACAATGTGTTGGCTAGGACTTTTAGAAGAGTTAGAGATTACATTTATAAAGAGAAAATGGCAAATGTTACTCTTAGATTGTTTAGAAATTGCTCCTGAGATACAAAAACTTATAATCTTGAATTGCTATGTTCTTTCATCTAGTTGGTGATTTTGATAGTTCGAAACTAAAAGAGACTTATCTATGAGTAACTAAATTTAGAAGAATAATGAAGCTCAAAGAATTCATGAAATAAGGTTAGATTTTTATTCCTCTATGCATCGCTTAAATGATATATTATCAATTGGACATTATATGTGTTAGATTTTGGTTCCAATCAATTTAGAAACATTCTTTGTATAAGAGATCTATGATTTATTAGTAAGAGCTAAAGAGAGTTAGTTAGTGAATGCTTGAAGTTTACAAATTGTTGGTAGATAATTAAAGAGAATCATAATATGTTTGAAATATAATATGAACTTTGAAGATTATTTCGATTGAAACCTTCATTTGATGATTTACATATTGATTAAAAAAGAAATCAATTTATTAAATTAAAAAGATGGATCAATTAAATAAGATATTCTTTATGAATCTTGTTTTAGGCTTTTGGTGAGAAACAAAAAGACTACTTCTCTTATCTCAATTAATTTTTCTTCATCTTTTCTCTCGTGGATATATGTTCAATAATTGTCAAGATTTAATGACTTGTTTATAAAAGGTTTTAAATCCCGATTTATTTATTATGGCTACTAGTATGATCCTGTTCAAGCTAGAGATCAAATAAGATAAAGAGAACTCAAATTAGATAATGTTGAGTTAGAAACAGAATCCTGGAAGAAGCCAAATGAAACTAGTTAAAATGTTCATATATGTGCAACCAAGACATATCAAAATCTTAAGAAAATGTTTTAGTGGTCAAAGATAAAGGCATCTTTTCATGATCTTTATGTGTTTAAATGTTTTGTTTGCTGAAAGTTAAGATTGAATACCTAAACCTTCAAGATTGTTTACTAACTCTAGAAATCCTAAACTTTGAAATGGGAATGTAAACAATGGACTTTGTAAGAGGATTACCAAGAACCTAGTCGGGTATGATTTTATATGGTTGCATTGTGGATGACTAACTAAGTATGCCTTCATTTTTGATAAGGTGAGAGCTAACTACTCATTGGATAAGTTATCTCATTTGTATATTCAAAAGATAGTTAGATTGCATGGAGTACCCTCATAGGTGTTCCTCTAGATTTTGGGGAACCTTGCAAGCAGCTTTTTGGACTAAGTTGTGTTTTAGTACAACATATCAACCACAAGCAAATGGACAAACTTAGAGAATCATCTAAATCCTAGAGGGTATTCATAGGGCATGTGTTTTAGAGCAATAGGGTAGTTAGGATAGTTATCTGCTAATAGTAGAATTTGTTTACAATAATAGTTACCACACTAGCATATGAATGACATCTTATGAGGCATTTTATGACAAAAAAAATATAGATTTCCTATGTGTTGGTATGAAATGGGTGAGAAAACCATTCTAGGGCCAGAATTGGTATAACAAACCACAGAGCAAATAAAAATTATCAAACATAGGTTAACAAGTGCTCAAAGTAGGAAGAAGAGTTATGTTGACTAGAGAAGGAGACCTTTAGAATTTGAGGAAGGAGAACATGTGTTTTTGAGAGTCACTCTTATCACTTGGATTAATAGAATCTAAAATTCAGAAAACTGAGTCCTCGAGTCCTTATTCATTTCCAACTTTTTAAAAGAATTGGACTGTAGCTTATCAGATATCCTTCCGGTTTAGTTTATCAAATCTTCATAATGATTTTCCATGTTTCACAACTTAGAAAATACAATCTAGATCTTCAATATTCCGGAAAATGAATCTGGTGAGTTATTAAGGGATGATTTAACTTACAAAATAAAACTTGTACGAATTGTGGATAAAGGAGTTAAAGAACTTAGAGGAAGATAGATTCCTTTGAAAAAGTGGTATGGGTTTGTTAAAATATAAACTCAGAAGGCTATAAATGAGGTTGGATCTTGCATAGACAGGTTTATCTAGAGCTTTTTATACTAAGTAACTAAATTTTGAGGATAAATATTTTTAAAAGGAGGAAGTCTTGTAACATCCTCCTTTAGTAAATAGAATTGTGTATGATTGTTATAGTAGTCTTTAGACAATTATTTGTCTGTCTTTATTTACAGTTACATGTTTGTGTTTATTTGCATGATGATAGTTGTTGAACGCGTAAGTTAGGCTTAAAAGTTATTTTAATTTTAATAATTACAAAAATGTTTAGTAAATAATTAAGAATAATGATTATTAATTTACATTTATGTTATAAAATAAATAAAATGAGTTTTTAGAATTTTTGGTGTATTAAATAAATTAATTTAGTAATTATGAAAATAAAATAAAAATAATGTTAAAGTGGATTAAATAATTTATAATTATAAAAAAATCATTTAATTAGATAATAATCGATGTATGTAAAGATGGTAAATTTTATATTTACTTATGAGTTAATAAAAATGCATATGAGTAAGTTTAATTAATTATAAGAACATATATTAGGTTATGAAAAATTAGAATGATCATTACCTTTTGACCATTTTGCTTTCATGCAAGGAAAGAGAGTCCACATAGCTTAAACCTTAGTGGATGGTGCTATATCATAATTTTCATTGGTTTAGAGCTTGATTTGATTTAACCTAGTAGAATTTCATGCATTTAGGTTATTTGCACATCAAGCTAACAACTCATTGGTAAGCATTAGGACCTAATGAGTATCAAATAACTTACACTATAGGTTCTAAATTAATCATAGATTTTCTAAAACACTAATGGAAAAGCTAGAAACATGAGAAAATTGAATATCAAAACATCCTAGTTATTGAACGATACTTAAATTGCCATTGTTTTTATAAACTTAAGAGCTAAGTTGTTAGCTTGTTCCTCTTGTAAAGTTCTTACTTTGACTAAGAATATGAGACACACACAACATCTCTCTCTCTCGACCAAGCAATGGAAGAGTACAACAATGGCTTCCAATATTCAAACACAACAATGGCTTCCAATATTCAAGTCATTGTATGAGCCCCAATAAGCCTTCAACTCACCTTGGTCTAGTTGAAGAAAGTGACCATCTCCAGTATTATCTCTTTTACTCTCTCTGTCTCTCTCTGGAGAAGCAATGAAGAATTCAATTTTTACAACAGCTATGGCTTCCAATATTCAAGTCATTGTATGAGCCCCAATAAGCCTTCAACTCACCTTGGTCTAGTTGAAGAAAGTGACCATCTCCATCTCCTCTTCCAATCGGTACCCTCAAGTCCATCATTAAGTCAACTTCAACTCCTCCAAATCCAAATTTTCACCGCGAAAAAAGGAGTTCTAATCATGGGGGCCATTGAATCTCTAAACCTCTGCCTTTTCCAGGTTTTTTCAAGAATTGGATGATTGTTACATGTCTAAATTTTAGTTATGCAATGAATATGGTGAAGGTTTTACATTTTCGGATGAGTTTAATGATGGGATGAGGGCCTCTTTTGCACCATGACTCCTTTGTTTATCTTCCTTTTGTTTATTGATGATTATATGATGTGTTCTTAGTGGAACTTTGACAAAATTCATGGAAAATAGTTGGGGTTCAATTTGGGGTTCATAAGGGTTAAATGGAAGAATGCTCAATTTTAATTGCTTCCTACTTTTCTAATGCATATTGGCATAAATTGATGATGGAAAATGAGTTGAAATGAAATTTTGAGCTTTGGAAGGGAATTATGTCATGTTGACCAAATTTGATGATGAGCTAAAATTGCTAGCTTATCTTGTTATTCAATTATTTCCATAATGATAAATTGATGTTAGTTGTGTTGATGTTGTTTGGTTGTTCTTGGCCGAGACCTATACCATTTTATCTAAGGAAATATTTGTTCTCCAATTGAATTAATGTTGCTAAATTGATTAGCTAGTAATTTTATGAGCATCAAAAGTAATGGTTTGATATTTAAAGGATGGATTTGTGTTGTAGTTGAATTCGGCTTCATGAGAGATTATGAAGGTCAAGGATTAACTTTACTCGTTTTGAGCAAATATAATGTTAATTTCCTTTTATGTGTTAAATGTAACACCCTTATGGGGATGTCACATATATAAAGAAAATAAAAGAAAGATAAATAAAATCTACCCAAGTTGTAAAACATTTGTTACGTACTAATACGGATTGTAAAATAATTCCTGTTAAACAGAATATTATTAAATAAAATAACGTGAAAACATAAAACCAACAAAACAACATCACTCATAATATACATATGGTCCAAGTTATAAGTTATACAAATAATTTACAACTACAACTACAAATATTTAAACATCGGCGAGTGAAACGAAAGCATTAAAAGTCAATTTATACATACGCAGACGCGCCCAAAAATACACATCATAAACATTTAATCCTCTGATGGATCACTCTCAGGAAACTCATCAGAAGATAAATATCCAGGATGTCTCGACTCTCGGCAGTAACGGGACCGCGCAGTCGACACAATACTTATCTCACTAGGCTCAGTGGATACACCACCCCAATGACACCTAAGAGATAAAGGTAACTCTAAGTGCAGAAACACAGTAGTCGTCATCACTGGCTCTTCATCAAACATAAGTCGTATGGACACAGTCAACCGTCCCACATAAGTCATTGAGTCTCTGTCTCCCCGCAGATGCCAAGCTAACGATCCACCATGAAACTCGAGTGTCACAAAGCCCAAAAATCCTGGCACCGCCATACCCAAACAAATCAGTCCAATGGATATGGATAATCAGATGGTTCTTGGTCGTCGTACTAATCTTCAACTTGCTGCTCCTCTTCCTTCTCAGAATACAAAATCTCAAGGTCCTCTTCCTCAAACTCTTTACCACGTAAAACAAATATACAGAAAACACGTACAATAAAGAGGTAAGACAATATAAAATCATCACAAACATGGCAAATAAGAAAACGACAAACAACAGATATACAGTTCATGCAATATGAAAAGCTATAACATTAATTAATAACAGGATAGTATCACAATAACACATAATATCACGGATAAGATAATATCACGAGATAAGACAATATCACGAGATAAAATAATACCACAGATAAAATAAAATAAGAAATATACCAATTATCATAATAATAACCAAATAAGATAAACAGATAAAATAAAATAATATCAAGATATAACCATATACAATATGACACGACCCTACTCCATGGAGCTAAACACAAACAGATATCGAGAGAGAATGACTCGCAAAATCTATTAGTACCACGGCTGCCCAACCAAACTATTTATTTGTCTCACTTTGCGTCTATAGCCCCACGTCATATGGAATCCATCATCCAAAGCATGGTGTAGTTCACGGTCTCACATTGTGGCATTACAGGCAATGTACTATTAGACTTTACGAAATCTCGATTAAATATAATGTGTGTTGAGTCCATTAGTGTGCCATCGGTTACCACGGCCCGGCGGAGCGACCATTTATCCATATATGGGATCTCGTACACTAATGTCTCCAAGTTCATAAAGACAATGAACTACACTACGTTTATCGCATCGACAACACGATGTGATTCACCTCGTCAACCAATCCACCAAAAATTGGCATATCCTCAAGTTACTAGGATATTCTCAAAGATAAAAAGATACTGATAAGTCCCATGGGACAAATCATGTTCCAAAACTGTACGGGTTCACCTCATAGCCCGACAATGAGAAAAAAAATACAGAATACCGTCATTGGTATAAAAAATACAGTTGCGGTTAATCGCGTAGAAATTTTATCGCATTTTCACAATCTCGTCGTTTTTACAAACATTTTTAAATCGCGTAAATATATTTTTCTGTTTTTAAAATCGCGTAGAGTTTTTAATACGTTTTCTCAATCGCGTAGGATTTTTAAATCATTTTCTTGTCTGAATTCCTTAAAAATTACTGTTTAAATAAACAAAAATAATATTTAATACGTTTAAACTACGTAAAATATTTTCCATAGCGATATATTGTCTTTTGGACATCTTTTCTATCTTATTTGCCCATTTTTACTAAAAATTGACAGTATTTTGTTTAGAAACTTATATTAATGTTTCCTAATTTTTTCGTAAAAATTCTATTTACTTAATTTTTAACCGTATAATTTAATCCTTTTGAAAACCACTAACATGCTTCAAAATTATAGCATGAGCTATATGTTAGAAATTTTCAAAAGTTCTTGTATTTCATTTCTAACAGTAAAATCATTAGTTTTAATCCTTAAACTTAATTCTAATCAATTTGTTTCTTTAAAACTCATTGTAATAAAATCCTTTTGGTATTTATTACTTAACCTTAGTTGAAAACAATTCTATAAATCAAAACACATTTAAATTTGGCTTTTTGGCTGAAAATCATTCTATGCTTTATACTTCATTCTTAATTATTTGCATACATTCAATCTCTTTAAAAACTCTTGATCTAGTTTATTTTTATTAAATTATCTAGTCAATAGTTAGAAAATAAATTTGGATCAAAAGTATGTGGCATGTTGGCCAATTTTAACAAAGTCTTTGCATTTGATCTCCAAATTATTTTTCATCTTCTAAATCCATGTCAAATTTATTGTAGTACCTAAATTCATTAAATCATTATTTTAGAAAATGGTTTGGAATTGATTTTAGAAATCATGGATCTTTGGTTTGGCATGTTGGCCGAAATATACACTTGTGTTACTTGATTTCTAAATTCGTTTTCCTTGATCTAAACAATTCTATCTCTTGTTAATTTTTCTAGGTTAATTAAATTACACTTTAGAAAAATAATGAGAATATTTTGGTTCTCCTTTTGGTTAATGGATGTGAGCCTTGGTGTGGTGTTCTTTGGAACACTCATGCATACCTTAGCATGTTATTCACATCCTATACATTATCATGCATTTCTATCACATGCAAATTATCAAAGCTTGTAGACATGCAATTTAAAGCTTGTAGACATGCAACATCATACAAATTATTACAAACATCAAATAGGAAAGCTACTAACAACCACACAAACAAGCTATTAAACAAACACAAACAAGGAATCCTTATGGATTCTACAATCAACAATCAATTTTCCATTTTCTTACCACCACCCATGGATGATAAGATTTGTCTTCCTCTTACCTTAAATGAAGACAAAATATTCTTTCACTCCTCTTCTAGGTTTCAGTTTTCTCCTTCAAGTCACCTAACAAACTTAAACAAAATCTACAAGTTACTAACCATAGAAAGAGAGCTTAAACCATGGAGAAATCATGGCTTAGAACTTTGAAAAAGAGTTTAGAAATAGAAAACTAGAAATTTCACCTTCTAGGTAAAATTTTCCAAGTAGGTTTCCAAGCTTCAAATGGAAGATTTT
This sequence comes from Ormosia emarginata, assembly GCA_029884605.1. Classification (NCBI taxonomy): domain Eukaryota; kingdom Viridiplantae; phylum Streptophyta; class Magnoliopsida; order Fabales; family Fabaceae; genus Ormosia; species Ormosia emarginata. The sequence goes on from JAQQTP010000090.1 coordinate 16,130,893, forward strand.
GCAAGAACTCTCAACTAGAGATGTTCTTAGAATTGTGTTTAGGTTTAGAAAACTTGGTTGGATAAAATTTTGGGTGGTTGGATGGTATGGTTTTGTGTTTGACCGAATGGAGCTTCAAGAGAGCTTCAATGGTGTTTAGGGTTTTTGGAAGAGAGAGAAGAGAGAAATTGCATGAAAGATGAAATGATTTTGTCCTCCAAAGGCTAAATGGCCGTGAACATCATGCCATGCAAGATGTAGCCTTGCTTGGCTTCATCCAAGCCTTAGAATGAATCAAAGGTCAAGATTAAAACTTGGTTAGCAAGCTTGTCTCCCATTGGTTGATTTTAGCATAGTCATCTAGCCTAGTCACCATGATTAATCACTAATTAACCTAGTCACCACACTTAGTCATCATGTTCTAGAGAATTCATTCACTAATGATGCTTAATTAAGCTACTAAGTTAACTGTTTTAGCTAAACGTGGGTCCCGCAAAACATTTCTGGGTCCACTATCATCTAATTATATTGACTAATAAAATAATATTATAATAATACAAAATTATTTTATTTGTGATTAAATCCTAAAAATTAAAAGATTAATTATCGTCTCATTTTAATTGGGTTTAGTAAGATCCCCGGTCTGAATAATTAAAACAAGATTTTCCTACCGAAAAAATATTATTTTCCGTCCCAGAGCAAATTGCACAAAAAGTTCTAAATAAAATCACTGTGGTAATATTAAGCAGCTTTGTAACATATAGAAAAATTAAAAACAGTACAATTGGGACATAACGGTCATTTTTTTATTTTTCCCCACGACGAAGCAAATCATCCAAAACGTTCAAATAAAATTACAGACAGTATTAATTATCTGTATATCACCCAAAAAAATTAAAATAGTAGCTCAAGAAAATTTTTATTTTATCGTCTCGAAGCAAAATACGTAAAACGATCAAATAAAATTTTAGCCTGTAAAACATATTTGTATTTCATACAGAAAAACAAGAAACAGTAAAATAAGGACATAATAGTCATTTACACAAAAACTTGAAAAACAGCAAACAGAACATTCGAGACATTTTCTAAAATTTGGGGTGTTACATTAAATATGTGTTTAACATGAGAACTGGAGCTTGGTTGATTAATTTGAGACTAAATAAGTGCTATTGATAATGGTTGAAGCTTAGATTAAATTTTGATTATGGTATGGTTTGTGTTTGGGATTTGGCCGAATGCCAAGCCTAGAGCTATGCTATGAATGTATATATATATATATATATATATATATATATATATATATATATATATATATATATGTTATATGTTGCTCTATTTTCCTTATGATATGCTTGCATAGATGGAATGTGTTATTAGCATGTACGGGAGGTGATCCTTATATTACTATTCCCTTATGAAAAGCAAATTATAGGTGAGGTCAACTTTGGTAGGGATAAGGCTATGTGACAAAGTGACTGCCACATATAGGATGAGCTCATGCCTAATAAGCAGATTATCACTAAGTATAGGTTTAGGATGTGTAATTCACTCCCTACTTATGATATGAAATAGGGAATTAGCTTATGAAAAATAGATAAATTAAATGAGTACTATAAGGCATCTGCATGACTTGTAAAAGCATATGCCAATGTTTTGTAATTAACTGTTATACTTTGTTAATATTCTGCCAATGTTTTGAGATGTCTATTTATGTTCTGCTTACTTTCTATGAAGCTTTTGTTATCTCTATTATGTTTCTGCTTGATGTTGTAAACTTTTTGTGAAGTTACTGTGAATCTATATGATGATATAATTGCTAACCTCTGGCTCAATAATAAAAATCTGTTTTTGTCTTTTGCCACTTTTTTGAGAATTCTTGAAAGCTTTCTGTTGATTTCTATAAATTCCCAAAGTAGTTGAAATTATCATGATGACACATGTTTGTTAAAAATACTAGGAATTCTTAGAATTCTCATATGAGGATGGTACTTTTGACCTTCTACTGGCAGCCTGTTGATGGGTGGTTGGTGTATAATCCTAATACTAACACGTATATAGTCTACAAGAATGTTAGGTTGTAAATGTAACTCACCCAAGGATAAGGTTATCATCCTCTTTCTTCCTCTCTGACTGTGATCTGATTGATAATTGGTTCTTTTTTATGATAGACATAGGACATTTTTTTTTTGTGATGTTCTTCATTTTATCATTGCCTTGTATTATATTTGTGTATTGGTTTGTACAAGGCTATGATATGCTTATTAGGACTTATATAGTTATGACTCAGACTCAGACTATTGTAGTATGAACTATATAAAGGTACTGATATCCTTTTGACTTTATTTTGTTTTCAATTGGATGTATGTATGAGCCTAGGTTCCATTAGGCTGATAGATAACTGTAAGTACTGACACATGCATAAGAAATTATTATATGTAATATTTTAATCCTTTTTATGCCTTTTTATGATTGTATGACAAAGTTATGAGTTGTTACTTGACTAGTTGTAAATCAGAAATTTGGTAGTGTTCTACCAAGAGGAACTCACATGTTTTACATGAATCAATAAGTAAATGGCAAGGTATACATAAGTTCTGATAAGCTTGATGATAAGGCTTACGGCCTTGCTCACTGAAATGACCTAAACGTTCCTTCAATAGGTTTGGAAAACATATAAAGCTGAAATAAAATATGGTTTTTGGGTTGGCTAGCGTAAAACAAGTCAAGGAGCGGATTTAGAATTGCATGTCACGTAAGATAAGCCTAGGTATAGTGAAGTGGTTAGTCTTAGGGGCGTCACACGTTAGCCATACATATGTACTTGATGTGCAATAAAATTTGTAACAAATATAATTGCATAATTACCGTATAACTGCTGCTATGGTATATCTGTGCTTTTCTCACAGAAAAGAACATTTTGAAGCATTTGCAACAGAAGTTTTGTTACAATGCACATTCTTGGCTGTAATGTGCAACTTTGAGACTTCTTCAGATATCAGAATGCCAGAAACTAAAAATATGAACATGAAACATCGAAGCTCCCTACACAACTAGAACCTTCAATTTTAGAAAATTATGACGGCTAACTAACATCTCTCTATTAGAACTAAAAGAGCTGCAGAGGTAATCAAATTATATGGAATACAAAGTATTTGCCATGACAATTAGATTTGCAACAAAATCAATCTTACATTACATTACAATTCTGTTCGCTAATTCCTTTATCCTTGAGCCATCATAATCAAACCAACTCATGAATGGGTAGGCATCTCGTGGATTTTTCAGATAATGGACAATCATTTGAAGGGAAGGAAGGATACTAATATTACACGAATATCAATTTAGATTCTACAAACATCATAGTACATGCAAATCACACAACAGGCTATTCTTAAATATCCAGGTTGAACACAAGAAACTTCTTCACTCTGGATTATTTAACAAGCAGTATTATTTAATTAGATTGAACCATCCATTGATTTGATAAACATGACGACATAAAGAGGCTAATTGTGCCTGAACGTCTCTGCTTTTGGTCCTTTCAGAGCTTGGCAATCAGCCCATTCTGAATAGGCTTGGCAGGCATCCCATTCTCCTTATCATCCAAATCACCTGGGCTTGGGGGAACATCTACCGCTGGCGAGCAATGGAAAAACCCATGTGGCTCCATCATGAATTGTATATGTACACAAAATTAGCATCATTTATGTTTACAAGTAAAAACCTTTATTCCATAGGTACTACTGAATACTCCTCCCAGACACTTGTGCCTAATTTTCTAATGTAGCATGGTTTACCAAATTTGAAGACAAACTTCAATTTCAGATGTTGTATGAGCACATAAACTTGGATACTTGAGTGTAAAGTGTTTCAATTTGAATCTCATTTGAAATTTGCACAGAAAGAAAGGCAAAGACATAAGCTAATGGTGAATGGAATACCATAAGCATAAAACCAATGCGATCCACCGGCATAACAGGCCAGTCTTCCAATCGAGGAATGTGTGTCACTCCAAATATGTACCTGGAACATTTCCATGAAATAAGATGACATGTGCAAAGAATAAATAACCACAACTAAAGGACTAAGACAACAATCATCAGTCATTGATATCAGAAGCCAACGACCTCAGCTACTTATGATAACCTCCACTGCATATTCAAGTATATAATGGAAAAGTGCACTGGAGGAGCAGCATGATTAAAGCAAGTGTATACTAAGAATATGTGCACAGTATATTATCATTATATCATCTCTCAGAGAGAATAGACTGAACTAACCAAAGAACTACATCAGCTTCCTCCAGTGGTCGATTTTCCTTAACCCAAGCAGCCAAACCCTCTCCAATACATGGATTTTGATTAGGGAACTCTCCTCCAGGATACATTTCATCATGTGCATAAGGAGTAACCCAAAGATTGTGCTTCAAGAAAGCTGCTCTTCTCAGAAACTTGGCCTCTGAACCAGCAAAAGGTAAACAATTTGAACCAGGTACTAGCTTGTAACCTGTTAGATGCCCAGTTCGGTTCACAGTCCTTGTGTTCCTAACCTAAAACAGAAACTGTACTTAAGCAACTCTAGGCGGAACCTATTAAAAGAGTGTTTTCAAACAAGTGAATAATCTTAACGATAAAAACTATAGCAGATACAGTGAATATGCCCGTAGGAAATATGCACTTGGAAAATTTGAAAACAGAGAAAGTAGAAGAAAGAGATGATGAACTAGCTAACATAAACACATTCTTGTGTCAATACAGATTCATGATTTTCAAAAAATAAGAACAAAAATTAAGGCTCCAGGATCAACAACCAGAATAGACATAGATCTACAAGGAAAATTCAGTCCAATTAATTTGCCTACAGTTTCTCAACAATATAGTATGGCGCCCACAATGCTAGTACCTTGCAATCTTAAATCAATGACTACCAGAATCATGCAATCTCGCAATGAAAACCTTCAATCATCATTTTTTTTCGATTTATGTTAATAAATATAACATATATATCCGTAGCATAAACACTAAGCAACATCCTTCATAACTTACAGAAAGGAAGAAGGATAAAAACAGCAGCCAAATCTGAAATTTTCAGATTGTCCCTGCTACCACAATATCTGCAGTGGACAGTGACAGAGGGCAGAAATATTCACCCAGGGAAAAATTTAACTTCTGTTTTTGTTTCTTTTCTTCTTTTTTCATTTTTTTTAGATTAAAAAGTGGAAAGAACTTACAATCCAATGACGAGCAAATAAAGGGTCACAGTCACGCATTGCTTCCAATTCTGATTTAAGCAGCTTTTCCTCAGCATAAAATGCATTGTTGTGAACATTATTCTTTCCTGGCTCTTCAACTTTGACATCCACCTACTTACTACCTGAGATATTTCAAGTTGTACGTATTTAAAAAAATTCCTTACACTTAACAACCTGGGCAGAGAGAGGGAGGATATCTGTTTATACTTTGTCATTGTTTATGAACACAACGGCAATGAATTTTCTAGCTTGATGGTTGATGAGAAAGACTTTTATATCATAAGGAACCATAGAATGAACTACTAGGTCATAAAACCAGAAGTTCAAGATGGGAAATCAACAGGTAAAAGAAAAGAAACCTCATAAAGCTATGGATGGCAATGTCAAAGATCAGTATTTAAAACACATACGGAAAGAGAAACTACTATGTACTCTTAATATATGATGCTCTTTAAAAGAGAATTCATTTTTAACTGCTTATCTTACTGCTATAGAATGCAAGACACCTAAATTCCAATCTTGATGCTTCCATAAAATTCCAATCTTGATGCTTCCATAAAATTCCATGATCTTCTTCATGCAAGCAAACACAATTCTCGATTGTTTCAACACCTCCGTAAAAGTTTGTGAAGTGTGCATCAAAGTACTTGATATAGCCTAAACAATCACAACCCTGCGATAATGATATCATGCAAAACAAGTTCAATTTCATCTACATTGAAAAAGGAGAACAAATTAAGATAAGAATGATTGGAACCTAAGCAAATGTCTTGACCTTGAGAGAATGAGCATTTTTACCCAGGCCATCTTCCCCAGCATCAAAAGCATTTTTCCTATAGTGAGGATCATTTGGATCTCCATAAGGGACCACCATCTCAACAAAACTCAATCTGTGAGCCACTGGCCTTCGCCCTCGACTTCCATCAATATAGGCTACTGAATAAATAACCAAACCCTCCCTAGGAGTGAATCCAATACGAAAGTTCCACTGCAAAATGGGCAATTTGTTTTAGAAGTTCTCAATATGGTTCATATGAATTAGTTTTGGAAAAAGTACATAGACAACCAACCACCTTCTGCCATTGAATGAAGTGACCATTGACACGAAAACTTGGACCTTCAGGCTGAATAATCTGTAAGGGTTTCACATCACTTCGGTCAACTCCTCCCCGGGTTTCAGCAGAAGTATAATTTCTTAGTGAATCAGCAGGTGGAAGGGGGATAAGTCTACGGTCTTCAAACTCAAGAACAACCATATTTTGCATATCAACAAGTACATGGATTCCTTCAACTGGACGAGCATAGCCATTTTCCATAGGGCAGTCACTCAGTCCTACAAAAGATTAGTGGTTTAGCAAGTCTGTGGCTAGGAGCATCAGCTTCACTGTGATATCCAGCACACCTGTAAGTTTTGGCACCACAAGTATTAGAGAGAATAAGACATAGCTGAAATAAATTCTCATAAAATGACAACCAAATCATCTCGAAGTACCAACTAACCAGGGATCCACCATCACAAGATCCATATCCTCAATTCCTCTCGAAATGGAGGAAAGTCCTTTACAACAGCTTCACATTCAGCATACTCCACAGCATCCTGTAGGTGTAGAGTGAATAACACAAACAATGTTGGTTTGAAATTAATGGAAATAAGGACTAGGAGGTCAGTATAGGAGTTGCAGTAATTATCACAATTGGGAATAGTTCTCAACACATTTATTTGGCCGCATTCATGTGCAAAAGAAACCATTTTGGATTGGTAATGCTGAATGATGACAAATATTAATAGGGCTTCAATTTGGGAATTAGGATTTTTATTGATAATTAGGGTTTTAAATTTGGAGTTTTTTTAATCTTGTGAGTTAGGATTTTCTCATCTGTTTGGAAAGGGATATTCCTATCTCATTTTCTTCCCTGTTTTGCTATTACTTTATTTTTAGAAATTAGTTTGTGTAGAGGTCTATAAACACCCCTCTTTTTTTTGTGTAAATTGAGGACGTGTTTGCTTGATAGACTTAATAATTTTCATGATTGTTCGTGTGTTTGGTTACTTGGTTCTACATCAATAGGCCTACAATGTCACCATGATTAATGTCAGAATCCCACTGTATAGAATCTTTCTTTTTATAGATGGGATTAAATCCCATAATTAGGAGATTTGATTTGCAGGATTTTTTGTATTTATGAGTAGGAATCATTGACCCTTAATTCTAGGAATTGATAGTGGTACAATGATGAGTATTAGTTTAGGAGTTTCTTTTTTTTTAGATTACCTTGTATCCTATTTAAGAGCAAACGCTCGTCTAACATAATTATATCAGAAAAATACTTCCTCACATGGTATCAGAGCTCCAAAATTTGTGGGAGCCTATGTAGGCTCGTGGCCTGCATTGCCACACGCGTTTTCTTTCTTCCGCTGTTTGGCCTACATTGCCGTTTTCTTTCCTCTTTTTCTGTCGGCCTGTATTGCCGGTTTTTTTTTCCCTAAAAGCATCCTGTACGCCTTCAAATCCCACCCAGAAAATCTGAGAATGTAAGAAACACCCAATAACTCTACCCAGACAGAAAATACCGGTTCTGTTGAGTTGCAACATATTCAACCCAGTCTTCATCTCAAAGGAAAAAAACTACCTCAAATGGTCTCATTTTGTCCAAACCTTTCTAAAAGAGAAGGGCAAATTGAATCATCTTACTGGGAAAGCTGCCCCGAAACCCACGGACATTAACTTTGCTGCATGGGATTAAGCAGATGCGGTCGTAATGTCGTGGTTGTGGAATTCTATGGTGCCAGAGGTAAGTGATGCTTGCATGTTTATGAAGACAGCCAAGGATGTGTGGAATAGCTGTAAACAAAACTATTCCAAGGTTGGTGATGCTGCTCAAATCTATGAAATTAAGATGAAGATCGTGACTACCAAATAAGGGGACCGATCAGTTAGTGAGTATGCCCAAACTTTGCAGAATCTATGGTTGGAGTTAGACCATTATGAGCAATTTGAAGCAAAATGCAAAGAAGATGCTGATTTACTCAAAAGCTATAAGGAGAAGGACAGGATCTATAAGTTCTTGACAGGACTAAATAGTGAGTTCGATCCTATAAGAATTCAGGTGCTAGGAAAGGAGCTATCCTCACTCAATGAAACAATGGCTGCATTCCAGGCAGAATAAGCACGTAGAGGAGTGATGATGGAACCTTAATCCACTGAAAGTTCTGCCTTTGTCGCGCAAAACAAGGGAAAGAAGATTGATCAACGGCAAACCAGTCAATCTGGAAATGTATCCCCAAGGATGGAGATAGGCAAAGGGAAGAACAAAGATTCCCTATGGTGTACCTTCTGTAAGAAGCCAAGACACAATCAGGACAGATGCTAGAGACTTCATGGTAAGCCTCCAAATTAGAACCGAAATTGGACAACCAAAGGCACTCAACGAGGAGGACAAGCACAAGCCCACATGGCTTAGACAGGTGCTGCAGAGGGTAGTCCCTCCAAACCCCTTACAGATTTCAATACAGAAGAAATTTAAAAACTGAGGGAATTCCTAGACACTTTAGTCAAACCCACAAACACGGGTAGTTCTTCCTTGGCATTCTCAGGTAAAATCTCCCAAGCCTATGCACTAAGCGTTCTAAATTCTCCTGAACAAGGGACATGGGTTGTTGATTCTGGAGCTACAGATCACATGACCCATTCCTCCATTGAATTTATCTCCTATAGACCCTGTCCAAGCAATAAGGAAATTGCAACTGCAGATGGAACTTTTATTACAGTTGCTGGAAAGGGAGATGTTATCATAAGTCAGGATTTAATTTTGAAAGATGTCTTGCATGTGCCAAAATTATCTGCCAATCTGATTTCTATTCATAAACTTACAACGGATTTACACTGTTTAGTGACATTCTCTCCTACACTTTGCAAATTTCAAGATTAGGAAATGGGGAAGATGATTGGACTTGCTAAGGAGGAAAATGGACTCTACCTTCTTGAGGAGGCTAGTGGGACATGTAGCACTAAGAGTCAAATTCCATTGTCTTTGCTGTCAGAGTCACCTCCCTCCAACAATAAGGAAATCTAGTTGTGTCACTTACGTTTAGGTCACCCTTCATTTAGTACTCTAAAATTTATGTTTCCAAGCTTGTTTAAGGGACTAGACATAGGAATGTTTCATTGTGATTGTTGATTATAATTATAATTATAATAAGTGGACGGTGTGGACGGTGGAGTTCTATTCATTGTATCTATGAATTCATTGTATTTATACTTCTAGGAATTAGCATAGATAATTAGTGATCTCTCTTGTAGTCAAGTGTATATATATTTGCAGTCTCATATTGCAATGTTAATATACAGAGAGAAATATTCAGATCAAACTTTAAGTTTTCAAATCCAACTTTAAGTTGGTATCAGAGAGTAACTGCTTTGTTCCTGTTAACCTGTTTTTTGGGTTTCAACTGCGGTCAGTGCTGACCCGTTGTCTGTAGTCATCCAGTACCCAAAGTGACACCACAGTTCACCTCAGACGCTAGCGCCATCATCACGCGCTCTCACGCACCGTCTTCAGCAACTTCATTTTCCACCGCGTGTGATCCACACGCCACCCTCCCGGCCGTCGACGTCGCCGCTTCTGCCGCTGTGTTCGCAGTCTCCTCCTGGTTCTATTTTGCCCCTGTTTGGTTTCTAGGTCTGTCGCTGTTTGGTTTCTGTTTCTGCCCCTGTTTGGTTTGGTCTCTGTTTCTAGGTATATTTTGCCTCTTCTTCTGAACTTCTTCCATGGCTGAATCTACTAAGGGAGGCTTCAATCCAGAGAAGAAGGGTCTAATTTCTTTCGAGATTTTTGCCAATGAGTATAAGGAGTATCTTCAGTTTAAAGCCACTCAACAGGCTTCTTCTTCTTCGGCCACTGTTGCTCACACCGGTAATTCTATAGTTTGTCTCTCTCAATCTGCATCTGTTGAATCCTAGATTTTAGATTCTGGTACTTCTGATCACTTAGCTGGTAATCCTTCCCTTTTCTCTAAATTATCATTCCCTAAAACATCTCACAATATTACTCTTGCCGATGGGTCTAAGGTACAGGCTGCTAGTATTGGTCAAGCTTCACCTCTTCCATCCTTACCTTTAAATTCAGTCTTGTTTGTACCTAGTTGTTCCTTTAATTTAATTTCAATCAACCAAATTACTCGCACTTTAAATTGTTCCATAACCTTTAATTCTGATTCCTTTCTTATACAGGACCGGAGTACGGGACAGACGATTGAAACTGGATCTGAATCACGAGGTCTCTACTACCTTCCACCTTCCTCTTCAACTTTCCTCTTCAACCATATGAGCTGTTTCAGAGTGTGCCTATCTCCTACATCGTCGTTTGGGTCATTCAAGTTTGGACAAGTTAAAGCAAATGGTCCCTTATCTTTCACATTTGAAGACTTTGAACTGTGAGTCGTGTTAACTTGGAAAACATGTTAGAGTATTTTTTCCTCGTAGTGTCAATAGTCGAACTATGTCTCCTTTTGATCTTGTTCATTCTGATGTGTGGGGTCCCAGTCGTGTTCCTTCTGTTTTAGGCTATAGGTATTATGTTACTTTTATTGATGATTTTTCAAGATGTACTTGGTTATTTTTAATGAAAGATCGTTCTAAGTTATTTGATGCTTTTCAAACCTTTTGTTTCGAAATAAAGAATCAGTTTGGAAAAACAATTCATGTTTTGCGTATTGATAATGCAAAAGAATATTTTTCTGTGTCTTTTAAATCCTTTTTGAGTTCTCAAGGTATCATACATCAGTCCAATTGTCCTCACACACTACAACAAAATGGTGTGGCTGAACGCAAACATCGTCATCTTGTTGATACGGCTCGGACTCTCTTAATAAATGCTAATGCACCCTTGAAGTTTTGGGGTGACGTCGTTCTTACAACTTGTTATCTGGTAAATCGAATGCCATCTTCTGTTTTGGGTAATAAAATTCCTAACTCTCTTTTATTTCCTAAAGATCCTCTTTATGCTGTTCCCCCTCGTGTGTTTGGTTCCACTTGTTTTGTTCATGATCTCTCTCCTGGCCGTGATAAATTGTCTGCTCGGGCTGTTAAATGTATCTTTAAAGGGGGTATTCTTGAGTTTAGAAGGGCTATTGATGTTATTCTCCCTCTACACATTGCTTTTATGTATCTGCAAATGTTACATTCTTTGAGGATACCCCCTTTTTTGTCACATTAGCTACATCCAACTCTACTCCATCTCAGGTACTACCCATTCCTCTTTTTACAACACCTATCTCTAATCCTCAAGCTCCACAGTCACAGGATGACCGTCCGTTACGTCGATTTGGTATTACTTATGAGCGCCGGAATTCTGAAGTTCCCGAGATCACACCTGCTATTGATTCTCATGATTCAGCTCCCGCTTTAATCACTTCTCCTACTGTGGTCCCACCTGACAATTCCGCTGACCTACCTATTGCACTCCGTAAAGGTAAACGCTTTACTCTCAATCCTCATCCGATTTACAATTTTCTGAGTTACCATCGATTATCTCCTTCCCATTGTGACTTTGTGTCTGCTTTGTCATCTGTTATTATTCCTAAGAATGTTTAGGAAGTGCTATCCCATCCAGGATGGTGACAGGCAATGATTGATGAGGTGATTGCTTTGAAATCCAATAATACATGGACTCTTGTTTCACCTCCTCCTGGAAAATCTACAGCTGGCTGTCGATGGGTATTTACTGTTAAAGTTGGCCCTGATGGGCAAGTGGACCGATTGAAAGCTCGGCTGGTAGCAAAGGGATACACTCAGATCTATGGTTTGGATTACAGTGATACCTTTTTTCCTGTTGCTAAGATGGCGTCTGTTCGTTTATTCTTGTCTATGGCTGCCATGAGACGTTGGCCCTTGTATCAGCTGGATATTAAAAATGCCTTCTTACATGGTGATCTGAAGGAGGAGATCTATATGGAGCAACCACCTGGGTTTGTTACTCAGGGGGAGTCAGGTCTTGTTTGTAGGATACAAAAGTCCTTATATGGCTTAAAACAGTCACCTCGCGCTTGGTTTGGGCAGTTTAGTAAAGTCATTCAGCAGTTTGGCATGATTCGTTGCGAGGCAGACCATTCTGTATTCTTTAAATGCTCACCATTGAATAAATTTATTTATCTTGTGGTGTATGTGGATGATATTGTCATTACAGGTGATGATCAAGAAGGCATTAAGGAATTGAAGCAATACCTGTTTAAATATTTTAAAACTAAAGATCTTGGCTGATTGCAATACTTTCTTGGGATTGAAGTAGACCAATCAAGAACAGGTGTTTCTATTTCTCAAAGGAAATATGCTCTTGATATTCTAGAAGAAACAGGGATGCTTGATTGTAAAACTGTTGATACTCCTATGGACCAAAATGTAAAGATTCTACCTAACCAGGGGGAGCCCTATCCTGACCCAGGCAGATATAGAAGATTAGTTGGGAAGTTAAATTATCTCACCATGACTCAACCAGACCTTGCTTTTCCTGTCAATGTTGTAAGTCAGTTTCTCAACTCACCATGTGACAGTCATTGGAATGCAGTTGTTCGGATCCTAAGATACATCAAGGGATCACCTGCTAAAGGACTTGTTCATATGGACAGGGGTCATACTAATATCATTGGATATACAAATGCAGATTGGGCAAGTGATGCTAGTGATAGGAGGTCCACTTCGGGCTACTGTGTGCTTATTGGAGGTAACTTGATTTCATGAAAAAGCAAGAAGCAGACTATTATTGTAAGATCAAGCACAGAAGCAGAGTATCGTGCTATGGCTAATACTACTTGCGAACTCTTGTGGCTAAAATATTTGCTCCAAGAGTTGAAGTTTTGTGAGATAGGTCCTATGGAACTTGCTTGTGATAACCAATTAGCCTTGTATCTTTCTTCGAATCCAATTTTTCATGAAAGGACTAAACATATAGAAGTTGATTGTCACTTCATCAGAGAAAAGATTCCCTCAGGCATCATTAAGACTTCTTTTGTGGGTACTAAAGATCAACTAGCTGACAAGATGACTAAGTCCTTACGGGGTCGTAGGATAGTATACATATGTGATAAGCTGGTTGCATCAGACATATATGCTCCAGCTTGAGGGGGAGTGTTGATTATAATTATAATAAGTGGACGGTGTGGACGGTGGAGTTCTATTCATTGTATCTATGTATTCATTGTATTTATATTTCTAGGAATTAGCATAGATAATTAGAGACTTCTCTTGTAGTCAAGTGTATATATATTGTAGTCTCATATTGCAATGTTAATATACAGAGAGAAATATTCAAATCAAACTTTTAAGTTTCATATCCAACTTTAAGTGTGATATTTGTGAACTTGCAAAACACAAACGTGTTAGCTTTCCTATTAGTACTAAAAGAATGTCTGTTCCTTTTGTCTTAATACATAGTGATGCTTGGGGCCCATCCAATATTCCAAATATATCTGGGGCCCACTGGTTTGTCATTTTTATTGATGATTGTACTTGGGTATCATGGAAGTATCTCTTGAAATAGAAAAGTGAAGTTAGTCGGATCTTCAAAATTTTTTTCCAAATGATAAGAAACCAGTTTAGGACAAACATCAAACGGATTCGTTTTGATAATGCCAAAGATTATTTTAACCAAACATTGTCTTCCTTATTCAGTGAACATGAAATTATTCATGAATCCTCCTGTGTCCACACCCCACAACAAAATGGGGTGGCATAACGGAAAATCGGGCATCTTCTAGCTGTTACCCGAGCATCTCTATTCCACACAAATGTTCCAAAACAGTATTGGGGGGAAGTTGTCCTTACTGCTACCTATTTAGTTAATCGTTTACCCTATCAAACACTTAACAGCAACAGCCCCATTCAATTGTTCTTCAAATTCTACCCTAACCTCAAAACATCAAATAACCTTGATCCTAGGGTCTTTGTGTGTGTATCCTTTGTCCATGTTCATTCTCCTTATAGAGGAAAACTTGATCCTCGGGCTATTAAATGCATTTTTGTTGGTTACTCACCTGCCCAAAAGGGATACAAGTGTTATCACCCTACCACAAAAAAGGTCTTTGTGTCTATTGATGTCACTTTTGTTAAAACTGAATGTTTCTTTTCCCAACCTTATCTTCAGGGGGAAAACTCATGCATGGAAGGTAAGGATGATTTGTTCTTACTAGAGAATTCCTTTGACAAAAATTTGTCTTTGATTTCCTCAAGAGAATCTAATATACCTGAGTCAAGTCCTATACATATTCCTTCCAGTCCTATACACACTCCTCCTGGTTCGAATCCAAAGACAACTGGAACACAGACTCCAAGTGCTGCCCGTCCACTACAAGTTTACACACGAAGGACAACACCCATTATCCAACTTGTACAAGTTCCAGATTTTGAACTAATACCTAAAACTGATGAGACTGAAACTGAGGAGATTGTTTTGGAGGAGCAGAATATGCCCATTGAAGCTGGGGATTTCCTGATTGCAATAAGGAAGGGTGTTAGAACGTGTACTCAAAGGCCAAGGTATCCATTGTCCCACTTTATGTCCTATGATAGATTGTCTAGTAATCACAGAAGTTTTTTTACTCATCTAAACAGTATCACTATCCCAAAAATTGCTAGTGAGGCACTGGATAGCAAAGAATGGAGAGAAGCTATGAAAGTTGAAATGGATGCACTAGAGAAAAAGGAAACTTGGGAGTTGGTAGAATTGCCTAAAGAGAAGAAACTTGTAGGTTGTAAGTGGGTATTCATTGTTAAATATAAGGCAGATGGAACACTAGAAAGGTATAAGGCAAGGTTAGTAGCTAAGAGGTATACTCAAACATATGAGATTGACTATCTTGAGACTTTTTGTCCTGTTGCAAAAATGAACACTGTTAGAATACTATTATCTCTGGCAGCTAACTATGGATGGAGTTTGTAGCGATTTAATGTCAAGAATGCATTCCTAAATGGCAACCTTGAAGACGAAATTTACATGGAGGTCCCGCCAGGGTTTAATTTCGAGAAAGGCAAGGTTTGCAAGCTAAGGCACTCTACGGATTGAAACAGTCCCCTAGGGCCTGGTTTGGCAGGTTTGCTACAGTGATGAAGGCAATGGGGTATAAACAAAGTCAAGGAGATCATACATTGTTCATTTAAGCATTTAGCTTCAGGGTGAGTTACTGCACTAATTGTCTATGTGGATGATATAGTTGTAATAGGAAATGATCAAGCAGGAATGGATATCCTAAAAAGGTGTTTGTTAAGAGAATTTGAGATTAAAGAGCTAGGCAAATTGAAATACTTTCTTGGCATTGAGGTGGCACATTCTCGTCATGGTATTTTCATCTCTCAACAAAAGTATGTGCTAGATTTATTGTCTGAAACTGGTAAATTGGGATGCAAACTAGTAGAAACTCCTATTGAGCATAATCACAGACTTAGTGAATCAGTTGAGGATACAACCGTGGATAGCGAATCTTATCAAAGACTGGTTGGAAAATTAATCTATTTGTCTCATACCAGGCCAGACATAGCTTATGCAGTGGGAGTGGTAAGTCAGTTCATGCATAATCCCAAAGAAATCACCTTCGAGCTATTTACCACATTCTGCAATACTTAAAAAGAACTCCTGGAAAAGGAATTTTATTTACAAAAGGGAAGGAGATGACTTTGGAGGCTGTTGTAATATATTAGCATTAATATCAGATTTGTATAGATATGTTTTTTATTCTTGTTTTATTAGGGCTGATTTTTCTCCCTTATTTTTAGGATAGCAATTAATAGCATTAGTCTATATATTGTAACCTTCCCTGTACACAATATACAAGAAATATCATTCATACTTTCTATTCTCTATATGGTATCAGAGCCTAGGTCATTCCTAGGGCTTGCCTTTCCCTTTTTTGTCTCCTATTGCAGCCTTATTGCTGCCTCGAGACCTAAAAACCGCCACCGCCACCCACCACTGCTACCCGCCTTCTTGCTCGAGACCTAAAACCACCACCCGCCACCCGCCGCCGCTGTTTTTTGTCTCACCACCCTCGCCGGACTGCTTGTCGGCAAGTTTTCCGCCACCCCACAAAAGCCCACCCTAAACCACCCACTCACGCGCCGCCACTCGCAGCCAAGCGCGCCGCCGCACTGTACGCGCGTGGGAGCCACGCGCCGCCCTCCACACCGCCTTTCACCGCGCAACCACCACCGTTCTGCTCGTCGGCTCCTCCCTGTTCTTTTCTGCCTATTTTCAGGTCCAACCAGAATGTCTACAGTAGACACCCAGTCCTCCACCATCACTACGCCGCCTCCGGTTGTCGTTCCACCGCCTCCTGTTGCCGTTGCAGCACTGAATCCACATGATCTTCCAGTTTTACACTCTTCTTATCACCTCAATGGTAAGAACTATCTTCAATGGGCCCAGGTTATTCGCACCACTCTCAAGGGTCGTCGGAAGTTGTCACATATTGTCGGGGATCCTCCGAGACGGATGACCCACAGTTTGGAATCTGGGATGATGAAGATTCTTTGATTATGACTTGGCTATGGAACTCTATGACACCAGATATCAGTAAGAATTGTATGTTTTTTACTTCTGCACGTGAAATTTGGGATAGTTTGAGTCAAACATATTCTATGAAACAAGATATTGCTACGTGTTATGAATTAGAAAACACAATTTTTAATACCCAAAGAGGCTCTCTTTCTGTCACTGATTATTATGGTACTCTGAATGGTTTATGGATTGAGCTGGATCAAAACTAGGATTTAAAGATGAAATGCACTGAGGATGCTGCTACTTTAACCAAGTTTATTGAGCGTGGACGGGTCTTTAAGTTTCTCTCTGGGTTGAATTCTGAGTATGATCCTATTCGGGTTCAGATTTTAGGAAAGGACAAGCTTCCTTCTCTCTCCGAGGTGTTCTACACGGTTAGGGGGGAAGAAGAGTCGTCGATTTGTCATGTTGAATAAGGGTAATTCCAGTGATGGTTCTGCTTTGGCCACCTAAGCAAAGGTCCTATTGGTGGGTTATCATCTGAAAAGCCTGGATCATCTTCGTGGAAGTCATCTGCCAAACATGACGAGCGCTGGTGTCCCCATTGCAAAAAGTCTGGTCACACTAAGGACACTTGTTTTAAACTCCATGGCAGAGACAAGGTTCTTGCACGCTTTGGGGGTTTCAAAGGCAGGCAAGTTAATCAAACTGTGTCTGACTTGGTTATTGAGGGTGAAGAGGGATCTGCACCACCTTCTGGGGAGGCAATTCCGGCGCTTAGTAAAGCCGAGATGGATCGTTTTGCGCATTCTCTTGGATTCTATGAGTAAGCCTTCGGCACTTGTTCTCTAACCATGGTGGTAAGAATTTAAGTTCCTTCTCCTTTAATGTTTCTAGTACTTGTATCGAGGATCTACGGATTATTGACTCGGTGCTACCGATCATATGACCCCTCATCCTCATATTTTTCCACTTACTCTAAATTATCCGGTAAGCATCACATCACGGTTGCTAGTGGATCCCATGTCCCTGTTTCAGGATGTGGTACTTGTTTCACTTCAACCTTCCCTTCCTTTACATAATGTGCTTCATGTACCTCATTTGTCAAATAACCTTATTTCTATTCATAAGCTTACCAGAGATTTAAACTGTACAGTGACCTTCTTTTCCTCTCATTGTGTGTTTCAGGATCTTACCAGGGGAGGACGATTGGGGTTGCTAAGGAACAGGAGGGTTATATGTTCTACATCGGACTCATGGTAGTACCAGTCAGACAGTGTCCACATCCCGTCATGAGACAAGTTCAGATTCCATTTGCATCTCGAGATATGGCTTCACCACGAACGCCTTGGTCATCCTCCTTTCAGTCTTCTTAGGTCGTTATTTCCACAATTGTTTAAAAATGAGTCTATTGAGTCTTTTCTTTGTGATGTTTGTCAGTTTGCGAAACACCATCGCACAACTTTTTCTCCAAGTAATAATAAAAGTATTGAACCTTTTGATCTTATCCATTCTGATGTGTGGAGACCTTCCTCTAATTCTAATATATCTGGTGCAAAATGGTTTGTTTCATTTATTGATGACTGCACTAGGGTCACATGGATATTTCTTATGAAGGATAAATCGAAGTGTTTCAATTTTTCTTGAATTTCTATCGTATGGTTCAAACCCGAGTTTGGAAAATCTATCAAACGGTTCCATTCTACGATATGGCAAGGAATATGTGAATCAACATTTCACAAAATTCAATAAAGAACATGGTGTGTTACATGAGTTAACTTGTGTTGATACCCCCAACAAAATGGGGTTGCGAGAAAGGAAGAACCGTCATCTCCTAGAAATTGCAAGGGCTCTTCTTTTCCAAATGTACGTCCCTAAGTCTTATTGGGGGAAGCTGTCTTAAGCGCCACATACTTGATAAATGTGATTGCCATCCCGTGTCTTGGATGGTCTTAGTCCTATGCAACACATGACTTCCTTCTTCCCTTCCGTTCCTACCATGAAGAATCTCCGTGTGTCGTGTCTTTGGTTGTGTTGCCTTTGTTCATATCCATAGTCAATATCGTGGTAAGTTGGATCCTAGAAATTTGTCAAATGTATCTTCATAGGGTATGCACCTGACAAAAAGGGATACAAATGTTATCATCCTCAAAGTCGTCGTGTCTATGTCTCCATGGATGTCACTTTTCATGAATCTGAGTCTTTTCACCTTCGTCCTCAGCTTCGGGGGAGAATGGTCAAGAAAGCTGAGTCTCTTGAGTCATCTGTTGTTCCTCTTCTGGCTGAATCTATTGAGTCATCGGTCCCTCCTCTGATGAAGGATGTGGCATCATCTTCTGGTACTTCAGAGACACCTAAAGAATCAGTATCTGTCCCTATAGATCGATACAAGCAGGTGTATTATCGAAAAAAACCCAACTTGGTCCAACAGCAACTTCAGTCGCCCGAACCAGAGGTAAGCATTCCTGATTCTGAGCCTTTGAATAGTTCTTTACATGATATTTGTGAACCTAACCATGATGACTTGCCAATAGCCTTAAGAAAAGCCAGAAGAACTTGTGCAAAATACCCTATATCTCAGTTTGTGTCCACTAAAAACCTATCAGTACAGCATCAGAGTTTTATTTCAGCAATTGATTCTAAGAATCCCCACTTACAAGAAGCATTAATGGATAAGAATTGGGTTCAAGCCATGCATGAAGAAATGAGTGCCTTAAACAAGAATGAGACACTGGGAAATTGTTGAGAAGCCGAAGGACAAAAGGATAGTTGGGTGCAGATGGATTTACACAGTGAAATATCGGTCGATGGTACTCTAGACCGGTATAAAGCAAGGCTGGTTGCAAAAGGGTACACTCAGACATATGGGATTGATTATGAGGAAACATTTGCCCCAGTAGCAAAGATGAACACAGTCAGGATCCTTCTCTCCTTGGCAGCACACTTTGGATGGGACTTGCACCAATTTGATGTTAAAAATGCTTTTCTCCATGGGAATTTGGAAGAGGAAGTATATATGGACATCCTACCAGGATATGGACCTACCAATGGAGGGAATATGGTGTGCAAATTAAGGAAGGCCTTATATGGACTCAAGCAGTCTCCTCGTGCTTGGTTTGGGAGGTTCACCCTGCTATGGTATCCTTAGGTTATAGGCGAGAGCAGGGGAGATCATACCCTCTTTATAAAACATTCCAAAGAAGGCAAGCTTACACTTCTTCTGGTTTATGTTGATGACATGATCATTGCCGGTGATGATGAGGTTGAGAAACAGGTCCTAAAAGAAAAACTAGCTGCACAGTTTGAAATGAAGGACTTAGGAAAGCTGAAGTACTTTCTTGGGATAGAGGTTGCCTACTCCAAACAAGGCATCTTTATTTCCCAAAGGAAATATGTCTTGGATCTTCTTAAGGAAACAGATAAGCTAGGTTGCAAAACAACAGAGGCACCTATTGAACAAAACCACAGGATCGGAAACAATGAGGAAAGCCCAAGGGTGGATAAGGCACAATATCAGAGACTTGTGGGAAAACTGATATATTTGTCTCACATCGGAGTTGACATAGCCTATGTCGGTGTTGTGAGTTCATGCATGATCCTCGTGAGAGACATATGTTAGCTGTGAATCGAATTCTACAAGTATTTGAAGACAAGCCCGGAAGAGGACTTCTATTTCGGAAAGAACAAACATTGACCATTGAAACCTATACAGATGCGGATTATGCCGGGGGAGTTATCGACAGCGGTCTACCACGAGTTCTTGCATGTTTTTAGGAGGAAACTTGGTGACTTGGAGAAGTAAGAAAGAATGTAGTTGCAAGGTCAAGTGCAGAGGCTGAATTTCGAGCTATGGCACAAGGAATTTGTGAAGTTATGGATGAGAATCATACTCGATGATCTCCGAATAAAGTATGAAGCTCCTATGAGGTTCCTGTGTGATAACAAGTCGGCAATCAGCATTGCTCACAACCCAGTTCAACATGATCGGACAAAGCATATAGAGATTGACCGCCATTTTATCAAGGAAAAATTAGATGATGGCCTTATAACTACGAATACGTCCCTTCATAGCACCAATTAGCAGATGTTTTCACCAAGGGGCTTCCCACCGAACGATTTCAAAGTCTTACTTGCAAGTGGGAATGATAGATATTCACTCACCAAACTTGAGGGGAGTGTTGTAATATATTAGCATTAATATCAGATTTGTATAGATATGTTTTTTATTCTTGTTTTATTAGGGCTGATTTTTCTCCCTTATTTTTAGGATAGCAATTAATAGCATTAGTCTATATATTGTAACCTTCCCTGTACACAATATACAAGAAATATCATTCATACTTTCTATTCTCTATAGAGGCATATACAGACACTGACTATATTGGATCCGTAGATGACACAAGATCCACCTCCGGATACTGCACTTTTCTTGGCAGAAACTTAGTAACTTGGAGGAGCAAAAAACAGAACGTTGTTGCAAGGTCAAGTGCAGAAGCACAATTCCAAGCTATGGCCTTGGGAATCTATGAACTCCTATGGCTGAAAATAATTCTAGATGACCTGAAGATTGAGTGGAATGGACCTATGAAGCTGTACTGTGATAACAAGTCAGCAATAAACATTGCACATAATCCGATGCAACATGATAGGACCAAGCATGTTGAAGTAGACAAACACTTCATAAAGGAAATGTTGGATAATGGGACAATCTGTACACCATTTGTATCTACAAGAAATCAACTTGCAGATGTACTAACGAAAGGATTAAGTGGCGCTACATTTCAATCTATCATTAGCAAGTTGGGAATGGATAACATCCACTCACCAACTTGAGGGGGAGTTTCAAAATCCCACTGTATAAAATCTTTCTTTTTATAGATGGGATTAAATCCCATAAATAGGAGATTTGATTTGCAGGATTTTTTTGTATTTATGAGTAGGAATCATTGATCTTTAATTATAGGAATTGATAGTGGATACAATGATGAGCATTAGTTTAGGAGTTTCCTTTTTTTAGATTACCTTGTATCCTATTTAAGAGCACATGCTCGTCTAACATAATTACATCAGAAAAATACTTTCTGACAATTCAGTTAATAGCAAGGCAAATAAAGGCCAATGATATAATTTATTTTCCCTTGCATACATTAAATTCTAAGTGAATCTATAAAGAAAATCTCCATGCATGTTCTTTTTAGATTTGCCAATTTTATTTGTCACTGAAAGCTAACCTCACTTCATTTTTAATGGAAATTGATAGGTATCCACCCATGACAAGGGTGTACTTTAAGAATGGTAGGAGGGAAAGCAAGGAATCTGTCCCTTACAATCACACAATCAAAGGGAAGAGCATGAGTCAGCGAGGGAAGGAAGGAGATTCTAATTGCTACCACCTGTCCACGTGGCAAGTTATGGATGGTCAGGTTGTTAGTGAAAGTGTAGAGAGTAATGAAGGGTAGCAAGGAGCATGTATAGCTAGTGGGAGTGGAAAGTAAAGAGAGGGCAACAAGGAGCATTTGCAGCTAGTGGGAGTTGAGAGAATCAAGAGGGTAAGCAATTAACATTTAACTAAGGCGGTTATGGCAAATGAATAGGCACTTAGTGGAGAGAATAAAAAGGGAAGTGAAGGAGGGGAGAAGGCATCCAGTCATTTGAGAAAAGAATTGGATATTTTGGGCAGGGGGGAGTCAGACCCTCAAAGTTCTGCAATGTCCACCTTTTCTTACTTTTTTTATTCTCTTTTTTCAGTCTGTCTTTGAGATATTATAGAGGCTTACTTCTTCCGTAAGGTGTTCATCTCCATATTTTCTTAAAGAAATCAAGGTTCCTATCAATTGGCATCAGAGCTCCCAATCTCGAAGAATCTACAGTGTCTCTATCTTTTCCATCTTTTGTTTTATGTTCTTAGTTTACTGCTGTAAGGAGGTTTTCCTCTGCTGTAAGGAAAACCACCATTTGAGGGTCTACAGAGGTTTTCCTCTGCTGTAAGGAGTTCATCATCATATTTTCCTAGAGAAATCCAAGTTCCTATCAATTGGTATCAGAGCTCCCAAGGTATCAGAGCTCCTAATCTTGGGAGCCCTACACAGTTTGTAAAGAATGGAGGACAGTGTGAATTGGATGGAGAAATTGCTGGATAGATTAGAGATGCAAGTTTTTGGTCATCAGAGGAGAGTGGAGATTCCATTATTTTAAGGAGAAGAAGCCTATTGGTGGTTGATCAACATCAACCAATATTCCGATGCCACCGGTATACGCAAGACGAAAAAGCTACCTAAGGCTATGAAGGGTCTGAGTAGTTGTGCTCTCGACTGGTGGCTCAAGTGGAAATTATGCAACCCTCAGGCAACTTGGGTAACCTTCATGAAGGCAGTGCTTAAGCAATTCCAGCCAGAGTATGATCCAAATTTACCTATCTTTGTGGAGGATGAGGAGCCAAAATTGGAACGGTTGGTGTCTGAGGATGCGAGCGAAGAATTGTCTCTCGTCTAGGTAGAGCGAACAGAACCTTATGAACCAAAACCAGAGACTGAAATGAAAATTGATCCAGAGTTGGAGAAGCTAGAGTCAGAAGCTATTGGAGTAATTTTGGATTTGGAAGGTCTACACCTATTGGGGGAAGAAGCGTGAGATCCCCCTCTAACAATGGTTGTTTTATCGATGGTTGTCACAGGGAAAGAAACAAGTCTGCTCAATGATTGGATGGAGGAGATCGAGACAGAAGATGAAGGTTGCAATGAGAGGATTCCACTGTCAAAAACAGTGGGGGTGTTTGGTGCCCAGTTGAAGATGGCTTTTGAGCCTTTGAATTGCAATCTTGTAGAGGAAAAGAAGATGCGTAAGTCATTGGTGATAGATGGGGATGAGAATATGGGGTGGACATTAGAGAAGAGGGGTAGTGGTTTGGGCAATGGCCTTGACAGATGCTGCGAGGGTGGACTTACTGAAATTTGGGGTATTGTAGAAGCCAAGGGAATTAGGGAAGGCCAATGGGACCCCACTGGAAGCTCTCATGCTTCAAGCATAACTTGGTCATCATGCTTTAAGCAATGGGATCTCGGTGGGGGTTTGTTTGCAGCTGTTACAGGACCCTTACTAAACCTTCACCTTGAGGACAAGATGAATCTTTTAGGGGAGAATATTGATAGGTATCCACCCATGACAAGGGCGAACTTTAAGAATGGTAGGAGGGAAAGTAAGGAATTTGTCTCTTGCAATCACACGATCAAAGGGGAGAACATGAGTCAGCAAGGGAAGGAAGGGGGTTCTAATTTCTACCACCTATCCACGTGGCAAGTTGTGGATGGTCAAGTTGTTAGTGGCAGTGTATAGAGTAATGAGGGGCAGCAAGGAGCATTTATATGTTAATACTAACTGTTGGACGGGGGCCTCTTGGCCTTGTTTCTATGGACGGTGGCCTCTATGGACGGTGATGGACGGTAGCCTCTTGGCCTAGTTACCACGTTTTTAGTGTAGATACTGTATTTAGTGCATTTAGTGCTTTATTAATTTGTGACTTATTTTCTAGGGACATTTAATGTACAGCTACTCCCTATATATATTGCTATCATTGTAAACATTCAGAGGTCAGAATAATACACAGTTTCGCAGACACTTTGACATGGTATCACAGCCTTCTCCCTTATCCTAGGCTGTCACGATTTTTTTTTATCTACCCTAGAGGCTTTCAGATTTTATAGTCTTTTCTAGCTTCAGAATTTTGTTCGTCATGTTTGGCATCTAGTTCTAGAATTTTTTTTCAGATCACGTATTCTGGTTTCACTGCATTTGGTTCAGGAAATTTTTTTTCCATATCACGTATTCTAGTTTCACCTCAGAGTTACGAATTTTTTTTGCATCCTTTTGGTTTTCTGCATCACTGTGGCAACAGACAACTTTTGTGTTCGCTATAGTGGGAAGAACTATTCAGCCTAGGAGTTTCAGTTCAGGATGTTCGTCAAAGGCAAAGGACTGTGGGGTCATATTGATGGCTCTTCCGCTACATCAAGTGACACAACCGAGATTGCTAAATGGGAGACGCAGGACGCTCAGATTATTTCCTGGATTTTGGGATCCAATGAGCCACACATGGTCAACAATTTGCGCTCCTTTTCAACAGCTAAGGAGATGTGGGACTACTTGAAACTTATCTACAACCAAGATAACAATGCAAAGCGTTTTCAGTTGGAGCTGGACATTGCCAACTACAGCCAGGGTAATCTCTCGATTCAAGAATACTACTCTGGTTTCCTCAACTTGTGGACCGAGCATTCGGCTATTATACATGCTAAAGTTCCAAAGGAAGCGTTGTCTGCCCTTCAAGAAGTTCATAACACCAGTCGAAGGGCTCAATTTCTCATGAAACTCATACCAGAATTTGAGGTAACGAGGGCTGCTCTGTTAAATAGAGACTCGGTTCCCTCCTTGGATATGTGTGTTGGAAAGTTACTTCGAGAGGAGCAACGGTTATTCACTCAAGGAGCTTTGGCGCAAGACAAATTTCCTTCAGAAGCTGTCACCGTTGCTTATGCTGCTCGAGGGAAGGGAAAAGGAAAGGATATGAAGCAAGTTCAATGCTATTCGTGCAAGGAGTTTGGGCATATTGCTCGAAACTACAGCCGAAAATTTTGTTCCTATTGTAAACAGCGTGGTCATATTATTAAGGAATGTCCTATGAGACCAGAAAACCGTCCACTCAATGCCTTCCTTGCAGCAGTTCATCCCTGTTACAGATTATAATCAGTATATAATTAGCATGTAATTAGTAGGCTGTTACAGAATGTAATTAGATATAATTAGGCTTGATTGATTAGCTGATTTATAGGGATACTCATTAGTATACCTTCCTAATATAGCCTAGACTAGTTGTATATATTGATGTACCGATTTCTAAGTAAATATACGAATCATTCAGACTTCTATTGAGTGTTTTACATGGCATCAAGAGCTTTAGCATTTTTTGTTCGTTTGTTTTTCGTCATTTGAAAAGGGAAGAAGAGCACTTCTTCTTCTCTCATATCTCTGAGATTTCTTCCGACGACAGTCTTGGTGTTGCACTGCCACCCTAGGCCGCTCACTCAGCCTCCGGCGACTGTAGTCCCGAAGTCTAGCCACCAAAACAGCTGCGCGTGGCTCTCACGCGCCGCTTCTTCATTTCGCCTTCGATTCACGTGCCGGCGCGTGAAGGCGCGTCGCCAACCTTCCATCAATCACCGTTTCCGTCCAGCCCCGCCACCGCCGTCGCCTGAGATTTCAATTCTGCCCCTGTTTTTTTTCTGCCTATTTTCTGCCCTGTTCTGTAAGGCTTGGTTTCAGTTTTGCCTCTGTTTTGTTGGGCTTCTTTTCAGTAGTTTGTATCCCTTTGTTCCTGCATACAGCAAGTATATTTTGACTGTATTTGTTGTTTGAAATTTGTTTTGTGGATTATTTGGATCTATTTGGTGTTATGGCTGAGGATAGAACAGAGAACAAAACAGTGGTTATGCCCGATGTGATCCCGGTGGTATCCAAAATCACAGATCACAAACTCCATGGTCGCGATAATTATTTTGATTGGAGTAAGTCAGTTCGACTGTATCTGCGGAGCATTGATAAGGATAATCATACGATAGATGACCCCCCCCAACTGATGATTCTCGGAAAATATGGCTAAGGGAAGATGCCCGATTGTTTTTACAAATACGGAACTCCATTGATAGCGAGGTAATTGGTTTAATTACTCACTGTGAATTTGTTAAGGAGTTGCTGACTTATCTAGAGTTTTTGTATTCTGGGAAAAAGAACATTTCCCGCATTTATGAGGTATGCCAAGCTTTTTACGTGCAGAAAAACAAGACAAGTCTCTTACAAATTATTTTATGGATTTTAAAAGAACATATGAGGAGCTGAATATGTTGCTGCCATTTAGTTCTGATGTGAAGGTTCAGCAAACACAGCGCGAGCAGATGGCCATCATAAGTTTTCTAGCTAGTCTTCCTTCTGAATTTGAGACTGCTAAGTCACAGATCTTGTCTAGTTCTGAGATTTCTTCTTTACAAGAAGTCTTTAGTAGGGTACTTCGCACAGAAAGTACCTCATCTGCTCCAATCAGCAATGCCCTTGTCAGTCGAAATACTGATGTTTTTGGTCGACCACATTTGAGACACAGCAATACAGGGGGGGATCAACTAGCAGTGGTAGCTCTGACACTTGCACACAAGATTCAAGGGGAATTGTGTGTCATTATTGCCATAGACCAAGACATATGAAGCGTGAGTGCAAGAGACTTCAGTACAGGAATCAACATCAATATCAGCCTCCTAGTAACCATTATAAGCCCTCGGCTCACATTACATCCACTAATGAAGCATCTGACAAATTTGTTCTTATCTCTACAAATGAATTTGCTAGGTTTTCTCAGTACCAAGAATCACTAAAGTCTTCATCTACTCCTATCACTGCAATTGCTGATTCAGGTAAATCAAACACCTGTCTTGTTTCATCATCCTCCAAATGGGTCATTGATTCTGGTGTCACAGACCACATGACAGGTAATTCTGGTCTCTTTTCCACTTTTCAGTCACACACCTCCATGTCTAAAGTAACTTTAGCAAATGGGTCGACATCTTGTGTTCTTAGGTCTGACACAATTACACCAACTCCCTCACTTCCTTTGTCCTCTGTCCTACATTTGCCACAATTATCTTTTAACTTGATCTCAGTAAGTTAGCTCACCCGTAATCTTAACTGTTGTATCTCATTCTTTCCCGATCATTGCTTATTTTAGGATCTTATGACGAAGAAGATTACTGGTAAAGGACATGAATCTGGGGGTCTCTACATTCTTGACACGCAAATTCCAAAATCATTGACTTGCACTGGTGTTCCATCTCCTTTTGAAGCACACTGCAGGCTGGTCCATCCATCTCTTCCGCTGCTCAAGAAACTTTGTCCATAGTTTAATAAAGTGATGTCATTGGATTGTGAGTCCTGTCAATTTGCCAAACACCATTGTCTTAGTTCTAGTCCTAGAGTCAATAAAAGAGCTAGTTTTCCTTTTGAATTAGTTCATGTTGAAAGAGAGAAAAGAGAGAGACATATGAAGAAACCGTGTGTTTCAACTACACACGGACAATTTGAATATATACTCGATAAGTAATAACTAATTACTGATTTACATGATGTGGGACTAACATGATTTGTACTACTAATTACACCTAATTACACCTAATTACATATGTTTCCAACACTCCCCTCAGTGGAGCATATAAATCATATGCACCAACTTGTTACACAAATAACTTATTCGTGGACCTCTGAGACTTGGTGAAGACATCTTGGTGATCATTTGAGTTGACAAAGTTTGTGGTGATGTCTCGATAGAATCTTTTCCCGATGAAATGACGGTCAACCTCAATATGTTTGGTCCTTTGACTTGATTGTCACATATGAGTGTCATTTTCATAACCTCATCAAATTGAAGTTCTTTGAGGAGTTGTTTCAACCAAATGAGTTCTGATAGTGACGGTGAGGCCATAGCTCTTCTTCAAGCACTAGATCTTGCAACTATATTTTGCTTCTTTCTTTTCCAGGAAACTAAGTTGCCTCAATGAGTACACAATACCCGAAGTGGATCGTCTGTCAATAGGAGAACCCGCATCTCTTGTCAACATCCGAGTATCCAACGACACCGAGTATGTCCTTTATCTTCATAGATGAGGCCTTTTCCGGAGTGCTTTAATATACTTTAGGATGCGAATCACCGCATCCCAATGTGCATCACAAGGTGAATTTAGAAAGCGACTTACCACACTAACCGCAAAGGAGATGTCGGGACGGGTAACAGTGAGGTAGTTCGGTTTTCCAACTAACCTTCGTATCTTCCGGATCGAGAATAGCTCCCCCGATTTGGTAAAAGTTTAGCATTCGGATCCATAGGAGTGTCGACAGGCTTTGCATTCAACGGCACTGTTTCCTCGAGAATGTCCATGGCATACTTCTTCGTGAAATTACTATACCATCATTGGATTGTGCCACCTCTATTCCCAAGAAGTATCGAAGTTTGCCAAGATCTTTGTGTCCGAAAGTGATGACCAAGATATTGTTTTACGAATTATGCCATGGTGATCACCTTGCCGGTGATAACAATGTCGTCGACATATACAATCAAATAAATACACCCTTGAGTGAATGGCGATAGAAGACAGAATAGTCGGCCTCACCGCGTGTCATACCAAGCTTTTGACAAGACTAAATCGGCCAAACCAAGCCCTAGGAGACTGTTTAAGGCCATACAAAGATTTGTGAAGACGACAAACTAGGCCAGAATGACAGTCACACATATGTAAACCAGAGGACTTACATTGTGCAAACCACTGTAAAAAATCTGCATACTCAGCCTTCGGGGCGTCCTTAGAGCTAGCTGAGGAGGTAGAACTAGCCATTGATCAATATACAACAACCAAACAGTACCTGAATGCACCGAGCAAAAGGGGGGGTCGTGACAAACGGTCACGAACACAAAAGGCGAGGGCAGATCCAGACAGAAGAGAGAAAGGCGATCACGGCGGTACAAACGGCGGCGGTGGGGGTGGCTCACGTGCCGTCACGCGCCGGGAAACGGGCCGCGGTGGTGTTTGGCGAGGCGAAGGGTGGCGCGTGGGGGCGCGTCCGGTGACGTTTCGGGGTCCGGCACGGTCGGCGGGAGACGGTTCGATGGTGTGGTCGTGCGGCGGCGGAGGAAAAAAGAGGCGGCGACGGCGGCGGACGGCGGTGGCGGCGAACGAGGGAGAAAAAAGGCGAGAAAGACGTCACGGCAAGGGATCGTGGCAAACCGGAAGGGAAACACGGTTGGCGGGAAAAATTTTCACTTCACCGGAGAAGCGGTGGGCTCACGGGCGTGCACCTGATTATAGGATTGCCAAGATACCATGTTGAATTAGAGGGTTTTAGGTAGGGAAGGAGGAAAAGAGAGAATATAAATTGATAATGATATTAACTTGATGTGTTGATTAATACAATTCATAACCTAGTACACTTATTTATACTAATACTTTTCCAAGCCCATTAACATAAGACTAATAACCTAATAAGTAATAACCCTAATATTCTCTAACAGTTCATTCTGATGTTTGGGGTCCTTGTCCTGTCACTTCAAAAATTGAGTTTAAGTATTTTGTTACCTTTGTTGATGACTTTTCTCGTGTTACTTGGTTATATTTAATGGAAAATCGCTTTGAGTTGTTTTCAATTTTTTGTGCATTTTGTGCTGAGATTAAAACGCAGGTTAATATCTCTGTTCATACATTGCAAAGTGATAATGCCAAAGAATATAAGTCATCCATGTTCCAAAATTATATGATTCAGAGTGGCATCCTTCACCAAACTTCTTGTGTTGATACTCCATACCAAAATGGAGTAGCAGAACGAAAGAACAGACATCTTCTTCAAACTGCCCAAGCCCTTTTATTCCAAATGAAAGTTCCTAAATCTTTATGGGCTGATGCCGTTTCCACAGCATGCTTCTTGATTAATTGCATGCCTTCATCAATTCTTCATGGTGAGATTCCTTATAGTATTCTATTTCCTAACAAGTCATTGTTTCCTGTTGACCCTCGGATATTTGGTAGTACATGCTTTGTCAGAGATGTTCGTCCGCAAGTCAGTAAGTTGGATCCAAAATCTTTGAAGTGTGTCTTCCTCGGTTATCCTCATCTTTAGAAAGGTTATAGATGCTTTTGTCCTGATCTTAATAAGTACCTTGTCTCAACTGATGTCAATTTCCTAGAAGACAGACCATATTTTCCATCTGCTCCAACACCCCAACAGGGGGAGGATAATGATGTGTTAGTCTATACTACCACACCATCTGCACCCATTATGGCACCAACTCCTACCAGGCCTCCTATCACTCAAGTCTACACCAGACGACAACCACATCCTGATTCGGGTTCCACTTCTGATTCATGTCTGGTACCAATTTCTCCTTCGTCATTAGGTGATGATCTTCCCATTGCTTTACGCAAAGGTAAACGTCAGTGTACTTATCCTGTTTCCTCTTTTATTTCTTATCATCATTTGTCACCTTCATCTTGTTCTTTTATTGCATCCCTTGATTCTATCTCTATCCCCAAAACTGTTCATGAAGCCATATCTCATCCTGGATGGCATAAGGCAATGATAGAGGAAATGAATGCTTTAGATGACAATGGTACCTGGAACTTGGTTACTTTACCTGCAGGAAAACGAGCTATTGGATGCAAATGGGTCTTCACAGTTAAGGTAAATCCCGATGGGTCAGTTGCTCGACTAAAAGCCCGTCTTATTGCTAAGGGATATGCTCAAACCTATGGTGTAGATTATTCTGACACTTTTTCTCCTATGGCAAAATTGACATCTGTCAGATTGCTTATTTCTATGGCAGCTACTCATAATTGGCCTTTGCATCAACTTGATATCAAGAATGCTTTTCTTCATGGTGATATTCAGGAAAAGGTTTATATGGAGCAACCTCCTGGTTTTGTTGCTTAGGGGGAGTATGGGAAAGTTTGTTGCCTTCGAAAATCTCTGAATGGTTTGAAACAGAGTCCCCGTGCTTGGTTTGGCAAGTTTAGTGAGGCTATTGAGACCTTTGGCATGAAGAAAAGTAAGTCTGATCACTCAGTGTTCTATAAGCAATCTACAGCAGGCAGCATTCTTCTAGTTGTATATGTGGATGACATTGTTATTACTGGGAGTGATACTACAGGAATTTCATCTCTTAAGTCTTTCCTTCATACTCAGTTTCACACGAAAGGAATGCTAAAGTACTTCTTGGGTGTTGAGGTCACAAGAAGTAATAAAGGTATTTTTCTATCTCAGAGGAAATATGTACTTGACTTGCTGACTGAGACAGGAAAATTGGGGGCAAAGCCATGTAGTGCTCTGATGGTTCCAAATATGCAGCTTACTAGAGAAGGAGAACTGTTTGAAGATCCTGAGAGATATAGAAGATTGGTCGGAAAGTTGAAATATCTCACAATGACTCAGCCAGATCTTGCATATTCTGTTAGTGTTGTTAGTCAGTTTATGTCTTCTCCAACAGTTCATCATTGGGCAGCCTTAGAACATATTTTATGTTACCTGAAAGGAGCACCTGGACGTGGTATTTTGTATGCAAATCATGGACATACTCATATTGAGTGTTTCTCAGATGCAGATTGGGCAGGTTCCAAAATGGATAGAAGATCCACATTCGGCTACCATGTTTTTGTTGGAGGAAACTTGATCTCATGGAAAAGCAAGAAGCAAACAGTTGTGTCACGATCAAGCGCAGAATCAGAATATAGGGCTATGGCATAATCTGTGTGAGATAATATGGATATATCATCTCTTAAGTGAAGTTGGGTTTAAAACTTCAGTACCAGCCAAGTTATGGTGTGATAATCAAGCTACTCTTCACATTGCATCTAATCCTGTGTTCCATGAGTGAACTAAGCATATTGAGATTGATTGCCACTTTGTTCGTGAGAAGATACAGCAAGGGTTGATTTCCACAGGGTATGTGAAGACTGGAGAACAATTGGGAGATATTTTCACAAAGTCTCTAGTTGGGGCCAGGGTTGATTATCTTTGTAACAAGTTGGGTATGATTAATATCTATGCTCCAACTTGAGGGGGAGTGTTACAGATTATAATCAGCATATAATTAGCATGTAATTAGTAGGTTGTTACAGAATGTAATTAGATATAATAAGGCTTGATTGATTAGCTGATTTATAGGGATACTCATTAGTATACCTTCCTAATATAGCCTAGACTAGTTATATATATTGATGTACTGATTTCCAAGTAAATATACGAATCATTCAAACTTCTATCGAGTGTTTTACAATCCATTTTCTTCTATAGCACCAGCACATCAACCTTCCATAACAGCACTTCCCGCAGTCTCTGCTCAAGCTGTCCTAACTCCAGAGATGGTGCAACAGATGGTAATTTCAGCATTCTCTGCCATAGGCATTTAAGGTAAGTCCAAGCACACTCTTCGATCTTGGTTTGTTGACTCTGGGGCTTCGAATCATATGTCTAGTACTTCTGACTCTTCGCACAATGTTCGACCCTATTATGGTACACAACATATTCAAATTGCGAATGGTAATACTCTTCCTATTGCTGCTGTTGGGGATATTGATTCATCTTTTCGCAATGTGTTTGAGACTCCTGGACTTTCTTCTTGTTTACTTTTGGTTGGCCAATTGATTGATAATAATTGTGACGTGCATTTCTCTCGTGGTGGTTGTCTTGTGCAGGATCAGGTGGGGAAAGTGATCGCAAAGGGGCCTAAAGTGGGCAGATTGTTTCCTATACACTTTACTACTCCTAGTCTTTTCT
Organism: Ormosia emarginata; assembly: GCA_029884605.1. Lineage (NCBI taxonomy): Eukaryota > Viridiplantae > Streptophyta > Magnoliopsida > Fabales > Fabaceae > Ormosia > Ormosia emarginata. The sequence continues at coordinate 16,163,957 of JAQQTP010000090.1, forward strand.
CTTTAGCTTGTACTACTGTAAAAAATCAAAGTAAGGTCTGGCATAAACGTTTGGACCATCCTAACTCACTTGTTTTGTCTCATTTATTGAAACATGGCTTCTTGGGCAATAAAAAGCAATCTTCTTCTTTATCTTTTGACTGTTCTGTGTGCAAGCTTGCTAAACGTAAGACTCTACCATTCTCTTCTATTGGTCATCGTGCAGACAAATGTTTTGATCTTATTCATAGTGATGTTTGGGGTGTTTCTCTTGTCACATCTCATGCAAACTATAAATATTTGGTGACATTTATTGATGACTACAGTCAATTTACTTGGATTTATTTTCTTTGCTCCAAAGCCGAGGGTTTTTAGTATTTACCTTTTTAGCCTATGTTGAAAATCAATTTTCTATTGGTATTAAGATTTTACGTTTTGACTCTGGTGGAGAATATATATGTCTAATGAATTTCAGGCATTCTTACAGCATAAAGGTATTATTTCGCAGCGTTCTTGTTCATATACGCCTCAGCAGAATGGTGTTGCTAAGCGTAAAAATCGTCACTTGTTAGATGTCACATGTACCTTACTACTTGAATCCTCTGTTCCTCCTCGTTTTTGGGTTAAGGCTTTGTCCACTGCTGTCGACCTGATTAATCGTCTTCCTTCTCCAGTTTTAGACTTTGATTCACCTTTCTCTCATCTCTATAACATGCCTCCTAGTTATCATAATCTTCATACTTTTGGTTATGTCTGTTTTGTTCATTTACCGCCTACTGAGCGTCACAAACTTGGTGCTCAGGAAGTTCAATGTGCATTTAAGGGTTACAGTACCACTCAAAAAGGCTTTGTGTGTTATGATGCTACTGCTAATCGTCTTCGTATCTCTTGAAATGTGACTTTCTTTGAGAATCATTACTTCTTTCCGTCTAATGTGGTCTCTTCTATTGATCTTGCTTTGCTTCCTAACTTTGGTGATGTCCCTTGTTCTATTGAGCATTTCAAACCAAGTGTGGTGTATACAAGACGTCAACAAGAATTGAGAGAATAAAGAGGGTAAGCAAGGAACATTTACAACTAGTGGGAGTGGAGAGTAAAGAGGGGGCAACAAGGAACATTTACAACTAGTGGGAGTTGAGGGAATAAAGAGGATAAGCAATTAGCATTTAACTACGGGGGTTATGGAAAATGAATAGGCACTTAGTGGAGAGAATAAATAGGGAAGTGGAGGAGGAGAGAAGGCATCCAGTCATTTGAGTAAAAAATTGGGCCTTTGGGTAGGGAGGAAGCAGACCCTCGAAGTTCTGCAATGTCTACCTTTTCTTTCTTTCTTTTTATTCTCTTTTTTCAGTCTCTCTTTGAGATATTACATAGGCTTACTTCTGCTGTAAGGATTTAATCTCCATATTTTCTTAAAGTAATCAAGGTTCCTATAATCCTATCAGAAATACAACAACAACAACAACTAAGCCTTTTTCCACTAGGTGGGGTCGGCTACATGGATCAGACGACGCCATTGTGTCCTATCATGAACCAAGTCTTCAGAAAAGCCATTCAAATCTAGATCTTTTTAACCGTTTCACCTATAGTCTTTCTTGGTCTCTCCTCTACCTCTAGCTATTGGGCTATTGGTCGATCTACTCTTCTTGGGGGCTTCTAAGTCTTCTCCTTACATGTCCAAATTTAAGGCGAGATTCTCCCATCTTTTCCATAATAGGTGCTACCCCTACTTTTCTCTAATGCATTCATTCCTAATCCTATCTTGTCTAGTATGGCCACACATCCAACGCAACATCCTCATCTCCGCGACACCGATCTTGTGCTCTTGTTGGCTTTTTACCGCCCAACATTCAAGCACATACAACATTGCGAGCCTTATACCGTAATGCGGTAAAATTTACCCTTAAGCTTGAGAGGCACTTTCTTATCACAAATAACTCCCGAAGCACACCTCCATTTCATCCATCCAAAGCTTGAATCCTATGGTTTACATCTCCTTCTATCTCTCCATCATTTTGTATGATGGATCAAGATACTTAAACTGTAACTTGTGGTATGGTATGATCTCCAATTTTTACCGCTAAGTCTAGCATTAGCATGTTTCTTCTTGAACTTACATTCCATATACTGTCTTACTCCCGCTAGACGAAACATGTTCTTCCAAAGCCCGTCTCCATAACTCTAGCTTGTTTATTTTCTCTCGACTCTCCAACTAAGACTATATCAGCAAAAAGTATTGGCTCTTGGATATGCGCATCAAGACACGTCCAAGACCAAGGTAAAAAGATAAGGACTCAAAGTGACCCTTGGTGTATAGTTATAGGGAACTCTTCTCGTGACCCCACTCGGTGTTCTCACACTTGGTTTTAACCTCATCATACATATCTTGGAGCTCGAATAAAGGCAATACGAACTCTTTTCTTCTCCAAAGCCTTCCACAAGACTTCTCTCGGTATGCACTATCGTAGGCTTTTTTCCAGATCAATGAAAACCATGTGTAGGTCTTTTGCTTCCTCCGATACCGCATTTCTGTCAATCTTCGTAGAAGATAGATTGCTTCCATGGTTGACCTCCAGGCATAAAACCAAATTGATTCTACGAAATATGAGTCTCTTATCTTAGTCTCCTTTCAATGACTCTTTCCCATAACTTCATAGTATGACTTACTTAATCCTCTACGTAATTTGCGCGATTTTGTATATCTCCCTTATTCTTATAAATAGGGATTAAAGTCTTCTCCTCCATTCATTTGGCATCTTCTTAGACCTCAATATCTCGTTAAAGAGGACTTCCATAACTCAAAGGTATATTATCCGGTCCACCGCTTTTCCATTATCCATCCTCTTCAATGCTTCTTTTTACCTCAAACTCCCGAATTCTACGATAAAATGTTTTATTTTGGTCTTTCCTCTCTAGTGTTTAGAATGTCCGAGTCCCCTAATGCCCGTGTTCCTCATTAAATAACTTGTGAAAATAACCCTTCCATCGATCTTTGATGTCTTGTTAAAGTAAAGACTTTACCCTCTTCATCCTTAATGCATTTCACTTGATCCAGTCTCTTGTCTTCCTTTCCTACTTTTAGCAAGTTTGTAGATATACCTTTCTCCATCTTTGGTGCCCAACGATTGATATAACCCATTAAACGCTTTAGCTTTCGCCCGCTCACCGCCTTCTTAGTATCTTTTTTAGCTGCCTTATATTTTTCCCAATTTTCATCATTTTTACACACGTGCTTGAAAGCTTTATAACATTCCCTTTTAACCTTAACCTTATCTTGTACACTTGTGTCCCACCACCAAGATTCTTTATCCTTGGGTCCAAAGCCCCTTGATTCACCGAGTGTCTCTTTTGCTACCTTCCTAATCCCTTTAGCCATCTCGTTCCACATATCATTAGCACTCCTTGTACTTCCCAAATCTCTTCCTCCATAATCCTCCTCCGAAAGAGCATTTGTTTTCCGCCTTTAGTTGCCACCATTTGATCCTTGGCTCTCTCTGTCTCGACAATTTCTCCTTACTCTCATCTTAACTCGTACATCCATAACCAAAACCCTGTGTTGGGTAGTCAAGCTCTCTCCAGGATGACTTTGCAATCATGCAAATCTTTCTATCAGATTTCCTTAATGAAAGAAATCAATTTATATATGTGATAAGATGCTCTTACTTTCTAAAACTGTTAGCTATTGTAAGATCAAATCCGCAAAATCTAGAATCGCTTTCGCCCTCTGCATTCTAGACCATAACCCCAGCAAACCCTCATACCCCCTAGATTCGCTCCCCACATGACCATTTAGGTCCCCACCTAGAAAAATCTTCTCTCCCAATGGTATTCTCTGCACTAAACCTTCTAAATCCTTCCAAAATTTAATCTTGTAGTGCTCGTCCTAAACTTGGGGTGCATACGCACTGATAATATTAAAAGTCTCCTGTTCCACAACAAACTTCAAAGCTATAATCCTATCTCCAAGTCTTGTCACATCCACAACATTATTCTTCCAATTCTTATCTACTATTATGCCTACCCCGTTTCTAGATTTTATCTTGCCAGTGTACCAAAGCTTAAAACCCAAAGAACAATCAGTATAGGCGGTGATTCCGATTCTCTAATCCCTCCATGCAAGTATTGCCAAAGCCATTTAAAGTCTGCAAGGTAAACAAACTCACACCACAAAGTAATGTAAAACTAGAATAGATTGTGCCAATGGCTTCTTAAGATAAATAATGAACCATTAGTGTTCTGTGTGACTTCCATCCTTTAAGCTCTTCATGCAAGTTTTAGAAAAGCCATTTAAATTCTGAAAGGCAAACAAGTTACAAACTTGCACATAAAAAAATTGGAAAACAAAGAGGTAAAATAATTTAGTTATCAATTAGCATGGGGATAAGGAAGATTCTACAGATCCTAATAAGCAGCACCATTTTAAGGAAGAATAAAAATAAATAGTATGTATGTACCATTGGAGGCTGAACATCTGGAACAACTTTAGAAGAAATTACTTTGCCCCTATGGTGTCCACCTCGAGTTGCTGCATGAACTTGTGAAAGTTCAACAATCCATATGCTTGTCTCATTTGACCTTTTATTGTAAACAAGTCTTGCTTTCCTTGGAGGAAGTTTAGTTGGAATCACAGGTCCGCCTTTTGTCCTGGGGAGCAGTGATGGCTGGAAAGGAGGGAAGAAATATGCATCTGCTAATGCAACAACTTGCTTATCTGGTTCTACCAAGACTACTTCAACAAAGCGCATGCTATCCCTCACCTAACAAGATAATCAAAGAACTTCATTAACATGCAAACACAATCATATAGAGAGATTATGGCCTGATAGGCAACACCTAACATGGTTTTACCATTACTTGGTGGTAAACTCAAGCAAAATCTACACCAAAAAAGACAATTTTGTAATCTACCTCAGGTGTTGCGCCAGCTGCCCGAACAGTTGCTACAGCTACTGATATTTCAGCAGCAGATAGTGGATCCAAAGGGTGGCTGGTTTGAGCTCTCACCATAACTGTGATACCTATGCCAAAGGAAACAATTTTTACTTTTGATAATAGAAGAAATTTCATAAAAAAGGATTAAGGATAAGTTAAACTATGGGGAGGATAACAAATCCTCCAAAACAGAAAAGACTAAGAACAACAAAAAAACCAAGAAAAAACAGGGCATAAAACTCAGTATGCAGCAAGGCTTCCCAGTCTCTCTGCAAATCTGAGATAGTAACACCCTTGAAGCAGCCAAGAGCAGAACACCACGGAGAAGCTAAATCCTGATCAAAATTAGGGGATTAAAGAAACACCCTTAAAGATATGAGTGTTCCTCTCCAGCCAGACACATTAAAGGACCGCATAAACTGAACATTGCCAGAAGGTCTATCCCATCGATCTTCAAATTGAGAATGAATATTAATCGGTTGATTTTTAGAAAACAAATCCCCAACGTGTTAAAATCTTTCTTTATGCAATTAAAAGCAAAAATGGCAGTTCATTCAATTAAGCTCTATTGGAAGACAAGTTGAAACTTCTAATTATCCCACCACCAAGTATATAGTGAAGTTAAAACAAGAACAAGACAGGGAATTGATACCAAAAAAAAAAAAAAGGAAAAAGATTAAGACCCAGGATAAGGGAACATGCAGCGTGTATTTACCATGTACGCAAGTAAGAAAAGGAGTGTGCCACTCTGCTATGCAGGTGAGAGAATAGGGGAAAAATGATAGTGAAATTGAAATAAAATTTGGGGTCAGATAATTAGAATAGAGGAAGACAAGAGAATCAAATAAATGGACTCAATAACATGCAGTGTGTTTATCAAGTAGTCAATCAGGTATACAAGTAAGAAAAGAAGTGTGTATATTAGATACAAATAAAAACAGAAACCGTTAATTCTGTTATATAGGATCTTTTCTGTTATTCCCTTTCTGTTATTTTCTGTTTCTATATAAGCTTGTATTCTAATCTTGTATTACAATCAATCAATAAGAATTTTCTCATTCAGTAAATCTGAATTCTTCTATCATAATATGGTATCAGTTTTATCTCTGCATATCTAGCTTCCGTCTTCTTTCCTTTCTTCTTGGCCATGGCTGATCATTCTTCCACCTCTGGCCCTCCTCCTGATAGCAGTGATGGCAATGGCTCTTCACAAACAGCCGATCCATCTCAAAACCCAAGCCATCCCTACTACCTTCATCCTGGAGAGAATCCAGGATCGATTCTTGTTTCACCTCCCCTCACTGGCGACAACTATTACAATTGGAGCAAGGCCATGCAACGTGCTCTATCCTCCAAGAACAAAATCAAGTTCATCAATGGCAGCCTTCCTCAGCCTCCTGCATTTGACCCCTCCTATGATTCTTGGGAAAGATGCAATAATATGGTGGTTTCTTGGATCACCCGAACCCTTTCCCCTCATATTTCTCAAAGCACAATTTCTATTGACACTGCCAGAGATCTTTGGTTGGATCTTCAAGACCGTTTCACCAAAGGCAATCATTTTCGGATGTCAGATATTCTCCAGGAGCTTCATTCTATGAGACAAGGTGACCGGTCTCTTTCTACTTTCTTTACTGATATGAAAATCCTTTGGGATGAGTTGGAATACCTTCGACCCACCCCCACATGTTCTTGTGTTGTTTCTTGCACCTGCAATCTCAACACATCTATTAAGTCCTACAAAGACAAGGAATATGTCCTTTGTTTTCTCAAAGGACTCAATGACTCTTATCATACTGTGCGCACTCAGATTTTGTTAATGGACCCCCTGCCTTCAATCAGCAAAGTTTTTTCTTTGGCCCTTCAGCAAGAAAGACAATCATCTCATTCTGTTGAAGTTGATTCTACTGCTTTTCAAGTTAGTTCCTTTACTTCTCGAGGCAGAGGCTATTCTTCTCAAGGGAGAGGTAGAGGAAGATCCACCACAAGGCAGCAGATGCTATGCACTCATTGCAACCGCACCAACCACACTATTGATACATGTTACTTCAAACATGGTTTCCCACCTGGATACAGATCCAAGAATCAAAGTACCACCCTGCAAGTTGCTTCTGCTCCTAATGCTCTTCATACTAATCATGATCATCCTCCCAACAGTGCTCACCCGCCTGTCATTGATCAATCTTTATCCTTATCCCGTGAAGATTATCAGTATCTTCTCTCTCTTCTACATGCTTCTAAGACTGACAGTGCTTCCTCTATGAATTTAGTCAGTACTCCTTCCCCTTCTGAATCTCATGTCCATGTGGTTTCCAGTGTCACTAAACCAGGTAATCCTCCAGGTAATTCTCCTCAATCTCATTCTGTTTGGATCCTGGACTCAGGTGCCAGTGATCATGTTTGTCCTTTCATTCAATTTTTCTCATTTTATAAGAAAATTTCTCCTATTTCTGTTACATTACCCAATGGAGTTATCACTTATGCTCATTATTCTGGCACTGTATATTTCACACCCACATTTTATCTGCATAATGTTTTACACATACCAGATTTTCATTTCAATCTCATTTCCATTCACAAACTAACCACTTCTCTTCATTGTAGATTGATTTTCTCATCAACTTCTTGTGACATACAGGACCTATCTACCCTGAAAATGATTGGGCATGCTGAGATTCATAACAACCTCTACATTCTTCAAGACTCCCCTAACACTTTACTTTGTAATAATCATTTTAACCACCCCCCTCCCCCTTCATTTGTAAGCACTGCTAGTAGTACTATCTTACCCCCTGATTACTTTGATTTGTGGCACTATAGGTTAGGTCACCCCTCCTATGCTGTTCTACAACAATTATGCACTACTTTTCCTTATATTGTTTCTAATAAAAACTTGGTTTGTGATTGTTGTCATTTAGCAAAACAATGCAAACTTCCTTTTCCCAACAGCATCACCAAAACCTTACATCCCTTTGATCTATTATACATGGACATCTGGGGTCCTATTAGCACTCCTTCCTTTCAAGGGCACCATTATTTCTTAACTATTGTTGATGATTATAGTAGGCATACATGGCTTTTTCTTATGAAAAGTAAATCTGAAACACGATCATGCATCACCAATTTCATTACTTTGGTTTCCACTCAATTTTCAGCACAAGTCAAGATGCTTAGGACTGATAATGGCAATGAATTCCATATGCCTTCTTACTATTCTTCCCTAGGCATTATACATCAAACATCATGTGTTGAAACACCTCAACAGAATTCCACTGTTGAAAGAAAACATAGGCATCTCTTGAATGTTACCCGTGCCTTACTGTTTCAGTCCAAATTGCCTCACCCTTTCTGGTCTTATGCACTATGCCATTCTGTTCATCTCATCAACAGGCTACCTACCCCTGTCCTTCACAATAAATCTCCATATGAACTGCTATATGGCTCACCTCCCACTTTTCTTGATCTTAAGGTTTTTGGTTGCCTCTCCTATGCCACTACCTTAACTCACAAGAGGCACAAACTTGATCCTAGAGCCAGAAAATGTTTATTTCTTGGCTTCAAATCTGGAACCAAGGGGTACCTTTTATATGATTTAAAACCGTGCCACATTTGTTTCCAGGCATGCCATCTTTTATGAATCCATTTTCCCTTATCCTTCCCCTTCATCTACCAATACTGATAGCCCTATTTCTATATCCAATCCCCTTGATCCCATCTTTCTATTTGATCCACCTCCTGTTATGCCTCAAGTTACTCATCCTCCAACTACTGCTTTACTCCCAACTCCCCAACCTGTAGCCTTGCCTATTCGAAAATCTGTCAGGACTAAAATACAACCCTCATACCTTAAAGACTTTCACTGCAATGCAATCTCAGCATCTCATACTCACTCTACCAACAATTTATATCTTTTATCATCTGTTTTATCCTATGATAACCTCTCTCCTTCCCATCTATCTTTTACCTTGTCCATTTCTGCACATGTTGAACCTAGTACTTATAAGCAAGCTATCCAACATGATCATTGGATCCAGGCCATGAATTCTGAACTTGCAGCACTAAATCAGAATGATACTTGGACTCTCACTGCTCTACCTGAAGGAAAAACTCCCATTGGATGCAAATGGGTATATAAAATCAAATATAAGGCTGATGGGAGCATCGAAAGATATAAAGCACGCCTTGTTGCCAAGGGTTTCAATCAAATTGAAGGAACTGACTTCTTTGATACTTATTCTCCTGTTGCCAAGCTGACCACCATCAGACTTCTCCTTGCTCTTGCTTCAGCACAACATTGGCATCTTCACCAACTAGATGTTCACAATGCCTTCCTCCATGGCAATTTAGAGGAAGAGGTCTATATGCAATTACCTCCTGGACTTGCTCCTTCCCAGCCAAATCAAGTTTGCAGGCTGCTGAAATCTATTTACGGGCTCAAGCAATCTAGCAGGCAATGGTTTGCAAGGCTCTCCCATTCTCTCATATCTAAAGGCTACTCTCAATCTCCATCTGATCATTCATTGTTTATTAAACATAACACACACTCCACTACTATCCTTTTAGTCTACGTGGATGATCTCATTCTTGCAGGAAATGATTTGACTGAAATCCATGCTATCAAATCTCATCTGGACAGCACCTTCAAGATCAAAGATTTGGGCCACTTGAAATTCTTCCTTGGCCTCGAAATAGCCAGATCACACACTGGAATACACATATGTAAAAGAAAATATGCCTTAGACATCCTCTCTGAATGTGGTTTACTTGCTTCCAGGCCTGTTACAACTCCAATGACTAAGGGCACCCGATTGACAAATCAAGGTGGCACACCTCTTGCTAATCCTGCTGCATATAGGAGATTAATTGGCAAACTCCTATACTTAACAACTACTAGACCTGACATTAGCTTTGCTGTCCAACAACTAAGTCAATTCATGTCCAATCCAACTTCTCTTCATCATGAGGCAGCCATCCGGGTTCTCAAATACATCAAACTTTCTCCTGCTCAAGGCTTATTTTTTTCTGCAACTTCCAAGCTCCAACTAAAAGCATTCAGTGACAGTGATTGGGCCACCTGTCCGGACTCTCGCAAATCTGTTACAGGTTACTGCATCTTCATTGGAGACTCCCTTATATCATGGAAGTCAAAGAAACAGCCAACTGTTTCTCGATCATCATCTGAAGCCGAGTATAGAGCCTTGGCATCCACTGTTTGTGAACTTCAATGGATCACCTACTTATTAACAGATTTACACATCTCATTCATTTCTCCTGCTTTATTATATTGTGACAGCCAGTCTGCACGCCATATTGCTGCAAATTCCTCATTTCATGAACGTACTAAACACATAGAGCTGGATTGCCACATTGTTCGTGAGAAGCTTCAAAACAAACTCTTCCATTTATTACCTATTGCTAGCTCTAATCAACTAGCTGACATCCTAACGAAGCCATTGGATCCTTCTCCCTTTTCAGACTTTATCTCCAAGCTGGGCGTGATGACCATACACTCACCAGCTTGTGGGGGGGTATTAGATACAAATAAAAACAGAAACCGTTAATTCTGTTATATAGGATCTTTTCTGTTATTCCCTTTCTGTTATTTTCTGTTTCTATATAAGCTTGTATTCTAATCTTGTATTACAATCAATCAATAAGAATTTTCTCATTCAGTAAATCTGAATTCTTCTATCATAATAGTGTAACTGTGTATTGTAGCTGGTAGTCAAATTTAAAAAAATTTGGAGTCAGAAAATTAGCATGAAGGCTACTTTGATGTGACTAAGTTGTTTATTCTACTCCAACAATTCAAAATTCAATTGTTGTTTATTCTACTCCAACAATTCAAAGTTCAATTCTTTCCCTTCCTTCGTATCATTATATTATCAACCCAGAAGATGATTAAGATGAAGAAACGCAACTCCAAAATCATTAATAGAAAATTGAAATGGAAAAAAACCTGTGGCAGAAGCGGTCTTCGGAGGAGGATCAGGGCGGGAATCGACGGCGGAAATGAAGGTGGCGACGGAGGATCGTTGTTGGGGAGCTGCAGAAGAAGAAGTTGAGGGGTTGTTATTTTCGGCGGCGCAACAGGGCGTCGCTTTTTCCTGAGCTGTGGCCATTGTAAAGGGTTAGCGAGCTCACCATAGTAGAGTCCACTGTAATATTCAACTGACATACAGCAATGCCAGTTGCTTCCACTCTCCGCCACCGCCGCCGCCACCGCAAAAAGCTGCAATCACGGCCAAGATGGACACAAGGATTTTTATAAAATAAAAAATAAAAAAGAAAGAAAAGCTTTCTTGAGAGAGAGAACGAGAAGTAGAATGAGAGAGGCTAGGGGTACTAGTGGTGGTACTTGGTAGATATAGATACAGAGCCCTTTTGAAGAGGGTAGTGAGTTATTACTTCTCCCATGAAAGACGAAAGCGAAAGAAAGTGGACAAGTGGGGTTTGGTAAATTTCTCCATTTTTATTAATAGTTATTGCTTTGAACATCGTCGTTTATCACCCATACCAAAAGCAAAAGTGGGAATGGGACAGACAACAAGGACAGCTTGGTGGAGGTGGAGGAGAGACGTCATGTCACCAAACTCGACAAGGTTGCCAAATCAGCCACCATTGAAGAAGACACGACAAACAAAACTAGACTGAAACGGAACACATAACTGAATTGAAAGATGGAATCCAGACACCAGTCCAATTGATTATTTGTATTTTTAAGTTTAATAAAACAAGCAGCAAAAAAAAAAAAAACAAAACAAAATTTTGTAAAAAAAAATGTCTCTTGGTGAGAAAATCGGATAATTCTCATATTTTTATGATTAAATAAATATTAATTTTATGAATAATTTAAATAAGTCGAATCTATAAAAAAAATCATGACCTCATCCAAAAAAAAAAAGTTTTGCTAATCTTGAGCGATTGGTTTAATAATGAAAAATGTGTGGATAGACGCATTCATATGCTCAAATTCTAACTATATTAATTTTTTAGAGTCAAATCATAAGAAATATTTATCTTTGTAAATCTCTTAGTCTTAGCATACATGGTTTGTTTTTTATTAGACCAGAGAAGTGAATTAGTTAAGTTATGCGCAAATTGATTCAGACACTATATGACCGCAATATTAAAAAAAAAAATTGTTAACAAATTCCTTAAAAAATTCAAAATGGAAAGTTTGCAGAGAAAATATAGTTTTTTTTTTTCATTTTTAATGTATTTAATACTTTACTTCTCATTAAAAAAAACTTCTCTTTTTTTATTCCCAAACTAGTGCCTTGCACTTGTAAGAAAAACCTTAAAGAAATTGAATGAAACAAATTGCATTTGAAAATATAAAATGAAAGTTTTTAAGAGTAAAATACTTTAACCTTTCTTTTATTTGTCTGATTTTTACATACGTTCTTTTATTTTTAAAAGCTATACAAAACTTCATTAACACTCACATAGACATTCTTTGTATTTTTTAAAAATGTTACACATAAATCTAGTTAAGCATAATTAGCCTAACATTAACTAACAGAGTCATTTGCTTGAAATGACATTTTTACCTCTAAATTTTTACTCTTAATGGTATTGTTACCCTTAATTTCATCAGTATTAAAAGCAACACTAGTGAAATTAAAGGTAAAAATGTCATTTTAAAATCATTAATGATTGACTAATAAGTGTTAGTCAATTTAAAACTTATTCTGTTTAATTAAATTTATGTGTATTGTTTTACTAAAATATAGGGAGTGTTTGTGTAAATATTAAAAAAGTTTTGTGTAACTTTCGCAAATAGAAAAGGTATATGAAAATTCAGATAAATAAAGGAGAAGTTGGTGTATTTTACTCAAATTTTAAATATAGATTGTGTAATTGAACTTATGCAAAGAACTTTGTTATAGGATGGACTTCCTTTGAATTTGTGATAAATGATGGATGAAATGGAATAGAATGATGCATATTTATATTGTTTAGCTTTTAAAAATAAGAATAAAATTGAATAGTATTGGATAGAACACATTCTATCATATTCCATTTTATATCCTATTTTTTCTTTCCTTCCAAATTGGAGACATAAGATAGAATAAATTTTTTATTTTATTAATTTTTATCATTCTACTATATTAAAATACAATTCTAAATAATAGAATAATTTTTTTTATTTCATTATACTTAACGTTTAATATCCAAACAAAACAATGTTAAACATTCAAGGGTTCAAGTCTTTTAACCTTTAATTTCTTTGATTTTTTAAAGATGCATTATTATTATCTTAAAAAATGAAATTTATGATGTGAAATAGAAACTACCCGAACACCAATAACATCACCCTTTGTTATACAAAAATCCTATTATTAATGTCTTTACTTTGTGATGGCGATAATGTGGAGAAAAAGTGGAGGGCAAGTTGACGTCTTTGATTGATTGTCATTGTTAGTGGCCAAGAAAAAGGTGTTTCGACTAATAAGAAAATAACAAAAGGAGAAAATAATATAGTGATTGTTGTTGTCTGAATTTGTTGGACTTTCGAGTATATATCAATCATTTCCAGCTTGTTATTTATAATACTTATTTTATTTTTTACCAAAGTTTTAGGGGAAATATCAACTAAATAGTCTTCAAATCAAATATATTTTAACAAAATCAACTATTGTTGAAACATTTTACAAACAAAATGACAATGTATAGAACTTAGTTTTAATTTTAGGAGGAGTTATTTTTCTTTAATTTTTTTAATCTGTTATTATATGTATATTTTATTATTTATTTATATCATTTAATTAAATTAATAGATACATAATAATAAATTAAAAAAATTAGAAAAAAATAACAATTCCTAAAATTAGAACCAAGTTCTATCTATTCAGAAATATAAAGAAAAAAATATTATACAATCAGTTTTGTCCTAGTTGAACAAAAAGTTGCACTACTTTATTTTTTGTTTTCTGTTTTTTGTCCAAGGCTAAATTTTTTATTTACATAGATAATGTCTTACTTGGTTTGCCATATCGGCTCTAATACTTCGAATACCTCAACGCCGTTTGTTTTTTATTTATTTTTCTGCTTTCTTATATACCTGACTGGACTAATTCAGTTCTACAACTATGCGAGAAACAAAAACGGAACCTACCTAGTTTCACTCATTCTTATCGCTTGAGTAATGTTGATAAAAATCTTTAAAAGAAAAAAAAATGTATAGTGAAAATGCTAACAATAATAGAAAAAAAGGAAGTACAATTTCTCATTTATTTTTTGTAAATCTAATTATTACATACTGAATGGACCTTCCTTCAAGCCCAGATTGATTATTAAAAAATTATAGAAAGAGCTGCAAAGTTTTAGGGTTTTATAGTGTCACCAAGGTTGTTGTAGCAGCATTCTCGAAACCTTGGGCAGCATCCTGAAGGAAGAAATGCACCTCTTGTTCCTTGTGCACTTCTCATCAAAGTAATGACAATAGCAACAAGCAACACCGCCATCTTCATCATCATTTTTAATGAAGTTGGTTCCATTGTAACGCAGCCTAGTTTACAAAAAAAAGGTGCAAGGTTTATTTTGTTATGATTTGTGACAGTGATCTATACTATTTATAAGATGAAGAAAAACCCTCAAAAGGAAGAATGATGGACAAATATTTGGCATTGATTGACAATTTGTGTGCCAAAGTTTAAAATTACTTATTTTACCAACATATTAACCAATCATTTTATATATTAACTAATTTGTAATTTAGCCATTTTATATATATATTATTATATATTAGTAAAACTGACTTGGGAAGAAATTACTATTATCATTAAATGTATATAGTGTTAATGACACCATATTTATATAATTTATTATTATTATTATTATTATTATTATTATTATTAATTTTAGATGCTATGAATAATATCATTAAATTCATAGGGTGTGTAAATGTTAGTAAAAACCTTAATATATATATATATATATATATATATATATATATATATATATAAAATAGTAAAATTGCCTTCAGAGACAATTACTATTATCATTTATTGTATAGAATCAAAATTACCATAATTATTATAAATTATTATTATTATAAAAAGTGAATAATTAGCATAAAATTGCCATGAGAGATAATTACTATTATCATTTATTCTATAGAGTCAAAATTACCATAACTATCATAAATTATTATTATTATTATTATTATTATTATTATTATTATAAAAAGCTAATAATGTCATTAAATTCTTAGGGTGAGAATATTAGTAAGTATAGTAATTAATTAAAAAGTGATAACATTTAATAAAGTTGAAATTCATTTTCAACATTCTATTTATCTACACTTTAGAATTATTATTTAAAATAGAGATAATAGCACCCATGCAATGCACATGATAATAAAAAATTATAATATTTAAAAATAATATATGATATTTATTTATTATTACAAGAAAATATATTTATACTATTTTCATAAGTTGTTTAATAGTGGATACTGACGTGTACCTATAATAGGCACGTTCTGGTGTTTTCCTCCTTTCGCAACAGCGGCAGAGCGTGTTAAAACGGGAGGGGGTTGGTACTTGCAAAGGCATTCTAATGCTCAATTCAGGTTGTGTACAATTAGGGTTTATACTAGTGAATGAAAAATTACCTGCAAAAGGTGAATAAGCCTAGTATTTATAGATGTTGGATTGAGAGATATGCTCCCATAATAGTTACATAGGATCCCTATAATATCAAAATTTAGATGCTGCAATTATGAGCAGCTAAGGCAGTTATAGGCGTTGTTATTACACCAGACCATGATTGGCAATAATAGATATTTTCAAGATTTATCCACTGCGCAAATCTCATAGTAATATCATTGTTGCCCAATGTCGTTGTCTGATATTCGTTGTACAGGGATCTCATCTATGTGCCATAAGTGAATCTCCGCTTAGGGTGTCAAGGACGAACGTCGACATACTGTGTGTCGAGTTGACCCATGGGATATGATTCCGAATCACAGTCCAGAACATAAGTGATCCTAAGTAAAACAAAAATTTCAACTTAGGACTCAATTGTTAATTTTAGATTTTTGAGTACGTCAAATATTAAGCTTATATAGAATATTTTTAAAATATATTTTTTTAAAACTTCAAAGATAATTGAAAGAGTATTTTGAGTTTTAAGAGTTGGAGTTGATGTCAGCCTCCTTGACTTCATCTTTGTACATGATACGTATGGTTTTACATCAAAATAAAATCACTTTTGTTCTATAAAAAAATATCTCATAATTTTCATATATATATATATATATATATATATATATATATATATATATATATATATATAATAGAAATTTTTAATTTTATAATTACATTAAATGGATGCACTGATATATAAAAAATGATATCAAACATCTTACATTATAAAACGGTCAATACCACATTTATAAAAATAGCTTATAGGATAAGCAAGTTGAGCAAAATTGCTAACTTGTGCAATTATACATGTCTTGCACTACACAATATAGAGAAACTAATAAAATTGATATGAAATGTGATATAATAAGTAATGACAACACAATATGAATTGTAATTCATATTTGTAATGAAAGATAAAGTAATTTAAATGATAACATTATCAATATTCTTAAAATTTAAATTGAATTGATGGATATATTTATTGTAACAAAAATTTTAAAGAACCATGCAAAAGAGCCCGAATTTGAATGCCAGACTAATATTTGAAAAGCATCACCAAATAGATGAAAAATATGATTGATAACATTAAAATAAATATTAAAATTAGGAGGTGTTCAAGCCACTATACTTTCTAGCCATTTTTCTTTTTTTAGAAAAAAAGGGTGTTTAATAACAACCATCCATGCAACATGGCCATTTGCTCAATTACATTCTCAAATACATTAAGGCTATTAGGATATCAGAGATAGATACACTCCAAACACTTTATGGAAGTGAACAGAAGTGTGTTCAAATTTGTGAAAAATAAACTGATGAAAAAAATGCAAAACACAAAAATATTACTATTAATGTGAGATATACAAGCAGTACACACACCAGCAAAATAGACTCAGAAAATTTCACGACATATCAAATAATAATTACAATTGTTTCCAACGAGATTATCTCATATTACAATTGTAGTACTACAGAGAACTAGAGAGTATACCTAAAATTTCCAATGTATAAAATCACAACACACTCATGGAATTTTCTTACATTGCACTCTCAATTTTCTCTTACTTCAGAAGCTTTTAACTCTTGTTCTTAACATCTGCTTGTTACTATATTAAAATAAAGGAATTTGGACTTATTTATAACGACTTCTTGGATTGAATGAGCAGTCTCCATCCATCAATTATTTCTTTCCAAACATTTCCTAAAAACACTTTTTAACCAAAAATTAATAACTTCCTAACTTTTGACTTAATACAAGCCCTTCTGAACTAGATTCAGAGTATTACCTGAAAGGTAGTTGAAGGTGAACTCCTCTGTAGCACGACTGCTCCAGCGGTGGTGCTAGGGGGTGGGTACCTGCAAAAGACACTCTGACGCTCAAGTTAGACTATGCACAATGGAGACAGTCTGTATATCAAATTAGATATATACCTTTGAGACATGACAGGGCATTTATAATAGTATTTTAGGGAGTTATGCAATGCAGTTATTTAAGATTAGAATTCGTTAGAGATTGTGATATCTTTTAACTAATTTCCTTATTTATGTGGAATGTAATTAACTTTTATATCCATCAATGATACTTTGAGAGATTTATACCTAATAAATAGGTAGATATACTTATCAAGATAACGCGTAATAATATCTGGGTATTATTCTAGTATGTCGGGTTGCTCCTGAACTACTAACTCAAAACCTGGTCTAGAACAGTTGCCCCCAGTTTGGCACTTAGGTGGGATAACTAAGTATCAAGGTACCTACGTTTTGCAGGAGCACACGATACCTAGTAAACAAAGGGATCCAAGTCAGAGTTAACGCCGAATTTCACGATGATTTTCAAAGGGCCAAGGTCCGTGATATATCATAGTATGCGTCTAGGGTTGACATATAAGGTCAAAATTTGAGTCGGATCGTTGTGCTTACATTGTCATTCCACCTTTCGAGATATGTTATATGTTACCCCCATGTGTAGTTCAGGGAGTCTCAACTGCACGTCATAAGTGAATTCTTGTTGGGGTGTCAACGACAAACTCTGGTCAGTTGTGTGCTAGGTTGACCCATGAGACAGAATCCAAAATCATGGTCTAGAGTAGTTGCTCCTAACTTGGCACTTAGCTAGCATAGCTTAGTATCAATTCTCAATGCCCCCAGATGACGGAATTTGTGCTTTACTTGAAGTCATTGTCTGTGCTACTCTATAGGGTTATGAGCTCCAATCTGGAGGCATTTATGATCATGACACTTATAGACGTGCCATAGTCCGGACAAGGTCCACGCATCAGTTGACCAAATGGACATTCTAATGTGCAACTGGGGTTCGTAAAATGAACTAGAATTGTTCCGTGTTTACTTCTTATTTTATGATCTGTACTGGGTCCAACGCCCAACTTTTTGAGCACTCAGAATTCCACTTAGGACTTAGGAAAAATTTAAGGTGATCCATAACCGGGATCTTTAATGTTTATGGTACAATGCGAAAAATCGCCTAATACTTAGGAATTTTGGACTTTAGAACTAGTTTAACATAAGACATTCATGGTAGGTACCTAATGGCGAAGAACATATGTCGTAATCTGTGTTGCCAATTAATTTCACAACCACAAAATGGTTATAGACAAGTGTTAAGGATTTAGGTATGGACCCATAACTCGCGACCAAAACACACAAGTGGATTTTGTGGGTTATTCCTCTTAACCTTGAATCTAAGAGACCTCGGATCCCATAGGAAACGAGCTCGAGATATTCTCAAGGCGTTTTTCAGCTTGAGGGTCTTTGAATCATCGAGAGAAATTTTAGATCCCATAAAGAATAGGCTCAATAGACATTCTCAAGATAAAGTCCAGTTTAAAGGTCCTTCGAGACTTAAGAAATTCCAGATCCCCCAAGGAACGAGCTTAATAGACATTCTCAAGGCAGAGTCCGGCTTGAGGGTCCTTTGAGACTTTAAATAATGCAAGATGTATGAGAATAACTCCATTTTATTGATAGATCGAAGGACTGGAGTCCGTATAAAGTATATGCTCTTCAAATTGGGGCATACCAAACAAAGTAAATTGAGACTAGGCCTTGAAGGGCACTTAGCTATAGTACTTTCTAAGTTTATCCGCATTCCAATAGTTTTTTATCGGCTTTCCTGTTAATGTCTCCAAAGTGTAAGCTCTATTGCTAGTGCTAATCACAATGCGATCGGGGTAGACCTAATTAAGGGCTAACTTCTCCTGGGAGGCATTCCTACCACTAATATCTACTCTTTAGAGCACTAAATCTCCTAGTTATAATTTCCTTGGGACCACTTTCAAGTTATAATGAGTCGCCATCTTTTGTCTGATGGCAACATTGCGTATATGGGCAACGCACTTTCTTTCTTTCAGAAGATTCAAGTCTTCTCTGATTAGTCCGGGGTTACTGTCAGGTGAAAACTGTTGGAGACGCCAGCTTGGCTCCCCAGTCTCCACTGAGATCATAGCCTCATACCCATAGCTGAGTTTAAAAGGGGTTTCACCTGTTGTAGAGTGGGGTGTAGTTTGGTAGGCCAAAAGGACATGGTCTTGCTATTCAACCCAGTTTCCTTTAGCTTCATCCAACCTTCTTTTAATTTCTCGAACAATGACCTGGTTGGCAGCCTCAGCTTTCCCATTTGTCTTAGGGTTCTAAAAGAATGCAATGATGCTTGATTTTTAGCCCGGCAAGCAGCTCTAAGAAACCCTTATCTTTGAACTGGGTCCAGTTGTCCATCACAATGGACTTTGGAACCCCAAACTTGGTGATGATGTGACTGTTGGGAATTCCTGTTATAAAAAAATGCAGCAGAAAGGGGAATTCTCATCAAGGATCCATGCAAAAAGGGGACCATGAAACGTGATTTTTGAGTTTACCTCTTGAAGGCAGAAGAAAGATGATCAATACAAACCACTAACAATGTAACAGCGACGATGGCTCTACGTTGCCCACACGAATAGACGCATGAACGTCCAACGTCTGCTTGGAGTCCTGCCTCCCTAACACAGTGCTAGTTGCGAAGAGAAGGAAACTTGTCACTCTATTTCACTCTTAGTGTAGCAAGGGTTACAATACATGTCCTTTTTATACAAGAAGCCTCCAATAGCTTCTTTAAGAAGCCTCTCATTAGCTTCTTCAAGAAGCCTCTCATTAGCTTCTTCAAGAAGCCTCTCATTAGCTTCTTCAAGAATCCTTTCATTAGTTTCTCCAAGAAGCATTGCATTAGCTTCTTCAAGAAGTCTTGCATTAGCTTCTCCAAGAAGCCTTCCATTAGCTTCTCTAAGAAGCCTTCCATTAGCTTCTCCAAGAAGCCTTTCATTAGCTTCTTCAAGAAGCCTTGTATTAGCTTTTTCAAGAAGCCTTGCATTAGCTTTTCCAAGAATCCTTCCATTAGCTTTTCCAAGAAGCCTTCCATTAGCTTCTTCAGGAAGCCTTCCATTAGCTTCTTCAAGAAGCTTTGAGTGAAAGAGCAGTACTAAGGTTAGGTGTGAAGCCTTGGGCTCATCTATTATGATTTTTGGCCCATGATAAAATTCCCAGTCCAACTTGGATTCTATTTACTCAAATTTAGTCTGTTCTAAGTATGTGACATGCAGGTTCTCATAACGTTGGCAGTAATATTAAAATATCATTTTAATATTACAAGCAGTGAACGATATCTAGCAACACATCGCTGCTGTCCAAGTAATGAGAATGTCAGTGATTTGACATAACCTTTTCGTGATCAATGTTACCATACAGTTTAGTCCCTATGTCCAGATATCTAGATTGAACACAAGACATGGAACGTGTCACCCTTGTATAGTTCAATCTTCCATTTCCTGATACTTGAGTAGACGTAGTAATAACAAATGAGATCAATAACTTATATTGACTCATTTGAGCATGACCATGCATTTCGTAGTCTCACTCAATCAGGGGTCCCAAAGATATAACTTCTATTATGTAGGAGGGACAAATCCCATCTAGGTCACTCATATCCCTCCACATGATTCACATTATGTCCAATAACTAACTTTATAGTCACCTTGTTACAGATGACGTTTGATGGCATTAAAACATACAACTTCTCATGTAAGAATTGTAGTGATTTCAAGTCAAAGGACCATGTACACCATTATCACTCAGAGAATCGCTTATGACACTCACGTAACGATCCACGTAGCATTTTCATGACAGATCAGTCTAATACATCATCACTCTAATATGTATCTATGTGAAGACTCGATATCTCATATCCATGACCTGTGAGATGTGGTCATCAATCTATGCACATACTAGTCTCAATGCATTATTGTCATCCTGATCAACAATAATACTTGACTAGAGACATTTAATAATAGTGTTCTATTTCTATCCAATAGGATCTCACAATCAAGTCATCTACTTGATGTCTTATGACATTAAACTTACTATTTTAAGGACTTTATTATGTTTATTATAAATAACACAATAAATGAAATGCATCATGTAATAAATAGCATAATACAATGTGAGAAAGTACGGTCAAAATAAATTGACCTCTAGGACATACACCAACAGTGATGCCAAGTGAACTTCTGGATTCTAGCAGAGGTGATCGTAACAAGGGCTCAACTTCGATCCATTTAGTAAAATAATTCATTGCCACCACTAAGTATTTTAGTTGTCCAGGTATTTGGGGGAACAAACCCAGAATATCCACACCTCATCTGTAGAATGGATAGGGTACAGGCATCGTGGATAGTTCCTCTGGGGGAGTCTAATAATGGTCCGAGTGGTGCTGGTATTTATCACTAACCCGGACATGTGCAAAGGAGTTAACTTCTATTGTTGGTTAATAGTATCCGACCCTGAGTGTCTTTAAAGCTAAGGCTTTGCTTCTTAAGTAGTGTCCATAGTCCCCCTCATGGACCTTAGCCAGTATCTATTCTACTTTTTTTGGCATGAAACATTTGAGGAAAGGTGAGAAGAACCCACGTTAGTATAACTGTCCATTATGGATGGTGTACCTGACTATAGTTTTGATTAATTGGGAGGCTTTTTTTGGATCGTCGGGCCTGGATAAGGGAACATGCAGTGTGTATTTACCATGTACGCAAGTAAGAAAAGGAATGTGCCACTCTGCTATGCAGGTGAGAGAATATGGGAAAAATAATAGTGAAATTGAAATAAAATTTGGAGTCAGATAATTATAATAGAGCAAGACAAGAGAATCAAATAAATGGACTCAATAACATGCAGTGTGTTTATCAAGTAATCAATCAGGTATACAAGTAAGAAAAGAAGTGTGTAACTGTGTATTGTAGCTGGTAGTCAAATTTAAAAAAAATTGGAGTCAAAAAATTAGCATGAAGGCTACTTTGATGTGACTAAGTTGTTTATTCTACTCCAACAATTCAAAATTCAATTGTTGTTTATTCTACTCCAACAATTCAAAGTTCAATTCTTTCCCTTCCTTCGTATCATTATATTATCAACCCAGAAGATGATTAAGATGAAGAAACGCAACTCCAAAATCACTAATAGAAAATTGAAATGGAAAAAAACCTGTGGCAGAAGCGATCTTTGGAGGAGGATCAAGACGGGAATCGACTGCAAAAATGAAGGTGGCGACAGAGGATCGTTGTTGGGGAGCTGCAGAAGAAGAAGTTGGGGGTTGTTATTTTTGGCGGCGCAACAAGGCGTCACTTTTTCCTGAGCTGTGGCCATTGTAAAGGGTTAGCGAGCTCACCGTAGTAGATTCCACTGTAATATTCAACTGACATACAACAATGCTAGTTACTTCCACTCTCCGCCACCGCCGCCACCGCCGCAAAAAGTTACAATCACGGCCAAGATGGACACAAGGATTTTTTAAAAATAAAAAATAAAAAAGAAAGAAAAGCTTTCTTGAGAGAGAGAACGAGAAGTAGAATGAGAGAGGCTAGGGGTACTAGTGGTGGTACTTGGTAGATATAGATATAGAGCCCTTTTGAAGAGGGTAGTGAGTTATTACTTTTCCCACGAAAGACGAAAGCGAAAGAAAATGGACAAGTGGGGCTTGGTAAATTTCTCCATTTTTATTAATAGTTAGTGCTTTGAACATCGTCATTTATCATCCATACCAAAAGTGAAAGTGGGAATGGGACAGACAACAACGACAGGTAGGTGGAGGTGGAGGTGGAGAGATGTCATGTCACCAAACCCGACAAGGTTGCCAAATCAGCCACCATTGAAGAAGACACGACAAACAAACCTAGACTGAAACGGAACACGTAACTGAAAGGTGAAATCCAGACAGCAGTCCAATTGATTATTTATATTTTTAAGTTTAATAAAACAAGCACCAAAAACTCAAGTGGATTTGGCCTAATGGAAGCAAGTTAAATCTGTTAGTAGGGTAAATGACACTGGGATTCTCTTGATAATAAGAGGTCTTAGGTTTAAACTCTGCAAGTGAAAAAAATGATCCTATAGGGAGGGATCATATTGTGAGTTGCTCCCGATTTCGAAGTGATTGCACATTTTACCATCATTTTTTGCATAAAAAAACAAAAAAAAAATTGTAAAAGAATGTCTCTTCGTGCCAAAATCCGATAATTCTCATATTTTTGTGATTAAATAGATATTAGTCTTATTAGTAATTTAAATAGGTCGAATTTATAAAGAAATCTCATGATTTCATAAAGAAAAAAAAAAGGTTTTGCTAATCGTGGATGAGGTGTGGGTAGACACATATTCATATGTTCAAATTCTAGCTATATTAATTTTTTAGAGTCAAGTTACAAGAAATAGTCATTTTTGTGAATCCCCTAATCTTAGCATAGATGATCTGTCTTTGATTGGATTAGAGAAGTAAATTAGTTAAATTATGTGCAAACTGACTCAGACGCTATATGACCACAATACTAAAAAAAAAAATTTGTTAACAAATTCCTTAAAGAATTCAAAATGGAAAGTTTGCAAAGAAAAATATAGCTTTTTTATTTTTAATGTATTTAATACTTTACTTTTCATTAAAATAACTTCTCTTTTTTTATTCACAAACTAGTGCCTTGCACTTGTAAGAAAAATCCTAAAAAAATTGAATGAAACAAATTGCATTTGAAGATATAAAATGAAAGTTTTGAAGAGTAAAATACTCTAACCTCCCCTTTATTTGTTTGATTTTTACATACCTTCTTTTATTTTTAAAAGTTACACAAAACTTCATTAACACCTATATAGAGACCCCTTGTATTTTTTAAACATGATACACATAAATCTAGTTAAGTATAATTAGCCTAACATTAACTAACAGAGTCATTTGTTTGAAATGACATTTTTATCCCTAAATTTTTACCCTTAATAGTATTTCTACCCTTAATTTCATCATTATTAAAAGTAACACTAGTGAAATTAGGAATAAAAATGTCATTTTAATATCATTAATAGTTGACTAATGATTATATTAGTCAATTTAAAGCTTATTCTGTTTAATTGAATTTATGTGTATTGTTTTACTAAAATATAGGAAATGTTTGTGTAAGTATTAATAGAGTTTTGTGTAATTTTCGAAAATAGAAAAGGTATATGAAAAATCAGATAAATAAAGGAGAGGTTTGTGTATTTTACTCAAATTTTAAATTTAGATTGTGTAATTGAACTTATACAATGCACTTTGTTATAGGATTGACTTTCTGTGAATTTGTGGTAAATTATTGATGAGATGGAATAAAATGGTGTATATTTCTATTATTTGGGTTTTAAAAATAAGAATAAAATTGAATAGTATTAGATAGAACACATTCTATCATGTTCCATTTTATATCCTATTTTTTCTTTCCTTTTAAATTAGAGATATAAGATAAAATAATTTTTTTACTTTATTAATCTTTATCATTCCACTCTATTAAAATACTATTCTAAATAATAAAATAAAAACTTCAAGTCTTTCAACCTTTTATTTCTTTGATTTTTTAAAGATGCATTATTATTATCTTAAAACGTGAAATTTATGATGTGAAATAGAAAATACCCGAACACCAATAACACCACCCTTTGGTATACAAATCCTATTATTAATTTCTTTACTTTGTGATGCGATAATGTGGAGAAAAAGTGGAGGGCAAGTTGACGTCTTTTGAATGATTGTCATTGTTAGTGGCCAAGGAAAAGGTGTTTCGGCTAATAAGAAAATAAGAAAAGGAGAAAATAATATAGCGATTGTTCGTATCTGAATTTGTTGGACTGTGCGTGTATATCAATCATTTTCAGCTTGTTATTTATAATACTTATTTTATTTTTTTACCAAAGTTTTAGGGAGATATCAACTAAGTAGTCTTCAATTCAAATATATTTTAACAAAATCAACTCTTGCTGAAGCATTTTACAAACAAAATGACAATGGATAGAACTTAGTTTTAATTCTAGAAGGAGTTATTTTTTTTAATTTTTTTAATCTATTGTCATATATTTATTTTATTATTCACTTATATTACTTAATTGAGTTAATAAACACATAATAATAAATTAAAAAAGATTAAAAAAAATAACTCCTCTAAAAATTAAAACCAAGTTCTATCTATTTTGAAATATAAAGAAAAAAATATTATACAATAAGTTTTGTTCTAGTTGAACAAAAAGTTGCACCTACTTTATTTTTTGTTTTCTGTTTTTGTTATCTATGTTCAAGGCTAAATTTTTTATTTACATAGATCATGTCTTACTTGGGTTGCCATATCGGCTCTACTACTTCGAATCCCTCAGCGCCTTTTGTTTTTTTGTTTATTTTTTTGCTTTTTTATTTACCTGGCTGGAGTAAGTCAGTTCTACGACCATGTGAGAAACAAAAACGGAGGCTACCTCACTCATTCTTATGGCTTGAGTAATGTTGATAAAAATCTTCAAAAGAAAAAAATGTATAGTGAAATTGCTAACAATAATAGAAAAAAGGAAGTACAATTTCTTATTTATTTTTGGTAAATCCAATTATTACATATTGAATGGGCCTTCCTTCAAACCCAGACTGATTATTAAAAAACTATAGAAAGAGCTGCAAAGTTTTAGGGCTTTATAGGGTCACCAAGGTTGTTGTAGCAGCATTCTCGAACCCTTGGGCAGCATCCTGAAGGAAGAAATGCACCTCTTGTTCCTTGTGCACTTCTCATCAAAGTAATGACAATAGCAACAAGCAACACCGCCATCTTCATCATCATCTTTAATGAAGTTGGTTCCATTGTAATGCAGTCTAGTTTACAAAGAAAAGGTGCAAGGTTTACTTTGTTATGATTTGTGACAGTGATCTATACTATTTATAAGATGAAGGAAAACCCTCAAAAGGAAGAATGATGGACAAATACTTGGCATTGATTGGCAACTTGTGTGCCAAAGTTTGAAATCACTTATTTTACCATCATATTAACCAATCGTTTTATATATTAACTAATTTGTAATTTAGCCATTTTATATATATTAGTAAAATTGACTTGGGAAGAAATTACTATTATCATTAAATGTATATAGTCTTAATGACACCATATTTATATATTTATTATTATTTATTATTATTATTATTATTAATTTTAGATGCTAAGAATAATATCATTAAATTCATAGGGTGTGTAAATGTTAGTAAAAACTTAAACTATATATATATATAATATATATATATATATATATATATAGACAATTACTATTATCATTTATTGTATAGAATCAAAATTACCATAATT
Source organism: Ormosia emarginata (assembly GCA_029884605.1). Taxonomy (NCBI): domain Eukaryota; kingdom Viridiplantae; phylum Streptophyta; class Magnoliopsida; order Fabales; family Fabaceae; genus Ormosia; species Ormosia emarginata. The sequence continues at coordinate 16,190,693 of JAQQTP010000090.1, forward strand.
ATTATAAATTATTATTATTATTATTTAAAAATGAATAATTAGCATAAAATTGCCTTGAGAGACAATTACTATTATCATTTATTCTATAGAGTCAAAATTACCATAATTATCATAAATTATTATTATTATTATTATTATTATTATTATTATTATTATTATTATAAAAAGTGAATAATGTCATTAAATTCTTAGGGTGAGAATATTAGTAAGTATGGTAATTAATTAAAAAGTGATAACATTTAATAAAGTTGAAATTCATTTTCAACATTCTATTTATCTACACTTTAGAATTATTATTTAAAATAGAGATAACAACACCCATGCAATGCACATGATAATAAAAAATTATAGTATTTAAAAATAATATATGATAATTATTTATTATTACAAGAAAATATATTTATACTATTTTCATAAGTTGTTTAATAGTGGATACTGACGAGTACCTATAATAGGCACGTTCTGGTGTTTTTCTCCTTCCGCAACAGCAGCAGAGCGTGTTGAAACGGGAGGGGGTTGGTACTTGCAAAGGCACTCCAATGCTCAAGTCAGGTTGTGTACAATTAGGATTTATACTAGAGAATGAAAAATTACCTAAAGAAGGTGAATAAGCCTAGTATTTATAGATGTTGGATTGAGAGATATGCTCCCATAATAGTTACATAGGATCCCTATAATATCAAAATTTAGATACTACAATTATGAGCAGCTAAGGTAGTTATAGGCGTTGTTATTACACCAGACCATGATTGGTAATAACAGATATTCTCAAGATTTATCCACTAAGCAAATCTCATAGTAATATCGTTGTTGCCCAATGTCGTTGTCCGATATCCGTAGTACAGGGATCTCATTTATGTGTCATAAGTGAATCTCCGCTTAGGGTGTCAAGGATGAACTTTGACATACTGTGTGCCGAGTTGACCCATGGGATATGATCTCGGATCACAGTCCAAAACATAAGTGATCCTAAGTAAAGCAGAAATTTCAACTTGGGACTCAATTGTTAATTTTAGATTTTTGAGTACGTCAAATATTAAGCTTATATAGAATATTTTTTTTAAAATGTCAAAGATGATTGAAAGAGTATTTTGAGTTTTAAGAGTTAGAGTTGATGCCAGCCTCCTTGACTTCATCTTTGTATATGATAAGTATGGTTTTACATCAAAATAAAATCACTTTTGTTCTATAAAAAAATATCTCATAATTTTCTTATATATATATATATATATAGGGAGGATCAACTTACATCAGTGTAAGTCTTTTTTGACTTACACTCACTTTCAACCGTTAGATCCACTTTCATCTAATGGTTACTTTTAATGAAATAATCTCAACCATTAGATGAAAGTAGATCTAACGGTTGAAAATGAGTGTAAGTCAAAAAAGACTTACACTGGTGTAAGCCGATCCCTCCTCATATATATATATATATATATATATATATATATATATATATATATATATATATATATATATATATATATATATATACACTGTAAGTCGATCCCTCCTCATATATATATATATATATATATATGTCATAGAAATTTTTAACTTTATAATTACATTAAATGGATGCACTGATATATAAAAAATGATCTCAAACATCTTACATTATAAAACGGTCAATAGCAATTGTTAATTTTAGATTTTTGAGTACGTCAAATATTAAGCTTATATAGAATATTTTTTTTAAACTTCAAAGATAATTGAAAGAGTATTTTGAGTTTTAAGAGTTAGAGTTGATGCCAGCCTCCTTGACTTCATCTTCTTATATGATAGGTATGGTTTTACATCAAAATAAAATCACTTTTGTTCTATAAAAAAATATCTCATAATTTTATATATATATATATATATATATATATATATATATATATATATATATATATATATATAATAGAAATTTTTAACTTTATAATTACATTAAATGGATGCACTAATATATAAAAAATGATCTCAAACATCTTACATTATAAAACGGTCAATATCACATTCATAAAAATAGCTTATAAGATAAGCAAGTTGAGCAAAATTGCTAACTTGTGCAATTATACATGTCTTGCACTACACAATATAGAGAAACTAATAAAATTGATGTGAAATGTGATATAATAAGTAATGACAATACAATATGAATTGTAATTCATATTTGTAATGAAAGATAAAGTAATTTAAATGATAACATTATCAACATTCTTAAAATTTAAATTGAATTGATGGATATATTTATTGTAACAAAAATTTTACAGAACCATGCAAGAGAGCCCGAATTTGAATGCCAGACTAATATTTGAAAAGCATCACCAAATAGATGAAAAATATGATTGATAACATTAACATAAATATCAAAATTAGGAGGTGTTCAAGCCACTGTACTTTTTAGCCATTTTTCTTTTTTAGAAAAAAAAGGGTGTTTAATAACAATCATCCATGCAACATGGCTATTTGCTCAATTACAATCTCAGATACATCAAGGCTATTAGGATATCAGAGACAGATACACTCCAAATGTCTTAAACACTTTATGGAAGTGAACAGAAGTGTGTTCAGATTTGTGAAGAATAAACTAATGAAAAAATGTAAAACGCAAAAATATTACTATTAACGTGAGGCATACAAGCAGTACACACACCGGCAAAATAGACTCAAAGAAAATTTCACGACATATCAAATAATAATTACAATTGCTTCCAGTGAGATTATTTCCTATTACAATTGTAATACTACAGAGAACTAGAGAGTATACCTAAAATTTCTAATGTATAAAGTCACAACACACTCATGGAATTTTCTTACATTGCACTCTCTATTTTCTCTTACTACGGAAGCTTTTAACTCTTCTTCTTAACATCTGCTTGTTACTATATTAAAATGAAGGAATTTAGACTTAGTTATAAGGACTTCTTGGATTGAACGAGTGGTCTCCATCCATCAATTATTTCTTTCCAAACATTTCTTAAAAACACTTTTTAACCAAAAAATAATAACTTCCTAACTTTTGACTTAATACAAGCCCTTCTGAATTGGAATCAGAGCATTACCTGAAAGGTAGTTGAAGGTGAACTCTTCCGTAGCACAGCTGCTCCAGTGGTGGTGCGAGAGGGTGAGTACCTATAAAAGACACTCTGACGCTCAAGTTAGACCATGCACAAGGGAGGCAGTTTGTATATCAGATTAGATATATACCTTTGAGACATGACAGGGCATTTATAAGAGTATTTTAGGGAGTTCTGCAATGCAATTATTTAGTATTAGAATCCGTTAGAGATTGTGATCTCTTTTAACTAATTTCCTTATTTATGTGGGATATAATTAGCTTTTATATCCATCAAGGATACTTTGAAAGATTTATACCTAATAAATAGGTAGATATGCTTATTAGGATAACACGTAATAATATCAGAGTATTATTCTAGTGGGTCGGGTTGCTCCTGAACTGCTAACTCAAAACCTGATCCAAAACAGTTGCCCCAAGCTTGGCACTTAGATGGGACAACTAAGTGTCAAGGTACCCACGTTTTGTAGGAGCACACGATACCTAGTGAACAAAGGCATCTAAGTCAGAGTTAACACCAGATTTCACGATGATTTCCAAAGGGCTGAGGTCCGTGATATATCATAGTATACGTCTGAGGTTGACATATAAGGTCAAAATTTGAGTCGGATCGTTGTGCTTACGTTGTCATTCCACCTTCCGAGATATGTCATATGTTACCCCCATGTGTAGTTCAGGGGGTCTCAACTGCATGTCATGAGTGAATTCTTGCTGGGGTGTCAACGACGAACTCTGGTATATTGTGTGCTAGGTTGACCCATGAGACAAAATCTAGAATCATAGTCCAGAGCAGTTGCTCCCAACTTGGCGCTTAGCTAGCATAGCTTAGTATCAATTCTCAATGCCCCTGGATGACAGAATCTGTGCTTTACTTGAAGTCATTGTCTGTGCTACTCTATAGGGTTATGAGCTCCAATCTGGAGGTGTTTATAATCATGACACTTGTGGATGTGCCATAGTCCGGACAAGGTCCACACATCAGTTGACCAAATGGTCATTCTAGTATGCAACTGGGGTTCGTAAAATGAACTAGAATTATTTCGTGTTTAATTCTTTTTCTATGGTCCGTACTAGGTCCAACGCCCAACCTTTTGAGCACTCAGAATTCCACCTAGGACTTAGGAAAAATTTAAGGTGATCTATAACTGAGATCTTTAATATTTATGGTACAACGCGAAAAATCGCCTAATACTTAGGAATTTTGGACTTTAGAACTAGTTTAACATAAGACATTCATGGTAGGTACCTATTGGCAGAGAACGGATGTCGTAATCCATGTTGCCAATTAATTTCACAACTACAAAATGGTTATAGACAAGTGTTAAGGATTTAGGTATGGACCCATAACTCGCGACCAAAACACACAAGTGGATTTTGTGGGTTATTCCTCTTAACCTTGAATCTAAGAGACCTCGGATCCCATAAGGAACGAGCGCGAGATATTCTCAAGGCATTTTTCGGCTTGAGGGTCTTTGAATCATTGAGAGAAATTTCAGATCCTATACGGAACGGGCTCAATAGACATTCTCAAGATGAAGTCCAGCTTGAGGGTCCTTCAAGACATAAAAAATTTCAGATCCCATGAGGAACGAGCTTAATAGACATTCTCAAGGTAGAGTCCGGCTTGAGGGTCCTTTGAGACTTTAAATAATGCAAGATGTATGAGAATAACTCCATTTTATTGATAGATCGAAGGACTGAAGTCCGTACAAAGTATATGCTTACCAAATTGGGGCATACCAAACAAAGTAAATTGAGACTAGGCCTTGAAGGGTACTTAGCTATAGTACTCTCTAAGTTTGTCCACATTCCAATAGTTTTTGATCGGCTTTCTTGTTAATGTCTCCAAAGTGTAAGCTCTATTGCTAGTGCTAATCACAATACGGTAGGGGTCTTCCTAATTAAGGGCTAACTTCCCCTGTGAGGCATTCCTACTACCAATATCTGCTCTCTAGAGCACTAAATCTCCTAGTTAGAATTTCCTTGGGACCACTTTCAAGTTATAATGAGCCGCCATCTTTTGTCTGATGGCAGCGTTGCGTATATGGGCAACGCGTTTTCTTTCTTTCAGAATATCCAAGTCTTCTCTAATTAGTCTGGGGTTGTTGTCAGGAAAAAACTGTTGGAGACGCCAGCTCGACTTCCCAGTCTCCACCAGGATTATAGCCTTACACCCATCACTGAGTTTAAAGGGGGTTTCACCTGTTGTAGAGTGAGGCGTAGTTTGGTAGGCCTAAAGGACATGGTCTTGTTGTTCAACCCAGTTTCCTTTAACTTTATCCAACTTTCTTTTAATTTCTCGAATAATGACTCAGTTGGCAGCTTCAGTTTTCCCATTTGTCTTAAGGTTCTAAAAGAATGCAATGATGCTTGATTTTTAGCCCGGCAAGCAGCTCTAGGAAACCCTTATCTTTGAACTAGGTCCAGTTGTCCATCACAATGGACTTTGGAATCCCAAACTTGGTGATGACGTGATTGTTAGGAATTCCTGTTATAAAAAACGTAGCGGAAAGGGGAATTCCCACCAGGAATCCATGCAAAAAAGGGACCATGAAACGTGATTTTTGAGTTTATCTCTTGAAGCCAGAAGAAAGATGATCAACACAAACCACTAACTCCGTAACAACGACGATGGCTCTATGTAGTCCACACGAATAGACCTATGAATGTCTAATGTCTGCTTGGAGTCCTACCTCCCCAACACAGTGCTAGTTGCAAAAAGAAGGAAACTTGTCACTCTATTTCACTCTTAGTGTAGCAAGGGTTTCAATCCATGTCCTTTTTATACAAGAAGCCTCCAATAGCTTCTTTAAGAAGCCTCTCATTAGCTTCTTCAAGAAGTCTCTCATTAGCATCTTCAAGAAGCCTCTCATTAGCTTCTTCAAGAAGCCTTCCATTAGTTTCTCCAAGAAGCATTGCATTAGCTTCTTCAAGAAGCCTTGCATTAGCTTCTCCAAGAAGCCTTCCATTAGCTTTTCCAAGAAGCCTTCCATTAGCTTCTTCAAGAAGTTTTGAGTGAAAGAGCAGTAGTAAGGTTAGGTGTGAAGCCTTGGGCTCATCTATTATGATTTTTGGCCCACGATAGAATTCCCAATCCAACTTGGATTCTATTTACTCCAATTTAGTCTGTTCTAAGTGTGTGACCTACATGTTCTCATAACATTGGCACTAATATTAAAATATTATTTTAATATTACAAGCAGTGAGTGGTATCTAGCAACACATTGCTGCTACCTAAGTAATGAGAATGTCAACGATTTGACATAACTTTTCTGTGATCATTGTTACCGCGCAGTTTAGTCCCTTTGTCCAGATATTTAGATTGAACACAAGACATGGAACGTGTCACCCTTATATAGTTCAATCTTTCATTTCCTGATACTTGAGTAGACGTAGTAATAACAAATGAGATCAATAGCTCATATTGACTCATTTGAGCATGATCATGCATTTCGTAGTCTTACTCAATCAGGGGTCCCAAAGATATAACTTCTATTATGTAGGAGGGACAAATTCCATCTAGGTCACTCATATCCCTCCACATGATTCACATTATGTCCAATAACTAACTTTATAATCACCTTGTTACAGATGACGTTTGATGGCATTAAAACATACAACTTCTCATGTAAGAATTGTAGTGATTTCAAGTCAATGGACCATGTACATCATTATCACTCAGAGAATCGCTTATGACACTCACGTAACGATCCACGTAGCATTCTCATGACAGATCAGTCCAATACATCATTACTCTAATATGTATCCATGTGAAGACTCGATATCTCATATCCATGACCTGTGAGATGTGGTCATCAATCTATGCACATACTAGTCTCAATGCATTATTATCGTCCTGATCAACAATAATACTTGACTAGAGACATTTAATAATAGTGTTCTGTTTCTATCCAATAGGATCTCATAATCAAGTCATCCACTTGATGTCCTATGACATTAAACTTACTATTGTAAGGACTTTATTATGTTTATTATAAACAACACAATAAATGAAATGCCTCATGTAATAAATAGCATAATACAATGTGAGAAAGTACGGTCAAAATAAATTGACCTCTAGGACATACACCAACGGTGATGCCAAGTGAACATCTGGATTCTGGTAGAGGTGATCGTAACAAGGGCTCAACTTCGATCCATTTAGTAAAATAATTCACTGCCACCACTAAGTATTTTAGTTGTCCAGGTATTTGGGGGAACAGACCCAGAATATCCACACCCCATCTGTAGAATGGACAAGGTATAGACATCGTGGATAGTTCCTCTGGGGGAGCCTAATAATGGTCCGAGTGGTGCTGGTATTTATCACTAACCCAGACATATACAAAGGAGTCAGTTTCCATTGTTGGTCAATAGTATCTAGCCCTGAGTGTCTTCAAAGCTAGGGCTTTGCTTCCTAAGTGGTGTCTGCAGCCCCCTTCATGGACCTCGGCCAGTATCTATTTTGCTTTTTTTTATATGAAACATTTGAGGAGAGGTGAGGAGAACCCACATTAGTATAACCGTCCATCGTAGATGGTGTACTTGACTATAGTTTTGATTAATTGGGAGACTTCCTTTGGATCATCGGGCCTGGCTCCAAACTGTAGATACTCTATGATTGGGGTGATCCAAGTACACTTTGCTTCTTCCACCTAGAAAATGGTTGTAACCATGATGGAAAGTTGAGAGACGGTCTCTTGGATCATAGAACGGTTATTGCCCAGGCTCTTAGTGCTGGCTAGTTTGGACAAGAGGTCCGCCCTAGAGTTCTACTCCTTGGGTATGTGCTCTATCTTGGCATCCTATAAGCTTTTGAGGATCTCTTATACCTTGCTTAAGTATCTCTGAAGGAGGGGATCCTTGGCTTGATAATCACCCTGGATCTAGGAGGTCACAAGTTGGGAGTCACTGCAAAGTATGATATTTGTTGCTCTCATGTCCTTTTCGCCATTACAAATCTGGTGATGAATGTAAAATACACTAATCTTTTGGGTTTATTTATTAGTTTTTTTATTTATATTTATTTAGTTTTTGTTTATTTTTATTTATTTTATTTTTAAATAATTATCTCTTCACCTAGTTATATTTTAATTTTTAGGATAAATCATCGATTTTGTGTAAAAATAAGAAATTTCTAAAGATAAATATTTAAAGAATTTAAATATTTTGGGAAAAAATTATGTTATTTATTTATGATATTGAGTGAATTCTAGTCCCATTGAATTAAATGTGTTTTTATTGTATTTTGTAGAAATATTAAGGAATTTTGTGGTATTTTAGGCACGATTATTAAAATCTTGATGAAAAGCAAAAGAATATTATTGCAGTATTTTGAACATAACTTTTGCTACAAAGCTTAGATTAAACTTTTCTTGGTGTCATTAGAAATATTAGAAAATCTCCTACAACTTTCACGAGACATCAAAGCCTAGTTCATGCATTAAGAAGGTGAAAAACTGTGTGCAAAGTAGATGATGAAGTTTGACCAAGTCAAATAGCATTAATAAATTTTAAGGATCAAGTTAGATTCTTAATTGGAGTGTAAATAATCTCTACTTGATGACCAAGTATCTCTATATTTATTGCATGGATCTCAAGGAGTTTCTTAATTTAAGTGAGATATTTGTTTCCTAATTTATATGGATTCAACAAAAAGAATAAGGAAACAAGAGATTTGATCAAAAATTAATTAGGGAAAGTATCACTATCAAACTTGTTTTAGTAAATTAGGGATAACTTTCTCTATAGGTATGCGATTTACCTGATTCTGGTGGCGTTTGAAAGCTAAGAAAGAGATCTACAAATCTCATGTTGACAATTTTATCTAATTAAGCTACTATTAATATTGAAGATTAGATAAAGATTCTCAAAGAGATTTGATTCGGATTCTCACATTATCTTGATCATTCCTCATTAATTAAGTCATATCTTGAGGTATATAGATCACATCGATGTTCTGTTTGAATCATTGAAAATCAAACAGAAAATCCTACAAATTATCTGTTGAGTTCGAGGGTAAATTTGGCCTTTTGAAAGATTATAAAAATCATGCAAGTTAGATATGAAAAACTGTCAGCTTTTCTATAAAAAAAAAGGGGGAGGGGAACGAGTTTAGCAAGGTAGCTCTCTTTTGGTTCAGACAATTCAGCATCCGTCAAGGAGAGAAGCGACGAAACAAACCTTAATTTGGTGTGGGCGCATCTAGGCTTGAAGATTAGAGATTTTCTTCAACTTTTCCACCAATCTTCCATAGAGTTTGTCGACTTCTTCTCTTTGTTTTCTTCTTTCTTCGTGTGTAATTAAACTTCTTTAGTTAGGGTGATGCTGGACCTTGTTCTTTAATGATGTAAACTCATTTATGTGTTTAATCTATGTTTCTATTTCATGATTTATGTATTTATCTCTTCTCTTAATGTTTTTCTAAATTTAATCAATTTGGGAATGATCTTTGGGTTTATGTATGATTTTGAAAAATTGTGCACAAACTTAGAACTTGTGATAAACACCATAATTTTTGCAATCGCTAGGAATAGACGTTGTGGGTTATGAGGTCTTGTTTTTAATTCCCTTGTTTATGATAAAGCCTTCTCTATTTGGGGTTATACTAAGGAATTGATTAATTCAAAATAGTGTGAAGATGATTAATATACCAAGGATTGAATATTGATTAATTTTGGGAATTTGACCATGAATCATTGAATAGAACTTGATTAAACTAATCTTTGATTTTGCATCAAAAGAGTTCAAGTGAAATCGAAACCCTAACATTTTGATATTTTTGTTTTTCACTTTTTGCTTGATTAATTTGCTTTACTTTCAATAATTTTGCATATTTTCTTATTAGTGTTTCCTTTTATTTATATTTTTTATCAACTCTCTTTTTCGATAGCTTAAATAATGTCAATTTAATGATTTTTTTAATTAACAATGTAATCCTTATGGGAATGATACTCTTACTCATCTTTATTACTTTTGCGATTTGGTGTACTTACTAATAATCACAACATCCGACAATATATGTTTTATACTCTGCCTAATTGTTGGAGGTTGGGAACTCAAACTTCAAGGAGTTTTGCACTGTCACTCCTTTAGAATTTTTCAAAAATCACCCCAGCACTACTTCCCTTGGAATTCGAGGATCCATCTACGAATATGGTCCAAGATATTCCTTCAGGATCGTTGGGGTCTGAAGTGAGTTCAACCAAGAAATTAGAGAGCGCTTGAGCCTTAATCTCTAAACGAGGCTCATATATAACCCCAAACTCAGAAAGCTCGATGAACTAGGAAATCATTCTCCCTACTAAGTCTGGCTTGTACAACACTTGGTGGATGGGTTGGCCTTTCTCACCATTACGGGGTGACATTGAAAGTATAGCTTGAGTCTCTTAGCCATGGTGACAAGTGCGAACGTAACCTTTTCAATCTTCTCATAGCGGAGCTCTGGGCCTTGCAAAACCTTGCTTACGAAGTTAACTGACTTCTATCCCTCTGCTATCTCCTGGATTAACACTGAGCTTATAATCTCTTCGTGAACTAAAAGGTACAAGTACAGTGTCTCACCGACTTCTGATCTTGTCAGTATGAAGGTAAAGGACAAAAGATTCTTCAAAGAGGAAAAGACATCCTCACACTCTTGAGTCCACTGAAAATCCTTCCCCTTCTTGAGCAGTCTGAATAAGGGAATGAATTTGTGTGTGGCTTTAGCAAAGAAGCATGTGAGGGCCGCAATTTGACTAGTCAGTTACTGCACTTCTTTGATACTCTAAGGGTTGCACATGTTGAGCACCACTTGACATTTATCTGGATTATATTCAATTTCGTAGTGACTCAACATAAAGGCTAAGAATTTCCTTACTTGGACCCCGAAAGTGCACTTTTCCAGATTAAATCTCATGTTATGCTTTCAGAGTTATGCAAATACCTTCTCAAGGTCTGCGACATGTGATCTGTATTATGGAGTTTTCACGATCATGTCATCAATGTATACTTCGAGCATCTTCGCCACTTTTTCTTCAAAGACCTTGTTCATCATTCTCTAGTAGATGGCTCATGCATTTTTCAGACCAAAGGGCATAACCCTATAATAGTACCTTTCTCTGTCAATGATGAAGGTGGTCTTATCTTTGTCCCCAGGATATATTGGGATCTAATTGTACCCGGAGTATACATCCATGAACGACGGGAAATAGAAGTTTGAGGAGTTGTTAACCAATTTGTCGATATTGGGAATTGGGTACGGATCTTTAAGGTAAGCCTTGTTTAAGTCTATATAATCCACATACATTCTCCACTTCCCATTTGATTTCTTTATCAAGACCATGTTAGAGAGCCATGTGGTGTAGGATACTTCCCTAATGAAGCTGGCATTGAATAGCTCTTTAACCTATTCTTTGATAACCTGCTGCCTTTCTAGGCTAACTTTTCTTTTCTTCTGGGAGACCAGCCTTGCATCCTCCCTAATAGGCAAGTGATGACAGATGAAGGCAGGGTTAAGCCCAGGTATATCAAAGGATGTCCAAGCAAAGAGGCCTTTGTTTTTATGCAAGGCCTCAATCAGTTGGCATCTCTCTTCTTCTTCCAAGTTCGCTCCGATCTTGGTGATCTGATCCGGTATGACACTAAGTTGGAGCGGCTATAGTTCACCCTCTGGCTAGGGTCTGGTACCCCAGATTTCTTCTCGTACATCTAGCTCGGTCATAAGAATGTTGAGCTGATCCAGTGCTAAGCTAGATGTGCCAGCTTTTACTTTCTTGAGGACCTTGCAAATTTTGAGGCTCTTATTATAGAATTTTTGGGCCGTAATCTAGTCACCCTTGACTATGATAACCTCGTCATTCTTGCTGAGAAACTTCATGTCTAAGTGGGTAGTGGACACCACAGTGCCAAGGGCATTCAAAGCAGGACGATCCAAGATGATGCTATATGATGAAGAACAGTCCACAACCAGAAACCTGACCTTGATGATCCTAAAGAGTTTAGTGGTCCCCAAGGTCGAGTGGGTCTCAAAGTATCCTGTCGGAGTGATCTTCTCACCAATGAACCCTGTAAGCTCTCCATCATAAGGAGTTAACTCTAAGCGTGGAACTTCTAGCTTCTGATACTGGTCCATGAACATAATGTCGGTTGAACTCCCTTGGTCAACGAAGATGCATCGGACCTCAGCATTATAGATTATCCTTGAAATAACTAATGGGTCATCATGATCTGGGATGATCCATTTATAATCTTCATCTGTAAAGCTAATGAGGGGCATTTTCTAATCTTCGGCCCGAGACTTGGGTGCGGAGTATAAGACGCTTAACACCACCATTCTTAGAGCTTTCTTTTGGGCACCAATGGACAAACTTTCACAAGCAAACCCACCTACAATAGTGTTGATGGTCCTATTAGGTTAGGCATGATAGTTGTCATGATCATCAGATAGAGCGTACATGTTTCGATCTTGTTGGTCATCTGTATCACAGCGAGGTGGACTCTAGGATGTTCTCCTAAGACTCTGGGTCCTTCTTCTTTGACATGGAGACGGGTTCCGCTGAAGGCTAAGTCTCATTTATCTCCATCTTTCGCAACATCCATCATTTTGGACATGGCCTATATATTGATTTAGTTGTCCTGCCCTAATCAAGGACTCGATGGTGTCACGGAGTTGGTAACAATCTTCGGTGTCATGATTATAACTCTTGTGCCATGAATAGTATTTGGAATGATGTTTCTGTGTATATTTCTTCAAAAGGGGTGGCCTCTTGATACCCTAGAACTCAGTCTATAACACCTCCCTCAAGATTATTTCACTCATGGTGTTTAGAGAAGTATAATTGGAGTATTTGCCCCGGGTGGATCACCCTTAGAGGAATTCCAGGACCGTGAGGAGTTATGGTTAGCTTTCTGGTGAGAGGACTCACCCTTCTCAAAGCTCCTATGGACCTTAATTTCCTCCTCAAGGTTTATATACTTCTGGGACCATTGTTAAAATTCTTCTATGGTCTCTGATTTTTTCTTTGCCAAAGACACAAAAAATTCAGAATCGGTCCAGAGGCCACTTCTGCCATAGTGGAGGTCAATTATGTCATCAAAGTTCTCCACGTTAACACAAGTTGTGTTGAACCTCTTAAGGTACTCGCGAAGGGGCTCGTCGCACCCTTAGCGAATCTTAGAAAGAGGTTCAATAGACTTGGGTTGTTACTTGTTGGTAATGTACTAGATCAAGAAATGTTGTCTAAGGTCATGCCAGTTAGTGACGGATCCTCTTGGCAAGGTCACAAACCATCTGAGGGCTCCCTTATTCAAGGAAAGGGGGAAGGCACAACATAGTTACTGTGATGATCCCTCATGGAAGCACATAGATTGGAGGTAGATGTCTATGTGCTCCTAAGGGCTTGTGGTTCTGTCATAGAGTTCCACGTTGGCTGGGAATTTAAAATTCCTTGGAACCCTAAACTTCATAAGCTGAGTAGAGAAAGATTGTTCTATATCGTCAAGGTTCGGGTTGTTATTAACAACATTGGACATTCCAACATTAGGATGCGACATTCCTCCCTAGTCATCAACTGTGTTCCTCATTTTGTTTTCACGTTGCACTATAGGCTGGCCTTCTTGCACAGATCGCCCCAGATCCTCCAATCTGCGGTATTGCTCCTCCAACATCACTATTTATTATTGCACCATTTCCTGGAATTAGTTTCTGGACATGTTGGATTGAGCTATACCTTCTGGACAGGAAACTTGTTCATTAGCAACGTTGTTTGTGGGTCTCAAGTGCTGGTGTACTGGGATCCTGGACCCATGAATGTCAGAATTGGCTCCTGGCACACAAATTCTAAGTTTTTCCCTCGCAAGTACCATGTATGGGTGTGGGCTTTCAGCAAAAAGTGAAGTTTCATGCCCATTATGTAGAGGTTCAGCGTTGGGTGCCTGGTTTCTCACGACAGAAGTTTCAGCAACTAGTGGTGGGAGTGGATAAGGAGGACGTTGTGTTATTGGTCCCCTTTGGCCTACAAAGGTTTGTGCAGTCTCGCCTCTCTTCGAGTTTTGTCTCGTGTTCATCATGGTTGTGTGGGAATAGAAGTTTATGGTTTCTCACAGTCGGCGCCAATGTTCTAAAATAGATTTAGAGCGTTACTTGAAAAGTGGTTAAAGGTGGACTCCTTTGTAGCACGATTGCTCTAGTGGTGGTGCAAAGGGGTGGATACCAGCAAAAGGTACTTCGATGCTCAAGTTAAACCATGCACAAGGGAGACAATCTGTATATCAAATTAGATGCATACCTTTGAGACCTGAAAGGGCATTTATAAGAGTGTTTTAGGGAGTTGTGTAATGTAGTTTTATGATCTCTTTTAACAAATTTCCTTATTTATGTGAGATGTAATTAGCTTTTATGTCCATTAACGATACTTTGAGAAATTTTTGCCTAATAAATAGGTGGATATACTTATCAAGATAGCGCATAATAATATCTAAGTATTATTTTGGTAGACAAGGTTGCTCCTGAACAACTAAACCAAAATCCAGTCCAGAACACAAGCCATCCTTTAACAAAGGCATGATTTAACTTCAATCATATTTTCGAATTTCCTTATAATAAGATAAGACAAAAATTTAACTTCAATAAAAAGTGTTTAGTAACAATAATGCAATCCAAAGAAGACACTAGACAATATTAAGAAAGGAATAATTAAATAATTTATATTTTCTTTTAGTTAGATAATAATAATAAAATTTAAATTTAAACTTAAATTTGTAATGCAGCATTAATGACATAATCTAGAAATGACACTTATCATAATTTAACAAACCCGATTATCCATATATATATATATATTCAGGTTTATTTTTAATAAGATATGACAAAATAACTAGCTTCAAGTGTTCAGAAACAATCATACACTCCAAAGATGACATTTGGCAACAATAAGGAAAGAATTCTTAAATAATTTATATTTTCTTTACAAACAATAATAATAACAAATTTAAATTCAAACTTGCAACGAGATGTTAATAGCGCAAATTAAAAATGACACTTGCATAATTTTACAATCTCGATTCTGTTTTTATATATTATATTGACTAATTGATTGATAATTGATAATGATTTTTTGAAGTTAACTTATCAAAAATAATAATTAAGCATTAAAACTTTTCAAGAATATGAAATTTTTGAAAAGGATAAATATTAAATAAAAGTGATAACATATGAAATTGAAATCAATTTTTGAAGTTTTTTAATCTATATTTGAGGATTTTTATTTAAAATTTTTTTGGAGACTTAAAGTATTATCCAAAAAATAATAAGATATTATAATATTTAATATAAATTAAGTATAATCATTTTTAATATAGTAGATAGATGGGGATGAATAATTTTCGCACAAAAATAACCAAGAGTCAATGTATTCAAAAGAGCATTGAATAATAAAGTGCACAAATATAAAAGAGATACGACAGAGAGAAGCTAACTCCAAGATTTATACTAGTTCAACCACTCATTGTAACCTATGTCTAGTATCTTCTAAGTTTCAACAGGTGCTTGCTACATTTATAACAAAGAGCACCTACAATACCCTTAGGATATCTCACCCTTAGTGTTTAAGTCTCACTTACAAGGAATACCTCACCATTTTCTCTCTTGAAGGATACCTCACCTTCTTATAAAGATTTATAAGATGAAAGACAGATTGAAACTCTCACGAGAGCAAATATTACAACTTGAAGTCTATTGGGTATCAATGATTAGCATTCTAAATAGCTCAATAACAAAAAGGTTCTTTGAGAAATGATCAAATCACAGATTTAATGCTCAAACCAAGTTAGCTGAGTTGTTTCATCAGAGTATTAATGACTTCAAGTGAAAATATTTATAGTCATGATGAAATATAGTCGTTTGAAGGTGGTTGGGATTGCATTTAATGCAATAATAGTCATTCTAGACGTGTTCTGATACACCATTAATTGATTAACACTAAGCATTAATCGATTAAAGCTTGATAAAAATGTTACTAAAAGCTATGTTAATTGATTAAAAGGAAGGGTTAATTGATTAAACTTGAAAGAGAGCTACTAAACAACCCTTTAATGGATAAGGTAAGTTATCAATCAATTAACACATGCTCCAGAATTCAAAAAACATATCAAGAACAACTTTAACTAATTAGCATATGATGTTAATTGATTAACATATGGTGTTAATCGATTAAGGCATGAATTGGATCATTGAAGGAATTATTGCATGAATTGACCTTAATTTGACTACTTGACAACATTCAATAAATTAGCTATAATCTTAGTTGCAAATATTTGATTAATGTGATTCTAGTCTTGTAGGAAAGCTAAGACAATTCTCTACAAGTTTCATGAAGACCTCAACAGCTGAATCACACGTTTGGATAATTTAAATTAAAGTGGAAGTAAGAGTCAGAATGCTGATCCTGACAGCTTGACCTGTAACACCCTAATCTTAGACACTGTAGTATACTCTAAGTATACTAAGTAAATACAATTAGTATGCCAATTTCTAACGTAAACATAAAATTCCAACTTGTTCAATCACTATTAACAAGTAAATATATAGAGCCTTTAACATAAAGCAATAGAGCAAGACATTTAACACCTCAGGAAACTTATTATTTGCTAAACATCTATATGATATGTCTGAGATTACAACTTATACAAAGAGCTAATTATGGTAATTTAATTACATAACCAATAATAATAAATACAGAGCTAAAATAAATCATTACATTAACAACCTAAATATGTCTTCATCGCCTTGCCTTACACTTGCTTCAATCCTCCTATGGATTTATCATGGAAATCATAAAATAAACATTAGAGTAAGAATTAAAAATTCTCAGTAATAAGTTTGAAAACATAACATTATGGTAAATTCAGCTGCTTTAGGGTAAAATACAAGTTGTACTTAATCATTTGGAAATGTGGCATAAGTCAAAACTCAGTCATTTCCTTTCTCAAAGCAGACAGTTCGTTAAATTACAAAATAACTTACTTATTACATAACAATCAATTCGAGTAATATATATATACCTTGACCATTTATCATCATATTAGGAACAACACTTAACTTGTTGTAAATACTAATCTCCATCTTTTCTAACTAGCTTTTATCCTTAATATCTAAATTTAATAAAAACAAGATAATTGCCCATACAATTACCAATTTTTATACAATGCATAGTAATGTATAATTTTGACTAATGAGAACCCTAAGTATGCTCATGTAATGATTTTTTTTAAATATTTTGTTTTTGAAAACACATGTTAATTGAGTATTTCTAAGAAGCCTTTTTGTTCCAGGAGGCACTTTTTAATGTAACACCCCCAGCCAGGGCTCCAGCCCTTAGGAAGCTATGTTAATATACTCAGTATTGTTCGCATGGCTTGGTATTAAATTCCTCCTTCAGGCTACAACCCTTCATTGGAATTATTAAATCCCCTTCTTCAGGCTATAGCCCTTCATTGGGACCGAACCTAGGACCATGCCTTTTGTTTCTCCCGAAGGAGAACGCCTCCTTATATTGTTTTCTGGGTAAGCAGGACGCCCTTTTGTTCCTTGCACTACTAAACATTTTTAACATTACGCTTGGCGCCCTTTTGTCCAAGCATAAATTTACAATACATGAAAACCTCAAATAACAAATTTGAAAACCAAAACATGCAATAGTATTAAAAACCTTTCTTTATTTCACTTTTTACATCATCATACTTTTCCTTGCATAATAAGGAAGCAATTACCATAATCATTAAACTTTTCATTTATACATTTCATCACATGCTTGTAGAGAGGGATTCATTCAACCTCATCTACCTTTACCCTTTCTTTTATTTTGCTTTCCAATATTATGCCTTTCATCAACATTAATACCATTAAATATATATTCAATGTTTCACAAAATGATCATTTTTATACCATAGCATTAAACATTGATATTAATTACATTTACCATCCATCACATTATATCATAGCTCAATGCCTTATTTTCATCATTTATCAATACATGACATAAACAATAATTCACATCCTTCAAATAAATCCATTTGCCATAACATTACACAGCAAACTCTAGCATATAAGGATCTAATACCCTATTATCACATCATCCTAGCTTAACATTATCCAAAAAGAGAACAACACATGGCTCACAAACCATTCCAACTCAAACTATCCCAAAACACCTCAATATTTGCCTCAAAAGGGCTAATTTTCAAGATTGCACCAAATGTGCATCCTAACTTCAAACATTTTGAA
The DNA here is from genome assembly GCA_029884605.1 of Ormosia emarginata. NCBI lineage: Eukaryota > Viridiplantae > Streptophyta > Magnoliopsida > Fabales > Fabaceae > Ormosia > Ormosia emarginata. Next base: position 16,209,016 of record JAQQTP010000090.1, read on the forward strand.
ATTTTATAGGCATATAGCCTTACATGTTAGCTTTCAAATGTCATTGGAGTCATGTCAATCTGATAACTACAGCTCAAGTTATGTAGCAAACAATACAAGATTTCAAGATGCTACCCTATCTCATGCCTAGGCTTGGTTTTACCATGCCTAGGCATGGAACTCTCTGTGTCACCTAGACTGAAAGTTTTTTTAGTCCACACCTAGGCGTGGAAAACCTGCGCCTAGGCTTGACACGCACTTGAAAAATTATGCATAAACATGATTTTCTGCAAAAAGGGTTCCAAACCCAAAACCAATTCTCATAAACCATTTATAGCATCAACAAAACTTCATACAAGCTATACACAATCTATTTCCAGCCATGAGATTCAAGAACAATCAAGGGAATGAAAACTCAAATCATACCCATTTTTGACACTCATCCTTCTATAAAAAACAAATAACTTTTTAATCATATCTATGATCTATTAACCAAATCAAACTATTATCAACTTAAAAGAGTATGAATCAAGCATAGAAATCATTATACAACAATCAAACTTATTTTCATTTTTTTCATCAAAACATAGAAAACATGGAAGGAAAGAAAGATAAGAGCTATGAAAGTGTTTTTCCCTTACCTCTAGCTTGAAGATGATCATGGAGCTCCAAGCTCTCCTTCCTTTTCCCCTTTCTCCTTCTTCCTTCACTCCTCATTTCTCTTCTGCAGAAGGTGTGTGAGAGGGTGAGAAAGATGAGAGAAATCTCATCTTTTAAAAGATGAGTCTCAAGGGCAAAATTTTCCTTTTGTTAACATTTATATCTGTTAAGAACACTTTGATTTAACTAAATTAAGTTTCCTATTTTCCAACAATCTTAGAATAAATTCTAAGATTCATCAAAATTATTGTTTCACCATTTCTTTAATTTTTCATATCTGTTGTGTCTCAATTTTGTATTTAAATACTCACTCGGTATCTTTAAAAATATCAAACTGACTCTGTTTGTCCTCAAAATTTAACCACATCCTATTTCATTCATTTGTAACCTAGAAATAACTTTTCCATATCCATTTCCTTTAATTACATATTTATGTTATTTTTATGAGTTAAAATATTGATTTTGCACGTTTAGTGTTACGACAAAGTGCCTAAATTAACTCAAAACGTCACAAAATTTAGCGGACATGCTAAACAAGTATTAAACTGCCCATCTAACCTTATATAAGCCTAACATGTGTAAAAAAAAAAAAGATGTTACATGACCTCTGTGCACTCATCAACGCATATCTTGAATTTTAGGAGTTTAATCGATGCCAAACCAAGCCCAAATGAAATCTAAGACCCAAATTTACAACTTTGATGAAGAACTCAAGAGCTAAATTTGTTGTTTAGTGAGTCAGATTGTGCTCGGAAGTCAGAACAAAGGTGTTATAACTAGAACTTAATCAGTGTGCAAAGATTAGGTCATATGTTGGGTTGTAGGAGTCGGATTGGGCTGAAACCAGTGTCATTAGAAAGTTAAGACAAAATCATTTAAATCTCATGAAAACCACTTTTCAAAATGGTGACATTTTGAGAGAGTTATAGTTGTGTGAAGACAGCTGAGAGTTAAGCATCAAATTAGTTGGTGCAAGTGGGGAGACAATTTTCATACATTATTTGAGTGGTTGGTGCAAGTGGGGAGACAAGCCTGACACACACTCACACTCATCAAGCAAGTCTATTGTCATTTTGTATTCTTCATGCTCTATAAAAAGCAATATTACTTGCCCATTAAAATCATCTTGGTTGAGAAATTAAGACTATATTCTTGTATCATTTGTTTTCCTTGTTGTAGTTTTCTTTTGTTCTAAATAAAAGTTATGTTCATCTCCTTCTTCTTCTCTATTTATTTCTTCTTGTTTAAGAGTAACTAATTCTTATTTTGCTTAGGTGAAAGGGTAAAACTTTTGGTAATGAAATAAAGTTAGATTAATCTCTTTATTGTACATGAATGATATATTATCAAGTGTCATTATATGTGTTATATTTTGTTTTCAATCAATTTAGAAACCCTCATTGTAAAGTAGAGATCTTGATTCGTTGTAGACAAGAGATTGACATAATGTATGCTTGAACCTATTTACAAGTGTTAGCGTTAATGGATAATTAAAGGAATCATAATATAACTACATATATAACCTTAAATGAACTTTGAATGTTGTATTTTCTGATTGGAACCTTAGTTATGCGTGGATTCCAATTGAGTTATAAAAAGAAATAATTTTGTCCTTGATTTATTACCAGAAGTGGATCTCCTAGTCCAAGCAAATCATTTTTATTTGTGAACAATTTTTATTACCTTTATCTTTGTGAAAAAAAATTTCCTTACCTCAGAATTTTCTTCATCAATTCCTTGTTAGTCATGGAAATCATCACCCAAGAAGGGAGTGAATTGGATGATTACAAAATTTTAAAACAACTTTGAGAAATTATGCATTTTGATATTTTTAATCAACACATGTAGCTAAGTAAATTTAACAAATGTACAACTATTAGAGATTTCTCAAATACCACTTGGGCTATAGAATAAATCAAGCAAATAAGCTAGATATCAAATTTAACTCAAGCATATATAATTAAAGAACTAATGCAATGGAGATAGAGTTCAGAAAAGCAAATACAATGATTTATCCTGGTTCAGCCACCAACCACTTGTGGCCTACATCTTGTCCCCAAGCTTTACTTGAGATTTTCTTCACTATCTCCTAGACTTCACGGGTGCTAGGAAAACCTTTGTACAAGCAAGAGCACTCCTCACACCTTAGGATACCTCATCCTTGTGCTAGAGCCTCCAACTCTTCAAGCTTCATAGGTGCTTGAAAAAACCTTTACACAATAGAGCACTCACCACACTTTTGAGATACGTCACCCTTTGTGTTTGAGCATCACTACAAGGGATACCTCACCCTTTTCTCTCTTGAGGGATACCTCACCTCTTACAATGATTTCAAGATGAAGAGAAAGATTATAAACTATCACAAGAGTAGATATACAACTTGAAGAACAAAGGAATATAAGGATTTTGTAATAAAGAACTCAAAATATGATTTGATGATTCAAGGATCAAACCAAGTGTTCTATAGGTTCTTGAAGATGTAAATGCTTCAATATACACTTATTTATAGAGTCTAAGTGATAAAATAGTCATTGATAGTGTTTAGAAATGATTTTTTTATGAAAACTAGTCATTTATAGCCATTGGAAACGTTTCTGGGCACTTGGTAATCGATTACATGGATGTTGTAATCGATTACATGGCCTCTGCCAGAGTTGTAATTGATTATAAGACTTGTGTAATCGATTACATCACCTCTGATTTTGAAAATTAACTTTAAAAGGTCATAACTTCTTCATTTCTTATCCGATTAAAGCAAATGACCATTCATTGGAAAGATCTTTGAGTCTATTTTCAAATGAAATAAGTTTCATAACAAAACTCAAAGTATTATAAAATTTGTGATCAAAAGAGTAACCAAAGGTTATTTTTCAAAACTCAAACTTGACTATTTTTCATAGTTTAAAACAAATGGTCATAACTTCTTCATTTCTTATCCATTTAAAGGACTCATTTGAAAGATATTTGAGTCTATTTTCAAATGAAAGAAGTTTCATAACAAAACTCAAAGTATTTTGAAAGTTATGATCAAAATAGTAACCAAAGGTCAGTTTTTCAAAACTCAAACTTAACTATTTTTCATAATTTTTAACTACCACCATGACTAGCTTTTCAAAACATGTTTCTTGGGCATTTTAGCATATAAGAACTATTTGTAAAGATTTAAAAACATATTTGAGCTCTTTTCTTGTAAAACCTCTATCTTTACATAAAAGAAAACCTAAAAGGAAAATATACAAATTCTAGTCCTTAGGCTAGTTAATGTAATCCAAGCTTCCAAAAACTTTCTTCTCTTCAAATCTTGTAAATGCTTAGAACATCTTATCATTCTCATTTTTCTTGAGATGAGCATAATTATGATCTTTTTCTTTCATGTTGCAATGCTCACTCTTGGTGCTTGGACTATCCTACAAAGTATTACTCACTTAAACAAACATAGTTAGTCCAAAATTCATAATTCAATATCATCATATGCATGATTCATAAATATATAACTCTAGTTATTCTAACATGCATATAATACTTTTATAGACATATCCAAATAAGACATTTATCAATCATTAATAGATATGCTCTATATAGGATACAACAAAGAACACTTTGCACATTTTCATTTAAGTAGAACCAAATCCAATATTAATTTATAACTCATATAAAGCATTATTGGAGATATTATATAAAGGATGCTACACATATCTCATTACATGATTATTAAGTGAAATATAACTAGATAAAGTACATAATCATACATGATACAATATAATCTATTAAGCACATCTATGTAGCATAAATATCATTCTTTTTGTCTTGTATTTGTCATCATCAAAACTTAACATATTAAACCGTTGGGGTAAACTTATTTCTACATTCCCTATGGATCAACCCCAGACTCCTGAGAATTTATTACTTGAGACAACCTGCACTTGGGTTTGTAACATATCATTCGTATCAAGTTTTTAGTACAATTGTCAGAGCTTGATTTGAAGAATAAATTTATTGAAGTTTTCTTTCTTTAAGTAAACTTCGCCATCTAGTATATTATTTCCTTACTCTTTTAATTTTCTAGTTGCATCATATTTGATGGCTGGTTTATATTGCCTACTTGTTAGTATTTGATGGCTGATTTATACTGCTTACTTGTTAATATTTGATGGCTGGTTTATACTGCCTACATGTTAATATTTAATTGCTGGTTTATACCGCCTACTTGTATATTTTCTTTTCTATTTTAAGTTACTTATTTATGTTTAATTGATATCGTGATTCAAATTCTGGTTATTTAGTTAAAACTAATCCTGGTACTTTATATATTGATCTGTTTGAATCACAATCAATCACATTAGACACAATGGCTAAAAATGAAAGTGTATATGATGAACATGAAAATCAACCGTTGCGAATCATACGCGAATATTTACAACGACCACGAAATTCTAGTTCATCATTTTTTATCTTTCCACTCACTGGAGGAGAGCCTTCGAAGGTCTAGCGGGTTGTTGCAAGGTGCTGTCTTGGTGCGAGCACATTTGACACGGGAAGAGAGGAGGCCATTGTAGAAGTTGTGATGATGGGTGAAAAGGGGTATGGTGAAGGAAGAATAATGGTGGAGGAAGAATGATGATGGAGGAAGAGCAATGGTAAAAGTGAGGTGAGAGAGGATGGAATAGAGATAAAGAAGACGCATATTTTAAAAGAGAAAAAGAAAAAGAAACTAAAATAGTGCATTTGGTATATATAGGAGGGGCTAGGTTTATTCGAATAGCAAGATATCTATTCGAATAAGCTTGGTTAGAACACCAAAAGACATGGCCTTCTGCCAGAAGGTATTCAAATAACTAGGTAGTTATTCGAATAACAGGAACCATATAAAAGCCTCTGTTAAGGCTTTATTCGAATAGGAGACCTTGTATTCGAATTGACCAGACACATATAAGAGATACTGATAACAGGTTATTCAAATAAATAAAATTTTATTAAAATAGACTGCTTTTAATACACAAGAAAATTGCATAGTTGATCCTTGGTTATTCGAATAGCCACAGGTCTATTCGAATAGACATATCAAAGAAGCACCACAAAACATGTTCAAAGGCAAAGGTATTCAATTAACCTCAAAGTTATTCGAATAAACTCAACCAAGAAAGCATCAGTAACCACGTACAAAATTAGGATTTAAAAGAAGGCAGACTTACCTAATGATAGATGTACCTACAAAACAGAATTCGGGGATATCTCCGACGCTCAAGTCAGTAATAGTTCAAGATTAATAAATCAATAATGAATCAATAAATATAAACATTATATGCAAGATTGATCTAAAATTCCAAGTTCTCTTCTTAAATGAAAGAAGGTATCTTTATATTAGCATTATATTAGCAAATTCCTTACATAAAGTTTCGTTAGTAGCACCAAAGATAATATCATCTACATGCACTTGTATAAGGAGTATGTCATGCTTTTTATTTTTAATAAAAAGACTCTTATCAACCTTTCCTCTTGTAAAATCGTTTTCTAAAAGAAACTTACTCATCTTTTCATACTAAGCTCTAGGAACTTGTTTTAAGTAATATAAAAACTTTTTCAGTTTAAAAATATGGTTGGGTATTTCATAATTTTCAAAATCTGGAGGTTGTTCAACATATACCTCCTATTGAATAAAGCCATTTAGAAAAACACTTTTAACATCTATTTGATATAATTTAAAATCCATGATGCAAGCAAAAACAAGTAACATTCTAATAGCTTCTAATCTAGCTACAGGAACATATGTTTTTTCATAATCTATACCTTCTTCTTGATTATATAATTTTGCTATAAGCCTAGCTTTATTTCTAGTTATTAGGCCAGCTTCATCAAGCTTGTTCCTAAAGACTCATTTGGTACCTATAATTGGATGATCATTGAGCCTTAGAACCAATTCCCAAATTTGATTTCTTACAAATTAGTTTAACTTCTCTTGCATGGCCAAGATCCAATGTTCATCGTTAAAGGCTTCATTTATGTCCTTAGGTTCAATTAGAGAAACGAAAGCCATATGGTTGCAATCATTTCTAATTGAGTTTCGAGTACTTGTATTTCTAATTGAGTTTCGAGTACTTACACCTTTGGATACATCACCTATTACTTGGTCAAGCAGATGGTATCTTGAGGTTCACCATTCTTTAGGAAGGTCCATGACTTGTGAATCCTCTTGATTTGGGAGTCATCTTGACTTTCTTCTAGCTTCTTCTCTTCTTTGTCATCCAAGTGTGATTTTGCTAAAGCTTCTGTAACATCATCAACAACAATTCTCGGTCCATTTGAGTTAGTTTCATCAAATACAACATGAATGGATTCTTCGATGGTCATAGTTCTTTTATTATATATTCTAAAAGCCTTGATATGATTTAAATAACCTAGAAATACACCTTCATCAGACTTAACATTAAACTTTCCTAAGTTATCCTTTCCATTATCCAAAACAAAATATTTACATCCAAAAACATGAAAATGTGACACACTAGGCTTCCTTCCTTTGTATAACTCATATGATGTTTTCTTTAAAATTGGCCTTATAAAGGCCTTATTCATTACATAACAAGTGGTACTTATCGCATTAACCCGAAAATACATAGGAAGTGTAGCCTCATTGAGTATAGTTCTTGCCATTTCTTTTAAAGATCGATTTTTCCTTTCCATAACTTCATTTTGTTGAGGAGTTCTAAGGGTAAAAAAATTATGCTCAATGCCGTGTTCATCACAAAAAGTTTCAAAATCATGATTTTCAAACTCACCACCATGGTCACTTCTTATGAATGTAATTCAAAAACCTTTTTCATTTTTGATAACTTTGGCAAGTTTCTTAAAAGCTAGAAATGCATCATTTTTGTGAGAAAGAAATAAAGTCCATGTGAACCTAGAAAAATCATCTACAATCACTAATGCATAGTAATTCCCACTAAAGCTCATAGTTCTAGATGGTCCAAAAAGATCCATGTGCAAAAGTTGTCAAGACGTTGAAACAATGTTTTTAGCTTTAAAAGATATCTTTACTTGTTTTCCCTTTTGACATGCATCACTTAATTTATCTTTTTCAAATTTGAGCTTGGGTAGTCCAATTACTAGTTCTTTAGAGATTAAATTTTTCAAGTGATCCATGTAAATGTGTGTAATTTTTTCATATCATAATCATGAATCATCTTCCTTACTTAAAAGGCATTTTGCATCACTTGAAGATATATCATCAAGGTTAATCATATAAATATTATTAACTCTATGACCAACAAACTTAACATGATTATCATATTTTTTTAATTATGCAACAATTTGAATTAAATATTACTCTATTACCTTTGTCACATAATTGGCTAATACTAAGCAAGTTATGTTTCAACCCTTCCACAAGCAATACATTATCAATAGAGGAATTATGATTTTTACCGACTTTACTGATTTCAAGAATTTTTTCTTTATTCTTGTCTCCATATGTTTCCTGTCCGTGAGTCTTAGGGACAAGGAATGAGAATTTGGAATCGTCTCTGATCATGTGCTTGGAGCATCCACTATCGAGGTACCAATTTGAGCTCTTTTCCTTCAAGCACACCTACAACACAAATTTAAATTTTAACTTTTGATACTCAAATTTTCTTGGCTCCTTGAATGTCAGTTTTGGGTATAGTACCCTTATGAACCCAAACCATTTTTGTCCCAATTTTTGTGTTAATATTTTTCCTTGCATTGGATGTTGATGCACTGTGTCCTTTCTTCGTATAATAAAAACATTTAAAAAATAAGCTACTAGAAGTACTTGCATAAACAATGAAATTTTTATAAAATTTTTGCTGATTTTTTGGGTTATAACATATCTTAGCTTTTTGAAAAATAACTCCTTATTTTCCTAACAAAATATTTAAATTATCTCTTCCAAAAGTGAATTTAGAAATGATGTTCTTTAAATCTTCAATTTCTTTTTCAAGCATATGACATGAGGAACAAGATGAAGATGTAGGAGCTTGTGAAGAACAAGTTATGCATGCATCAATTAATCCTAATGTCTCATTTTCATTTTTTAATTCTTCAATTTCTTTATTCAAAATAAGAATTTGGTTTTCTAAAGAAGAAATTGTTTTCTTAGATGAAGAAATTGATTTTGTTAGCCGTGGTAATTCATCATATAGTTCCTCAAAGGCATCTTGTAGCTCATCATAAGAGGGCAATAAATTGGGATTAGAACTTACCTCATTATCATTTTTTTTTTTTATTTCTTCTTCTTCTTCTTCTTCTTCTTCTTCTTCTTCTTTGGCCATAAAATATAGATGAGCTTCCTCGCTCTCTGAACTATCAGTTAAGTGCATGTCGTTGTCATCATATGCTATGTAGGCTCTCATTCCTTTTCTTTCCTTGAAAGGTTTCTTCTCAAATTTTTTCATCTTCATTTGGTAAATTGGACACCCCATCTTTATGTCTTGATTTTCCATACTCGTAGCAAGTTAGAGTTGAGGATATTCCTTTCCCTTTGAGATGGGTTTTCTTTGGAGGAAAAAGGCGGTCTTCTTTGGTTCTCCTTTTTCTTGAGAAACTTACCAAATTTTCTTACTATAAGACTGAGGTTGTTTTCATTTAGTTCGAGATTCTCTGTGCCTTCTCTATCCTCATCATCATCGTCATCAATTCCTGGAGAAGTGGCTTTAAGAGCTATTCCTATTTTCTTCATATCATTTTCTTTACTTTGACTAAATATGTTCAGTTCCAATTCGTGTTCATGAAGTTTTTCAAAGAGGGTAGCTAGTGTCATTATTGACAAATCCCATGATTATGATATGGCTATCACCTTGGGTTGCCAAATCCTGTTGTTCGCTCTTTTGCTTACCGCAAGTGCACGGATTGTACTTGTAGTGTAGCTAGGAGTCAGATATCGTTCCCACGAGGACAATGGTTAAAACCAGTGCTAACTACAACCTAATAGCTTAAGTATTTCTATTCAAGGACATATAAATTGAGAAAGAGTATGTGAATTAATTAAAAGATCTTAAAAACTGTAAAATTGGATTAAGTTGATGATTAGAGAATAGGAAATCCTTTTTCACCTCCTACTTCCATTGATAACAAGTAATCTTTACGAGTAATATACACGAAATGATTAGGTTAGCTTGAGAATCTATGTAACAGGTGATTACTCGACCTTCAGCTTCTAACAGTCTTTGTGCTCTGTTCCACCATTCTTCTACGTCACCAATCAGCATGAAAGTAGCATAAGTTACTTTCTTGTCATCCGCATAGTTCATGCCTCTGAAAATTTTCTCCAGCTCCTTGATCCTTAGACTAGCCTTCTCTGGATCAAATTCCCTCTTAAATTGAGGTGGGTTGTTATGATGGAATTCTGATAGATTTTGAGCATCGGCTGATGCTTCCAACTGTTGTGCAGCCATTTCCTGTTGTTGAGCAGCTCTTTCAGTTTGTTGTGCGATAACGTCTACCATTCATTACATCGTTTCAATAGCTGCAACAATACCTCCACTGCGTGCCATTTCACTTTTTCAGAGTTAACTAAACAAAACACAAGGAATAGTTAGATGTACCCTTTCAGAATACCAAACACAGAGAATCACACAACACAAACAAGACAGACCTAACCACAAAGACCCAAAAGAAAACTTAAACCGGGGCTCTGATACCAAACTAGTGTAATGCCCTTTTTTGAGGAGGGAACATCACACCAAAAAGAACAATGCGGAAATAAAACATAAACTAAGACCCGATTCATTTAAATATAAGTAAGCATGTTCATTTATAAACGTATAATTAATCTGGCTAATTCTTTTTTTTTTGTCAGAAGAAAATGATAAAACGTAATTCAAGTAAAATCAACATCAGAAATAAACCATATGTCATACATACATATATACTTATACCATCATTGTTTAGTTACATCATCAGATATACAAAGTAAGCAAAAGCTTTACCCGCCCAAAAATGGTTACACATATATAGCCCACTAAAAGACAAAATATCAAGCCCTCAAAAAATTCGCAGATAACAATCAGTGGCTATCAATAGCATCAGCCCCTAAAACCTAACGAGAAGGGATCGTGGCTGGGTCCTCCTCGGGCCATCATCGTCAGAGGAAATCCTCATCAGAGCAACCGAGTTATGAGCGGGGGCTCAATCAGAGGATAAGAAAGAATCATATTATGAGGTGTAGTAAAGATCACTCCACATATCCTGAACGGGTAAGTAAAACTCTAGATGAACGTTTACAGTAATGTTAAAAACAGGTGGCACATAACGACCCCAAGCCAGAGACATTGTCATGTCCCCACGGTAGATGCAGCGATCTGTACGCAGGTTGATATGCCAGCAGTTCAGACCTTCATGAAAAGTCAACTTAATGTAACCCAAAAAGTTACGTGGACGGGACGTCATGCTCCAACAAGTACTAGTTAAAGTTAGGCCAAAAGCCAGGGAATTCGTGCGCTCCCCCCTCTTCACCAACGTCTTTAGAGAAACATATAAATAAACAGAATAACAGCAATACAAGAAAAGAGGTGAGATATCCTACATTCAGCACCAATTATGGCAGTAAAGAAACAGAACGGGACAAGACGCCACATAGCATAGCAACATAATAAACAACATCCAAATTCAGATAATAAACAATTCAATTATTCCAGGCAGGTATATCATTAATAAAGCAACAGATCCATCATTATGTAAGTGAATGTCAAATAATATGTTGACTCACTATGCACGTGCACTTGGTACCAAAATCAAACATTTGGTACTACAATTCTTACACCATGGAGCTAGACACAAACAATCGGAGAGAATGATCAAGGAGACATGCCAGTATCTCGTCAGTCATAAAATCAAGTGTTTTCCATAAAAAAAATCCATCATTTGTGCAACAAGGCTTTATACAACGGCATTCTCACAGGATCGCGATATAGGATAGTGTCTCGGTCCAGATCGTCGGTGTGTTTGCATTGGTCTATCCCATGGCCCAGAGGAGCTACCAACTGTCCATTCGAGGAACAGCCGCATCCCGACGCCCTTAAGGTCAACGATATGACCTAAACTAGTCAACTCGCACCTGCACTAAGATGTGATTCAATCTCCTAGGCACACAACCTTACAACAGAGTCCAGAGGACTTTCACAATGCTTGATGACTCAATGCATATACATGTGTAATCATCAATGACATACTTTCTCATAATCATGCCATAATTGGCCAATGAAATTATCAACAACATAACATTATTAAATCCTCAATAATAACACATAGTCATTTCAATCCAATACAAGTCACATTTCCATTTTTATGAATCCATAATTCTAATCACCTAAGCCTTAGTTGATACACAAATATAGGTCCAAGAGACCCTTTGAGGCAGTGGCCTCACTATAATAAAAGTCCAACTATTTTTCTTTCACCATATTGTTGATTACTTATCACTTAATTACTTAAGTCCCAAGATTGTACAAAAATCACAACTTGGACCCATAAACACCCTAGAGGCCATGAGCCTCCCAAGGTGAGAAATCCCAAATTTTTTCCATTTGCATTCGTTAATTCTTTAACACCTAATTACCTAAGTTCCAATATCTCCAAAAATCAAACTTGAACCCCCAAAAATTGCCCTAAGGCCATGACCCCCAAAAATGGTAAGAAAACCCTACATTTTTCTATACATCAATCCAAGCAATCCATGATCATCAATACACCCAAAACAATCAATAATTTCATACAAGTCAAAATAAACACAAGATCATGAAAAACAACACACAAAGTGAGCAATCCCACGTGAATTCCTCAAGCAACAACACACAAAACTTCTCCTCACTACCAAGAAAGGTTGAAGAGGATTATCTCCCTCTTACCTAAAGGAAGAACAAGAAAAGACTCCTTGGTTGCTTCTGGATGGATTTCGGCCAAGACCTCATCAAAAGCCCTAAAAATACAACTCAACAAATCAACACCAAAGCTTGAGAAAGAAAGGATGCATGGTCATTGAAATGACCATAGAAATGAAAAAGAAGAGGAAAAAGAAAGGATCAAGAGATTTACGCTCAAAAGTTCCAAACTTGGTCTCCAATGGTAGACGATGAAATAGGAGGATGTAGGAGATGACCACCAAAGAGAAGAACCTTAGAATGATGAGAGGAAGCAAGAAATGGAATTTGTTTAGCAAACAAATGGAGATGGTCTCCAAGTGTGGGTGGTGCCATGGAAGGAGAAGAGAGAAGGAGGAGAAAAGCTTGAGAGAAAAAAAATAGAGAGAGAAAATGATGGGAGATGAGTGAAATTTTGAAATATGAAAATAAAGTGTAATGAAGAATGGAGAGAAGCATTTTGGCTTCCCTCCTTGCCCCTCAAGCCACGACATATAGAGAGAAAAGAAGGGGAAAATTTTTATGCAGACTTGGAGGAAATTGCTTGAAAGTTTCCTCCAAAAGGCTTTGGTTGGATTTTCTCAAAAGTCAACTTGATGAGACATAAAGTAGATTTTTGGAGAAAGTGATAGAATTTTCTACTACAAGCTATTATCTAATGGACAACTGTTACAGATAGCAAAGTTAGTATTAATTGTCTAATGTATAATAAAATGTACAACGATTTTTACTTAATAGAGCGTTCAGCGATTTTGTTTATCAAATAAAATCTTAAAAAATGTGAAACCTCGTGAATCGTATCTAGTGTCGAGTTGAGTAAGATCCCCCAATACCACTTCCACAGTTCAAGGTTCTCAGGAAAAATATTTCATTTTCCCGGCTCCGCTCAGTGCACATGTAAAATGAAAAATATATTAAAATATTTAATGTTTCCGAAAAATTCACAAAAAATTAGAAAAATTACAAATATTATAAAATGACTATTTATCATGAATTTTCGGGGTGTTACAACTCTCCCATTCTAAAAAGAAATTTCTTCTTCAAAATTTTCATATCTTAGAATAGTTGTGGATGTTGCTTCTTCCCTTGTCTTCTAACTCCCAAGTTGCATATCTGGCTGTGTCATTCGAGATCACTTTTACTAACGGAATATCCTTTCCTCTGAGTTGCTTTACCTTCCTATCCTCAATCCTTACAGGAGTTGTCTCATAGGTTAAGTTCTCTTTCAATTGTACCATGTCCGGTGTTATGACATGGCTCGGGTCAGGAATATATTTTTGTAGTTGTGACACATAGAAAACATTGTGAAGGTTACAAAGAAAAGGTGGTAAGGCTATTTGGTAAGCTACTGGACCTATTCGGCGAAGAATTTGGTAAAGTCTAAGGAATTTGGGAGTTAGTTTTCTAGATTTCAGAACTCGGTTGATCCCAGTCGTAGGCATAACTTTCAAAAACACATGCTCAACTTCCTCAAACTCAAGAGGCTTTCTTCTTTTGTCGGTATAGCTCTTTTGTCGACTCTGAGCCGTCCTCATCTTTTCCTGAATCATCTTGACTTTCTCGGTCATCTGCTATATAAGATCAGGTCTAATAGTAAGGCACACGCCATCTTGGTACCAACGCAAAGGTGTTCTGCACCGTCATCCATATAGAACTTCAAAAGGTGTCATCCCTATGCTTGAATGAAAACTATTGTTGTAGGTGAACTCTTCCAATGACAAAACTTCATCCAAAGTTCCAGTCTGTTCTAAAGCGCAAGCTCTGAGCAAGTCCTCTAATGATTGAATCGTCCTTTGATCAATCAATTTTGAGGCATTCATTATTGCTTTATATTTAGCCTAATTAATGCTAATTATATCCAACATTATTTTTGTGGGTGAGTTTTAGATGATTGGGCCTCATTGAGCTTAGTTGTAAAAACTTTATTAATTTTTGGAATTTAGCTCATTTTGACCTTTCTATCTCATACAGGCCATATCTTGGGCTACAAATATCACATTTGGATGATCTTGGTGTCTTCTGAATGTTGAGACAAAGATATACAATTTTGCGTCTAATGAAATTTTTCTATTTCAGCTGGATTCAAGGCAAAATTGAGCCTCAAAATTAGGATGATGTTGCTGTCACAAAGCTTGGACCTTCCCTCACTAATTTGGGCTTAACTTTCTCAATTTAAGCCCAAATAAGGCAAATTATATGTCTATGAAAAGCTTATTCAAGGGGCTACAGTTTAGGCTAGGGGTAGATTAGGAATTACAAAAGAATTGTCAGTTACAAAAAGGTGAACGTAGAATGCAAAAAACACTTTTGAATTACTTTGTTTAGTTTTAGAGGATTGAAGAAAAAGTTCTTTTCTCTCTTTTTGTTTTCTCTCATATCTTTTATCTCTTCTCTTAAGGTTCTGCACTTTTCTTGAAGTTTGATTTCCAATGGTGATGGCCATGGAAGGGTAAAGATCCAATCAATCCAAGGAATTCAATGATTGTGGTTAGAGTTTTGAGTTCTTTTATTTAAATATGATTTCTGTTTGTGTTTTCTCCTCTTCTCCTTCTTCAATTGTGATTTGTTTGTACAACATGATTATGTTTGTAACACCCACCGTAGGGTGCCACATTTATGTTACTTTATTACCAAATTACCCCAAGTTATAAAATATGATGTTATAATAAAATACGAGTTGCAGTAATTTTTTTTTATGACAATAAAATAAACTTAACGAAAAATAAAACTATTATACATCATCACACATAATGTACATCATTATACATAATAGTCATCACACGTAATTTACATCATTATACATTTTACACAAGTGCTGTCAGGTTTATTTATTACATACCATTTCTTGAAACAACAAACACACTTAAATAATTACAGACATTATTTATATCAGAGTTCAAACATTCCCAAGTTTAACTAAGCAGAAGACCCCTCAGACGGGTCCTCCTCGGGTTCCTCAGCAGGTAGGAATCCGTTATGACGAGTAGCCCTACGAACAGGTGTCCGGGCTGACGATACTATGCTGATTTCCGTTGGGACATAATTTCTAGTGTCCCAATGTCGCCTGAAATGCATTGGAAATTCAACATGAACAAAGATAGTCACACAGAAAAATGGATCTCCACGATACAGCCTACTAATACTAACAGTCAGGTACCCCTCGTAAATAAGTCCTCGCTCATCAGGACTTGTCCTCCATTCTCCAGCTCTTCCGTGAAATTGTAAACGTACATATCCGAAGAAACTGGCTCTTGACGTCATCTTGTCGATTGCGTGGTTCCCGATGTGAGAAGTAATTCCTCTTCTCCTTCTAGTACCGTATCTTTCTCAACGTCTTCACCCAATATAAATACAATATACGAGATATACATACAAAGAGGTGAGATCACCTACGCCAATACCAAAGATAATAGCACGTGAGATAATACAAACAACATATTATACCAAAAATATCATATCACGATCACAATTATGCCATCATCATAGTGCAAGAATAATAATTACCATTATGCCACTATCACTGTTTAAAACACAAAATAATTACACAAACATCATCACATAGATATAGATGCTCAGTTTCATGCATGCGCACATAGACTCAATGACCTACTCCATGGAGCTAATACTCAAGTCAGAGAAATTGATCGAAAAGATCTGTCGGTACCACGTGCCTCAGACCAAGTGCTATAATTATATCTTGCACATCTAGCACATACACGACAATCTTTATCAGATCTCGATTAAGAATAGTGTCTCGGGCCGGATCATCAATGTGTTGCATCGGTCTAACCCACGGTGCAGAAGAGCTACCAACTGCCCATTGCGAGCAACCCGCACCCCGATGCCCCCAAGGTCAACAAGTGACCTACACTACGCGTATCGCACCCACTCAAGAGGTGTACGTTTCTCCTAAGCAATTAGCCATATACAGTCCATCGGACCATTTTCAATGCATGTGTAATGCACCAATTACTAACCAAAGGTAAATCACATAATTTCTCATACGAGGTTCAAATACTGTTTTACGTTCATGTATTAATGCCAATTTCAGGCAAACTTCTCAATTTCTTGTACAGTATTCGTATACTGATTTTAACTGTAAAATTTACTGTATAATTAACAGCAAAAACACATTACCATGTTTTTCTCATTCGTAAAATATTTTTGTCACGTTTTCTCGTAATCTTAATGATTTTGTAACATTTTCTATTACGTTAAAAAAATTGCGGAACCATTTTCTACTGTATTCTAAATTGCGTAAAAATAATCTTTTATTTTTAAATCGCATAGCGATTTTTCTACAACGTTTTGATCGTGTAAAATATTTAAACGCTTTATAAATCGTGTAGAAATATTTTAATATTTTTCTAATCGCGTAACTTAAAAATTACGTTTTTGAGTTACGTAAATCATTTTTCACCGTTTTTACCCTTCATAAAATATTTCCTCACTTTAAAAATATTATTTTGAACGTTTTCTTATAAAAATATAATTTCTTACATTATTCTCTTCCTCTTCTCAATCAAAAATCTTTTCCGTAATATATTTTCTCAAAATCACTTTTTATTGATTTAATCTTACAAAATCAGATTTAATTGATTTAATTACTATTTTCAAATTTTAAATTTCCTAACGTTTTCCAAAAACCAATAATTAAATTCTACGTTAGTAAATTTAAGTTATAACCGTTTTCTTTTATATTTCTAAATCACTTCTAAAAATTAATTCTCTTTAAAATAATTTAAAATTCAACACTATAAATCCTCTTTTTCTTTTATTTATGAAAATTCCACTTGACAACACTTTAATTCTTTTCCAAAATCCTTATTTGAAAATTCTTATATTTTATAACATCAAAACATTTTTTCTAAATTATCAAAACCTTATAGATGGCCATTGGAACCATGAAATATTTTTCTTCTCTAACTTAAACAAATTTCATTCTTATTTCTACACAAAATAACTTCATGAAAATACTACTTAAAACCGTGTACACTCTTTTTATAAAACAAACCCTCTTGTTTATTTTCTTTACTTCTCAAATCATCCAATTTTATCATTTATGAAAATATCATTTTTGTGAACACTAATTTAATTAGTGTCTTGGCTGAAATTTATTTTAGTTCAAGGACTAAAAATCAACTTCATTGTTCTTGAAAAATTTCAATAAAAACCCTAGTCTTGGAAGCTCAAAACCGTGACCTCCTTCATGGCCTTTGGAGCCAAAATTTTGCTTATGTCAACATACATTCATCCTAATATATTCAACATATATCATCATGCATATTATAAGCATACCATATAAGCAAATAAAAATTATACTAAGAATGCAAACACAAGTAAATCATGCAAAATATATCAAGCATAGGCAAAAATAATTTAAAGTACATAACACACACAAATTATTACATGACCATGGATAGGAATCCTCACATGGATTCACCATCCATCAAATATAAAATCATCTCTCACCACTATGCTTGGTTGGTGAGATGAATCTCCCTCTTACCTCTTGAAGAACCACCAAAAAGCTTGTTGATTTGTGTTTTGAGCAAGATCTCCACCAACACAAGTTCTTAAACATGAAACAAATACAAGAAAATTAGTATATCAAGCTTGAATAAGAAGAACCATGAATCAAACATGGTTTAGAACATGAAAAAGAAAAGAATAAATGAAGTTTTCTTACACTTCACCAACAAAAGCTCTAGAACTTGATCTTAGTAAAAGTCATTCAAGATGGAAGAATTAGAACTTGGTGTGAACTACAAAGATTCTTAGAATGATGAAAGGATTTAAGAAACAAGGTTGTATGAAATTAAAAAGTGATGGAGGGGTGAGTTGGAGTGCTTGGCCGAATGGTGTGTTTTTGGGAGAAAGAATGAAATTTTCTTGGTTTGGTCTTGAAACTTAAGTGGAAAAGTGAAGAAATGATATTATGAAGTATAGAAATGAATGTTTTTGGTCTTCAAAGGAATGCATTGCCGTAGCATGCAATTAGAGAGAATGGAAAGTGAAGTTTGACAAACATAAGCATTAATGATCAATAGTAGTTTGTCTTAACACTTGGCTATCTTCTTTATCCTTTTCCATCCTTTTTCTTTGGCCTAAAAACCTATTCTAAAATGGTCTCCCTTCTTCCTTGCTTCTTCAACTGTCCCCCCCTTCATCATACACTCTAAAATGTGACAATTTGATAGCCATTTTTATTTTTAGTCATTTTAGGTATTAATTAAAAGCATTATAGGTAGAAGACTTATTATGAACCATTGGATCTTTTCTCTTTAAACCCTATCCCTTAGATGTGTCTCCAAAAATGAAGGGTCAAGATTACACCTTCAAACTTTACATCCAAGGGTCCAAAATGGTTGTAATCATTTTTGATGACCAATTCTCCACCATTGATCTAAATCCAAATCCAATGGTCATTAATGATCCATCTCCACCATTGATTAATTCTACATCCAAGGGTTGATAATGGTCATAGCCATTTATAAGACTAAATCTCCATCCTTGATTTAATTTTTTCATCCAACGGTTATAATTGATCTTATTCACTTTTAAGATCAAATTTCCATTAATTGATTAAATCAAGATTAAATCTCCAAGGGTAATTAAATTAATAGTGGATATCCAAACCACTAATATTTACTTAATAGTAAAGAATTTTATTTTATTATTTTTTTCTTTTTTATAACCCCACTAAAGAATATATTTACTGTATTTTTATCATCCAATAATTAAATACAGTACAAAACACAGTACAATAAAATTTTAAAAACTGTTTCCGGATTCAGGTTTAGTAAGATCCCATGTCTCCATCTAAACAGTACAAATTTTTCTATGCGTAGAAAAATTTTTGCTTTGCGAGACCCACTTGGGCCCACGTATGGCCACCTGGGCCCACAATACACCTCGTGGGGCCCACAAACAGTAAGAATTTCAAAATCACACATAAAATCACAAAAATTAAAAAACTCACAAATATCCAATCAGATTACGTAAATTAATTAAGCCTAAACAAGTAAAAATTAATTTACGTAAATTTTTCCTACCGAAAATTATTATTTTCTTGACACGTGAGCAAATTACTCAAAACGATCAAATATGCAGACAGAATATTCAAAATAACTTTACAGTACACAGAAATCACTAAACAGTAGAATTCTGTTAACTGTCAAGATTACTGTTTAATATATAGGAAGTTTGGGGTGTTACAATGTTGATCTAGATCTAGATTTGATTGAATCTAGATTAAATTTTTGAAATTGAAGATAGAATGAAGATTGATTAATTTGAATCTAATGGAGAATAGATCATCGATTGGTAATCTATGTTAATTTGAAATTGTGCCTAAATCAACTTTAAGCAAGAATTATGATTGTGATTTTGTTTTAGTTGATCAAATTCTAGGTGATTATCTAGTTGAATTTGAATTAATAGAGGTGTATGCAGACAAAATTCCATTCTCTTTGAACTATGATTAACTCTGGCACCTGAATTGAAGACCTTGGATTGGTGTTTCCATAATTGAATTTTCTTCTAATTACTGTTTGAATTTGTATTCTGCTACTTGATGAACAAAACCCCCTACCTATTGACAACTTCTAATATGCTTGAGAAATCTGAATTGGTCCTTGGGAGATGACCTAGGTTATGCACTATGTTATATTCCATTTTAAAACGTAGTCTATTTTGAGGTGATTACGACATCTTCTATCAAAATTTGGCGCCGTTGTCGGGGATCAATTTTTGGTTTCCTAGGTTGATTAGAAGTTCCTAATAGTTTGCTAACTTCTTTGCCTAAGTTCTGTAAAATCGTTGCTCTTTGCAAGTTGTGAACAACTTTGTTGATATTGCTAAATCTGTCATTAGAGTTGAGCTTCAATTGTGTGTCAAGCAAGTTGCTGCATAATTCTATTTTCTACATAATTCTATTTTGTTCTGCTCATTTTGCTGTTCCATTGTGTTTTCCACTACAACACACACCATTGTTCAATCCTGCTGCATTGCATTTTGCAATCCATTGGTTTCTGTTATTGTTCCATTGGCTTCTTGTTATTTTTCACCATCATTTTGCAGTTCTTATTGATAGTTACATTGCAAGTTGCTCTTGTAAGTGTACCCAGCTAGCATTTTTCACCCTCACTTGGTTTTCATTTTTCATTTTCCTGGTGCTGCACATTTTCCCTTTCTTGGAGCATATAAAAAGGCACTAGTAGAAATCATTTGGTGTGGAAATAGAATTTTGAGCTGAAACTTGGTCTCCAAAGATAAACCACCATTCTAAGCAAAGGGAACCCATAGGGATCATCCCTCCAGAATTTGGCCAAATTCTACCATTTAGTAGGGTTTTTAAGCAAATTTAGGTGAGACTATGACATTTTTGTAATTTTTGTGTGGACAAACATGTTCAGAATGAGCTAAAAATTGGTCAGTTGAAGGAAAATGACCTTCTCCACAAGGCTCACCATGTTGTTGTGAGGTCCCCCGTGGTTTCCTCAAAATTCTTCATTTAGATCAATTTTTCATTTTTTGAAGATTTTTTATTACATTTTTTAGTTCCATTTTTGTTTAGTTTTTAGTGTGTGGTGGTCTCATAATTTTTAAAAATCATTTGATAGGTCAATTAAATTTATTTTGGTGCATTTTTAGTGTTGGATAGTCAATTTTGTTTGTTTTGTGTTTCTGAGTTTCCTATGTTTCATGACAAGGTCTAACCTTGGTTTACTGCATCATTTTGATCTTGAGATAGATAAGACTTTTCATTCCCTGCATATGTTTAATATGATTGATTCTACACTTGATGAGCATATAGGAAGTAGTGTACATCTTGCTGTTTCTAGTGATTCTACACATAGTAATCATACAAGTGATTCTGCATCTGAATTTTCTGATTCTGTGCATTCTATCATTGATCAATCTTTCCATTATGATTATACTGAGAACACTGATATTATGGCTGAAAGAACCTTGAAAGAGCTTGATGTTACATATCAGTCTTTATGCATTCAGTATCTTGATGTTAATGTTCCTTTTGAACTTAAATCTAGACTGATTCATTTGTTGCCTAAGTTCAGTGGTCATGCAGGTGAGGATCCTCATAAGCATCTTAAGGAGTTCCACATTGTGTGTTCTACCATGAAGCCTCAAGGCATTCTAAAAGATCACATCAAACTTAGAGCATTTTCTTTCTCATTACAGGATGCTGCTAAGGATTGTCTGTATTATTTGCATCTAAGATCTGTCACTTGCTGGAATGATCTTAAGAGGCTATTTTTGGAGAAATTCTTTCCTGCATCAAGAGCTGCATCAATTAGAAAAGAAATATATGGCATCAGGCAGTTTGACAAAGAGACACTATATGAATATTAGGAAAGGTTCAAAAAGATGTGTGCAAGTTGCCCTCACCATCAGATCAGTGACCAGTTACTCATCCAGTATTTTTATGAAGGTCTGTTACCTATGGATAGGAGTATGGCTGATGCTTCCAGTGGAGGAGCATTGGTGGACAAGACTCCTATGGCTGTAAGGGATCTGATTGAGAATATAGCCACTAATTCCCAATAGTTTAGCACTAGAAGTAACTCAGTGGTATTGACTAGAGGTGCCTGTGAAATTGAGGCTGCCTATGCTGCAGATCACAGGAAATTGGAAAGCAAAATTAATGATCTTGCATATTTGGTGAAGCAATTAGCTGTGAGTCAACAACAATAGCCTGCTGCAGTAGTTCCCGCCAGAGTATGTGGTATCTGCATTTTTGTTGATCATCCCACAGATGCATGTCCTACATTACAAGAGGGTGATACTATTGGTATACCACAGGCCTATGCAACAAACATCTATAACAATAGGCCTCAGCAGCAACAACATAGTTATGATTTGTCCTCCAATAGATATAACTCAAGCTAGAGGAATCATCCTAATCTGAGGTGGGGGAATAACTCTACACAACCTGCCCCTACTCAATTTAGGCAGCAGTAACAAATACCTTTCCAGTCCACTTCAGGATCCAATAAACCATATCAGCCACCTTTCATTCAGCTGCAGAATATGCAGCAGCCTAGTGCAGCACTTCCTAAATATGAGCCAACCTTGGAGGACTTGATGAAACAGATGACAGTGAACAACTTACAATTCCAACAGAGGACAAAAGCTACCATTCAGAATTTGGAGAACCAGATTGGACAACTTGCCAGTTTGATGAATCAATTATAGTCACAAGATTCTAACAAGTTGCTTGCACAAACTGTGGTGAATCCCAGAAATATGAATGCCATCACTTTACGATCTGATGACTATTGAAGCACCATATTGTAGGTTGCAACATGGTTTAGATAAGGAAACTAAGGAACAACAAGCCATACTAGAAATTTCATGTAGCAGTAAAATTAAGAAAATAGATTATGTCCCCATTCCTAGTGTAGTTACTGATGAGCAGGAACAGTCCATCCCACTACCATTCCCTCAGAGGGTTGTGCAGCTTAAGAAGACTTATGAGACTGACACAGATAGAGAGATCTTCAAGACATTTAGGAAGGTTGAGGTGAACATTCCTCTCATTGAAATAATCAAGCAAATTCCAAGATATGTCAAGTTTCTTAAGGACTTGTGCACTCACAGAAGGAGACTAAAGGGAAATGAGAAGATCAGTATGGGGCGAAATATGTCTGCACTTATACAGCCTATGATGCCCCAAAAAAGCAAAAAACCAGGGATTTTTACTATTCCATGTACCATAGGCAATAGCAAATTCAAAAATGCTATGTTAGATTTAGGTGTTTCAATTAATGTTATGTCTGTGTCTGTGTTTAACTCTCTTGCCCTTGGACCTTTACAGAATACAGGTGTTATCATTCAGTTAGCAAACAAAAGTAATGCATACCCTACTAGACTCATTGAAGATGTCCTTGTTAGAGTTAATGATTTGATTTTTCTTGCAGATTTCTATATTTTCGATATGGATAGAGAATCTAAATCCAGCAAGGCTCCCATTATTCTAGGCAGACTTTTCCTCAAAATTGCCAGAACCAAGATTGATGTCCATACAGGCACTCTTTCCATGGAGTTTGGAGATAGTGTGGTTAGATTTAACATTTTGGATGCCATGAAGCATCCCATGGAAGAACATTTTGTTTTCCATATAGATTTGCTAGCTGATATAGTTGATGATAACCTGTCAGAGCTCTTTGCTATTGATTTTCCATTCTTTTCTGATTTTGTTGATACTTACACATGTGCTACTTGTACTGAGTCTGAAATATGCAGTGTTTGTACTGAGATTGTAGCCTATTTACATGGTGATTTTGATACAGATTGTATAGGTTCTGAATAGTTAAATGGTGGTGCAGCTGCAAATTTAATCGAGTCAAAATGCAGCAGTTTGATTACAATAAGCACATTTGAGTATGATTTTGTTGGGTTGCAGGTTGTAAACACAGTTCCTACCACCAGGATACTTCCATCTGTAGTGCAGCCACTTACACTGGAGCTTAAGTCACTTCCACAACACCTTAAGTATGCATACTTAGAGGATGATAAGAAGTTGTCAGTGATCATTTCTACTAACCTCCATGTTGAGCAGGAGGAGAGGTTGTTGCAAATACTGAGGAAGCATAAGAGAGCTATCGGATGGACCTTAGCTGACATTCCTAGCATTAGTCCTTCCATGTGTATGCACAGGATACTACTTGAGGATGGAGCTAAGCTAGTGAAACAACCACAGAGACGACTCAACCCTTTGATCTTAGATGTGGTAAAGAAGGAGGTGACCAAGCTTCTGTAAGTTGGAATCATCTATCCTATATCAGATAGTGCTTGGGTGAGTCCAGTTCAAGTGATTCCAAAGAAATCAAGAATCACAGTAGTGAAGAATAATCGAGATGAGTTGATTTCTACTAGAGTGCAGAGTAGCTGGAAAGTTTGTATTGATTACAGGCGGCTCAACCAAGCGACCAGAAAGGATCATTTTCCTTTGCCCTTTATCAATCAGATGCTTGAGCGCTTGGCTGGAAAATCTTATTACTGTTTTCTTGATGGCTTTTCAGGTTATTTCCAGATCCATATAGCACTAAAAGATCAGGAAAAGACCGCATTCACCTGCCTCTTTGGCACTTTTGCCTACAGGAGGATGCCTTTCGGCCAATGCAATGCTCCTGGAACTTTCCAGCGATGCATGGTAAGTATCTTTACAAATTTTTTAGAGGATTGCACCGAGATGTTTATGGATGATTTTATTGTTTATGGTTCCTCCTTTGATGCATGCTTAGACAATTTAGATAGAGTTTTGCATAGGTGCGTTGAGACTAACCTTGTTCTTAATTATGAGACGTGTCATTTTATGGTAGAACAGGGCATAGTCTTAGGCCATGTCATCTCTCGGAAAGGTATAGAAGTAGATCCTGCTAAAATTGATGTTATTTCCCAATTACCTTACCCCTCTTGCATGCAAGAGGTTCGTTCTTTTCTTAGCCATGCAGGTTTCTACAGGCGGTTCGTTAAAGATTTCAGTAAAAAGGTCCTTCCATTGTCCAACTTGTTGCAAAAAGATGTTGTTTTTGATTTTGATAACAAGTGTAGAGAGGCTTATGATTGCCTCAAAAGAGCTTTGACCACCACTCCCATCATTCAGCCACCTGAGTGGACACTCCCTTTTGAACTCATGTGTGATGCATCTAACTATGCAGTGAGAGCTATCCTTGCACAGAGAGTTAGCAGATTACCTCATGTCATCTCCTACGCTTCTCGGACTTTAGATGCGACACAAGCTAACTATACTACCACTAAGAAAGAGTTGCTTGCTATTGTATTTGCACTTAATAAGTTTAGATCATATTTGCTTAGCTCTAGAGTGGTTATCTTTACTGATCATGCAGCCTTAAAATTCTTGTTGAAGAAGGTAGAATCGAAGCCGAGGTTAATTAGATGGATGTTGTTTCTCCAAGAGTTTGATTTGGAGATTAGAGATAGAAGTGGCGCAGAGAATTTGGTGACGGATCATTTAAGCAGGATCGAAAGAGCTGTTGACCCTTCTCCTATTAGAGATGATTTTCCAGATGAGCAGCTCATGCAGCTACATGATACCTCACTTTTTCCTTAGTTTGCTGATTTAATTAATTACTTAGTTGCATCTGTTTTTTCCTCTCATGCATCTAGATCACAGAGAGCTAAGCTTAAGAGTGATGTTAAATACTATGTGTGGGATGATCCATATTTGTGGAAATTTTATAGTGACCAGGTGATTCGCAGATGCATATCTGACCATGAGATCCAGTCAGTTCTTCACTTCTGTCGTGCCTCTCCAGTCAGAGGACACTTTGGACCACAGCGGATAGCTAGGAAGGTGCTGGATTTTGGATTCTACTGGCCTATCATTTTCAGAGATGCGCATCAAGTTTTCACTACTTGTGAGCAGTACCGGAGAGCAGGAGTGGCCATCACCCGCAAGCAGGAGATGCCTTAGCAATCCATTCTTTTCTACGAGGTCTTTGATGTTTGGGGTATCGATTTTATGGGCTCTTTCCCTGTTTCTTTTGGTTTTTCTTATATTCTGCTTGTTGTTGATTATGTCTCTAAATGGGTGGAAATCAAGGCCACCAGGACTAATGATGCTCGAGTTGTTGTTTATTTTGTCAGGTCTAACATATTTTGCAGGTTTGGAGTGCCTTGAGCTATCATTAGTGACCAAGGAACTCATTTTTGTAACCGGACTATGGAAGCCTTGTTTCAGAAGTATGGGGTCATGCATAGAGTGTCTGTAACATATCATCCCCAAACTAATGGGCAGGCCGAGGTTTCTAACAAAGAGATCAAGCAGATTTTGGAGAAGATAGTGCAGCAGAATAGGAAGGATTGGAGTTGCCAGTTAGAAGATGCTCTTTGGGCTCATCGTACCACTTACAAGACACCTATAGGGATGTCTCCTTTCTGGGTGTCTTTGGTAAAGCATGTTACCTTTCGGTGGAGATAGAGCATCATGCATACTGGGCAGTGAAGAGTTGTAATTAGCATTTGACCCAGCAAGTTCAGAGAGGAAGCTTCAATTGCAACAACTGGAGGAAGTTTGCTTGGAGGCTTATGAGAATTCAAAAATCTATAAGGAAAAGACTAAGCATTTCCATGATAAGATGATTTTTAAAAAGGAGTTCTCCATTAGCCAAAAAGTTCTTTTGTTCAACTCTCGCCTTAAACTCATGCTCAGTAAGCTCCGTTCTAGGTGGGATGATCCTTTTGTTGTCACTACCATATTTCCTTATAGTGCAGTGGAGATTTCAAATGAAGCCACCAACAAGAGTTTCAAGGTTAATGGCCACTGTCTCAAGCCCTTTCTTGAGAGCCCTGCGAGCCCCGCACCTGTAGAGGAGCTCTCCTTAGAAAAGCCCACCTTTCTCCAAGCGTAAATCTTTCCACCTTGATAAGGGTGTTTTCCTCCCTTGCTCTTTTATTTCACATGCCTACTTGTCTTTTGCTTTGTGTTTCCATTGAGGATAATGTGTGATCTCAGTGTGGGGGAGGGAATGTTTTAGTGTTAGGATTTAATTTCAGAATTTTGTTGTTTCTGTTTTCTAAATTTTCTGTTTGTGTTTCTATTATTTCTATTTTGATCAATTTTGCATGTTTTTCATTGGATTTCTTGGTTTGTACAGGTTGTGAATAATTTCATCATTCTTAGTTAGAGGTTTCATGACATGATATAAATATATTTCTTGCATTTTTAGTTTAGCAAGCTGGCATTGAGAAATAAAGTGTTGCATCAATTGTGATAGGTTTGTCCTTGGTGAGATTTTGGACCTTATACATGGATAGATTATATTATGCCATTCCCTTCCTTTCTTGTGTGATTTCACTCATGATTGTTGGCACTCTAGAACTTGACTTGATTCTTTTTTAAGCTCCTTGTTCACATGTATGTAGTGGGATGATTTAGGCCTTCTTTGTTTTACACTATTGGCCAAATTAACCTACCTTGCATTAGTTCCATTGCTTGCCCTCTTTGAGCCTATATATCCCATTCCTTGTTTTGTAGCTCATTACAAGCTCATAAAAAAAAAAGAAATTGATTGATTCATCCTAAAAGGAGTTTTGGAATTGTTTTGGGAATAGATTCTTAATTAAGTGTGAGGTTGTGCCCCAAAATTTTTGTTATGCATAAATATGTGTTTTGATGCTTGTTTGGCAAATTTGGCAAGTAAAAAAAAACAAAAACAAAAACAAAAGCAATAAAAAAGGTTGTAATGTAAAAAAAAAGAAGAAGAAGAAAAGAAATGAAAAGGAAGGAAAAGTTCAAAAGAAGTAAAAGAGGACACTAGGGGTAAATTCTCATGCTTATTTAAAATTCATTCCCCATTGCTCCTCTAGACTCTTTGGTTTTTAGCTAGTATCCTTTCTTATATCCACCTTTACCTTAACCCCGTTACAACCTTAATAAGTCCTTTTGATCTTTATTTGTATGTGTTTCAAGTGGTGAAAATTAGAGGCTTGTCAAGCTTATGGTAGTACTTGCTTTCATGGGTGCTTTGAGTGTAAATACAATCCTAAACACTTGAGAATTAGAGTATGCCTAGTAAGGGTCTTATCACTTTTGGTTCATCATTTGATTCGATTTGTCTTCTTGCTTGCTTGAGATGTTGAGAGATATATTCATGATTGTCTTGATTCCTTGATACTTTGGAAGTTTGAATCTTGATCACCACCTTACATTTTTATGATTCATTGGAAAGTATGTTGATCTTGTGTTCTAGTATTGAAACCCATTTTGATTCAATTTTGTATTTTGCCCGGGAGTGCAAAAGTTTAAGTGTGGGGAAATTTAATTAATCAATTTTGAGGCATTTATTATTGCTTTATATTTGGCCTAATTGATGCTAATTGTATCCAACATTATTTTTGTGGGTGAGTTTTAGATGATTGGGCCTCATTGAGCTTAGTTGTAAAAACTTCATTAAATTTCAGAATTTAGCTCATTTTGACCTTTCTGTCTCATACAGGCCATATCTCGGGCTACAAATATCACATTTAGATGATCTTAGTGTCTCCTAAAAGCTGAGACAAAGATATACAATTTTGCATCAATGCAATTTTTCTATTTCAGCTGGATTCAAGGTGAAATTGAGCCTCAAAATTAGGATGTTGTTGCTGTCACAAAGCTTGGACCTTCCTTCACTAATTTGGGCTTAACTCTCTCAATTTAAGCCCAAGTAAGGCAAATTATATGTCTATGAAAAGCTTATTCAGAGGGCTACAGTTTGGGCTAGGGGCGGATTAGGAATTACAGAAGAATTGTCAGTTATAAATAGGTGAATGCAGAATGCGAAAAACACTTTTAAATTACGTTCTTTAGTTTTAGAGGATTGAAGAAAAAGTTCTTTTCTCTCTTTTGGTTTTCTCTCATATCTTTTATCTTTTAAAGTTCTGCACTTATCTTAAAGTTTGATTTCCAATGGTGATGGCCATAAAAGGCTAAACATCCAATCAATCCAAGGAATTCAATGATTGTGGTTAGAGTTTTGAGTTCTTTTGTTTAAATATGATTTTTGTTTGTGTTTTCTCCTCTTCTCCTTCTTCAATTGTGATTTGTCTGTACAACATGATTATGTTGATCTAGATCTAGATTTGATTGAATCTAGATTAAGTTTTCGAAATTGTAGATATAATAAAGATTGATTAATCTAAATCTAATGGAGAATAAATCATCGGTTGGTAATCTATGTTAATTCCAAATTGTGCCTAAATAAATTTTAATCAAGAATTGTGATTGTGATTCTATTTTAGTTGATCAAATTCTAGGTGATTATCTAGTTGAATTTGAATTAACAGAGGTGTATGCAGACAAAATTCCATTCTCTTTGAACTATGATTAACTCTGTCACTTGAATTGAAGACCTTGGATTGGTGTTTCTATAATTGAATTTTCTTCTAAGTACTGTTTGAATTTGTATTTTGCTACTCGATGAACAAAACCCCCTACCTATTAACAACTTCTAATATGCTTGAGAAATCCGAATTGGTCCTTGAGAGATGACCTAGGTTATGCACTATGCTATATTCCGTTTTAAAACCTAATCTATTTTGAGGTGATTACGATATCTTCTATCAAAATTTTTCAATTGGCCATCGGTTTGAGGATGATAAGCAGAACTCAACAGAAGTTTAGTCCCCAATGCTTCTTGTAAACATTGCCAGAACTTTGATGTGAACTTTGGATCTCTGTCAGAAATAATACTAGTAGGCACATCATGCAGTCTAACGATTTCAACAATATACAGTTGAGTCAACTTCTCTATGTTGTACTTTATGTTGATTGGCAAGAAATGTGCTGACTTTGTGAGTCGATCAACGATTACCCATATTGAATCATAACCCTTTCTGGTTTTTGGCAATCCAACCACAAAATCTATCACAATATTGTCCCACTTCCATTCGAGAATAGTTAGGGGTTGTAACATTCTAAAAGGTCTTTGATGTTTAACCTTCACCTTCTGACAAACCAGACAAGACGACACACATTTAGCAATGTCACTCTTCATTCCGTGCCACAAAAATAATCGTTTCAGATCTTGGTACATCTTGGTTATTCCCGGATGCATACTCAACTGGCTTGTGTGAGCGTGTTCGAGAATATACTTCCTAAGCTCTTGATCTTTGGGTACATAAACTCTGCCTCTAAATCTTAGGATTCCATCAGTTCCTTCTTCTAATGTTGTCGCACCGCCTTGCTTCATCAACTCCATTTCTTCTTGCAAAAACTTGTCAACTTTCTGCTTTTCTCGAATGTCTTCCATTAAGTCATTTGAGATAGTGACCATGTTCATACAAATCTTTCCTGGTCCCAATTCCACAAAGGACCATACATCTCTAAATTACTCTATCAAATCATTTTCCTTGACCATCATAGCAGAGATACTGAGCATCTTTTTAATTAAAGTGTCTGCCATGACATTTACCTTTCTAGGGTGGCACAGAAGTTGAAAATCATAATCGTTTAGAAATTCCAACCACCTTCACTGTCTCATATTCAACTCTTTTTGGTCGTATAGGTACTTCATGCTCTTGTGGTCGCTAAAGACGTTGAGTGTCGCCCCATACAGAAAAAGCCTCCATATCTTCAAAGCGAATACCACAGTTGCTAACTCCAAGTCATGGGTTGGGTAGTTCTTCTCATGCACTCACAACTGTCTCGAAGCATAAGCCACCATTTTTCTATTTTGCATAAGCACACATCCTAATCCTTGGTATGAGGCATCACAATACATTTCAAAGGGTTCACTTGGATCGCGTAGAACTAACACTAGTGATATAGTTAGTCGTTTCTTCAATTCTTGGAAACTTTCTTCGTAAGCATTAGTCCACTCAAAGGCTTGATTCTTTCTCGTTAGCTGAGTGAGAGGCCCTGTAATTTTGGAGAATCCCTTCATGAATATCCGATAATATCCAGCTAATCCTATAAAACTATGAATTTTTGTCATTGTCTTTGCCCTTTCCCATTGCAGAATTGCTTCCACCTTTGACGGATCTAGAGCAATCCCTTCCTTCGAGATCACATGGCCCAAAAACTTGACCTCTTCTAGCCAGAATTCATACATCGACAATTTGGCGTATAACTTATTCTCCTTCAGAATCTAGAGAACTATACTGAGGTGTTCAACATGATCTTCCTGATTTTGAGAGTAGATCAAAATGTCGTCAATGAAAACAACAATGAATCTGTCCAAGTAAGGATGAAAGATTCTATTCATATAATCCGTGAATATAGCAGGTGCATTTGTCACACCAAATGGCATCATAAGATATTCTTAATGATAGTAACGAGTATAAAAAGCCGTCTTGGAAATATCTTCTACCTTTACTCGAATCTGATGGTAGCCCGATCGTAGATCGATCTTAGAGAACACTGCTGCTCCTTTCAGTTGATCCATCAAGTCATCTATCCTAGGAAGTGGATACTTATTCTTGATCGTGACCTTATTCAGTTGACGATAGTCCACACACAATCGTGAAGTCTCATCCTTCTTTTTTACTAGCAACACCAGTGCTCCCCATGGCGATAAACTGGGTCTAACAAACTGTTTTTCTAAGAGTTCTTCTAACTTCTTCTTGAGCTCAACCAATTCTGACGGTGACATCCTGTAAGGTGCTATAGAAACAGGACCAGATTCAGGCACAAGATCGATGGTGAACTCTATCTCCCGCTCTGGCGGTAGACCAGGTACATCATCAGGACAGACGTCAAGAAACTCGTTAACCACTGGAATTGTATCCATATCTGCCTCGCCCTCAAATTTTAAGGAAGACAATAACATGTATCCCTGAGCTCCTTCTTTCAAGAAAGCTTGAACTTAGTTAACCGTCAAAAATCTAGAATTCCCATCCATAGGGAAAACTATGATTTTACTAGAATAGTCTAACAGGATATGGTTAGAAGACAACCAATCCATTCTTAAAATTACGTCTAACTGGGAAAGAGGTAAACAGATCAAATCAACAGAAAAAGTTCAACCTTCAACAATTAAAGGACAATTTAGACAAACTTTAGTGGTAACAACAAGTTTAGCTGTAGGGGTAGAAACAGTCAAGTCAAAAAGTAAAGAAGACACAGGTAAATCAAGTCGTTGCACACAATCATAAAAAATGAAAGAGCGGGTTGTCCCAGAGTCATAAAGTACAGTCAAAATATTACCTCCTATGGTACCCTCTCCTTGTATTAGATCCTCAGACTCGGAGGCTTTTGCTCCACTCATAGTATAGACTCGACCTCTTGCTTGCAGTTTTACAGTTCTTGCAGTGTTGATCGAAGGCTCTGCCTTAGCCTGATTGCAGTCACGAGAGATGTGTCTAGGCTTCCCGCATCGAAAATAGATGATTCCTTTGATGGAGCAATCCCTCATCAGGTGATCCTTCTCGCACTTCATAAACTTCGGCGCAGACACTGCATTCTGACCAGTTCGATTTCCACCAGAACCTTCGCTAGGACCTCCACCATGTGACTGTTGTTGATTTTCTGGAGGTCAAGAATATGGTTTTTTCTGGAAGCGGTTTGCATTGTTGCCACCTCCTCTTTGGAATCTAGTAGGTCCAAAGTTACGGTTCCTCGTCTCCCACGCGTGATCCAGATCTTCCACTCGACGATACATATCCAACAACTTTGAAAACTGGTTGATCTTCAAGGTTATGACCACCCTTTTCACATCATGCCTCAATCCTTCATCAAATTTCTGACACTTCCACACCTTATTCGGCTGATGTTGGAAATATGTTGAAAATTTGGACAAGCTCTCAAACCTCGCAGCATACTCGCTGATAGTCATGTTTCCTTATCTCAAATTGAGGAACTCCATCTCTTTTGCATGCCTTGCACTCGCTGGGAAATACTTCTCCAAGAATCTATCCTTGAATACCTCCCAGGTGATTACTCGACCTTCAGCTTCTAACAGTCTCTGTGCTCCATTCCATCATTCTTATGTGTCTCTAATCAGTATCAAAGTAGCACAAGTTACTATCTTGTCATCCGTACAGTTCATGCCTTTGAAAATTTTCTCCAGCTCCTTGATCCATAGACTAGCCTTCTCTAAATCAAATTCCCCCTTAAACTGAGGTGAGTTGTTACGACGAAATTGTAACAGATTTTGAGCATCGGCTGATGCTTCCAACTGTTGTGTAGCCCTTTCCTGCTGTTGAGCAGCTCTTTCAGTTTGTTGTGTGATAACGTCCACCATTCGTTGCATCGCTTCAATAGCTACAACAATACCTCCACCACGTGCCATTTCACTTTTTCAGAGTTAACTAAACAAAACACAAGGAATAGTTAGATGTACCAATTCGAAATACCAAATACAGAGAATCACACAGCACAAACAAGACAGACCTAACCACAAAGACCCAAAAGAAAACTTAAACTGGGGCTCTGATACCAAACTAGTGTAACGCCCCTTTTTGAGGAGGGAACGTCACACCAAAAAGGACAATGCAGAAATAAAACATAAACTAAGACCCGATTCATTTAAATATAAGTAAGCCTGTTCATTTATAAACGTATAATTAATCTGGAGAATTCTTTTTTTTTTGTTATGTCGGAAGAAAATGATAAAACGTAATTACAGTAAAATCAACATCAGAAATAAACCATACGTCATACATACATATATACTTATACCATTATTGTTTAGTTACATCATCAGATATACAAAATAAGCAAAAGCTTTACCCGCCCTAAAATGGTTACACATATACAGCTCGCCAAAAGACAAAATATCAAGCCCTCAAAAGATTCACAAATAACCATCAGTGGCAATCAACAGCGTCAGCCCCTAAAACCTAACGAGAAGGGATCATGGCTGGGTCCTCCTCGGGGTCTTCATCATTAGAGGAAATCCTCATCGGAGCAACCAAGTTACGAGCGGGGGCTCGAGCAGAGGATAAGAAAGAATCCTCTTGTGGGGTGTAGTAAGGATCACTCCACATATTCCAAATGGGTAAGTAAAACTCTAAATAAACGTTTACAGTAACGTTAAACAAGTGGGTCATAACGACCCCAAGCCAGAGACGTCGTCATTTCCTATGGTAGACGCAACGATTTGTACGCATGTCGATGTGTCAGCAGTCTGGACCTCTATGAAAAGTCAACTTAACGTAACCTAAAAAGCTACGTGGACGGGACGTCATCCTCCAACAAGTACTAGTCAAAGTCAGGCCAAAAGCCGAGGAATTCGTGCACTTCCCTCTCTTCACCAATGTTTTCAGAGAAGCATATAAATAAACAGAATAGCAGAAATACAAGAAGATGTGAGATATCCTACATTCAGTACCGATTATGGCAGTAAAGAAACAGAACGACGCAAGACGCCACACAGCATAGCAGCAATAATAAACAACATCCAAATTCAGATAATAAACAATTCAATTATTCTAGGCAGGTATATCATTAATAAAGCAACAGATCCATCATTATGTAAGTGAATGCTAAATAATATGTTGACTCACTATGCACGTGCACTTGGTACCAAAATCCAATATTCGGTACTACAATTCCTACTCCATGGAGTTAGACACAAATAATCGGAGAGAATGATCAAGGAGACATGTCGGTATCTTGTCAGCCATAAAATCAAGTGTTTTCCATAAAAAAATCTATCATTTGCGCAACAAGGCTTTATACAGCGGCATTCTCACAGGATCGCCATATAAGACAGTGTCTCGGTCTGGATCATCGGTGTGTTTGCATCGGTCTATCTCACGACCCAAAGGAGCTACCAATTGTCCGTTCGTGGAACACCCGCACCCTGACGCCCCCAAGGTCAACGATATGACCTACACGAGTCTACTCGCACCCGCACTAAGGTGTGATTCAATCTCCTAGACACACAACCTTACAACAGAGTCTAGATGACTTTCACAATGCATGATGACTCAATGCATACACATGTGTAATCATCAATGACATACTTTCTCATAATCATGACATAATTGGCCAATGAAATTATCAACAACATAACATTATTAAATCCTCAATTAATAATAACACATAGTCATTTCATTCCAATACAAGTCACATTTTCATTTTTATGAATCCGTAATTCTAATCACCTAAGCCTTAGTTGATACACAAATATAGGTCTAAGAGACCCTTTGCGGTCGTGGCCTCACTATAATAAAAGTCTAACTATTTTTCTTTCACCACATTGTTGATTACTTATCACTTAATTACTTAAGTCCCAAGGTTGTACAAAAATCACAACTTAGACCCATAAACACCCTAGAGGCCGTGAGCCTCCCAAGGTGAGAAATCCCAAAAATTTTTCATTTGCATTCATTAATTCTTTAACACCTAATTACCTAAGTTCCAATATCTCCAAAAATCAAACTTAAACCCCCAAAAATTGCCCTAAGGTCTTGACCCCCAAAAATGGTAGGAAAACAATCAATAATTTCATACAAGTCAAAATAAACACAAGATCATGAAAAACAACACACAAAGTGAGCAATCCCACATGGATTCCTCAACCAACCACACACAAAACATCTCCTCACTACCAAGATTGGTTGAAGAGGATTATCTTCCTCTTACCTAAGGGAAGAACAAGAAAAGACTCCTTGGTTGCTTCTTGGAGGATTTCAGCCAAGACCTCTCCAAAAGCCCTAAAATTGCAACTCAACAAATGAATACCAAAGCTTGAGAAAGAAAGGATCTATGGTCATGGAAATGACCATAGAAACGAAAAAGAAGAAGCGAAAGAAAAGGATCAAGAGATTTACCCTCAAAAGCTCCAAACTTGGTCTCCAATGGTGGAAGATGAAATAGGAGGATTTAGGAGATGACCACCAAAGAGAAGAACCTTAAAATGATGAGAGGAAGCAAGAAATGGAATTTGTTTAGCAAACAAATGGAGATGGTCTCCAAGTGTGGGTGGTGCTGTGGAATGAGAAGAGAGAAGGAGGAGAAAAGCTTGAGAGAAAAAAAAATAGAGAGACAAAGTGATGGGAGATGAGTGAAATTTTGAAATGAGAAAATAAAGTGTAATGAAGAATGGAGAGAAGCATTTTGGCTTCCCTTCTTGCCCCTCAAGCCGCGGCACATAGAGAGAAAAGAAGGGGAAAATTTTCATGCAGGCTTGGAGGAAATTGCTTGGAAGTTTCCTCCAAAAGGCTTTGGTTGGATTTTCTCAAAAGTCAACTTGATGGGACATAAAGTAGATTTTGGATAAAGTAATAGAATTTTATACTACAAGTTATTATCCAATAGATAACTGTTACAGATAGCAAAGTCAGTATTAATTGTCTAACGGATAATAAAATGTACAACGATTTTTATTTAATAGAATGTTCTGCGATTTTATTTATCAGATAAAATCTCGAAAAATATAAAATCGCGTAAACCGTATTCAGTGTTGGGTTGAGTAAGATCCCCTAATACCGCTTCCACAGTTCAAGGTTCTTGGAAAAAATATTTCATTTTTTCAACTCCGCTTAGTATACACGTAAACTGATAAATATATTAAAATATTTTATATTTTTAAAAAAAATTACAAAAATTTATAAAAATCATAAATATTATGAAATAATTATTTATCATAAAATTATTAATTTTCATAATGTTACATAATGTCTCCAAGTCCAATAAAATAAGTTAAGCTCAGTGATGGGTTGATGGATTCAGTGAAGCTTGGATTGGGTTGTAGTCTCGTTAGTTCGGAGCTCATTTGAGCTTGAAGGCCTACAATGGGACTTACCAGCCTCGTTACGGTTCACAGCCCCTAAACTTAGAGCTCAAATAAGCCTATGAGCTTGAAGGCCATCAAGGAGATCTATCAATCCTGGTACGGTATAGTAACTGAGTTCGATACATATGTCAACATGTTCTAAAAAACATCAATAATTTTTAAAAAAATAATATTTGCACGACAAAATCTTTTAAAGGATTATGTGTGGAAGTGTGCATGTGTTTAGATTCAAGGCTACCTACAAAGGGCTAAAATATTGGATTATGTGTGGAAATGTGCGAGTGTGTGAGTGTGCATTCATTGGGCTTGTGATTGGTTTTAAGGTTCCCTTCTATCTTGTTATTGATAGATAAATGATATTTACATATTATTTTTTTTACATTATATTTATAATTTTGCTTGTTTGGAAAGTAAAAGATAAGGAGAAAAGATGTTGGAATGTGTATTTATCTTGTTTTATTATTAAAAAAGAAATAATATAAAAAATGATTTAAAGAAAATAATGCACAACTAAGTCTACTTTTCTTTTTGGAAACCAGATCGATGATACACATGCTCTTTACTCATGCATTGCATGGTTCTTTTTGGCCAGATTTGTAATTAACATACTTATTCTATTGCATGTAACTGAATGTTCATCTTTTTAGCGCGAATGATGTATTCGGCATCACAAATTAGTTGACAATCTTGGACTTGACACGGAATATGACTTTTAGGAGAAAATAAACATGGACTCAGAAATTGATCAAGTTTGATGCGATAGCCATAGACACTTTAAATAACACAAAAATTCATATTAATTAATATTTCGGAGCAAACATAACAAAGAAAGAAAGAACGGAATAAATAATTTATAGGTACAATTTTTTCATTATTCAGGTTCATACATATGAAATGATTTTATATTTTGCAAACCAAATAACTGCTTAGAGAGAATCCATGGTCACCAAATGAGACTGCTATAGCAGCTGTTGCAAGTTTCAAGTGACAGATAACAAAATGGCAATAGCAAGTCCAATAGTTGCCCATATCTTTCTCCCTTGCTGATGGTATGATTGTGCACCATTCTGCGAAACAAAAAAACATAAGATCAGGTGAAAAACAATGTGATGCTGATAAGAAGTATAGGTTTATTTAACTATATATATTTCATCTTCTATAGAGTTCTCTCAGAAGTTTACGCATATAATTGTAATCTGATATTTAACTGATCAAATACATTACCGCATTTGGACTAGGTGCTGGTGACGGTGTCTCTTCAGAATCCGCTGTAGTAGTAGCATCATCAGTTAGTGGTGCTGGGGGACTCCTCCGAATAATTGTTGGTGCCGGAGCTAGAGACAGTGCGTGATGTCTCTTGTGCTTGTGCTTGTGTCTTCTTCTCTTGTGCTTGTGGGGAGGCGGCTCTGGCGTCTCATCTTCAGGTGCTGGTGCTGGTGTGTCTATTACAGGTGCTGGTGCAGGTGTTGGTGAGTTACTTGCTGG
Source organism: Ormosia emarginata (assembly GCA_029884605.1). Taxonomy (NCBI): domain Eukaryota; kingdom Viridiplantae; phylum Streptophyta; class Magnoliopsida; order Fabales; family Fabaceae; genus Ormosia; species Ormosia emarginata. The sequence continues at coordinate 16,247,222 of JAQQTP010000090.1, forward strand.
TGAAGGAACAGGTGATGGTATTGGTGCTTTCTTTTTGTGTGCAGGTGCTGGTGCTGGTGTTTCTTTGGCTGGGGCTGGGGCTGTTGGTGCTTTGGCTGGTGTTGGCGATACCTTTGGTGGTGGCAATGATGGTGGTGAAGCAGTTGGTGGTGGTGGTAATGGTGGTGGCGAAACAGCTGGTGGTACTGGTAAGGGTGGTGGTAAAACAGGTGCTTGTTTTGGCGGTTTTGGTGGTGGAATTTTAGGGGAGGGGGCTTTTGGGCTTAATGCTGGTGTAACCTTAGGAACTGGTAATTTCACAGGAGCAAGTTTTGGAGGTGTAACTTTGGGAACTGGTGATTTCACAGGAACAGATGTTGGAGGTATAACCTTGGGAGCTGGTAATTTAACAGGAGCAGATGTTGGAGGTATAACCTTGGGAGCTGGTAATTTCACAGGAGCAGATGTTGGAGTTATAACCTTGGGAACTGGTGATTTCAAAGGAGTAGATGTTGGAGTTATAACCTTGGGAACTGGTGATTTCAAAGGAGCAGATTTTGGTGTTGCTGCTGCAGTTACAGGCGGCTGGCTGGTGCTTGGTGGTTTGCTAGAAGTGGGAGAGGTTGCTACTGGTGGTTTCTTTGAGGTAAGAGGGGTTGCTGCCACAATGGGTGGTTGTGTGGAAGCTGATGGTGTGCCGGAAGTGGGGGAAGCTGCAGTTGGCAATTTGGAGGGTGCAGCTGTGGTTGTGGTTGTGGTTGGTGGTTTGCTAGAAGTGGGAGAGGTTGCTGCTGGTGGTTTCCTTGAGGTAGCAGGGGTTGTCGCCACAATGGGTGGTTGTTTTGCTACTGATGGTGTGCCAGAAGGGGAAGTTGCGGTTGGCAATTTGGAGGGTGCAGCTGCGGTTGTGGTAGGCAATTTGGAGGGTGCAGCTGCGGTTGTGGTTGGCAATGTGGTGGGTGCAGCTGCGGTTGTGGTAGGCAATTTTGAGGGTGCAGCTGGGGTTGTGGTAGGCAATTTGAAGGGTGCAGTTGGGGTTGAAGTTGGCAACTGTGATGGGGCATCTGCTGGTGCTTGGGCATTGATTGAGGCTAGCGGGTAGCAGAGGCTTGCTAAAGCCAATGCCCAGAACATTACAGCCATTGTAGGACTTGATTTGGTAGAGAGAGTTAGCCTCGTATTTATGGGCTATGTTATATGGATTATGATAAGCTTAGAAGGTTGAGACGTAGTGCATAGATGTAGATGATATGGTGCAAGGGGAGAAGTAGCCTTCGTGTGATTGCAACATCACCACTAATGATCCAACAAGGAGTGTTAACAATGTAAAAACTGAAAAAAAAACATATGTACAATTAGCTTCCCTTGCATCAAGGTGTTTCTTAACTCAGAACTCCTTCTCTTTGGACTTAACTTATGCCCATGGTTGCATGTTATGAGAACACAATTTTACCTATTACATCTACGTATGACCTATATGTTAGTACGAGGTCATCATGTTCTGTTAATATCTGATGATCCAACATACCATTGCGATTGAGATGTCTTATCTTCCCTGCAACTTACCTCGAAAGTACCCCCAACCTTTCCCCCGAAAAAATGAAGACAAACAAAATCAACTAGATTGTACTAAATCATTACATTCTTGTAACATATCCACTATAAGTGTCAGCTGCCTATAAGAGCAGAACGACGCATTCGTTAGGGAGAGGGGGGCAATCAAAAAAAGAAAGAAAAAAAAACTGAGAGACTGAAAAAAAAAAGATGTAGAAACAGTGAGAGCCCTGAAAATATACAGAGGAGTGAGGAGAGAGCTGAGAGACCTCACTGTTGCAGAACCCATTGTGCCTCTGCCTCACGAAATTCACCTGTTCCATCTTCCCCAACACAACCCCGCAAACACAACCTGAGCCACCCCAGTATCTGCGAACCAGAGCAAAATCAAACCCCATAGCTACAAAATCTTCAACCCCGACCCAAAGCTCTTCCACACAGAGAACCCGCAACATGCCATTCACGGCCAACTCCCCAAGGCCCCAACACAGCCACCGAAACCCGTGTGACCACAACACCAACACCCAGGATCCACACCGAAACCTATCACGTCCAATGATCCACCACCATTCAGCGTCACTTGTTAAATGATTAGTTTAGCCGATTAAACTAACTGAATCAAGTTCCAGGGCTTTTGCCCCCCCATTCCTAATTCGATTTTTAAAATATTTATTAGATTGACCGTACTATTTACTTTTTTCGTTTGAAAATTTAAACAGTAATTTTAAAGGTTATTTATTTAACTCAGATCGGATAATAATAAGTAAAGATGTGTTTAGTCCAATTGTAAAAACTTTGATTATTTCAATAATTGATTATAATCGATTATTATATAAAAGTTTTTTGTTATAATAGATTATAATCGATTTATTTTTATGTTTAGATATATTAGTTGAAATGTGATTTTAAATTAATTTATTTTATTTAATTGATATAAAAAGAATTATTTTTATGTATTAAATTACTAAAATAGATATAGAATGATTAAAAAAGTCATTTAATTAAGGACAAAATAGTATTTACATATCAAAATGTAAAAAATAATCTATAAGTTAATCATAAATTTCAATTTTTAGCATTATAAAAATTAACTTCAAAAAATTTTTATTTTATATTAAATTTCTTGTAAAAACTAAAACTGATTTTACTAAATATAATTGAACACTATTAAAATAATTTTTTTTCCAAATTTAAACTAATCTAAATTAAAACAAACATGCACTAAATTATTCTTTTAAAATAGATGCATGCCTAAGTTATTCTCATTAGAGCCAAGCAGACTGTATTTAAGAAAAATTTATTATCGTTCTTATTTATCTATTGTCATTTTTTTTAATTATTTTTTTATCTTTTTAAAATGTCTTTTTATTAAATGAGTTTTGCTAATTAAGAATATTTGTTAAAGATTAAAAATAGAAAAATATTAAATAAAAAGTCATATTTTTTAAATTTTTATTTTTAAAGTATTAAATACTTTAATTTTTATTTAATACATTTTTATTTTTATTTCTTAATAAATATCGTTAAGATACTTATTAAACAAACTCCTATTAAAAAGATAGTTAAATTTAATATATTCTTTAACTAGCAAAAGATAGTTTAAAAATATAGTGAAGTTATTGACATTTCAAAATGTTTATTCACAGTATTTACTATTCAATTAAAATTTTATTTTTTTAAAAAAATCATGAGTAGCATACAATTGAAAGTGCTAATAGTAATATTCTTAAAAATAATAATAAAAATATTAATTAAAGAAGAATGACAACATAGGAGTATAAATACTTCCCTATAATTAGTTGACCTTCTTTGTTTGACAGACTTATAAATATTAAGCAATTATCATTATCCAATAATATGGGCATATTCGTTGAACTCTTTTTATGCCCCTTCTTGTGGTGGATGGAACTCTCTATTTTGCTTCCTCTTAAAACAATAATCTCTTATGGAAGAGTGTGTAAACCATGAGAATTAGGAGTGGAGGACCCCAACCTTGCTATATAAACAATGGAGACATTTAATATGTTCTTGAATTTTTTTTGAGCATGCATGCTCCACACATTGGAGTCATTGATTTTGAGGAGAGTTTAATTTATGACTGAGAATAAAAAAGAGTAATTAGTACAACATGTTACTAAAAAAATTATGTAAATTAAAAAGTTGGTCCTTCAAAAATCTCTAAATTATGTGTAACTTTTTGTAGAAAATTCCTTCTATTAATTACTTTTTGATCCATTATATTCTTTTCATTTCAATTTTAGCCCATCAACCAAACAGTTTTTCCTATCTCTACACTTTCTCCATCACTGTTGTTGAATATGGCAGTGTCCACTTCCTTTCTTTATTTTAGACCACCCATACGCTACCACCCTTCATTGATGTCCCTTCCACTTCGGCACCCAAAACCAAACCACCAAGACTTAGAACCATTATCAAGCCACAGATCCATCTAAACCCGAAAACCATCAACCACCAGACCCAAAGTCGCTACCACTACGAACCACCGTCCTCTACCTAATGTTACCCTCACCACACCACCGCCACAAAGCCTGGAACCACCACCTACATTAGCAAAAACATGACCCCGAGTCTTCTTTTGGCTTTGCAAAGACACACAAAAACTCATAAAGGAAGCCAAATGCAGTTTCGATGCTATGTGGGTGGTAGCTTGAGTCTGGTCACAGTGGTGTGGTGGAGGCTCGTGTGGATTGACAAGATTTGGTGATGCAGGGGTTGAGGCGGACGATGGAGGTGTGGCTGGGTTTGGAGTGTCTGGTCTTGGTGGTGGTTGACAACATAGAGAAAGGCAAGGGATGACAATAGCGGCAAGGGACGACGTAGAGAAGGGCAATGGTGGTGTGAGTTTTGTGGGTTTTCCCATGATTTTCCATTTCAAGTTCCTTGACTTTTCTCTTTCACCTTAGGTCAGATTCGATTTCTTCATTTTTTCTCTTTTTCTTTTTTATTTTTGTGTATCAATAAGAGATAGAGGGAAGCAACCTACTCTCCATGTCACTTTGCTTTAATTATTTATAGAAAGTCATAAAATTCTTACTGTCAATGAACTTAAATGTCTAGTTAACAATTACTTGCATTTGTGTGAATATAAGGACCAAGTTCTGTTGTTTTTTTGACATGTAATTCTTGAATTTATTTTTTAAAATTTTTGAAATGTAGGATCAAGAGAATAGAAGGAAATTTATACAAATAGTTACATATAATTTTGAGATTTTTGAAGGACCAACTTTATAAATTACACTTTTCCTTTAATAACATGTTGTACTGGTTACTCTTCTTTAAAATTTTAGGAGCATATTAAACGTTTTCATAAACAATTAATAACGTAGTTGCCATGGAGACATTTAATATACATCCACCCCAGATAGATGTATGCATACACCGAACACTTTTACCGCTAATAACAAGTACCACTTGTTTCTTTTTTTTATGCTTTTTTTTTTGTGGAATAAAGGGGTCAAGGACCTAAACAACAAAGCAACTACTCTACAGCAAGCCTATGAAACCAGATACATCAGCTAGAAACAGAATAGACAAGAACAAAGGAACCTGGTGAAACACATGACTCCCTGCTCCACATTATGGCACAACTTTGCAAGACTATTTGCGCACCCATTGGGTTCCCTATAAACATGTCGCCAACGACAATCAACGAATTTGCTCCTACAGTCGTGGTGTTGATATAAAAATAACACTTTCGATTCAGATAATTTTGAAGCGTAGTTGAAAATTTACTCACTACAAAAAAAACAAGTAATTTATAACAATTTTAAAACATAGATTCTTTTTAAAAATTATCGTAATATACAATATAATATGATAATTTTAAAACTGACATAATTTAAATTTATAAAAGGACAGTTTGATTCTTAAAATGGGAGTTTGAAATTTCCATTTTTTTGTTTTAATTTTAATAAAAATATTTCATCATCCATTAATTTCTCTATTGCTCTCCCTCTCTCTTTTTCCTTAACATTTTCATCTTTCCTCACTTTTCCTATTACTTTCTATCCCACCCAACTCTCTGACCCCTATAACCTCACTTGCTCATGCAGGCTATTGAAATTGGATCTAGGTGAAGGCTCTGTGCGGGTGGTTCGCGCAAGGTGGATCTGGACAGCGTGTCATGGCTACGTTGTGGGTTCGGAGTCGCGCTGCGATGGGTGTGGTGACTCGTGCGGTGGTGCACGTGTTTGGGCTCGGTTGTGGCTTGGGCAGAGGTTGAAGCTTCGGCGGTTCAGATCGGTGAAGGACGACGGCGTGTCACGGTGGAGGACGGATCTACTCGCGATGGCTGATTGAGGACGGTTTGGGGTGTCACGGTTCAAATTTGTGGAGGACGGGTCGGCGTGTCATGGTGGAGGACAGATCTGCGTATCACAGTTCAGATTTGTGGTGGTTGGGCTCAGTTTAGGTGACTGGTTGTGCTCGGTTTGGGCTCGGTGGTCTTGGCCGGGAACGGTGGTGGTGGTTAGTGGCCATTAGTGAAGAAGGGTGTAACACCCTTGTGGGGATGTCACATATATAAAGAAAATAAAAGAAAGATAAATAAAATCTACCCAAGTTGTAAAACATTTATTATATACTACTACGGATTGTAAAATAATTCCTGTTAAACAGAAAATTATTAAATAAAATAACGCGAAAATATAAAATAAACAAAACAACATCACTCATAATATACATATGGTCCAAGTTATAAGTAATACAAATAATTTACAACTATAACTACAAATATTTAAACAGAAATAGTAAAACAAAAACAGTAAAGAGTCAATATATACATACGCAGAAGCGCCCAAAATACACATCATAAACATTTAATCCTCTGATGGATCACTCTCAGGAAACTCATCAGAAGATAAATATCCAGGATGCCTCGACACTCGGTGGAAACGAGACCGCGCAGTCGACACGATAGTCATCTCACTAGGCTCAGTGGACACACCACCCCAATAACGCCTAAGAGATAAAGGTAACTCTAAGTGCAAAAACACCGTAGTCGTCATAACTGGCTCTCCATCAAACTCATGTCGTAGAGACATAGTCAACCGTCCCACGTAAGTCACTGAGTCTCTATCTCCCCGTAGATGCCAAGCTAACGATCCACCGTGAAACTCGAGTGTCACAAAACCCAAAAATCCTAGTATCGCCATACCCAAACAAATCAGTCCAATGGATATGGATGATCAGATGGTTCTTGGTCGTCGTACTGGTCTTCGGCTTGCTGCTCCTCTTCCTCCTCAGGATACAAAATCTCAAGAGGCTGTTTCTCTTCCTCAAACTCTTTACCACGTAAATAAATATACAGAAAACACATACAATAAAGAGGTAAGACAATCTAAAATCATCACAAACATGACAAATAAGAAAACGACAAACAACAGATATACAATTCATGCAATATGAAAAGCTATAACATTAATTAATAACAGGATAGTATCACAACCACACATAATATCACAGATAAAAATAATATCATAGATAAAATAATATCACAGATAAAAATAATATCACAGATAAAATAAAATAAGAAATAGACAATTTATCATAATAATAACCAGATAAAAATAAACAGATGTAATAAAATAATATCCAAGATATAACCATATGCAATATGACACGATCCTACTCCATGGAGCTAAACACATACAGATATCAGAGAGAGAATGACCCGCAAAATTTATTAGTACCACGGCTGCCCAACCAAACTATTGCGCTGTCACACGTTGCGTCTATAGCCTCATGTCACATGGAATCCACTATCCAAGGCGTGGTGTAGTTCACGGTCTCACGTTGTGGCACTACAGGCAATGTACTATTAGACTTTGCGAAATCTCGATTAAATATAGTACGTGTCGAGTCCATTAGTGTGATATCGGTTACCACGGCCCAGCGGAGCGACCGACTGTCCATATATGGGATCCCGTACACTAACGTCTCCAAGTTCATAAAGACAATGAACCACACTACGTTTATCGCATCGACAACACGATGTGATTCACCTCGTCAACCAATCCACCAAAAACTGGCATAAACTCAATATATGATCCAAAAATAAGGAATTTCCAAAATATCCTCATTAAAAATATATCCTCAAAGATAAGAGATACAATAAGTCCCACCGGACAAAACATTGTTCCAAAGCCTGTACGGGTTCACCTCATAGCCCGACAGCAGAAAAATACAGAAAATACCATTTTGGTCAATCGTGTAGAAATTTTATCGCGTTTTCACAATCTCGTCGTTTTTACAAACGTTTTTAAATCGCATAAATTTATTTTTCTGTTTTTAAAATCGCGTAGTGTTTTTAATACGTTTTCTCAATCGCGTAAGATTTTTAAATCATCTTATGGTCCAAATCCCTTAAAATTTACTGTTTAAATAAACAGAAATAATATATAATACGTTTAAACTACGTAAAATATTTTCCATACCATATACTGTCTTTTCGACATCTTTTCTATCTTATTTGTCCGTTTTTACTAAATATTGACAGTATTTTGTTTAGAAAATTATATTAATGATTTCCTAATTTTATCGTAAAAATTCTGTTTACTTAATTTTTAGACCATATAATTTAATCCTTTTGAAAACCACTAACATGCTTCAAAATACAGTATGAGCCATATGTTAGAAATTCTCAAAAGTTACTGTATTTCATTTCTAACAGTAAAATTATTACGTTTAAATCCTTAAACTTAATTCTAATCAATTTGTTTCTTTAAAACTCATTGTAGAAAAATTCCTTTTTAACATATCTTACATCTTTTTAATTGAAAATGGTTTGGAATTGATTTTAGAAATCATGGATCTTTGGTTTGGCATGTTGGCCGAAATATACACTTGTGTTATTTGATTTCTAAATTCATTTTCCTTGATCTAAACAATTCTATCTCTTGTTAATTTTCTTAGATTAATTAAATTACACTTTAGGAAAATAATGAGAACATTTTGGTTCTCCTTTTGGTCAATGGCCGTGAGCCTTGGTGTGGTGTTCTTTGGAACACTCATGCATTCCTTAGCATGTTATTCACATCCTATACATTATCATGCATTTCTAACACATACAAATTACCAAAGCTTGTAGACATGCAAATCAAATCTTGTAGACATGCAACATCATACAAATTATTACAAACATCAAATAGGAAAGCTACTAACAACCACACAAACAAGCTACTAACAAACACAAACAAAGGAATCCTTATGGATTCTACAATCACAACAATCAATCTCCATCTTCTTACCACCACCCATGGATGATAAGATTTGTCTTCCTCTTACCTTAAATGAAGACAAAATTACTCTTTCACACCTCCTCTAGGTTTCGGTTTTCACTCTACCAAGTCACCTAACAAGCTTAAACAAAACTACAAGTTACTAACCATAAAAGAAAGCTTAAACCATGGAGAAATCATGGCTTAGAACTTTGAAAAAGAGTTTAGAAATGGAAAACAAGAAATTTCACCTTCTAGGTAAAATTTTCCAAGTAGTTTTCCAAGCTTCAAATGAAAAATTTTACAAGAACTCTCAACTAGAGATGTTCTTAGGATTGTGTTTAGGTTTAGAAAACTTGGTTGGATAAAATTTTGGGTGGTTGGATGGTGTAGAATAGGGCTTGGCAAAATCTAGCTTCAAGAAAGCTTTAATGGAGTTTAGGGTTTTTGGAAGAGAGAGAAGAGAGAAAATGCATGAAAGATGAAGTGATTTTTGTCCTCCAAAGGCCAAATGGCCGTGAACATCAAGCCATGCAAGGTGTAGCCTTGCTTAGCTTCATCCAAGCCTTAGGATGGATCAAAGGTCAAGATTAAAACTTGGTTAGCAAGCTTAGCTCTCATTGGTTCATCCTTGCCTTGTCACCAACCTTAATGACTAACCTAGTCATTAGCTTAGTCATTAACCTAGTCATTAGCTAGCTTAGTCACTTGTTCTAGAGAATTCCTTCACTAATGGTATTTAATTAAGCTACTAAGTTAACTATTTTAACTAAATGTGGGTCCTGCAAAACATTTCTGGGTCCACTGTCATTTTATTATACTGACTAATAAAATAATATTATAGTAATACAAAATTATTTTATTTGACAGTTAAATCCTAAAAATTAAAAGATTACTTACAGTATCATTCAGAATCGGGTTAAGTAAGATCCCCCAGTTCTGAATAATTAAAACAAGATTTCCCCGGCCTGGAAAATATTATTTTCCTGTCCCGGAGCAAATCGCACAAAAAGTCCAAATAAAATCACAGACAATAATATTAAGCACTATAACATATAGAAAAATTAAAAACAGTACAATCGGGACGTAATGGTCATTTTTTTCATTTTTCCCCACAGCGAAGGAAATCATCCAAAATGTTCAAATAAAATTACAGACAGTATTAATTATCTGTATATCTCCCAGAAAAATTAAAACAGTAGCTTGAGAAAACTTTTATTTTACCGTCTCGAAACAAATTACGTAAAACGACTAAATAAAATTTTAGCCTGTAAAACGTATTTGTATTTCATACAGAAAAACAAGAAACAGTAAAATAGGGACACAACAGTCATTTACACAAAAGCTTGAAAAACAGCAAACAGAACATTCGGGACATTTTTCTAAAAATTGGGGTGTTACAACTCTCCCCAACAAATAAAAATTTTGTCCTCGAAATTCGCTGTACATCAAAACAAATGAGGATACTGATCCCTCATTTTATCTTCCAGCTCCCAGGTAGCATCACCCGTCACATCATTCCATATGACCTTCACTAGCTCGATCATCTTCCCTCGAAGCTGCTTTACCTTTATGTCCTCTATTCTAACATGCAAAGTCTCGTAAGTCAAATTCTCCCTCAATTGTACTTCATCTGGTTGTATAACATGCGTCGGATCCGGTATATACTTCTGTAACTGAGATACATGAAATACATCATGCAGATTGGATAGAAAAGGTGGCAAAGCAATCTGATATGCTACAGGACCTATACGTCGGATAATTTGATATGGTCCGATGAACTTAGGAGTAAGCTTCTTAGACTTAATAACTCTTCCGACACCGGTCATAGGAGTAACTCTTAGAAACACATGCTCACCCTCCTCAAATTCAAGAGGTCATCTTCGTTTATCCGCATAACTCTTCTGTCTACTTTGCGTCGTCCTCATCTTCTCTTGTATCATCTTTACCTTCTCCATAGTCTGTTGTACAAGATCTGGTCCAACAGTCATGCTTTTCCCATCTTGATACCAACACAACGGTGTTCGACATCGCCTCCCATACAATGCCTCATAGGGTGCCATCCCTATGCTTGAGTGAAAACTATTGTTGTAGGTGAATTCTATCAAAGATAAAAATTCATCCCAACTTCCTCGTTGCTCTAAAACACAAGCACGCAACAGATCCTCCAAAGACTATATAGTTCTCTCTGTCTGACCATCAGTCTGCGGATGATACGCCGAACTCAATCGCAACTTAGTTTCCATAGCTTCTTGCAGACTTCGCCAAAACCTTGACGTAAACCTCGGATCTCGGTCAGAAACTATACATGTAGGTACACCATGTAATCTGACAATCTCATTGATGTACAACTGGGTTAATCTTTCCAATGAATACTTGATATTAATTGGTAAGAAATGAGCCGATTTAGTAAGCCTATCGACTATAACCTATATTGAATCATGACCTTTTCTCGTCTTCGGCAAACCAGTAACGAAATCCATAGAGATACTATCCCATTTCCACTCTGGAATAGATAACGATTGCAACATTCCAGCTGGCCTCTGATGTTCCACTTTCGCTTTCTGACAAACCAGACAAGACTCCACATATTCTGCTACGTCTCTTTTCATCCTTGGCCACGAAAACAACCTTTTCAAGTCTTGGTACATCTTGGTCATCCCCGGATGTAAACTTAGGTCACTAGTATGAGCTTCATCTAGGATCGACTTCTTCAATTCAGAATCATCAGGCATACAAATTCTTCCTTTAAACCTTAAGATTCCATCTGCTCCTTCCTCTACTGTCGCCTTATGACCTTGTTTTAACAATTCCCTTTCATTTTGTAAAAACACGTCTTCCTTTTGTTTATCTCGGACTACATCAAGAAATTCATTTATGATCACGACCTTATATAAATGAACTCTTTCAGGTAGAAACTCCACAGATAACCATAGATCTCAGAACTTGTTAATCAACTCTTCCTCCTTGATCATCATTGCCGAAACACTAAGCACCTTTCTACTCAAGGCATCAGCTACCACATTAGCTTTTCCTGGATGGTATTGAAGTTGAAAATCATAATCCTTTAAGAATTCCAACCATCGCCTCTGCCTCATATTCAATTCTTTCTGATCAAACAAGTACTTTAGACTCTTATGATCACTAAAGACATTGAACAGCGCTCCATACAGAAAATGCCTCCACACTTTCAGAGCAAAAACCACCGCGGCCAATTCCAAATCGTGCGTTGGATAATTTCTTTCATGAACCTTCAACTGACGAGAAGCATACGCCACAACATTTCGGTCTTGCATCAAAACGCAACCTAACTCTTGGTAAGAAGCATCGCATACATATCAAAAGATCTCTTAGAATCTGGCAAGATCAACACAGGTGCAGTTGTTAACCTCTTCTTCAACTCTTGAAAACTGGCTTCACGTTCTTCCGTCCACTCAAAAGCTTGACTTTTCCTCGTAAGTTATGTAAGCGGTCCAGCAATCTTCGAGAAACCTTCAATAAACCTCCGGTAATAACCAGCAAGTCCAACGAAACTTCGAACTTCTGTTACCGTCTTAGGCCTTTCCCACTGTAAAACAGTCTCCACTTTTGATGGGTCTACCGCAATACCTTCTTTCAAAATTACGTGACCTAAAAATTGGACTTCTTCCAACCAGAACTCACACTTAGCCAATTTCGCATACAGCTGCTTTTCTCTCAAAATCTGAAGAACAATACCAAGATGTTCAGCATGCTCTTCCTTAGATTGAGAATAGATCAGAATGTCATCGATAAAGACAACGACAAATCTGTCTAGATACAGACGAAAAATCCTGTTCATATAATCCATAAATATGGCAGGAGCATTCGTCACCCCGAATGGCATTACCTGATACTCATAATGTCCATAACGAGTTCGAAAAGCTGTTTTCGGTACATCTTCTCCCTTAACACGAATCTGGTGATAACCTGATCTCAGATCTATCTTGGAAAATACCACAACTCCTCTTAACTGATCCATCAAATCGTCAATTCTAGGAAGCGAATATTTATTCTTGATAGTCACCTTGTTCAGCTGACGATAATCTACACAAAGCCGAGAAGTTCCGTTCTTCTTCTTGACCAAAAGCACTGGCGCACCCCATGGTGAAACACTAGGTCGCACAAACTATTTCTCCAACAGTTCCACCAATTGCTCTTTCAGCTCTTCCAGCTCTGCTGGCGACATACGGTATGGTGCAATTGAGATAGGACCTGCTCCTGGTACTAAATCAATTGAAAACTCGATCTCCCTCTCAGGTGGCAAACCAGGTACGTCATCAGGAAAAACTTCTGGAAACTCGTTGACAACAGGAATAGTATTCACATCCTTCTCATTCTTAACTTCTAGAGAAGATAATACCACATATCCCTGTGCTCCCTCTCTTAACAAAGACTTGACCTTAACAGCAGTCAAGAATCCAGACTTTTCTTCCTTAGGAAAAACTATGGTTTTGCTCGCACAATCTATAAGGATATGGTTAGAAGATAACCAGTCCATCCCTAAGATTACATCTATCTCAACAAGAGATAAACAAATCAAGTTGACCAAAAACTTACGGTCCTTCACCACAATAAGACAATCTAAACATATCTTTGATGCAATTACAGGTTTAGCAGTTAGCGTAGAAACACTCAACTTAACATTCAAAGAAGACACAGGCAACTTCAATCTTTCCACACAATCATATGCAATAAATGAATATGTTGCACCAGAGTCATATAACACAGTCAGATGATTACCTCCAATGTCACCTTCTCCCTGAATAAGATCATCAGATTGAGAAATTTCTGTTCCTGTCATACTATATACTCGCCCTCCAGATCTCGGTTGAGTATTCCCTGACTTCTGCTGATTAGCACGAACATAACGAACAACAAGTTTCCTTTCCGGCTAAGTACAATCCTTCGACATGTGCCCAGGCTGTTTACAGTTAAAACAAACTGTCCCTCTAATTGTGCACTCTGGAGAGATATGGCCTTTCTTTCCGCACTTAAAACATGTCGGCGTAAATGCCACTTTCTGTCCAACTCCACTACCACTTGTACTTCCCCCAACTGGTGGTCGTTTAGAGTGACTCCCTGATGGTTTGGAATACGGTTTGCGCTGAAACCGATTCGTATTACTACCTCCACCTCTCTGAAACTTTGTCGGCCCAAAGTTACGATTCCTCTGATCTCGCGACGGCTCTAATTCCTCAAGTCGCGCACATGCATCAACCAAAGCATGAAACTGATTTATCCTCAAGGATATCACCCCTCGCTTCAGTTCCACTCTCAAGCCCGATTCAAACTTCCGACATCTCCACGTATCATCCGGTCGAGTTTGAGCATAATCCGAGAATTGAGACAAATTCTCAAATTTTGTAGCATACTCATTCACCGTCATACTTCCCTATCCCAAACCAAGAAATTCCATTTCCTTGGCATGCCTAGCACTTGCAGGAAAATACTTTCCCAGAAAAGCATCAGAAAATACTTCCCACGTAATTTCCGTTCCTTCAGCTTGTAAAACTCGGCGAGTTCCTCTCCACCAATATTCTCCATCTCCCCTTAGCATAAAGACAGCATAAGTCACCTTCTTATCATCTGTGCATCTCATTCCTTCAAAAATTCTCTCCAAGTCTTGTATCCATTGACTTGCCTTCTCCGGATCAACCTCGCCTCTAAACTGCGGCGGATTGTGGCGCCTAAATTCAGATAAATTTAGGGCATCAACAGTAGCATCTTCTTTGTTGAGTTGCTCTCAAATTCTGTTGCGTCATTACTTCAGCCATCCGCTGCATAGCTTCAGCAGCCGCAATCATAGGGTCCACATCACGATTCACGTTCGCACGTCCTCTACCTCTACCAGACATCTTCTTTCTTCAAACAGAATAAAACAAAATTAGATACATCCTTTCGGAAGTAAATCACGAGAGAATCACACAAAGACAAACAAAAACAGACCCAACCACAACCCCAAAAGACTCTAACTTGGGCTCTGATACCAACTAATGTAACACCATTGTGGGGATGTCACATATATAAAGAAAATAAAAGAAAGATAAATAAAATCTACCCAAGTTGTGAAACATTTGTTATATACTACTACAGGTTGTAAAATAATTCTTGTTAAACAGAAAATTATTAAATAAAATAACGCGAAAATATAAAATAAACAAAACAACATCACTCATAATATACATATGGTCCAAGTTATAATTTATACAAATAATTTACAACTACAACTACAAATATTTAAACAGAAACAGTAAAATAAAAACAGTAAAGAGTCAATATATACATACGCAGACGCGCCCAAAATACACATCATAAACATTTAATCCTCTGATGGATCACTCTCAGGAAACTCATCAGAAGATAAATATCTAGGATGCCTCGACACTCGGCGGAAACGAGACCGCGCAGTCGACACGATAGTCATCTCACTAGGCTCAGTGGACACACCACCCCAATAACGCCTAAGAGATAAAGGTAACTCTAAGTGCAAAAACATCGTAGTCGTCATAACTGGCTCTCCATCAAACTCATGTCGTAGAGACACAGTCAACCGTCCCACGTAAGTCACTGAGTCTCTATCTCCCCGTAGATGCCAAGCTAACGATCCACCGTGAAACTCGAGTGTTACAAAACCCAAAAATCCTGGTATCGCCATACCCAAACAAATCAGTCCAATGGATATGGATGATCAGATGGTTCTTGGTCGTCGTACTGGTCTTCGGCTTGCTGCTCCTCTTCCTCCTCAGGATACAAAATCTCAAGAGGCTGGTTCTCTTCCTCAAACTCTTTACCACGTAAATAAATATACAGAAAACACATACAATAAAGAGGTAAGACAATCTAAAATAATCACAAACATGGCAAATAAGAAAACGACAAACGACAGATATACAGTTCATGCAATATGAAAAGCTATAACATTAATTAATAACAGGATAGTATCACAACCACACATAATATCATAGATAAAAATAATATCATAGATAAAATAATATCACGAGATAAAAATAATATCATAGATAAAATAATATCACGAGATAAAAATAATATCACGAGATAAAATAAAATAAGAAATAGACAATTTATCATAATAATAACCAGATAAAAATAAACAGATGTAATAAAATAATATCTAAGATATAACCATATGCAATATGACACGATCCTACTCTATGGAGCTAAACACATACAGATATCGAGAGAGAGAATGACCCGCAAAATCTATTAGTACCACCACTGCCCAACCAACCAAACTATTATCATTGTCACACGTTGCGTCTATAGCCCCACGTCACATGGAATCCACTATCCAAGGCGTGGTGTAGTTCACGGTCTCACGTTGTGGCACTACAGGCAATGTACTATTAGACTTTGCGAAATCTCGATTAAATATAGTGCGTGTCGAGTCCATTAGTGTGCTATCGGTTACCACGGCCCAGCGGAGCGACCGACTGTCCATATATGGGATCCCGTACACTAACATCTCCAAGTTCATAAAGACAATGAACCACACTACGTTTATCGCATCGACAACACGATGTGATTCACCTCGTCAACCAATCCACCAAAAATTGGCATAAACTCAATATATGATCCAAAAATAAGGAATTTCCAAAATATCCTCATTAAAAAAATATCCTCAAAGATAAGAGATACAGTAAGTCCCATCGGACAAATACTGTTCCAAAGCCTGTACGGGTTCACCTCATAGCCCGACAACAGAAAAATACAAAAAATACCATTTTGGTCAATTACGTAGAAATTTTATCGCGTTTTCACAATCTCGTCATTTTTACAAACGTTTTTAAATCACGTAAATTTATTTTTTTATTTTTAAAATCGCGTAGAGTTTTTAATACGTTTTCTCAATCGCGTAAGATTTTTAAATCATTTTATGGTCCAAATCCCTTAAAAATTACTGTTTAAATAAACAGAAATAATACATAATACGTTTAAACTACGTCAAATATTTTTCATACCATATACTGTCTTTTGGACATCTTTTCTATCTTATTTGTCCGTTTTTACTAAAAATTGACAGTATTTTGTTTAGAATATTATATTAATGATTTCTTAATTTTTTCGTAAAAATTCTGTTTACTTAATTTTTAGACCATATAATTTAATCCTTTTGAAAACCACTAACATGCTTCAAAATACAGTATGAGCCATATGTTAGAAATTCTCAAAAGTTACTGTATTTCATTTCTAACAGTAAAATTATTACTTTTAAATCCTTAAACTTAATTCTAATCAATTTGTTTCTTTAAAACTCATTGTAGAAAAATTCCTTTTTAACATATCTTACATCTTTTTAATTGAAAATGGTTTGGAATTGATTTTAGAAATCATGGATCTTTGGTTTGGCATGTTGGCCGAAATATACACTTGTGTTATTTGATTTCTAAATTCATTTTCCTTGATCTAAACAATTCTATCTCTTGTTAATTTTCTTAGATTAATTAAATTACACTTTAGGAAAATAATGAGAACATTTTGGTTCTCCTTTTGGTCAATGGTCGTGAGCCTTGGTGTTGTGTTCTTTGGAACACTCATGCATTCCTTAGCATGTTATTCACATCCTATACATTATCATGCATTTCTAACACATACAAATTACCAAAGCTTGTAGACATGCAAATCAAATCTTGTAGACATGCAACATCATACAAATTATTACAAACATCAAATAGGAAAGCTACTAACAACCACACAAACAAGCTACTAACAAACACAAACAAAGGAATCCTTATGGATTCTACAATCACAACAATCAATCTCCATCTTCTTACCACCACCTATGGATGATAAGATTTGTCTTCCTCTTACCTTAAATGAAGACAAAATTACTCTTTCACACCTCCTCTAGGTTTCGATTTTCACTCCACCAAGTCTCCTAACAAGCTTAAACAAAACTACAAGTTACTAACCATAAAAGAAAGCTTAAACCATGGAGAAATCATGGCTTAGAACTTTGAAAAAGAGTTTAGAAATGGAAAACAAGAAATTTCACCTTCTAGGTAAAATTTTCCAAGTAGTTTTCCAAGCTTCAAATGAAAGATTTTTTCAAGAACTCTCAACTAGAGATGTTCTTAGGATTGTGTTTAGGTTTAGAAAACTTGGTTGGATAAAATTTTGGGTGGTTGGATGGTGTAGAATAG
Organism: Ormosia emarginata; assembly: GCA_029884605.1. NCBI lineage: Eukaryota > Viridiplantae > Streptophyta > Magnoliopsida > Fabales > Fabaceae > Ormosia > Ormosia emarginata. The sequence continues at coordinate 16,265,175 of JAQQTP010000090.1, forward strand.
GGCTTGGCCGAATCTAGCTTCAAGAAATCTTTAATGGAGTTTAGGGTTTTTGGAAGAGAGAGAAGAGAGAAAATGCATGAAAGATGAAGTGATTTTTGTCCTCCAAAGGCCAAATGGCCGTGAACATCAAGCCATGCAAGGTGTAGCCTTGCTTGGCTTCATCCAAGCCTTAGGATGGATCAAAGGTCAAGATTAAAACTTGGTTAGCAAGCTTAGCTCTCATTGGTTCATCCTTGCCTTGTCACCAACCTTAGTCACTAACCTAGTCATTAGCTTAGTCATTAACCTAGTCATTAGCTAGCTTAGTCACTTGTTCTAGAGAATTCCTTCACTAATGGTGTTTAATTAAGCACTAAGTTAACTGTTTTAACTAAACGTGGGTCCCGCAAAACATTTAGGGTCCATTGTCATTTTATTATCTTGACTAATTAAATAATATTATAATAATACAAAATTATTTTATTTTGAGTTAAATCCTAAAAATTAAAAGATTAATTACAAGATATTCGAGAATCGGGTTAAGTAAGATCCCCAGGCTTTGAATAATTAAAACAAGATTTTCCCGGCTCGAAAAATATTATTTTCTTGTCCCGGAGCAAATCGCACAAAAAGTCTAAATAAAATCACAGACAGTAATATTAAGCACTATAACATATAGAAAAATTAAAAACAGTACAATCGGGACGTAATGGTCATTTTTCCATTTTTTCCCACAGTGAAGCAAATCATCCAAAACGTTCAAATAAAATTACAGACAGTATTAATTGTCTATATATCTCCCATAAAAATTAGAACAGTAGCTTGAGAAAACTTTTATTTTACCGTCTCGAAACAAATTACGTAAAACGACTAAATAAAATTTTAGCCTGTAAAACGTATTTGTATTTCATACAGAAAAACAAGAAACAGTAAAATAGGGACACAACAGTCATTTATCCAAAAGCTTGAAAAACAACAAACAGAACATTCGGGACATTTTTCTAAAAATTGGGGTGTTACAAAGGGTGGTTGTTTGATGTGTGTTTGAGATTGAGTTCATGTCTTGGCTTCTTAATACGCTACATGTAGATCTTAAAACTTCAAAGAAGAATATCAGTATAATTTATGAGTGTTTTTAGGTTCTTTCTTATCCATTCTAATTTTCTTTTCTCTTGGTTGATGTATTGTTGTTGACTGCAACTATACACTTGAATTGTGTTTGTTGTTTAATCTACTGTGCCTGTAAGGTGAACTTGAGGTTATAAACCAGATTCCCAACAAAGTGATCACTGATAAGAAAGAAAACAGTGAGGACCAAAACAACAATGAGAAATTTTCAGATGGTGAAACTGAACGAGATGCATTTGTTACAGAAACTTCCAAAATGCCATTACTAATGTTAAGGCTGGACTTGCCACCACCTCCTCTTTTCAAGGATGTGATAGAGAAAAATACAATACCTCAAGTACTACTTCACTTAATGATACTTTGCTTCTTGCATATGAAATGTTGCAGTTGATATGATTTACATTGATTGTTGATCATTTGCTATGAATAACTTTCAGCTTTGCTTTGTTGTGCCCAAAGCATGGCTATTACTTGTTGCATTAAAAGCTTGTATGCTTTCATGTAAACTTCAATATTAGGTAAATGATTAGTCGCATTTGCTTTGTATCTAATGGTTCTTGCAACATGATAAAATTTATAATGCAAGTTGATTGTTAAGTGAGCTTTCCACTAATGGAAATTTCTATGTCCATTTTGGTTATTTAAATATGCTTTCTTAGCAATGCTGTTAATACAAGTCTAGTGGCTATTTTCCTCGTGATTCTCATTGAGGTGTCTCTGCGATCATGTACTATATAGAGGAGCTTATATTGGTTGGAATCATGTACTTATGTCTCTATGTTTGGAAAATGTTCTTATTATTTTAAATACTTGAGTAGGTTGGAGAGTTAGAAACTCAGATCGATATCTTTGAAGTTGAGCTTGAAGGGATTTCCGTTAAGAAAGGAAAGAGCAGGCCACCTAGATTGGTATGAAGTAAAGGAAATACATTTTTTGGGACTGATGGTTTATTTTTCTCATGGCTATTCAAATGTTTCTTCTATTTCTCAGACACATCTAGAGACATCAATTACTCGGCACAAGGCTCATATAAAGAAATGTGAATTTATCTTTAGGCTACTAGATAATGAAGAATTAAGTCCTGAGCAGGTTAATGATGTCAAAGATTTCCTAGATGACTATGTAGAGCGCAATCAAGTTTGTCTTTTGGAAGTTGTACTCTTGCCATTCTGCTTTGAAAAATCAGACATCGTCACTAAGTAGATGTTGATATATCTACTCTTTGTATAGTCCTTCTGGAAAGAGTCCTTCATGCTTCATACTATACAAAATTTATGAATTGGTACTAATCTTCTGTTTCTTCTACAGGAGGACTTCGAAGAATTCAGTGATGTCGATGAGCTATACAATTCTTACCTTTAGACAAGGTGGAGTCACTTGAAGATCTAGTTACAATTCCCCCTGGTCTTGCTAAGGTATTTGCTTAATCATCATTGCTATGTTGCAAACACAGAGATGCGCACAGTCACACACACTAACATATACTGATGCATTTGTAGATTTGTGGTATGGGATTGGAATATATAAATTATTTTTTGTTTGTTGACAACTTTTTTCCCTGAAAGCTGTGTTGGATCATCCGTTTCCTAATGCTAATATGTTGTCTTTCCAAAATTAATTTAGTGCATGTTTATGATGGCCATTTTGACTCCAAGCCTATAGCTTCCAATCTACTTGTTGCAATCCATATTTTATGCTAGCATTTCCTTTATGTTAACATATTAGAATGTTTCTCTATATGGAACTGCTAATTTATTATGTATTATGGCATGTCATACATGTGCTTAGCCCAGAGCCTTCTTTGGCAGCATTGGCATCGGCATTGGCATTGACATCACAAACATCTGTATGTATTTCTTGTTTTTTATGACCTAAAAATATTTCATGAATTTATAGTGTTGAAAATTGGAAGTAAGGATTTTGTTTCAGAAATCTTCTGTGAGATATTTATGCATTTATGCAGTTTATTTTCCTCAATGATGTGCCTACAAGTGCAACATATTTCATTGCTTAAAAGTGGCTTACTTTGCCCCTCTAATAGATTTTTAATGGCTTGCAATGATAATGATAATGCACTGGACATATTCTGACTAGTTTCAGATAAGGATATGTGTATTCAACTCAAAGTTTATGGGAATTTTGATTTATAGTTGTCAAAACGAAATACTTGCACCGCTTCACGCCTTTATGATTTATAGAAAAGAGTAGCATTTGAAGAATTCATAGTTTGCAACCACAAACAAACACGCAGTAAGATTAGTTCATTGGATTCTCATGTGTCCTGTGTCATTTTTGGCTCAAGCTTTATTTTTTTATATATAGAGAGGGGATATAGATTCAAAAGACTAGTACTATATTCAAAGATCAAGAGGGTTTCAAAGCTAAGTCTCTGAAAGTTGCAGGTAGATATGGATCAAGAGATGGCAGACATAGAGTCTCAAACTATTTACAAAGCAACGGTGCATGAGGAAGCACCTGACATCTTCCATAAGGGAAAATGTCCTATAATTCTCAAGGTATTGTGGTTAAAAAGAAGAATTTTGCTGATAACAATGATTATTATCATCCTCTATGCACACATTTCAAATTAAATGGCCTTTTTCTTCTCATAATAAAATTCTAACCAGGTATACTTTTCAAATATCTATGTTTCTGATAGATTTTTTTTTACTATTGTTGAAAATGAATAGTCCGTTTAATACTCCCTAGATGCATTTCATAATTCTGTTATTATGTCCTGTTTTATGATCTTGCTCAAATAATAAGCAAATTATTTATTGTGTCCTGTTTTATGATTCTTTCATATTTTAATTAATATATATAGATGCCAATAAAAGATAAATTAAAGCATCTAATTGTTGAGGTATTGTGCATAGAACGTATAAATGGATTAGTGCTATAATTATTCATAAACAGGGGGCAAACATTATCTTAAACATTTTAGAGCAATATTGTTGCCTCTGGTGGCCTTGGCAGGGAGGTTTTTATATGGGATCTTGAAGCTGCGCTTGCTCCGGTCTCTAAGTGCAATGATGCTATGGTTGATGATTCTTCAAATGTTATCAATGGTTTTGGCAACTCACTACCATTGACAAACTTATGTACCATCAGCTCAAGCAACAATATCTATGCACACTACTCAAACTCAGGTACATTCCAAAGGAGTTTGTTTATGCATTAGCAATGAATGAAGGTGGATCAATTCTGGGAGTTGACAATGGTGAGGTAGAGGTTTTGTTTGCTATTAATATGAAATTATAATTTTAGAACATGAATTATGAACTATGAATTATTCTATTGAGTTGGGTTGTCTGTCATTTTTTTTGTTATTTTTAGGTGAATTACAGTACTTCTACATAGTCATTTTATGTTTTTTTTGTTAGTTTTATGTAAATTACCACAGTTCTAACAGTTGTAATTTACAATTTTTTTTGTTGGTGTTATGTAAATTATGACAATTTTAACTGTCGTAATTTACATTTTTTTGTGTTATGTAAATTACGGCAATTCTAATCATTATTTTATGCAAAAACTAAACCGTCGTTTTATACATGGTAAATTGTGGAGGTTGTCGTGGCAGTTAATGGGGAACTACTGTATTATACCGAACGGCAAAGATAGTTACGTCAGTTTTGAAAACAGCCACTGACGCGAAAAATGGCAGTTAAAACTATCGTAATATGCAAAAAAAACAAAAATTCGCCGTAATTTACCCATTTTTGTAGTGACTTTGAGGAACTTACACAATTCTACTAGAATCAAAGTTGTAATAAGGTTGTCGAAATAATCTTTTCGATTTGAAAGTTACCAAGATGGTAGTTTTGATTTGGTATCGAAAAATAATAACTTCAAAATTGTAAGACTTGAAACTATCAAAGTATTAGTTTCGATTTGAAATTAGGAAAGGTCATTTCGATTTCATATCAAGAGTGATAATTTCGAATTAATCTCGAAATATGAGACTTGAAGAGTTGCTACACTTAGTAAATTTCTAAAGAAAGTAACAAAGGGTTTTGACAAGAAGCCAATGAATTTTGAAGATTCATGCTTGAATTCAAAAGAAAGGATTTGAATTTGAAATGGAAGTTAGTAGTAGTTATAAGTACAAGACTGAGACAACACAATGATTGTTGACAGAGATTAAACAGTTACTTGTAGCATGAGGATTGCTAACAAAGATCTGACGGTTGCTTTACAAAGATCACTAATAATCATTAGGCAGTTATCTTTGTTTTAAACACATGCCAAGATCCTTTAGAAATAGTAGTTACTTAGAATGTCTATAAATACTAAAAGGATGAAAATGCTTAGGGTTTGAAAATCCATTACTTACAAACACTTATACTCACGCTCTCACGTCCCAGTGACATCTCAAGCAAACACACAAGTCTAGTCAAGTATGTTTCCATCCAATTTCATTTATGTACCATTTACAATTTCAATGCAACTTTAAATTCAATTCTATTTACGTTTCAAGTCTTTACTTTACTGCAAACTCTTTTCTACTTCAGATCAATTGATTCTTTCAAAATCATTTGAGCTTTTTAATTATTTTCATTTACTTCCTTTATTTTTCTAAACATTTACTTTTATGCACATTTACATATTTATAGTTTTATTTTCATTGTCTTTAAATTGCTTTATTTCAATTCCTGGTTTTTACATTCTTGCATTTTACATTACCTGTCAACTTTACTTCATTACACTTTAATTCTTTGTCATTTACATTTCATGTCATTTATTTGCTTTCTTTTTACTATTTTCTTAAGTTTTTTAAGCAAACTTTACTTTTTCAAAACAAGTTATTTTCATTCATCTTTTCATTGTTCCACTTATTTATCATTATTTTACTAAGTTACTTCTTTCATGTTAATATCTCAATTTCGATTTACACAATCTTGTGTTTCATTTGAAATATGTTCTTGTCTAAAGATCAGTCTAGGAACTAGAGAATCTCAAGAGAAATCAATTCCCTTCCCTGAATTGAGATCCAGAATCAAATTTGTCCTCAGACAAAAGTTTACCATAAACACATGGAAAGCACGAATAATAGAACTACAAGGATGAGTTATATCACAACCATTATCCAACAACTATAAAGCACACTTCGAGTCCACCTCAACGAGAAAACACAGGAGGTTTAGATTTGTTCTGGACCATGATTTGAACCACGGTTGAGTGGACCAACCCGGCACACGTACCACCAGAATCAGCCATGAACACCCTAGCAAAGCACTGAACATTGTCAAGATCTCGGTACCACGTATATCAGACAACAGCATTGGGTAAGTGCACTAGGATCACGAGATTTGTGCAAAGGATAAATTCCAAAATATCTATAACTGCCAATCAAGATCTTACGAAATTATAACACTCATAACTACCACAAACTACTCATAATTGCAGTATTAATATTCTGATCTTATAGGAATTTTCTACTACAATTAAGGGAGAGTAAACCCTAATTATACTTTATAAATATCAGACTCAATCACCTTCTACAGGTAACTTATCATTTACTGGTGTGAGAAATCGGCAAATACATCGAATTGCATCAAGTAATAAAGTAGTGAATATAGTATCGTCCCACGAGGATTATATTACCAATTACTAAGTTCATTAAATTAATACTATTTGAGCTATCCAAACGATGAGAGTTGATAAAACCAAAAATAAAAACACAATTTAAGAGAGTAATTAAAAATTAAACAGAATAAATTTAATAAATTAAACAGGAGTTGAAAACAATAACAGGAAAGTGTTAGGGGTCAGATTTCACTTGAACTCTTTAGATGCAATTTCAAATATTGGTTTAAACATGTTCTAAATAAATAATTTATGATCAATTCCCAAAATTAATTAATATTCAATCTCTTGGATTACTAATCTTCTTATGCTGTTTTAGAATTAAATAATCCTTTAGTCTAATTCTAAAATAGAAAGGCATTATCAAGAACAAAGGAATTAAAAGAAAGACTACATAATTCACAACATCTATCCCTAGCGATTGCAGAAATTGTGGTGTTTATCATAGATCTAGGTTCATGCAAATTTTTCTAAATTAGACATCAACTCAAAAGATCATTTCCAAATTGATCAAGTTTAGAAAAGCATTAAGAATAGAGATAAACACATAAATCATAAACTAGAAATATGAATTAAACCCATAAAAGAAATTACATCATCCAAGTATCAAGTTTCATCATTCCCTAACAAAGAGAAACTAGTTATACATAAACAAAGAAAGAAATAAAAGGAAGATTAAAACAAACTCCATTGATGATTTGAAGAAGAAGAAGAGTGATGGTTGTAGCCTCCTTCAGCAGCCCAGCAGCAGTTCTCCAAATCTCTCGTAATGCAAAACCACCTTCAGCAGCCTCCCCCTTTCTTTTTATAATCAATTGGGAGAGGAATCAATGTGTTTGACAAGTTAGGAGGGAGACGGGCGTGTCTCCTATAGACACGGTCGTGTCTCATTCAGAAATCACATGAACCATGTCAGAAAACGCGTTGAAAATTGAAAAGTTGATCAATAATTTAAGAGACACGGTCGTGTCTCCCATTGATACGGATGTGTCTCATGTCCAGAAACTTTAAATCACTTAGACACGGCCGTGTCTAATTCCAGAATTACGTAACTCAACATTAGGGGAGACACGGTCGTGTCTCATAGTCAGAAGCTTCGTATTAGTTAGACATGGTCATGTCTAAGTCCCAAAATGCTTCTGAATTGACTTAGACCCTGTCTAAGCTCAAAATAGTTCCACTTCTAAAATATTGTTGAGAGACATCTCATGTTTTCTGGAAATACCACCCACTCTTTGGCGCTTGTCATAGTTTTCAACAAACTTATGAGCATCTTTAAACAAGATAGGCTAATAGAAACCAGATTGTAATACCTTTGCTGTAGTTTTGTTACCTCCAAAGTGACCTCCATAATCAGAACTATGGCAGTGTCATAGAATGTTTGACACTTCTTCCTCAGGCACACACCTTCTCAAAATACCATCAACACAAATTTTAAAAAGGAAAGGTTCATCCCAAACATAATACCTGACATCATGTAAAAATATTTTTTGTTGTTGCCAAGAGAAATCTGATGGAATTATTCTAGTCGCCTTGTGATTCGTAAAATCTATAAACCAAGAAATATTTACACAGCAAAAAGTTGTTCATCTGGGAACTCTTCCTTAATAGGTACCTGTTCTTTTGACTCTCCTGCATGAGTGATCCTTGACAAGTGGTCAGCCACCACATTCTCTGTTCCTTTCTTGGCCCAAATTTCTAAATCAAACTCCTGTAGAAGTAAAATTCACCTAATGAGTCTAGGCTTTGCATCCTGTTTAGTCAAGAGATATTTCAAAGGTGCATGGTCAGTATAAACAATAACTTTTGATTCAACCAAATAAGAACGAAATTTATCAAATGCAAAGACTACTGCAAGCAATTCTTTTTTTGTGGTGGCATAAATCAGTTGTGCCTCATTCAAAACTCTACTAGCATAATAAATGACATGTAAAGTTTTATCTTTTCTCTATCCTAAAACAGCACCCACAGCAAAATCACTTGCATTACACATTAATTCAAATGAAAAATTCCAATCAGGAGTAGAAATTATAAGAGCAGAAACAAGTTTGCTTTTCAAAAGATTGAATGCATGTAAACAATCATCAATAAAAACAAATGATGCATCTTTAAAAAGTAACTCGCATAAAGGCTTAGTAATCTTGGAGAAGTCTTTTATGAATCTCCTGTAAAAACCAGCATGCCCAAGGAAACTTCTTACTCCCTTGACATTAATGGGAGGGATAATTTCTCAATAACCTCAACATTTGCTTGATAAATCTCAATACCCCTTGAAGAAATGCGATGACCTAAGACAATGCCTTCTTGCACCATAAAATGACATTTCTTCCAATTTAAAACCAAGTAGTTTCCTGACTTCTTTTCAAAACCAAAGAAAGGTTAGAAAGACAAGTATCAAAAGAAGAACCAAAAGCAGAAAAATTATCCATAAAAATCTCAGCAAACTTTTCAATCATATCAGAGAAATGAAAACATACACCTTTGAAAAGTTGCGGGAGTGTTGCATAATCCGAAAGGTATCCTCCGATATGCAAAGACTCCATATGGACAAGTAAAAGTTGTCTTCTCCTGATCCTCGGGTGCCACCAAGATCTGATTGTAGCTAGAATAACCATCTAGAAAGTAATAATAGGTGTGCCCCGCGAGTCTCTCAACCATTTGATCAATGAATAGGATGGGAAAATGATCCTTCCGTGTTGCCCTGTTGAGCCTCCTATAGTCAATGTACATTCTCCAACCAGTGACCATCCTGGTGGGGATGAGTTCATTTTTTTATTGACTATCACTGTCATCCCTCCTTTCTTTGGAACAACTTGAACTGGACTGACCCACGAGCTATCTGAGATGGGGTAAATAATGCCTACATCATAAAGTTTCATCACTTCCTTTCTTACTACTTCCTTCATGATGGGATTCAGTCTTCTCTGTGGTTACACCATTGGCTTATAATCGTCCTCTATTAAAAACTTGTGCGTGCAAATAGTAGAACGAATACCTTTAAGATCATCAATGGTCCACCCAATGGCTGACTTATTCTCTCTCAAAACTCTCAAAAGCTTATCTTCTTCTTCAGGACTGAGCTTCACATTTACGATTATTGGAAAAGAAATATTCTCACCAAGGAATGCATACTTGAGATTAGAGGGGAGCTGCTTCAATTCTGGCTTAGGTGGCTCCTGCATACCCTCAACCTCTTTCTTCAATTCTTCTTCCTGGAATTCAGAATGAGAGATAATTGGCTGAGCTTCTAAATTAGCTATGCAGTGAGATATCTCTGGTGTTGTCTCCACATCATCATCCACTGAAACTTTAGAATTTACCAATGTTGATTCAAGTAGAGACGTAAGAATACTTTGCTCAAATGTCTTTTTAACCAATGATTCAACTATATCCATTCTAAGGCATTGTGCTTCCTCTGCAGGATGTTTCATTGCTTCAAGGATACTGAATGTGACCTTCTCATCCTGCACTCTCAACACAAGCTCTCTTTGTTGCACATCAATCAGTGCTCTTCCAGTTGCTAAGAAAGGCCTGCCTAAAATGAGACAGATGCTTGCATCTTCTTCCATGTCAAGGACTACAAAATCAGCTGGAAAAATAAATTTATCCACCTTAACTAGCACATCATCAACTATACCATGAGGATGTTTGATAGATCGATCAGCTAGTTGAAGAGAAATCATTATTGGCTTCATTGATTCAATTCCCAGCTTGTGCATGATGGATATAGGCATGAGATTAATATTGGCTCCAAGATCACAAAGAACTTTTCCAATAGTGAGCTTATCGATGGTGCAAGGAATGATAAAACTACCTGGATTTTTTAATTTAGGAGGCAGCTTCCTCTGAATTATCGTACTACACTCCTCCGTAAGCATTACTGTCTCATCTTTCTTCAACTTCCTTTTCTTTGAAAGCACCTCCTTCATGAATTTAGCATATGAGGGCATCTGCTTAAGTGCTTCAGCGAAAGGAATATTTATTTGTAATTTCTTGAGGACTTCTAAGAATTTAGAGAACTGCTTTTCTTGACTTTCCTTCTTAAATCTTTGAGGGTATGGAAGTCTGGCATATAGTGAAGGATCAATTGTTTTCTTCAACTCTATGTCTTTCTTTTTCCTCAGCACTCTCGGTTGTTCTTCTTTGACTTCAGCCTCTTTATTATCATCTTGAGACAAAACCTCTTCAATTGAAACATGATTGCTTTTAATCCGATTTCTTGAAGAACTAGAGGTTTCATTCTTGTCTTCCTCTATAGTCTTACCACTTCTTAAGGTGATTGCCTTGCATTGCTCCTTAGGGTTTACCAAAGTATCACTGGGTAAATTTCCTGGAGGTTTTTCTTAAAGGTGTTTTGCTATTTGTCCCACTTGATTCTCAAGGCTTCTTATAGCAGCTTCATGGTTCTTGTGATTGTTCCTCGATTCCTCTATGAAAGTTGTAATCTGTTGCACAAAAACAGAGGTTTGTAGAGAAAGTTTCTCCATTGCAACCTCAAGAGGAGACTTCTGTTTTGGCTGAGAATTCAATGGAACAACCTGATTCTTCCAAGAGAAATTGGGATGGTTCCTCTAACCTGGATTGTAAGTATTAGAGTAAGGATTACCCTGTGGCCTTGAAGGATTTCCCATATAGTTCACCTGCTCTGGAATGTTGACACCTGAATTCCCTGCCTCACATTGGCCATTGACATGGTTGCCTCCATAAAAATCGCAAGTCAGACTTTGATGATTAACTGCATTTACCTGTAAATTACCAACTTATTTAGTGAGGTTGACAATGTGTTGCATTATAGTTTTATTCTATGCAAGTAGAGAATCAACTGCGTCAAGCTCCAATGCTCCTTGTTTAACTATAGATCTTCCACTGGGAACCTGGTACTCATTAGTAGCCATGGTTTCAAACAATTCTAGGGTCTCTTCAGGAGTTTGTGTGTTTATAGACCCACCTGCAGATGCATTAACCATAGCTCTAGTAGAATGATTCATCCCATTATAGAAGATCTGCACCTGTTACTAAACTTCAAAAGCATGTTGAGGACATTTTCTGAGTAGTTCCTTAAATCTTTCCTATGCTTTATAAAGAGATTCTCCTTGATTTTGGGTAAAGCAAGCAATTTCATTCCTTATCTTCACGAATATTGATGGAGGGAAATACCGAGTGAGAAATTTACTAACCAAATCATCCCAAGTAGAGATGCTTCCTTGAGGCTGGGCTTGTAGTCAGCTTTTGGCTTTATCTCTCAAAGAAAATGGAAAGAGTCGTAACTGTATGACATCATCACTAGTCCCATTATACTTAATAGTGTCATAGAACTGCAAGAAACTTGCAATGTGCAAATTGGGATCCTCTGCATGACCTCCACCAAATTGATTTTGTTGTACCAGCTAGAGCAGGGATGGTTTAATCTCAAAGTTGTTTGCTTGGATAGCCAGTCGCATAATACTAGTTGCGATAATGTCAGAAGATGGAATGGCATAATCGGCATTAGTACGCCTTCTCTGTGCATCAACATTTTCAGCTATCTTTTCTTCTTCAGTTTTCTTTCTTTCTTTGATTGCCTTTCTAATTGCTCTTTCTGTTCTTGTTGTTTTTGGATAAAAAATTAATATTTATGACACTAAAGAATCTTGCATAAACAATAGACAAGCAAACTAGAGTGAAGTAAAGTAAATGAATTACAAATAAAAATAAAAATAAATAGAAATAAACTAAGAAAAATAATTAATTAAAATAAAATTTAACAAACTAAAATAAATGCTCAAATTAGTGCTCTTTTAATTATTACTTAATATTGATAATTAATAATCACCGGCAACGACGCCAAAAACTTGGTGTGAGAAATCGACAAGTGCACTGAATCGCATCAAGTAATAAAGTAGTGAATAGAGTATCGTCCTACGAGGATTATATTACCAATTACCAAGTTGATTAAATTAATACTATTTGAGCTATCCAAACTATGAGAGTTGGTAAACCAAAAATAAAAACACAATTCAAGAGAGTAATTAAAAATTAAACAAAATAAATTCAATAAATTAAACAGGCGTTGAAAACAATAACAAGAAAGTGTTAGGGGTCATATTTCACTTGAACTTTTTAGATGCAATTTCAAATATTGGTTTAAAAATGTTCTAAATGAATGATTTATGGTCAATTCCTAAAATTAATTAATATTCAATCTCTTGGATTACTAATCCTCTTACGCTATTTTAGAATTAACTAATCATTTAGTCTAATTCCAAAATAGAAAGACATTATCAAGAACAAAGGAATTAAAAGAAAGACCATATAATTCACAACGTCTATCCCTAGCGATTGCAGAAATTATGGTGTTTATCACAGATCTAGGTTCATGCAATTTTTTTCCAAATCATACATCAACCCAAAAGATTATTTTCAAATTGATCAGGTTTAGAAAAATATTAAGAATAGAGATAAACACACAAATCATAAACTAGAAATATGAATTAAACCCATAAAACAAATTACATCATCCAAGTATCAAGATTCATCATCCCCTAACAAAGAGAAACTAGTTATACATAGAGAAAGAAAGAAATAAAAGTAAGATTAAAACAAAATCCATTGATGATTTGAAGAAGAAGAAGAAGAGTGATGGCTGCAGCCTCCTTTAGCAGCCCAGCAGCCGTTCCCCAAATCGCCCGTAATGCAAAACCACCTTTAGCAGCCTCTCTCTTTGTTTTTATAATCAATTGGAGGAGGAATCAGCGTGTTTGACAAGTTAGGAGGGAGACACAGTCGTGTCTCATTTAGAAATCACGTGAACCATGTCAGAAAACGTGTTGAAAATTGAAAAGCTGATCAATAATTTAGGAGACACAGTCGTGTCTCATGTCCAGAAGCTTTAAATCACTTAGACACAGTCGTGTCTAAGTCCAGAATTGCGTAACTCAACATTGGGGGAGACACAGCCGTGTCTATGGCCGTGTCTCCCATAGACACGGTCGTGTCTCATAGTTAGAAGCTTCGTATTAGTTAGACATAACCATGTCTAAGTCCTAAAATGCTTCTGAATTGACCTAGACCATGTGTAAGCTCAAAATGGTTCTCTTTTTGCCTTGAAAACACAGTATCTTTGCTTGCTTTCATTCTTAATGTGTTTAATCTCTCAAATTCTGCAAAAAACAAAGACAATAATGAGAATCCATAAAAATTAATTAATCAAATGATCACAATTTGTCTATTTTAGAGCTATAAAATACAAGCTCATCACTTACAACATAATTGTAATTGACTATTGATCTTTGAAGATTTTTTTTTATGATAATAAACATGAAGATGTTGTAAGATCAAGTCCAAGACCTTTAAGAATAGTTTTAGGACTTAGATCATTGTGTAAAAGTGTAAAGAGGTTCACACTAAAGCTCTAAACTTGTTTTTCATGAACTCAAATAACACACGTTTTAAATGCTTCAAAATGGTTTTCAATTTCTCAAGAAACAACCACTAAGTGCCCAAAAACTTGTTAGAACATTTGGAATCCATTGGTAACTTTTTAAAAGCTATTTGAAACCTATTTCAAAAGGGTTTATTCGAATAAAGAATTCCTTATTCGAATAACCAAAGTCAAAGAAGCCAATAATTCTATTTGATCAAGCTTTATTCAAATAAAGCCCTGCATTATTCGAATAAAGGTTTAAAATAAGTCTTGTCTCCTTTTGTTTTAAATGGTTTATTCGAATAACACTTGTGCTATTCAAATAATAGTGTTCTTCATAAACTAGTTTTAAATCAAGCAAGCGAGCTCTGGATCCTAACAATGAAATCCTAGAAAATCTAAGGCAGGTAAAAATTAGTCTTCCTCTTTTATATGTGATTAAACAAGTTCCTACTTACGCAAAAGTTCTCAAGGATTTGTGTACAATTAAGAGGAAGCATCATGTGAAGAAGATAGCATTCTTGACAAAACAAGTTAGTGCTCTAATTGAGCAGCGACTTCCTCCCAAGTATAAGGATCCTGGTTGTTCAACTATTGCATGCAGCATCGAAAATCATGAGTTCGGGCAAGCTTTGCTAGATTTAGGAGCTAGCGTGAATCTAATGTCATATTCTATTTATTTGCAGTTGGGATTGAGAGAAATCAAACCAACAACTGTGGTATTGTAATTGGTTGATCATTCAATCAAAGTACCTCGAGGTGTGGTAGAAGATGTTTTAATTCAAATTGAAAAATTTTATTATCTTGTTGATTTCCTAATCCTCGACACTAGCTCTGCTATTGATACTACTTCTAAAATTCCTTTGATTTTAGGGTGGCTTTTCTTTGCCACTACTAATGCTCTTATTAATTGCAGGAAATGGCTCATGAAGTTGTCTTCCGAAAATATGACTCTCGTGGTGAATATCTTCTATGTTACAAAATAGCCAGAAAATGATGACGATGACCACTAGACATACATGATTAACTTAATCATAGATAGGGGAGTTTCTACAGCCCATGATTTTGATCTCCTTGCGTATTTTCTTGTTAATTCTGAGTTTGATTTTATCAATAATCTACCTGATGTAATTGATATTAGTGTTATTTTTATAGAACTCAAGATCATGGCACTTGGGCATGGCAACCAAAGTTTGAGGAGTTGTTTGAGAAACGTTGGAGCATTGTGATATAAAAGGTGTTCGTCTTATAGTCTGTTCTTATAAAATTAATTTGGAGGAATGATCAGCGGTTGAAGTCGTAACTTGAGTTAAATGATCTAGATGTAGAAGAGACTTTGGTAGACGATCCTGCTTACCAAAACTGAGGTAAGTTTTTAGTATTTCATTTGTGTTTTTATTGAGTTAGCTTAAGTACCTTCCAGATTTCAAAGTCTTTGTATGGGGATATAAATAGTATCAGCCAATAAAAAAATTTAAAAAAATTCAAAACCCAAAAAATTAAAAAAAATAGTTTGTGTGCTTGTTTATTTCATTTTACTTTATTTTGTTTTTGTTATTTTTGTCATTGCTAATTATTGTCAAGGTGTAGTTATCCTCTTCTTCTCTTCTCTTTTTAATCACTAAGTATTTTAGGACTCCTCCCCCATTACTCTGTTTATTTTTGTCCTACTAATTTTTTTGATGCATATTGGTAATTATTTTTTCAAGTTTGAATTTAATTTTAAACATTGAGGACAATGTTTTATTTAAGTTAAGAGGTGTTGTGTTGGTGGTGCAAATTTTGTACTTAAAATGCTTGTTGGAACTTTGTGGCATATTTTTATAAGCAAAATTTTTAAAAAAATTTGCATCACACGTGCATCTTTATCACATGTGTACATATTCTCATTCATAGTCATCTTTATGAATTCACCAAACCTATAATAATCATTTTTGCTAAAGCATCCACAAAACCCTCAAAGCACTTATCTAAGCTTTGTGGTAAGATGGTGGTTTGACACATGTAGCTACAACACTCTTTTACTTAAGTATTCATTTGACTTTTGGAGAGAATTGAGAACCTACAAAAGCAGTAAATTGTTATATGTGTTCATTAATCTATTGAATTGGGCATTTCTTTTAAGAACATCATTATATGATTTGTGGTAATATGGTGGATATACTTGAGATATGACGAAGATCAACTTAAGATCAACGTTTGAGTCTTTCAAGCTAACCATTTTCATCATAGACCTTTAATAGCCAACTTTGAGCCAATAAACACATGTAGCTTTTTCTTTTCATATGCCCACATCATTCATGCCTCTCCATATTGGAGTATTGCCTATACATTTTTTTTTCTACCATTTTTACTTCCAAGTGTATACTAAGTGTGGAATTTGCATTTTCTTTCTTTTGTGTTGGGTTATAAAAAAAAAAATCAAAGTTGGGAAGAAAATGCAAGAATACCAAATTGGCGTGTGTTTGTTCATCAAATTGTTAAGAAGAAGAAGAAGAAGAAAGACAAACATTATCATTCGATGATCTAAAAAGTTGAAAAGTACATTAAGTGAGAAGTGAGAAATGTGGTCTACTGAGATATTTAATAAGATTTCCTTTATATGTACTCGAAAGTCTTTTTAAATCCTTTTCATTTTTTTCATATAACCCCAAACCCAAGCCACGTTACAACATTTTGTGTTGATCGTTCTGATCCTAAGTAAGCTTTTGGAAAGAGTGGTGAAAGTCTCATTTGTTAGTATTCCTATCATTAGATTAATGTTTATTTGTTGCTTGTACATAATTGCTTAATTTTCCATGAGAGTGTGGGTACACTCATTGTCAACTCTATAGAAAGAATCTTTACATAAAACATTTTTATACTTATAAGTTATGAAGTTGAACCTTTTGCTTGAGATGTTATTGATATTACATGTGTCAGGACTTCTGATTAGATAGATATAGTTTGGAGCATGCACATACTATGTGGATTGCTATAGACAGATTATTTGTGATATGATTATTGAATTTCTAAGATTGTTTTGATGTGAATTTAAAAAATGTGAATTGATATATTATTTTATCATTTTCTTAGTTTCTTTAATCTCTTTTGTATAAAAATTATTATGAACTAATAATAAATAAATTGAGAGTGTGATGAGTACACGAAAGTCTTCTTTAAATACTTTATTATTAGATTAAAATATTAAAATATAAATAAAAATTATTAGAATTAAAGTATATTTTTAAATTAAGTGTTTATTTATTTTAAAATATTTTTAAACAATAATTTATATATATATATAAATATATAAGATTTAATAAATAATTAATTTTGATAATTACTTGTAAAAATGTGCTTGAAACTTGAATTTAGAGCAATTGAGACCCACGTGTAACTTTTGTCTGAATAAAGTGACGAATCCTGCATTAGAAACAACGAAAAGCAAGCAGTTATAAGAAAGAGGGCTCACAGCCTAATGGCAAGCCCAATTCAAAAAGGGCAGCAGCAAAACGTAGTAGGCAAGCACTGCGCCCCACACAGGGAAGAAACAGATTGGCAGCGTGGAGCGTGAACGAGATTGGAATTGGCAGCACGCTGCTCGAGACACAGTGCCACACCAGAAGGACGTGATATATATATATATATATATATACACACACATATGAGGATGCTGTTGGATTGAGCGCTTACCATAGATTAAAAGTTATAACTATTATACAGGATATAATTCTTTTTACTTAAATCCATCAACAAGCGTTACAGTTCGATTTGACTTCGATTTCACCTGAGCCTTGCCAAGATAAGATGTTAGCCTACAACCAACAATCTCCCTCCCAACATCTGTCTCTAGTAGTCTGTGCCTTTCCGATAATCAAACCTGTGACGTTAGTTCTGATACTACTTGTTGGATTAAACGCTTACCACTAGATCAAAAATTATAACTATTAGTCAGGGGGCAATTCTTTCTACTTAAATCCATCAATAAAGCGTACGGTTCGATCTAACTCCACCCCACCTAAGCTTTACCAAGGTAGGATTTTGGCCTACAGCCAACAGAAGGGTCTATTTAAACTTAATATAAATAAAAATAATTTATATTTAATTTTATATTTTATTTTAATCGTGTATTACTATTTATCTTACTAAATAATTATATGATTAAAATAAAAAAAAAAAATATAAAATTAAATATAAATTTTTTTACTTATATTAAGTGAATGAATTCTTTATATATATATATATATATATATATATATATATATATATAATTTTAGTACAATAATTTTATTGTATTTTAATTTTATTATATTTTATTAATTTTTTATATTAAAAGATGATAAAATTATAATTATGTTAATATTATTATGTTAAATTATTTTATTTAATTTTAAATTTAATAATTATTAATTTTATTTTTTATTAAATTATATGTATGAATTTTAACTCACGCACCTTCCTTTTTCAGTAAAAAAGTATAGAACAGCACGATAACTAGTGAAAATGAAAGGATAGAAAACGTAAGGAGGGAAAATGAGATGATTATATACTTTTTTTTATTTGGTTGAGGAGAGAAAATAAGAAAAAAAAAAATATTTTTACGCCTCAACTGCTAAGAAAACCAACAAGAACGAGAGCAAATTACTGAAATGATAATTTTACTTTTGTCTTTTTTGTATTGCTATACTAATGTCATGGCCAACCATTTTTTTTCCCGTAAATCTCTACCAACAGATCATGAATAACAGATAATTACTGTACAATCTCTCAACATAATAATTCAACAACTAATGACAAGATTAAAAAAAAAAAAAAAACCAAAGCACAAATGACAATAACAATGAAAAGGGCACAGCGTGGGGAGCGCGACGGTAGGAATTCGGGAAAAAGGAGGCGTGTGGAATAGGATGGGGAGTGATTATAATTTATATTTTGGATTTTTAATTGTTTTTATTTATTTACTTCGTTTATTTTTTTAAATGTTTATTTTTTCTGTACATTTACATATTTATAATTTTATTTTTATTATCTTTACATTATTTTCTTTTAATTCTTGTTCTTTATATTCTTGCATTTTATATTATCTGTTAAGTTTATTTCATTATACTTTATTTTTAATTATTTATATTTCATGTCATTTATTTGTTTTATTTTTTTACTGTTTTTTTAAGTTTTAAAAGCAAACTTTACTTTTTCAAAATAAGTTCTTTTCATTTATCTTTTCATTGTTCCACTTATTTTTCATTATTTTACTAAGTTACTTCATTCGCGTTAATATCTCAATTTCAATTTACACAATCTTGTGTTTAATTCAAAATACGTTCTTGTCTAAAGATCAGTCTAAAAATTAAAGAATCTCAAGAGGAAGCGATTCCCTTCTCCGAATTGAGATCTGAAATTAAATTTGTCCTTAAACAAAAGTTTACCATAAACACATGGATAAAACAAACAATAGAACAACTATAAAGCACACTTCGAGTCCACCTCAACGAGGAAACGCAAGAGGTTTAGACTTGTTCTGGACAGTGATCTGGACTATTGTTGAGTGGACCAACTTGACACGCGTTCCACCAGAATCTACCATGAACACCCCAGCAAAGCACTAGACATTGTCAAGATCTCGGTACCATGTATAACGGACTACGACATTGGGCAAGTGCATTAGGATCACGAGATTTGAGCAGAGGATAAATTTCAAAATATTCGTAAATGCTAATCACGATCTTACAAAATTATAGCGCCCATAACAGCCATAAACTGCTCATAATTGCAGTATTAATGTTTCGATCTTATAGGAATTTCTTGCTACAATTAAGGGACAGTAAACCTTAATTACACTTTATTAATAGCAAGCTCAATCATCTTCTACAGGTAACTTATTGCTTACAACATAATTGTAATTGACTATTGATCTTTGAAGATTTGTTTTGATGATAACAAACAAGAAGATGTTGTAAGATCAAGTCCAAAACCTTCAAAAATAGCTTTAGGACTTAAATCATTGTGTAAAGGTATAAAGAGATTTACATTAAAGCTCTAAACTATTTTTTTCAAAAACCCTAATAATACACATATTTTAAAGGCTTCAAAATGGTTTTTGGTTTATCAAGAAACAACCACTAAATGCTCAAAAGCTTGTTAGAACATTTGGAATCCATTAACAAGTTTTTAAAAGATGTTTTAAACTTGTTTTAAAAGGGTTTATTCGAATAAAAGATCTCTTGTTCGAATAACCAAAGTCACTACTAGAAAAATCTGATTTAGAGACAAAATTTAGAGACGGACAAAATTTCGTCTCTATTAGAGACGAAAACAGAGACAGAATTGATGAATTAGAGACGAAAAATAAAATTTAAAATTTAGAGATGGAATTTAGAGACGGAAATTATCTGTCTCAGAATTTTTCATCTCTAATTTCGTCTCTATTTGGTCAAATAAAATTCAAATAAACTTAGAGACGGATTTTAGAGATGGAATTTATCCGTCTCAGATTTTTCCATCTCTAATTCTGTCTCTACTTAGCCAAAGTGATGTTTTAAGAAGTCAAATATTTTTTTGTCTCTAGTTATCAAAATAATATTTAAAAATATGAAAATATTTTAGAGATGGAATATTGTTTCCGTCTATAATATTTGTAATAATTTAACCCAGAATCCCCATTTTTCTCCCAAGCCCTAATTCTGCTTTGAAGCCAACGATTTCTCTCCTTCCCTCATCTCCACTCAGAACCCCCATTTCTCTCCTTCCCTCATCTTTGACCTCGTTCCCTCATCCCCTCTCTGAGCTCGTGCTAGTTCGGTCTCCATCTCTGAGCTCGTGCTAGTTTAGGTACGTTCTCCCTCCATTCTCACCTCATTGTTGCTTGCGTTCTCTGCTCGTTCTGGCTCTATCTCTCAGGTCGCGGTAACACGTTCTTAGCTCTCTATCTCTGAGGTCGTTCCAACTTGTTCTCAGCTCTCAATCTCGGAGCTCTCTCTCACTTTTACACGTATAGCTCAGGTCAGATCTAAATCTCATAGCTCTCTGTCAAATTTTACATAGTATGGCCTCAATCAAATTTTTGATTTGGCTTCTCCTGATCACATTGTAGTTGCAGTTTAAGGGGATTCTGGATTTGGATTTAGTGCTACTGAAATTGAGGTATATGCTATACTTATGTCCATGCTTCTTGCTATACATTCTAATCTAAACTCGAGAATGTGTATGTGTTTGTCTGTGTGTATTTTATGTTCTTTTTATTGTCTAATTCAAACTGTTTTTCCCCCTTTTATTGTCTGACACAGTGTGTATTTTAGAAGAAAATGTGTATCTTGTGTACATAGTCCATTTTATTTATATTATGAATGCTTAAAGTAAAATAGCTAAGAGTAATTACAGAGTTAATTAATAACTATTAACCATAGTGATAACTACAGATGACTAATATTTTAAGATGTGCTAAATGTGCTAATGAATCCAGACTAATATTCTAACACTCACACTCAGTCTAAAGCTTAATAAGCTCTTACATTTTAAGATTAATAAGATAAATAGTTATAACTTAGTGGCTGATTGATCAAAATACATTATACAAAACGTAAAAGTTATTAGTGGGGTAAATACAATGAGATGTGTTCTAACCCCTGTGGAATTTGTTAGGAGCAAGTTAATTTCTTAATTTCGTCGGCGGACTATACGTATTTCATTTATTAATTAACAATAACAAAGGAACAAAAATTACAAACCCATTTAAAGGAAACCAAATTTGCATCTTTTAATTGAAATATATATATATATAATATATATATATATATATATGCATAGGAACAAGGAATGAAGGCATTTGTTTGATTGGAAAAGAAAAGACGAGAAGCAGAACCTGAAAGAATTGGAAGAATAAGTCATTGAAAAGAGCCACAGGCACATGGATTGCTTGGGCCTGAACTTGAACTGCCTTCCTAATCTCATCTGCGTTCTCAACTAATCTCTTTACCCTCCACCGATATTCACACACCAAATACTCATACTGCTGCTTCAGCTTTCCACTACTATTCTCAATCTGCAACCTCACATTCTGATCAGCACAAGATACTCATGAACTACTTGTGTTGCTGCATCGTAACACCAAACCACTCCTAAGCCTAACACCTCGGCTTTTTCTTCTCACTCTCATTCTCACCCCGTGACATGAAATTCTGGATTTTGTTCTAACACCACAAGCGATGTTTAAGCAGATCAATTTCTATGAAGTATTTGGGTTGCTTGCCAGCAAATGAGCCATATAATAATATATTATAAACCAAGAAAACAAACCAGGCAAGGTTAGGTTAGGCTACATACTACATATTACATAGCTTAGCTAGCTCACCTCTGCTTTTTACTTTGCATTTGGTTTTGGTTGATATATCGCAAAACAAATGAGGTTATGGAAGTTGATTAAAAGATGTCTTCAGTAGGCTAAACTAAAAACAAAGAGAAAAGTCAGTCAAGGATAAACTTCACAACATTGAAAACAGAGTATGAGATGAGTAGAATGAGAAGAAACTGTGAGTATAAAGGTACAACCAGGATTTTGGAGTTTTAAGAAAATAGTGAGAATTCTTATTTCCTACCTATGCTTGTGTAAGTAGGATGGTTTGTAAATTGTTAGTGGTTTGGTTTAGGGGATGGGTTTAGGAAATGTTTGGCTTATGTTTTTGTATTGTGATGCTTGTTCAAACAAAACCTTCACCTTCACACTCACACCCACATTCTTCTTCAACATCATCCCAGGTCCCTTCTCTCTCCTTCTGTTAGATCTATTTCCACTCCAATATTTGTTCATTGTTTCTAAAAATGAGGTTTTAGGCTTTTTTTTAATTATTTATTTCTTAGATTCTTTTTTTGTGAATCGTTTCCGTATTTTTGGCTTATAAGTTTTATTTTTCCCCTCTTTTTAAAGCGAGTTAGCCAGTTAGGTAAGTTAGGTTGTTTCTGCTATGTAATGTGTGATTGTCAGATTTAAGCACTTGAGTCTAATTATTAATTATGATTGATTCTGATTCCATGCTTTCTAAAAGTGGAAGCATACCCTAAACTGCAACAATTCTTACACTATTTTTTTCTGTTCATTGTTTGTATGTGTTGTTGCTGCGTAATTCTTTGACATTGGAGCATCAATTGATGCTCCTGCGTTCTGTTTACTACATGGTCTCGTTCTATATTTGTTTCTTTTTTTTTAGTAAGTTTGTTATAAAATAATAATAATAATAATAATAATAATAATAATAATAATAATAATAATAATAATAATAATAATAATAATAATAATAATAATAATAATAATAAGAAGATCGATAATCGGGTCAAATTTGATATTTCTTGCATTGTTCCTTGGCTTCTATTGGTTTGGAGTGGGGTAGTTTGGGCTTGGAGCAAATGTTCACATGAAAAAAAGAAAAAGGAAGAGGTGCACTTGGACAATTAAATATTTTCAGATAATGATTTAGAAAGAACTAGGAGATGTGCAAGTAGAACAATACAACCTTTTTCTCTTGCAGTTAAGCATTACCTCAATTGCTACTAGACATATAATTCTTAACTTTCAGCATATCCAGAGTTTCAACATACTTTTGAACTCTTTTTACCTTCAAGATGTTTTCACTAACATCTGAACTAGTAATTTGTTTGACTTGTGTGACAATACCACATTTCTCATAGATACCATAATTTATGGTATCATCTTCAAGAGTAAATGAATATGCTTTAGCATTTTTAATCTTCCTTGGCTTTCCATCATTCAATTCTGATAGGAACCAGGTAAACATAGTACATAAATAATAGAATAGAGGAAAATTATACTGAATTGGCTGGATGATATCAAGATGATATCAAAACCAGACCTGTATTATTTATGGAAGAAAACTGAAAAACAGAAATACAAAGAAGAAATATAACTCTAGGCAAGTATAGAGTGCCTAGTCCCTCCCAAATGCCTAACTGAATATGGAGCCTACCCCCACCTCACGTTTTCCCCCTTACAAATATACCCATTCAGCATTAACCTCCCCCACTCACTTTCTGCCCACTCAACAGGTAGTTACATCTAATGTAGTGCTTGTTTTCCCACTTTCTGGGGCCACCCCTTTTACATTCTGGTGTGGTCTTGATGGTATCAAAACCAGACCTGTATTATTTATGGAAGAAAACTGGAAAACAGAAATACAGAGAAGAAAGATATGAGGCTGATGACTGTGGTAGTAATCATTGAACTCAATGGCTTTGTCAAGACTGATATCAGTGAAAACAACAGTCTACAAAACAGTAAATAAACAAATGTAAATATATCGAAATAAATCATATACAAATGCATTTATAGAGATAGATTTTGTAGCTTTCTCCTTCTTAGCATTCTTCCTTATCTCTAAATACCTCTTCTCTTGGCTAATTGGGTCTTCCACTAGCACTATCTTTGATTTGTCGTTGACCCCAACTATGTCAAGGAAAGCTTTTGAATCCTTGTCCTTGTCTTTATAAAACAACTTTTGGTGTCCGTGTTGTAAGCCAGTTGGCCCTGACAGCATTTTCCTAAATTTCCATGCAACATCATGAATAAAAATCAGCTTTTTGTATAATTAGTCAAGAAATATTGCTAATTTGTATTACTTTATTTTATTCTTGGCTTTACTATCTTTTTTTCCCTAATTTCTGTCTTTGATTGCAGTAGAGGAATTAAAATAGGAAATTTTGTTGAGTTGCTCTAGTTTTCATTATATGAGAAATGCCTAAATATATTGAATAATTTATTTCTATTACTCTTACATAAGCATGTGGCCTAATTTGAGTCATTTATCTCTTTCAACTCTAAAATAAAGTTTGCTGAACTTATTGTTAGGAAAATGTCAGATGCACAGAAACTTTGAATATAGAAACTATTCAAGTTGTTATTTCTTGATTTCTGTTATTTTTCATTTGCTGTTTGAGCTACAAATGACTGAGTAATAAATGAGCTGCCAAGTGAAAGTAACATGGTCTGCACAATAAGATCTTTGTTTTAGTACCTTTGCTATGTTCCCTCTTCCTTTGGGCTATGTACTTGGTCTGTGTATGCTAAGAATGATAATATGTTATGACCCTTAGACTGTTATGATTTATGTACTTGATCTATTTTAGTTCTGATATCTCTGTGTCAGGTCTGCCTTATAGTAAAAGCACTATTTATCTTTGAAGTAGGTTATTTCTATTTTGGTCTAACTATTTAAATTTTATTTAAATAGTGGGCTGGTGTATTTTGATTGACATGTCTCTTGTCTATTTTTAAATTAGAAACATAATGGAAGTTCTTGAGCATCGGAAGTGGATGGATAATAGGGTGGGTCCTGATAGGAGAAGAGTTACAGATGAGTTCATGGCGGGGGTTAACGAGTTTGTTGAGTTTGTTTGTGCACAAGAACAATTTAAAACAATAGGAAAGTTGAGGTGTCCATGTAAAAAATGCAAATGTAAGGCATATCACTTTGTTGATGACGTCAAGGCACACCTGTGTATGAAGGGGTTTATGAGTGATTACTATTACTGGACTAACCATGACGAACCAAGGCTTCCCATTCCCCCAGTGGTTGTGGACAATTCATACTATGGAAGTAGTGGGGTAAGGGAAGACTTCAATAGGTATGAGCATATGGTAATGGATGCTGCTGGACCCTCTATTAGCAATTACATTGAGTAACAAGGGTTTGGTTATGTAGAACAAATAAGGGAAGATCCTAACCCAGAAGCCAAAAGATTTTTTGAAATGTTGTTAGCTGCACAAGCTCCTTTGTATGATGGTTGTGACAATTACTCCGAATTGTCAGCTGCGTGTGAAGCTCTAAGTATCAAATCTGATTTCAATATCTCTGAGACTTGTTTTAATCAGTGGGTGGAGTTTATGGGAAATACATTTCCAAATGATAATCGAATGCCCAGAAACTTCTACCGTGCAAAGAAAGCAGTGGAACGACTAGGGCTGGGTTGCAAAAAGATTTCCTGTTGTCCAAATGGATGCATGATTTATCATCCTCCTTATGAGAATCTTCGTAGTTGTAGATTTTGTGGCAAGGACTGTTATAGAAGTGTCACTAGAAACGGTAAGGTCAAAGAAATTCCTCAGAAAAAAAAAAATGTGGTATTTCCCACTTATCCCAAGGCTACAACGACTTTATTCCTCAATGCAAATGACGTCTCAAATAAGATGGCATCGTGAGAATGAGAGGGAGATAGGCTCTTTGTCCCACCCATCTGATGGAGAAGCCTAGAAATATTTTGACGAGACATATCCTGAATTTGCAGAAGACCCTCGAAATGTGAGGCTAGGGTTATGTGCCGATGGATTTGCTCCATTTGACAAAACATGTAAGACTTATTCATGTTGGCCAGTAATCGTTACTCCTTACAATCTACCTTCGTGGATGTGCATGAGAAGAGAGTTCATGTTCTTAACTATCATAATTTCAGGCCTTTCCAATCTAAAAAGTAAAATTGATGTGTACTTGCAGCCGCTTATAGATGAACTGAAACTTCTGTGGAATACCGGTGTCATAACCTATGATGTCTCACGACAACAAAACTTTATCATGAAGCCTTGTTTGATGTGGACGATTAATGATTTCCCTGCATATGAGATGTTATCAGGTTGGATGACAATGGGAAAACTTGCATATCCAATTTGTATAGAGCACTCAAAAGCATTCTCACTTAAACATAGCCGAAAGACATCATTTTTTGATTGTCACCGTCAATTCTTGCCACATGATCATTGTTACAGAAAGAACAAAAATGCTTTTACAAAGAGACTTGTTGAAACTTCATTACCCCCACGAAGGTTGACTGGTGAAGAAGTGTGGGATAGGGTAAGACATATACCTAACATAACTAAATCAGTAGGAGAAAGTCCACTAGGGTATGGTATTTATCACAACTGGACAAAACAAAGCATCTTTTGGGAATTGCCTTATTAGAAAATAAATCTTCTCCTGCATAATCTGGATGTTATACATATTAAGAGAAATGTGTTTCTTAATATCATATACACAGTTATGGATACTAAGGGCAAGACAAAAAAAAAATTTTAATGCTAGACTGGATTTGGCAGAATATTATAGATGAAAGGATCTAGAGCTGCAGGATGGTGGAGGCGGAAAGCTAAAAAAACCCAAAGCACAATACACATTGACTAAGCAACAAAGATTAGTCGTGTACGAATGGGTTAAACAATTGAAGCTACCAGATGGGTATGCCTCCAATTTGGCTAGATGCTTTGACATGAGGGAAGCAAAGTTGTTTGGTATGAAGAGTGATGATTGTCATGTGTTCATGCAACGTTTGCTCCCAATTGCATTCAAGGCATTACCCAAGCCCATTTGGAATGCACTTACTGAGTTGAGTATATTCTTTTGAGAATTAACTTCGCCATTGCTGAGAAAGGATAAATTACATGAAATGAAGCAAAACATTGTAATTATTTTATGTAAATTGGAACAAATATTTCCTCCGAGCTTCTTTGATTCGATAAAGCATATTCCAATTCATTTGCCCTATGAAGCAAGGGTCGGTGGTCCTGTGCAATATCGATGGATGTATCCCTTTGAAAGGTTGAGTCATCTATCTATCTTTACATTTTTCAATTAAATCCTCATAATGTGTTGTTACATTGATGTTCTCAAATAATAGGTTTATATGTACCTTAAAAGATAAGATCACGAACTCAGCTGTAGTTGAAGGTTCCATTTGTGAAGCTTATTTAGTGGAGGAGACCTCTACTTTTGCATCTTACTACTATCCACCCATTGTTCCATCTAGAAGGACAAGAGTGCCACAGAATGACGATAAGGGTGAAGATGGTTCAATCAATCCGCCATTCTCTATTTTTAATTTTCCTGGTTAGAAAATGCAAATCTTGCATCTTACAAGAAAGGGAAATGAGTGTTGCACACTTGTATGTTCTTCTAAATTGTCCTGAGGTGGAGCCTTTTTTAAAGTAAGCTTCTAAGTTGTTCTTTTAATTTCACGTATCATGATTAAATCTACGAAGTGATTTAATCTATGATTTTAATTCAGCATATATGCAGATTTGTTACGAGAACTTCATCTAAATGACTTGGAAGTGGACAAACAAATCTCCACAACATTTCTCACATGGTTTAAAGAACATATATGCTAAATATCATCTACCTAATTTCCTTGTTAATTCCCTCATTACTTGTTTAGGTAGAATCAATTAACTTACCCATTTGTGATATAGGTGTTCAGTAACAACATTGAAGATGAACTTCTGAGGAGTTTGGCATAGGGGCCCTCAAACAAAGTAAACATGTGAGAAACATATTCAATAAATGATTACAAATTCAATACAAAAGATCATGGTCAAGGGATGGGCACAACAAATTGTGGTGTATGTGTTCGAGGTGGCGAGAATGAGACAATGGAGAATGATTACTATGGGGTTTTAACTGACATTGTTGAAATGTAGCATATTGGGTGGCCTTTAAAGATGCTAGTTCTATTCAAATGTGATTGGTTTGATCCCACCCCAAATCAAGGGACAAGGATAGATCATTATGGAATTGTTGAAGTTAAATCATCTAAAAGGTATAAGAATTATGATCCATTTATTCTTGCAAACAAGTAGAGCAAGTGTACTACACACATTATCCTGAAGGGCGGCAAGGGTGATTGGTTGTGATTAAAACTAAGGCACGAAGCACAATTCAAACTTTAGAAACAAAAAACCCTAGAATAGATAATCCATACCAAGATGAGTCAGTCCCGCAAATGCCTATGATAGTTGCCAATGATCTTGAACAAAGTCTTGTTGATATAGATGGTCCCGCAGAGGAAGTACACAGTCCAACCTTGAACCAGTTTGATTTGGAAGAAGAAGAAGAAGAATATGTTGAATTAGAAGAAGAAGAATATGTTGAATTAGAAGAAGAAGAAGAAGAAGAAGAAGAAGAAGAAGAAGAAGAAGAAGAAGAAGAAGAAGAAGAAGAAGAAGAAGAAGAAGATGATGATGATGATGATGATGATGATGATGATGATGATAATAATGATGATTCTGACTAGATTTTGTCATTTTTTTAATGAAATTATTAACGCACTCATGTGTTTTCTATTCATGACCTATTAGTTAATATATGTTTACGTGATTGTGGATTTCTTTAAATTTATTACTCTTCTAGTTTTGTACTAATTTTCTATATTAATTTAATTGTACCTAATTGAATTTTATCGTTACCCTTTGCATATAGATGGTAGGTAGAGGGAGAGGCAGAGGTACCTCTCAGACTGGGCCTACACCTATCACGTCTCCCCATTCTCAGACTGGGCCTACATCTATCCTGCCTCCCCATTCTCAGATTGGACCTACACTTAACCCATCTTCACATACCCCATCTCTTCATTCTTATATTGAACTTACACCTATCCCATCTCCTCATTCTCAGACTGGACCTACATCTCTCCCATCTCCCTATTCTCAGACTGGAGCTACATCTATCCTATCTCCCCATTCTCAGACTGGGCCTACATCTATCCTGTCTCCCCATTCTCAGATTGGACCTACACCTATCCCATCTTCACATATCCCATCTCCCCATTCTCAGACTGGACCTACATCTATCTCATCTCCCCACTCTCAAACTAGACCTACATCTATCCCATCTTCATATGTCACATCTCCTCATTCACAGAATGGACCTACATCTATCTCATCTCCCCACTCTCAGATTGGACCTATATCTATCCCATCTCCCTAATTCCAGAACGGGGTTGCACATATTTCATCTTCACATACCTTATATCCTCATTCTCAAATTGGGCCTACACCCTCCTCAGTTGCACCTTTACATGTATCAGGTGACCCTTCAGCTAGTTCATTTACACCTCGACACCCTGACGTAGCAGCATCTACACCAGAGAACATCAGGTGGGGGAGAAAGGATGTAGATGGATGTATTTGGATCAAGCCCGCCAACAAAGATCAGTAGGTTATTCTAATTATGAAATTTAATTCTAAAAGAATAGTTATATATATATATATATATATATATATATATATATATATATATATATATATATATATAAATTCATATTTGCACCTCGACACTCGACGCAAAGAAGCATTTACACCACGAGAACATCGGAGGTGGGGAGAAAGGATGTAGATTGACGTATTTGGATCAAGCCCGCCAACAAAGATCAGTAAGTTATTCTAATTATGAAATTTAATTCTAAAAGAATAGTTTCTATATATATATATATATATATAAATTCATATTTTGACTTTCAGGTTTTATCCCGATGTTGGAACGACACGTGATATAACTACCATATTCAAAAGGAAGTATGATCAGCCTTGAACATATTGGACAGATGTGCTCGACACTGTGCGTGATATGTGGTTTAGAGATTTTGGGCTAATGTTCCTTTAATTCTTGTTATTAATCTATTATTTTAATTTACAAATATTGTATTTGATTAATTAATATTTTCATCAATGTAGGCAAAATACAAGTGGTTACCTAAACATAATGATATGATTAAAAAGATATTTGAAATGAAGGGATCTGGTGCACTCTCAAATAATCTATTCAAGGTGCGTGATCAAAAGGATAAGGGTATATGAATTCAGCCAGATGCTTTGGCGCAGCTGTGGGCTAAATGGAGTGATCCTGCCTGGCAAGCACTGTCCATGAGAAACAACAAAAATAGACAAGCTAAAGAGGGTCTCAATGTGCATACCAGAGGATCTATATCTGTAACAGAGCATTGCAGGAGAATGGTAAGAGATGTGACACCCTTATAATTATACCATATACTCTTTGTGTTGTTGCTAATGTTAAGTAATTGTGAATAATGTCGTGAGTTGTATTTACATTTAATCTAAATCTGTTACAATTATTGATGAAAATTTTGGGTTGTTTCCTTTTCATATTACCAAGTCCTTCATTCTAAAGCCAACGAGCTCATTGTTGGCAGATTGGCTCATTTGGGTTTCACTTTCTCTTTAACTGGACATGTTATTACGGGGAAGGAGCTAGTTGATTTTGGCTTAAGATTTACTTATTAGGGAGTTGTCCAAAGACCATTAATCCTAACTAGAAGTTATAAAGCAAGCTTGAACAGCATAAGCAATTTGCTTATCTACTTCTCTACTTATCTTCTTTTATTTAATTGTATTTAATATGCTAAATTTGTTAAATTGGTTTAGTTTTCTTCCACAACAATGAACAATGAACAATGTTATACAGGATGCCTAACAACCAAAGTTTTGCATATCATCTTTACATCTTACTTTTGAGATGGTAGTCAATGGAGTGATTACTGTAGTTCATATGCTTGATTCTTTTGTAAAGCAATGGGTTTTGTTAACTGTCTGCTGAAACTTGTCAAGGACAAAATTGTCTTGAGATTGAGACCAAGACTTACATTTTAATTGTAGGAAAAACTTTCTAATAAGTGATTTTTTAATTTTAATTACTTCATACTATAGTGAAACTGCAATTGTTTGGAAGCTTTAAAATGGCACTTAATAGGACTTTTATTGTTTCTGCATTATTAGATGGACCATTAGGATTGGCTTTGTTTAGGAGAAACTAGAGGAATACAAATGCTCTTTGTATAAAGATTTTAAGATTTTCTCTTGTCTTTATTTATGCACGTATTCATTCTTTTCTCCTCTCCCACACTTTGTATTGATTGCAACATAAAATTGCCAATGAACTTTGGGTAAATGATGATCCTAAGTTTGTGATCACCCAATCAGCTTATGAAAAGCAGCACCCTATTTACATTGGTGATAAATTATATCAGGAATTGGATTTTTTTTTAGTTGGACCTTTTTCACATAATACTCTTGTAGATTTGAAGCATTGCTGCAGTATGACACTGAATAGGTCAACAAATTGAAACTGTGAGAATGCCATGTCACTTAAAGATTTAGCATCTGTTTAAGAACAAAATGAGGAGGGAAAGAAAATTAGGGGAACCAAAATGGTGAAGTATACAATAATTTTCTCCTCTCTTGTTTGGATATCATATAAATAAGAGGAACTAAAATGTAGAAAAAAATTTTAAAATCAAACATTCACCCTTAACTAATTTTGTTGAGATAATATTTTAAGATGGACAATTATGTAATTTGGTATATTGTCACTGTATAATCTAATTGTCTCTACCCTTGGGCCTTGATATACTCAATTTTTATTCCAAATGATAGGGTTTGGGAATATTGATATGCAATTTAAGTATTTGACAACTTTGGATTTAGAACTTTTTGAACATGTCATTACCTATCTAAATGTATTCAACACTAACAACATTTACACATTCTCTGGCTGAAAATAAATTATTTCAACTTATCTACATAAATGAAAATATTCGATTACCATTTCTCTGTTCAATATCTAACATGGCTGAACTAAATTGTGTCTACTTTGGAGCTGGCTCTTCATTTTAATGTTTAGTTGCTATATGGTACTTGATTGGTTATTGTTAGTCACTTGTTTTGATATGTTACTTTACAAGTTTCTATTAATCAGGTGTAATACTGCTTATTTTCATTTGAATTTTTTCTGTATCTTGTTATAAGGTTAAACAAAACTCTGTTTCCTTTTCAACTTAATCATGTTATTTATTCCACTACTATGCTTTGCAAGTATTGTTAAATTCTGGTCATGTGTAAACTTGTTAAGCGAAACTAGTTATATAGCTAATTGCTTGCTTACAACTGTAAAGATGCTAACCAACCGAACAGTTTTCATAGTAACCTTTTCTTCTAATAAATTACTTTTAAGTTGCAGGCCTTTTTAACAATTATTTAATGCAAATGATTTCTAAAGCAATATACAATTGAACAGGGAAAGCAACACTAGTTTTCATTGGATGAAAATTACATTCAAAACACTTTTTAGCTTTTTGGGCTACTACTAATACTTGTTTTTTGTCTTTTCAAGCGAATCAGATGTCCAGGGAGCCAAACTTTTTTGACATCTACAAGCAGCTTCATCGATCCAAGGAGAATTCAGAAGAGTTTAACACTTGGGAAGCAGCAAGGATTACGGTAAGCATAAGTTAACATTTAAGTTACATCAATTTTTAAGTACAAATGTCTTATAACTACTTTTTAGGAAGAGTATGAAAGGCGGATGGTTGAGTGGCAATCCCAGCATGGTGAAGGTAGCAGTAGTCAAGAATCTGCTAACAATATCTATTTAGATGTTGTTGGAGGACCCAACAAGAAATGCCGCATATACGGATTGGATTCACAAGCAACTAATGTTATTGGATCGTCTTCCGCTCTTCCCTCCTCTTCTATTGATGGAGTATCATCAATAGAGATGTCTACAATGAATGCAAAATTCAGGCTTTAACAGATGAGCTTCATCAAAAGAATCTTGAACAACAAATGATGAAGCAGAAGATAGAAGAATGAGAGGAAAGGTTTAGGATTCTTCTTGTAGGTAGTCAATTTAGAGCGCCATCAATTGCAGCTTCACATCCCGAGCCTTCTTATATTGTACCTAGAGAAGATGATGACCATCATGATGATGAGATGGGTGGTGATGATGATAACTCAAATCTATGATTAGTTTTATTTTTTATATTTTCATTGACAATTTTAGTTACTATTTAAATATTTACAATGATAATTAATTATTACTTTGCATCTTGGTACAAATATTTGTGATGATGTTAACAAATTGTGATTTCTTATGCTATTATTGTGATGGTTAATTGCATCGAGTTTAGTTATAAAATATAATTTTGAAAAATTTAATTTTAGAGACGGAATAGGTTATTTTTTATTTTTAAAAAAATTGATTATTGGATTTAGAGACAGAATAATTCCGTCTTTAACTCCATTTTGGATTTAGAGATGGAATTAGAGACAGAATAATGCCGTCTCTAATTTTAGAGATGAAATTAGAGACGAAACACATTTTTTGTTTTAGAGACAGAATATTGCCATCTCTAATTTTAGAGACGGAATTAGAGATGGAAGAGGGTCGTCTCTAATATAATCATTTTATATTTTAAAGATAATATCTGTCTCTAATTAGAGACGATTTTTTTTAGTTAGAGACAGAATTTATTCGTCTCTAAATATTTAGAGACGCCAATTTTAGAGACAGAACGATTTTCGTCTCTAATTCCATCTCTAAATCTTTAGAGACGGAATTTTACCCTTTTAGAGACGAAATTCGTTCCGTCTCTAAATCCAAAATTTCTGGTAGTGAGTCAAAGAAGCCAAGAAATCTATCTGATCAAGCTTTATTCAAATAAAGTCATGCTTTATTCGAATAAAGGTTTAAAATAAGCTTGGATGTAACACCCCAAACTTCCTATGTATTAAACAGTAATTTTGACAGTTAACAGAATTCTACTGTTTAGTGATTTCTGTGTACTGTAAAGTTATTTTGAATATTCTGTCTATATATTTGATCGTTTTGAGTAATATGCTCCGTGCCAAGAAAACAATAATTTTCGGGCCGGAAAAATATACGTAAATTAATTTTTACTATTTAGTCTTAATTAATTTACGTAATCTGACTTGATATTTGTGAATTTTCTAATTTTTGTGATTTTATGCGTGATTTTGGAATTCTTACTATTTGTGGGCCCCACGAGGTGTATGTGGGCCCAGGTGGCCATACGTGGGCCCAGGTGGCCATACGGGGGCCCAGGTGGGTCCCGCAAAATGAAAAATTTTTCTACGTACAGAAAAATTTGTACTGTTTAGACGGAGACAGGGGATCTTACTAAACCTGAATCCAGAAATAGTTTTAGAAAATTTCCTTTACTGTATTTTGTACTGTATTTAATTATCGGACGATAAAAATACAGTAATTATATTTTTAGGTTATAACAGATAAAAATAAAATTATATATTATTAAGTTAACATTAGTGGTTTGGATATCCACTATCAATTTAAGTATCGTTGGAGAAATAATCTGGATTTAATTAACAGTAGAAATTTGATCTTAAAAATGAATAGGATCAATTATAACCGTTGGATAAAAAATTAAATCAAGGGTATAGATTTAGTCTTATAAATGACTATGACCATTATGAACCCTTGGATGTAAAATTAATCAATGGTGAAGATGGATCATTAATAACCATTGGATTTGAATTTAGATCAATGGTGGAGAATTGGTCATCAAAAATGACTACAACTATTTTGGACCCTTGGATTAAAGATTGAAGGTGTAATCTTGACCCTTCATTTTGGAGACATATTCAATGGTTAGGATTGCAAGCCAAAAATGATCCAATGGCTCAAATGAAGTCTTCCATCTATAACCTAAACCTAATAGCTAATTTAAATCCAAACCATTCTTTTAATCAATGGTTAGGATGGCTTATAGTGATGGCTATGTAATTTGGCACATTTGGAATGCATGAAGAAGGGGGGGACGGTTTGGAGAGCAAGGATGAAGGGAGACATTTTAGTGTAGGCTTTTTAGGCCAAAGAAAAAAGGAATGAAGACAAGCCAAGTGTCAAGACCATTTCCTATTGATCATTAATGCTTATGTTCTTCAAACTTCACTTTCTATTTTTCTCTAATGCATGCTACGGCCATGCATAGTCTTAAAGGCCAAATAATTCATTTTTTCACTTCACCTTATCACACCTACACCTATTTCACTTAGTTTCAAGAAAACAAACCCAAGCAAACTCCATTCTCTCTCAAATGAAGACCATTCGGCCAAGCACTTCAATTCTCTCCTCCATCACTCTTTAATTTCATACAACCTAGTTTCTTGAATCTTAACCTCATTCTAAATAACTTTCATGTTGAAGACTTTCTCTAAATCTTCCATCTTGAAGGACTTTCACTAAGATTAAGTTCTAGAGTTTTTGTTGGTGAATTGTAAGAAAACTTCATTTAATCTTTTCTTTTTCATGTTCTAAACCATGTTTGATCCATGGTTCTTCTTATTCAAATTTAATATACTAATTTTCTTGTATTTGTTTCATGTTTAAGAACTTGTGTTGGTGGAGATATTGTTCAAAACACAAATCAACAAGCTTTTTGGTGGTTCTTCAAGAGGTAAGAGGGAGATCCATCTCACCAACCAAGCATGGTGGTGAGAGATGATTTTATATTTGATGGATGGTGAATCCATGTGAGGATTCATGTCCATAGTCATGTAATAATTTATGTGTGTTATGTGCTTTGATTATTTTTGCCTATGTTTGATATGCTTTGCATGGTTTACTTGTGTATGCATGCTTAGTATGATTTTTATTTATTTATATGGTATGCTTCTAATATGCATGATGATATATGTTGAATATATTATGATGGATGTATGTTGAAATAAGCAAAGTTTTGGCTCCAAAGGCCATAGAGGAGGTCACGGTTTTGAACTTCCAAGACTAGGGTTTTTATTGAAATTTTTCAAGAATTATGGAGTTAAGTTTTAGTCCTTGAACTAAAGCAAATTTTGGTAAGACATCAACCAAATTAGTGTTCACAAAATTATATTTTCATGAATGACAATATTGAATGATTTAAGAAGTAAGGAAATTAAATAAAAGGGTTTGTTTTACAAAAATAAGGCACACGGTTTTTGAGTTATATTTTTATTAATTTATTTTGTGTAGAAAACAAGAATGGAACTTAGATGATTTACAAGAAAAATATTTGGTAGTTTCAAAGGCCATATATAAGGTTTTGACAATTTAGAAAAATATTTGATGTTATAAAATACAAGAATTTTCAAATAAGGATTTTTGGAAAAAGGAATTAAAGTGTAATATATTTAGTGAAGTGGAATTTTTATAAATAAAAGGAAAAGGAAATTGAATGTGTTGAATTTCAAATTATTTAAAGAAAATTAATTTTAGAAGTGATTTAGAAATATAAAAGAAAACATTCATAACTTAAATTTACTAACGTAGTATTTATTTATTGGGTTTTGGAAAACATTAGGAAATTTAAAGTTAGAAACAGTAATTAAATCAACTAAATGTGATTTTGTAAGATTAAATCAATAAAAAGTAATTTTTGAAAAAATATATTACGGAAAAGATTTTTGACTAAGAATAAGAAGGGAATAAAGTAAGAAATTATATTATTGTAAGAAAAGTCCAAAATAATATTTTTAAAGTTAAGAAATATTTTACGAAGGGTAAAACGGTGAAAAAGCGATTTACGTAACTCAAAAACATAATTTTTAAGTTACGCGATTTGAAAAACGTTAAAATGTTTCTACGCGATTTTTAAAGCGTTTAAATATTTTACACGATCGAAATGTTGTCGAAAAATATCGCTTGGCGATTTAAAAATGAAAGAATATTTTACGCATTTTAATACAGTAGAAAATTGTTACGCAAATTTTTAAACGTAACAGAAATATTACAAATCATTGATTACATAATAAAATATTACGTGACCGTGAAAACGTGACAAAAATATTTTACGAATGAGAAAAACATGGTAATGTATTTTTGCTGTTAATTATACAGTAAACTTTACAGTTAAAAATAATATATGAATATTGTACAAGAAATTGAGAAGTTTGCCTGAAATTGGCATAAATACATGAACGTAAAACAGTATTTGAACCTCGTATGAGAAATTATGTGATTTACCTTTGGTTGGTAATTAGTGCATTACACATGCATTGAAAATGGTCTGATGGACTGTATATGGCTAATTGCCTAGGAGAAACGTACACCTCTTGAGTGGGTGCGATACGCATAGTGTAGGTCACTTGTTGACCTTGGGGGCATCGGGGTGCGGGTTGCTCGCAATGGACAGTTGGTAGCTCTTCTGCACCGTGGGTTAGACCGATGCAACACACCGATGATTCGGACCGAGACACTATTCTTAATCGAGATCTGATAAAGACTGTTGTGTATGTGCTAGATGTGCAAGATATAATTATAGCACTTAGTTTGAGGCACGTGGTACCGACAGATCTTTTCGATCAATTTCTCCGACTTGAGTATTAACTCCATGGAGTAGGTCATTGAGTCTACGTGCGCATGCATGAAACTGAGTATCTATATCTATGTGATGATGTTTGTGTAATTATTTTGTGATTTAAACAGTGATAGTGACATGATGGTAATTATTATTCTTACACTATGATGATGGTATAATTATGATCATGATATGATATTTTTGGTATAATTTGTTGTTTGTATTATCTCTGTGCTATTATGTTGGTATTGGCGTAGGTGATCTCACCTCTTTGTATGTATATCTGTATATTGTATTTATATTGGGTGAAGACGTTGAGAAAGATACGGTACTAGAAAGAGAAGAGGAATTACTTCTCCCATCAGAACCGCAGCATGAGTTCGACAAGATGACGTCAAGAGCCGTTTCTTCGGATATGTACGTTTACAATTTCACGGAGGAGAGTGGAGAATGGAGGACAAGTCCCGATGAGCGAGGACTTATTTACGAGGGGTACCTGACTATTAGTATTAGTAGGTTGTATCGTGGGGATCCATTTTTCTGTGTGACTATATTTGTTCATGTTGAATTTCCGTTGCATATCAGGCGAAATTGGGACACTAGAAATTATGTCCCAACGGAAATCAACATAGTGTCGTCAGCCCGGACACCTGTTCGTAGGGCTACTCGTCATAACGGATTCCTACCTACTGAGGAACTCGAGGAGGACCCGTCTGAGGGGTCTTCTGCTTAGTTAAACTTGGGCATGTTTGAACTCTGATATAAATAATGTCTGTGATTATTTAAGTGTGTTTGTTGTTTCAAGAAATGGTCTGTAATAAATAAACCTGACAGCACTGGTGTAATATGTATAATGATGTAAATTACGTGTGATGACTGCTATGTATAATGATGTACATTATGTGTGATGATGTATAATAGTTTTATTTTCCGCTAAGTTTATTTTATTGTCATAAAAAAAAATTACAACTCGTATTTTATTATAACATCATATTTTATAACTTGGGGTAATTTGGTAATAAAGTAACATAAATGTGGCACCCTACGGTGGGTGTTACACTAGTTGGTATCAGAGCCCAAGTTAGAGTCTTTTGGGGTTGTGGTTAGGTCTGTCTTGTTTGTGTTGTGTGATTCTCTGCTATTATTTTCTGAAAAGAAACAATATTGTTTGAAGATTGACCTTGCTTTCTTTGTATTGCCCAGTTTAAGTAGAGAAAGTAATGACTGGACGAGGACATGGACATAGGAATACTAGCACAGATATGGAATTTAATGGGAATGATAATCTGAATATGGCTGCAACTGTCGCAGCAATGCAAAGAATGGTGGAAGTGGTTGCACAACAAAATCAACAGGCTAATGAAAATGTGCACAGTTTATCGGAGTTTCGAAGGAATAATCCACTGAAGTTTCATGGAGAGTTTGATCCAGAGAAAGCCGAACTTTGGATCCGAGAACTTGAAAAGATATTTGATGCTATGGGTTGTGTTGACGAGCGGAAGCTTACATTGGCAGCGTTTGTACTGGTAGGAGATGGTGAACGTTGGTGGGCAGGTGCTAGAAGGCTGCTGGAAGCTGAAGGAAGGATGGTAACTTGGCAACTTTTTAAGCAAAGATTTCTGGAGAAATATTTTCCAGCAAGTGTGAGGCATATGAAGGAAATGGAGTTTCTGAGTTTACGATAAGGATTGATGTCCATCAGTGAATATGCGGCAAAATTTGAAAGTCTATCTCAGTTTTCAAGATATTTGTAGATGAACCCAGATGAGGGCTGGAAATGCAGGAAATTTGAGGAAGGATTAAAGCTGGATATTAAGAGAGCTGTATCGATGTTGGAGATTAATCAATTTCCAACTTTGATTGAAAAATGTCGTAAAGTTGAAGAGATCGATCATCAGCGAGCGGCAAGGAATAAGAATTTTGGACCTGCAAGGTTCCAAAAAGGAAGAATAATCAAGCAAATCGCTCTCTCAAAGAAAAGCCGTATGTGAAACCGGCAGGAGGTCGATCAAGAAGCAATTTGTGGGAGGAAGTTCTAGCAATAATAAAGCAAGTCAAGCTGGGACTCCTATTCGATGTTTCAAATGTGGGAAAGATCATCTCACGAAGGATTGTCAACATAAGGAAGTTGTTTGTTTTAAGTATGGAAAGCTTGGACATTTCTCCAAAGACTGTGATCAGATAAAGAAGGAATCCTCTGTGGGAAACGTCTGTACTACCAGGCCACAGGCGGGTGGTCGTGTCTATACAATGAGTGAGGAGGTAGCTGCTAAATCTGAGGATTTGATAATGGAGGAGTGCACTATTAAAGGTAATCCTTTAACCGTACTCTATGATTCAGGAGCAACACATTCTTTCATTGCATGTGATTGTGTTGAGCGTTTGGGATTGACTATGACTGCTTTGCCGTATGATTTGAGTGTTGCTACTCCTACTGATAAGCTTGTAGTTACCTCAACAGTATGCCTGAATTGTCCTGTCTGCATTAGAGATAGAATCTTTTATGTGGATTTGATCTGTTTGCCTCTTTCCAAGATTAATGTAATCTTGGGAATGGATTAGTTGTCTTGTAACCATATCCTGATTGATTGTTCGAATAAGACATTAGTATTTCCTGAGGCTAAGGATTCTAGATTCCTAACGGCTACTCAAGTGGAAGCTTGTCTAAAGGAAGGAGATCGTGGGTATTTATTATTATCTTCTTTGGAAGGGCAATGTGAAGATGTTTTGAAGGATATTTTCGTGGTTAATGAATTTCCTGAAGTGTTTCCTGAAGATATACCTGGACTACCACCAGAAAGGGAAATCGAGTTTGCCATTGATCTTGTACCTGGAGCTGGACCGACATCTATAGCACCCTATCGGATGTCGCCGGTAGAATTAGCCGAACTGAAGAAACAGCTGGAGGATTTATTGGAGAAGCAATTTGTGAGACCTAGTGTGTCACCTTGGGGAGCTCCAATCTTATTGGTTAAAAAGAAGGATGGAACTTCACGTCTATGTGTAGACTATCGACAATTGAACAAGGTTACGATTAAGAATAAATATCCACTTCCAAGGATAGATGATATGATGGATCAATTGCGATGAGCCGCAATATTTTCTAAGTTTGATCTACGTTCTGGATATCACCAGATACGTGTGAAAGTGGAGGATATTCCCAAGACTACATTTCGGACGCGCTATAAGCATTACGAGTATCTTGTGATGTCATTCGGTGTAACAAATGCACCAGCCATATTCATGAAGTCCATGAATAGAATTTTTCGTTCATACTTGGATAAGTTTGTTGTCGTCTTTATTGATGACATTTTGATCTATTCTCGAAATCAAGAGGAACGTGTTGAACATCTCAAGGTGGTTCTTCAGATTCTAAAGGAGAATAAGTTATATGCCAAGTTATCCAAATGTGAATTTTGGTTGAGTGAAGTTCATTTTTGGGACACGTAATATCGAAGGATGGAATTGAGGTTGATGCTTCCAAGGTGGAGACAGTTTTAGAGGGGAAAGACCAAAGACTGTAACAGAAATCTGTAGTTTTATCGGATTAGCTGGTTATTATAGACGGTTCATTGAGGGGTTTTCAAAGATTGTAGGACCTCTTACCTAACTTACACAAAAGAATCAATCGTTCGTGTGGACTGATGCATGTGAAGAAAGTTTTCAAGAGTTGAAAAGACGATTGACTACTTCATCGGTATTGATTCCACCTGATCCAAACGAACCTTTCGAAGTATATTGTGATGTTTCATATCAAGGATTGGGTTGTGTACTTATGCAAAATCATAAGGTGGTGGCTTATGCTTCAAGACAGTTGAAAAATCATGAGAGGAATTATTCGACTCATGACTTGGAGTTAGCAGCTGTGGTTTTTGCTTTGAAAATTTGGAGGCATTTTCTCTATGGAGCTACGTTCACTGTTTTTAGTGATCATAAAAGTTTAAAATATCTGTTTGACCAAAAAGAGTTGAACATGAGACAAAGGCGTTGGTTAGAGTTTCTGAAGGATTATGACTTTTAATTGCAGTATCATCCTAGAAAGGCGAATGTCGTAGCGGATGCATTGAGTAGAAAAATACTTAGTGCTTCTGTTATGATGATCAGAGAGAAGGAGTTGATAGAAGAATTTTAGGATATGCGATTATCTGTGAAATTGACGCCGGACAAGATGTGTTTAAACAAGATCACCATTTCAAATGATTTGATGAATAGAATTCGTGAAGGACAA
Organism: Ormosia emarginata; assembly: GCA_029884605.1. Lineage (NCBI taxonomy): Eukaryota > Viridiplantae > Streptophyta > Magnoliopsida > Fabales > Fabaceae > Ormosia > Ormosia emarginata. The sequence continues at coordinate 16,307,414 of JAQQTP010000090.1, forward strand.
AACAGTGACCAGTATTTGCAAGAAGTAAAAGAAGCAAAGAGCCAAGGAGCAATGTTGGAGTTTAGCGAAGGTGCTAATGGAATTTTGAAGTTTCAAGGAAGAGTTTATGTGCCTAATGATCCAGATCTTAGGAGATTGATTTTGGATGAAGCTCACAGGAGTAAGCTGAGTATGCATCCAGGAGCCACAAAGATGTACCAGGATTTAAAATAATTATATTGGTGGCAAGGAATGAAGAAAGATGTTGCAGAGTATGTATCATCCTGTTTGGTTTGTCAGAAGGCTAAGGTTGAACACCAAAGACCTTCGGGAATGTTGCAACCTTTGCCTATTCCTGAATGGAAATGGGATGACATAGCAATGGATTTTGTGACGGGATTACCAAAGACTCGGAAGGGTCATGATGCCATTTGGGTAATTGTTGATCGGCTTACAAAGTCGGCCCACTTTTTACTGATTAATATTAAATACTCAATGGAAAAGTTGGCCCACGTGTACATCAGTGAAATTGTCAGACTGCATGGTGTACCATCCAGTATTATTTCGGACCGAGATCCAAGATTTACTTCGAGATTTTGGAGTAGTTTGCAAGACTCGATGGGAACCAAACTACGTCTCAGTTCTGCTTACCATCCACAAACAGATGGTCAGTCAGAAAGAACAATTCAGTCTCTAGAAGATTTATTGAGAGCATGTGTGTTGGAGCAAAATGGAGGTTAGGATGAATTCTTACCATTGATAGAATTCACATATAACAACAGTTTCCATTCGAGTATAGGGATGGCACCCATATGAAGCATTATATGGGAGGCGATGCGAACACCTGTTATGTTGGTATCAAGACGGTGAGAGTGTTGTGTTAGGACCAGAAATTGTCCAACAGACAACTGAGAAAGTGAAGATGATTCAAGATAAAATGAGAGTGGCCCAAACTCGGCAAAAGAGTTATGCTGATAAAAGGAGAAAATCTCTTGAGTTTGAAGAAGGTGAACATGTATTTTTGTGAGTGACGCCTATGACGGGTGTTGGACGAGTGCTTAAATCTAAGAAGCTCACTCCAAAATTTATTGGGTCATATCAAATTCTACGTCGGATAGGTCCGGTAGCATATCAGATTGCATTACCACCTTTTCTATCAAATCTTCACAATGTATTTCACGTATCACAACTACGGAAATATATTTCTGATCCTACTCATGTTATCAAGCCAGACACAGTACAGCTGAAGGAAAATTTAACCTATGAAACTTTTCCAGTAAAGATTGAGGATCGAAAGACAAAGCAACTTCGAGGTAAGAAAATTTCATTGGTTAAAATTATTTGGGATGATGTAAGCGGAGAAGCTATATGGGAACTAGAAGAAAAGATAAAAGAACAGTATCCCTATTTATTCTAAGGATGTGAAATCAAGTTCATCAAGTTTCGAGGACGAAACTTTTGTAGAGGGAGAGTTGTAACACCCCAAACTTCCTATGTATTAACAAGTAATTTTGATAGCTAATGTAATTTCTCTTGTTTAGTGATTTCTGTGTACTGTAAAGTTATTTTGAATATTTTGTCTGTATATTTGATCGTTTTGAGTAATTTGCTCCGTGTCAAGAAAATAATAATTTTTGGGCCGAAAAATATACGTAAATTAATTTTTACTGTTTAGTCTTAATTAATTTACGTAATCTGACTTGATATTTGTGAATTTTCTAATTTTTGTGATTTTATGCGTGATTTTAGAATTCTTACTGTTTGTGGCCCCCACGAGGTGTATGTGGGCCCAGGTGGGTCCCGCAAAATGAAAAAAAATTTTACGTACAGAAAAATTTGTACTGTTTAGACAGAGACAGAGGATCTTACTAAACCTGAATCCAGAAACAGTTTTAGAAATTTTCCTTTACTGTATTTTGTACTGTATTTAATTATCGGACGATAAAAATACAGTAATTATATTTTTAGGTTATAACAGATAAAAATAAAATTATATATTATTAAGTTAACATTAGTGGTTTGGATATCCACTATCAATTTAAGTATCGTTGGAGAAATAATCTGGATTTAATTAACGGTAGAAATTTGATCTTAAAAATGAATAGGATCAATTATAACCGTTGGATAAAAAATTAAATCATGGGTATAGATTTAGTCTTATAAATGACTATGACCATTATGAACCCTTGGATGTAAAATTAATCAATGGTGAAGATGGATCATTAATAACCATTGGATTTGAATTTAGATCAATGGTGGAGAATTGGTCATCAAAAATGACTACAACTATTTTGGACCCTTGGATTAAAAATTGAAGGTGTAATCTTGACCCTTCATTTTGGAGACATATTCAATGGTTAGGATTGCAAGCCAAAAATGATCCAATGGCTCAAATGAAGTCTTCTATCTATAACCTAAACCTAATAGCTAATTTAAATCCAAACCATTCTTTTAATCAATGGTTAGGATGGCTTATAGTGATGGTATGTAATTTGGCACATTTGGAATGCATGAAGAAGGGGGGACGGTTTGGAGAGCAAGGATGAAGGGAGACATTTTAGTGTAGGCTTTTTAGGCCAAAGAAAAAAGGAATGGAGACAAGCCAAGTGTCAAGACCATTTCCTATTGATCATTAATGCTTATGTTCTTCAAACTTCACTTTCTATTTTTCTCTAATGCATGCTACGGCCATGCATAGTCTTAAAGGCCAAATAATTCATTTTTTCACTTCACCTTATCACACCTACACCTATTTCACTTAGTTTCAAGAAAACAAACCCAAGCAAACTCCATTCTCTCTCAAATGAAGACCATTTTGCCAAGCACTTCAATTCTCTCCTCCATCACTCTTTAATTTCATACAACCTAGTTTCTTGAATCTTTACCTCATTCTAAACAACTTTCATGTTGAAGACTTTCTCTAAATCTTCCATCTTGAAGGACTTTCACTAAGATCAAGTTCTAGAGTTTTTGTTAGTGAAGTGTAAGAAAACTTCATTTATTCTTTTCTTTTTCATGTTCTAAACCATGTTTGATCCATGGTTCTTCTTATTCAAGCTTAATATACTAATTTTCTTGTATTTGTTTCATGTTTAAGAACTTGTGTTGGTGGAGATATTGTTCAAAACACAAATCAACAAGCTTTTTGGTGGTTCTTCAAGAGGTAAGAGGGAGATCCATCTCACCAACCAAGCATGGTGGTGAGAGATGGTTTTATATTTGATGGATGGTGAATCCATGTGAGGATTCATATCCATGGTCAAGTAATAATTTATGTGTGTTATGTGCTTTGATTATTTTTGCCTATGTTTGATATGCTTTGCATGGTTTACTTGTGTATGCATGCTTAGTATGATTTTTATTTATTTATATGGTATGCTTATAATATGCATGATGATATATGTTGAATATATTATGATGGATGTATGTTGAAATAAGCAAAGTTTTGGCTCCAAAGGCCATAGAGGAGGTCACGGTTTTGAACTTCTAAGACTAGGGTTTTTATTGAAATTTTTCAAGAATTATAGAGTTAAGTTTTAGTCCTTGAACTAAAGCAAATTTTGGTAAGACATCAACCAAATTAGTGTTCACAAAATTATATTTTCATGAATGACAATATTGAATGATTTGAGAAGTAAGGAAATTAAATAAAAGGGTTTGTTTTACAAAAATAAGGCACACGGTTTTTGAGTTATATTTTTATTAATTTATTTTGTGTAGAAAACAAGAATGGAACTTAGATGATTTACAAGAAAAATATTTGGTAGTTTCAAAGGCCATATATAAGTTTTTGACAATTTAGAAAAATATTTGATGTTATAAAATACAAGAATTTTCAAATAAGGATTTTTGGAAAAAGGAATTAAAGTGTAATATATTTAGTGAAGTGGAATTTTTATAAATAAAAGGAAAAGGAAATTGAAAGTGTTGAATTTCAAATTATTTTAAAGAAAATTAATTTTAGAAGTGATTTAGAAATATAAAAGAAAACATTCATAACTTAAATTTACTAACGTAGTATTTATTTATTGGGTTTTGGAAAACATTAGGAAATTTAAAGTTAGAAACAGTAATTAAATCAACTAAATGTGATTTTGTAAGATTAAATCAATAAAAAGTAATTTTTGAGAAAATATATTACGGAAAAGATTTTTGACTAAGAATAAGAAGGGAATAAAGTAAGAAATTATATTATTGTAAGAAAAGTCCAAAATAATATTTTTAAAGTTAAGAAATATTTTACGAAGGGTAAAAACGATGAAAAACGATTTACGTAACTCAAAAACATAATTTTTAAGTTACGCGATTTGAAAAACGTTAAAATGTTTCTACGCGATTTTTAAAGCGTTTAAATATTTTACACGATCGAAATGTTGTAAAAAAATATCACTAGGCGATTTAAAAATGAAAGAATATTTTACGCGTTTTAATAAGAGAAAATTGTTACGTGAATTTTTAAACGTAACAGAAATATTACAAATCATTGATTACGTAATAAAATATTACGTGACCATGAAAACGTGACAAAAATATTTTACGAATGAGAAAAACATGGTAATGTATTTTTCTTTGTTAATTATACAAGAAACTTTTTACGCTTAAAAACAAGATATGAATACCGTACAAGAAATTGAGAAGTTTGCACGAAATTGGCATAAATACATGAACGTAAAATGTAATTTGAACCTCGTATGAGAAATTATGTGATTTACCTTTGGTTGGTAATTGGTGCATTACACATGCATTGAAAATGGTCCAATGGACTGTATATGGCTAATTGCCTAGGAGAAACGTACACTTCTTGAGTGGGTGCAATACGCGTAGTGTAGGTCACTTGTTGACCTTGGGGGCATCGGGGTGCGGGTTGCTCACAATGGGCAGTTGGTAGCTCTTCTGCACCGTGGGTTAGACCGATGCAACACACCGATGATCCAAACCGAGACACTATTCTTAATCGAGATCTGATAAAGACTGTTGTGTATGTGCTAGATGTGCAAGATATAATTATAGCACTTGGTCTGAGGCACGTGGTACCGACAGATCTTTTCGATCAATTTCTCCGACTTGAGTATTAGCTCCATTGAGTAGGTCATTGAGTCTACGTGCGCATGTATGAAATTGAGCATCTATATCTATGTGATGGTGTTTGTGTAATTATTTTGTGATTTAAACAGTGATAGTGGCGTGATGGTAATTATTATTCTTACACTATGATGATGGCATAATTGTGATCATGATATGATATTTTTGGTATAATTTGTTGTTTATATTATCTCTGTGCTATTATGTTGGTATTGGCGTAGGTGATCTCACCTCTTTGTATGTATATCTGTATATTGTATTTATATTGGGTGAAGACGTTGAGAAAGATATGGTACTAGAAAGAGAAGAGGAATTACTTCTCCCATCAGGAACCGCAGAGTTCTGACAGTATGACGTCAAGAGCCAGTTTCTTCGGATATGTACGTTTACAATTTCACGGAGAAGCTGGAGAATGGAGGACAAGTCCCGATGAGCGAGGACTTATTTACGAGGGGTACCTGACTATTAGTATTAGTAGGTTGTATCGTGGGGATCCATTTTTCTGTGTGACTATCTTTGTTCATGTTGAATTTCCGTTGCATATCAGGCGACATTGGGACACTAGAAATTATGTCCCAACGGAAATCAACATAGTGTCGTCACCGGACACTGTTCGTAGGGCTACTCGTCATAACGGATTCCTACCTCGAGGAACTCGAGGAGGACCCGTCTCGAGGGTCTTCTCGCTTAGTTAAACTTGGGCATGTTTGAACTCGATATAAATAATGTCGTGATTATTTAAGTGTGTTTGTTGTTTCAAGAATTGGTGTCGTAATAAATAAACCCGACAAAGACGGTGTAATATGTATAATGATGTAAATTACGTGTGATGATTGCTATGTATAATGATGTACATTATGTGTGATGATGTATAATAGTTTTATTTTCCGCTAAGTTTATTTTATTGTCATAAAAAAAAATTACAACTCGTATTTTATTATAACATCATATTTTATAACTTGGGGTAATTTGGTAATAAAGTAACATAAATGTGGCACCCTACGGTGGGTGTTACATTTGACGCCTTCTGTTTTAAATGGTTTATTCAAATAACACATTTATTATTCAAATAACAATATTTTTCAGAAACCGATTTTAAATCAAGCAAGCAAACTCTAGATTCTAACAATGAAATCCTAGAGAATCTATGGCAGTAAAGATTAGTCTTCCTCTTTTGTATGTGATTAAACAAGTTCTTACTTATGCAAAAGTTCTCAAGGATTTTTGTACAGTTAAGTTGAAGCACCATGTGAAGAAGCCAACGTTCCTGATAGAACAAGTTAGTGCTGTAATTGAGCAGTGGGTTCCTCCCAAGTACAAGGATCCTAGTTGTCCAACCATTGCATGCAGCATCGAAAATCATGAGTTGGGGCAAGCTTTGCTAGGATCTAGCGTGAATCTAATGTCATATTCTATTTATTTGCAATTAAGGTTAGGAGAAATCAAACTAAAAAATGTGGTATTGCAATTGGCTGATTGTTTAATCAAACTACCTCGGGGTGTGGTAGAAGATGTTCTATTTCAAATTGACAAATTTTATTATCATGTTGATTTCTTAATCCTCGACACTAGCTCTGTTTTTTATATTACTTCTAAAATTCCTTTCATTTTAGGGAGGTCTTTCTTTACCACTGCTAATGCTCTTATTAATTGTAGGAATGGATTCATGAAGTTGTCTTTCAGAAACATGACTCTTGAGGTGAATATCTTCCATATTGCAAAATAGCCAGAAGATGATGACGATGGCCACCAAACATACATTGACTCAATCATGGATATAGGAGTTTCTACAACCCATGATTTTGATATCCTTGCGTATTTTCTTGTTAATTCTGAGTTTGAATATATCAGTAATTCAGCTGATGTAATTGATATTAGTGTTATTTTTTATAGAACTCAGGATCATGGTACTCTGGCATGGCAACCGGGCATGGCAACTAAAGTTTGAGGAGTTGCTTGAGAAAAGTTGGAGCATTGCTGATATAAAATGTGTTCGTCCCCTGGTCTATTCTTATAAAATGAATTTAGAGGAAGGTAAATGGTCAACAGTTGAACTCGTAACTTGAGTTAAAGGATCTAGATGTAGAAGAGACTTTGGTAGATGATCCTATCTACCAAAGTTGAGGTAAATTTTTAGTATTTTGTTAGTGTTTTTATTGAGTCGGCTTAAGTGTTTCCCAGATTTTGAAGCCTTTGTATGGGGATGTACATAATGTCGGCTAACACAAAAATTTAAAAAAAATTCAAAACCTAAAAAAATAAAAAAAAATTTAGTTTGTGTGCTTATTTATTTCATCTATTTTAATTTGTTTTTGTTATTTTTGTCATTGCTAACCATTGTCAAGGTGTAGTTCTCCTCTTTTCCTCTTTTCTTTTTAATCGCTAAGCATTTCAAGACTCCTCCACATTACTCTGTTTATTTTTGTCCCAATAATTTCTTTGATGCATATTGATGATTATTTTTTTTTAAGTCTGGATTTAATTTTAAACATTGAGGACAATGTTTCATTTAATTTGGTGGGTGTTATGTTGGTAGTGCAAATTTAGTATTTAAAATGCTTGTTAGAACTCTATGGCATATTTTCATGTGTAAATTTTTTAAAAAAGTTGCATCACATGTTCATCTTTATCACATGTGTACTCATTCTCATTCAAAGCCATATTCGTGAATTCACCAAACCTACCATAATCATTTTTTGCTGAAGCATCCATAGAACCCTCAAAGCACTCATCCAAGCTTTGTGGTAAGATGGTGGTTTGACATATATAGTTAGAGAACTCTTTTGCTTAAGTATTCATGTAAGTTTTGGAGAGAATTGAGAGCCTACAAATGCAATAAATTGTGATATGCGATCATTGATCTGTGGAATTGGGCACTTTTTTTTAGAACATCATTATATGGTTTGTGGTAAGATGATTGATATCCTTGAGATATGACAAAGGTCAACTTAGGATCAACGTTTGAGTCTTTCAAGCTAATCGTTTTCATCATAGACCTTTAATAACCAACTTTGAGCCAATAAACACATATAACTTTTTCTTTTCATATGCCCACATCATCCATGCCTCTCCACATTGGAGTATAGCCTATACATTAATTTGTCTACTCTTTTTACTTCCAAGTGTATACTAAGTGTGGAATTTGCATTTTCTTTGTTTTGTGTTGGGTTATAAAAAAAAAAATCAAAGTTGGGAAGAAGAAGAAGAAAGACAAACATTATCATTCGATGATCTAAAAAGTTGAAATGTACATCAAGTGAAAAGCGTGGTATATTGAGATATTTAATAAGATTCTCTTTGTTTGTACTTAGAAGTCAAATGTACATCAAGTGAAAAGCATGGTCTACTGAGATATTTAATAAGATTCCATTTGTATGTACTTGGAAGTCTTTTTTATTCATTTTCAGTTTTTTCATATAGCCCCAAACCCAAGCCACGTTACAACATTTTGTGTTGATCGTTTTGATTCTAAGTAAGCTTTTGGAAAGAGTGGTAGAAGTCTCATTTGTTAGTGTTCCTATCATAAGATCAATGTTTGTTTGTTGCTCGTACATAATTACTCAATTTCTCGTGAGAGTGTGTGTACACCCATTGTCAACTTCATAGAGAGAATCTTCATATTAAACACTTTTATATTTGTGAGTTATGGAGTTGAACTTTTTACTTGAGATGTTCTTGATGTTGCATGTTTCAAGACTTCTAGTTAGATAGATATAGTTTGGAACATACACATACTCTGTGAATTGTTATAGGTAGATTGCTTGTGATATGATTATTGAATTCCTAAGATTATTTTGATATGTAAATCTGAAAAATATGAATTGATAAACTATTTTATCATTTTCTTAGTATTTTTAATCTCTTTTGCATAAAAATTGCTAAGAACTAATAATAAGTAAGTTAGAGTATCATGAGTGTATGAAAATGCTATTTAAATATTTTATTATTGGGTTAAAATATTAAAATGTAAATAAAAATTATTGAAATTAATATGTATTTTTAAATTAAATTTTTATTTATTTTAAAATATTCTTAAGCAATAATTTATATATATATTTAATAGGATTTAATAAATAATTAATTTTGATAATTACATGTAGGAATGTGCTTGAAACCTGAACTTAGGGCAATTGAGACCCACGTGTAACTTTTGTGTGAATAAAGTGACGAAGCCGGCATTAGAAACAATGAAAAGTAGGGGTGTCAAACGAAGCCCATTTCGGCTTATTAGCTATTTTCGGAACATAAATGTATTTTAAAACCAAATTTCCACCCATTTAGCTTTAGTTAAAAGAAATAGGGTCATGTAAGGTTCTAGCTAGTATTTTTTGGTGTACCCATCCATTTTTTTGTCGACTAATCGAGTTCTCGGCCCATGGCGACCTATTTTGACACCTCTAATAAAAAGGAAGCAGTTAAAAGAAATAGGGCTCACAGCCCAATGGCAAGCCCAATTCAAAAAGGGCAGCAAATTCTTATTCATATAAAAAGAGTAGGCAAGCACTTCGCCGCACACAGGGAAGAAAACATATTGGCAGCGTGGAGCGTGGAGCGTGAACGAGATTGGAATTGGCAGCACGCTGCTCGAGACACAGTGCCACACAACAAGGACGTGACCGAAATAGCACTCAATATATATATATTGAGTATAAAAGATGACCATACATTTTTAAAAGAATATAAATATTATTGATATCTTTTTTAAAAGTGTTAAATTTAATAAAAATAAGTAATAAAAGAAATATATAATAAATAATATTAGATAAAAAAAAAAAAAAGAATATTCGTATTATTTGATATAACTCATTTGTCAAAATGGGTCAAACTATGGTTGAATATCCGATAAAATGGACTGATTGAATTAAAAAATGTTAGCTCGAAATTTAAAATGGCTCGATCTAACCCGACCCTAATGGGCCACCAGAAGCCGATTAAACACCCGTTTACTTAAAAAATAGCGGACTGGGCTGACAAAATGCTAGCCCGAAACATACTTGGCCCGAACTGGCCCGGCCCGTTTTGACAGTTCTACTCATTGGCCTCATTTTCAATCACAGTTATTCCAGACTTCTTAGGCACAATCTATACAGGACTAATTCATTTACTATCTGATATAAGATAAATAATCTTTACATCTAACAATTTCAACACATCTTTTTCTAACTACTTTCTACATGATTAGATTCAAATGCCTTTGGGCCTCATGAGTAGCTTTAACACTCTCCTCTAAATGAATCCTATGCATCACTATCGAAGGACTAATGCCCTTAATATCTGCAAGTGACCATCATGTAGCTTCCTTATACTCTTTCAACACGTCCACTAACTGATGTTCTTGTGACTTATCTAAATCAGAAGCTACAATAACATGTAACATCTATTAGTGCCTAAAAACACATACTTTAGGGTACTTGGCAATAACTTCATCTCTAACTTAGGTGGCTCTACAATGGATGACAAAGATAGGAATGAAGACAAAGTGATTAGCTGGACTATGGGTTGTCACCTATCCACATTCATCAGAGAAACAAAATCTAACAAAGAATTGTATCCCTAATGACTAAATCAATATCAAAATCAGCATTAAAATAATTCAAACATGCTAATAACAGATCATCACAACTAAAATACATAAATGAGTCATGAGCCAAATTATCAATTAAATTCAATTCATGCACCTCATTATCATTATCTTCAAGCATTTGTTTATTAATATGAAAAATATTAAGTTCAACAGTTATATTCTCAAATGATAGTTTAATCACACTACTCTTATAATTAATCAATATATTAGATGTAGTAAAGAGTGGACGACTCAAAATAATATAAATTAGGAGATAAAAACTACAAATAGACTCAATATCAAACACAATAAAATCAATAAAAAAATAAAAATTCTCAATTTTTATTAACACATCCTCAACAATGCTTCTCTGGTTGCTGCGCGACGCATTCGCTGGTTCTTCAATTCTGTTATGCCTCCGTCGAACTGCGTGCATCCTGTTCGTTTGATGGTGTGCGTGCACGCGTGTCGACACCTCCGTGTGCATGGAGACACAATTCTGTGTGTCTAAATGTGTCCGATTAAAAAGATTATTTTTCAATTTGGACAAGATTTTTTCACCGAACACTTTTTTCGAACACTTTATGATCGTGGGCCAACTTGAGTTTTTCTTTAACGTTGATTAGTAAGCAAAATTTATCTTTCCTGTAACATCACGTCCACCACTATTTTCATATACCAAGTATTTTAAGTTTTATCTTTTCACACGTCACTATTACTTTTAAGTTTTATCTTTCACACAACACTATTTTCATCCTTCTTCTACTCTGCATCGTACTCAAGTCATCCACTTCGTTACACTTGCTGCCTCACTCTAATATTCTCTAGTTAGTTATTTTTTTTACATTATGTACTTGACATTATTAGTTATTAGGAGAAGTTAGTTTAATAGATTTTTAGATTATGTCAATAGAAATTATGATATTTTTTGGAGGAGAACTACTTAGAAAGAAAATTGGATATATGATATATATTAAAATATTATAAATCTTCAATCTTATAAAAATGATATTAATAAATTATAAATTTTTTTAAAATTTTGAAATTATATATATATGCCGTCTCCGTATCCTATAATTTTTGAAATTAATATATCCTCGATTTTGAGAGTAAGCAAAATTGGTCGGCTTCATAAGTGCATCCTATTCGTTTGATGGTGTGCGGCACAACCTCCTGCCAAATCTCAATTCTCTTCAATTTATAAGATTTTTTTCACCACCTCCTTTTGCTTTATGATCGTGGGCCAACTTATTTGATTTCTTTGCAAAATTTATCTTTCCTGTACACATCAGGTCCACCACGTGCTTACTTCAATTTAATGATTACTTTACCTTACTTCAATTTCATCTTCTCTTGGGCTTCCTGTAGGTTTTAGTGACAATGGGTTAGCTTTCATATACTTTCAATTTACATGAGCTTATTTCCTTGTAATTGGACCGTGTCATGGGCCCATTATAATGATGTTACTCCTATAATTAATACAATTATTTAGTAATGAATAACTCTTTAAAGAATCAATCATTATGTTTAAAATTAACTAAATTAACCACAAAATAATGATTAAGTCAATTTTTATAAATAAAATATATATTATTTGGCTTCTTATCAAAACACAACAAATAAAGTGAGAGAAATGTATAAGAAATTAAAGTTATTATAAATAAAAATATAAATTCATTAACAAATAAAAATATTATATAATATTAATTGATTTATATCAATTTTGAAAATTAAAACAGAAAACTAATCCAATCTAATTGGTTTTCAAAAAATCAAACAAAAAAGAACCATATTTATTAGATTTTGATTGTATTTTAATTTTTTTATTCAATTTTCAATTTTATTATCAGTTTGAATTAGATTTGAACATATTTAATATTTTTGTTGGAGTATCCATGCTCCAATCCTTAGTTGAAGTATGTTAAAAGCCTAACACACTTATTTTTAGCGTTGAAAATATTAATAAATAGGCAATTCCCAATCCATTACAAGTAGATCATTTATCGTTGTTCTTTTGGTTAAAATCTAGTAAAATAAAAATATTCTCCATTTATATGAAAAGAAAAACATATTCTCCACAACATACATGCTAGTATAAAAATATGACACATCTTCACATAATATATATATATATATATATATATATATATAGAGGAGGATCAACTTATATATATATATATATAGATACTTTATAATACTTTAATGAAATAATATTAGATGAAATGAAACTAACGACCGAAAATGAACAGAAGTGTAAGAAAAAAAACTTACATACAGAACGGATCTCCCTCATATATATATATATATATATATATATATAAAATCAATATAATAATAATTCAAAATAACAAACCTTACCAAATACAATTTATGTGTGTTTCTTACACAAGACATGCACATCACTTGCAATAGCCATTGTAAGATATAATTTAAGTCCATTTACGCGTATTATTTTTTATTTACCCATTTACGCGTATTATAAGATCAAATTATAGCCATTTCACAAGTATAATGACAATGCAACTCCTACAACATTTTTTTCCCTTTCACTTCATGTAACTTTAATGTTATTATATTACTTTTATTACACTAAGTTTTTCCTTTAATTGTTTCCTGTAAATATTTACTTTTGATAAAAAAAAAATACTCCAACACTTAATAATAATAATTATTATTAATGTAACCGTAAAAAATAATTATTATTAATGTAATAATATGTGTTTCAGAGATAACCTGGCAGTACGGTTACAATTCTGACAATAATAGCTTTCATATGAAAACAGTAGTTTTGGACAGGAATATAAAATGAACGAATCAAATCCCTTTACAACATATCTAAAAATTGGCCAGCTATGATAGAGTAAATCAACAGTTCAAATTTGGAGAACGAAATGTAAGCCATTAGTGGACTTTCCATCAGTCAATATTATTAGTGATTTGTTTTTGGTTGTTGTACAAACATAGAAAGAACATCGAAGAGGAAATTAAGAAAGCAAGAAAACTGTGACAATGAAGTCCATTAACAAAGGAGCGATAATTAAGCAGGTGAGATGCAAACAACAAATCTCAATCAGGTTTTCATGTGAACAACGACTAATTATATTATATTTAGCAGCAACTTGTAGAAATTTAGAGATTCTATGTTAGCACCACGTGACATGTGCTTAGGTTTGTTGCTACGGTAGCTACCATTTGCCAGTGGCAATAAATGAGAATTCATTCAGCTGGTTAAGGTGAGACATGAAGGATTCCATGTTAGCATCACGTGACATGTTCCTAGGTTTGTTGCTACGGTAGCTACCATTTGCCAAAGGCAATAAATGAGAATTCATTCAGCTGGTTTAAGGTGAGAAAAGAATTTTTGTCGTGAAATTTGTATATAATAGAAGATTATGTAAGAAAAGAGATAGATATAAAAACTTTAAATAATAAATTTTTCTTAAAATTTATACGATTATATGTTAAAAATTTTATTTTTATAATTTTTTTTATATAACTATATCATGTAAAATTAGGATTTTTCTCGATTAGCTTGCTCTAGTTCGATTCCTTAAACTTCTAGTGGAGAAAAAAATGATTGCTACCACTTTTGAGAAATTAGTATTTCGATGTTAGAGCAATCACTTGGTAAACTAAGCTAACATTTGAGTGACTTTTTTTTTTTTTGTAGTTAGGAGTAGAAATAAGTTAGATTAACATATTTTCAGTTTATATAAATTTCTTTATTTAGTAAATAAATTAAATTTAAATTTTTTGAAAAGTCTATTTAAATATGTAAACTAAGATTTGAATTTTTGAAAAAATCTATTTAAATTATCAAGCTGACTTATTTATTTAATAATTATATATATAATTAAGAATTTATAATACTTATATAATTTATTAATTATATATTAGTATAATATATTTATTTTATATACAATATAATAATTTTGTTAAAGGTTATATATACTTATTTAAAAATTAAAAAAATTAAATTTCTTAACTTATATAAAAGTTTTTATATAATATAAACTTTTAAATAAATTTTTAAATTATGTTGGACTTCTATATTTTTAATTAAATAAGTCTAGTTGAACCCAAAATAAAATATAAAAAAATCTATAATAAATAACAGACAAAACTTAAGTTAACATTACAAAACACACTTAGACCTAATTAAACTAAACCTAACCAAATCATACTCATTTTCACTCCTATTTGTAGCAAATGAATTTAAATTCGAGTTAAAGCACCTGTGGCGAAAAGCCACGCCATGCGATGTCCAAGCGGTATCCCTTATGTTAGGTAAGAATGTCAATGGGGCCGGGGGCAAGAGGAAGTAGTGTTTTCCCTCCTTCCTTCTCGTTGCTTATGATCCTAACGTAGAGATATGAATTATAGTATTTAATAATTTAAAATAAAATTTTTAAAATCATAAAAATAAACGTAATTGAAATAAATTTTAATATTACATATCATAATTTTGTCCACAGTTTTGTCTATCACTTTGAAATATTACATACAAATTAGGAATACTTGTAAAATTAAAAGAATATTATAAATAATATATTTAATTTAATTACATCTGGTAATAATTAATTTATATAAATAATTATTATATAAACACTATATTTTTATAACAATTTTTATTATTGAGCTCATTCACTTTGTAAAATATTAAAAAATATAAATTTTTATCTCATCTTAAAGTGAAATAGAAAAAACATAATATATATAAAATATTAAATAAATAATATATTTCACATATACTTACGAAATGGGCATTATGACTCTCATCCTCAGTACCCAGCTCTCATCCTACTGTGGATAACTACGTAGATCTCCGCAGACATGAGATTTTTTGACATTCCTAATACTAAGACCAAATTTCATGTTAATATTATATTTGAATCATGGGAGAAACGAAAAAAAAAAAGAGAGAATAAAAATAATTTTTTGTGTTTAAGAGTTTTAAAATATATAGGAATGAAATTGAATATATGTAGAATCATTTCTCTCTCTTTTCCTCAAATACTCAATTTTTATTTCCCTTAAAATTGAAGTGGAATGGGAGGAATACATGTTCCGTTCCATTCCGTTAATGAATCTTCCAAACAAAAGAGGGAACTATGTTCCATTCTATTCTATTCTTTTTTTATCTATTCCCACATATTTCGTTCTGTTCCGTTCCGTTAATGAAAAAACATCCAAATACAAAGTAACACTTTTTTAGTTTCAACATAAAAAATCTTAGTTAGTAATAGCTTTTAAAAAAATAATGATTCAGTTTTAAAAGACTTTATTTTTAACAAGGAAAGTGATTTTTCCACACTTTTTCTCATACCTTATCTTACACCTTTATTAATTTGACAAAAAAAGAGAAAATGTATATTAAAAAAATATTTCTCTTATTTTATTATTTAAAGAAAAAATTGTGTAAAAATAATATAATAAAAAATATGCAAATAACAAGATCCTTTTAAGAATTCATAATTTAGATTTGGTTAAGATTAAGAAAATTATTTTTTATTTGTTAAAATATATGTTAACAAAATTTTAAAAGTAGATAAAAAATTAATACAAGAAGTATATTAAAATTATTTTAAAAAATTGCTATATATATATATATACATCAATTAATTAATAATTAAGTTCTACACAAGGTGGATCCCTATTTACTTTAGGACAAAAGCCCCACTGAGCTTTAAATAATTCCAGTTTTATATATCAAAAATTTTAAAAATTTACCTTAAATGTGAATATCTTTATGTGTCATTTTCAATAATTAGTTAATCAATACATCCCGCGCTCTAAAGCGAAGATCAAATTTCGAATGATTTATAAAAAGCAACTATAGAAAAAAAAAAAGTATAAAAACAATATTTTTATATTATTTTTATTAATAATAAAATAAAAGAAATATATTTCAAATAAAAAATATAATATATTGTGTAAAGAAAATAATGTATAATATTCCTTTTTCAGACAGGCAAAGAACGTGTGTGGATCCGGGGCAGTACGTAAAAGTCTCAGAATTTTTTTCGTATTTGTTATCAGCCTTCTTCTGACGGACACAGACAGACATGATGCGTGATATTTTTGGTGCATTAGCTCAGAATTTCTCCGTAGAAATAGTTACTTGGATTTCTTATTTCCTTCTCGAAACTAGAAAAACAAAAAGTAAAAAAAATATAACACTATATTCTTTTACAATTTTTTAAAAATAATTTTATAATATTAAATAAAAAATAAATATATCTAATATTTCTAAAACATAAAAATATTTAATATTTTTTATTTAATAATTAAAAAATAATAAAAATAAAATATGAAAATAAAATATTTCTCAATAAAAAATATACTCTCTGACAAAGTTAAACTTAGTTTAATCACATTTGAGTGCATGTTTAGTTGTCTGTTCTCTTATTTTAAAAATTTATTTGTCAATTTAAATGAACTTTTGTTATTTTTATAAATATTTAATTGATTATTAAAAGTCTATTTGTCAATTTAATTTTGATTTTTAATAAAAATTTGAGTTAAAATAATATTTTTTTATTTTTGTATCTAATATTATTATAAATTTATTTTTAAAATAAAAATTTTTAAAATAAATTATATTATTATAAATTATTTTTAATTAAATTTAAATTTATAAAATTAAATTAACTAAATTTAAATTTATAAAATTAAATTAACTCAAATTTAAATTTAACAACTATAATTTAAACACATGCTGAATAATTCAAGAATCACTTTCAATAGTTCACAGACAGAAGCCACTACCACAAGTGTAATGATTCTGTCAGTGCCATAAGTTTTAAGTTCAGTTTGACAGTACAATCAGTTGTTAAAATTTTATTGGACGGTGATTTAAAAAAAAATTTAAAATTTTGTTAAATATACATAACATCGAATCTGAATTTCATATCTAGAAAAAAGAGAAAGATAACAGTGTAAAGTAAAGCCCCTTGTCTTTAATTAGATATCCTTATAAAGATTCTTATAAGACTAATATTTTAAATATTTTTGCATGTAATTTTTTTTTTCAATAATTACTTTCTCTTATATTTGAAATTTAATCCTTCTGACTCGGTCATCACCTCTTTTAATAGTTCACAGACAGAAGCCACTACCACAAGTGTAATGATTCTGTCAGTGCCATAAGTTTTAAGTTCAGTTTGACAGTACAATCAGTTGTTAAAATTTTATTGGACGGTGATTTAAAAAAAAATTTAAAATTTTGTTAAATATACATAACATCGAATCTGAATTCATATCTAGAAAAAAGAGAAAGATAACAGTGTAAAGTAAAGCCCCCTGTCTTTAATTAGATATCCTTATAAAGATTCTTATAAGACTAATATTTTAAATATTTTTGCATGTAATTTTTTTTTTCAATAATTACTTTCTCTTATATTTGAAATTTAACCCTTCTGACTCGGTCGTCACCTCTTTTAACTTTTGTTGATCTAGAGGTATATTCCATTTAATATAACAATTTAGAAATAAAAAATTGTCTTATGATCGGGATTTACAAGTGTGACACAAGCCTCGTCACATGTGTTGTAAAGTTGCAAGTAAATGATAGTGATGTATCAAAAATTTTTCCATATATGTAAAAAAAAAATAAAAATAAAAGGAAAGCAGGAACCATGGCAAAATAAGGTCCACGAGGACCACGAGTTCACCTCACCGAGCAGGAACCATGGCAAAACAAGGTCCACGAGGACCACGAGTTCACCTTACCCTATTTAATTAATGGTACACGGGAGAAGCACTGACAATTGAATATACACGCCAAAACTCACATAATAAAATCTTAAAAGAAACTTAATGAGGTCTCCTGCATAAGATATGCTACATCCTAAACATTCATGCTTGAAACTCACAGCCTTAACGAGGACCACCAGTTCACTTCACCCTATTTAATTTCTGGTTGTTTAGTACCTAATTCGCTTTAAACTAGCTAGTTAGAACAAAACTAGAAGGATAAAATGGAAATAAAGGAAAATAATTGTCATGAGCTAATCAAGGCAGAAAGGATGATGTTTTGATTAGACATGAGGGTTTTGGGACTGGAAATTCTGATCCAATATATGACTTAAAAGGTTTTAGGTGAAAGAAAAATACCAAAAGCGTCTCAAGTCTGGAGATATGGAGATTTTATGGCAACCGTTAGATGAGCGATGTGTGTCCCATGATGCCTAGGACATTGTAACAGAAAAGATGCTCACATCAGCTTAGCATGCCTTATTCTTAATTAACTAACACCGAAATAATACTTAGATTCTCCTGAGATAGTAAACTTCAACATTCTGCCACTTCCCAAAATAGCCAAAGGCCTGTCACCTCTAGATCTTAAGATTTTAGAACCTCAAACCCTCATATCCCAATAAAGCAGTCATGTCACAACTGTGATATTTGGGGCTGACGAGGGCGGGGAGTGATCGTTGGTATAAAAGATGAAATACGGATAAGGAACGGTTCTTGACAAGTTTTTAGGTGAAGGGACACATAAATAAATTAAATATACACTGGAATGAGAGGGATTCAGAGACTATATAGGTATGAGACTGCATAGTTTAGGATGACTTAAAGGAATTGATTAGCTCCACCTATATCAACAAGATACATCTTCTTTTCGGGAGCCAAGAACATAAGTACTCCATGATTAACCGTGCTTGACTTGAAGCACTTATGAGATGGGTGACCTCCTGCGAAGTTTCTTAGGATGCGTGTGAGTGAGGACAAAGCACGCTAAAAAGACCCGTGTTGATTTGTGAAGACACTCATCAATCCTACAGGCAGTCTCGGGACGTTACAACAACCCCAACAATAAATGCCTTTTGTCCCCTGCTAACTAGGACTCTATATATATTTTTGCATGGTTCTGCACGAACAACACAGATAGAAAATCACGAGCCCTGAGTATGCGTCCTAAGCGTCCTAAGTTTCATAAGACCTCCCCAATTCATCCTCTCACAAGAAGTCATAGGTGTTTCACTAGTTCTGTACTAAGCCATTAGGATCAGAGCGTCCCACTCCATTCACACGCAAACCTCACAAGTCTTATGGATCCATTTTCTCTACTTTGCTAATCACCCACTTTCTTGTTAACATTTTAAATTTGTACTGAAACAATTGACAACTCCACTAAGGAGGTGTGCAAGAGATGGATATCACTTAGAGTGACCCAAACACGTCTATGGCCCTACTAGTCACAACAAGAAGATTGTCATTTAATTTGGAGGATTTTCTAAGAAATGATGAGGAGACTCCTCAGGGCCAGGTAAGGGTAAGTGGCACTGGGAATAGAGATGAAAGGACTTCCAAAAACCTGGCTATGGATCTTATTAGCCGTTTGGAAGTTCCCTTCCTCCACGTTGGACCCAACTCACCACACATGGTGGTGCCCACAATGGTTATAAACTTTATTGTTGCAAGCCACGAGACTCTGACGAACATGGTGACAAATTTTAGGGTAAACACACAGGCCAACAACAATCGAGCTGCACCAGCAATGGGAATGCAGGGTAAGATTGTCCTTGAACAACCCACAACAAGGAGAGATGACGTTGTAGTGCAAAGACTTGATGACACCCCATAATCCAAGCAGAGCTTAGGCACTTACTCCAAATGTGGAATGAGGGGCATGGTGTGATTTTAGATTTGGAGCTGCCTTTCTCCTTGGAGATGTCAGCAAGGTCGTATCCTTAAGGATATCAACTACCTAATTTCCTAAAGTCTGATGTTACAAGGAGTGCTAGGGAACATATCATGTCATTCTTGGATGACTTGCGCGCGTTTAGGGGAGACAAGGACTTGAGGCTACGGGAGTTCTCTAAGTCTCTAACAGGAAGGGCCTTCACGTGGTATGCTAAACTGCGCCTAAACTCTATTCATACTTGTGAAAAAAAGGAGTCAGAGTTCTATAACAAATTTCTAGAGGAAGAAGGTTCCTTGCACATCATGGACCTAAGGCGAGTAAAGCATAAGAGCGGAGAAAGGCTTCTTGCCTTCATGAAAAGGTATTGAGATCGTGCCTTACAGTGCAAAGAGACACTCCCTAAAGCGGACCTAGTGTATGGATGCATCAAGAACATAGAAGATGGGTCCCAAATATTCCTATTCTTGAGCGATGTGATATCTAAGGTGAAGGAGCGCTACAGGAAGAAAAAAGAATCAAAGTCTATCTTTGACATTTGCACCCTGGATGATAGAATGAAAAAGAAAAGCTACAAGGCGGTACTTCCACTAAAGGACTGCAAGATGAAGAAGGAGTTGTTTCCCTTACTCCCTATTTCTAGGCAGCAAGTGTACTAACTGACAAAAGAATGGTTGAAAGACAGAATCTTGAGGCCTAGGGTAGAAAAAGAAGCACTCACAAATGAGGAATACAAGAACCTAGTATTCTGCATACTTCACTAAACAAACTATCACTCAACTGTAGATTGATGGGTGATAAAGTAAATCTTCTATAAGAAGTTGGAGGAAAGATAAATATTATTGCCTGAAGGAACCAATATTGAGAATGACGTACATAGACATCCCTTGCCAAACTATGGCATGATTATCATAGTTTCAGAAGAAGGGACGAATAAAGAAATACTAGTGAAAAGAGTAGAGGAGCCCTTCGATACCATACTAATTAACGGGTTGGCAAAAACTAAAGGGTTTAGAATCCTCCTTGGGTAGCTAGGATTAGATGTGAATGCCCAAACCAAAGCAACAAACTCCTTGGTCAATGTGAGGAGATCTTATGTGCCACGAATGCCTTACTAACCCGGCTTGTAAGACTGCATGCCACAACGAATGTGTTCATAGAACCAACAATGATCAACCAAGAGTTCACCCATAATTGCTCACTATTCGTAGAAGCTATCATAGAAGGGCATAGAGTACGACAAATGTTGGATGACAATGGTTCAGGAGTAAATGTCCTCCCCACAGTAATGTTTAACGCCTTGGGCATCCCAACAGAACTCTGAAGGAGGTCAAATATCCTGCTGAACACGTTCCAAGGAACGCCTATCATGATAAGGGGATGTGCAACAATGAACATAGAGGTTGGGCCCATTAAGACACCCAACACTTTCCATGTGATGAGTGGAGATCCAAGTTATCATATACTCCTTGGACGTTGTTGGATCCACCTGCATTGGTGTGTACCCTCCACTCTACACCAACGTGTTAAGTCAAATTTTAGAGGAAAACATAGAGATACTTTCCATAGAGGCGCCCTTTGACATTTCAAAATCACATCTAATAAATGTCTCACTCTTTGATGAGATGGAACCACCTGGAATTAATTGCAAGAATAGCCAAAGTAGGTGCTATGTTGACTTTAGAGATCTCAACAAAGCGTGCCCAAAAATAATTTTCCTTTTACCCAATATAGACAACCGTATAGATGGCACAACAACATATGAAAGGTTCTCATTCATGGACAGGTTCGGTGGCTATAACCAAATCATAATGAAGCCTAGTGGCGAAAAGAAAACAACTTTCAGAACGCCCTTTGGGGATTTCTATTACATTGCAATGCCCTTTGGATTGAAGAATGTTAGAGAAACATATTAGCAAGCAATGACATCCATTTTTCATGACATGCTGCATGACTTCATCAAAGACTATGTGGATGATTTGGTAGTCAAATCTAAGGAAAAAGAAGAACAGATAGGCCACCTAAAAATGGTATTTCAAAGATGCAAAAAGTATCAGCTTGAGATGAACCTTATGAAGTGCACCTTTGGAGTAGCTTCAGGAAAATTCTTAGGCTTCAAAGTTCACATTGAAGGCATCTCAACAGATGAAGAAAAGATAAAGGCTATATAAGAAATGCAACTGCCCTCCAGCACACAAAAGTACATAAACTTGTTGGAAAGCTAGGGTACATCCAGAGATTCATCCCAGCACTGAGTGAATTGTTAAGCCCACTGAGGAGTTTACTAAAAGAAAAGAAAGCTTTTGAATGGGCAAAGGAGCATCAGGAAGCCTTTGAGAATATCAAGGTAGTACTGACTTCCATTAAAGTCACGTCACCTCCAAGAAAAGAGTTACATGTGAAGCTCTACCTAGCATCCACAAATTAATCAATAAGTGGACTGATCACTTAGGAATTAGAAGGAGCAAAGTGTCCCATTTCATATCTAAATAGACTCTTGAAGGATACTGAAACAAGGTAGTCCAAACAAGAAAGACACTGCCTTACCTTGGTATATGACACCTAGAAGTTCAAACACTACTTCTAGGTGCACAGTATCCATGTAATAAATAAGTCAGAATGGCTCAAGTACATGTTGCAAAGTCTAACATTGATAAGGAGAATAAGCAAGTGAGCATTAATGCTGAGCGAATATGACATCACTATAGTGATGCCCACTGCGCTCAAAAGGCAAGTGCTAGCAGATCTCTTGGGCATCTGTCCCACCACCATTGAGGATTATGTTGAGTAGATATTCTTAGAGAAGTAATAGATGTCAATTGTTATGAAGAACCATAAATATGAACATTGATGTTAGACAGATCGCCTTCAGCACCACAGAGAGGGGCAGAAGTTGTTCTAACCAACGAGCGAGGGGAATCATTACCCTTTGCTTACATGTTGGACTTCCCTTGCACTAACAATGAATTAGAATATGAAGCCCTCATCTTGGGATTACTGACGGTAAAAGAAGTAAAAGTGAGAAGATTGGTGGTCAAGGGAGAACACGGGGTGAGAGAAGCTTCTCGGGCAACATACAAAGAAAGGGTGATGAACTTCTTTGGAGAATTTGAAAATATGGATTTTTCTCATATGCCTAGAGCAAAAAACAAGCAAGCAAATGCCTTGGCAATGATATAAGGAAAAACAAATGGTGAACACGAGGAACAAATTGTGGAGCAAGGAGTGATCAAAGAGCTAAACAAACACAAGGTGTAACGTTCTCTCCAACTCAGTGGACTTAATAAGGGTTATAGTAGCTCAACAAAATTGATGGAAGTTATTTGATAATTTTGATAATGATTTGGGATTGATTTGAGCATAAATCTATAATAATGAAGTTGAGAAATAGCTCAAATAAACCTAAAATTTAGCTTAAATAGCTACGAACATTTATTTCTAAGTTTTAAAGGATGAAAATGGATAACTGAAAGCTTCTTAATTCAATTCCATAAAGTTTAATTTAACCTAGGAAAGAATAATGAAGTTCAGAGACTAAAATTGCAGTATAAGAAAATTGGTGGAATATTAATATAAAAAATAAAATGAAATTCTAGAATTTTCTATGATACCTATGAAGGTTAGAAAATTCATTTATGAAAGCCTAAAGTGTTCTTAGAAAATGAAAGTTTATCAGTTGGAATTCATTTATGAGATCGCTTTCCTAAGTCCTTCACTGTTCCTTTCTACTTAAACCCACTTAACATAAGATATTTTGTTACTTTTATATCACTCTTTCCCTACTCTCTCATGTCTCCAATTCTCACTTTCCTCACTCTCTCTTGTTTTCATTCCATCAGAGGAAGGAGGAAATCAAAGTAAGAAGAACAAGATTCAAAAAGGGAGAAAGAAGGAAGATGAAGTGGTTACATGACTCCTCATATCGCGACATGCATTCTTGTAATGGCGTGGCCTGATGCCCTATCTGGCCAAAGTCATGGAGTTTTACACCGCAGCATACTTGAGTATTAATGAGCAGAATTAAATTCATGCCGCGACGTGAGATACTTCATGCTGCGGCTCGAAGAGTTAGATTAGGTTAAGTGCCACAGTGTTTCATTTGGCTTGGCTGTTTCTCTCTAAATTGCCTTCTCTCTGTCTGTTTCTCTATATTTTTCTGATCCGTGCAGTCCCCATCCCTCCATTTTTGTCTCTACACTTGATTTTTAAGGTATGTTTTGTTTCAATTTTAATTATGTTATTTCTTTATTTTTATTTTTCATATATTTTAGGTTTTTAGTTATTTTCGTAGGTTTTTATTTCTTTTATTTTGATTTTATATTGATTGATAGTGTCTGTGTTGATTTATTGGCCTTGAATGTCATTTTGATGGTTTAAATATGGAGATGCATGAATTTTTGGAATTCTATTTCTATACGCGCTGCGGCGTTGTCATGAATGTCACGACATATGCTTCAATCTGTATGAATGTCGCAGCATTGTAATAAATGTCGTGGTATTTGTACTTGAATGCGTTATTGAAATATGTTGAATGCTGCGGCGCAAGTGTTGATGTCGCGGTGTGTTATTTTAATTTTTCCAGAATTGCATTGTTTACATTTGCTTAATTCTTTTTATTATGCAATTCTGACTTTTTTAATTCCTTTTTTCAGGACACCATGGCTCCAAAGAGACAACGGGGTTCATCCAGCCAGCAAAATAGGGAGCCAGCTCCCCCTTTCGCATTTGGTGAAAGGCGATTCACATCCACAGTGGCAGCCTACAGGTATTCTACACTGATTACTAAATCAGTGACAGTGGAGAGAGGCTTTTCCTTCAAGGAAGCCATTCCCCAGGGTATTGAGCAAACCATCTGCCACTATCGCTGGGAGAGATTTGCACAGCACCCAGAGCTAGCAGTAGCCCCTCTAGTTCGCAAATTCTATGCGAACATAGATGTGATCGACCCAGGGGCCACTACCACAGTCATAGTGCAGGGACGTAGAGTTTATTACTCTCCTGCTGTTATCAAAGCTGCACTCAGTTTGCCTCCTCCTCCCATTATCTGCGAGTATTCACATTTCCTACAATGGGAGCCAGAGGAGGGCATTAATCTCACTACTGTCACAACTAGGATCTGTACACAGTCCCAGCCTGTTATCTGGACCAAGAATGTCTAGATTGACAGGCCCTGATTTTTTCCACAATCCTATCTGACATTAGAGGCGAGAGTATGGTATCATTTCATAAACACTAGGATTCTCCCGTCAGGGAACTTCTCAGAGGTGACCAGAGATCGAGTCATCATGATCTACTCTATTCTAGAGCACCGAGCTATTGATGTCGCCCAGATCATTTATGAGTAGACTCGGCGAGTGGCGAGAGAGTGTAGGAGTCTTTTCTTTCCCTCGCTCATTCAACAGCTGTGTGTGCGGCATTCAGTAGAGGTTGGGCTGCACGAGGAGAAGACAGAGGTTAAACAACCTCTGAATGATTACCTTATGGAGCGAGTGCGAGCACCCCCACCCCCACCACCTGCACGTAGAGCTGTTAGGCACGCTCCTGTAGAGCCCTAGGCACCACCACCACCACCACCATAGGATCCAAGGTCCTCTCACTAGCCAGCTAGTGAACATGCTGATGATGATGACGATGATGCAGTTGATGAGCATACCGACAGTGATGATGCCCTCATCTAGCCCACTTGGCATTCATGGCTTGTTTTTCTTTCATTATATTTCTTTTGTTATTGTATGCTTCTTTTGTACAGTGAGGACACTATTTCCCTCAGGTTGGGGGGTGGCTTAGACTTATTATTATGATTATTACATGATATTATTGTTTATATATGGTTTGTTTATTATTATTATTATGGCATGATAGTATGTTTATTTATGGTATTATATATAATATGTTCTAGTATGTTATTTATGTTTTTATAACATCCATGGAACAAGTATCTTGATAAAAAATTGTATAAAAATCTTGTGCAAGATACAATTGTCTTTCCTTTTCACAAAAAAAAAATTATATTAATAATTAGTGTGAAATGATTGCGAATGTTATACATGGATGCAAAGATAACCTTAATATTTCTATAAATCCATATGGAATCTTTGAAGCATGTTGGAGCAATCTAATTTCTTTTTATGAATGTTGTGTTTCCCACTTTCATGCTTATTTAACTTTGGAAATCATAAGAATTCTTGTCTAGAGAAAGTTTATGAATTTTACATGTGAAAAATTGAGTACCATCCTTGAAATTGTTTTTTAATTTCTCTTGAGGCGAAATCCTAGGTTGTGCATGATTGAGGAAATGATTAGGGCATTGTTTGGACCGATTGAGCCTTAAAAAACTTACCCTGAATGATTATATCCTTAGGTCCCTTTTGAAGCCTCAATAAATGTTGGCCTTATATGTTTTTCACCACCATTGTGTTCATTAACCTGTTAACCATTCTAATGCATGTGAAAGTTTTGCATTTTCTTCCTACCTTATTGTTTGTTGAGTACATAATGTGTTATTTCTTAAAGCGAGTTAAGTGATTAGGGGTATGGAATTTATCAATTATAAAATGAGCCTGAATGAGCCAGATGCAATAAAGTAAAGAAAAAGAAAAGCTTTGTGTAAAAAAAAAACAGAGAAGAAAAAGAAGAGAGAAAAACAAAGCAAATAAAAGAAATAAGAAAGTTAAATATGAAAATTATTGCATGGTTCTAGCAAGTTTGTTCTTTCACTGTTGAATACCCTGCTAGTTCACTTGTTCTCAAATCTTGAAATCATATATTTTTGTTTCTCAATGTTAGTTTGTATCCTTTCCCATTTCTTCTTCACCTCATAACCATGGCATTACATTACAAGCTTACAAAGACCCTTTTGATCCTCAATTGTATGTGATTTACATTGGTGGAGAGATACTTGATTTACAATCTTGTGGATTTTATGATTTATATTCATGTGTATGTTCATAAACTTATCTAGGTGAGTATGAATTGAATAGATAAAGTTGTGTTTGTATGATTGGGAAAAATAGTGTAAATAAAAGGAAACTGAGATTGTTAGCATGATGAAGATTGTATATGTGCAAAACTGATTGTGAGGCATATACAACATTTGAACTCTTATGTAATCATTGTACACTAGTTTGGTTTAAGTGAAAGTGAATGTTAAAAGTTGCTGAATGTAGGTTAAGAAATGTTGTTCAATGTTTGTGTACTTTGTTTTGCTCGAGAACTAGCAAAAATCTAGATTTGGGGGTGTGATAACTCTACAAGATGTAGTTATTTGTGCTGTAGAATTGTGTAATAAGGATTGCTTGGTCCTTAGTTTTAAGTAGGAATGGAAGACTTTAGCCTTAATTATATAAAATTCAATCTTGATGTCTTCCATTTTGATTCTGAGGAAATATTGTTCAATCTTTAATAAATCAAGTATATTTGCATTTACTTAATAAATTGGTTATTTCTTTATTTTAGGAAGAGCTTCAATCAAGCTTAAACTAGAAAAATTTGGACTAACATTGGACTAGGAAGCTCAAGAGGAAGCTAAGTGTAAAAACCAACATTCAATGCTGCGACATGAGCATATCAATGCCGCGGCATGGTGACTTACACTGTTAAAAACAGAGAGTTATGAATCTTGCACGCCTTCTAAAAATAAAATGGCTGAAGTAGCTATCCTTGTATAATTAAATCTGTTTTGAAGGTCCATAGTTTTTCCTTTTTCTTTTGTTATTATTTTTAAAATTTTTCTAATAAGCGCCATTTATTAAGAAATCTAAAATAATTTTTTTTTAAATTTAACATCTTCCATTCTTAATTTAATGAATACTTTATTTTTCATCCAACTTCCTATTTCGATTAATTTACCAATCTAGTGTAAACAAAAGTAAATTTTATCAATTTGGTGCAACTCAAAAAAAATATTATCAAACTAGTGTAAAATGAACAGTATATATAGTAAGTCGTGACTGAAAGCCACGACTTACATACTGATTATTATTTTTTTGTACTGAAATCATGGTTGGGAACCACAACTTACATACTAATCATTTTTTTTAAATTTTTTGTACTGAAGCCGTGGTTGGGAGCCATAACTTCTATGTGTTTTTTTTTTAAATTTGACATAAGTCGTGGCTTTCTTAATTATTTTTTTCCAGTTTAGTATTACTGCGATGTTTTTTCATCTCTACGTCTTTTTTTTTTAGATTTCATTTTTTCATATTTTTTCTTGATTTCTATTACATTGTAATTTTCAATCTAATCAATTACATTGTTATATAATTTTTCTCCATTTCAACATTTTCAAATGGATGAGATATGGGGAGTTAGATGCAATTATTATTCTACAAGATCATGATTGGTAACAATAGATATTATTAAGATTTATCAATTGTGCAGATCTTGCAATAAGGTTGTGGCTGCCCAATGTCATGGTTCAACAAGCATATAGTTGGGATCTCATCCATTTGAAAATGTTGAAATAGAAAAAATTATATAACAATGTAATTGATTAAATTGAAAATTACTGTGCAATAGAAATCAAGAGAAAATATGAAAAAATAAAATCTAAAGAGAAAAGACGTAGAGATAAAAAAATATTTATTTAAATTGTGGTTTTGAGTCACGACTTATGTCAAATTTTTTAAAAAAGATGATACATAGAAGTTGTGGTTTTCAACCACAATTTCAATACAAAAATAAAAAATAATTAATATATAAGTCATGATTCCCACTATGACTTCAATATAAAAAAAAAAAAAAAAAATAACATGTAAATTATGACTCTTAACCACAACTTATTATATATACTATTTATTTTACACTAATTTAATAATTTTTTTTAAAGTTGCACTGATTGGTAAGTTGTACTTTTGTTTAGGTAAATGAGTCTCGTATTTCAAAACCCTTATTTTTTATATTTTTTAAATATACGATCCTTTCTTTATATGTGTTGGAGAATTTTCTAATTCGTTGTAGTCCGTATTCATGGAGGATAATACCAATTACAGTCACCCACTTCTCACACCGCTACACCACCAACACGACCGCCACACCCACTCACCAGACACCGCAGTATTCACCATCGATTCCGATGACATCCCTCCGATCACCGGCGCCAGAGACTTTGCCAGAGAGTTCCTCGTCGAGTCTAAGAAGCTCTGGTACCTTGCCGGCCCTGCCATGTTCACCTCCATCTGCCAGTACTCCCTCGGCGGCGTCACTCAGGTCTTCTCCGGCCACGTCGGCACCCTCGAACTCGCTGCCGTCTCCATCGAAAACTCCGTCATTGCCGGCTTCTGCTTCGGCGTCATGGTAAGCTCACCACACACCTAGAAATCAAATCTTTTTAGTTTAATATCGGTTCCTCGAATACTACCGCTTAAGGCATCAATGACATGTTTAGAATGTTGAAATTGATTAATTTTGTTGATTTTTGATTGGTTTCGCATCGCAGCTTGGGATGGGAAGCGCATTGGAAACGCTATGTGGGCAAGCTTTTGGAGGAGGACAACTTGAGATGCTAGGGATATACATGCAGAGATCATGGGTGATTCTCAACACCGCTGCTTTGTTTCTCACTCTTCTCTACGTCTTCGCGAAGCCAATTCTGAAGCTGATAGGGCAAGCGGCGGCGATGTCGGAGGCGGCGGGGGTGTTCGCCGTGTGGATGATCCCGCAGCTGTTCGCGTACGCGATGAACTTCCCCATCCAGAAGTTCTTGCAGGCGCAGAGCAAGATCATGGTGATGGCGTGGATATCCGCGGCGGCACTGCTGCTGCACACGGTGTTCAGCTGGTTGCTGATGCAGCAGCTGGGGTGGGGACTAGTGGGTGCTGCGGTGGTGCTGAACTCGTCGTGGTGGTTCGTAGTGGTGGCTCAGTTGGTGTATATCTTGAGTGGGACGTGTGGTGAAGCTTGGACTGGATTCTCCTTCAAAGCCTTTCAGAACCTATGGGGATTTGTTCGTCTCTCACTTGCCTCTGCCGTGATGCTCTGGTCTGTCA
This sequence comes from Ormosia emarginata, assembly GCA_029884605.1. Taxonomy (NCBI): domain Eukaryota; kingdom Viridiplantae; phylum Streptophyta; class Magnoliopsida; order Fabales; family Fabaceae; genus Ormosia; species Ormosia emarginata. The sequence continues at coordinate 16,337,673 of JAQQTP010000090.1, forward strand.
TAATTTTTTTACCACACTCACTTCTTATTACTGCTGATCATTTTTTTTTTCACTGGGATTCTGTTAGTGTACAGAACATAGTATATAAATTCTGGCATTAGGATAATTTTTACGTGAGTACGGTTTATAAATATTTAAATTATTATTTGATATATATAAAATAATAAAAATTATTATAGAATTTTATTAATTATTAATAATATTTTTATACATATTAAATAATAATTTAAATATTTAAATAATAATATAATAAATTATATTTATTTAAATTTTTTTATAAATTCTAATAAATATTTATTTAAACTTAAAGCATTATAAGTGATAGATTAATTAAAATTTAATATTGTTCTATATTTTTATAAAATTAATTATATAATATAAAAATTAATAAAAATACTAAATTTTAATTAACTTAATATATTTAACCAAATACTGTTTAAATAAAAATTTATGAATTCTTAGGTGCTTCATGATTAAAAAATTTCTGGTAGTTTACACAGAAGCATAATATAGAACTTGAACGGAATAATGTCATATATATATATATAATCTTTGTGTTTATAATTTTTTTGACCAAGAGAGTTTATTTTCGCTTCAAAATGTTGTGCAGCCTGGAACTGTGGTATTTTATGGCCCTGATTCTCTTCGCTGGATATCTCAAGAATGCAGAAGTTTCAGTCGATGCCTTGTCTATCTGGTGAGTGGTGACTGATATATCTTGGTGAATGGTGAGACCCGGCTAACCATTCATTCACAACATTTTACACCACCGGTTTCATTATACACCCATTATTTAAATAGCAAATAAATCATGCCTTTCAATATTTTATCAATTAATAATAACACATAATTTAAATTTTTTGACCGTAAAAAATATCATCAGTGAAATTAAAAATATTTATTTTAAGTGAAAAATGTTAGTTATAATAGCAATATAACAAGAGATAATTAAACATTTATTTCACGTTGAATGAATACATCTAATGCAGCTGTCATTTTGATGACTTTACAGTTGGAATCACCACACATGACATTAAAAAAGTCAGTAAAACAAATTAATTCTCTTTGAATGTTTCTTAATGCATATATTATTTTTTTCCACCCTTTTTATTTGTATTTTAAGATATTTCGTAAGAATTAAATATATCATTAAATAAGTTAAATATAAATTAACATTATTAAATTCTTTTTAAAAAATTGACTTCAATTTTTTTTTAATCTCTTTAATTATTATCTGCTTATTACTTTTAATTTTATTTAATTAAATTAATAGATACATAAAATATGATTAAATGAGTTGATGGAAAGGGTTTGAAGAAAATAATTGGAATTAAATTTTGTTTATTATTTTTTTTTCATTTTTTTTAAAAATTATAAAAATTAATTAATATGTATAATTATTAAATTTAATAGAAATAATTAAAAATAGAGTAAAATTTAAAAATTAATTAATATATCTTTAAAATTATCAAATAACAAATAAATTAAAATAAAATAAAATTCTTTAAAAATACAAATAAAAAGAAACAGAAAGAGTGTATAAAATAGGGAACGGTAGCTGCATTCTTTTTATTTTTTGGGTACAATTGTTAGCAACGTCTTTTAAAAGTAAAGTTTCCCATGCTAACTTTTGAACTTTCTACTCTCCTTTTCAGTGCAATATAACAAAGAAAAATATTCATCTCATATTATATTATTTATATTATTTTTTACATCACATATAAGTAGTTAGGATTAAGTGAAAAGAAATATTATATATAAATATTATAATCAATAATCAATAATATGTAGCAGTAATATAAAAAATAATATAAAAATAATGTGATAAAAAAATTAAAATAATATATTAAACTAACCTGATACTATTCTCCGTGGAAGTGTTAAATTATTCGCTCATTAATTTTTCCACTTAAAAATATTAACTCCCCATTATTTTTTAAATTTTACTAATAAGTATTTTAGGTTTAAGAATTTAAAAATATTTGTTTATATATGAAATATTTTATTTTTTATGCAATATTTTTTATTTTAATTTTTTCATCAAGTATCTTTAAGATATTTATTATTAAAATCATTATTTTTGTTTTCTGAAAATTTCCCCATTATTAGTTTATAGTTTATACGTATATATCTTAAGGAAAAAAAATTATATGTATCAGATTAAAAAAAAATTGTACATAACATGCTTCTGGCGTCACTGATGTCGATGCTGTAGACCCCACCCCGGCTGCGCAGCACCAGTCCAATTTTTTTTATTGGTACAACACCTGTCCAAAATTTTCAACCTAGAGAGAAAACAAACTAGGGTTACGTGTTTAAGCGGCAGAGTATATAGATATAAATTTTGTTAATAAGTGTTTTAAGGATATTTATTAATAAAATTAAAATAAATTTTTTTATAAAAAATTTAATATATTAAAAATATAAAAAAATTATTATTTTATTTTATTTTCATTAAAAAAAATTATATTAATTTATTCACTAGTACTCTAACAAAACTCTATATATAGTATAGGTTTTGAGTTATTTAATTTGCATCGAGATATGTGTTTTGATTGAAAAAGACAACAGAGAAAAACCTGACAAAAGAGAAACAGAAAGGAAAACTTTAACACTGCTGTTGCTCGTCCCTATTATAAATCAACAATATATCAATCACACAAGTCAAACCAAAAGCGTTCCAAGTTCTGGACCCAATCGGAAAGTTCCAGACTTTTTCGATTGAGAAATTATTGTGTGCATTTGATATACATTAATACAGCTATTAATCTAATCAATAATTGATAATTAATATAACAAAAATATTCATGTATCAAAAAAAATATGTAATTATTTAATATTAATCAATCTAATATAACATAATTTGTGTAAGTGTAGAAAAAAAGTTTCACTTTAGCAAGTGGCATTCTCTATTTTGGTTGCCTTGGACTAGTCCCACTTCAGAATGAGATAAAGGAAGGATTAGGTTAGAGTAAGGGTTAAGGTCCCACTAGTAATGGGTTTTTTTTAATTTTAAATTAATATAAATATTAATTAAAAGTGAAATGATTAAAAAGAATAAAAATTATTAATATATATACATATAATAATTAAGGATATTTCTATGAATTGATAGGGACGGAGACTCGTGAGACAGGAGATATGATTTTCGTTCCTGAATTAGCTTTGGGAGGATTTTCACCCAATCCCCATTCTTGCCCAAAAATATCTCCAAAGTCGGGTATCCAAATGTAGTCCCGCTGGAGATCTTCAAATGTATTTTTTTTGCTATCCCTACTTCAAATAGCAGATTAGTAATTACCCTAACTAAAGAATACCTCTCATCATGGGTAACCGACATCTTACATTTTTTTTTTTCATATATATAAAAGCATCTTACATACTTTTACTACCCGTAAAACAATCATTTTAGTATAAGAAAATGATAGTTTCATATCATTTTGTTTTGCATTATTTTTCCATACCAAGATTTTTACATGAATTTATTTTTATGCAACAGGCACATATAATTTTTTATGTAGAGCGGTATTAAAATAATATAAATAAAAAAGGAAAGAATTAATTAACATTGGTGTAAAATTTTACATTCTTTTTTTTAGCGAAAACAATTTCATTTAATTAGAAGCAAACAAGTCCAGAAAGGATTAGATTACAAATTTGCCTACGTACATCTTCTATCTAAATTGTGTACTTTAATTCTTACACTGTACAAAATATTGCAAAAATCAACACACAACATCTTAAGGGAAAAAACTGACGTCATAACTTTTCCCCAAACAAATAACAAATCTTGTTTTGGGCTTTTACTCTGCCCAATGTGCAACCAAATTCAGCTTACTTTTTTTTTTTTTTTTTCTATTTTACCTGATTTTCTGATAATAATCATATTGAATTTGCAGCATGAACATAGTGGGGTGGACCATCATGGTGTCCTTTGGAATGAATGCAGCCGTAAGGTTTGTTTTTGTTACTCGCACCTTCATTTGAAAATGCTTGAGAGTGGGATTGATTTAACTTAATTTGAGCACAAAATTTATGCAGTGTGAGAGTATCAAATGAATTGGGGGCATGTCACCCAAGAGCGGCAAAATTTTCACTAGTGGTTGCTGTGATTACTTCGTTGCTGATCGGTCTCTTGCTCTCACTAGTTCTGATCATCTTCCGCGAGCAGTACCCTTCCTTGTTTTCCAATGACTCAGAAGTGAAAGAACTAGTTATGGAGCTCACACCCATGTTGGCCTTGTGCATTGTCATCAACAACGTGCAGCCTGTTCTTTCAGGGGTTGCCGTTGGGGCAGGATGGCAGAGTGCTGTTGCTTATGTAAATGTTGCTTGTTACTACCTATTCGGTGTTCCTCTGGGCCTTACATTGGGGTTCAAGCTTGACTTGGGTGTTATGGTGAGCCATTCTCTTCTGTGTACATTAGAAATTAACAAAGACTAGAAAACAGGCAACATTGGCACATGACAAAATTCATATATTGAGCTCTAATCTTTTGAAGTGTTTGCATTGTGGTCTATTCAGAGTTATTGTGAAAAAATCAAATAGAGGAACCAAGAAAATTTCATTCTTGGGATCTATATACAGTGATAATTGATGGATTAATAATTTTTTATCAACGATGGATGATTTTCAGGGGATCTGGTCTGGAATGCTGTTAGGGACCGTCGTACAAACTTGTGTTCTATTCTTCATGGTCTATAGAACAGACTGGGATAAAGAGGTAAGATTTTTTGTAGTGTATGTGTATTGCTTGCAAAAGCAAGCCAATTTGGTGATATGATTAAAGGTGTTGTTTATTATAAATCCAGTAAAGATGTTTATAACAGCCTAATTTTGTGTGTAAATGGCAGGCCACCCTTGCGGAAGATAGGATAAAGAAGTGGGGTGGGCATAATGATTCAAAAATGAACGATATTGGGAAGATTGATCAAGAAACATGAAATTGCTGCAAATTCTAGCAGCACATTTGTACCTTTTTAGTTTCAACTGAATAAGTGAATGTGGATTCCTTTATTCCGAAAGATTCATTTTTTCTCAGTTTAATCAGTCAGTGTTTTTTGTTTTTCGTTCAAGCCCTGATATTAATGTTTACTGCATCTATTTACCTGATAGGAAACTGAAGTAGAACAGCCTGATCGAGCGCAGGAAAAAAAGAGTAAGAGTAAGTTAATAGAATAATCTATCAATATTCTTTATTTATATAGTAAAATTGTTTATCAATGTGTATGTTAATCTGATTGGGAGGAGATTGAATCTTTTAAGAAAGTAGTTTTAAGTTTATGTATATGAAAATAGAAATAATATTATTAAGAGTAACTCTTACTTAAGCATCTGACCTTTGAGAGATTAGTATTTTATTTATTGAGTGTGAGATACTTTAAAAAATAAAAAATGAAAAACATTGTCGACAGACATTTAATAACATCATTAAATATATGATTATTTTTTTTAAAATGAAATAGTAAAATTTAAAAATAAAATAAAGTATGAGTGTTAATAAAAAACATTAATCATGTAATAGTGATAAATATTCTAAAATTATCTTCAAAAGTAAGAATCTATTTTAAATAAAAATATTAAATAGCCACTATATTCATTTTTGAATGAAAATAATAGAAAAAAATATATTATAGTTTTAATGTTGGTAAGAAAAAAAAAAACTAATCAAGTAATACATAACAAAAATAATCAAATTGCATTGTGAAAATTTAATTTTTTTAATTAAAATATTAAATATTAAATATTTTTTTATAAAAATAATAAAATAATAAAATTAAAAAGACAACAATATTAGGTGTAAATGTTGGTAAAAAAAAATAGTCTAGTAGTCATGATAAGAAATAGTAAAGTTCTTACTAAAAAATGACAATAATATTTGAGTGTAATATTGGTAAAAAAAAATCAATCAAATAATGAAAATAGTATAAAATAAAATTATTTTGACAAATAAAAAATTATTTTTAATAAAAATATTAAATATTAAATAATCTGTGCATTAGATTACTAGTAATAAGGAAATGAAGGTGAATAGAGAAAGGAAAATATTATGATATGATTAATTTTGCTTGTATTCTAATAAAGAAAAAACATTTATAAAAAGATAAAAATCAGATACATAAATTAATAATTTGACTATTGAATTGATATTTGTATTACTAATTATATAATTTCATTTTGGCTTGTATTTCTTATTTTTTTATACAGGCAAAAATTGAATTGAATATATTTTTTGATGGCTTTTTTTTACAAAACTTAATTTTATTTTATTTTTGTCTATTATATTTATTTTACTAATTAAATTATGATATGTGTGTTTTTTATAAAAATAAAAATAAAAAGTAGCATCCCAAAGACTAACACTAATGACGTATCCAATTTACATAATAGTAATTAGAATTTGATACACTACTTATGAATATCTATAAATTTTCAAATAAACAGTTTAATAATATATAAAATATAAGCCTTTAGTGGAAGCATATTGCACACATAATATGAAATGAATTTTTATACAAAGAATACATCGCTAAACATAATATACCTATATCGACCTATTATACAAAATCTGATCAAACTAACTAAAATATATCTTCATCCATAAGTTTCATGTTGCTTCATCTTGCTTGTCATTGTAGTTCTCTCCTGAAATTATCACGGAAATCAAAGGTGTAGAGGGTGAGAATAAAAAATTCTCAGTAGTTATAAAAATTATGTCATCACAATAATTCCAGTTGTTTCGGGGAAAAATAATTTCAAGTCATTATTGTACAACTCACAGGAAGATGGCTGAAGCCAAAGCGGGTCCTTCCTCTTCCCAAAACAGAGATTTATTTAATTATGAAAATCATTTATAATCATCAAAATCACATCCAGATTTATATCTTGAAAATCATCAGTCATATCATCAAAACCTATTATTTGAAATTCCTCATATCCAGAGTCATGGAGACTCAAATCAATTACATCAGAAATCATATATTCAAATATCAAGAAATCTCATTCATCGGAAATCATGTCTCAAATCATCAGGACACATGTGTCATCTCAAATCAAATAGTATGGAGGGAATTATTCGTCCTCACAATGCCGATCACTTGGTAGTAGCCTGTTTTCGGGTTAGTACACTTCATCCCATTCATAACTCTGGCTACACAAGACTACCTCGAGTAACCCAAATCAAGCCACATCAAAGAGGGAATGTCCATCCTCAGCTACTGTTGATAAGGAGAGAATGTCCATGCTTATACTATACTTAAACTAGGAGTACATCAAGTGTAGAGAAGGAATGTCCATCCTCAACTACACATTGACCATGGAGAACTCGGGTAAAGAAGGAGTGGTAACTTTTATCCTCAACCTCTATACTTTGGTGGTAAGGGAATGCCCATCCTTAACCACCATTTCCAAGTCACCTAATAGATCCAAGGATATCCTAGGAATGGGTTACTCATAACATCAAACATCATCACAATCATCAATCATTATGCTCATCATGCCAAAAATAAGGCAAATCATCATGTCATATCATATTAAAGCATGATGCAAAGATATATCATCAATCCATCTTAATTCATGGTAGTATGCACAACTATCAAACCAATCATGCATTAAAAGAATCATTCCATGGTATCATAACCAATCATACATGAGGTTAAGTGTTCTTGAGGCCCCGTACCCCTACATCCATCTTGGGTTCATGTTTTGAAGCAAGGTAATTGGTTGGTCACAAGCCCTAACTAATTATCCTTGTCTAACTAAGTTCAATCTCATGTTCTGTAACCAATTATTCTACTATAGTAACTGGTTATAGACCTCTATTTTTATCTATTTGAGAAGCTAATGATTGGTTATCTCATGCTTATAACTGGTTGTTGGCTCTCCTAGAGTTACCATGTTTTTGTTTTATGAAGCCAATAATTAGTTATGCTTCTTTGATAACCGGTTATTGCTTCCTCTTCCGTTTCTGTTTTAAGCAATAACATGTTATGCAATTTGCATAATCAGTTATACTCATATAGGGAGCCTTTGTTTGAGACCAATAACCTATTATGGTGAGCTCCTAATCGATTATGGAATGCATGGAGTCTCCTGGTTGCTTCAATAACCGATTATGGTTCACCCATAATTGGTTATTTGGATGCTCAAGAACGTGAAAACAATCCAATGGAGAAGGAAACCCCAAAACCCACCCATTCTCATATCAAAAGCAATCAAAACATCATCCAACACAAGGTCAAAACATCATAGAACAACAATGCATGAATGAGTAATCATCAATCCATTAATATACCATTTTCACAAGGCTCAAAATCATCATTATTCTAAGTTCATGAGCAAATTAGTTTCAAAACCAATTCTTGTGAAAGCCAAGGGTTCAAATCCATCATTCAAAACAAGCTTTCTTTCAAATCCATGAGGAAACAAGTTTAGAATGAAAAGTTTAAGAAAACACCCCCCACCTTGGTTCCTATGGCTCCGTACTTTTCCCTTCTTGATTTTCCTCTCTGATTCTTGCTTGATCTTCCTTCTTCCCCTTCAATTTTGTTGTCTCACGTCTCCCTTCTCTCTGTTCTGTCTCATTTTCCTTCTCTTTTCTCTCTCTCTCTCTCTATCTATTTCTCTTCTCTTTGTTTCTATTTTTGTCTTCATTTTCTTTCTTTTCTCATCTTTCTTCCTTTTGTTTCTTTTATTTAGGTTGTTAGCCGAGAGTGAGGGAGAGATGAGAGAGAAAAATATCTCAAAAGAATAATGAGAGGAGTGGGGACGGTGAAGAAGGAAAATAAAAAAGGAAAATTAAAATTCCAACTAATAAATTTTTATTTACTAAAGACACTTTAATTTCTCAGAAGTGGATTTTCTAACCTCCATAGGTATTATGAAAAATTCTAAGATTTCACACACTTCTCAGTTTTATTTTTCCACAATCATTTGTATACACCTTTATCAAACACTAAGTTTTACTATTCATCCCTAGGTTAAATTAAACCTTATGGAATAGAATTTAGGAGCTTTCAAGTGTCCATTACAATTTGTTTCTACTCTTAAATTAATCTTCATTCATCCATTTTACACTTGCTCATACCCCTACGGGATTCTAATCCATTTATCTAATTAGTTTGGTCTTTAAACACTATCGCAGTGTCATTAAAAATGTCAAACTAACTTATCTGATCTTCCAAAATTTCATATAGCTCATTCCAATCCTTAATGACTTCAAAATAAGTTTACCATATTTATTCCTATCCTTTTAGCTATTTAAGCTAAATTCTGAACTATTTAAAGCTATTACTCGTAGTTAGTGTTATAGATTTATGCTCAATTCAGCCCAAATAATTACCAAAATCATCAAGTAACTTACACCAGACTTATTAAGCTACTATAACCTTGATTAATATTGTTAAGTCAGAGAGGATGTTACAGTTCAAAACACCCATCTCGAAGTGTGAAAATAGAAGACAGATCTCGAGCTTCACAAACATCATTTCGTATAAATACATGTATTGTTTGTCGCCTGAGGTCCATGCTGTACAAACCTGTTCCTTCTGGCTGACGAGATGCAACTCAAACTCCTCGTCCTATACACAACCCTCTGTCAATTGGATATACGTCTGCAAATCGGCTACCTTTGCCATGGTAGTGTATCGGGAGACGATATTTTTTACTCATTTGTAAAAATCTCGGGCTCAGAGCCGTTTTCGACACGTGCGCTGGAATCATAATTGGGGTTGTGGCTTTGCTTTTTCTCCCCATATGTTGGACATTGGAAGGACGACCTACAGAGGTCTAGCTTTTACTAGAACTATAAAGAATAAATTTTTTATGATTCAATTCTTTCATGATCTCGAAAAATAAACGCAAAGGTCTAAACTTAGTCACTTCTCTCGTTACCTCCACTTTTCGGATATCACCCTGCATCTCAGTGCTCAAAGGCGACCTCTGTACCTTATCAGTGTCCTTGCGGAAAACCTTCGTCGAGCCTCCACCGCATGCAGAGGTGGTGCTACAAACAATGCCTCCACAAAGTTACTACCCTCCTCACTGTTGCTTTCAAACTCTCACACTCTCACCATGGTTGAAATAAAGAAAAAGAGGCTGGATAGAGAAGAAAAGGATTTGGGCAATACCTTTGAAGGAAAGGACTAAAAGGGAATTGAAAAAGGAAACTGGAAAACACACAAGATGGTAAAAACAGAGAAGTTTGTAGTTGCTCCGCCACAAGCATCGCCACAAACCACCACTAGAGAGCTTGCCAGAAATCGCTTACGCTGCCGAAAAACTTTCTGAAAAAGTTGAAGAAGCAAAAAAGTGGGAGGTTTTCTCCCACTTCTTTATTTATAGGCCCTTGATGCCTCAATTGCCACCATCATGGTAGGGCACGCTTAGCATTTTAAAAAGTTTGAAATGATGTAGCGCGAAGTCCAAACGACGACTTCCACTCACCATTCGTCACATGTCCCCCAAAGGCTGCAAATAGCAGGCGAAATGAATTTGGTTTCAAATGAAACATTACATACAAGTTAAGTGTCACCAACCCCTTGAACACAATAACGAATCACGACCAAAGATGATCCTAGGTGAAGGATCCTCGAATGACTTCCTGGATCCCTTCCACCTAAAATAGAACTAACTTGGATCTCAGTTTGATGAACTAATTCAGCTCGAGACATTTCTGGATTTTGGTGCTAGTTGAGTACCACTTCCACTGAGATTTTACAAACACCATAACATATGCAAGGGTTAAATGACTAGGAATCACACTAGACAATGAACTATAATTATTAATCCATCCTCGAAGGGCCTAGCATTAGCATCTCTTGGTCAACACTATCATTTAGGGGAAACTAATGCTCCCATTGACCTTCATCCAAAATACCTTGACACTCCACTTATGGTGAAGCGCCAAGCTGAGAGCAATTGTTTTGGATCTAGATCCGACTCCCACATCCTTGGGGAGAAACCCTGTCAACGTGACCATCCAGGTTGCACACACCACATAACATGACCAGAGTCAGCGCCACTTTACCAATAGCAGTTATGCAGTTAGGAGACAATCACTCCCAACAAATCTCATGCAAATAAGAGTGATTGGAAATATCTTTAATAGCCATAACTATCCACCAATAGCAATTCAAATTGAAATTTTCCTCTTGCTTAATAACTCAACAACATTCTCCTATAAATACCAAACTAAATTACTTAGGTATGGATTTGAGCCTTAAATACTATCTCCTAGTACATAACTTAACTTGAGTGTCAGAGTGCCTTTTACAAGTACATCACCCCTTTGCTCCGCCACTTTGGCCACTGCACCAAGGAGGAAAACACCACTATTAACTCACCAAAAATCCCTTCAGGTAAACCTATCTAACCCATTTAGAAAAATTGTTATTCTTAATTAAATTTATTCTTTTCTGAGTCTTAATTTTACTTTTAACATACCATTCATGTCTTATAATTAATTTGAAATACTCATTTTAAATTTTGAAATAATGATTATATAAATATGTAAAAAATTATTTAAAAATTAAAATAATATAGTGAAACACAATTATTATCCAAAGCGAAACAAAAATATTATAAAAATATATGAAGTATTTTATGGTTCAAAACATTGCACGTTTCAATTTTTATAGTAAATAAAACAATATATGCTTTTCTAACGACATCTTTTATTAGGTTATAAAAATTAAATTCAAACATTATGTATGCACTTTTTTTTTTTTTTTACTTTTCTTATAAGGAATGTTTATCTATTTAAATTAAAATCTTATTTACTTTACATTGATTTTATAAACTAAACAATTGAATGACTATTATATTAGAAAGTTACCATTTCAACTTATTTTATTCTATTATAATTTCATAAAAGATTTAATTTAAATGTATTATTAGTGTAAAAGTTTTTTCATTATTATTCAATAATGTCTCACCATAGAATTAAAAATATTTGACTCTCTCAATGATTACTTCAAAAGTCACATATATGATAATGTATAATTAATTATTAAAATAAAAAAATTTACACTAATAATACATAAAAATTAAACTCTTTCATAAAATCAATTCAGGTAACAAAGGTAAAATAATGAGAAACTGATCAGTAGTAATACCGGTGCATTAATGATTAACAAAAAAGTTTATACAACAAGTGTGTTAAAAAATACTTCTTAAGGCTATGTTTAGATACTTTATAATGAATAATATTAAATGGAATGTAATGTAATAAAATGTGATAGAATGAAATGAAATAATATAAAATTTTCATACCATTATTTAAATATTTAAGGATAAAATAGAGGAAATTTTCTATCATATTGTTTAGAATGGTGGGTGGAATGAAATGAAATGATAAGGACTATAATATTTTTATTCTTATCTCATTTCATTTAATTTGGAGGAAGAAAGAGTGCTGTTTAAGATGTAATGAAATGGAATAAATGTCATCACATGCAACTTTATTCTATCTTAATTATAATAATTCTAACAATGGAACCATGCAATATTCCATCTCATTTTACTTTATTTCATTCTTTACTACCAATTCAAACAAAATCTAAGGAATTAAAAAAATAAAAAATATTAAATAAACTAAATATTTAATCTATTAAGATTTTTTTTTTATCAACAACTTTTAAAAAGATATTATAATATAATTTATTTCCTTAAACTTTACTTCATATGCATTTTACCTTTTACATTTTTAAAACATGCAATTTGTCCCATAAGATTTGTTAATGTAGCTTAAAACTCCTTTTCTGCATTTTTTTTCCCGATAAACAAAAACTCCTTTTCTTCTAACACCATCGGACCATTCAAATAGTGAATGGTTGTTTGCAAACCACTAAAACCCCTCTTTCCTTGAGTTAAATAATTCAAGAACTCTATTTCTATTTCAGTCTCATTATTCATCTATTTAAAATATATTTAATTTTATCTAGTTCATTCATAAAATTATTTTATATGTCATAAAAATATTACAATTATAAATACTATGATTTAATATTTCTTTCATGTTGATATAAATTATAAATATGATGTGCATATTATAGTCTACATAAAATATTTCCCTTTTTATTTCCTCCATAATTGTGCGGTAATCAGAGCACTTTATTGCAACCTCCATCGTGCTCAACCACAATCCAACGAAAATCGCAACAACTTCGATTGCACTCGCAATATGTTCAATCCACATTTCTAGCCATCCAAAACATTCAAGCGGTTCTTATAAAAGTTAGCTTTGGCAAGCAAATGAAGGTGAGTATCCCTCTAAAGTCTAAACTCACATGTCAGAGTGATAATAGTCTTCTATTAGGGAAAACTTCGGGCCTGATATTCATGACCAAATGATCTCTGTAATCAAGTTTCTTAACCAATTGGTACTCCTCTTTAACTTCTACCCATTCCTTAGCCTCGATGCTGATTCCAATTTTCCAAAACAATTTGCCTTTTTCAATTTTTGGAAGATTATACGAAGGGCTAGCTGCTGTTTTGGGTGAAACGAAAAATAACATTAATTATATAGACGGTGTTAATTTGGAGGGGTTTCAAGCTCCATTATAAAAGTTTTAAGGGATAAATTGCATCGCAATCTTAATATTTAGGAGGTAAAACATACATGAAAAAAAGTTCAAGAGAATAAAATATATTTTAATGAAAAAAAAGAAAGATACTAGATACATTCTCATTAACAAGGGACACTAGGAGATAAAATTTATTAGATCATGATCATCTTTTATTACTTACTAATATGAGAAGCTCATGTTATAAAAAATATATATATAAAATGAGTTATAATAAGATCTATCATTATTTATATAAAATTTTATTAATTTTAATTTTATATTTTTTTTCTTATAACATGATCTTCACATATTATTAAATAACATAAGAGGATCTCAATTTTTTTTTTTTGGTAAGGTAAGAGGATCTCAATTTAAATATATTTAAGTTTTGCAAACGAATATATTAAGAATACTTATATGAAAAATTTAAAAGTAAATAGTATTAAATTAAAAATAAAATATTTAATATATTTCAAAAAATTTGATTTTTTATTTAATATTTTCTAAGTATTTGGCACTTGCTAGAAAAATTTAATATTTAAAAAAAATAAAAAAAGGAGATAAATCCTCATTAAAGAGGAACACGACATTGCACCTCTTTTGAACGCATGACCCCAATCTACATAAAACTGGCTACCAACTCATGCCGCCAGCACAGTCACCGACGCATATAATAAGACCCGAAAATGCTTGCTTTAGCAACAAAATCAAAATCAAAATCAAAATCAAAAGAAAAAGAAAAAGTCCTTTATGGGAAGGATAGTAGCCCCGAAGAAAGAGAAAGGAAAAGATCCCACCAAAAAGAATACAAAAAAAAAAGTTAAGTAATGTCCTTTTAAATAGAAAAAGTTGAGGACAGTGCTTAATAACAACAATATATGTCAGTCATTGTTGACTTTCACTTTTAGGGAATCTTGTATAGAATACGTATTCCATAGGGTCAGTTTTATATAAGACTCTGCGAGACAAAAAATTCATAAGTTAATTTTATTAATAAAATTATATAATAAATAATTCATAATTCTTTTTAGCAAATAATTTTAATTTCTTTACTTTTATTTTTATTTGCATACCAAACTGACTCATATTACGTAAATTTACTCTCATATACTTTTTTGTAATAAAATGATACTGTTTATTTTTAAAAATTATTTAAAAAAATCAAAGGTTACTTTATGGAAGGTTGCTCTATACTTGGGCAAAGAGAGTGTGACCTGTTCTTTTTCTGATAGTTTATAAACCAAATTGACAAAAGACAAATAAGGTTATTTATACATTAATTAATTTTTTACTTTTAACTTACATCTTTTCTCTTGAAAAAGAAAATAAAAGAGGAAGTAATTTTCAGCTTTTTGATCCTTTTTTCTTTGTGGATAAAAATTATTTATCAAATTCTCATCATGCTTCAAATTATTTATCAAGTTATATTTTTTTTTGACACACTGACTTTTTAATTTTTTAATTTTTCCAGTTACATATGGATAGTTCCAACAAGTTAGGCTTTATATATTGCAACAACAACATATTTGGCGCATCCTACATGTCATCTTCAACCATGTAGGCGTTATGTCCATGTAAATGCTGTATTAGTTGGTGCTTAAAAGTTGATAACACGACGTTTTGGAGTCTTTTGAACGGGAAACGTGTACCAATTTGACGTTTGTATTTTTCTTTTTATTAACTCCATTTTTCTTCTTTCAAGACAAACACAACTCTTTTCTTATTTCTCGTGCTCTATCTAACACCTTTATGATATGTTTTGTTGAAAAAATTATTTTTTACTGTCTAACTTGGGTCACACACAAAATTAAACCATACGATAAAAATTTTATCTACAAATCGCATCTAACTTGTAGCTAACTTAAAAATAAATAGAAAAACAAAATATACGTATATAACAATAAGATAGGACAAATGATATCATATAAACTGACATAATATAGCAAAGTAAGGTCAATAATAATGGTTGTATCAAATAAAGTAATATAATAAAAAACACTAATTATAAGTTCCTCAAGAACACCTATGGTTATGGTTAGAATGTGGTGACCTGTTAGAGGGATCAGAAAAAGAGCCTAGCTATGATGGTTGAGGTCGTGAGGATATGATAGGTAAGAATATGATGGTGGGTAATGATATGGTGGTGACATGGCGAGTAAGGGTAAGTAGATGGTGAATAACTTGAATATGCTGGATAATTTGAAGGTAGTGATTGAGATGGTGGATAAGTACTAGTAACAGTGACAAGGGGATGCGTTGTAGGCTAACGTGAAGAATTAGAGGCCTTTGATTGTCAAACTCATGTCCAAGTATCCGCTAACCTAGTTCTCCTTCAATGGTGCATCCTCTCGCCATCATCCTTGAGTAGCCCTTGAATGTTATCTATAAGAGGATCTTGTTGAAGTTGCATCCTTGCAAAGCAATCAAGCTCGTTTAATGAAGATAAGATATTCTTGTCAGATTGTCGAAGGATATCCATATTAAATCTTGAACTAGGCTCCGTAACACTAGCATACTGCAGATTTGCAATGTTTTTCTAAGAAATAAATATAACATATGTAATCATGGATACAAAATTCATTCAATAAGGATCAAATTGCTAAAGAACTTACCACAACCTTAAGAGCAGTAGAAGTGGGAGAAATCCATCATCTAATAATTTTTTATACTAGCACATGTACTTAGAATGCATAACAAGGGGTCTATATAATGACCTTCTAGTAACACACTGCTGCTTACAAATCTCCCAAATGGCAATGTATTCACGGTGTGTGTTTGGCCAATACTCATCATGTTTTCCTACCAACGTAATTAAGTGTAAATCGTTAGGTTGGTACAGTCTGCATGGTACAGGTTAGTCAAGACTAAACTGGAACATCACTTTATTTAGTTGGTGCCACTCAACAATGTGAAAATATATGAGAGGGACCACTACTCGCCATACATCCCCACTAGCCATACAAAAAGATGGCATTGAGGACACAATATCATATTTGTATGGCTGCAATATAATTTGGAAAAGGAGCTATACAAAGTCATTAAAAGTGTGACATAAGTAACTTATTTAAATCAATGTAAGCCAATACTTCTCATCTTTCTTCAAATTATCAAAGAAGCGGGGATAATAGTGAAGCACATGCATCGAGGTTTATGATAAAACCTTATGTTTGTGCCACCTATTCAAATGTCAAACTCATATGCCATGAATAAAAGAAATATAAAGTCAATTATATTTGTGAAAGTAAATAACAGAGCAAACTAATATAAGTAAATGATATATTAAGAAACTTGTAACTTCCTCGTTCTAGCTAGCATACTTAGTGTAATACCCTCCTTAGGGCATCATATGTTCGACTCCCAACTCATAATCTGAAAAGAAGTTTATAAAAGGTTTGAGTTATAAAAGGTGGGTTTCAAAATTTTTTCTTACAGAAACATAAACTTACTGAAGTTCATAAGTATTACTGAAAATATATTTACTGAGTAATATACAATATTGACACCAATTAATATTTAACAATTTAAAGAGAAATATAAAACTATCAGACTCTTTTTTTTTTAACAGTAGCAAACCCCATTACGAGTCCTACTTCATAGCACGGTACAACACTAACGAGAAAACTTAACATACTTATTCTTTCTTGTATCCATCTTGATGCATCAAACATCTGTTCTTTATTAACACTACAGACCAACGAGTCCTGAGTAACCACTCCTCCATGTTGTCACTAATATCAGAATATCTACCACCCGTTATGTCTAAGACAACTCGTTCCTTCTACTGTATAATTTTAACAATACAGACACAACAAGACGATATAGCAAAGAGGTGAGATCACCTACACCAATACCAACATGGTAGCACAGAGATAACGCAAACAACATATCATATAGATAGGTTATACCAGAATTATGATCATGCCATCAACATTAATCAACTATCATCATCCAATCATTTATTAGTTCAATTATCATAAACAACAATTACGATAATGCCCTCAACATTGTCTAATTATCATCATCATCATCTAAGTATTCAAAACAGTTGTCATAGCCAATATTCCTTAATTAATATATCATACTGGTATAAATGCTCGGATTCATGCATGCGCACATAAACTCAGTTTTTTCAAAAACAACTCCATGGAAGTTTTCACAATTTCGAGGAGAATGCTCTGTTAATTGTCAGCCTTAGCCCAAAGACAATCTTCCAGTCATTGAAAAGAATCGTGTTCTTGTCGGGTATCGTCAATGCATTGCAACGGACTGCATCGCCAAGTGGCATATCTTCCAGCCTTAGCCCACAGACAGATATCCATTGGTCGACCGCCGCGCCTTGACGCCCCCAAGATCCATCATAGACCTTACTATCAATTCTTATTCCCTCTTCAACCACAAGGGCCAAAATATCTATTAGCTATACTTTATACAATGCACGAATATATTAGTGCAAGTCCAACCACAAGGGCCAAATCTTTTCAATTTTATTTGTTCAATTTAAATCATATGCCTCAACGTATATTTTTTCAATGCATGTACATTGCACCAACGCCAATTACAGGCATATCTTTCTAATGCATGTAAAATGCACCAAATGCCAATCACAGGCAAAACACGTCATTTTCTCATATAGTGTATGGACACTGTTTTAACAGTAATCATCATGTTATTATGTTTTTATAGTCATAAAACACTTTTGCCGTATTTTCACAATCGCATAACATTTTTGTTATGTTTTCACAATTCAAAAATGTTTCTGTCATATTTTCACAATACCATAACACTTCTTTTACATTTTCACAATACTGTAACACTTTTGTTACGTTTTTAAAATTCCAAAACGTTTTTATTACGTTTTCACAGTACCGTAACACTATTGTTACGTTTACAAAATTTTGTAACATTTCTGTTACGTTTTCAAAATGCTGCAACTCTTCTGTTGCACTTTTAAATCACATAATAATTTTTTTTCAACGTTTTTCTCAATTGCATAAAAATATACATTTCTCAAATCGCATAGTATTTTTCCACTGTTTCAAAATCGTGTATCTTAAAAATCATGGTGGTTTTGAGTCATATGGCCAAATGGTGTATTTAGGGACAGAAATGGAGTTTTCTTTTGTTTTGCTTCTTGATACTTGAATGAAAAGATGAAGATGTAATAATATGGAGTATGGAAATGAATTCTTTGGTCTCCTTTAGGGTGCATGGCCGTAGCTTCACTTGGAGAGAAAGAAGAGAATATTTTTACTAAGTCTTGCTTTAGGAAAATCAATGAATGATAAAGACAAATCAAGATAACTCATAATGGCCTTCAAACTTTTTCATATGGTCTTAAGCAACACCAAAACCGTCCCCCCTCCAAGCAATCTCCTAAGGATGCAAACAAAGCAATAATGATCAAGAATGATGTAACATTGACCAAGACAAGTAATAATGGTCATAAAGTTTTTCTTTAGCTCCAAAATTCATCACAAAACCGTCCCCCCTCCTTGCTTCTTCAAAATGTGACTAATCTCCAAGCCACCATTATTTGTGCATTCTTAGCCATTGATTAATTCAATGGTTAGGATTAAGATAGACTTTAGGTGTAGCTTTAGATAGAAGACTTAATTTAGGCCATTAGATATTTTTTCTTTAAATTCTAGTCATTAGATGTGTTTCCAAAATGAAGGGTTAAGATTACTCCTTCAAACTTTACATCCAAGGGTCATAAATGGTCTTTGTCACTTTTTAAGACTAAATCTCTACCCTTGATTTAATCTCCATCTAACGGTTATAAATGATCTTATTCACTTTTAAGATCAAATCTCCACCATTGATTAAATCAAGATCAAGTCTCCATCGTTGATTAAATCAATGGTGGATATCCAAACCACTAATGTTGACTTAAGCAATTTAATATTTATTTATTTTTTGCTATAACCCCCACAAAAAAGTATATTTACTGTATTTTTATCACTCGATAATTAAATACAGTACAAAATATAGTAAAATAAAATTTTAAAAACTGTTTTCGGATTCAAGTTTAGTAAGATTCCCTGTCTCCGTCTAAACAATACAAATTTTTCTATGCATTGAAAAATTTTCACTTTGCGGGACCCACCTGGGTCCACATACACCCCCTGAGCCCACAAACAGTAAAAAAATTTCCTAATCATCTACAAAATCATAAAAATTAGAAAATTCACAAATATCAAATTAGATTACGTAAAATAATTAAGACTTTTCAGTAATAATTAAATTACATAAAATTTTTCTGGCCCGAAAATTATTATTTTCCTGACATGCAGTAAATCACTCAAAACGATCAAATACGCTGACGGAATAATTAAAATAATTTTACAGTACACAGAAATTACTAAACAGTAGAATTCCGTTAACTGTCAAAATTACTGTCAACTATTTAGGAAATTTGGGGTGTTACACTTGGATTTCCTGCTTATATGTTGTTTGTGCATTGCTTCTTTTATTTTAAATATTATTTTGTTTGTTTATAATTTTTCTTTCCTTATTTATTGTTTCATTCATGTGGTAAGGATAAACATAATATATAAATCTTATAAAAATTAAATTAATAGTTAATAAAGAAAATTACTTGACACCTGAGCTAAATGCACAAAGTGTGCAGGTGAGTGTACATGTAAGAAAGAGCATAGGTAAGTGTGTAGGAACGTATATGATATAACAAGAGACTTATGGTATGTTTGAATGAAGGGCTTTTGGAGGGAAAGGAAAGGAAGATCTTATTCTTCATTTTGAGTAAACATTATCTGTATTTGAGAATTTTTTAAAATGAAGGAATAATGAAAAATTATCATATAACATTTTCAATCATCTTTTATTTATTTTCGTAAACATTTTATCACTCTCTCAATTTAGAGATGAAATATAAGTCTTCCCTTCTCTTTTCCTCCAAAACCTTTTATCCAAACATACCTTTAGAAAAAAAAACATAATAGGGGTGTAGTATTATTTTTGGGGACTTTTGAATGAGAATTAGAATTTAAATAATATGATAATTTAAAATAAATAATTAAAATGGAAATTAAGCTAATTGTGGAAACTAAAAATCATGTTGGCTAGTAATTGGAAAGAGGAAAACAATAATTACATGAACAACTACAAGAAAGAAAGGAAGAGTAACCCAACCATTTAACTATAGTAAGAAACTTAAGCTAACCTAAGCCTAACCTATGGTAACCCTTCAGTTACCCCTTAAAGCCCCATCCCCCTTTCATTTTCCAACTTAAAAAATAAGGAAGAAATAGAAAGAGAGAAATAAAGAGAGCAAGAGAAGAAAGAGCTGAGATAGAGCATGGAGGAAATAGTTACATGGTAGTGAAGGAGGTCTCTTTTGATCAAGTGCTAGTTAGAGAAAGTGAAGTGGATGGTTAGAGCTACGCATTGATGCAGATTAAAGGATGCAAACTCAAGTGCAGGTTGTCTCAAGTAATAAATTTCTTGAGAGTCCGAGGTCGATCCACTGAGAATTGATGAAGAAAAATTCTTTTAGGTAAGGAAATGCTTTGTCACAATAATAAATATAATAAAACTTGTTCACAATTAAATTAAAGAACTTGCTTGGGCTAGGAGATCCACTTTTGGTAATAAATTAAGAACAATATTAATTCTTTTTATAACTCAATTGAAATCCACGCACAACGGAGGTTCCAATCAGAGAATAAAACATTTAAAGTCCATTTAGAATTATATATGTAGTTATATTGTGGTTCCATTAATTATTTACTAACACCTACACTTGTAAATGGGTTCAAGCATTCATTGTGTCAAACCACTTATCTATAATGAATCAAGAACTCCACTTTACAAGAAGGATTTCTAAATTGATTAGAAACAAAATACAACATGTATAATGATCACTTGATAATATATAATTTAAGCACAAGAAATAAATTAATATAACCTTATTTTATTACCAAAAGCTTCACCCCTTCACCCAAGCAAGATGAAGATTAGTTACCCATGAGCAAGAAGAAAGAAAGAGAGAAGAAGAAGAAGATGATGATCATAACTTCTATTTATAACAAAAGAAAATTACAACAAGTAAATAATATAATAGCATGATCTTCCTTTCTAACCAAGATTCTTCAAATGATCTGCCTATGGGCCCCTTTATAAAGGTTAGGGATACAAAATGACAAGGAAATTGATTAATGAGTGAGTGGATGAGTGGGTGGATGAGTGGAAAATGCCAAAGAACTTTTGTGAGTGAAAAATTATTGAAATTTCTTGTCTCTGAAATCATTTAGTGATGAACTCATGGATAATGTCAGGATTAAGTGAAGTGGTCTTCATGAAAGTTCTAGGAAATTGTCTTAGCTTTCCAATGCCACCAGAATCATCTAAAAATTCGTCCTACAGCCTAAGATATGACCCAATTACTGTAAACTGCTCAAGCCCAGTTTCAGCACCTCTGTTTTGACTTCCAAACCCAATATGACCTCCAAGCTGTCCGAATGAGCTCTTATGTTCTTCATGAAAGTTGTAGATATGGATCTTAACTTTCAGATGCCAAATTTTCACCCTATTTCAGTTCCTTCAACTCGAATTATGCAATGATTACTACACACTGTTCGAGTTCCAATCACAAAACTCGTATTCTGATTTCCAAGCCCAATTAGCTCTACTAGATGTCTGATTTTTTCATGGAGCTCTCATGAAAGTTATAGAGCTCTTTCTTATCTTTCCTACAAGGTAAGATACATAATTATAAGACATCTAGAACTCAAGATATGACCGAAATACAGAAACAATGTAAGACCAAAATAATGTTGAAAAAATCAATTAAGTCCAATTTGAGTCCAAACTTACAAAACATAACCAAGCTTGATCAATTAAGTACATGGAGAGTGTAAATAACTAAAAATGAGGGTTTATTAATGTATAAAATATGTGATTATCAAATTCCCCCACATTTAGTTTTTTGCACTCCTGGGCAAAACACATAAGACCAAAGCTAGGAAACAAAGAAAAACGACACAGATTCAAAAGTTAAAAACTCTAAAAGACTAGATGAATCAAGAAGAGCAACTAGAAATTCAAGGGATCAAAGCATTAATGAGGTAACATTTCTTCACATCTCAAACCAACAAGCAAGAAAACTTTAGATGAAAAGAATGAATCAAGAATAATAGATCCTCACAGAATTCACTCTCAATCTCTTAAGTGTTTAAAAGGTAAATATTTCACTCTATTCAACCTATGAACAATTGTACTACCATAAGCTTGCTTATTTTCTACTTCTCTGCTACTCAAAACACATGCACACAAAAATCAAGAGGACTTTATTCAAGGTTGTAATGCAGCCATGGTAAAGGAGAGGGGATAATACAGATATAAGAAGATAAATACCAAAGAGAATAAAAAAGCATTATAGTACAGTTACAGTGGAGAAGATGTTTGAGAACATTCATCATAAAGGACAATGACCAATATTTGACTAATGTTTTGTTGAAGATCAATCCCAAATTAGTGAATTGAATTCATTGTTAAGTCTGAACCTTCTCCTTCTTTTCCTATTGTTTCCAAGCATCCATCCTTATTCTAGGTATGAATATGTCACATGGTGTATCAAGGGACTCTGATAATCCTTTGATTGCAGTGGTGATCAACTCTTTTTTTTTTTTTATCATTTTGCACACACACCTCTATACTTGTTCAAGAACAAGGCCAATGCTCTCTTATTCCCTAAGGTTAGGTAAAAACATGTTTTTTTTAGAAAGGCACGTAATGAGCTAGAAACAAGGAATGGTCAAATAAGCTCAAAGGGGTTAAGCAAGAGGAAATAAGCCATTTCTAATGCCTTATATTAGCAGGAATCAGAGAATTTCTAAGAAGTCATAAGAGTGCTTGATATCATATTGAGATAATATGCTACTGAGCAAGGCTGGTTATTTGGTTAAAGTAGCTATTTTAAGAAAAATGCCTCAATCATGTTTCTGTATACATGTGAAAATGTAGCCTAAAAAGAATCAAAGCAAGTTCTAGAGTAACAACTCCATGAGTGAAAAAAAATCACACAAGAAAGAAGATAATGGTACAGATATTCAATCAATTCATCAATAGACTCAAAATCTCACAAGGTATATTTCTATCATTCTTAATCCATCATTTCAACATTTATATCCAAGCATGTGATTTTTAAGAAAGAAGACAATTTATGCTAAGATCCAAAAATCTATTTGCTACTTCTACACAAAATAATTATTTCCTTAACTAAGATGCATTTCAAGAGTAAACTTACCTCTAAGGCAAAATTTACTCCTTACTCTGCCATCATTAATTGGTCTTACTACGAATAGGTTTCTGACAATCATATCACTAAACATACTTCCCAATTTAGATGCGTCTCAGGAGTAAAATTACTCCTTACTCTACCATCATTTATTAGTTTAGTAAGTCAATGACAATCATATCATACTTCCAAAAAAAAATATTTTTTTTTAATTTTTTTGGTCAACTATCCTTCTCCCCAACTAGATCACAACATTGTCCTCAATGTTAAAATATAGATGAGTAAATAATAGAAGATATTACCTGTTGGAAAAATCTGACACAAAGTACGGTAAATAAAATCAAAGGTAAAAAAAATATATAAACAAAGTGTCAGATCAAACTTTCGTTTCAAGCTGCTTCCCTCACTGCTTTTTGCTGACCAATCTATCTGAGCTATTGCTGGGTCAGGTTTATAAACAAAAGCTTCTAATTTATCAATCAACTCATCAATATTTGAAGTAGAGATAAGAAGTTGTCTTGCCGAAGGTGTGATAAATTTCTGTTTCATAGCTTTGTCAAGAAAAAGTAACAAAATATTAAAGAAATTATTTACATTCGACAAACCTATGGGTTTATGGTGGATGTTTAGTTGGACCCAAGAGATAATTCAAAAAATTTCTTCCAAAGTACCAAAATCACCTAGTAAGGCAATGAATGCATCAGAATTGTTAAGCATTATCTTCATTCGTTCATGCATAAATGATACCTTAAGTTCCTCCCCAATTGTCTTTCCAGCAATGTTCTGTTGAGTGAAAGGTCCATTAATGACACCTAAAACCTGACTATCTCCCATATATATAGCTAGTGATATAGCCCCCATTAACCCACGATAACCTACCCCTATATACAAGAAGAATATTTCTCGCAGTAAGTGATCAACCAAGAGTGGTAGCTACGTTTACAAACTCTAAACCCTTCACATACTTAGACCGACAAAATACACAAATATTTTTAAGTTGGCAAACAGAAACACCTTCTATTTCTATACTCACCTTTCCCTTTGAATGATTCTGAGTTGGAGGAAAGTGGAGAAAATAGAGTGTTTAAATAGGAAAAAGAATGGAAAGGATAATAATAGCACCTATAATGGTAGGTTGGCTGTTGTCAGAAAAGTTTGAAATTAAGAAACACATAATTTTTTTTTGTTTTGTTTTTTTATTTTATTTTTATTTTTGTTTTTGTTTTTGTTTTTTTTTTTTTGGAAGAAGAAGATATGTACAAATTGTTGTGGATATGACTCATATTTGCCTCTGGTTTCACGTCCAGTAACGGCTTAAATGCTTTCTATGAGTCAATGATAAGTTTCCCATCCAATTTTCTTATAAATTGGCAAATAGGATCTTTTAGAGTCAGATTTCCAAGACTGTAACGTTTTCCTTCATCCTTGAAGAGATTCCACAAATTAAAAAGTTCACGATGCACAAATCCACAAGAATGCATCTCAAAAGTCAATAAGATATCATCTAATGACTCATTACTCAGTCCATTCTTAATGAAAAATATTTTATCTTCTTTGTTTGCGGAAACTATCCCCAAAGAACGACATCACTTGTTACAATTCCATCGTGCACATTTGTGACAGACTTGTAACCTTTTTGCTATTCTTCTCTTAGAATACGAACTTCTTCTAAGACTTGGCATGTATGAGTCAAATGAAATTGAAGACTCACCTACTAGTCGAACCTTTGCTTCAATTATCCAGCGTACATCTTCTGGAGTATCCTTGTGCATTAATAGTTTCAATCTTTCACATCTAGCTTTATAGATTTTTGTCAGAGCATTTTGAGGGAGGGAACGAAATTGTTTTCTCAGGTTTGAAAGAATGACATCCATTTTAAAGGAGAATGAATAAGTTATTTTGGGAAACTGAAAAATAAACTGACTTGAGAGTCACGAAGTATCATTATCCCCATTTAACCAGGAACAAAAAGAACTACAAAAAGAAGGCAATAAAATTAGAATAAATTCTATTTATAACAATGATCAGAAAGAGAAATGAATTCTATCTCAGCAGGTTGATTTTCCTGAAATGGTTTGAGTCTTTGTCTGTTGACTTTAAACACATTACCATTCCTAGGATTCTCTATGTCTATAGCCCTATGAGGATACACATGTTTGACAACAAAAGGACCACTCTACCTAGATCTCAATTTTCTAGAGAATTGGTGCAGACGAGAATCATAAAGTAGAACTTTTTGACCAATTTCAAAAAAATTTCTCAAAATTTTCTTGTCATAAAAAGGTTTTGTTCTAGCTTTATAAATCTTTGAGTTTTCATATGCATCATTTCTCAATTCTTGAAGTTCATTTAATTGTAATTTACGTATCTTGCAAGCATCATCAAGGTTTAGGTTGAAAGCTTTAATGACCTAAAATGTTTTATGTTCCAATTCTACAAGAAAGTGACAAAGTTTTCCATAGACTAACTGATAGGGTGACATGCCCAAAGATGTTTTAAAAGTAGTACGGTAAGCCCAAAGTACATCGTTTAGTCTTAAAGATCAATCTTTACGATTTTGGTTAACCAATTTTTTCTAAAATTTATTTAATCTCCTTATTTGCTAATTCAATTTGTCCATTTATCCATTTGTCTGAGAGTGATAAGGGGTGTCAATTTTGTGTGTAATACCATATTTCTTCATTAAAGATTCAAATGGTTTATTACAAAAATGTGTTCCCCCATCACTGATGATAGCTCGAAGGATTCCAAATCGGCACAAGACATTTTCTTTTAAAAATTTAAGAACAGTTTTATGATCATTGTGTCGGCATGGAATCACCTCAATCCATTTTGAGACATAGTCAACTGCTACTAAAATATATACAAATCCAAATGAGGATGGAAATGGGCCCATGAAATCAATTGTCCAACAATAAAAAATTTCAATGACAAGGATAAGGTTCAGAGGTATTATGTTTCTTTTTGAAACGGAGCCCAATTTATGACAGTTTTCATAACTTTTGCAAAAAGTATAGTAGTCCTTAAATAAAATGGGCTAATAAAATCTGCACTGCAAGATTTTCGCAGTTATTTTCTTTGAAGAAAAGTGACCTGCACATGCTTATAAGTGACAAAATTTAATGACACTACCTACTTCACTGTCGAAAACACATCTCCGAAAGATTGGTCAGGATAATATTTAAACAAGTATGGGTCATTCCAACAAAAATCTTTCACCTCTGTTAAGAATTTCCATCTATCTTGGTGCGTCTATTGAGGCGGCATCTTTCCTATTACAAGAAAGTTGACTATGTTAGCAAACCAAGGCATGGAATTGACATAAAATAAAAATTCATTGGGAAAAGAATCATTGATGGGTGTGTTATCAAAAGGTTAGCCTGTTGTAAGTTTGCACAAATAATCAGTGACAACATTTTTGGCTCTTTTTTTATCTTTTATTATGATGTTGAATTCTTGAAGCAACAAGATCCGTTGTATCAATCTTG
The DNA here is from genome assembly GCA_029884605.1 of Ormosia emarginata. Lineage (NCBI taxonomy): Eukaryota > Viridiplantae > Streptophyta > Magnoliopsida > Fabales > Fabaceae > Ormosia > Ormosia emarginata. The sequence goes on from JAQQTP010000090.1 coordinate 16,364,985, forward strand.
GTTTGACATCCTGCTTAGACATCAAATATCTAACAGCAACATGATTAGTGAAAATCACAATAGAAAAATTAATTAAATAAGATCAAAATTTGTCTAGTACAAATATTACAACAAGTAGTTCTTTTTCAATAGTGGTGTAATTCATTTGTGGACTATGTCTATTTGTATAACAAATCACATAAGGCTTACCTTCCTTTCTTTGGCCTAAAACAACGCCCTCAACAAAATCACTAGCATCACACATCAACTCAAAAGGTAAAGACCACTTAGGGCATTGTATGATAGGAGCAGATGTCGGAAGACCAATTAATTTTTCAAAAGATTTTTGACATTCGTGAGTCCAATCAAATGATGCATCTTTCAACAAAAGATTACATAATGGTCTAGATATGACGCTACAGTCTTTAATGAATCTTCTGTAAAACTCTGCATTTCCTAAAAAGGAACGAACTTCTCTGACTGTTTTTGGGGAAGATAAATAGGCAATTAATTCAACTTTGACCTTATCAACTTCAATTCCTTTAGAAGATATCATATGATCTAATACTATTCCTGAGGTAACCATCTAATGACATGTTTCCTAGTTTAACACAAATCCTTTTTCTTTGTATCTTTTAAGAACTTTTTTCAAATTATAAAGATAATTTTCAAAAGAATTTCTAAAAACTATCAGATCATCCATGAAAACCTCTAAGTAATGCTCAATCATGTCACTAAAAATACTTAACATGCATCTTTGGAATGTTGCTGGAGCTTTACAAAGGCCAGAAAGCATCATTCTATATGCAAAAGTACTAAATGAGCATGTAAAAGTAGTTTTTTCTTGATCTTCCAATGCAATTGATATTTGATTATAACTTGAATAACTATCAAGAAAACAGTAATATGGATGTCCTGCTACCCTTTCTAGAATTTGATCAAGAAATGGAAGGGAAAATGATCTTTCCTAGTAGTAGCATTTAATTTTCTAAAATCAATACACATACGCTAACTAAATTAGACTCGCGTAGGTATTAATTCACCTTTATCATTTTCAACCACTGTTATTCCTGAATTCTTAGGCACAACTTGTGTAGGGCTTACCCATTAGCTATCAGAGATAGGATAGATAATTCCAACATCAAGCAATTTAAGGATTTCAGCTCTAAGTACCTCTTTCATGTGTGGGTTTAATCTTCTTCGAGGTTGTTGAGAAGTTTTAGTATTATCCTCTAAATGTATTCTATGTGTACAAATTAATGGATTAATGCCTTTTATGTCATTTTATGTCCATTTAATTGTACTTTTATGCCTTTTAAGTACTTTTGTTAACATACTTTCTTGTTCTTCAGTAAGAGACGGGGAAATTACCACTAGAAAACTTTGCTCTTTTCTAAAAAATATGTACTTTAACCCAGCAGGTAATGTCTTTAGTTCCGATGTGGGTACTTCTTCATAGGCATTATTATTCATGTGTTTTAGCTCTTCAAATCTTAGCTTCCATCCCTTGTACTCCATTACCTATATACAATCAAGCAAAGATCATATTTCAGAGATATCATCATTTAATTGCATGCCTAAATCAAATGAATTGATCAAACAAATTTCTAATAGGTCAGAAGAACTCATTGTTCGAAGATGATCATCTACGATGATTTCAATTCCTTCAACTACCTCTTTTTCATCAAGGACTTCCTGTGGTTGCTTGCACATGTTAAAAACATTGAGCTCTAGTTTCATATTTCCAAATGTTAGCTTCATCACTCCATTTCTGCAATTTATCAAAGCATTTGATGTTGCTAAAAATGGATGGCCTAAAATAACAGGAATTGACTTGCAACTATCAACCATAGGTTCAGCATCTAAGACAATAAAATTCACAGGGTATATGAATTTATCAACTTGCACTAACACATTTTCCACTATTCCTCTTGGAATTTTAATTGATCTATCAGCAAGTAGAAGAATTACAGAAGTTAGTTTTAACTCACCCAAGTTGAGTTGTTGATAAACTGAATATGGAAGCAAATTGACACTAGCACCAAGATCAAGTAAAGCTTTTTCAATTTTATGTTGCACAATAATGCATGAAAATATGGGATAACCAGGGTCTTTATATTTCAACACATTTTTATTTTGAAGAATGGAGCTTACTTGTTTAGCCAAAAATAATTTCTTTTTCACATTTAATTTCCCTTTAATAGTGCATAAGTCCTTCAAATATTTGGCATAAGAAGGAATTTGTTTGATAGCATCTAACAGAGGAATATTGACCATCACTTGTTTCAAAATGTCAAAAATTTAGTGTTAAGTTTCAATTTCCTTGAATTGTTTAATGCTTGAGGAAATGGGGGTGCAAACGAGAGTTTGGTCTCCTTTTGGTCAACTTCTTCATTTTCTTGGGGAATTAGTTCATCATCTTTCTTACAAGGTTCAGGAATTTGTTTTTCAACAACCTTTCCACTTCTAAGAGTTATCACTAACTTGACTTGATCTATTTGTTAGTTTTTTAAACTCCCTTCATTTAGACTGTACTGACCCTTGGGATTTGGTTAAGGTTAAGAAGGAAATTTTCCTTTCTTGTGAATTGTGAGTGCAGAAGAAAGTCTAGCAAGTATTTCTTTTATGTCAATTATAGTTTGATTGTTTTGTTTATTAATGACCTCTTGCTTTTCTATGAATGCATGCAATGTTTCTTCAAAGTTTTTCCTATATGGTGGGACATAAGGTGCATATCCTTGAGAATTTTGAGAGCCTTGTTGTGCCGGATGAGGTGGTGGTTACACGAATTATGACTGATTATTATTCCTCTAGCTGAAGTTTGGGTGATTTCTCCATCCCGGATTGTATGTATCTGAAAAAATAGAAGTAAATGACTTTTTAAAATTATTCATTGCATTTACTTGCTCATGTACAACTTCTTTAAAAACAGGAATCTTAGGACATTCATGTGTTGAGTGTCCTAAGTCATCATAAATGCCACAAATTTCTTCATTTTGCACAGATTTAATTTCTTTTGCTTTTCCTAATTTCATTGCTTCAATTTTCCTAGCCAAACTGGCAAACCTAACATTTAGATCTTCTTCTTGACTAAGGTAGCACTTGCAAGGTTAGATCTAATTGAATTTTCAAAAATATTAGTACCATGCCAAGATTGAGAATTTTCAGTCAACTAGTTTAAATAGTCTAAAGCTTCAACAGGTTCTTTATCAAGAAACTCACTATTGCACGTTGTTTCCACAAATTGTTTGGTTTCAGGTGTTAAACCTTCATAAAAGAAGCTTATAGTACGCCATTTTTTGAAACCATGATGTGGGCAAGAATTTAACAAATCTTTAAATCATTCCCAACATTGAAAATATGCTTCATTGGAATTTTGGAAAAAAATTTGGATTTGTCTTTTCATAGCATTGGTTTTATGTTTTAGAAAAAAATTCTTTAAGAACTCACCTTGCATTTCTTGCCACGTGCCAATTGATCTTGGTTTCAAAGTGTTAAGCCATGTTTTTTGCTTTATCTTTTAAAGAAAAAAGAAACAATTTAAGCTTAACAATCTCTTCAGTGCAATTTTGATCATTGAAAGTAATACATACTTCCTTAAATTCTTTTAGATGTAAATATGGGCTTTCAGATTCTAAACCATGAAAATTAAGAAGTAAAGAAATTATACCTAGCTTAAATCTAAAATTGTTAGCATTGAGTGGAAAGATAAAGCATGATGGACTAGAATTTCAAAGTGGTTGCAAATCACGCATGGTTCACAACGGTAGATTTTCATATTCATCATGTACACTTTTATTTTTAGCCATTGTATCAATTATATGTGATTGTGATTGAAATAAATCAATATATAAAGTACTAGGATTAATTTTAACTAAACAACTAGAATTTAAATCACGATACCAATTAAGCATAAATAAATGACTTAAACAGAAAAAATAATGTACAAGTTAGTAGTTTACACCGGTCATTAAATATTAAGCATAAATAAATGACTTAAAAATAAAAAATAAAAAAATAATGTACAAGTTAGTAAGTCAAAAAGTAAAATTAAATGACATAAATTAAAAAGTTAGATATCAAAATTAAATGACATAAATATAAAAGTTAGAAAGTTAGTAAGCATAAATAAATGACATAAATATAAAAGTTAAAAAGTTAGTATGTTAGCAAGTTAGAAAGTTAGGAAGTTAGAAAGTTAGTAAAGAAACCGAAGGATCGACAAGCCGATCTTTTGCTCCGACGAGGGAGAAGAGAGAACATATTTTATTAAAGAAAAAGAACTTCAATAAATTAAAACTTCAAATCAAGTCCCAGACAACGACGCCAAAAACTTGATGTGGATTAAAGGATGCAAACCCAAGTGCAGGTTGTCTCAAGTAATAAATTTCTCGGGAGTCCAAGGTCGATCCATAGGGAAGTGATGAAGAAAAATTCTTTGAGGTAAGGAAAGGCTATGTCATAATAATAAATATAATAAAACTTGTTCACAATTAAATTAAAGAACTTGCTTGGGTTATGAGATCCACTTTTGGTAATAAATTATGGACAAGATTAATTTTTTTTATAACTCAATTGAAATCCACGCACAATAGAGGTTCCAATCGGAGAATAAAACATTCAAAGTTCATTTAGAATTATATACATAGTTATATTATGGTTCCATTAATTATTTACCGACACCTACACTTGTAAATGGGATCAAGCATTCATTGTGCTAAACAACTTGTCTACAATGAATCAAGAACTCCACTTTACAAGGAGGATTTCTAAATTGATTGGAAACAAAATACAACACGTATAATAATCACTTGATAATATATAATTTAAGCACAAGAAATAAATTAATCTAATCTTATTTTATTACCAAAAGTTTCATCCCTTCACCTATGTAAGATGAAGATTAATTACCATGAGCAAGAAGAACGAAAGAGAGAAGAAGAAGAAGATGATCATAACTTCTATTTACAATAAAAAAAATTACAATAAGTAAATAACATAATAGTGTAACGCCCCAATTTTTAGAAAATATTCTGAATGTACTGTTTGCTGTTTTTCATGCTTTTGTGATAATGACCGCTGTGTTCCTATTTTACGGTTCTCGATTTCTGTATGAAAACAATTACGATAATACTGGCTCAAATTTTATTTGATCGTTTTACGTAATTTGTTTCGAGACGGTAAAATAAAAAATTTTCTGAACTACTATTTTAATTTTTATGAAAGATATACAGCTAAATAATACTCCTGGATATTTTATTTGAACGTTTTGGACGATTACCTACGTTGTGGGAAAAAATAGAAAAATGACCGTTACGTCCCGAACGTACTATTTTTGCTGTTTTTGCTGTTTTTAATTGTTTTCTTCATGATTTAATGCCTGAAAATACTGTCTGTGATTTTATATGGACTTTTTGTGTGATTTGCTCGAGGCGGGAAAATAATATTTTAGGTCGGGAAATCTTATTTTATTATTTAGAATTGGGGGATCTTACTTAACTTGATTCTGAATGAGATTAAAAAATAATCTTTTAATTTTTAGGATTTAACTATCAAATAAAATAATTTTATATTATTATAATATTATTTTATTAGTCAAGTATAATTTAGTGACGTGATTTTAATGTGGACCCGAAAAAATTTTGCGGGACCCACAATTAGCGTAAACGGTTAGATCGGTAGCTTAATTAATCACCGTAGCGGTAGAACTTTCCGAACACAGTGACTGAGTGAATTTCAATGAGAGAATTTAATGCACTGTGTGACTAAGCAAGGTGAGTCACCATGAGCAACCAATAGGATTTAAGCTTGTTAAGCAAGATTTGATCTTGACCTTTGATGCATTCAATGGCTTGGATGAAGCCAAATCCATGCACATCCACTTGCACTTGAGTGCTACGGCCAAGAGGCCTTGGAAGACCAAAACTACACTTCATCTTCATCACTTTTTCTCTTCTCTCTCTTCCAAGAACCCTAGCCTCCATTGTTGTTCTTCTTCCCTATCATTCGGCCAAGAGCCATTCCTAATCATCCAACCATCCAAAAATTTTTCTAACCAAGTTTCCTTAACCTAAACACTATTCTAAGAACCTTTCTAGTTGGAAGTTTCTTCAAAATCTTCCATTTAGGGCTTGGAAATCAACCTTGTAAATTTGACCTAGAAGGTGAAATATCATATTTTTCTTTTCTCTCTTCTTTTTCAAAGTTCTAAGCCATGATTTCTCCATGGTTTAGCTTCTTTTTCATGGTTAATAACATGTAGATTTTATTTGAGATTTTTAGGTATTTGGTGGAGTGAAAACCGAACCATAGGAGGTGTGAAAGCTAATCATTTGTCTTCATTTAAGGTAAGAGGAAGACAATTCTTATCATCCCTTGGTGGTGGTAAGAAGATGGAATGTTTGTAGAATCCATAAGGATTCGGTGGTGGTGTGTTTGTTGATGTGTATTTGTTAATTTTTGTGTTTGTTAGTAGTTTATGTGGTATTTGTTAGTAGTTTTCTTGTTTTGTGATTGTAATAATTTTTGCATGTCTATTAGCTTTTGATTGCATGTCTATAAGCTTTAATTTAGGTTTAGGTGTTAGAAAATATATTGCATGTGTTAGAAAATATAATACATGTGTTAGAATTGTATGATAAGGTATAAGATGTGAATAACATGTGTAAATTTACATGAGTGTTCCAAAGAACACATTCACTAGTTCACGGCAATGACAAGTTTGGAGGACCAAAATGTTCTCTTGATTTTTCCTAAAGTGTAACTTAATTAGCCTAGGAGAATCAAGAAAGTTTCAAATTGATTTGATCAAAGAAAATGAACTTAGAAATCAAATGGAAAAGATTTAGTATTTTTGGGCCAACATGCCTAAAAGGTTAATTTGATTCCTTTCAATTATTTCTAATATGATTTAGTGAACTTAGACAATATAATATGATTTGGAAGGCGAAAAATAATTTAGAAATCAAATGAAAAAGTTTTATGAAATTTGGCCAACATGCCAATATAGGTAATCATGATTTCTAAAACTTAATTCCAAACCTTTTTCAATCAAAAAGAGACAATATAAGTTAAAAAGAAATTTTTCCTTAATGATTTTTGAAGAAACAAATAGATTAGAATTAAGTTTAAAGAATTAAAACCAATGATTTTATCATTTAGAAAGGAATACAAGTAAATTTTGAGAATTTTCTAACATAATGGCTCACTCTAAGTTTTGAAGCATGTTAGGAAGTTTCAAAAAGAAATTAAAATGATAAGGTTAAAAATTAGGTAAATAGAAAATTTTATGGAAAATTTAGAAAACCATTATTATAAGTTTATAAACAAAATGCTGTCAATTTTTTTTAGTAAAAATGAACCTATAAGATAGTAAAAATATCCAAAAGACAGTATACGGTATGGAAAATTATTCTACGTAATTTAAATGTACTAAATACTATTTCTGTTTGTTTGAACAGTAATTTTAAAGGCATTCGAATAAGAAAATGATTTGAAAATCTTACGCGATTGAGAAAACGTATTAAAAACGCTACGCGATTTTAAAAACAGAAAAATATCTTTACGCGATTTTTAAACGTTTGTAAAAACGACGGAATTATGAAAACACGATAAAATTTCTACGCGATTGACCGTTACTATCTTTATACTGTCGGGAAAATATGAATCCGTACAGATTATTTTTGAAAATCTTTATTTGTCGGGAAAATGTGAACCCGTACATGGCTTTTGAAAATTTATATCTTTGTCGGGAAAATGTGAACCCGTACATGAGGCTTTTGAGACTATATCTGCTGTCGGGAAAATGTGAACCCGCATGTGCTTTCCATCTATACGTTATGTGTGCCATGTATTTGGTGGATTGGTTGACGAGACGAATCACATCGTATTGTCGATGCGATAAACGTAGTGTGGTTCATTGTTCTAATGAACTTGGAGACTTTAGTGTACGGGATCCCACATGTGGATGAGTTGGTAGCTCCTTTGGGCCGTGGTAAACCGATAGCACACTATGGTACTCGACATACACTATATTTAATCGAGATTTGTGAAATCTAGTAGTACATTTGCCTGTAGTGCCACAACGTGAGACCGTGAACTACACCACGCCTGGATAATGGATTCCTGTGTCGTGGGGCTATAGACGCAACGTGTGACAGCGCAATAGTTGGTGGGGCAGCCGTGGTACTAATAGATTTTACGAATCATTCCTCTCTCTGATACTTGTGTTTTCTTTAGCTCCATGGAGTAGGGTTTTGTTATATTATTTATTTATCTCTATGTCTATTTGTTTCCATCTTATCTATTTATTGTTTATCTGTATTTTATTTGTTTATTTTATCCAGTTTCTTGTTATTATATTTGGTTATTATATCTTATTTGTTTATTCTTATCTTTCTTGTTTTATCTGTGAGGTTTTATTTATGATGTGATACATTGTGATGATATCTAAATTTTACTTCAATCTGTTATTATAATTGTTAAAGCTTTATGTATTGCATGAACTGTATATATATTGTTGTCGTCTTCTTATTGGCCATGTTGTGATGATTTTATGTTGTCTTACCTCTTTGTTATATGTATTTTCTGTTTATTTATCTTACGCGGTAAAGACTTCGAGGAAGAGGATCAGCCTATTGAGATCGTGTACCCTGAGGAGGAGGAAGATCGGCGAGCGCACGACCGGTTTACGATCAAGAACCATCCGATCATCCATATCCTCTGGATTGATTGTGAGGGATGGCGACGCCAGGATTTTTGGGATTCATAGAGCTGGTATTTCATGGAGGTGCTCTGGCTTGGCATCTACGAGGCGATCGTGATTCTGTGACATATGCAGGGCGTGTGACCGTGATTCTACGTCAACGATTTGATGAAGAGCCCGTTATGACTACGACACTTTTTTTGCACTTAGAGTTACCCTTATCCATTAGGCGTTACTGGGGTGCTGAAAACCCTGAGCCTAGTGAGATAAGCATCGTATCGACTGCGCGATCCCGTTATCGCCGTGTGACGAGACATCCAGGATATCTATCTCCTGATGATCATTTTCATGCTGAAAGTGATCCATCAGAGGATTAGATAATCATGATGTTTTTTTGGGCGCGTCAGCGTATGTCTGTATATATTAACTCTTTTATTGCTTTCTTTACTGTTTTTGTTTAAATATTTGTAGTCTTAGTTGTAAATTATTTGTACAGTTTATAACTTAATCATATGTATATTATCGGTGATGATGTTTTTTTTATTTTGTATTTTTCGCATTATCTTTTTATATTATATTTTAAATCATCGGGAATTATTTTACAACCCGTAATAATATTTAACAAATGTTTCACAACTTGGGTAGATTTTATTTCTATTTCTTTTATTTTCTTTTATGTGTGACATCCTCCAAAGGGGTGTTACAAATAGCATGATCTTCCTCTCTAACCAAGATTCTTCAAATGATCTACCTATGGTACCTTTTATAGAGCGTTAGGGATACAAAATGACAAGGGAATTGATTAATAAGTGAGTGGATAGGTGGATGGATGAGTGAAAAATGCCAAAGAACTTTTGTGAGTAGAAAATTATTGAAATTTCTTGTGTCTGAAATCATTCAGTGATGAACTCATGGATAACGTCATGACTAAGCGAAGTGGTCTTCATGAAAGTTCTAAAAAATTGTCTTAGCTTTCCAATGCCACCAGAATCATCCAAAAATTCATCATACAGCCCAAGATATTCACAGACTACTTAGACCTCTTTTATTTCAATATGAACTCCAGTCACAAAACTCGTGTTTTGACTTCCAAGCCCAATTTGCTCCACAAGATGTCTGATTTTTCCATTGAGCTCTTCATGAAAGTTGTAGAGCTTTCTTTTATCTTTCCTACAAGGTATGATACATAATTATAAGACATCTAGAACTCAAGATATTGTCAAAATACAGAAACCGTGTAAGACCAAAATAATGCTGAAAAAATCAATTAAGTCCAATTTGAGTCCAAACTTACAAAACATAACCAAGCTTAATCAATTAAGTACATGGAGAGTGTAAATGATTAAAAGGGAGGGTTTATTAATATATAAAATATGTAATTATCACACATCAAGCCTAATATCATCCTCATCCAACCTCTTTGCTTCGAGTTCTTACATGGATTTGAGGTAAAGGAAAGTTTTCTTCTTCTCTTACTCATCTTCATGGCTATGTATGAAGTTGTCAGAGGTGAAAGTTATAAATGGATCAAACATGATGGATTTGGGGTAAATATTTGTCGACTAGAGTAATATGTCCATGCATGATACTTTTTAAGTTTTGTTGTGAGGTCGCACAACAATTATGGATGTGTTGAACTACTAGTACTAGTTGTATTGGAAACATTAGGATCATAAAATGGTCACTGTTAGAAATAACAAACAGTAGTTAATGTAGCATTGGAAACAATGAGTTAATTATGCATTGGGAATTTAGGATCATAGGAAATAGTTTCATTCCTATTTCTTGTTCTTATTTAATGTAAGATGCATTTATTCTTTTATGTATATAAATATAACTACCTGAGTGTAATCACTCAAGCAATTCACTAAAACCTTCTCTCTCTTTTTCTTAAGTCCTTTCAATTTGGTATCAAAGATCTATTCGTAAGGACTTTGGTTCTCGCTTCTGCATTACTTTGATAAGCCTTTATTGCTCATTATTTTTTAGCCAGTTACTGTCATATTCACTGGTTCCATTACATTATTCCTACCTTCATTGTAGGATATTGTGTTAATCCTCCTTGCCCAAAAAAAGCTCTATCTAGCCTTTCCTTTAACTAAACATAGTCTCAATTTTCTCATCCACCATGTCAAATGCCAACTCCTCTACTTCCTCCAACCATATAAATTCTGCAATCTTCAACTTCAATGCTCAATCTTTCCATGCTTCAAGCACATTTTCTAAAGGATCTTGGGTTATTGACTTTGGTGCAATTGATCATATGACCTTTAGTCCTAAGGATTTTATAACATATAACCCCTTTCCTAGTAATCGAACAATTGCAGTGGTTGATGGTTCTTATACCACAATTGTAGGTTGTGGTGACATTGAACTTTGACCTTTATTACTTGTAAAATATGTTATGTATGTCCACAAGCTCACTACCAATAAACTCACTAAAGACTTAAATTATGTAATAACTTTCTTTGATTCCCATTGTGTTTTTCAGGACCTTGCTACGGGGAGGACAATTGGAATTGCTAAGGAGCTGGGGGGGCTTTACCATCTTCTTGGAATATATGATAAAGGTGATCTAGACAAAAAAACTACCAATTTCTTGCTCTCAAGGCCCTACGTTAGAAATCAACTCTCATTCTTCTGAAAATTGGCTTCAGCACAAGTGTTTAGGACATCCTCCCTTTAGTGTTCTTAAATCTATGTTTCCCTCTTTATTTTCAAATGTTTCAGTTGAGTTTTTTTATTGTGATGTTTGTGAATTTGCAAAACATCATCAAGTAACCTTTCATCCTAGCTCAATTAAAAGTGTTGAATCTTCTCTTATTCACTCTGATGTTTAGGGTCCTACTAAAATTCCAAATGTCATTGGAGCTAAGAGATTTGTTTCTTTTATTGATGATTGCACTAGAGTCACTTGGCTTTTCTTAATGAAAGATAAATCTGAAGTTACCCAATTGTTCATCAACTTTTATCATATGATTCAAACTCCATTTGCGATCTTAATTAAGCATTTTTGTTCAAATAATGGTAAAGAGTATGTTAACCAAACTCTTTCGAGTTTTTTTAAAGAAAAATGTCTTGTTCATGAACTCTTGTGTGTTGACACCCTCCAGCAAAATGGTGTCATTGAGAGAAAAAATAGACATTTGCTTGAAGTTATAAGATCTATATTGTTCCAAATGTTTGTTCCAAACTCACACTAAGGGGAAGTTGTTTTAACTACTGCCTACTTAATAAATAAGCTGCTTTCTCATGTTCTTAAGAATAAAAGTACAATAGAAATAATGTCATCTTTTTTTCTTCTGTCCCTATTATGAAAAGTCTTAAATTTCGTGTCTTTGGGTGTGTTGCTTTTGCTCATATTCATAAACAACATTGCAGTAAGCTTGATCCTCGTGCTCTCAAGTTTGTTTCCTTCGTTATCCACCTTCCATGAAAGGGTATAGATGTTATCAATCTCCTAGTCATTATTTTTTTGTTTCTATGGATGTCATATTCCATGAACACGAGTCTTTCTTTGTTGCACCTCAACTTCAATGGGAGAGTAATCGGGAAGCTGAGTTGTTTGAGTTTAGGAACTCAGATTTAGATCATTCCCCCTTTTGAATTTCCTTTACATTCTAATGCAGCCGAAGACACTCGATCTAGTAATACTACCTCTCTTGAATTGGGTACTTATGACCTTGTTGAAACTGATCCCACCTCTCTTCTTCCTCTTATTGTAATTGATCCAATAACTATATCTAAACCTATTCCTCACACTTCACCTAAATCAGCAACATCTGTCTTGTTGAGATCACTAATTTCGGTTTATAAGATGAGGAAAGAGCCCAAACTAGTCCAACATAAATCTTAAATGTCCAATCCTAATGTAAGTACTGAAAATGTCATAACCTCTATATCTGATCCTAATCTTTTGACTGCACCTTTGATTAATTCTACACCTGACCTTTATTTGTCTATTGCTTTGAGAATAGGAAAATGATCTTGTACTTAATGCCCTATTTGTCGTTTTACCTATTCAAAGAATTTGTCTATGCAGTACAAGTATAACATCCCTTGATTCTACTAGAATTCCAAAATCTGTTCAATATGCATTGAAGGATAAGAATTGAATTGAATTCATAAAGGAAGAGATGAGTGCATTAGAGAAAAATGGTACATGGGATATTGTTGATCAACCCAAGAAAAGAAGCTCGTAAGATGTCAATGGGTCTATAATGTGAAGTACAAGCCTGATGGTATACTATACAAATACAAGGCTAGGTAGTGGCAAAAGGATATAGCCAAACTCACAGGATTGATTATCAGGGGACGTTTGCTCCAGTAGCGAAGATGAACACAATAACAATTTTATTATCACTTGCTGCTCATTTTGGCTGGGAGTTACAATAATTTGATATAAAAAATGCTTTCCTTCATGGAGACTTAGATGAAGAGGTATACAAGGAGATCCAACTTAGATTTAATTCCAATTATAAAGGGGACAATGTGTGTAAATCGAAGAAAACCTTATATGGGTTGAAGCAATCACCCCGGGCATGGTTTGGGAGATTCATCGAGGTAATGTTAGCAGTGGGATACAGATAAAGCCAAGGTGATCATACATTATTTTTTAAACACTCACAAGAAGGAAAACCAATAGTCTTTCTTGTGCATGTAGATGATATTATTATCTTTGGGGATAATTTGACTGAAGGAAAAACTATCAGCTAAATTTGAAATAAAAGATTTGGGAAGGCTGAAATATTTTCTTGGCATTGAAGTTTCCTATTCTACACAAGGCATCATGGTGTCACAAAGGAAGTATGCTCTTGATTTATTAAAAGAAATAGGGAAATTAAGGTGTAGAGCTACTAGTGTTCCCATTGAGCAAAACCATGGAATATGAAGTGAAGAGGAAAGTCCTACTATTGAAAATGTTTGATATCAGAGACTAGCTAGAAGATTGATTTATTTGTCTCATACAATACCAGATTTGGCTTATGTTATAATTGATGTCAATCAATCTATGCATGATTCACGGGAGAGAAAATTTAGACCCTTAGTTAACAAAAGTCAACTTGGAGAAGAAATAAAACTTAACTTGTCATGTTAGAGTGATTTATAAATGATACTTAGACCTAGTATACACTACTAGAAATTTGGGTTTTAGAGACCAAAAAATCGGTCTCTAAAATAATTAGAGACCGATTTAGAGACCAATTTAAATCGGTCTCTAAAAGCCTCGTCGCTAAATATTAAAGACTGATTTTAAAGAGACCGATTTTTTCGGTCTCTAAATTGGTCGCTAATTTTTGGTCAAATATTGGTCAATTATATTTCAAAAAAGTACATTAGAGACCGATTTAGATACTAATTTTTTAGAGACCGATTTTTTGGTCTCTAAATCAGTTCCTAAATCGGTCTCTAAATCAGTCTCTAAAAGCATGAATATATTATATATTTTATAAAATCGGTCGCTAACATAGTCTCTAAACTAGAGACTGATTTATCGATCTCTAAATCAATCTCTAAATCGGTCTCTAAAACTCTGAATATATTATATATTTTATAAAATCGTTCACTAAATCGGTCTCTAAACTAGAGATTGATTTATCGGTCTCTAAATCAGTCTCTAAAAGATTGAATATATTATGAGACTAGTTTATCGATCTCTAAATCGATTGCTAAATGTCTTTTTTTTATATATATATTCGATCCCTAATTTGGTCTCTAATTTGTGATATGTATTTATAATTATTTTTAAATTTATTAAAATCCAAATTTTTAAAACACCTAATAAACAACAATCAACAATCTCATATATAACCACACATATAAATGAAAAATAACGTAAACTAAACTAATGCAGTCTTTAGAATATCTCATTTAAACATCAAGACATTTTAGAATAAACTAAACAAAGCATTATCTACAATATCTTATTACTACAATATTTTAAATGTAAGAATGTTAAACACAACACAAACAAAATTCTAATCATAAAAATTCCTTGTCCTCCTCATCCTCCTCCTCTTCTGCTCCATCAATCACGGGAACGGGAAATGTTTGAAAAGGCTGAAAGTTCATCGACTGCATTATCTCTCGTACTAGCCGATTTGTCTCCTCAATCTATTTCCTATTATCTGCCATGCTCATTTCTCAAATGCATCTTAAATTATATAATAAATTCTACAATTAAAGAAACACCCAAGTTTATAAACATCAAAGAAGACATAATAGACACACCAGTCCAAATTTGCTTTACAAATTATAAGTTTATAACTAAACTCCCTAAACGAGTCCTCTTGAGCAATCAATGTCAATGCTTTGTTTCCTAGATTAAGCAATGCTGCCTAATCGTCACCGTGGTCTACCCCTCCAAAGTCTATTTGTTTTCTAGTCATGTTAACTGCATTAATTCTAGATATATTTGGATCAATTTTCATTGCACACAGGGATCTCTCTGTCTAACACAACATCTGTAATGTTCCATAAAAGTGTCCTAAAGCACAATATTGTCAATCTAAATATCATCTTGACTACAACAACAACAGAGAAGGAAACTAAGCATTATGCACCTGTTTCAAGATAGTAGAGTTCTAGTTCATCATATTCCTGTGAGGAATCTTCATGAAGGTGAGCTTTTTCAAACATAAATGCCAAGCTTTCCTGAGCACATAATACAAATTTGTTAAAAGAAGCCACAATCTTCTAGAATGTATAGAAAGTGCAAATTAATAAAGAACTATAAAGGTTGGGTTGTAAGAACCACTTATTGCACTCTTAAGTCTATGATTCATAAGAAAAAGGATCAACCTTTAGAATGAAAAAATTATAGAAGTTCCAAACTGGCATGAGACGCTGTTCACTAAGCTTTCGTATTTCATCCTCATAAAATTGTACACGCCTATCCAGTGTATTTCTGATGCATTCCATTATCTTTGATTCCAGATCTTCCTAAAAATTTGCTTCAGGGAGATGCATATCATATTTGCAACATCTAAGTGAGGATGAAGCAGTGTTAAAAACATCAAAAGGGAAGGGAATTAGTTTTTATCAATAATGCAATTAAAGTAAACAACCTGTACTTTGGAAACAAATGAGAAGGAAAAACTTGAATACTCTCTTTGGTAAATATCACTGCTTACAGTTTTTATTTTGTTTTTCCTTATTCTATCATCAAATTCTCAACCACTCACATTTGTAATATAAATAGTTGATTCCACAATGTTTATGGACTTCCTTTTCTGCTAAATAAGTAGAAAGACACAACAATGGAAGAATGATACTACTAGAAGCAACTATAAGGTTGACCCGTAAAACTTAACTTCCAAGCTCCATTTTTTGCTTTTTATATTGTGATCTATTGATTATTTTTATATCTTGAGTGTCTTATGTTTGATCTAATTGGACTTCATGTGTGGTTAATTGTTAACTTTTAGCTAAGTTTCTAGATATGAAGTTTAATAGGATCCTTATTGTGAAACTTTGCTTAAGTGTATTTTATAAGCAGTCATAATCGCATTGTGTTTTTCAGGAGATCAATATCACCCCTAGAAGTAAGGAGAAAAAAGAGTATGTGAAGAATCAGGGCTAAATAGGGAGAAAGTAAGTAACACAGCCCATGTCACCAGACACGGGGTGGGTCATGTACTTATCTGGTACTTCAACAAGATTCTGCACTAGACCTGACTAACAACATGGCCCATGTCCCCAGACATGAGGTGGGCTGTGTTCTTTTTTGGTATCACAATTCGGGCCAATTTTGAGTATGCCCAAAGACACGGCCTGTGTCCTCAAACACGGGGTAGGTTGTGCTCCTCTCTGACTTCCAATTTTGCTGAAATTATGCTGACAGACCCTGACACGGGGTAGGCTGTGTCAAACGACACGGCTCGTGTCATTGCATCAGGAAATTAGTTTTGAATTTGGACGAGGAGCTAGGTATCAAAAGGTATAAATAGGATTGACTAAGGTCCCTAAGATATATCTCTGGACTAGAAGCTGCCAAGGAACTGAGGAGAATACGAAGATCAAGAGAGTGAGAGATTCGATGAAAGATTGGGATTCAAGTTTGAGCCATCAGAGATCCATCAACCCCAATCATTAGAAACTAGTTTGATCTTCAATTTTCTTTTACACTTTTATTCTTGATGATGTATTCCTTTAGTTTTTCTTTTGATTCTGAATTTGCCATGGGCGGAGAAGTTCTTATTTGGTTAAGGGAAGATGAAACTCTAGTTTTGATTATGTGAATCTTATGTATTCTTTTATATTCAATACAGTTATGTTCTTATTCATAAGTTTCTGTTCTTAATTCAGTATAAAGGTTTTTATACTTTATTATTTTTGAAAGTAGTAAAACTAGAATTGCTATATGCGGTTGTGGTGGTATGATTAGTAAAACATATGATCTGAGGAATTCAATCCCAGTGTGTGATTGGACCCGGTGTGTGATTGGACTTTAGTGTGATTGATTTTCTGAATCTTAGTGCAATCATTAATTATGTGTGAGAGGGGTTGTTTTACAATTAACTAATTATTAGGGCTTGATTTGAACAGTTGCTAAATTAACCAAAACTTAAAGAAAACAAAGAATTAATCTTGTAATCACATAAGAACATAATTGATCATGCTGGTATAAAGGATATGTAGGTTAGCATGATCATATAAATCTAGTGGTGGATTCTATCTTTTAACCAATACCTTTTAATTGGTAATTTAAATAATACTCATTATTGTTGCTTTCAATTTTATTCCTTTTCATCGTTTTAACAAATAAACCCCTTTTTTACTATTTATTATTTTTGGAGTTTAAATTAGGATTCAATTTTTGGTGTCAATTGAATTAGTTTTCTGTGGATCGACCCTTGCTAACTACAACTAGTTGCAAGGTTTTTATATTTTTTGTGGAACTTGGCAACTGATTTTGTCCTTAATTTTAATCACAATTCACACCACACCACATTGCCACATCAAGTTCATAATAACGAAAACAATATCCAATCAAATAGTTGTTTAGATTCTTATACGTTGACCTTATGCCATCATGTTTATGCCATATATGGTGACAAATTTTTCTTTATTTTTTTTTCAAAAGGAAAAGAATAAGACATTACAATTTCTTTCTATCAAAAGAAAAATAAGAAATTATCATTCTATGTAATTGAAGTTATCAAATGTACTCCAAGTATATGTAATATGTAATTCTTGAATGCAAAAAAAATATCTCTGTTTCCGCTAGCTGAGAATTGAATCAATATGCTTACATGTTATTTACTTATGTTTTGTTCTTTCATATAGTCACATAAAAAGTAGCATCACTAAGTTATATATAAAAGCATCCAATAATGAAAGCTACAAACTGTGGCAAAAATCATAGTGTATCTCCTTCATCAAACATGTGATGTTATCCCAACATTAGAACTTTCTACTAGAGTCTAAAAAATGTAATCAATGGAAATTCATGATACCTCACAGGTAACGAGTACAACAGTTACATACGCCTTGACGGTTGGCCTCAAGTCACTCACGTCCTCCGCTGGAAAAAAATCATTTTGATGAAGCATCAATAGACGAGCATACATACACACGCAACTAGATCAATGATAGCTATGCCTATATCTATTGACTAAATACATTATACTATTTTTGCTTCTACAATTGGTGCATAGTTGACAATCAGTCACAATAGTAAGGACAAGTTGAGATAATCCTCTTTGGAAACAAATATAAATAATAAAAATAAACAATGACCCAAACAAAAAAAGCATAAAACAAGCTTTAGAACTGAGGTGCAGATGGACAGCTAACCTAAGCAGAGGGAGAGACGCGCAATGAGAGAGAGTGGCGGTCAGAGGTGGAGCAGATTCAGGGAGTGACGACAGTTCGCGGCGTCTGGTGCGTGGCCTGTGGTGCGGACGGACGGGCGACAAGAGAGAATGGCAGTCAGAGCTGGAGCAAATCTGACAGACCAAACCATGGAGTAGAATGGGGGAATGAAGGGGGAATGGGGGGATTGAGTACGGGGTGTAGCGGGGTGAAATAGGGAAAGAATCGATAATATGTGGGAAAAATTTTGGGAAAGGGTACGGGGTGTAGCGACCAAATTTTCGATCTTTTTTTTTTTATAATTTTCTTTATTAGAGAGAAATATTAGTCTCTAATTTTTATTTTATTTTATTTTATTATTTTTTAGTGACTGAATCTATGGTCTTTACTAATTTATTTATTTTTTTGTAAATTTTTTTATTTAGCGACTGAAATATCGATTTCTAACAACAAGATACATTTTTATTTT
Source organism: Ormosia emarginata (assembly GCA_029884605.1). Taxonomy (NCBI): domain Eukaryota; kingdom Viridiplantae; phylum Streptophyta; class Magnoliopsida; order Fabales; family Fabaceae; genus Ormosia; species Ormosia emarginata. Next base: position 16,383,953 of record JAQQTP010000090.1, read on the forward strand.
TTTAAATTTCTTTTATAACAAAATTTTGGTCTCAAATTCGGTCTTTAAAAAATTTAGAGACCAATTTTATTTCAGTAGCAATTTTTTTTAAATCAGTCTCTATTTCGGTCTCTATAGAGAACGAAATAAATTGGTCTCTAAATCAGTCTCTAAAACTCAAATTTCTAGTAGTGATACCATACAACTAAGGGGCACCCAAAATTAAAGGAATGAGTTTATTTATGTTTATAAGATTGTTTATTCATTACTTGAGGCTATTTGGGCCATTGCTTGCTTTTATATGACACTGAGATTATTGTAAAGCTAGCCAAAAGTTAGATTGGATTAGTAACTGGGTTTTGGCATTAAGTTTTTTAAGGGAAAATAGTTAACTTGTGACCTGAGTTACCTAGATTATTACAAGCTTAATGAATTTAAGTGAAAGACCGAAATAAAAATGTTGGATATAATCCTTGGTAATGGAGGTGATCTTTAATGTTGCATGTGCCACCAGTTTCGTGTTTTGAACACATATAAATATAGGGGACTCGTAGATGAATTAAAAGAAAAGAATGAAACAGTATGAGAAATGATTCTTGGTAAGGGAGATGATCACGAGAAATGATCTTTGGTAAAGAAGATGATCTCCTAGACTGCACTGTCCCTGAAACTTTGTTTCACCCATGAGAAAGATAATAATTAAGTGGATGCCTTTTGCTAAGAGAAAGCTCTCGAATTTGTGGCCATATGACTAGCTTTAAGATAAGGGTTGACCCTTAAGCTAGTAAAACAACTGAGCATATAATTAGAAAGATAGATTAGCTTCAGAATTAGTATGGCAATCTTTGTGTTTGTATGCTTAGATATATTTATACTTAACTTTGATTATTTTTATATAGCCATGTTGTTTTGAAATTATATAGCTTATGCAACTGGAAGCACCATGATTTTACTTATTCTGCATGATTGCTGATTTTATCTATTAAGAATTATATGTCCCTAAGCATGATGTTTTCAAAGACTAAGACATATGCCTAGGAGTGATAAGATGGACACTGTGGTGATTATGATGGAACTACACTATGGGTGGGTCTACTTGCCTAATGCAGGTGAACTTGTCTGAGTTCTTTTGAACGTGGAAGTTAATGTTTATCATTAATATCTGATAAATAATGTAGTGCTTTTGTGAGCCTATGCCTTTGTGTGTGTGTGTGTGTGTGTTTTTTTTTTTTGGGTTGTATCACTTTTATGAGGGCTTAGTATGTGCTATGCCTTTTTTTTTAAACATATAGTCATATAAATAGGCATAAGTGATACCTTTGGTAGCTCACGCAAATATGATGCATATATCAATGTATATGGGACAAACATGAACAAAACAAGCATTAATTGATGTATGTGCTTGTAGGTACTCGTGTGTACATGGAATCAAGTAGGAAGAGTGCTCACAAAAATATCAAGATAACAATTGAACTCAAGACTTGAATAAAATAACTACTAAGTATTAAAGATCTATGCTAACTTAGGTAAAGCAATCTAGCTAACCATACACAAAGATTGGTGTCCCTAGTAACTATGGTATTCGACCACTATCAGAAATAATCAACAAAAGAAAAAAAATTTATGTAAAAATAATGCAATGACTAAGTTAGAGTATTAAGAATTGGTAAGTAAGATATTTGAATGAGGATTAATTTCAATAACCAACCATAAATGTCTTGGCGAACTATAAGTTTAAGGGACAAAATCAATATAGATCGAGGCACAACAAAATGAAAAATATATAAGCAAAAAAAAAAGGTCCTAATTAACTAAGAAATTCAGTTAGCAAGAGGCAAACGAATTAAAACAAGGAAATCAAAGTAACAACTTACCCTTGTTGCATCATTATTAGGTAGGATGCCAGAAAACTTAACAAAATCCTAATGGACGTAAGTGAGCACGATCAGCACCATATGCATGCAAAAGGTTGGGATCATTATCGTCAACCAATATAGGGGCAAGACAAGGAAATCTATACCATTCCTATATCTGTAAGAAGGCACAAACACCTTCAATCTCATGTACTCTGTAGTATGTGGCTTTACAAAGCTCTTTATACAAGTTCACTAAGATTGCATATCCCCAACTGTATGTCCTGGCTATAGGAAAGTCCACCTGTAAGGTCCAAAACCCTCTTGATGCAAAGGTTTCATCATTATGTTTTGATGATTAACAAACTATATTGAAAATATGATGTTTAAACTCTATCACTTCAAGAGTGCTTTAACTTAGTTATGTGAGTTTCTGTGTTCAATTATGAAATGCAAATCCTTATACTGCAATTAGAAAGATCAGGACATGGCTAGATGACCACCAATTTTGGGCTTATGAACCAACTTAAGAAGAGTTGACCAAGAAGACCAGCACTTATCTCAAGTATGATGGATGACAACTAACTCATAAAGAGTTCTAGAACTCACTAAGGCAACTATAAAAGACTTGAAGTCTCTTAAAGAGGAAGAAGATCTTCTCATGAAGGTCTCCTATACAAACCTTCAAAGTTAAAGGAATCCACCAGAGAAGTCTTGATGATGGTTGAGAAGAGTTGAATGCTTGAGTTCTATCAAAGTTGAGAAGAGTGGAGCACCCTTCTCAAGCATACGCTATAGGACGAATTGTACCAGATAAGCTGAGTCAACAAAAAAGACAATACCGACAGCTAGTCTGTGACCAGAATGCAAAAATCAGCCTAAAATCTAACAACTAGCTTCCAAAAGCTATATAAGGGCTTATGGTTGAAGATTCAAAAGGTTAAGTAAGCTGAAAGTAATATAATAGTGAAAACTTACTCAAAACTCTTATCATCTTTTGTTTTTCCTGCCTACCGATTCTACATTAGTTGAAATCTTGTTGTAGGTGTTACATTAGCTTTATATAATATGTGTAAACACTCTCTAATTGATTGTGAGAGCCATCAACTTTTCAACTCTTTTAAAAACTATTTGGGTTTCAGATTGTGAGCTGGAGGGTTGTTCTAGCCACTACGAGTGTAGCTAGGAGTGGCTGGGTCCAAACACTACTCAGTTTTAGCCTGAGGAGGATGCAGTCTAAAGAATACTTGTGTATTGTAGCCTAAAGAGGCTGTGTCATTGAAAGAATACACTGAAATAGTTGAAAATCTTGGCCAAAAGCTCAAGATTGGACGTAGCCCACGTGGTTAAGGATGAACTAGTATAAACCTGTTGTGGTGAGCTTCCCTATACCTTATCTCTTTTATTTCTACAGTTTTTGATCAAGTTTCACTATTTTTCAGTTGGTTTATATCAATTTATTCAAGTTTGAACTCAACTAAGTATTTTGAAATTAAGTGTCTTTGGAATTAAAGGCTCTACTATTTAAATCTTCCAAAATGTAATTGTTTGGTTCAAAAACAAGTTTATAAGTGCTTAAAAGTTGTTTATGTTTAGATGGAGGGTTTTGGAGGAAAAGAAAAAGGAATGCTTATTTTTCATTTCTAAATTAAAAGAATTATAAAATGTTTATAAAAGAGAATAAAGAATAATTGAAAGGTTATAAGATCATATTTAATTTTATTCCTAAATTTTTTAAAAAAATTACAAATATAGAGAGTACTTACTCAAAATAAAGAATATGTCCTCTCTTTCCTTTCCCTCCAAAACCCTAATTCCTAAACATACCTTTAAAAGAAAACCCATTCGTTAAGTTTCAAGTTTTTGTTAACTACTGATATAATTAATAATGTTGAGAAGAGTAATTCTTTATAATGGGATTTGTGTTTTGTTTTGAATCATCTCATCTCTAAGTTATAACAGTCGAGAAAGGTTTGAGAATAGTGTGTGTGTTTGTGAGCATAACTCAACCTCCCTTCTTGTGCTTTTTGCTAACTTTAATTAGTATCAGAGCTCAGTCTCTTGGCTAAGCACACCTAATAGTGTGAGAGGAAAAAGATCAAAGGGGAATGATAAATAAATAAGGAGGAGGTACCTTCATACGTGAAGGCTCCTCTACAAATAGTCCTCCAACATTTGATGGGAAAGATTACTACTATTGGAACGATTGTATGTAGCTTGGACTGTCATGGCCAACTTTTTGGCCGACCATATTCTTAAACTCAGCTCATCTTTTCAGATGGCCGATCTGAGGGGCTAATGGGCCATCATGGCCAACTTTTTGGGCGACCATTCTTAAACTCAACTCATCTTTTCAAATGGCTGAGTTGAGGGGTTATGGACTGTCCTGGGCCAGATAAATAAATTAGCTGATAGACTTTATAAGCCCATTTAGATAAATGGGCCCATGATAATAATAGGCTTTGAAGAGCACGGGTCAAACCGACTTGAAGACTGTTGAAAATATCTGACTGATGTGTCAGTAAGTGTAAAGTTGCACGTTGCCCAATGGTTACTTTCCGACCGAGGAAATCATGACCAATGGCTGTGAACAATTCTGCACTTAATGACCAAATATAACGAATCTTAAAACCTTTGAATGTCTTAAATGACATGAATCCAAGTTGTCAGGGTTCTAGTCATCTATATAAACCGACCTGGTTGTCTAAGCCAGGTATGTTCCATCCTTAGTCTAACACTCATATTATCTACACTTTACCTATTTTGTGATCACTTTATTGACCTGCCTAGTTTTCTTAAGCCTTGTTACTATTTCTCTCAGGGAACTCTAACAAGCCACCTACTACGGATCAAGGTCCCGATCAGTACTAGGAACACGACTGTTCATTGAATCACATCATATAACCTATGGGGAATCATATAAAATGGTCCATACATTCTCATTTCAAGGTTTGATGATGGAAGAACTATAAAAAAGCCAAGAGACACATGGAGTGAAGAAGAAAAGAACAAATACATCTTAAACTCCAAAGCCAAGTTCTATCTCACATATGCTTTAAGCATAAATAAGTATGACAAGATAGTTGGTTGCAACATTGCAAAAGAGATATGAGATATATTAATGATAGCCCATGAAGGGACTAATCAAGTCAAAGAAGCCAAAGTTAGCATGTTGGTCCATCAATATGAGTTATTCAGAATGCATGAGCACGAGTCAATAGATGAGATGTTTTCCAGATTCACAATTATTGTAAATGATCTCTAGTCTCTTGGGAAGGCCTACTTAAATCAAGAACATGTAAGGAAGATTCTTAGAAGCTTGCTTAAGATATGGAGACCAAAAGTCACTACCATCGAAGAAGCCAAGAATCTCTCACTCTTGAAGCTTTATGAGTTGCTGGGACCACTAAAAGTTCATGAACAAGAGCTAACTGAAATGAATGAAGATGTTCCTAGAATTAGAAAGCTCATAGCTCTCAAGTCAGCTCATAACAATTCCAGCAAGCACTCTTTTCATGTCACATCCCATTATTCTTCTCAACTTGTTGCGCTGAACTCTATTATGGATTCATATGAGTAAAGTAATGAAGAACAAGATTCTTTAGATGAATATGAGTTATCATTCATATCCAAAAAATATTCAAATGATATTGAAGAGAAGAGGTAGAAACAAGAAAGGCTTCCAACCAAAGAAAGAATTCAGAAAGGCAACTCCAGCAACAGCAACAGCAAAGGACAAGTTATATGCTATGAATGCAGAAAACTTGGTCATATAAAGACCGAGTACCCTTTGCTGATAAAATAACAAAAGAAGTCTTTCAAGAATAAGGTGATGATGGCTACATAAGAGGACCTTGAAGAAGAATCTTCAGGAGATGGTGAACAAAAAGAAACAACTCATGTCTGCCTTATAGTAAGAGAATAAGAAAGTAAAGATAAGGCATCAAATTTTAAACATTCTTATCTCTTGTATGATGAATTAGAAAGGCCTTTGATAATCTCTTGTCTGACTCAAAAGATTACATGACAAGCCTTTAAGACTGTAGATTAAAGAGGAAGAAGTTCCTAAGAAAAAGAGAAGATGATAGAGAAAGAAAAAAAGATTGAACAAGTTAAGCAGGATGCACTTGAATATGCTCGACCCTTCTCAAGTTAGAGAAGAATAAGCTCATGTTGAAAAACTTGTTGAGGATCTTTCCAAACACATCTCCAACATTGATCTTAACTCAGCTGTCCAGAGACAAGGACTTTGATTTTGACAGGTCCTTGTACTCTCCAAGACAACACAAAGAAGAATGAGAAAGCCTATAAAAGAATGAAGAAGAAAATGAATTTGAAGAAAAAGAAAAGGATGAAGAAGAGAAGGAAGAAAGAAGGAAGTAGAGAAAGAACAAGGAGCAAAAGAAGGAGAAAAAGAAGGAAAAGAAGGAGAAAATGTAGAAGGAGAAATTATTGAGAAGGAAGCAAATGAACTAAACCCTTCTCAAGTCCCAACAAAACTTGATAAGAGTACTAAAAAGGAGAACACACCATTCTCAACTCCTGTAAACTAGTCTCTTCATCATGACTTTACATTGTTGGATGCTACTGCCCTATAGTTCTATGATAAGGAACCTGTTGAGAGTTTCAAAACTCTTGGTTTTAAAGATGTCCAAGACACTGCTGCTAGATCTGAACCATTTGTTTCTCTTAGTTCATTCTTTAATTTGCTAGATCAAGAAAAGCCTAAAGCTGAAGCTAACCAGGAGCAAAATCAAGCTAAGACTATTGAGCAAAATGAGACTCATCAAGACTCCACTTTTTATCATGCTCTAACTCCAACCAAGACGACATTCAAGACATACAAGTCTTCTTAAGACTGACTGAAGAGGTTGGAATTTGATATGAAGGTTCTGAAGCAGGATATGAAGGCTCTTCATGGAGGTTTGAAAGAAATCCCCAATGCTATGCATGAGTTTATGGATCGATTTCTTATGTTTGAAGAATGGTTCTAAACGAAATATGAAAATGAAATGAAAGTTGAAACAGTGAAGAAACTCCACTATCCTTACCCTACAAGAAGGTCTATTCCTAGCCCCTCACCACCTTCATCACCTGAGGCCTCTATATCCACTCAAGCACTAACTTAGTAGTGACTCTATGATGGCTATCATTTCTGCACCATACATTGTGTTTTTTCTTTTGCTTTTGCTGATAACAAAGAGGGGACAATGAATGAAATGAAGATTTTATAAATGTTTTGGTGTTTCTATGAATTATATAAATGTTTTAGTGTTTCTATGGTGTTCTTATGATAAATGACAAGTCTATATGCATTTTAGTAGATATTTGATAATAGTCTAATTTTACATATTTTTTCTATAAAAAGTAGGCATTATTATAACTCAATATAATTAATTTTAATGGTTTTTTATATTATTATTTAATTATTAAGAGAAATTAATTTTATTTAATTATCGTTATAATTGCAAGATTTAAAGAAAGTGACAACTTCTAATGATACGGAAGAACCATGCTGCAAGTGGAGCCAATAAGATTATCTCATTTTTTGACTAAATTAGGAGAGCATTGTATTAAATGAAATTGAAGGAAAGGGACCCACTATTTGTTTATATGATAATAATAGGGTAGTCCACACCAGTACCATTAGTGAAATAGTGCATTCAGTAAACAAAAAAAAAATAAAAGAAAAGAAGGAAAACCTAATCCGAGTGGCAGCTAGAAGAAACCTATAAAAAGAAGGCAATAGTAACATAGCAGAAAGGAAGAAAAAGGAAAAAAAAAAAAGAAATAAAAAGGAGATGTGCAGTGCAACAATGTAGCAGAAAGGATGAAAAAGGAGAGTGCCACTCGAGACAAGACTAGACACAGTGCCGCACAAACGTAGTATGAGAGAAGGAAAAAAAATCATCTTTTATGGATTTTTCTTCTCTTTTTATTTGATACTCTTGTCATGAGTAATTAATTTTATTTTCTAAGATTTAGATAAAATTCTAATCTTTGTTTTAGATGATAAAACTTTGTTTGTGATATTTTTCTTTGTACTATAATTACACAATGATGATGATTATTGATTTTTAATTGTTATTCAATTTAATTTTTATTGATTGTCTCGTAGTCAATTAGTAAATTTAAATTGATATATTTTAATCACATGCTTAATTATTGTAGTCTTAGTTATGGGTTGTACAATAGTATTCAATGCTTTTGTGATATAAAAATTGAATAATTCATTATATATTAAATGATTCATGTCACAATTTGAATACACCATGTTATTTTAGATGAATTATGTCATTAATTAAGTTTCAATAATTTTTAGTAGTATTCAAAACTTGTAGCTATAGACACTCATAGTGTAAGATTAATTTCCATTCAAGTTAAATTTATCTTTGCATGGTTAGTGGTGGATTCGAGGTCTTGGAATTACTCTTTAATTGATCTTGCATTTTAATTTAAGTCGTTTCATTTAGATATATTATTTACTCTAAGTTTTAGTTTAACACGTAATTTAAATTCTTAGATTAATTTTATCAAATCAAAATCTCTTTTCTTTTTCTTTAATTTAATTTAGGTAGATATTAGATTTTATTAATTAATCATGTCACTCTCTGTGGGTACGACACTCTTATATTTGCCGAATATTGCATAGATCTTGTGCATTTGTAAGTAGAGAGATAATTTTATTACTTGAAAATTTTCTAACATATTTTTTGGTATCGTTGCTGGGGAGTTGATTTTGTGATTGCTTTAATTTAATTTTTGCCTATTTTAATTTTTAGTCTAGGATTTTTTTCTATTTATTTAATTTTATTCCTTTTTTAATTTTATTTTATTTTAATTATTTTTAGTCTTAGTGTTTTTTTTATTGTTTTTAGTTTTCATTGAAAATGTTGGACAAGACTAATTCTACTCAAGGTTGTAACTCTCCAGGTGCTTTTGTTCCAACCCTTAATCTCTTTTTAGTTTGATAAATGTTTTTTTTTGGTTTATGTTGGGGAAACACTCATTGTCATTAGATTTAAAAGAATACAGTCCTGAGATAGAGCGTACACTTAGAGCACAAAACTAAACTATACTTATTGATACTAATTTAAATATGACAAATAATAATTGAGTACTTATGAAGTATTTTACTCCAAATGCATATGATTGATTCTCTTGCTTGTGTTCGTTTGCCTAAAATTTGGGCTAACCGCTTTAAAATTAAGCCTAGTGTAATTCAAATGCATTTTCAGAGGTATGCTCAAATTATACCTCTAACCACTTTCAGACGCTTGTAAGGATCAAGATAGTTTGGTTTTGAAAGCGGTTAGAGGTATAATTTGAGCATAACTCTAAGTATAATTTGAACATACCTCTAAGAACACATCTGAAAATCCTTATAAGCACTTAGATGTGTTCTTAGAGGTATACTCCACCTTTAATATCTCTAATGTTACTGATGATACAATTTGTCTCTATCTTTTCCCCTTTTCTTTAAAGGATAATGATGAAGATTGATTTTCTACATGGGATAACATTGCCACTTAGGATAGATTTTTAGGAAAATTTCTAAAGAAATATTTCTCAATAGATAAACTTACTGCAATGAGACGTGCCATCACCACTTTTTCTCAAGTTAATAATGATCAATTTCATGAGAGTTAGGAAAGATTTAATGATCTTTTGCGCCATTGTCCACACCATAAAGTTCCTAAATGGCAACAAGTGCAAAACTTTTATTTTGGATTGAATGAATGCAACTAGCAGATGGTTGACATATCGTGTGGGGGTACATTCTTGTGCAAAACCCCAAATAAGGCATAGGAGTTATTTGAGCACTTAAGTGAGAATTCACAATTGTTTGTCTCGTCCTCACAACCAGTTATTTCATGGCAATTTGGGAATAAAAGAGGAAATTATGAGATTTCACACACATCTGATCTGGCAATTAAGATGGAATCTCTATATAAGAAAATGGAACAAGTGGATGCAATATCTAAGAAGATGGATCAATTGTTATCTTTGAGTAAAAAACATACTAATTTTTCTAATGTGCATAACGTGTGTACTGTTTGTTCTAACCCTTCTCATACTTCATATGACTATCTTGCTGCCTCACAATTTTTTTGAATTTTCATTAGAGCAAGCTAATACAGCCAAGAGATTTCCTCCACAAAACAACTCATATTCTAACACTTGTAATTCAGATTGGAGGAATCATCCTTACTTCTCTTGGAAGTAATAAGATGTTGAAGCATAACAAGGGAAGCGACCTAATCAAGCGAGTCAAATTGGTATGACACTACTCCTTGGCTTTCAACCATAAGGGTATACATCTAACCCATCTCAAGAATCAAGTAGTAGTTCCAACTTGGAGAACAAAATAGACAAGGTATTATCTTTTGTGACAAACTTGGACTCTAGGAAGTAATTCATGGAATCTAAGATACCACTTTTAGACTTTCACACTCAATCTATAGCAAAATTCGAGACTCAAATTAAACATCTAGCCATTGCTATAGGAAATATAGAAGGTAAGCTTCTAAGTCATCCTATAGAGAACCTGGGAGGTCAAATCCATGAGTAAGTTAAGGCTGTAATGATTCTAAGGAATAGGGAAAAGATCGACAACAGGGAGAATAAGGGGAGAGTACATGATATTGAGGACATGGAGAACCTTGAAGAAGATATAGATTCTGATTCTTCCCATTCTCCTAAAGCTTCTAATTTCATACCTTCGATTCCATATGAGCCAAAGATAAGGAGATAGAGGATATTCTTGAGGCCATTAAGCAAGTAAAGATCAATCTTCTCTTTTTGGATGTTATTCAATAGATTCTTACTTATGCCAAGTTCCTTAAGGACATATACATATTTAAAAGAAAATTTAAAGCACATATTTCTAAGAAGGTTCGCTTAAGTTAACAAATAAGCTCAATTTTACATTTTAACACACCACCTAAGTTGAAAGATCCTGGTGTTCCTACTATTTCTTATTAAATTGGTGATCATATGATTGATAAAGCATTCTTGGATCTAGATTCTATTGTTAATCTGATGCCATATTATGTTTATGAAGAGCTAGACTTGGGTGAGTGATATGCGTAAAATATACTAAGAACAAGTGCACTATATTGTATAGTAATATAGGACTTGAGCCACAGTCGATTCCACGAGGAATAAGAGATAATTATTAGATTTGCTAAACCCTTGGTTATTTAAACAATCGTAAGTGTAAAGAGAAACTTTAGATAAAATTAAATAATAAATAAAGAAAAATGATGGATAATTAAACAATGCAGAGATAAATCAATTAGAGGGAAACTATGGTTCAAGGTTCACTTGAATCCAATTAACTAGATTTTCATTCATTTATGATGTAAAGTAATTCTCTTGCCAATATTCTCTTAATTGTTATTGAATCCCAATGGTCATAGATAAACAATATTATATTCCTAAATTATTCACGTATTTGGTCATTTAGTTGAATTAACTAGGAATGCATTAAGTCTCAATTCAAGAGATGAACTAATATAATCATCAATTCAATTAGTAGAATAAATTATTGTTTGGTCGTTCACCAATCTAATCCTAGGTTTATTATATAGGTCCACTCATTAGTTGCAGATGACATCAGTCAAACAATGAATTAAAGCATGCCAAAGTGGTTAAGTCTTGACAAGAAATCAAACAATACAATAAATCCAATTGAAATTACCTTAATCAAATTTGAATTGAAAATTAATTAATTAGGAAAACAAGATCCCTCATAGCCCTAACTATGGGATTAGCTGCTCATGTTCAATACAAATAATCTCAAATCATAATACAAATCCATAGAAAGAAGAACTTAAAGAATGGGGAAAAACTAGAGGGAAAAGAAACCAAAACCCCTTTTTATAGAGATTGTGATCTTCAAGTGATGAACCTTCAAAAATTTATATTTTTACGGTTCAAAATCTTGAGTTTTCATCCTCTTTTAATCTCTTTGATTGAGTTTTGTTATCAAGTTTTATTATGTTTTTATTATTTTGAATTATGTTCTTATTACGTGTTTTATTTATTTATTTTTGATAGGTAAATACACATGGAAAGAGTCTGGATGCTTAAAGAAGCAAGAAATTAGAGAAACAAGCTTTCAAGATAAATAATCAGATTTTGTGCAAAAATAAGAAATTCCTAAAGATAAATATATGAATGATTCTTATACTATTATTAGATGCTAATTAGAGTTCTAATTGGATGTAAAATCTTAAATAAGGATTAGATTGAAAATTGGATAAGGATTCTCAAAGAGATTTGATTTGGAGCGAAATTCATATTCCAGCACTATCCTAACCATTCCTCATTAATTGAGTTATATATTGGGCTACATAGATTAGATTGATGCATCATTTGTGGCATTGAAAAGCTAACTGAAAATCCTACAACTTCTATGTTGAGATTGAGGGCAAATTCAAACACCTGGAGTGTGCGAAAAATCGTGCAAGTCAGATACGAAAAGCTTTTAGCTTTTCTATAAAAAAAGAAAAATGAGTTTAGCAAAGGAGCTATCTTTTTGCACAGAATTTCGTAGCCGTCAAGGAGCAAAGCGGAGGCACAAACCCTAAAATGGTGTGGGCACAATTAGACTTGAAGATTAGGAATTTTCTTCAACTTTTCCACCTTTCTACAATGGAGTTTTTCGTATTCTTCCTTTTGTATTCTTTTTTTTTCCATGTGTAACTAAACCTCTTTTGTTAGGGTGAAGATGATTCTTGATACTTGGATGATGTAAATTCTTTTATTGTGTTTAATCAATGTTTCTTTTTCATGATTTACGTGTTTATCTCTAATCTTAATGCTTTTCATGATTTACGTGTTTTTCTTTTGGGTTCATGTATGATTTGGGAAAATTTGCATGAACATAGAACATGTGATAAATATCATAATTTCAGCAATCGTTTGGAATAAACGTTGTGGGTTATGTGGTCTTTCTTTTAATTTTCTTGTTCTTGATAATGCCTTTCTATTTGGGGTTAGACTAAGGGATTAGTTAATTCCAAACATTGCAAGAAAATTAATATACTAAGGGATTGAGTATTAATTAATTTTGGGAGTTGACCATAAATCATTGAGATAGAACATAGTTAAACCAATATTTGAATATGCATTTAAAGAGTTCAAGTGAAGTATAAACCCTAACGCTTTAATATCATTGTTTTTAACCCCTTTGATTTATTATTTTGCTTACTTATATTTCTTTTTAATTGAATTTGCAACAACTCTCATTTTCATTACCTTAAATAGTATCACTTTCACCAAATTTAGTAATTAATAACTTAATCCTCGTGGGACGATACTCTTACTTACTTTTTATTACTTTTGCGATTCGCTGCACTTGTTCATTTTCACAGCAAGTTTTTAGCGTTGTTGTTAGGGATTATTGTTATTAATATTAAATAGTAGTTGAAAAGACACCAATTTAAGGATTTTTTTCTTTGTTTATTTTAATTTTAGTTGTTTATTTTCATTTTTAATTTGTTTTCTTTTATTTTTAGATAATTATTTTTCTTATTTAATTTTTATTTTTCTTTATTTGATTTTCTTTTTCATTTGTTACTTTTTATTCATTTTTGTTTTCTTGGTTTATTTTTATTAGTCATTTATTTTTTTTATTTTCATTTTTATTTTCTTTTCTTCACTTCACTTTGGTTTGCTTGTTTGTTTGTTTATACAAGGTTTTGTAGAGTCAGAAAAATTACTCTTTGATCTAGAGATAACAAGAACAAAAAGAGCAAATAGGAAAGCAGTTAGAGAAAGAAAAAGAATTGAGGAAAATGTGACTGAAGATAATGGAATACAAAAATGCATGTTGGGTGACTATACAACTCATTCTTCTGAACATGTCTCAACCAGAATTGTACGGCCTGCTATCCAAGTAAACAATATTAAGATTAAACTAGCGCTTCTACAGCTGGTGCAAAAGGATCAATTTGGGGAAAGTTAGGTGGAAAATCCCAACTTGCACATTGCTAATTTCTTACAGCTCTGCGACACTATCAAATATCATGGAGTTAGTGATGATGCTATCCGGTTAAGACTCTTTCCATTCTCTTTGAGGGACAATGCCAAGAGTTAGCTATAAGCCCAACCTCAAGGAAACATCACTACATAGGATCAGTTGATGAACAAATTCCTTATCAGATAATTTCCTCCCTCTATGTTCGTCAAGATAAGGAGTGAGATTGCATGTTTCATTCAAATCAGAGAGAATCTCTATATGAAGCTTGGGAGAAATTTAAAGAATTGTTGAGAAAATATCGACACCACGCTTTTGAGGTTTAGCAGCAGGTGCAAATATTTTATAATGGTTTGGATCTTTCCACTAGAGCTATGGTGGATGCATCTGCATGTGTGTATTTAAACACTAAGACTCCTGAATAGGCTCATGGATTGTTTGAGATTATGGCTACCAACGAATACCAGTTGCCTAGTAGAAGATTTATTGTTAAACATAGGGTTATGGAAGTTAGCACAGTTAAATCCTTACTTGCGCAGAATAAGTTGATTCTGCAATACGTCATTAAGCTCTCCAAAGAAGTTAATAGTATGCAGGTAAACTTAGTCAATCACCAAGCCTTAACTTGTGATTTCTGTGGAGGCAACCATGTTAATGGTCAATGTGAGGCAGGAAATTGAGGTTTTATTGATCCAGAACATGTCAACTATATGAGAAATCCTTTGAGATCACAAGGTAATCCCTATAATCTAGGTTCAAGGAATCATCCAATTTCTCTTGGAAGAATCAAGTCATACCACTGAATTCCCAACTCAAGCAGAAGTGCTCTCTTGAAAGTACACTTGAAAAGTTTATGCACCAGACTTCTTCTTTTATGCAAGAATCACAGAGTAATTATAAGAATCAAGAGGTTGCTATTAGAAGTCTTGAAAATCAAGTAGGACAAATAGCGAGACATTTTCAAGAGAAACCTCTAGGCAGTTTACCTAGCAATTCTTTGATTAATCTTAAGGAGAATTATATGGAAATCACTTTGAGAAGTGGCAAGACTTTGGAAAGACAAGTGAAAGAAGCACCTAGTTCTTCAGGAGTTGAAAAAGGAAAAGATGATATCCCCATTGAATATGTCTCATTTAAAGATGTCTCAATGCCAGCTGATAATGAGAGAGATGAGATCGAAAGGGAAAAAGTTAAAGAGGAACAACCGAGAGTGCGCAGAAAGAAGAAAGATTCAGTTTTGAATAAACTATTTGACCCTTCATTGTATGCCAGACTTCTATTCCCTTTGCATTTGAAGAAAGACACCCAGGATGAGCAGGAAAGACAATTCTCAAAGTTCTTGGATGTTTTCAAGAAGTTATTGATAAATATTCCCTTTACTGAAGCACTTGAGCAAATGTTTTTTCATGCTAGATTTATGAAGGATTTATTATCTAAGAAGAGGAAGTTGTAAGAAGATGAGACTGTAGCACTTACTAAGGAGTGCAACGCCATAATTCAATGGAACCTATCACTGAAGTTAAGGGGTCCAAGAAGTTTTAGCATCCTTTGTACTATTGGAAAGTTGAATGTTGACAAAGCTTTATGTGACTTAGGTACGAACATTACTTTGATGCCATTGTCAATCTTGCGCAAGCTGGGAATTGAAAAAGTAATGCCTATAATGGTCTCCTTTCAATTAACAGATTGATTAATCAGATGTCCATATGGTATTGTGGAAGATTTGCTAGTGAAGGTTAAAAAATTTATTTTCCTAATTGACTTTGTGGTCTTAGATATGGATGAGGATGCTGATATCTCATTAATTCTAGGAAGACCATTCCTAGCAACTTCAGGAGCATTAATCGATGCGCCTAGAGAAAAGCTTATTTTGAGGGTGGATAGAGATCAAGTGACTATAAATGTTTTTGATAAGTCTTCACCAACATAAGATCTTTTTGCCCCTATTAATTGTATTCAACATAAAACTCAATAGGAATTAGCTGGTAAGAGTCCATCATTGATTAATGTTGATCGTCTCACTTCCAAGATCGTTAATGAAAAAGAGAAAGGTCCTCATAACTTTGAGATTACTGGAATAAAAAAATATCCTCTAACTTTCATTGATTCGTTGTAGATAGGTCTATTGAAAGCTGATCTCTTATCTGTTGTTCAATTGAAACCACCATGGACTGGTGGAATTTCTCATGCTAAGGTGTCTTCTAGACAAATAAATATAACTCTAATTCGAAATATTTTTGGAAAGGATTCTAAGAGCAGTGACCGAGTATGGCGGCAAAATCTACAAGAAGAAAGACGTCATCCTATTTCTCCTATTTCAAGCCACCATAATAATAAAAGACAATGTCGAGCTAGTAACGTTAAACAAGCGCTTTTTGGGAAGCAACCCAAATTTTCTTTCTTTTTCTTCACTATTTATTTTGTTAATTGTTTATTTTTCTTCAGTTAATTATTTGTTTTTGCTTTTATTTTGTTATTTCTTGTTAACTAACATTTTTTCTATTTTTATTTTGTAGTTAGCTAGTGGTGAGTCAACTTAGGTGTCTACCTGAGCTCGGAGCCTTTGTAGGGGATGTATATAGTTGTCGGCCACCAAAACGAGTTTTTCTTTTCCTTTCTTTCATATTTTATTTGTTCTTTTTTATTTTATTTTGTCATCATCACCCATTTTGTGTTTTGAGTCATTGTGTTGAAACTATTCATGCTGGTGTGTTGAGTTGAATATCCAATGATATTTTGAATTGTAGATTAATCTAATTTCTTGGAATATCACATCATAATCCAAAAGTTAAGTTTATCTCTATTACTTCAATTGTGTATGGATGTCCTTCCCATTTTTATGTTTGATAAACCTTTGAATTTAATTGCATGTCAGGCTTAAAGAAAGTTTATGGCAATGCATGTGTGTGGATGACTTATATCTAGAAATTGTTAAATTCTCTCTTGAGGTAAAATCCTAGGCAATGCATGATTAAGGAAACGATAAGGGCCTTTTTTTTTTTACTGTTGGAGCCTTTCAAGCCAACCTGTAAACACAGTATATCCTTAGGTCCCTTTTGCAGCCTTGTTTATATTTGGCCTCTATTTCTTTTTTTTTTTACCCACATCTACCTTTCCCATACCCACATGAAACAAAATCCTTCTTACATGCCCTTTGTTGAATGCATATCTTGTATTATTTTATTATTCAAGCCTTAGTCATTCTTTATGCATGAAGTATTTTTGGAGCTGAGTTTTTTTTTTCAAAAAAAAGCAAAAAAAGGAAATCCACCCAAAGTATTGCAGAGAAATAAGTTTGGGGTTGGAGGTTGTTTAAAAAAAAAAAAGAATAATGTGTTGTTTCTTATGTTCTGTTTTGCACTTGTTCAATATTTATAAGGCTTGGATTGTGAAATATGCATGATTTTGTATTTAAACTTTTGTTTTATTTATCCTACCCCTTCTTTCTTATCATTTACCTTTGGCCTTTCATTATAAGCTTTGTAAAGTCCCTTTTGATCCTTGGTTATGCGTTGTTTACATTAGTGGAGAGAGAGATGACGAACAACCTTATGGATGTGGGTTTGATGTGCATTTGTAGTTTTATAAACCTATCTAGGCTTGTACTTTATAAGGAGATTAGGTCTTTCATTCATGTTTTTGGCAAGTCATTTTTGCATGAAAGTTGCATGTGGGAGACGATGTAGCAATTGGATTGTACATGTGAGACACTTTGAAAATAGATTTTGAAGCAGTTTATGAGGATATGCATGATATTCATTATCTGGTATTGTCATGTTTAAGTCAAAAAGTTTTTAGTTTGTAGTTGTTGTTTTGATTTATTTTTAACTTTTTTTTTCTTTTTGCTTGTGGGTAAACAAAATCTTAAGTTTAGGGGAGTGATGAATCTTCAAAAATTCATATTTTTATAATTCAAAATCTTAGGTTTTCATCATCTTTTAATCTCTTTTATGGAGTTTTGTTATCAATTTTATTATGCTTTTATTATTTTGAATTATGCTATTATTACGTGCTTTATTTATTTTTTGATAGGTAAATACACATGGAAAAAGACTAGAGGCTTAAAGAAGTAAGAAATCAGATAAACAAGCTTTCAGGATAAATCATCAGATTTTATGCAAAAATAAGAAATCCCTAAAGATAAATATTTGAAGGATTCTTATCCTATTCTTAGATGCTAATTTGAGTTCTAATTGGATACGAAATCTTAAATAAGAATTAGATTGAAGATTGGATAAGGATTCCCAAAGAGATTTGATCTGGAGTAAAATTCACAGTCCCGCACTATCCTGATCATTCCTCATTAATTGAGCCATATCTTGGGCTATAGAGATCATATCGATGCACCATTTGCGGCATTGAAAACCTAATTGAAAATCCTACAACTTCTCTATTGAGATTGAGGACAAATTCGGACATCTGGAGGGTGCGAAAAATCATGCAAGTCAGATACGAAAAGCTTTCAGTTTTTCTATAAAAAGGAAAAAACGAGTTTAGCAAAGGAGCTTTCTTTTTGCATATAATTTTGTAGTCATTTAGGAGCAAAGCGAAGGCACAAACGCTAAAGTGGTGTGAGCGCAATTAGACTTAAAAATTAAGAATTTTCTTCAACCTTTCCACATTTCTACAATGTAGTTTTTCATATTGTTCCCTTTGTATTCTTCTTTTTCCATGTGTAACTAAACCTCTTTTGTTAGGGTGATGATGAATCTTGATACTTGGATCATGTTAATTCTTTTATTGTGTTTAATCAATGTTTCTTTTTCATGATTTATGTGTTTATCTTTATTTTTAATGCTTTTCTGAACCTGATCAATTTGGGAATAATCTTTTAGGTTAATGTATGATTTGGAAATTTGCATGAACCTAGAATATGTGATAAATACCATAATTTCTACAATCGCTAGGAATATACATTGTGAGTTATATGGTCTTTCTTTTAATTCTCTCGTTCTTGATAATACCTTACTATTTGGGGTTAGGCTAAGGGATTAGTTAATTCTAAATAGTGTAAAAGGATTAATATACTAAGGGATTAAGTATTAATTAATTTTGAGAATTGACCATAAATCATTGAGATAGAACATAGTTAAACCAATATTTAAATGTGCATTTAAAGAGTTCAAGTGAAGTCTGAACCCTAACGCTTTAATACCATTGTTTTTCACCCCTTTGATTTATTATTTTGCTTACTTATATTTCTTGTTAATTGAATTTGCAGCAACTCTATTTTTCATTAGCTTAAATAGTATCACTTTCAGCAAATTTAGTAATTAATAACTTAATCCTCGTGGGATGATACTCTTACTCAATTTTTATTACTTTTACGATTCGATGCACTTATCGATTTTCACACCATCAAGCCTTCAAGAAATATGTCCTATCTTTGTAACCATCCTCCAAAGATTCGTGGCAATTCTTTCGTTTGATATGTCTCTCCAAGTCTATTATTGCGAAAATTATTTTTTAGGTTTAGGGATTCGCTTTTATTTATAATATTTGGGGTCAAAACTGCCGTTTTTGCACATAGGAAACCTCACACGACCATGTGAGCTTAAAAAACAACGTAACTTCAACTTAAAGGGAGACATAACCGTGTGACCCAGAAACACAACCATTTCTCCATACCAAAGATGTTTTCTAAGCTAGACAATGTCGTGTCTAACTCCTCAATCGCTTCTGAGTTAACACAGGGCCCTGTCTAAGCTAAAATGATCATTTGTTACTCTGAAAACGTGGTGTCTTCACCTGCTTTCATTTTAAATGTGATAAATCTCTTTAATCTATAAAAAATGAAGACATTGATATGGATCCATATAAAATTCACTTATAAATACAAGCAAATCACCACAATTTATTCAGTTTGATACTATAAAATATAGACTTATTAGTGAGTTGTAGCCATCAAATTATTCTTTGTAATTAGTTGATAGATCAGTTAGGATCCCTAGAAGAAAAGATGATAATGTCTTAGTGAAAATTGATAAGAGACTCTTTCCTGTTGACTTCATAGTATTTGATATGGAACCCTCTTACTCATAAAAAAAGAAACTTCTATCATTTTGGGGAGGTCTTTGTTAGCCATCGCTGATTCTAACATTAGTTGTAGGTCTAGGGTAATTGATGTCTTAGTTATAAACATGAGAATTAAACTTAATATCTTCAGGCTTATTGGCCAACTTGCTGTGGAAGATCAATTTGAGTGTGCCTTTGTATATGTGATTGATAAGACAGTCAAAGAGACTAAGTTGCCTATTTTGTCTAAGGAACCTTTAGAGAGAATACCTTCACATAGTGAGTTAGAGGCTTTTTACTTGAAAAGTGATGTAGTTAGGGTTAATGAAATCTTTGGTTGTTCTCTGTAATGCCCCAAGATTAATACTCCTAGTATATCTGGATTACACTGAAGTACTTAGGCTTTGGCACGTCATGACTAAACTTTTATTTTCCTTGGTAATTAACAATACTGATTTTATTTCTTGCTCGAGCCATGCGAGGGATAAATTTTTTTATTTACTTTATTGTCTTAGAATCCTTTGAGTCCACTTATTAGAACTCTAAGAACTTGTACATTAACCTATTTGAATACCATAGAGTTTTTCATATACTAATATGAAGTACAAACATGTACCTACGATACACAATTATGTACATAACATGTATGAATAATACTAGCATTAGTATTCCATATAACTTAGTACATCAGTTCTCTATAACAACATCCAAGTTATACATACCAAGCCTTCATAGGCATATGTGCATATAAATATGTACAAATCTTTGCATAAATATAAATACATGGCATTGTCAAAAAGGATAAGCAACACTATACTACATCATCTTCTTCATCTTTACTCTATGGGTGAATCAAATGTTGGAATTATCATGGAAAGAAAAGATAAAATGGGTGAGAATTCAAAGAATTCCTAATATATGGATCAAACATATGTCATCACAATAATTCCAGCTACTTCAGGAAAATCAAATCAATTTATAAGTATTTCATATAAAGGTGGCAAATGCCAAAATAATTTTTTCCTCTTCCCGAAGGTAGAAGTTCAGTTTTAATCATTGATCATCAACATA
Organism: Ormosia emarginata; assembly: GCA_029884605.1. Lineage (NCBI taxonomy): Eukaryota > Viridiplantae > Streptophyta > Magnoliopsida > Fabales > Fabaceae > Ormosia > Ormosia emarginata. The sequence goes on from JAQQTP010000090.1 coordinate 16,404,857, forward strand.
AATTCAAATAACATAACTAGTTTTAACACATCATCAATAAATCATAGATTCCATCAAGAATATATCAAGTATAAACTATAACTCACTATCTCTAGAATATTGACATTCTCTCATGAAGCAAACACTCATTATGAAATCTATGATTTTTATATATAACATCTTCATGATGATGTGAAAATGCTCAACATGTATTAATCTTTCTTTAGTGCTCATTAGTCATCATCTTTCTAAGCTTATTCCCAGAACCCATGTCGCTTTATCTCAAATAGGTAGGGAGGGAATGTCACATCCTCACACTACCAAATATTTAGTCATAGTTTTCTTATCAGACCAGTGCACTCAGCCTATACGTAATAATCTATAGTTACATAACACTATCCTAGGTAACCCTGACGAAATATCTAAAGGATCATCGTCAGTTCCAAAGGATACATATCTAGGGTCACCATTATTTCCTAGATCTAGATTTAGGATCACTGTCATTTGCCAAATCCATCACTAGCCAAATCAAAGTATCCAAAGGATCACCGTCATTTCCAAAGGATACATATATTAGATTTAGGATTACTGTCATTTCCTAGATCTAGATTTAGGATCATCATTATTTCCTATATCAGATCTATAGGTTACCATTCATAAGGGAATAGCATCTAAGGATCATGTCATAAAGGATCATTGAAACACCCCAATTTTTAAAAAAATGTCTCGAATGTTCTGTTTGTTGTTTTTCAAGTTTTTGTGTAAATGACTGTTGTGTCCCTATTTTGTTGTTTCTTGTTTTTCTGTATGAAATACAAATACGTTTTACAGGCTAAAATTTTATTTGGTCGTTTTACGTAATTTGTTTCGAGATGGTAAAATAAAAATTTTTTCAAGCTACTGTTTTAATTTTTCTGGGAGATATACAGACAATTAATACTGTCTGTAAGTTTATTTGAACGTTTTGGATGATTTGCTTCGTCGTGGGAAAAAATGAAAAAATGATTGTTACGTCCCGACTGTATTATTTTTAATTTTTCTATAAGTTATAATGCTTAATATTACTGTCTGTGATTTTATTTAGACTTTTTGTGTGATTTGCTCCGGGACAGGAAAATAATATTTTTCGGGCCGGGGAAATCTTGTTTTTGATTATTCAGAACTGGGGGATCTTACTTAACCCGATTCTGAATGATACTGTATTTAATCTTTTAATTTTTAGGATTTAACTGTCAAATAAAATAATTTTATATTATCATAATATTATTTTATTAGTCAGTATAATAAAATGACAGTGGACCCGGAAATGTTTTGTGGGACCCACGTTTAGTTAAAATAGTTAACTTAGTAGCTTAATTAAGCACCATTAGTGAAGGAATTCTCTAGAACATAGTGACTAAACTAGATGACTAAGCTTAATTAGTGACTAAGCATGGTGAATAGGTTAGGATCAACCAATGGGAGCAAAGCTTGCTAACCAAGTTTTAATCTTGACCTTTGATCCATTCTAAGGCTAGGATGAAGCCAAGCCCATGACACCTTGCATGCCATTGAAGTCCACGGCCATATGGCTTTTGGAAGGCCATAATCACTTTGTCTTCATGCAATTTTCTCTCTTCTCTCTCTTCCAAAAACCCTAAACACCATTGAAGCTTCCTTGAAGCTAGTTTCGGCCAAACACAAACCAAGACCATCCAACCACCCAAAATTCTATCCAACCAAGTTTTCTAAACCTAAACACAATCCTAAGAACATCTCTAGTTGAGAGTTCTTGCAAAATCTTCCATTTGAAGCTTGGAAACCTACTTGGAAAATTTTACCTAGAAGGTGAAATTTCTTGTTTTCCATTTCTAAACTCTTTTTCAAAGTTCTAAGCCATGATTTCTCCATGGTTTAAGCTTTCTTTTATGGTTAGTAACTTGTAGTTTTGTTTAAGCTTGTTAGGTGACTTGGTGGAGTGAAAACCGAAACCTAGAGGAGGTGTGAAAGAGTAATTTTGTCTTCATTTAAGGTAAGAGGAAGACAATTCTTATCATCCATGTGTGGTGGTAAGAAGATGGAGATTGATTGTTGATTGTAGAATCCATAAGGATTCCTTTGTTTGTGTTTGTTAGTAGCTTGTTTGTGTGGTTGTTAGTGACTTTCCTATTTGATGTTTGTAATAATTTGTATGAAGTTGCATGTCTACAAGCTTTAAATTGCATGTCTACAAGCTTTGATAATTTGTATGTGTTAGAAATGCATGATAATGTATAGGATGTGAATAACATGCTAAGGAATGCATGAGTGTTCCAAAGAACACCACACCAAGGCTCACGGCCATTGACTAAAAGGAGAACCAAAATGTTCTCATTATTTTCCTAAAGTGTAATTTAATTAACCTAGGAAAACTAACAAGAGATAGAATTGTTTAGATCAAAGAAAATGAATTTAGAAATCAAATAACACAAGTGCATATTTCGGCCAACATGCCAAACCAAAGATCCATGATTTCTAAAATCAATTCCAAACCATTTTCAATTAAAAAGATGTAAGATATGTTGAAAAGGAATTTTTCTACAATGAGTTTTAAAGAAACAAATTGATTAGAATTAAGTTTAAGGATTTAAAAGTAATAATTTTACTGTTAGAAATGAAATACAGTAACTTTTGAGGATTTCTAACATATAGCTCATACTTTATTTTGAAGCATGTTAGTGGTTCTCAAAAGGATTAAATTATATGGTTAAAAATTAAGTAAACAGAATTTTTACGAAAAAATTAAGAAATCATTAATATAATTTTCTAAGCAAAATACTGTCAATTTTTAGTAAAAACGGGCAAATAAGATAGAAAAGATGTTCAAAAGACAGTATACGGTATGAAAAATATTTTACGTAGTTTAAACGTATTATTTATTATTTCTGTTGATTTAAACAGTAATTTTTAAGGGATTTGGACAAGAAAATGATTTAAAAATCTTACGCGATTGAGAAAACATATTAAAAATCTTACGCGATTTGCAAAAACAGCAAAATATATTTATGCAATTTGAAAATGTTTGTAAAAACGGCGAGATTATGAAAACGCGATAAAATTTCTACGCGATTGATCAAAACAGTATTTCTGTATTTTTTCTACTGTCGGGCTATGAGGTGAACCCGTACAGGCTTTGGAACAGTATTTGTCCGGTGGGACTTACTGTATCTTTTTATCTTTGAGGATATATTTTTATTGAGGATATTCTGGTAATTTCTCATATATTGAGTTTATGCCAATTTTTGGTGGATTGGCTGACGAGGTGAATCACATCGTGTTGTTGATGCGATAAACGTAGTGTGGTTCATTGTCCTTATGAATTGGAGACGTTAGTGTACGGGATCCCATATATGGACAGTCGGTCGCTCCGCTGGGCCGTGGTAACCGATAGCACACTAATGGACTCGACACACACTATTTTTAATCGAGATCTTGTAAAGTCTAATAGTACATTGCCTGTAGTGCCACAACGTGAGACCGTGAACTACACCACGCCTTGGATGGTGGATTCCATGTGACGTGGGGCTATAGACGCAACGTGTGACAAAATGCAATAGTTTGGTTAGGCAGCCGTGGTACTAATAGATTTTGCGAGTCATTCTCTCTCGATATCGTATGTGTTTAGCTCCATGGAGTAGGATCGTGTCATATTGTATATGGTTATATCTTGGATATTATTTTATTTTATCTGTTTATTTTATTTGGTTATTGTTATGATAATTTGTCTATTTCTTATTTTATTTTATCGTGGTATTATTTTATCTCGTGATATTATCTTATCTCGTGATATTATTTTATCGTGATATTATCTTATCTCGTGATATTATTTTATATCTGTGATATTATGTGTTGTTGTGATACTATTCTGTTATTAATTACTATTATAGCTTTTCATAGTGCATGAACTGTATATTTGTTGATTGTCGTTTTCTTATTTGCCATGTTTGTGATGATTTTAGATTGTCTTACCTCTTTATTGTATGTGTTTTCTGTTCATTTATTTACGTGGTAAAGAGTTTGAGGAAGAGGAACAGCCTCTTGAGATTTTGTATCCTGAGGAGGAAGAGGAGCAGCAAGCTGAAGATCAGTACGACAACCAAGAACCATCTGATCATCCATATCCATTGGACTGATTTGTTTGGGTATGGCGGTGCCAGGATTTTTGGGGTTTGTGACACTCTAGTTTCACGGTGGATCGTTAGCTTGACATCTACGGGGAGATAGAGACTCAGTGACTTACGTGGGACGGCTGACTGTGTCCCTACGTCATATGTTTGATGGAGAGCCAGTGATGACGACTACTGTGTTTCTGCACTTAGAGTTGCCTTTATCTCTTAAGCGTCATTGGGGTGGTGTGTCCACTGAGCCTAGTGAGATGACTATCGTATCGACTGCACGGTCTTGTGTCCGCCGAGTGTCGAGGCATCCTGGATATTTATCTTCTGATGAGTTTCCTGAGAGTGATCCATCAGAGGATTAAATGTTTATGATGTATTTTTGGGCGCGTCTGCGTATGTATATATTGACTCTTTACGGTTTCTGTTTACTGTTTATGTTTAAATATTTGTAGTTGTAGTTATAAATTATTTGTATAACTTATAACTTGAACCATATGTACATTATGAGTGATGTTGTTTCTGTTTATTTTATATTTCGCGTTATTTTATTTAATAATATTCTGTTTAACAGGAATTATTTTACAACCCGTAGTAGTATGTAACAAATGTTTTACAACTTGGGTAGATTTTATTTATCTTTCTTTTATTTTTTTTATATATGTGACATCCCCACAAGGGTGTTACAATCACCGTCATTTCCTTTAGCATATCCAATTTCTTTTAATTAATTGCACTTAAAGATGTACTTCATATTTCAATTTAATTACTAGCTCAACTTTGATCTTCTAAAGGAGCACACCACTAGCTCAACTTTAACATTCTAAAGGAGCTTACCACCAATTATCTCATATGTAACAAGTGCACATCATATTATTCACATAAGTAACAAGTGCTCAATATCATTCTTTCGCAAGTACATCTAAGTGCACTATATCATCATTTAACAAATTCATCAAGTGCACAATTTCATCATTTCACAAGTTTATTAAGTGCATATTATCGACATAAGTCACCTTAATTAGTAAACCTAATCAAGTTTTATCACATCACATAGTATAGATGTATCCAATTTGGTCCCCATAGAGCAAAAAACTCAATTCTCTCGAATCAGGGGATTGGTAATCAATTATCAAGCTTGGTAATCGATTACCACAAGCCATTATCTCAAAACAGGGGTTTGGTAATTGATTACCATGCTTGGTAATCGATTGCCATTCATGGTAATCGATTTCCACAATTCATTTTCTCAATTCTGCAGATTGGGTAATCGATTACCTCAACTGGTAATCGATTACCACACTTCTAATTATAGTTTTGTGTGTTTGTAATTGAATACTAAAATCAGTAATCGATTACCCACCTATTTTCCAACAACTAGAAGGTACTCTAAACATGGTAAACTCAGTTCAGTAAACTCAGTTCAACAATTTCTCTTCATTTCTAGCTAAAACAACATCAAAATCTCAATATATACTCAAGCCAAAAATCCACAAGGTATACTACCAAAGCTCAAACCAGTAAGACTTAATTCATCTAGCTCAAAACTACAAGTCATTGAAATGAACTCAAATATAACCAAACCACTTCCAAATTATCATATAAGCTTAAATCTTCATAGTTAAAGCCATAGGTTCCATCTAACATCCAAATATCAAGGCTAAATAAAACCTCCTTTCATTCTAAAAATTACCAAGAGGAAATAACCTTGAATAAATAATCATTAACGGAATTATCAAAGGGTAAGAAAATCAAGTTTTCTTCACTTTCAAACCCCAACTAACCAAACCCTTATTTAATTTCATTTCAACCAATACAACTTTGTAGGAAATCCATAGAAGTAGATTTTTCTAGTAAAAAGTCATGGGAAAGCACCTCTACCTCTTTGCTGAAGCCTAGAAGGAGATGAGGCATAGTTGATGGATGGTGGTGTTCTTTTTGTCAAGTTGAAGAGCTCAAGGAGTGAAGCAACTTTTTCAATTGATGCGAGGCCAACTGGTCACTGCACGACCACAAAATACAACTTAGAAGCTCTTATCATCTCTCTCTCTTGTCCTTTTCTCTTTCTCTCTGTATTTTTCGTTTCTTTCTCTTCTTTCTTTGTTTTTCTCCTCCTTTTTACTAGTTGTAACCAAGAGAAAAGTGAGAAACAATTGTGAAAGTGTGTGTGTGTGTGTGGCTGTGGTGAGATATTGGAGAGAGTGAGGGATAAGAACAAAATACATGGTTTTCTTTGGTTGTGAGAAATTTGTCTCTTAGAGATACTTTGATCATCTACTAATGAATTTTCTAGCTTCCATTAGTGTTGTAGAAAATTCTAGGATCCCATTAAGTTCCTATACACATCATTTAATAGCTATTAGGCTCTCTATTTTTTTTTCCTTAAGTTAATATAACATTAAGGAAGTAACTAATACGTATCTGTTCTAACCTGTATTTGCTTACAGGTATCTGTCCTAACCCATAATCATTTTAAAAATAATTTCCAACCTCTATTTAACAACTCCAAAATTTTTCATAATTTTTTGAGCTATTCTACTATTTAATTTAGTCTTTAAACACTTATTCTATTTATTAAAAATATCAAACTAATTTATTTAATTGCCCAAAAATTATCATAATTCATTCTAATTTTTATGACCTAAAATTAAATGTTTCATATTTATTTCTATCATTTAAGCATTTATGCTAATTTATGGGTTGTTAGGGACTATTCATCATGTTCAGTATTTTATCATTACGCCTAAACTAACTCATAAAATTATAAAAATTAATAGATAACACAAGTGCTAATGAACTTCTTTATCAATTATTAAGGTTAACATGTTTGGAAGAATGTTTCATTCTCTATCTCTTGAAGCAACCCCGTGGGTAGTGAGGTGTGAGCATTTACCTCATTGAATTGATTTTGATTTAATAACTATAATTATCGATAGAATTTTCTTTTACTCTTTAGATAGTTATATTTTATTGTTTGAGTCAACTTAAGTTTCTCCTAGAACTCGGAACCTTTGTATGGGGATGTAAATAGTATTGACCAACAAAAAATTAAAAAAAATTAAAAATACAGAAAAAAGTTTGCTTGTTTTGTTTATTTTATTTTGTTTTCTTTTATTTTTATTTTTTATTTTCATTGTTAACAATTGCCAGGTTGTAGTTATTCTCTTCTTCTTTCCTCTTTAATTGCTGAGCATTTTAGGTATATGTTTATTCCTTATTATTTTTTATTCTTTTTATCCCAACAATTATTTGGATACATATTGGTAATAATTTCTTAAATCTAGATATAATTTTAAACATTAAGGACAATGTGTGGTTTTGATTGGGGGTTGCAGGAGTTTCTTGAGTATTTAGTCATGTTATCATTTTGCCACTTTTGTGTGAATTTTTTTTTCTATCATCTTACTCAAATTGTTTCAAATATTCACATAGCTATTTATGCATATCTCATTGTTGAAGAATTGAAATAATTAGAGAACTTGATGAGAACATGTGGATACTATTTTTACCCAGCGAGTTTTGAGTCATTCGTTTTTATTGTGAGTGCCTTTTCTTGGCCATCCAATATTTATTGTTAGTGCTTGCAATTTATTTTATTTTATTTTCTCACTAGATCGTTTCATTTAATTTGATGTCATGGAAATTGATTGAGTTATGTAGTTTCTTTAGAGATGATATTAGACAATGTTTCTTATTTTGAGCCTTGAAATAATATTTTTGTTCTTTCATATTTTATGCTAGTTACTGCTGTGAGCCTGTTTCTTAAGTCTTTCTTTCATAACCTTTTTTTTCTAGGGTGTTTCAAGAACAAAACATTGTGATTGCAATATGAGGTGATATGAGGAATGTTAAAAAAAATACGTGAAAGTGAATTTTTTTTTGAAAAAGTCAGAAAAGAAAAAGAAATAGAAAAAACGTGAAGTTTGAAAAAATTAAGAAAAAGTGTGAAGAAAAAAGATGTTGGTATTGGGGATTAGCCAAATAAAGTGATTTAAAGAATGGAAAGAAATGTTGAAAATGTAAATGTGAGCTTCAAAATATTCTTGAAACACTTTTGATTATCATTATTATGTTTTAGCCTTCATATTTTTTTATTACCCGCATTACAAGCTTAATAAAATCATATTTGATCTTAAGGGATTGCATGATTCTTTCAATGTAGATAGCTAGTCTAAAGGTGTGATGTAAAATATTTTGTTGGCAACCTTCTATGAAACGATATTTGTTTTGTTTTCTCAATGTTCTTTCATTTATTTTATATATTAGATATTTGTTTTGATTTGTGTCAACTACTCTTTTCACATATATTTACTATGAGTGATACTATACTTATGAGTGATTTCATTGTTGAGAGTAACTCTTTTGAGAATTACATGTGGTTGAAATATGTTCTATATTAGGGATTCTAGTTACGATATTTGGAGACATTGAGTATATGTCGTAGTGGCTCTATTATTCACACACTTTTAATTTGATGATAGTAGAATTTTTGTGGCAATTGCAATATTCTGATGCATGACTGATATTCCTTAATTGAGATAAAATTGGATTAAATTGGTTGGAGATATTGTTTACTATAAACTTTGTTTTCAGTAGCTTTCATTGTTAGGGACTAACAATAAATTAATTAGGAGTTGTGATAAGAATCTAATTTTTTATATTTTTCTTATAAAAAATAGACATTATTATAACTCAATATAATTAATTTTAATGATTTATGATATTATTATTTAATTATTAAGAGAAGCTAATTTCAATTAATTATCATTATAATTACAAGATTTAAAGAAAATGACAATTTCTAATGATGTGCAAGAATCATGTTGCAAGTGGAGCCAATAGGATTATCTCATTTTATGGCTAAGCTAGGGAAGCAATGTATTGAATGAAATAGAAGGAAAGGGACCCACAATTTGTTTATATGATAATAGAGTAGTCCACACCCGTAGCACTATTGAAACTGCGCATTGAGTAAAGAAAAAGAAAAAAGAAAAGAAAGAAGGAAAACCTAATACTAGTGGCGGCTGATAGCAACCTATAAAAAGGAAGCAATAGTAACGTAGAACAAAGGAAGAAAAAGCAAAAAACAGGAAGAAAAAGGAGACGTGTAGTGCAGCAACGTAGCAGAAGGGTATTAAAAGGGGGAAGAAGGAGACGTGCAGCGTAGCAATGTAGCATAGAGGAACAAAAAGGAAGAAAAAAGAAATTAATTATAATATTTTTATCATAAATAATGTATAATTTTTTTATATTTTATTTAATATTATTTATTATATTTTTTTTTATCATTTTCTCTCTTTCAATCACATACTCTTTTAAAAATATGTACAATACTTGTACCTCTAAAAAAAATATAAGATCATCTTTTTCCAAAAGAAAATGCTGCTCGAGACGAGAACGGACATAGTGCCGCACAAACGCAGTCCGACAGAAAGAGAAAAAATTCATCTTTTATGAATTTTTCTTTTCTCTTTGTATTTGATACTCTTGTCATGAGTAGCTAATTTTACTTTTTAGGATTAAGATGAAACTCTAATATTTGTTTTAGATGATTTAATTTTGTTTAGGATATTTTTTTTTATTCTATAATTACACAATGATCATGATTATTGATCTTTAGTTGTTATTCAATTTAATTTTTATTGAATGTCTTTTAGTTAATTAGAAAATTTAAATTGATATATTTTAATCACATACTTAATTCTTGTAGTCTTAGGTATGAGTTGTGCAACAGTATTCAATACTTTTGTGATCTAAGGATTGAATAATTCATGCTATTAAATGGTTTATGTTATAATTTGAATACGCCATATTATTTTAGATTAATTATGTCATTAATTAGGTTACAATAGTTTTTAGTAGTGTTCAAAGCTTGTACATGTAGACATTTCATAAAGTAAGATTAATTTTCGTTCAAGTTAAATTTATCTTTGCATGATTAGTGGTTGATTCGAGGTCCTAAAATTATTCTTTAATTGATCTTTCTTTTTAATTTAAGTCGTTTCATTTTGATATATTATTTAATTTTAGTTTTAGTTTAACACATAATATAAATTCTTAGATTAATTATATTAAATGATAATCTCTTTTCTTTTTTTTAAAATTAATTTAGGTAAATATTAGATTTTATTAATTAATTATATCACTCTCTATGGATACTGACACCCTTATATTTATCGAATATTACATAGATCATGTACACTTACAAAAGAAGATGTAATTTTATTACTTAAAAATTCTCTAACAATTTTGCAGCAATGTTCTTGTTTAATCTATACTCTGTTGTTGTTCTAAATCATCTAATTGCTTTGATACTGCTTTAGTCCTCGTGCTTTAACATTTTTAAGGTTCATTAAAACTTTGCGCACGTGTTAAAAGGGAGTAGTCACATTATGCCTTATAATTCGTTTTTCATTTGCTTTGACAGTATAATGGCATTATAATAGAACCATTTTTTTGATCATGATTGTTTATTCTAGTTATAACTTGCAAACCTGTTCTGTGAAGGGCTTTTACTATTTTTGCTAATGTTTTTAATGAGCTCATAAGTTAAAAGGGAGTACTTGACATTTATCAAGTAGGATGATCTGACCTCTCATCTGTTTAACATAAATGGTAAAACTTCTTAATCCTTGCAAGTTATTTAAAGCTTAAAATTTTTAAGATAATTTGTCATCATAAAAAAGAGGGAGATTATAAGGTCAAAAATCCTCTTGATGCAAAGGTTTTACCAATATTTTGATGATTAAAAAATTATGTTGAAAATGTGATGTTTAAACTCTATCACTTCAAGAGTGCTTTAATTTGGTCTTGTGCATTTCTGTGTTCAGTTGGGAAATGTAGATTCTTAGGCTGTAATGAGAAAGATCATGATATGGCTGGATGACCATCAATTTTTTATTTAAGCTTGGGAACCAACTTGAGAAGGGTTGACCAAGAAGACCAACACCTGTCTCAAGTATGATGGATGGCAACCAATTCGTAAAGAGTTCAAGAACTCACTAAGACAACTATAGAAGACTCGAAGTCTCATAAAGAGGAAAATCTTCTCATGAAGGTGTCGTATACAAAGCTTCAAAGTTGAAGGAATCCACCAGAGATGTCTTGAAGATGGTTGAGAAGAGTTGAAGACTTGAGCTTTGTCAAAGTTGAGAAGAGTGCAGCACCCTTCTTAAGTATGCGTTATAGGCAAATTGTACTAGACAAGCTGAGTCAGCAGTAGAGACATTGCCAACGACTAGTTTGGGATCAGAATACAAAAATTGGTCCTTAACACTAACGACTAGCTTCCAAAGGCTATGTAAGGGTTTAGGGTTGAAGATTCAAAATGGTGGACAAGTTAAAAGTGAATATAATAGTGAAAACTCACTCAAAACTCTTCTAATCTATTGTTCTTGCTGCCTACTTGTTCTACATTAGTTGAAATCTTGTTGTAGGTGTTACATTAGCTTTATATATTGTGTGTAAGCACTCTCTGAGTAATTGTGATAGCTATTAACTTTTAAACTCTTTCCAAAATTGTTTGTGTTTTAGACAGTGAGTTAGATGGTTGTTCTAGCCACTGTGAGGTGTTGGGAGCAACAGAGTCTAAATACTACTCAGTTTTAGCCTGAGGAGGCTGTAGTGTAAAGAATACATGTGTATTGTAGCCTGGAGAGGCTGTGTCATTGAAAGAATACTCTAAAATAGTTGAAAATCTTGGTCAAAAGTTAGGGACTGGACATAGCCCACATGGTTAAGGTTGAACTAGTATAAATCTCTATGTTGAGCTTCCTTCTACCTTACCTGTTTTATTTCCAGTGTTTTTAAACAAGTTTCACTGTTGTCCAAATGGTTTTATCAATTTAATCAAGTTTGAACTCAACAAAGTATTTTGAAATTAAATGTCTTTAGAATTAAAGCTGTAGTTGTTTAAATATACCAAAATATAATTGTTTGGTTAAATAAGAAGTTTATAAGTGCTTAAAAGTTGTTTAAAAGAATACCCATTGGTTAGTTTCAAGTTTTTGTTAACTGTTGATATAATTAACAATGTTGAAAAGTGTAATTCTTCATAATAGGATATATGTTTTGTTTTGACTCTTCTCATTTCCAAGTTATAATACTTGAGAAAGGTTTGAGAGGAGTGTGCGTTTGCAGAAGTTTTAAAGGACTGAATAGCACAATTCAACCCCACTTCTTGTGCCTTTTGCTAACTTCACCACCAAAAGGAGAAGGAACATATGTGCACAAATTGACCAAAATGATTAGGATATAATGCACCCCCAATCAATCTAAGTATATAATATCGTGCATACTTTTGCACGTAAATATCATCATTATCCTCCTAGGGTCTATGATATCTATCTTGTAGCCATAAAATACTAGCATGTGCACATTATTATGCCTCATTATGGGGCTCCAAACGTAACAGTTGATCACATAAGCCCTTCTAATCATGATGATAAGTTTGGTAAGTAACTATAGTGTTGTCAATAGGAAGTTCTGATATGATGTCAATGTCCTCCAACATGATAGTGCACTCTCTAGCAGGTATTGTGAAGTGTATATGTGTCTCTGGGCATTATCTCTCAATTAATGCAATAATTAAATCGTGATCAATAGTACAATACCCCATGTAGGCAAGCCTGATGGAGCAAGCTTGCTATGGATATAGAAGGATCATCGCAAGGGGGTCCTTATGTTTCAAGTCCTGAGCAGGTCTAACATGCAAATGATGATCCTCATGTCCCTCTATTTATATTATGAAACATGTTACTCTTGTAACTATAGTAGTGAAGGGACCTTTGAGCTTGGGTTTAAACGAGATGCCATGTCTCACACTATAACATGGCAAACAACAACAACAACAAGTGATAAGTCTTCGACAATGATAAGATACTACAAAAAGATGTTATATATTAAACATTAGTTAACGAATACACACTACTAGGCACTATTACGAGCAAGAATATATTAAGATCAAAACATAATTCATAAAATACATACTGATAGTCCTCAAATACACATTGGTAGTCATCTAATACACACTTATGGTCATGTAATACACAATTATGAAAATCTAATAAACATTAACAACAATAATAAATTTACATAGAGTAGATCAGTCCTAGCTCAACTAGATGGCCTTTCTCCATTATTCCTTGAGGAAGTTAGTCTAACAAGACAACAACTAAGAGAATCATGTCCAATTTGACAACATCGTTGTCTTGGTTATAGTTCAACCCAATCCATCTCATTTTTAATTCAAGTTAACTTGGGGCAACTTTCCTCTTTAAGCAATTGATGACTAGACACCAATGTCACAATTGGAGCTAGTGGCCACCAAGGTTCATCCTTAATGGGTTCCCATTTAACCTCGTAAGCTCTATATATATTTTCTAGTCTGTAACCCTTTTACACACATATTGGAAAGGGTTAATGGCCATAGCAACACATATTACTAATGCATGAAAGTAAGGAAAATGCAATGCTTGAGACATCCTACAGTGACATCAACCTTATTGTAGGTTTAAAGTATACTTAATTCCATCATCTTGTATTATAGGGTTGAATGCCTCTTTGACCAAAAATCTAGTTGAATGTATATCATATCCACCATCATTTTGAGTTTTACCATGCCATTATTTCATAAGATCATCAATATATTCTTCACCATCCACCATAATTTTCCAGTTTCTCTTATCTTTTCAATTAACAAAGTACTATACCAATTTGTAACATGTCATTTGAACCAATGCAGTTATTTGTAGATTTATACCACCTTTCAACACTTCATTGATACACTCTGGAAGGTTGGTTAACATATGACAGAATCTTCAGCTATTATCATATACCAAACTCTATTTTTATTTTGAGATTGTATTAATCTAATTTTTCTTTTCTTGCTCCATGGTTAACTTTTCTAACCTAGCCTCAAATTTATGTTTGATAGGTTCGTACTCTGATAAAAAAAATTAATGAGCTTGTGTTAGCACCTAAGTTTAAATATAATAACTTTAAATAGAATTTGGAGATCTCAAATGCCCGTATTAATCAAATATTTCTTTAGTGACACATTGTGGAGTCTTTGGTTAAAGTTCTAACCAATATGTTATATGTAGAAGACATGATGAACATATGATTGTTGCCATCCAAAGTTTGAATTCACCACTAACTCTAAGACACTATAGTGGCAATCAGATATCAAACACAAACCTTGTTATCATGTAACATGTATTTGAATATTGGCTAAGAACCAATGTTCAAATGGTCAACGTTGTTATGCTCAACATATTCCATGGTTTGTAACTCCTCCACTATGCTTGACATGCATAATCTCATGGCATCTAACCATCTCGGCAACAACTCATAAGATTTGTCTTAATCTCCAAAAACCTTCACAATAGCTTTTTGTTTCCAAGCTTTCCAATATGACATTTTATATGCAAATCGAATCTGAGTCCTTTCAGTAATCAAGCATATGGGCACTTCATATTTTTCTTAAACCATCTCTAAAATATAATAACAAATCATAAGAGAGTCTAACTTTATATGATCTTGTGACGCAGTGATGTTGACATAGGTGTGAGGTCCATTATATTTTGTAATCTCCTACTGGTTTGACTTCTTGCTGTGAATGACCCTAACTCTCCAATTACAACTATTGCCATATCTAGGGCACTTAATAGTTAGCCTTCATATATCAAAATCCTCAACTCTGTTGCTTTGATGTCTTTTAATTTAATAATGGTTTAGAGCTAACTTCACATCATCTTTTGTTGGAAATTACAAACCAACATATAATTCTTCTTATGACCTCCAAGTACCAAGTCTATTTAATCCAAGCAAATCATCAGGAGTAGTTAATGCAACTTAATTGATACAAGAGAATTGAGGCCATGGATGCACAAGCACATATTGAGGAGCAACTAAAACTAGTGGGGCTTGTTCTTATAAATCTACTTCAGCGTCAAAGTCTTCTTCTAAGTCAGTATCTAAATTATCATCATCCTCAAGTAATTATCATTTATCCTTACTTGTCTTAGATAATGCATATTTGATCATTGGATTATCACTGTTTAAGTCTAACCCAAATAATCATATTTCAAGCATTGTAAAATTAATAACATTTTGGCTAGAAGGCTCAACCAGAGTGACTGAAGCAGTGTAAGAAGTGTGGAAAGGTTGATCGCATTCATATATACTAACTCCTTGCAGTTGGAGCAAGGGAGCAACATATACCATGGATAATTGAATGTCAATAGGGTATGATGATTCAAGAAGACTAGAAGGATTAGCTTAGAATTTTGCTTCAGAAAGATGCCTGTATATTCACATCATGCTCACTTGTTTCTACCTCAATATACAACTCCATTGAATTCAGGTTGGGATGTTGTTCATAGCAATCAATCATGCATGCAACATCTTCATCTTCTTCCAATGGAAGTGTAATATCCATCTCACTACATTGGACAATTATGGATATTGATACACAACGCTTGACATATAGTGATTTGCTTGGAGTCCTAATTTCGATTAATTTCTTTTTTTAGTAGCTCTAAAGTTATATCAAGTTTAATCAAGATAGATTTAGGATGAGCAAAAAAATAAGCATGCCAGGAAAATCAATGTTATTAGATAATCAATTATCATATTGAGATAATTGTTTATCCGTATTGAATAGCAACCAAGAGACATGCAAATAAACCTTAATAATAACCATACCATCTAAGTGAAAGAAAGAAATTAACTCTCACAAGAGTAGAAAAGAATAACACACTCAAGCTAAAAAACAGAATGAGTAGAAAAGAATGATCAATTCACTTATTAAATGCTCGAAGGATGTTTTTAAAATTATTCTCCAAATGTAATAAAGTTCCCAAGTCAAAGAATTTATGGCCCATGAGTTATTATAGCTGATGGAGAGTGGTTGGCCATGCATTTAAAGCAAAAGTAGCCATTAAAACACTTTCTATTTCGAAGATAATTGATTAATTTAAACTTAACACATGTTAGGAATTCTAAAATGGACCAAAATAATCAACTATTCATTAGGATAATCAATTATGTGCATATGTCTTTATTCAATACAAATAGTCAATTATCTCAATATGATAATCGATTCTTAACATGACCCTTAGCTACTGTTTTAGAAAGATAGTCAATTTTTTTTCATAAATAATCGATTATCTAGCTTAGACAGAAACCATTGCGAAGCCCTGATAAGCCAATAATCGATTATTCCATAAACCTTGGTTAAAGCAATACACATAAAGTTTCTAAAACAATTTCTAACATTTTTAACATTTTTCTTGATTTAAAAGAGATTCTCAAAAAGATTTAGACATAGTTTTCATGAAAACTTGGGCTATATGAAAATCTTATGAAATTTGAAAGTGAGCTTAAGAATGATTACCCTTATACCTTTATATTAAGATCTAAATCCTAGAGACTAGTCTTGAGGATTGAGGGACTTGATCTTTGCCATTTTCTATCCTTGTTCGTTATCATCAAAACTATTATAATTTTATGTTAATGTGCATTCATATCTTCTCTTTTTTAGATGATACCAAACAACTATTACCAAGTGGCTTCCAATACTCAAGAGGGGGGTGAATTGAGTATTAAAACTTTTTGCAAAAGCGTAAACAAATTAAATATGCTGAAATAAAATATTAAAAGGCATGAATTAAAGGAAGAGAAAGAAGAACAACCAATAAACAAATTGCAGGCAAATAAAAGAATAAGGATAAGAAAAGCAGACACGATATTTATTTTGGTTCAACCACCAACCACTTGTGGCATACGTCCAGTCCTCAAAACACAATTCGAGATTTTTCACTATTCAATACAAGCTTAAACAGGTGCTTGCAACCGTTACAATCAAGAGCATTTTTCACACACAGGGAAACTCTACCCTTGTGCTAAAGCCTCAAATTATCAGGGATACCTCACCCTTACATAATCTTTCAAGGGATACCTCACCGTTGTTACAAAACTTTTAAGGGATACCTCACCCTTTCAGAAATACAGCAGATAATAGATGAACAGAAACTTTCACAAAGAGCAAGTAATACAAATTTAAGCACTAATAGAGCTCTTTAAGGATATCTCTAAGTGTTGGCGATAAGAGCAGAGGAAATAAGAGAGAAAATTATAAATCGCATTTTAACCCAAGCAAAAATAATTAAGATTGTTAGGCAACTTGCAAAGGTGACCCAATGTCTCTATTTATAGAGCTTTCTAAGAAAATAGCCGTTGAAAACATTAATTACTGTGTTTAATAAAAAAAGCTCGTATTATTTCAAACCAGGAGCCCGTGGGTTATTCGAATACCTTTGAGGTTATTCGAATATCACTATTTCAAAAGACTTGTGAAAAATAGTTTCAAAGAAGGTTATTCGAATACCTATTGAGTTATTTGAATACCTCTTCTAAATAAGTTTTCAGTTAAAAATAGGTCTATTCGAATTCCTTGTGAGTTATTCGAATAGATCAATTAAAAACAAATTTTGGAGAGCTTTAGTTATTCAAATACCAAGTGATCTTATTCGAATACCATTTGAAAACACAAAAATGTATGACATTTTAAGTAAGGTCTATTTGAATACTTTGGACCCTATTCGAATAGCTCTGTTTCAAAATAGTTAAATATTTTAGAAAATATTCTTTGAATTTGGAATATTAATTTAAAAATGTTTTTATCTTTCTGTGCAAAAATAATGAGATATCCGAAAAGTCTCCGTACAAAAGATCCTAAGTCCTAATGATTATACTTGAAGAGCTTCAACTTGGTCTTCTCATCATCTTCATGTTTGTTATCATCAAAACTAATCTTCATTGTCACATAGGCAATTACATTCTTCTCCTTTTTGATGATGACAAACTACCATTGAGAAAAACATTAGTTCAGATAAATTAGAATTCACAAATTTGAAAGTAAGAGACTTACTCTCCTCTTTTTCATAAGAGGTATTTTAATATCAAAGACATGCGCAACTCTCCCTTTTTGTTGGAATCCAATATCCAGTGTTTATCCAATTTTAAACCTACCTTTTATCAAAGTTTAGGGGTTAATTTTCAACCTTTTTGGCATGATCAAAAAGCATAATTGCACATAACCAAATAATAGATCAAATATATATGAGAGGTAGATAATTTGCAATAAAAAATACTTTTGGTATTAAATTATATTGGCCAAAAAGAAATACAGATCTAATTACATAGCAAAGCAATCAACCAACACACATAAAAGCAACAGATCCTAAGGCTAAGCAAGGCCTAGAAATAGGCATCTGGTGGTAGAGGTGGAGAGGCAGGCTTGTTGCCAGATAGCAAGGCACGAAGAGCAGCTTGTTCACGATCAATATCGTCGAGCCGATCAAATAGGATAGAAAAGGTATGCTCCAAATAGGCCTTATTGTTCTCCATATAGGCCCACTTATCCTGTTAGGTGGCCATAATGTGATCCAGAGTGATTGAACCAGCAACAGTAGCAGGGGCAGGATCAGCAGTAGGGGCAACAGGAGGTTCTTCCACATCATCTTCTACTTCAATTGGGTACACCCAACCATCATCAGTCTTGATCATCTTCATCTTATTCAGCGTAAAAGAGCCAAACATATGATGGTGAGTCAGCTAAGTTACCCGCTCGAATTCCAGAATGTGAGGATATTTGCCAAGGAAGGCAATGATGATCAGTCTATAAGGCAGTTCAGATCGCTCCTTGCCTTTCACCCTCATCATATTCTTCATGATGAAGATAGGCCAATTGATTTGGTAACCTCTCTTAAGAATGTACAGCATAAAAGTATCATCTTCGCTCAGGTAGGTGTAGTTCCCACCTCGAGTAGCTAAGATGTGAGCATAAGCATAATGTAGGAGCCTATCCTGGCTCTTCATGATGCTTCCTTTGACTCCCTTTTGAGTTGAAGGCAACACCAATCTAGGCTTCAAAACGTCTTCTATTGCTCTATTCTTGTTGAACTACTGGAGAAGCAAGTCGCCATCTTCTTCAATGTTTTGCGGCTAGTCGACTGCAAACCAAATAGCTGAACCCAATCCTGGGAAGTGATCACAATGTGCTGGTCACAGACATCGGAATGGAGTTCCTGACCATCAATCTTCAATTTGCAGTAGAACATTTTAACCAGGTCGGGATAAAGAACAACTTTGAAAGAGCAGAGTTGAAGCACGCCTTGTTGGTTCAGCAGGTTTAGAAAATCAAAGCTGTCTTCTTTTTTGAAGAACCCCAAGTCAAGATACTTTGGCTGCATCAGATTCTGTTCCCAAAAATGAGAGATGAAGTGACCAAGCTGACACTCGTTGGATGAGAGCCTTCGAAGGTCTAGCTAGTTGTTATATGGGGCCGTCTTCGTGCAGGGACGCTTTTGGTGAGAGGAGGAGGATGCCATGGTTGAATGGAGATGGTGGGAAAGATGGAGAAGGTTGAACAATGGTGGGAGAAGTAGTGAGAGGTTTTAGAGAGGTTTAGTTTTTGAAAAGCTGAGAGAAGGAGAGAATGGTAACAGAAGGGTACGGAGGGGTATATAATGAAGGCCCAAAATCTATTCGAATAGCATAAATTTTATTTGAATAGGCTTATTGGGAAAACCAAGAAACATATGTTCTATTTAGAAGGTATTCGAATAACTATGTAGTTATTCGAATAGCTTGGCCAAATTGGTTTGACTTCCAGCCATGGGTTATTTGAATAACTCTTTGAGTATTCAAATACCCAGCACGGAAAATAGAAACCCTTGAAAAGGGTTGTATTCAAATAGATGGTCATATATTCGAATACCACAGATGCATATGATGGAGACTGATATCAACAGGCAACAGGTTATTCAAATAACTATTGAGTTATTCGAATAGACCAGCTTATAAAACATGGAATATTCAAGACTGATATATGGTTATTCGAATAGCCACAAGTCTATTCAAATAGACCTATTAGAAAATCACAAGAAATCACGTACAAATGCAATAGTATTCGAATAACTTCAGAGTTATTCGAATAACCTTAACAGAAAAATACATTTATCATGAACAAAAGTGCATTTTGAGAGAGGAAAACTTACCCAATGATGAAGTACCTGCAAAAATAGATTTTGGGAATATCTCCAAAGCTCAAGTCAATAATAATTCAAGAAAAAATAAATCCACAATTAATTAATAATTACAAGTAATTATATATTGGATTGATCAATTATACCCAATTCTCCTCTAATATAAAAGAATGCTTCTTTTGCTAGGGGTTTAGTGAAAATATCTGTAAGTTGCTTAGATGTTTCAACAAATTCAAGAATGCAATCCCCTTTTTGTACATGATCTCTGATAAAATGATGTCTTATCTCTATATGCTTTGTTCTAGAATGCAAAATAGGATTCTTAGAGAGATTTATTGCACTAGTGTTGTCACATCTTATCGGGATGTGATCAAGTTGAAGACCATAATCTAGAAGTTGTTGCTTTATCCATATGATTTGAGCACAATAACTCTTGGCTGTAATATATTCAGCCTCAGCGGTAGACAAAGCTACACTATTTTGTTTCTTGCTGTACAAAGAAACTAAAGAGCTACCAAGCAAGTGGCATGTCTCACTAGTACTCTTCTTATCTTTTTTGCATCCTATAGAATCAGAATCAGAATAGCCTATTAGGCTACATGAGGCACCCTTAGGGTACCGCAAACTCATTTGTGAAGTACCTACTAGGTATTTCATTATTCTTTCAACAACACTTAGATGAGATTCTTTAGGGTTAGCATGATATCTAGCACACATGCAAACACTAAACATAATATCTGACTTACTAGCTGTAAGATAAAGAAGAGAACCAATCATACCTCTGTATTTCGTTATTTCTACGAATTACCCTCCTTCATCTTTATCCAAATAGTAAGAAGTGTCCATTGGTGTAGCCATGTGCTTAGCGTTGTTTATTTCAAACTTTTTGAGCAGTTTCTTGCAGTATTTGGTTTGACTTATGAATGTCCTTTCTTTTGTTTGTTAATTTGAAGCCCAAGGAAGAAATTAAGTTCTATCATCATTGACATTTCGAACTCATTCAACATCGACTTAGCAAAATCCTTGCAAAGGAATTCATTAGTAGCACTAAAGATAATATCATCTACATATATTTGTACAAGGAGAATGTCATGCTTTTTGTTTTTAATGAAAAGGGTAGTTTCGAATTTTCCTATTGAAAAACCATTTTCTAAAAAAAACTTACTCAACCTTTCATACCAAGCTCTAGGAGCTAGTTTTAAGCCGTACAAGGCATTTTTGAGTTTAAAAACATGGTTGGGTAGTTCATGATTTTGAAAACCCAAAGGTTGTTCAACATATACCTCCTCTTGAATAAAACCATTTAGAAAAGTATTTTTAACATCCATTTGATATAACTTGAAATCCACGATGCAAGTATATGCAAGTAACATTCTAATAACTTCTAATCTAGTTACAGGCACATAGGTTTCTTCATAATCTATTCCTTCTTCTTGATTATAACCATTTGCAACTAATCTAGTTTTATTTCTTCTTATTAAGCCATTTTCATCAAGTTTGTTTCTAAAAACCCATTTAGTGCCAATTATAGGATGATCATTAGGCCTAGGAACTAATTCCCAGACTTGGTTTCTTTTAAATTAATTTAATTCCTCTTACATAGCTAAGATCCAATGTTCATCATCAAAAGTTTCAATTATATCCTTAGGTTCAATTTGAGAAATAAAGGCTAAGTGATTACATGTATTTCTAAGATAGTTTCTAGTAATTATCCCTTTTGAGATATCACCTATCACAAAGTCCATGACTTGTGACTCTTCTTGATTTGGGGGGTCCTCTTCTTGTTTCCTTTCTTCCTTATTGTCCAAATGTGATTATGCCAAAGCTTTTGCAATATCATCAACAACAAACTCCTTTCTCGATCCATTTGGATTAGTTTCATTAAATGCAACATGAATGGATTCTTCAATTATCATAGTTCTTTTATTATAAATTCTAAAAGCTTTGCTATGAACTGAATAACCTAGAAATATACCTTCATCAGATTTAGCATCAAACTTTCTTAAGTTATCCTTTCCATTATTCAAAACAAAAACATTTATATCCAAAAACTTGAAAATATGAGACATTCAGCTTTCTTCCCTTGTATAATTCATTTGGGATTTTCTTTAAAATCGGCTTTATAAGGGCTCTATTCATTACATAACATGCGGTATTAACCGTATCCGCCTAAAAATATTTAGGAAGAGAAGCCTCATTAAGCATAGTTCTTGTCATTTCTTCTGAAGATTAATTTTTCCTTTCTATAACTCCATTTTGTTATAGAGTTCAAGGGGCAGAAAAATTAAGCTCAATGCCATGTTCATCACAATAAGTATCAAAAACTTGATTTTCAAATTCACCACCATGGTCAGTTCTTATGGATGTAATTGAAAAACCTTTTTCATTTTGGATAACTTAGGCAAGTTTCTTAAAAGCTAGAAATGCATCATTTTTGTGAGAAAGAAATAAAGTCCATGTAAATTTAGAAAAATCGTCCACAATCACTAATGCATAGTAATTTCCACCAAAGCTCATAGTTCTAAATTGTCCAAAAAGATCCATGTGCAAAAGTTGCAAAGGTGTAGTAGTTGAAACAATGTTTTTGGCTTTAAAAGAGACCTTTACTTGTTTTTCCTTTTGACATGCATCACATAATTTTTATTTTTCAAAATTGAGCTTGAGTAGTTCAATTACTAGCTCTTTAGAAACTAACATTTTCAAGTGATCTGTATGAATGTGTGCAATTCTCCAATACCATAACTAAGGCTCATTTTCCTTACGTAAAAAACATTTTGCATCACTTGAAGATATATCATCAAGACTAATCATAGAAATGTTATTAAATCTATGACCAATAAACTTAACATGCTTATCATCTTCTTCTTTTTTCAATTATGAAACAATTTGAATCAAATATTACTCTATTAGCTTTGTCACATAATTGGCTAATACTAAGCAAGTTATGTTTCAACCCTTCCACAAGCAATACATTATCAATAAAGGAATTAAAGATTTTACTGACTTTGCCGATTCCAAGAATTTTTCCTTTGTTGTTGTCTCCATATGTTACGTGTCCGTGAGTCTTAGGGACAAGGAATGAGAATTTGGATTCGTCTCCGGTCATGTGCTTGGAGCATCCACTATATAGATACTATTTTGAGCTCTTTGCCGTCAAGCACACCTACAATACAAATTTAATTTTTAACTTTTGGTACTCAAATTATTTTGGGTCCTTGAATGTCAGTTTTGGGTATAGTACCCTTAGGAACCCAAACTATTTTTGTCCTAATTTTTGTATTAATGTTTTTCCTTGCATTGTATGTTGATGCACTATATCCTTTCTTTTCATAATAGAATCATGTAATAAAAGGACTACTTGAAGTACTTAAATGTACAAAGAAATTTTTATAAAATTTTTGTTGATTTTTCAGATTATAGCCTATTCCAGCTTTTTGAAAAATAACTATTTATTTTCCTAATAAAATATTTAAATTATCCCTTCCAAAGGTGAATTTAGCAAGGTGTTCTTTAAGTCTTCATTTTCTTTTTCAAGCAAATGGCATGAAGAATAAGATGAAGATGTAGAAGCATGTGAAGAATGAGTTGTGCATGCATCAATAATTCCCAAAGTTTCATTTTTATTTTTTAATTCTTCAATTTCTTTATTTAAAATAAGGATGTGATTTTCTAGAAAGGAAATTGTTTTCTTAGAAGAAGAGATTAATTTAGTGAGCCTTAGTGATTCATCATGTAGTTCTTCAAAAGCATCTTGTAATTCATTATAAGAAGGTAATAAATCAGAATTTACCTCATTGTTGTTTTTTTTTCTTCTTCTCCTTTGGCCATAATACATAGATAAGCTTCCTCGCTATCTGAACTATCAGTTGAGTCCATGTCATTGTCATCCTATGCTCTGTAGGCTCTTCTTCCCTTTCTTTCCTTGAAGGGTTTTTTTTTTTTTTCAAATTTCTCAATCTTCTTTTTGTAAATTGGGCACTTTATTTTCATGTGACCCGATTTTTCACATTCATAGCAAGTTGGAGTTGAAGATGTTCCTTCTTTGTGATGAGTTTTCTTTGAAGGAAAAGACGACTTTCTTTGGTTACCCTTCTTTTTGAGAATCTTACCGAATTTCTTAACCATAAGGTTAAGGTTTTCTTCATTTAGCCCAAGATTTTTCGTGCTTTCTTCATCCTCATCATCATCAGCATCAATTGCTGAGGCGGTGGCTTTAAAAGCTATGTCATTTTTCTTTTTATCATTTTCTTCACTTTGGCTTAGTCTGTTTAGCTCCAGTTTGTGTTCATGGACTTTTCTAAAGAGGGTAGCTAATGTCATTGTTGACAAGTCCCTTGATTCTGATATGGTTGTCATCTTAGGTTGCCAAACCCTACTTAAACATCTTAGGACTTTGTTAATTAAATCTTCGTTAGAAAAATTCTTTCTTAATGATGCATGATGATTTACGTTGTGGGTGAACCTCTTTTGCATTTCCTGAATGCTTTCTCCTTGGTTCATTCTAAATACTTCATATTCACGAGTAAAAGAATTGATTCTCGACCTCTTAACTTCACTAGTACCCTCATAGGTAACTTGTAAAGTGTCTCACATCTCTTTAGCAGTTTTGTAATTTGAAATTCTGAAAAATTCATCATATCCCAAGGCAATGATAATGATGTTTTGAGCTTTCAAATTATATTGATCTATTTTTTTATTCTTATCAGACCAATCACTTTTAGGTGTCTTGGATTTTACACCATCGACCACTCGTGTAGGTATAAATGTCATTTTCAACAGCATCCTACACATCTAGATCAATTGCTTCAACGAAGATTTTCATTCTTTCATCCCAATATGTGTAACCATCGCTATTGAAAAAGGGTGGTCGGTTTATGGAAGATCCCTTTAAAAAGCCACTTGAGGAAGCCATGTTCTCTTGAAGCGGCTAAACTCTTTATACAAGAGTCTATCTCTAATACCACTTGTTACCAAGTGGCTTCCAATTCTCAAGAGGGAGTGAATTGAGTATTAAACTTTTTGCAAAAGCGTAAACAAATTAAATATGCTGAAATAAAATATTAAAAGGCATTAATTAAAGGAAGAGAAAGAAAAACAACCAATAAATAAATTACCAAAAAATAAAAGAATAAGGATAAGAAAAGCAAACACGTTATTTATCCTGATTCGACCACTAACCACTTGTGGCCTATGTCTAGTCCTCGAAACACAATTCGAGATTTTTTACTATTCAATACAAGCTTAAACATGTGCTTGCAAACATTACAATCAAGAGCACTTTTCACACACAAAGAAATTCTACCCTTGTGCTAAAGTTTCAAACTATCAGGGATACCTCACTTTTGTTACAAAGCCTTTGAGGGATACCTTATCCTCTCAGAAATACAGCAAAAAATAGATGAAGAAAAACTCTCACAAAGACCAAGTAATACAAATTGAAGCACTAATAGAG
Organism: Ormosia emarginata; assembly: GCA_029884605.1. NCBI lineage: Eukaryota > Viridiplantae > Streptophyta > Magnoliopsida > Fabales > Fabaceae > Ormosia > Ormosia emarginata. The sequence goes on from JAQQTP010000090.1 coordinate 16,430,473, forward strand.
CTCTTTAGGGATATCTCAAAGTTTTGGAGAAAAGAGCACAGGAAATAAGAGAGAAAATTGCAAATCATATTTTAACACAAGCAAAAATAATTCAGATTATTAGGCAACTTGCAAAGGTGACCCAATGTCTCTATTTATAAAGCTTTCCAAGAAAATAACGTTGAAAACATTAATTATCGTGTTTAATATGAAAAGCTCGTATTATTTCAAACCAGGAGCCCGTGGGTTATTCGAATACCTTTGACGTTATTTGAATATTATTTTTTCAAAAGACTTATGAAAAACAGTTTCAAAGAAGGTTATTTGAATACCTCTACTAAAAAAGTTTTCAGTTAAAAGTAGGTCTATTCGAATACCTTGTGAGTTATTCGAATAGATCAATTAAAAATAAATTTTGGAGAGCTTTAGTTATTCTAATACCAAGTGATCTTATTCGAATACTGTTATTCGAATACTATTTGAAAATAGAAAAATATTTGACATTTTAAGTAAGGTCTATTCGAATACTTTGGAGCCTATTCGAATAACTCTGTTCCAAAATAGTTAAATTTTTCAAAAAATATTCTTTGAATTTGGAATATTAATTTAAAAATGTTTTTATCTTTTTGTGCAAAAACAATGAGATATCCGAAAAGTCTCCGTACAAAAGATCCTAAGTCTTAATGATTATACTTGAAGAGCTTGGACTTGGTCTTCTCATCATCTTCGTGTTTGTTATCATCAAAACTAATCTTCATTGTTGTATAGGCAATCACAACAACTATTGAGAAAATGATTAGTTCATTAAATTGGATTTCACTAGAGATTTGTTAATCTTGCACCTCATCAAGATATCAATAGGTGTTTAATCGGATCGAGTCAGAGATGTGTAGCTCTCTTATAATTTTGGAATCCTAATATTCATAATTTGTTTTTAAACGGATAGCTTTTCTTACTTTTCTCAACTTCTTTTTCTTTTCTCCTTTTTATCGGGATAAAAAGATTTACAAGATAATTTATAACAAGAAGGATCATAGATAATTTTATAATATAAGAAATCAACCATAAAAACCATTACCTTGTAATTGGCTAGCTGCCATTGATAGTTGTTTTGATGATAACAAACATGATGAAGATGACGATGGTGAGACCAAGTCCAAGATGCTCAAGATTAGCTCTAGGACTTAGAATCTTTTGTATGAAGCCTTCCTGGATATCTCATTGATTTTGCATGAAAAGATGAAAATGGATTTTAAATTAAATATCCCAAATTCAAATCATGGTTTTGAAAGCCTTTAAAAGTCTTGAAAGTTATTTTTCAACAGAGGTATTCGAATACCATTTAGAGGTATTCAAATAACATCCTTCTAAACCATTTTTACACTGCTTTTAAAACAGAGGTATTCGAATACCCTTGTAGGTATTTGAATAACTTTCTTCTAAATAGTTTTTAAAATATGTTTAAAATAGAGGTATTCGAATACTCCTTTATGGTATTCAAATAACCTATCTTTAAACTGTTTTTTATAAGAAATGAAATCAGTGGTATTCGAATACCCCATAATGGTATTCGAATAACTCACGAGGCTCTGTTTTAGATTTTGAAAATGGCAGCCAACGTCTCTGCATTTAATATGGCTTTAATGGCTCCCAATAGCTCTTTTCTTCATTACTCTATAAATAGCGACCTTTGGTCTCTTCTGAAAGCTGGCCAAACCATTTGAATTATTTCTTACTTGTGTTAAAAACGTGATTCACTATTTTCTTATTTTCTATACTCTTTTCGTTAAAACCTTGAGATATCCTAAGAGAGCTTCTTAGCACTTCAAACTGTAATATTTGCTCTTTGTGAGAGTTTCTCTTCGTCTATATTCTGGTTCTTAGTAAAAGGGTGAGGTATCCCTTAGTGAAATTGTGAGGGTGATGTATCCCTCAGTAAAAGGGTGAGGTATCCCTTGTTGTAAAGAAGGTGAGGTATCCTTCAAAGGAGATGAGGTATCCCTCTAGTAAATAGGGTGAGGTATCCCTGTTGTGTAAAGGTTACAAGCACCTATTTTAAGCTTCTATTGAACAGTAAAAAATCTCGAACTGTGTTTTGAGGACTGGACGTAGGCCACAAGTGGTTGGTGGTTAAACCAGGATAAATATCGTGCCTGCTTTTCTTCTCTTTATCTCTTTATTTATTGTAATTTATTTATTATTGCTTAATTGTTTATTTTCTGTTCTTAAGACATTTAATCATCTTTATATTTTCAATATACTGCTTCGAGAAATTTGTGTTAAAAAGGGTTTGCAAAAAAGTTTTAATTACTCAATTCACCACTCTCTTGAGTACTGAAGCCACTTGGGTAACAAGTGATATTAGAGCTAAACTCTTGTATAAAGAGCTTAGCCACTTTAAGAGTACACGGCTTCATCAAATGATTTTTCAGAAGGTTCCTCCATAAACCGACCACCCTTTTTCAATGGGGATGGTTAGACATATTGGAAGGAAAGAATGAAAATTTTCATCGAAGCTATTGATCTAGATGTGTGGGATGCTGTCGAAAATGGCGCATTTATACCTATGCGAGAGATCAATGGTATAAAGATTGAAAAACAAAGAAGTGAATGGTCTAAAGATGATAAAAGAAAAGTTCAAAATAACTTGGTAGCCAAAAACATCATTACCACAGCTTTGAGGCATGATGAATTTTTTAGCATTTCAAATTGCAAAACTGCTAAAGAAATGTGGGACACTTTACAAGTTACCCATGAGGGTACTAGTGAAGTTAAGAGGTCGAGAATTAATTCTCTTACTCGTGAATATGAATTATTTACAACGAACCAAGGAGAAAGCATTCAAGAAATGTAAAAGAAGTTCACCCACATTGTAAATCATCTTGCATCATTAGGAAAGAATTTTTCTAACGAAAATTTGATTAATAAAGTGTTGAGATGTTTGAGCAGGATTTGGCAGCCTAAGGTAACAGCTATATCAGAATCAAGAGACTTATCAGCAATGACATTAGCTACGTTATTTGGCAAACTTCAAGAGTACGAATTAGAACTTAACAGACTTAACCAAAGTGAGGAACACGATAAGAAGAAGAAAGGGATCGCACTTAAAGCCACCACCTCCACTATCAATAATGAAGATGAAGATGATGGAGATGACATGGACATTGTTGAGCTAAATGAACAAAATCTCAATCTTCTGGTAAGAAAATTTGGTAAATTTCTCAGGAAAAAGGGAACTCAAAGAAGATCGCCTTTTTTTCTAAAGAAATTTGAAAAGAAACCCTCCAAAGAAAGAAGAGCCTACATAGCATGGGATGACAATGATATGGACTCTATTGATAGCTTAGATAGTGAGGAAGCCTATCTATGTTTTATGGCCAAAGGAGAAGAAGAACAAGAAAGCGACATTGAAGTAATTTCTAATTGTGAATTATCTCATTCTTATGATGAATTACAAGATGCTTTTGAAGAATTACATGACGAATCAATAAAGCTCACAAAATTAATTTCTTCATCTAAGAAAACTATTTCTTCTTTGGAAATCAAATTCTAATTTTGAATAAAAAAATTGAAGAATTAAAAATTAAAAATGAGACATTAGGACTAATTGATGCATGCTCAACCTGCACTTCACATGCTTCTGCATCTTCGTCTTGTTCATCTTGTCATATTCTTGAAAAAGAAATTAAAGATTTAAAGAACACTCTTTCTAAATTCACTTTTGGACGAGATAATTTAAATATTTTATTAGGAAAACAAAGAGTTATTTTTCAAAAAGCTGTAATAGGCTATAATCCTAAAAATCCACAAAAATTTTATAAAAATTTCTTTGTGCATTCAAGTACTTTAAGCAGTCCTTTTATTAAATATTTCTACTGTGGAAAGAAAGGACATAGTGCATCAACATGCAATGTAAAGAAAAATATTAACTCAAAAATTGGAACTAAAATGGTATGGGTTCCTAAGGGTACTTTACCCAAAACTAATACACAAGGACCCAAGAAGTATTGGGTGCCAAAAACCAAAATTTGAAATGTGTTGTAGTTGTGCTTGAAGACCAAGAGCTGACTTTGGCATTTTGAAAGTGGATGCTGCAAGCACAAGACTAGAAATAATTCCAAGCTCTCCTCATTGTCTCTATGAAGCTTAGACTTGCATTATATATATATATATATATATATATATATATATAAGTGTTTCCATCATCGGGTAAGTTTTTTTTTTCGTCTCTCAAATATGCATTTCTGGACATAATATATATGCTTTCCTGTTTAAGTTATTCGAATAACTCTCTTTGGTATTCGAATACCTTTGCCCTGTACGTGTAAAATTTATTCTTTTCTAATAGGTCCATTCGAATACCTTCCTATGGTATTCAAATACCATACATCAGTACAACAATATTATGTTTCTAAAAGCTAATGTATTCGAATAACTAACTAGCTATTCGAATAACTAGAGACTTATCATATCAGTGTTTCTCACATGCCTCTGGAGTATTCGAATACCTTCCAAGGCATTCAAATACTTGCACCTGCCTTGCCTTCTTTTCTGTGGTGGGTATTCGAATATAGTAAGAGATATTCGAATAACCCATGGTTGAAAGCCAAATTTACAGCCCGATCTCTGTTCTATTTCTTTGTTTTTTTTTTTGCAAATGCAAATATAAATATATTTGACTCTATGAATGACATACTTTTGATGAAGTACATCTTATTTCTTTTGAGCCTATATTTGATGCCTTAAATGAAAATCACATGATGCACTTAAATGCATTTTTCTTAGCTTGTTCTTACCCCTTCATTTTCTCAAGAATATGTTGCATATGTTAAATTCTTTGTAATGCAAATGCTTAACCAAATATAATTGGCTACTGTTTTAATAAATATATGAACAAGTACAATAAGTGGTATCAAACAAAGTGGTATGAACGTAATAACAAGTGGTAACAAGTAGTATCAAACAAGTGGTTAATTGGCCAAATTAATCAATAAAATATCTTTTGCCCTTGTGAACTCATTTGTTGTTTTTGTCTTATTATTTTGAATGATTATTTGCTTATGAGTTTAGCTAACCTCTATAGATCCAAAAATTAATGGATACCAAAGAAAGTACTTTGAATTTTGTTGTAGGGAGATATCTACCTCAAGCACACATTTAAATGAAAAAAGAAATTTCATTCAACTTGAGGATATGCAAATGTTAAACCTGAATATATATATATATATATATATATATATATATATATATATATATATATATATATATATATATATATATATATATATATATATATATATCATATTGCTTTGATATGATAAAAAGGGGGAGAAAAATACTTGCCCCTTCTTTTTGATCATGACAAAAGGGGTAAAAAAATTTGAGTTCTTTGATTGAGAAAAGTCAGGGAGAGAAAAAGTAAAAGTCCGATAAGACAAAAATGGAAATTGGATTTCAAAAGTAAAGGGGAGCTGCTGTGCACATCTCTGATATAAATCACCTCTTATGAAAAAGAGGGAGAGTAAGTATCTCTAAACAATCTTTTGAATTCTAATTTATATAAACTAATTCTTTTCTCAAATGTTAGTTTGTCATCATAAAAAAGGGGGAGAATGTAATTGGCTAGCTGTCATTGATAGTCGTCTTGATGATAACAAACATGATGAAGATGACGATGGTGAGACCAAGTCCAAGATGCTCAAGATTGGCTCTAGGACTTAGAATCTTTTGTACGAAGCCTTCCTGGATATCTCATTGATTTTGCATGAAAAGATGAAAATAGTTTTTAAATTAAATATCCCAAATTCAAATCATGGTTTTGAAAACCTTTAAAAGTGTTGAAAGTTGTTTTTCAACAGAGGTATTCGAATAACTTTCTTCTAAACAGTTTTTAAAATGTGTTTAAAATAGAGGTAATCGAATACTCCTTTATGGTATTCAAATAACCTGTCTTTAAACTATTTTTTATAAGAAATGAAATCAGTGGTATTCGAATACCCCATAATGGTATTTGAATAACCCACGAGGCTCTGTTTTAGATTTTGAAAATGGCAGCCAACATCTCTGCATTTAATATGGCTTTAATGGCACCCAATGACTCTTTTCTTCATTACTCTATAAATAGAGAACTTGGGTCTCTTCTGAAAGTTGGCCAAACCATTTGAATTATTTGTTGCTTGTGTTAAAAACGTGATTCACTATTTTCTTATTTTTTGTGCTCTTTTCGTCAAAACCTTGAGATATTCTAAGAGAGTTTCTTAGCACTTCAAATTGTAATATTTGCCCTTTGTGAGAGTTTCTCTTCGTCTATATTCTGGTTCTTTGTAAAAGGGTGAGGTATCCCTCAGTAAAAAGGTAAGGTATCCCTTGTTGTAAAGAAGGTGAGGTATCCTTCAAAGGGGGTGAGATATCTCTCTAGTAAATAGGGTGAGGTATCCCTATTGTGTAAAGATTGTAAGCACCTGTTTTAAGCTTGTATTGAATAGTGAAAAATCTCGAACTGTGTTTCGGGGACTGAACGTAGGCCACAAGTGGTTGGTGGTCAAACCAGGATAAATATCGTGCCTATTTTTCTTCTCTTTATCTCTTTATTTATTGCAATTTATTTATTATTGTTTAATTGCTTATTTTCTGTTCTTAAGACATTTAATCATCTTTATATTTTCAATATACTGCTTCGAGAAATTTGTGTTAAAAAGGGTTTGAGAAAAAAGTTTTAATTACTTAATTCACCTCCCTCTTAAGTACTGAAGCCACTTGGTTAATATACCTACATTTTATAAAAAGGATATAAAGTAGGTAGAGTGCACAAGAAGGGGGATTGAATTGTTCCTTGTTGAAAACTTTTTTTGATCATTTTCTAAAGCTTAAAACAACTTTCTCAAGTGTAAAACTCAGATGATCAGAGCAGATAATTAATGAACAGTAACTAGAAAGGTAGCATGGTTCAGAAAATAGTTTGAGAATGCTTATGAAGACTTCCCTTAGTAGTTTGAAAAACTTTTACTGATATATCATTTGATTTAAAAAAAGTTTTCACAAACTGTTCTCTTTATCATAAAGAACTTAAAGAAGTTTAGAAAACTTGTGAAGCACTTATTTTAGAAAACGAGTTTAGCAGCCAACTTAGAAAATAAAGAGAAAGGGTCGAGAAGTAGTACACACAAGATTTATACTAGTTCAACTAACTATAATTAGCATTAGCTAAAGCAATGATTTTGATGATAACAAACAAGGACAAGAAATGAAAGTGCAATGATCAAGTCCCAAGGATCTTCAAGAATAGCTTATAAGACTTAGATCTTATATTAAGGTATAGAGGAATCACACTAACTCATCTTTTGTTTTCATTCAACTTAAATCTCTTTACTAAACCATGTTTTATATTGATCAAGTTTGAGTAAAATGTTTTTAGAAAGGATGAAAAGAAAATTATGTTTTAAACTTGTGAAAAATTAGTTTATGTTTGAGTCAAAATGTTTTTAATGGTATAACAAGTTAGTAACTTGATCAAAAGCAAAATACTCAATGTTTTTCAAGAGCTCCTAACCAGTTAGGAACTCCACCTAATTGGTTATTCATCAAGTCAGAACCTGTTTTTGTAAATGTCCTAATCGATTAGGAACATTGGCTAATTGATTATTTGTCAAGACGGAGGCATTGCCTCTTCATTTATAATGGTGCTAACCGATTAGAGGTTTGGGCTAATTAGTTAGTGTGATTTCTGGAAGAAATGTGAATTGGTTATTATGATGTCCTAACCGATTAGTGCTTTTACTAATTGGTTAGTATCCTTTTTAAACAAAGCCACGTGAACCACTTTTCTAAATGCCTAACCGATTAGGAAAGTCTGCTAATTGGTTATTCTATTAAATAGAGGCCCTGGAACTCATTTACTAAATGGCCTATCGATTAGGACTCCTCCCTAATTGGTTATTTGGGCAACCAGAAAACACGTTCCAACGGCTCTATTAAGCACTAAATGCTCCTATCTACCCCCCAACGGTTCTTAATTTGTTTTGGGTATAAATCTAAGTTGTTGGGCATCAAAGAAATGTTGGAGAATAATTTGAAAATCATTCTTGAGCATTAAATTCGTATTTCATCATCTCTTTCTTCAAAACTCTGTTTTGAGCTTCAAAGTGTGATTCTTTAATACCTATAGTACTTCAATTTGTATTATCCCCTCTTTGAGAGAGTTTCTATCATTCAAACACTTTGATTATTCTGTAAAGAGGGTGATGTATTCCTCTAGTGAAAAAGGATGAGGTATCCCTTGTTAAAAAGAAGGTGAGGTATCCTTCAAAGATGTAAAGAGGGTGAGGTATCCCTCAAAGGTTGTAAAGGGTGAGGTATCCCAAGGTGTTGTTGAGTGCTCCAATCTGTAAAGTGCTCAAATTTGTAAAGGTTTTCAAGCACCCGTTCAAGCATGAAGTTTAGTGAAAAATCTCAAGTGGTTCACTTGAGGACTGGACGTAAGTAACAAGGAGTGGCTGAACTAGGATAAATCTTTATGTTTGATTCTCTCAACTCTATTTCTTTACTTTGTGCTTTAATTATATATGCTTGAGTTAAGTTTGATATTTAGCTTTGCTTGAATACTTTCTATCTTGGCTTATTTATTTAGGAGTAAAGTATTCAATCTATAATAGTTATACCTTTGTTATGCATGTTCCGTTGTATCTAATAATTGAGTACGTCAAAATGTTTAATTTCTTAATGATGTTTCAAAAACTTGTAATCACCTAAGTCACCCCCCTCTTGGGCAATGGTTGTCATGGCTAACACTAACCACTTACCTACTTTCAGTTCTCAGCAAAACACCAAGATTTCACTAACAAAGTATTCTTTTGAACATAGCCTCTCTAGACTAAATACAACTGAGTATTCTTTTGAACACAACCTCTTTAGGCTAAATACAACTGAGTATTCTTTCCACACCTTGTCTTTCTTGGCTCAAACGAGAATTCTTTTCTCACCTAGGCTGTAACACCTCGAAAATTGCTTATTTTCTATTTTATATGTTTTTCATAATATTTGTGATTTTTGTGAATTATTTGGGTGACTTTGATTATTTTAATATATTTCTCAATTTATGTGCGCGATAAGCGGGGCAAAATAATATTTTTCCTAGGCCAAAAAATTTTGGACTGTGAAACGGGACTAGGGGATCTTATTAAACCCGAAGCCAGACATAGTTTACAAAGTTTTTGTTTTTTGAGATTTTATCTGATAGAAAAAATTTAAGTGTTATTATCCCACAAACAATAAATACTAATTTTGTTAACTGTAACTTTTGTCCATTAGATAATAGCTTTTGTAAAGTATAAGTCATCTTTTTAGAAGGTTCACTTTATGACATCACATAGATGACATCATCATTTGACTTTTTCAAAAAGAAACACCAAGCTTCCTAAAGAAGCTTCATCAAAACTTAATTGAGAAGTTTTCTATCAAGGCTTGTTGGAGAAGCTTTTCCCTTCTCACTCTTGGAAGTGACCCACGGTTTTGGGAGAGAAAGATGACCATAATTTCATCTTTCATTTAACTATTTACATCACATTTACATCTCAAAAAGTTTCTATCTTTCTTCTCTATTTTTCTCTCATATTTTCTCTTCTATCTTTTCTCTCCATTCTCACGGCTACAACCCCTTTTCCCCATCTAAAATATTTGTTTTTCCAAATCACTTCTAGTTCTTGAATCTACTCATCACTTGGAAGCTTTTCTTTGTTGAGGTCACCACTTTGTTCTTCTGTTTTCATCATTTTCTTCCAAGCTTTAACTTAAAGCTTTAGAGGTAGGATCTTTGAACTCCATTTTTCCTTCTTTTTTTTGGCTATTCAAGACCATTTCCTTAGTCATTGGTTTTCTCTTTTTTAAGCTTGGGATGTTAATTGTGTGGGTTTGAATCTTCTAGGGTTTTGGTGGTGTTATTGGATGAAATCATGAAAAAGCACCCAAGGAGTTTTCTTTTCTTGTTTTCTCTTAAGGTAAGAGGGAGATTATCCTCTTCAACCATATATGGTGGTGAGGGAACGAACCTTGTGTGTATGTGTGGATTCACTCCTTGTTTGTATAATTTATATGCTTTGTGATTATGTGGCCATATTTGATTTTTATTACTTTGAATAATATGTATGACTTATGAAAATGTGAAATAGATTGATGGACAGGTTTGGAATGCTTGGAATCATGTATGAAAAATAAAAGAATTTTGATCCTTTTTTAGGAATGACTCACAGCCAAGTGGCCTAATTAAGGGTCCAATGTAAAATCCTTGTATTAAGTTGGGACTTAAGAAATTAGGTAATGAGAAATTAATGAAATGATCATAATTTTGGGAGTAGAAACCTTTGAGGGAGGTCTCGGCCAAGAGGAAAGAAAATGAGATATCCAAGACAAGTTTTGTGATAATTTGGAACTTAGAAACTTAGGTTAAAAAGGAATTGATTAAAGGTAAACAATGATGAAACAAGATGAAAATTTTTGGGTCCAATGACCCTTAGGGTTCACGGCCATGTGGGACAACCAAGGCAATATTTTTGTTATCAAGATTCAACTTAAGTAATTAGATGATTAGAAATATAATTAGGGACTCATAAAATGGATAAAAGGAAAAATAATATTTCAACTTTAATTTAAGTGTAATTTTCGGCCAGGTGGTTAAAAGTGGGTTTGAACAATGTTTAAGAACTTAATGAATTTAGTGACTTAGTGATTTATAAAGTAGATGATTTAAATCAAGAGAGTTTTCTAAAGGTAATAGAGAAAGGGTTTTGTAAATTAAAGTATTATGGACCTTGTGAAATATGTTGGAAAATTGAGCCTAGTAGTGATTATTTTGAATCATGTGATGGATTAAGATCGTGTTGAGCCTAGTGGTGGCTATTTTGAATCATGTGGTGGATTATTATCCTGTTGAGCTTAATGATAACTTGTTTATGAAAAATCATGTGATTGGTTATTGTTCATGCATTGGATTATCGGTCACGCATTTTGAAAGTCTAGTGAACTATTTGTTAAGGCTGTATGAGCCTAGGAGATGAATTACACCTTAGTATGGGTGCGAATAGACTAGTGTAGGTCACTTGTTCACCTTGGGGGCGTTGGGGCGCGGGTGTTCCATGATGGACAGTTGATAGCTCCTCTGTGCCGTGGGATAGACTGATACAAACGCACTGACGATTCAGACCGAGACACTGTCCTATATCGCGATCTTGTGAAAAACGTATTATATAAGTCATGTTATGCAATTTGTTGATATTGAAGCACTTGATTTGAGGCTAACGAGATACAAACATGTTTCCTTGATCATTCTTTTCGAAATTATGCTTAGCTCCATGGAGTAGGGAATGAGTACTTTATGCATGTGCAAGTTGGTCTGCATACCATTGTGTCATTTTATACCTGTTCAATTATCTAATACTTGATGAAATAATTATTTATTTGATTGTCTCTTAATAATTTGTTAAATTGATGAGTAACTGATAGTATTATTTTGCCAACTGATGTCTATAACTATTATTTATTGTATCTGGATGGTGTCATTGTCCTTCCTGTTTCTTTACTACCATGTTGGTATTGTTACTGGATATCTCACCTCTTTATTATATTTCTATTATGTGTGTGTATGATGAAGACTGAGAAGAAGGCAAGATATATCGTATCTTCTTGTTGTTTTGTTGTGTTGGCGATAGTTGCTAGGAGAGATTTCTTGGGTTATGTTAGAGTATAATTCCTTGATGGCACAGATGCGTAGCGTATTGACTGGGCTACTGAGAGCGTTAGATATATAGGAGACGCGACTATATCCATTCGAAGGACCCGTGATAGGAAACCTTTCTTTTCTCTAGATGTTACACTACACTTGGAGTTCGTCATGCCTCTTCAGTTGTTGTGGGGTGATCTACATTGCACCCCTAGAGAGGAGATTGTAGTGTCGACTACTTGGACTCCTATTAGTAGAACCATGTCCCATATGGAGCCTTTGTATGTTAGGGATTCTAGCAAGAATCTCGAGGAGGATCAGGTGTAGGACATCTCTCTCCAGGTGTTTGCGCTTGGGCCAGATCAAGTCTTTATATGGTAGTTGCATATATGTTTTGATTGAAGAAGTTTTATGTACTGTATATACTTGGTAAGCTTTGTTATGTATATATATACATATGTGGAATGTCACTCTCTTTGGAGGAAATTGTGAAGTTGTGTATTAAATATATATTCATTCGTGGCTCATATTTTCTGTATTCACATAAAGGTTATATTCGAAAATGCGTCATTGAATTTAGTAGCAGGCCATAATTTAGTGATTGTGGTATAATGACGATTTTACTTTGGTTTTTAAGTTCGGGTTGTCACATTAGTTGGTATCAGAGCAGTTCATCCTATTGAGTCGGGGTATGGACTGACTATGCTTAGACATATTAGAAGTTTCTTGTGTGTCGTGCACTTTCTTGTCTCTTGGTTGAGATGTTGGGAAAGGAATGCATGGTTTGCCATAGGTTGAAAGTTAGTAGCTACTGTTGCATAGTTATATGATATTGGAGACTAGCCTACTCAATATGTAATGTTCTGTGTAGACAAGAAACTATGACTTCACCTAGGCGTATTAGGGGAATACAAGTTGTTATGGTAAAGAGTCCAACTAGTATAACCGAACTCGTTTAGGATTTGTTTGCATTTACACCCCTTTGTTGTGATACCTCTAGAGTTGTTTGAGCCAATGAGTTAGATAAAGGGTTGTTAAATAGGACTTGCAAGGATTATGGATTGCGGAATCCAAGAGGTTTTGGAGAGCTGATTTTCTTTGGTAAAGAATATTTGGCATAATTTTGGCTTGAGGAGCTGCTTAGGAGTTGAAGGCTTGCAGGAGATTACACCATAGAAGGCAGAATGAAAGGGGCTCAAGTTTAAGTCTATTGGGTTTATGGTTAGACTTGTCTTGTTGTGTTATGTGACACTCTGTGTTTAGTTTCCAAAAGGAGACATTATTGTTTGAGTTGATTGCTTTTGGTTTTTATTTTATTTTGGTTGGTTGACTTTGAAAAAAAGTAATGGTACGTGGTAAAGGTGCGCATGCGGACATAGAACGAGACGATGAAAGTATGATTGCAGCTGTTGAAATAATGCGAAGGATGGTAGACGTCATTGTACAACAGGACCAGAAGGCTTCCCAGCGACATAAAGCGACAACAGAAGCTCAGAACTTGTTTGAGTTTCATCGCAACAATCCACCACAATTTAAAGGAGAATTTGATCCAGAGAAAGTGGATCTTTGGATCAAGGGGTTGGAGAAGATATTTAGAGGAATGGGATGCACAGATGATCGAAAAGTAACCTGTGTTACCTTTATGCTTGTTGGAAATGGAGAGGACTGGTGGGTAGGAACTCAAAGATTGTTGGAAGTTGAAGGAAGAGTTATTACGTGGGAAGTCTTTTGGAGCAAGTTTTTGGAGAAGTATCTTCCAGCCAATGCGAGACACAGGAAGGAATTGGAGTCTTGTTTAGTCTTGTAAGACTTAATAATACAAAGAAACACTCCACAAAGATCATGTTATTTTGATTAAAACATTAGGAAGATCCAAACATGATTTTCAATATAGTTGTTATCATTAAAACATAATATGCAATATATAGCCCAAAAGGGCTTTAGAGCTTACACATGATCTTGAATTGGTACTTTACATAGGACTAGTTATCAACTATCTAAGTCTATAACCCTTTAATACTGGTGAGAATCTAAGCGAGCATCCCTGGTTTAACCTCTGGAGGCCGATCTTCCTCAGTTGGCTCCTCCATCATCATATCTTCCATGACCGCCTCTCCTTCAACATCCTCAGCATTTGCTGGAAGCTCATCTTTATAGTCCCATTCACCAGTCACCCTCTTCATCATCATGTGGTTAATAGTGGAGTGATCAAATTTGTGTAAGCTGGTGAGATCCAAAATCCCTTTGTTGCGAAGGATTACCTCACAATGTTGGAGAATGTATGATATAATTGTGGCATAGGGGAGGTCCATCATATGTTTCACCTTTATCTTCAGCACATAATGGATGATGAAGAAAGGCTAGTTAATTGGTAACCACACCTTCATAGCCCGTAGCAGGAAGATATCCTCCTCAAAAAGCTGAGTATTATTACTTTCTCTCGGTATTAGGATCAGGGCATAAACAAAATCTAAAAGAAGGTACTTAGATTTCTAGCAATCAAATTGCCTTAGGGAATTAGAATCCCCAACTATAGCAAACCTTTCATTGCCTTTGTCTGTAACATTCTCTCCAACCTAATAGATTTAATCAGATTATAGAAGCTCAATAAAGATATGTATAAGCTACCTGAAAATTTTGAGAATTATCTGGATGGAATTGAGCATAAACCTATAACACCAAAACTCAAGATATTAAAAAGGACAGTATAAGAAAATTAGAAGAATGATAATATGCAGAATAACAGGAAATTCTAGAAATTTCTGTGATACTTGAGAAGGTTAGAAAATTCATTTCTAAGAAATTAAAGTGTTCCTAACAGATAAAAATTTATCAGCTAAATTTTTAAGTTTTAAAAACTCATCATATGTTCCTCATTGTAGCAATCTGCTACTCCATCACCAACTCTTAAGATATTTTGACTATTTTCACTCATCTTGGTATACTTTTCACGCTATCCCTTGCCTCTCTCCTATTCCCATATTACCCATCATCTCACTCTTCCATTCTCTAACTTTTTGACTCTCACTTATTCTCTATTCTCTCATCTTCATTGCTACCAATAGAGGGAAAGAAAGAAGACAAGAATAAGAAAGATCAAGGCGGAAGGAAGAAGACAGAAGGAAAAGGAAGGAGAACCAAGAAAGGAAAGATCAAAGCAACTATAAGCTAGGTAGGGGGTGTTTCCTTAAACTTTTCACATTAAACATGTCTTCTCATGGATTTGAAAGAAAGTTTGTTTAATGTTGAGATTGGAACCATTATTTTACAATAAATCATTTTGAAAACTTGGTTTGCTTTTGGACTTGAAATAATGGTGATTTTGAGTTCTGAAAAAGATGAAAACTTGTGGATTGATAATTACCCATGTTTGTTATAAGATTTGGTGATGTTGTGGTTCTATGTTGATGGTGTTGCATAATTGATTTGATAATTGTGCTTGATATTGATATTCCCTTATTACCTGAGTATTGATGTTGAGGACGAATAATTCTCTCCCTCTTTACTTGAGCCATCCAGGGATAATGTGTAGTTGAAGACGGATAATTCCCCCTCTATGCTTGAGGAATTCCATGAGTAGAGATTATGTGAGGACGGATGATACCTTCCTTATCAAAGTAGTTAAGGATAGATAATTCCCTTTCTACTCACAATTCATTATGAGGACAGATAATTCCCTCATTTGTTGTGGACTTGATTTGGGTTACTTGGAGTAGTCTTATATAGCGAGAGCTATGAATGGGTTGACGTGCACTAACCCAAAAGTAGGCTACTACCAAGAGATTAGTACTGTGAGGACGAACAATTCCCTCTATAGCATTGATTGTTGAAATGATACATGTGTCTTGATGATTTGAGACATGATGGATTTTGAATCATAAGACTCGATGTAATGCTTTCTAATTCAGTGATTTGATAATTTCACAAAGTGAATTACGATTTGATGATTTAATGATTTTCATAACGATTAAATGAACCATCTATTTTGGGAAGAGAAAGGACTTGCTTTGGTTTTTTGCCACCTTCCTAAAATGATATTGAATGTTTTTAAGAAGATTTTTCCTGAAATAGCTAGAATGATTATGATGACATATTTTTACAACTACTTTTGAGAATTGTCTGGTTCTCACCTCATTTTCTTGATTTTCTATAATGATTCCAAGATGACCCCCCCTGCAGCTTGTAGAGATGAATATAGACTAGAACTCAAAAGAAGTCGTTCTTCTTTTTTATGATATTTTGTAAAGGGTTGTACACCATTCTTTTTGGTGCCTTGGGGGCATACGATGTACATAATTTATTTTGATATATGTTGACACGTTGCTTGTATTTTGATACTTATATATATTATACACTTCCGTTTCAGGCTCATACTTTGTATATGTTATATCTATCGCTTTAAAAAAAAAATCGATATTGATCTAAGTGACATTCTCTAATACAATTGTTAAGGCATAATTTTGGATATGTCATTAGCTTAAGTATTAGGATGTTATATTTTGGTATCAGAGCAGTTCATCGAGTAAGAGCCCAGGTATGGACTAGCTATACTTGTAGCATGAATGTTGTAATATCCCAAAATTGGTATCCTAATATATCTTACACATACAAGGATAATCAATATTGACTATGTAACTTTTAACCTTAAATGACAATTCTCTTCCATAAAAATCATACAAACTTTTATAGAGAGTCATGATAAACTAAAAGTTATATATATATCATTACCTCAGGAGGCATATTGTAATACATAAGCTTTTACACATTAGTTCGAGTATAATAAATACAACCTTTAATCCAAAACTTATAATAATAACAATATACTAGTCTTCACATAACTTCTTCTCTCTTTTAGAAGAACTCACACCTGGATTTATAAGACAACACAATTGGGGTAAGAAATCATATCTCAATAGAAGTATTCCAAAGCCAGTAATTTAAACATTCATAAATATTACACATTTATAGAATCAACACTTCAATCACAGAAGCACAGAACACTTTCCTCCCAGTAGTACACAACTGCCCATATAGTTGCATGTCATGAAGTTTTAATGAATGACGGCAATCGTTCATACAATTACCATGTTATGCTAAGTTATGTCTAGTAAATATGCCTATGTAATAACCTAAAAATGAAATGAATAATGTATGATACCAAGTCTATGACACTGTTATGAATGTATGTATCCTGAACAAAGAAATGGAAGTCTCATCCATAACCTTGGACAAGTACTGGAAGTCTATCTAGAGAAGTAATATTTCAAGTAGTGCAGTCCATCAACTACTCGATCTTAATCAACCAATAAGGAAATCCATCCTTAGGATCACAACACACAAATCATATATATATGTATATATATATGTATATATATAAATATATATATATATATATATATATATGTATATATATATGTATATACATATATAATTGATTTATATAAATTCTTAATTATTTCACATTTTCATAATTGATTTATAAATCACTTTTCGTATTAGAGTCTCAATACTTAATAAGAAGCATAAAAGAAGGAATCCCACCTTCACTAGGTTTCATTGCCACATATTTCAACTTTTCACCAAGTCTAGAAGCCATGCCTAAGCGTCATTCTTCCATGCCTAGGTGTGAAGGTGGCAGGGGCAATAACCCTGTAAATTCTATGAAACCACACCTAGGCGTGGTTATGTCACGCATTGGCGTGACCCTCTTTATCTCACCCACGCTTAGGGGTGGTTCAGTCACGCTTAGACGTGACCTTACGACAGAGAATTATACAGAATTTAGCCACTGTTCCATTTAGTAACAATGGCCTTCCAACCATTCAAACCTCTAAACCAAGTGATTTCTAATCACATACAAGGTCCCTAATCATGTTTTAACTCTCAAACCAATTTTAAAACATCTCTATATGAATCAATAAATCAATTCTCCTAACTTGAACCCTAAAACTCATCTTTTATCTTAAGTGAAACCAAAGGTGTTTAATGGATGAAAACTCATCATCAACTATCATACGACCCAAAAACATGTTTTACTCAAGTTTTACAACATGACTTAAAGCATAAACCAACCAAGAAAACACTCCAACATCACTTGCCTCATCAAGGCCTCTCTAGAAAAAGATGAAGAAAATGAAGTAAAGAGTCAAGAACAAGGTTCCCCTACCTCAAAAATCAGAAATTGAAGTCACTAAACAACTCCAATATTTCCTTTCCTTCTTCCTCTCCTTGGTTGCTTGATTCTCCTCCCTTTGCTTCTTGTTTCCTTTTGTTTTTGCCTTTTCCTGCTTGTAATGGTGAGAAGAGATGAGAAATGATGGAATTGCCCCATATAAAGGCATATAAATGCCTAACAGGAAGAAGAGAAGAAAATGTGAGGCTCTTTGCCTCTTAAGATATTTAGCTTAAAACTCCTGATCTGCTAAGAACGCTTAGATTTCACTAAATTCACTTTTCTCACTTCCAACAAGTTACAAATAAATCCTAAGATTTATCAAAAATCTGTTTCCACCATTTTCTTATTTTTTCATATCTGCTGGGATCTAATCCGGCATTAAAACTCATAACTAGTATGCTTAAAAATGTCAAACAAACTCTGATTAATCTCAAATTTTAACTATAACACATATCACACATTTGTGACCTAGAAATAAAGTCTCCACATTTATTTCCATTAAGTAAGCACTTTAAGCCATTTTCAGAGCTAAAAATAACTATTTTCCACACACAACGTTGCAGCAAAGTGTCTAAACGTGCTCAGACAGTTGCAAAACTTAACAGGCATGATAAACATGCATTGAGCTACCTCCATAACCATATACAAGTCTATCATATTTTCCAGGGTGTTACATTCCTCCCCACCTTTTTAGAATTTTGTCCCCAAAATTTGGTTTACCTATTGTAAGAAGTTCTAAACTACTCACATATAAAACAGGCACAACCAAACCTCACAACAAAAATACCTGACAAGTACAACCGTGTACTCACCTTTTCCTAAGCTTAGAGATAGTATTGTCTCCTCCGCTTGCAAATGATATACTACTTTGGTTTTCATGAAGATCACTTTTCGAGATTTTTAGGTATATTAGGTCATATGGGACTTGCAAGTCAGAACAGAGGAACTGAAATTGGGCCTAAGCTGTTGCAATGATTTGATCATATCTTGGGCTGTAGGAGGCCAAATTGGATGGTTCAAGTGGGAATTTGATAGCCAAGACAAAGGCCTACAACTTTTATGAAAGCCACTTTTTGAGATTCTGTCTGCAAGCACGAGTTTGGAACCAAATTATTTTGTGCAAGTGAAGACAAGCATTTTTTTGCAATCATCCACCTACTCCTCAATCATCCACTTAATCATCCATCCACTTCTTAATTATCCACCCACTTATTGTCCCACTCGTTGTCATCTTTTGCTTGTGATGCTCTATAAAAGATAGCATTGGCTGCCTATTAGGGTAATCTTGGTTTGAGATCAAAATTTTGATATTATGTTATTTACTTGTTGTAATTTTTTTTTTGTAAATAGAAGTTATGATCATCTTCTTCTTCTTCTCTCTTTCTTTCTTCGTACTCATGGGTAACTAATTTTCATCTTGCTTGAGTGAAAGGGTGAAGCTTTTGATAATAAAAATAAGGTTAGATTAATTTCTTTCTTGTGCTTAAATAATATATTATCAAGTGATCATTATATGTGTTATATTTTGTTTCCAATCAATTTAGAAACCCTCCTTATAAAGTAGAGTTTTTGATTCATTGTAGACATGTGGTTTGATACAATGAATGCTTGAACCCATTTACAAGTGTTGGTGTTAATAAATAATTAAAGGAACCATAATATAACTACGTATATAATTCTAAATGGATTTTGAACGTTTTATTTTCCGATTGGAACCTCCGTTGTGCGTAGATTTCAATTGAGTTATAAAAAAAAATAATCTTGTCCTTAATTTATTACCAAAAGTGGATCTTTTAACCGAAGCAAGTACTTTAATTTAATTATGAACAAGTTTTATTATCTTTATTGTTGTGACAAAGTCTTTACTTATCTCAAAGAATTTTTCTTCATCAATTCCCTGTGGATCGACCTCAGACTCCCGAAAAATTTATTACTTGAGACAACCTGCACTTGGGTTTGAATCCTTTAATCCGCATCAATGAGACTCGATGTTATGGTTTCTAATTCAATGATTTGAGAATTTCACAAAGTGAATTACGATTTGATGATTTAATGATTTTCATAATGATTACATGAACTGTCTTTTTCGAGAAGAGGAAGGACCTGCTTTGGTTTTCTGCCACCTTCCTAATATGATATTGAATGTTTTTAAGAGGATTTTGCTCAAAATAGCTGAAATGATTATGATGAAATGTTTTTACAACTACTACTGAGAATTGTCAGGTTCTCACCCCATTTTCTTGATTTTCTATAAAGATTCCAGGATGACCCCCTATAGCTTGTACAGATGGATATGGACTAGAACTCAAAAGAAGTCGTTTTTCTTTTGTTATGATATTTTGTAAAAGGTTGTACACCATTCTTTTTGATGCCTTGGGGGCATATAATGTACGCAATTTATTTTGATATACGTTGACACATTGCTTGTATTTTGATACTTACATATTATAGACTTCCGCTTCAGGCTTATACTTTATATATGTTATATCTATCGCTTTAAAAAAAAATCGATATTGATGTAAGTGACATTCTATAATATGATTGTTAATGCATAATTTTGGATATGTCCTTAGCTTAAGTGTTAGGATGTTACACTATTCAGTTATAAACTTCTCATTTCTTAGTGCTGGTAGAATTCAATGTTCAACCATCATAACGCATCCCAAACAGAGTAATCCAATCAGCAGGCCTCATCACAATCTTTGTTCTATTGACTTCAGGAATTAGTAGATGACTTCAGAAATTAGTAGATCATTCTTAATTTGTAGATTGCAATAGGAACCTTTCACTAACTTAAAATAAAAACCACAATACATAAAGATGAAAGTTCTTACACCTTGTTAATCAAGAAGTGAAAAAAAGTTAAACCCTTCTATGGCAAAGTACTCTACAAATAAGTAGCATAGTTTAACCATCTTCCTCCCTTGAAATTGTAAAAGGAATCTATTCATTTGCTTTTCAGAGGTGAAGAACTTCTTATTGTCCAAGCTTTTAGAGAGAATCCGATCATAGGATAGGTTCTTGGTCCTTGTACGCTTAGGATGAGAGTTATTGGCCATTGGGAGTGAAAAAGGGGTTTAGGTTAGGGTTTTTGGTGAAGAATGTGTAAAGAGGGGTTTTAGGAGAGATTGAGGGGAATTGGGGGAAATGGGAGGAAAAGGACAAAACTTAGTGGGGAAGATGTTTAATCGATGAAATTTGGTGAGATTTTGGGTAGGTTTAGTGTTCGGGGAGTTTGGGTTGAAAGGGAAATGAGAGAGACGAAGAAGAGAGAGAGTTCGTACAAAATGAAGTCCCAAACGTCCAAATTCTGATATATCCATCGAAAATAATATATTGTTTTATGAAAATAATTGATAATTGATTATTTGATCTTAAAGACCAAATAATGCGCTCTCTGTTTAACTTCAATAATCAATTAGCTGGGGCTGGTAATTAATTATTTGTGACCAAAAGCCTTCTCTATTGAGCCTAGATAATTGATTATTGTCATTCAATAATTGATTATCATCAACAGATACATAACCACTTCAAACTTAGATAATTGATTATTCTTACTTCATAGAGTCATCTTAAAGCATCCCATCACGCAGATAATCAATTATTTGCCCAAAATAATCGATTATTCCCTATTGATTCTCAAACACATAGACTCTGTAAGCTTCTAATAATTGATTATTCTATTTCAGTAATCAATTATTGCCTTCATTTTCATCAAAATCTGATTTTTCTGTCATATAAGCCTTAGTTTATGGATTGAGGGACTCTTTCATCAATCAATCATATGCAAAAACAAATTTAGGAGAAACTTTGACGCTCAAGTTAGTATTGAATTCTAGAAAATAATCAACAAGATAAAATACACCTAACACAAACATTCATTCAAATTCATGATTGATCAATTATTCTAAGTTCTTTTCTAATGAAAAAGAAATTTTCCTTAGGCAAAGGTTTTGTAAAGATATTAGCCAATTGTTTAGATTTTCCACAAGCTCAAGCACACGATCTCTTTTTTGCATGTGATCCTGTATGAAATGATGCCTTATTTTTATGTGTTTGGTCCTTGAGTGCAAGATAAAAATTTTAGTTAAGTTGATTGAACTAGTGTTATCATACCTTACAGGGATGTGATCAAACTGGAGTCCATAATTTAGTAGTTGTTGTTTTATCTAAAAGATTTGAACACAACAACTTCCAACTGCAATATACTCAACTTCAATTGTAGACAATGGCATACTATTTTATTTCTTGCGATGTGAAGAAACTAAAAAGCTATCAATCAAGTAGCATGTCTCACTAGTACTTTTCCTATCCATTTTGCAACCCACAAAATTGGAATCAGAATAACCAACCAAACTATATGATGTAAGCTTCAAGGCCCTTTAGAAGCATGAAAACTTGCTAAAGTTCTTTTGAACTTTTTGAGTTTTGATTATTAACAAACTTAAACTTAGAAGACTAAGTTAAGAAGCTAACATCAATAGAAGACAAAATTATCAAAAGTATCAAGCATTATAAGAATAAAGTCTTTCAAAAGAATATGAGTTCAGAAGACAATATTACAATATTGACCTATAAATAGCAAAGTCAAATTCAGAAAGCCTCAGAAGTTTGAAACTTCTAACTATTGCTAGAAAAAGGACAAAACCATTAAGGAAAGGTTAATTAACTGCTATAGGATAAAAAAAGGTAACCTGAGTTTGCACAGCAATCGTTGGAGACTCAAATGACTTGTTTCTAAAGCTCTATAAATTGAAGGAGCCTGAAGATTTAAAGTTATGAAACAAATTATTATTTTTCCAAACTTTTGATCGAATTTTTGAACGCTTAAATGTTGCTTCTAAATAAGTTTCTTTACTAAAATATGCTTATGATCACTTGTTCAAAAGAGAAACTTATTCTCTCAAGCTTATTATTATTTACATCCATTCTTTGAGTGTAAGAAAATAGAATATCTCTACTTTGTAAAGATTAAATCCACTCTTTGAGTGCTTAGAGAAACCAAAACCTTTTAGCTCATCTTATAATGTGATCCAATAGTGATCTAAGGGTTACTCTAGCTTGAAAAGGCTAATATCAAATACTACTTATAATCTAGCTTGGAAAGGCTAGGGTTGAAGAAAGAATACTCATAGTAATACTAAAATTCTTGTTTCTGACTAGGGACTGGACGTAGGCACGTGTATGGTTTAGCCTAACTAGTATAAATCTTCTAAGTGATCTCTTTTGAACCTTATCTTTTAGTTTTTTGTTCATTATATATGATCTTTACTTTATCCATCTAGTAACTAAAATCGATCTTTATCTTAAAATAAGCTAAGTTTTTAAAGTAATCTTGTTTAAAATTTAGTTTCTCTTAAAGTAATATTTCTAAACGACTTAACTTCTAACCTATACTATCATTCATCCAAGTTAAGAAAACTTGAGAAGCTATTAGTTTGTAGAATCTGTTAAGAAATTGAAAGCACGATTCAACCCCCCTTCTCGTGTTATTTCCACTTTTAGTTGGTATCAAAGCTCAGCCTCTAGGTTGAGTGTCATAATAAGCGTGGAGGAAATATCCTAAATGGAATATGGCAAATCAAAATCTATGCTGTTGAAGAAATCCATCAACCATCCTCTTACCTTTACTAGAAAAGACTACCATTACTGGAGAGACATATTGAAACTCTTCATAGAGTCCACCCAATTTGATCTATAGGATGTTATAGAGAATGACCCTTTCACTCCTACTCGTTCCCTAGAAGATAGAACAATTGTTCCTACACCAAGAGAACAATGGACATAAGTTGAAAGAAATAAAGTTTAGATGAACTCAAAAGCAAAGTACTTTCTTACATATGCACTTAGCAAGAGTGGATATGATAAGGTTATCTCATGTGACACTGCCAAAGAAATATGGAATAAACTTGAAATGTTGCATGAAGGCGGCACAAATCAAGTCAAAGAAACTAATACCAATACGCTTGTACACTAATATGAGCTATTTAAAATGCTTGACTATAAGACAATTGAATATATATTCACTAGATACATGCATATCATTAACTAACTTTGAGCTCTTGGAAGAATTTACTCAAATCAGGAGATGGTTAGAAAAGTGTTGTGAAGTTTACCCAAGGTCTAGAGACTTAAGGTAACAGCTATTCAAGAGGCTAAGGATTTGAATACCTTGAGTATTAATGAGCTAATGGTTCCCTAAAAACTCATGAACAAGAATTAGTTGATGCTAATGAAAATGTTAGAAGAAAAGGAAAGTTTGTTGCTCTTAAAGCTGGTTAGAAGAATTCCCCTTAGAACTCAACTCTTAAAGCTTCAAAAGTTTATGAAGGAGATAAAGACAAGGAATTTGACTCAATATAAAGATGACAAAATAACAATGCTCTCTCATAAAGTGGCTTGGATGTGGAAAAGAAGAGCAAGAAATAAGAAAGCATTCTTTTAGAAGAAGGACTAGAAAGAAGACTCAAGCATTCCTAATAGAAACCAAATTATTTGTTACGAATGCAAGAAGCCTGGACACATCAGAATTGAGTGTCCTTAGCTAAAGAAGGCACCCACAAAGTTCATAAAGAAGAAAGCTATACTGGCTACATGGGAAGATTTAGATGACAACTTATCAAATGCTAAAACAGAAGAAGGAGAAACTACAAACTTCTATATGATGGCAAATACAGACATTGAGGAAAAGGTATAAGATTCTAAACCCTTTATGTCTTATAATTAGTTACAAGATGCTTTCGATGATCTTCTGTGTGACTCGAAACTTATCTTATCAAAGTATTCCTCTCTCGTGAAAAGATTTTTAAAACTATCAAAATATTTTAATCTTTTAAAACTTGAGAATGATAAATTGAGACATGAGAATGATGAGTTGAAAGAAGAAAATTGTCATATTAAGACATGTATAGAACTCAGCAATGAGAACACTTATGAAAAATCATCCCATGTATCAATTTTTTAGGTTAATGCTTTGAAAGAAAAAGTAAAAGAACTTTCTGATGACCTAGCTAAGTTTGTGAATGGAAAAAAGAACTTAGATATGATATTGGGAAGTCAGACATATGCATTTAACAAAGTTGGTTTGGGTTACAATGAGTTCAAATCACAGAAAATATATAAAAATTTGTTTATCAAGTCTTCTGATAAGAAAAAGTGCTCATTCTATAACAAACCTGGTCATACTTCTGGTATTTATTTTCTAAAATACAGAAGTGAAAGAAAAACTACAAAAATAGGAAAACTAACTCTAGAGGACCTAAGAAAATCTGGGAACCTAAACAGAAGATAAATTTGCTTTCAAGTGTGTTTGCGAGCTGTTCCAAAGTGACAAAAATGGTATTTAGATAATGGCTGCTCAAGGCACATGACAAAAGATCAGTCCATGTTCCTAACACGTAAGGAAAGAGATGGAGGATTAGTCATTTTCGTTGACAACTCTTAATCTAAAATCATTAGAATAGGCAATGTTGGTAAAGAACCTCTCTCACCATCAATAATGTACTTTTGGTTGAAGGGTTGAAACATAACCTTCTGATAATCAGTCAGTTTTGTGACAAAGGCTACAAAGTTATATTTAAATATTCTCAATGTATAATGAAGGATCTCAAGTCTAATAAAGTTATTCTTATTGCCAAAAGATATTATAATACCTATATCATGTATCTAGATAACCACTCAAATCAAAATGTAAAGTGTTTAGCGTCTTTTAAAGATGAAAAGTGGTTGTGGCATCAAAAGCTTAGTCATGTCAACATTAAAAACATTTCAAAAATTTCTAAAAATAATTTGGTCAAAGGCTCGCCTAAGATTAGATTTGAAAAAGATTTGGTTTGTGAAGCTTGCCACAGAGGAAAATATGTTGAAGCTTCTTTTCAAGCAAAAAATGTTGTTTCACCCATAAGACTACATGAAATCTTACATGTTGATTAGTTTAGACTAACTAGAACCATGAGCTTGAGTGGTAAGAGATATGGCTTTGTCATTGTGGATGGCTTCTCTAGATTTAATTAAGCCATATGGATGAATCTTGTGAGTCCTTTTAAGATCTTTTGCAAGAAAATACAAAATGAGAAAAGTTTTTTACATAGTTTCCACTAGAAGCGATCATGGAGGAGAATTTGAAAATCAAACTTATAGAGAATTTTGTGATGAAAATGGAATCTCTCATAACTTCTCTTCTCTTAGAACACCTCAACAAAATGATGTTGTAGAGAGAAAGAACTAATACTTGCAAGAAATAGGAAGGACTCTCCATTATGATAGTGGCTTACCAAAATACATTTAGGCAGAAGCAATAAACACTTCTTATTACATTTAGATCTTAGTTTTCATAGGGCTAATAATCAAGAAAACACCATATGAATTATGGAAGGGAAGGAAACCCAACTTATCTCACTTTCATAATCTTGTATCTGAATGCTTCATCTTAAACAACAAAGATTAACTCCGTAAGTTTAACTCAAAAGTAGACAAAGGTATATTTCTTAGTTACTCAACTTCTTCAAAATCCTATAGAATCTATAATACTAGAACTTCCACCATAGAATAATCCATGCATGTTTCTTTTGATGATACTAATCATTCTTCTAAAGTTAAGGTTTCTGATCTAGAAGAAGAATTTGAGAACATCATTGTGAAGATACTCTTAAGCTAGTTTCTGATCTAACCACTCAAAAGAAGGAACCTTTTGACTTTGTTGATAATCCTTTTAATGACCATTAGAATACTCCTTTTGGAAATAACATTAGAAGTTAGACTTAGATAACAAAAGAATGTTGACATCTCACATCTCATCCAAAAAATCAAATTATTAGAGAACCTTCTCAAGGTGTGAGAAACATATCTTCATTCAAAAACAATATAAATATGGCTCTCATATCTCAAACTGGGCCAAAAGAAGTAGATGAGGCACTTCAAGATACAAGCCATACAAGAAGAATTGCATCAGTTCAAAAGAAATAAAGTTTGGACATTAGTTCCTAAACCTAAAGATCATATAATCAATAGAACTCACTAGGTATTCATAAACAAACTAGAAGAATCAAGAAATGTAATTAGTAACAAGGCAAGGTTGGTAGCTCAAGGTTACAATCAACAGGAAGGTATTGACTTCAATGAAGCTTTTGCTCTTATTGCTAGACTTGAAGCTAGTGGAATCTTGCTTGCTTATGGTTAAATGATGATTACATATTTTATACTTTAATAAACACTCATTTTTGGTCATTTATACTCTTCATGTACTTAATTGATTAAGCCTAGTTATGTTTTGTAAGATTGGACTCAAATTGGACTTAATTGATTTTTTTAGCAATAATTGAGTCTTACACTGTTTCTGTATTTTGGTCATATCTTGAGTTCTAGATGTCTAGAAATTATGAATTTTACCTTGCAGGAAAGTTGATAGAAAGCTATACAACTTTTATTAAGAGCTCAAAGTCTCAATCAGACATCTAATAGAGCTAATTAGGCTTGGAAGACAGAACACGAGTTTTATGTCTAGAACCTGAACAGTGTACAGTAATTAGAGCATAACTCGGGCTGTAGGAATTATCTTGGCCTAAAATTTGCACATTTAAAAGTTAAGACCCAGATCTACAACTTTCATGAAGAACACAAGAGCTCATTCGGACAGTTTGAAGGTGATATTGGGTTTGGAAGTCAAAACAGAGGTGCTGAAACTGGGCCTGAATAGTCTGCAGTAATTGGGTCATATCTTGGGCTGTAGGATGAATTTTGGGATGATTTCGGTGCCATTAGAAATCTGAGACAAAATGCTACAACTTTCATGAAGACCTTGTTGCTTCATTCTGATGGCATCCATGAGATCAGCAATGAATGATTTTGGAGATAAAGAATCTCAATAATCCAACCTCTAATTTAATAATCCAACCACTCAACCAATCATCCAACCACTCCACCCACTTATCCACCTACTCTTAATCAGCCCCCTTGTCATTTTGTATCCCTAATCCTCTATAAAAGGCACCATTGGCTGATCATTTGGGGCACTTGGTGTTAGGCTTAGTTTTTACAAGTTATGGTTATGCTTGTTTCTTATTTTACTTTGTTGTAATTTTCTCTTATTCTAAAGTGAAGCTATGTTCATCTTTCTCTTCTTCTCTCTTTCTTTCTTCTTATTTATGAATAACTAAATCTTCATCTTGCTTGGGTGAAAGAGTGAAGCTCTTGGTAATGAAATAAGGTTAAATTATTCTATTTCTTGTGCTTAAAAGATATATTATTAAATGGACATTATATGTGTTGTATTTTGTTTCCAATTAATTTAGAGACCTTCTTTGTATAATGGAGATCTTGATTTATTATAGACAATAGGATTGGCATAGTGAATGCTTGAGCTCATTTACAAATGTTGGTAGATAATTAAAGGAATCATAATATGATTGCATATATAATTGAACTTTGAATGTTATATTTTCCGATTGGAACCTCCGTTGTGTGTGGATTTCAATTGAGTTATAAAGAGAAATAATCTTGCCTTTAATTTATTACCAAGAGTAGATCTTCTAACCCAAGCAAGTTCTTAAATTCATTTGTGAACATCTTCTATTACTTTTGGTGTTGTGACAAATTCTTTCCTACCTCAATTAATTTTTCTTCATCAATTCCCTGTGGATCGACCTCGGACTCCCGAGAAATTTACTACTTGAGACAACCTGTACTTGGGTTTGCATCCTTAAATCCCGCAGTCAAGTTTTTGGCGTCGTTGCCGAGGACTTGATTTAAAGTTTTAATTTATTAAGGTTCTTTTCTTTAATAAAATCTATTCTCTCTTCTCCCTTACCAGAGCAAAAGATCGGTTTGCCGATCCTTCGGTTTCTTTACTAACTCTAACTTTCTAACTATCTAACTTACTAACCTACTAACTTGCTAACATACTAACTTTCTAACTTTTATATTTCTGTCATTTATTTTTACGCCTACTAACTTTTATTTTATGTCATTTATTTTCTCGCCTACTAACTTTTTAATTTGTTACTCTAACTTTTAATTTCTGCTCTCTAACTTTTTAATTTCTGTTATTTATTATTGCTTTCTAACATAACAAAATAATCTTTCTTCTTCTCTTCTCTTTCGCCGGCTCTGTGGGGCTCTGCCTCTCTCTGGTTTTCATATTTTAAATTTATTTTCTATAATTTACTTTCCGCAATTTACTTTTTGCACTTTATTTTTTGTATTTTATTTTTAACTTTTTATTTGTTAATAGTTATTGGGTGGTTGGTTTATACCACATCCTTATTAATATTTAATGGCGGGTTATACCGCCAGCTTGTACATTATTTTTGTTTATTTATTTTATGTTATTTATTTATTTATGCTTAATTGGTATTGTGATTTAAATTCTGGTCGTTTAGTTAAAATTAATTCTGGTACTTTATATATTGATTTGTTTGAATCACAATCACACATAATTGACACAATGACTGATAATGAAAGTGTACATGATGAACATGAAAATTAACCGTTGCGAACCATGCGTGAATATTTGTAACCACCTTGAAATTCTAGTCCATCATGTTTTATCTTTCCACTCAATGCCAGTAATTTTAGATTTAAGTCAGGTATGATTTCTTTACTTCTTAATTTTCATGGTTTAGAATATGAAAGCCCTTATTTACATCTGAAAGAATTTGAGGAAGTATGTATTGCTTTCAGTGACCAAAATTGCACTGAAGAGATTGTTAAACTTAAATTGTTTCCTTTTTCTTTAAAAGATAAAGCAAAATCTTAGCTTAACACTTTGAAACCAAGATCAATTGGCACATGGCAAGAAATGCAATGTGAGTTCTTAAAGTAATTTTTTCCAACACATAAAACCAATGCTATGAAAAGACAAATCCAAAATTTTTTCCAAAATTCAAATAAAGCATATTTTCAATGTTGGGAATGATTTAAAGATTTGTTAAATTCTTGCCCACATCATGGTTTTGAAAAATGGCGTACTATAAGCTTCTTTTATGAAGGTTTAATACCTGAAACTAAACAATTTGTGGAAACAATGTGCAATGGTGAGTTTCTTGATAAAGAACCTGATGAAGCTTTAGACTATTTGAACCAGTTGGCTGAAAATTCTCAATCTTGGCATAGTACTAACACTTCTGAAAATTCAATTAGATCTAATCTTGCAAGTGCTAATAAAGGAAAATATCACCTTAGTCAAGAGGAAGATCTAAATGCTAGATTTGCCAGTTTGGCTAGAAAGGTTGAAGCCATGGAATTAAGAAAAGCAAAAGAAATTAAAT
Organism: Ormosia emarginata; assembly: GCA_029884605.1. Lineage (NCBI taxonomy): Eukaryota > Viridiplantae > Streptophyta > Magnoliopsida > Fabales > Fabaceae > Ormosia > Ormosia emarginata. Next base: position 16,460,600 of record JAQQTP010000090.1, read on the forward strand.
CTGTGCAAAATGAAGAAATTTGTGGCATTTGTGATGACTTAGGACACTCAATACACGAATGTCCTAACATTCTTGTTTTTAAAGAAGTTCTACATAAGCAAGTAAATGCAATGAATAATTTTAAAAAGCCATTTACTTCTTTTTTTTCAAATACATACAATTCAGGATGGAGAAATCACCCGAACTTCAAATTTGGAGGAATAATAATCGATCCACGGTCGTGCAACCACCACTTCCTCAGGCACAACAAGACTCTCAAAATTCTCAAGGATATGCACCTTATGTCCCACCATATAGGAAAAACCTTGAAGAAACACTGCATGCATTCATAGAAAAGCAAGAGGCCATTAATAAACAAAACAATTAAGCCATGAATGACATAAAAGACACTATTGCTAAACTTTTTTCTGCACTCACCATTCACGAGAAAGAAAAATTTCCTTCTCATCCTCAACCAAATCCCAAGGGTCAGTACAGTCTAAATGAAGGGAGTTCAGAAAACCAACAAATAGACTAAGTCAAGTTAGTGATAACTCTTAGGAGTGGAAATGTTGTTGAAAAACAAATCCCTAAATCTTGTGAGAAAGAAAATGAACCAATTCCCTAAGAAGATGAGAAGTTGAATAAAAGGCGACCAAACTCTCGCCTTCACTCCCATTTCCTCAAGCATTGAATATTCCAAAGAAATTGGACCACCACACTGATATTTTTGAAATTTTGAAACAAGTGAAAATCAATATTCCTCTATTAGATGCTATCAAACAGATTCCTTGTTATGCTAAATATTTGAAGGACTTGTGCACTATTAAAAGGAAATTAAATGTGAAAAAGAAAGCATTTTTAGCTGAACAGGTAAGCTCCATTCTTCAGAATAATAATGCGTTGAAATATAAAGACTCTAGTTATCCTACAGTTTCATGCATTATTGGAGAACATAAAATTGAAAAAGCTTTACTTGATCTTGGTGCTAGTGTTAATTTGCTTCCATATTCAGTTTATCAGCAACTTAACTTGGGTGAGTTAAAACCAACTTCTGTAACTCTTCTACTTGCCGATAGATCAATTAAAATTCCAAGAGGAATAGTGGAAGATGTGTTGGTTCAAGTTGATAAATTCATATATCCTGTGGATTTTATTGTCTTGGATACTGAACCTATGGTTGATAGTTGCAAGTCAATTCCTGTTATTTTAGGCCATCCATTTTTAGCAACATTTAATGCTTTGATAAATTGCAGAAATGGAGTGGTGAAGCTAACATTTGGAAACATGACACTAGAGCTCAATGTTTTTAACATGTGCAAGCAACCACAGGAAGTCCTTGATGAAAAGGAGGAAGTTGAAGGGATTGAAGCCATTGTAAATGACCATCTTCAAAAAGGGAGTTCTTCTGACCCATTAGAAGTTTGTTTAATTAATTCATTTAGTTTGCTTGATTGTATGGAGGAAATAGAATACAAAGGATGGAAGCCAAAATTCAAAGAGCTAAAACCCATGAATAATAATACCCATGAAGAAGTACCCACACTGGAATTAAAGCCATTACCTGTTAGGTTGAAGTACACATTTTTTGGAGAAGAACAAAGCTTTCCAAAAGCAATTTCCTCAACTCTTACTGGAGAACAAGAAGGAAAGATGTTGCCTCAAAGGACGCACCAAGATAAAAAGAAATTTTTGACAGAGGTAAAAAAATTTTATTGGGATGACCCATACTTATTCAAATATTGTCCTGACCAAATCTTTCGGAGATGTGTGCCTGATAGTGAGGTAGGTAGTGTCATTAAATTTTGCCACTCAGAAGCATGTGGAGGTTACTTTTCTTCAAAGAAAACAGCTGCGAAAATCTTGCAGTGCAGATTTTATTGGCCCACTTTATTTAAGGACTGCTATACTTTTTTCAAAAGTTGTGAAAATTGTCAAAAGATGGGCTCAATTTCAAAAAGAAACATGATGCCTCTGAATCCCGCAATCATGATGAAGAAAAATGCTACAGTCTTGGGAATCTGACTCTAAAAGATCATGTTTGCCAATTTATAAGAAAATTGGATGCGAAGCTTATCTTCGACTCATAGAAGGTGTTTAAGTCGTTACTGGACATTAAACCAGAGGTAAATATGAGCTATATCCACAACAATCTGTACATATCATCCTCTTCTTCTTCATGTCATCTTTCAAAAAAAAAAAAAAAAAAATAAAAAAAATTAAAAAAAAAAAAGAAAAAAAAATGTTTGAACAAGGGCGATCCGGAAAGAGTACCATGGCTTTAATTAGTTATGGAGCCCCAACCTTTGGCTAACCCGTCATTGATTCGGATGGACCTTTGCACGTTGGTCCTTAAAAAAGTTCGTGTACCATGCTCTGTAGAGAACCACACTCCATAACCCAATGTTTACCATCTAGGCACTGTGGAGTTAATGGACAGGCAGAAGCGTCCCACTCTGGTTATTAGTGAGAAGTAACCCGCGGTTGCCAAAGCGTGTGAGGCATCTGAGCTTGATCCTCTCTTTTATTAGAAGGGGCTCTCAGCGCCCTGGGATGGGATGTTTTGGATCTTGGACATTACGGGTTTCAGATTTTAGCATTTTTGTTGATGTTACGAGCCCAAGTGTGAGCGCTCCAGGTTCCAGACCCAAGATGGAAACCCACAATGGTTTCTTCTTTCTCATTTCTTCGAATAAATGGACGTGAGTGTCTACTGCACTGGTGACATACAGTATAAAGATATGCCACTACTGCACTCAAGACGCGCAGTATAAAGATACACCATAAAAGTTGTACATACAGGTATGTTATCATTTGCTATTATATTTCTTTTATCTTTGTATGATTTTGTTGTATTTTGTTTTTGGACAGACGATCCTTTGAGCATGGTCCTTCAGGGGTTTCTCGACTTCTTTACCCTGATGGTTTTCTTGAAGTAAAAAAAACAAAACAAAAAAACAAAAAAAAATTCCTTTACCTTTGATATTTGATCCTGATCCAGCAATAGCTCAGATAGATTGGTCAGCAAGAAGCAGTGAGGGAAGCAGGATGAAAAGAAAGCCAGATTTGACATTTCGTTTATAGCTTTCCTTTACTTTTAATTTTATTTATCGTACTTTGTTTTTGTTTAAATTTGTGTTAGATTTCTCTAACAGGTAATATCTTCTATCCTTTACTCATCTATATTTTAACATTGAGGATAATGCTGTGATCTAGTTGGGAGGGAAGGATAGTTGACCAAAAAAAAATTTCTTTTTTTTGGAAAGTATGATATGATTGTCATTGACTTACTAAACTAATGAATGATGGCAGAGTAAGAAGTAATTTTACTTCTGAGATGTATCTAAATTGGGAAGTATGTTTAGTGATATGACTGTCAGAAACCTATTCGTAGTAAAACCAATTAGTGATGGCAGAGTAATAAGTAAATTTTGGAAATAATTTATTACTCTTGAGATGCATCTTAGTTGAGGTAGTAACTATTTAGTGTTTATTTGTGGAAGTAACAAAGTTTTGCTATTTGATTTCCTTTGAAAGATTCAAGCGAATGCACTCTCACATCCTTTAAAGCAATTGAAATTCAGGAATCATAGCATGATTGAATAAATTATCTTCTTTCTTAAATTTCACATGCTTGGTTATGGATGTTGAATTGGTGAATTGAGAATGATAGAAATATGCCTTGTGAGATTTTGAGCCTATTGATAAATGGATTGAATATCTATACCATTCTCTTCTTTCTTGTGTGATTTTCACTCATGGAATTGTTACTCTAGAACTTGCTTTGATTCTTTTTTTGGCTACATTTTCACATGCATACATTAATATGATTGAGGCACTTTGAAATAGCTACTTTGACCAAATAGCTATCCTTGTATATTTTCCATTGTGTAACCCCTTTGAACTTATTTGACCATTCCTTATTTTTAGCTCATTTCGTACCTTAAAAAAAACATGTTTTTACCCAACCTTAGGGAATAAGAGAGCATTGACCTTGTTTCTTAACAAGTGTGGGGGTGTGTGTGCAAAATGATTAACAAAAAAAAAAAATTGACCACCGTTGCAATCAAAGGATCATCAGAATCTAGAATAAAGGTGGGTGCTTAGAAACAACAGGAAGAAAAGGAGAATGTTCAAGTCTAACAATGAGTTCAATTCACCAATTTGGGATTGATCTTCAACAAAACATTAGTCAAATATTGGTGATTGTCCTTTATGATGAATGTTCTCAAACAACTGTACCATAATGCTCTTTTATTCTCTTTGGTATTTATCTGTTCATATCCATATTATCCTTTCTCCTTTACCATGACCCCATTACAACCTTGAATAAAGTCCTCTTGATTTTTGTATGCATGTGTTTTGAGTAGCGGAGAAGTAGAAGATAAGCAAGCTTATGGTAGTGCTATTGTTCATGGGTTGAATAGAGTGAAATACTTACCTTTTAAACACTTGAGACATTGAGAGTGAATTCTGTAAGGATCTATCATTCTTGATTCATTCTTTTGACCTAAAGTTTCCTTGTTTGTTGGTTTGAAATGTGAAGAAATGTTACCTTATTAATGCTTTGATCCCTTGAATTTCTGATTGCTGTTCTTGCTTCATCGAGTCTTTTAGAGTTTTTAGCTTTTGAGTTTGTGTCATTTTTCTTTGTTTCCTAGCTTTGGTCTTATGTGTTTTGCCCAGGAGTGCAAAAAGTTAAGTGTGGGGGAATTTGATGATCACATATTTTATACATTAATAAACCCTCATTTTTAGTCTTTTATACTTTTCATGTACTTAATTGATTAAGTCTGGTTATGTTTTATAAGATTGGACTCAAATTGGACTTAATTAATTTTTTTCAGTATTATTTGGGTCTTACACTATTTCTGAATTTTGGTCATATCTTGAGTTTTAAATAGGGGCATCAAAACGGGCCGGGCAGGCCCATTCGGGCCAACCCATTCGGGCTCGGGCCATTTTCGGGCCGGCCCATTCGGGCCACATAAATTTCGGGCTGGTATTTTACTAGCCCAGCCCATTTAGCCTTATGTAGTGTTAAAAGAGCGGACTGGCCCGGCCCATTCGGGCTCAGCCCATTCGGGCCATGTAAGTTTCGGCTAGCATTTTGCTTGCCCAGCCCATCCATTTTGTCGGGCTATTCGGGTCGACCCATCGGATTTGACCCATTTTGACACCCCTAGTTTTAGATGTCTAGAAATTATGAATTTTACCTTGTAGAAAAGCTGAGAGAAAACTCTACAACTTTGATGAAGAGCTCAAAGTCTCAATCAGAAATCTAGTGGAGCTAATTGGGCTTGGAAGACAGAACATGAGTTTTGTGTCTGGAACCTGAACAGTGTACAGTAATCAAAGCATAACTCAAGCTGTAGGAATTATCTTGGCCTGAAATTTGGACATGTGAAAGTTAAGACCCAGATCTACAACTTTCATGAAGAACACAAGAGCTCATTTGGACAGCTTGGAGGTGATATTGGGTCTGGAAGTCAAGACAGAGGTGCTGAAATTGGGCCTAAACAGTCTGCAGTAATTTGGTCATATCTTGGGCTGTAGGATGAATTTTGGGATGATTTTGGTGCCATTGGAAAGTTGAGACAAAATGCTACAACTTTTATGAAAACCATGTTGCTTCATTCTAATGGCATCCATAAGATTAGCAATGAATGATTTCGGAGACAAAGAATCTCAATAATCCAACCACTAATTCAAAAATCCAACCACTCAACCAATCATCCAACCACTCCACCCACTCATCCACCTACTCTTAATCAGCCCCCTTGTCATTTTGTATCCCTAATCCTCTATAAAAGGCACCATTGGCTGATCATTTAGGGCACTTGGTGTTAGGCTTACTTTTTACAAGTTATGGTTATGCTTGTTTCTTGTTTTACTTTGTTGTAATTTTCTCTTGTTCTAAAGTGAAGCTATGTTCATCTTTCTCTTCTTCTTTCTTTCTTTCTTCTTATCTATGAGTAACTAAATCTTCATCTTGCTTGGGTGAAAGAGTGAAGCTCTTGGTAATGAAATAAGGTTAGATTATTCTATTTCTTGTGCTTAAAAGATATATTATTAAATAGACATTATATGTGTTGTATTTTGTTTCCAATTAATTTAGAAACCTTTTTTATATAATGGAGATCTTGATTTATTGTAGACAATAGGATTGGCACAGTGAATGCTTGAGCTCATTTACAAATGTTGGTAGATAATTAAAGGAATCATAATATGATTGCATATATAATTAAACTTTGAATGTTATATTTTTCGATTGGAACCTCCATTGTGTGTAGATTTCAATTGAGTTATAAAGAGAAATAATCTTGCCTTTAATTTATTACCAAGAGTGGATCTTCTAACCCAAGCAAGTTCTTAAATTCATTTGTGAACATCTTCTATTACTTTTGGTGTTGTGACAAATCATTTCCTACCTCAATTAATTTTTCTTCATCAATTCCCTGTGGATCGACCTCGGACTCTCGAGAAATTTACTACTTGAGACAACCTGCACTTGGGTTTGCATCCTTAAATCCCGCAGTCATTAAATCATCTTGTATCAAATGGATGTTCAATCAACTTTTCTAAATGGTTACATTTCTCAAGAAGTTTATATAAAACAACCCTCTGGTTTTGAATATGAAAAAATCATAATCATGTTTTTAAACTCTCAAAAGCTTGATATGGTTTGAAGCAAGCTCCTCGAACTTGGTATGAGAGATTCAACTTTTTTCTTCTGAAAAATGGTTTTGAAAGAGGAAAAATTGACACAACACTTTTTACAAAGCATCAGAAAACTGATTTCCTACTTGTTCAAATTTATGTGAATGATATTGTTTTTGGATCTACTAATGAACTTCTGTACTAGGAGTTTTGTGAGCTTATGCAAGGAGAGTTTGAAATAAGTATGATATGAGAACTTAAATTCTTTTTGGGTTGCAAATCAAGCAACAAAAGAATGGAATCTTGATCCATCAAGAAAAATATACTAAGGATCTTCTTAGAAGATTCAAAATGGATTCAACAAAGAAAATGAACATATCTATGCATCCCTCTCAAGTTTTGGATTCTAATGAGAAAGGTAAACCTATTATTGAAAATTATATAGAGGTATGATAGGATCATTTTTGTACCTAACTTCTAGTAGACTAGACATTTAATTGAGTGTTGGAAGATGTGCTATATTCCAAGAAAATCCTAAAGACTCTCAATTACAAGTTGTTAAGAGAATCTTTAGATATTTAATTGGAACATCTAATCTTATTATTTGGTTTGAGAAAGGTTCAAATGTTGATCTCATAGGCTATTGTGATGCTGACTTTGCTAGAGATCGTGTTGAAAGAAAAAGCACCATTGGATGTTGTAGCGTTCTTAGAAAAGCTTTAATCATATGGTCAAGTAGAAAGCAACATTCAATTGCCCTACCAACTGTTGAGACTAAATATATCTCTACTTTAAGTTGTTGCTCTTAACTTTTGTTGATAAAACATCAATTAGAAGACTACAACCTATAGTACACTAAAATCCCTATATTTTGTGATAATACTTCTGCTATCAATTTGACTAAAAATCCCATTCAACATTCTATGTCAAAGAATATAGACATTAATGATCATTTCATCGGAGATTATGTTTAGAAAGGTAACTTTGAACTTAAGTTTATAAATACTAAAGAACAATAGGCTGATATCTTTACTAAACCACTTTTAGGAGATAAGTTTTGCTTAATCAGAAATCATCTTAACATTGTTTGTATTTGAACATATTGCATTAATTTCTATTTGAGAGAATCTTGCTCAGAAAGATGAAAATCAGAAGCAAGGTATGACTTTGAAAACTATAAGAAGTTATGCTCAGAAGCTACTTTCAAAAGGGTTATTCAGAAGTTATCTTAGATGATAAGTCAGAAGTTACCATCAGATATTAAGTATTAAGTTTGTTGAGAAAACTAAGGAAAACTTATCATTGTCGACTCAACCTTCTAAGGGTTATAGCCGCTACAACTCAATAAATATGATGAGACCCTTCATGTGCCACACTCTCTCCTCTCAATGGATACTTTTTCACCCTCTATTTAAACTCCTAAATGGTAAACCAGAATCACTATTTCACTCACTCACTCACTCTCTCTCTGAAATCAAACTTCATCTCTCTTCTCACAAAACCCTCAAACAAACCCTCTAAAATCCTTAAAATGACCAAACTCCCAACCAACCATGAAGAAATCAGGACGTCTGATCAATGGCCTACTTAAAAAGAGAAAAAACACCATTTCAAAATCAACTCCTCCACCAAAGAAACCCAAAAAAGACATTGAATCTGAAGACTCTTCACCTGATCCCACTACTTCTCTCTTCTCCGACCCTACTATACAATCTAAATTTGACACCAAATTCAGAGAAAGGCCAGTTGTTCCAGGAAGATCTATAGGTCTTAAAAAGATGGTTGTTAAAGGGATGGATGTAAGGGAGATTATAAACTTCTAACACTAGAAGAAGTTTTTGAAGAGCAGAGAACTCGTTTATCCTAGATTGGTACGAGCTTTCTATGTTGTTGATGTCATCAGTGATGATTCTTTGGAGATCAAAAGCAATGTCAAGGGAGTTGATAATGTTCTTGACAATCAAAGATTACAAAAGTGAAGAATCGAGAGAACTACGGAGCAAGCTATCATGATGTGTTTGTATATGTTCTTATCAACCTAGAAGAAAAAATAATCATTTTGAAGAAACTAAACCAAATTATAAGAGTCATGCACTCTCTTATTCAACACATTGTGCTTCCTAGGGCTAGAAGTTGAGAAATTGTTTTAGAAGCTGATCTGATGGTGGTATACCATCTGAAGGAGAAGAAGCTACTAAACCTTCACATCTAATTCTTCATTTTATTATGGCTACTCTGCCATCTAAGAAGATTATTGAGTTACCTTATGATATGTTTTTTACCAAAGTTTTTCAATACTTTGGTGTCAATCTTGAAGGAGAAAGAACTCTGGATGCTGGACCAAAGTTTACTCATAAAAATCTATCGAAATCATCGAGTCAACTATTAATTGACTTGAGAGAAGAAGAAAGAAGATGTTGTTGTTGTTGCTGATAACTTCACATATTGTAATTATTTGGCCCTATATTTGTGCTTTATTGTCAGCTTAGTCCTTGTTTTGATGCATGAATGGAAGAGTTTAGTTGTATACTCATATGATTTGATTTTAACGTCTTCCATCATGATTCTGAGAAAATGTGTTTGATTCTCGGATATATTGAGTATATTTGCACTGATTATTGAATTGAAAATTTCTCTATGGCAGGTAAGGTTCCAACTAAGTGAATCATTTCAGATTTGGACCAGCATTGCAAGAGAAAGCTAAGTGCAATGATCAGCTTGTCACGTCGTGGCGTGGCATTTGAATGCTGCAGCATGAGCCTCCCCTACAGCCAAAGTCAGAGAGCTACGTAAGTAACGCGTCGCGGTGCACATAGTTGAATGCCGCGGCGTGACCCTATTTTCTGAGCCCTTTAAATACTGTTGCATAGATTTTTATGGGGAGTTAGGTTATATTTTAGAAAGTTGTGGCCAAGTTTAGCATTTTTAGACCAGAAGGAAGCAGAAGTGACCAAGTTTGGAGTCTCTCTTCACCTTGGTGGAGGATTGAAGCTTGGAAGTTCACTCCCCTTAGCTTTGTTCTTCTCTTTTACTTTGGTTTTTGTTCAATCATAAAGTGTTTAATGCTTTGATTGTTTGATCAGCTTTCAACTGATTTGTTCAAATCTAATAAGCCTAGACATAGGAATTTGGATTTGAGATCGTGTGTATGATTGATGCATGTTTTATTTCATTCAACTGGCTTGGATGCAATGATTCGTTAATAGGATAGAAATATACCTATTGGTCATGCATAGTAATTAATTGGGAATAGATTGTTCATTAGTGGACCTTACTCTAATTCTCATGGAAACATAGTGGATTAGGTAAGCGACACCAGGGTCGATTGACCTAGACATAGGCTTTTGGCTAATTCAGATTCCTAAACTAACCTAGCCATTGCATTTATATTACTCGTAAGGATTACTTGTTAACAATTGAAATTGGAGGTGAAAAAGGATGCCCTATTCTCTAAATCATTATCTCAACTCAATCTGATAGTTTTTAAGTTCTTCTTAGTAGTTTAATACGAACCTTTCCAATTTATATTTCCTTGAAAGAAATACTTAAGTTATTGGTTTATAATTAGTATTGAATTTAACGATTGTCCTTGAAGGAACGATATCCGACTCCTAGCTATACTACAGGTGTGATCCGTGCACTTACTGTAAGCAAAAGAGCCAACAACTGCCAAACAGAAGAGTAGTGCTCCATAGCCCTCTGTTTTGAAGAAGAAGGAAGAACAAAAGAGAAAAAAGAAATCAAAATTGAAGTCATTGAAGAACTTGAAAAAGAAAAAGAGACTAAAGTTTAAGATAGAAAAAGAAATATTTGAGAAAGAAATAATTGAGGTTTCTGATGAAGAACCTACAAAAAAGACATAAGAATCAAAGGCATAAAAGGAAACTAGAGAAGAAATTCAAAATGAAAAAGAGGAAGAAGAATCGAAGAAAAGAAGAAGGTTAAAGAAGAACAAGAATAAGAAAAAAAAGCGAGAAAAAGAAGAAGAGAAAGAGAAAAATAAAGGAAAAGAAAGGAGATAGCTAAGGAATAAGGAAAACCATCATAAGAAGAATAAGTCAACATTGTTGAGGAAGTTGCTAAAATTGATGCTACAAGTAAAAGAAGGAGGAAGGAAGAAGATAAAGGAGCTGGAAGCTCAAAAGTGCTCAATTATTAGCGTTTGTCCTTTCTAGAAGAAAGTGACAAGATAATCAAAGTTGTCACTAGCGAGCTAACAAGGTTGTATGGAAGAGGTTGTTGTGAAAGTTTGAGGTTAATTGTGTTACCAAGTGGCTTCCAGTACTCAAGAGGGGGTGAATTGAGTAACAAAAACTTTCGCAAAAGCCTTAAACAAATAAACTTTGCTGAATTTAAATATTAAAAGACGTGAAAGCGATAAGAAAAAGGAAGAACAATTAATAATTAAATTGCAGGAATCAATAAATAAAGTGCATAAAGATAAGAGAATAAGGAAAGAAAAACCGGCACAGTATTTATCCTGGTTCGACCACCAACCACTTGTGGCCTACGTCCAGTCCCCAAAACACAGTTCGAGATTTTTTACTATTCAAGACAAGCTTAAAACATGTGCTTGCAACCGTTACAATAAAAAGCACTTTTCACACACAGGGAAACTCTACCCTTGTGCTCAAGCCTCAATCAATCAGGGATACCTCACCCTTATACAATCCTGAGGGATACCTCACCCTCAATATACAGAAATAAAAGAATAGATGAAGAAGAAACTCTCTCTAAGAGCAAATAATCACAAATTGAAGCACTAAGGAGCTTTGTCACAAATATCTCAAAGATTCAATATTAAGAGCATAGAAAAAGAGAGGAAATTGTGTAAAACTCGTTTTTAACAAAGCAAGAATTAATCAGAATGTTCGGGGGTTGATCAGAGGTGTCCCAGGCCTCTATTTATAGAGCTTTGTATGAGAGAGAGCTGTTGGGGGCATTAATTTGATATTAAATGCTTTTGATTCTCGTATGAATTTCAAACACCTAAAGTTGATTCCCGTGGGTTATTCGAATACCAGCAGGAGGTATTCAAATACCTCTGTCAAAAGCTTATTTAAAAAACTGATCAAGTTGGGGTTATTTGAATACCAGTCAAGGGTATTCGAATACCTCTTTTAAACGGGTATATTCTGAAATCAGGGTATTCGAATACCATATAGGGTATTCGAATACCTCTGTTTTTAGAAAAACAGAAGGTATGAATTATGAATCAGGTTATTCGAATACCATAGAGGGGTATTCGAATACCTCAGTTAAAAACATTTTGGAAAACCTTTCTAAATTGCTTCGAAATGCTTATTTTCAGTTTCTAAAAGCTTTGATCTTTCAAAAGCTATTTTAAAACTTCAGTTTAATTTAAGGAGCAGATTATTTTAGATCTTTTAAGATTAACCATTGAGATATTTAATTGACAGCTCCATACATGATAGATCCTAAGTCCTAAAACTAATCTTGAAACACTTGGACTTGGTCTTCTCATCATCCTCATGTTTGTTATCATCAAAATACATCTTCATTGTTGCGTAGTGAACACATTCTTCCCCTTTTTGATGATGACAAACTATCATTGAGAAAAGCATCAGTACAGAAATAATTGGAATTCACAAGGTAAGAGACTTACATTCCTCTTTACACGAAGAGGTATTGATATCAGAGATATGTGCGCGCAGCTCCCCCTTAATGTTGGAATCCAATACTAATTATTTTAACCTGTCTTTTCTCATAGTTATATTTTTTTCCCCCTTTAGCATAATCAAAAAGATATAACAGATATGAAATGCATAAAAGGAAGCAATAAGCATAAAGAGAAACTGATTGTATTAATAATTTTGCCAATATACATAACATAATTAAAAGGATAAACAACCAATACAAGAAAAAAAAACATCCAAACAAGAACAAAGCCTAGAAATAGGCATCTGGCGAAGGAGGAGGAGGGGAATTAGAACCCTGTGAAGATAGCAAGGCACGCAAGGTAGCTTGCTCATGCTCAACACCGTCAAGTCTGTCAAACAGAATAAAGAAGGTGTGCTCCAGATAAGCTCGGTTATCCTCCATATAAGCACGGTTGGCCTGTAAGGTGGCCATGACTTGATCCAGAGTGACCGAACCCAAGCGGCGGGAGTAGGGCGGCGGGGCCGGCGGCATCGAGGCGCGGGGGCTACCGGGGCAGCAGCAGCAGGGGCAAGCAACAGGGGCAGCAACAGGATCAACTGGGTCGTCCTCATCATCGTCAACTTCAACTGGGAATACTCAGCCTTCATCAGTCTTTATCATCTTCATTCTGTTCAGCGTATAGGCACCAAACACATTATGATGGGTCAGCTTAGTTTTGCGCTCAATCTCCACAATCTGAGGATACTTGCCTAGGAAGGCAGTGATGATCACACTGTAAGGTAACTCTGATCGATCTTTTTCTTTAGCTCGCATCATGTGCTTCATGATAAAGACGGGCTAGTTTATCTGGTATCCTTTCTTCAGGATCCATAGCATAAACACATCATCTTCACTCAAGTAGGCGTAGTTCCCACCTCTAGGAGCGAGGATGTGGGCATAAGCATAATGTAAGAGCCTGTCCTGGCTCTTCATCATGCCCCCTTTGACTCCCTTTTGAGTCGAAGGTAATGCCAACCTAGGTCTAAGCACATCTTCAATGGCTCGAATTTTGTCGAACTGCTAGACAAGCTCTTCACTGTCTTCGTTGTAACGGCCAGCAGATTCTAAACCAAAGAAGTGAACCCAGTCTTGAGGGGTGATCACATTGTGTTGATCACTAACATCAGAATGGAGTTCCAGACCCTTAATCCGCAGGGTGCAGTAGAACATTTTTACAAGATCAGGATAGAGAACCGCTTTATAAGAGCAAAAACGAAGCACGCCCTGGAGGTGCAGCTGGTGTAGGAAATCAAATCCGCCTTCTTTTTCAAAGAATTCCAAATCTAGATACTTGGGCTGCACAAGGTTGCGTTCTCTGAAATGAGAAATGAAGCATCCAAGGGTCTCTGAGTGGGAGGAGAGCCTTCGCAGATCCAATGGGTTGTTGCATGGCGCGGTTTTTGTGTGAGCACGCTTGGAGGAGGATGCCATTGATGGAGGTTTGAAGGTAAGAGAGTGGGAAAGATGGAACGGTTGGGTGGATGGAGGTATTCGAATAGGGAGGAGGGAAAGAAGGAGGGAATGGGGAGGCCAAGAGTTTTGAGAAGGAATGAGTGAGGAAACGGGTTTAACGAAGTGGGGGTTTATATAAAACTGACCCAAGGTATTCGAATGCCTCAATTGGTATTCGAATACAGCTGTTTGGAAAGGCAAAAGACAGGGCCAACTAAAACGGGTATTCGAATACCTCTTCAGGTATTCGAATAGATTGACCAATATGACTTGGCCTTAGGTCTTAGTGTGAATGCTTATGTCATGAAGCATATCAAATAAGTTTTTGATGATAACAAAGCCATGAGAAGAAGACCAAGATCAAAAGAAAAGACCAAGATCAAAAGAGAACATCAAGATCAAAGGAAAAGAACAAGACCAAGATCAAAGAGGTATATTAGATATAGGTCTTAGAACATCAATGTGAAATGCTCTCAAGGTATCTCGATTATATTCAAATGGTTTTTCAAAGATCTCATAAATCAACTTGTTTTCAAAGTTCATATTTTAAAGAAATGTTGATTTTAAATCAACCTGTTTTCAAAGTTCATATTTTAAAGAAATGTTGATTTCAATATTGGATTATGGTAATCTTTTATAAATCTTGTTTTGTCCAAGTACCCAAATGATAAAAATGGCCTAGAGACTTAATTGGGATTGAAAAATGTGTTCAAAGTGGCAAGTAATCGATTACACACTCTTGGTAATCGATTACCAGCAAGTCAGAGGACTTGTAATCGATTACAACATCAATGTAATCGATTACCATGTTCCCAGAAATCCAAGAACACGTTCAAACGGCCATGTAATCGATTACATCAATATTGTAATCGATTACCAGAAAGTCAGAAGGCGTGTAATCGATTACACAAGTCTTGTAATTGATTACCACAAACCCAGAAAGCCAAGAACACGTTTTAACTGTCATGTAATCGATTACTAGAATCCTGTAATCGATTACTAGCATTCTGACAAGCCCAACGGCTATATTATTTGGCTTTTAATGATGCCCATTAAAGCTCCCAACGGCTCTTTTGTTCCAACAACTTATAAATACTCATCTTGGGGCATCATTTGTGACTAAACAACACTTGAGAAACATCTATCAATTGCTTTAATCCGAGATTCATCCTTAAATCACTTTTGCTCTGTTTTTGTATATATTGTGAGATATTCTTGAAGAGCATTATAGGGCTTCAATTTGTATAATCTACTCTTGTGAGAGTTTTCATATTGTAAACACTTTGATTCTTTGTAAAGGGGGTGAGGTATCCCTCTAGAGAAAAGAGAGTGAGGTATCTTTCAAAGATTGTAAAGGGTGAGGTATCCCTTGTTGAAGGTGAGGCATCCTTCAAGGATTGTAAAGGGGGTGAGGTATCCCTCTAGTGGAAAGGGTGAGGTATCCCTGGTTTGAGGCTCAAGCTCAAGGGTGAGGCATCCCAAGGAGTTGAGTGCTCTTTTGTGTAAAGGTTTTCAAGCACCTGTTCAAGCTTGAAGTTTAGTGGAAAATCTCGAGTGGTTTGCTTGAGGACTGGACGTAGGTCACAAGGGGTGGCTGAACCAGGATAAATCCTTGTGTTTGTTCCTCTCAACTCTATCTCTTTACTTTGTGCTTTAATTATATTTGCTTGAGTTGAGTTCGATATTTTGCTTTGCTTGAATTCCTTCTATCTTGAGTTGTTTATTTGTGAGTGAAGTATTCAATCTATAATAGTTATCCCTTTGTTATGCATGTTTCGTTGTATTTAACAATTGAATGCTTCAAAATGTTTAATTTGTTAATGATAATCTAAAAACTTGTAATCACCCAATTCACCCCCCTCTTGGGTGATGTTTGCCATGACTAACATGTGGTATCAGAGCTAGGCTCTTGTGTAAAGGGCTTAGCAGCTTCAAGAGAAAGTGATGGTCTCTTCAAATGATTTGTATGAAAGTTCTTCTCTTTATAGACCTCCCTTTTTCAATGGGGATGGGTATGCTTATTGGAAAGAAAGAATAAAAATTTTTATTGAAGCTATTGACTTGGATGTGTGGGATGCTGTTGAAAATGGTCCCTTTGTACCCACACAAGTTGTAAATGGTGTAAGAATTAATACACCAAGAAGTAAATGGACGGATGATGATAAAAAGAAGGTCCAATATAATTTGAGAGCCAAAAACATCATTACCCTTTGCTTTGGGGTATGATGAGTTTTTAGAGTCTCAAATTGTAAATCTGCACAAGAAATGTGGGACACCTTACAAGTAACTCATGAGGGTACTAGTGAAGTGAAAAGATCAAGGATAAATACTCTCACTCATGAGTATGAACTTTTTAGAATGAACCAAGGTGAAAGCATTCAAGAAATGCAAAAACGTTTCACACATATCATAAATCATCTTGCTTCATTGGGAAAGACTTTTCCTAATGAAGATCTTATTAACAAAGTGTTGAGATGTTTGAGCAGGGATTGACAACCTAAAGTGACGGTTATTTCAGAATCAAGAAAACTAGCAACAATGACATTGGTCACACTTTTTGGCAAGCTTCAAGAACATGAATTGGAATTGAATAGACTCAACCAAAATGAGGAGCTTGACAAGAAAAAGAAGGGAATTGCTCTCAAGGCCACCTCCTCTTTGATCAATGATGATGATGATGATGATGATGGAGATGGCTTGGAAATTAGTGAAGAGAATCTTAGTCTTCTAGTAAAGAAGTTTGGAAGATTCTTCAAAAAGAATGGAGCTCAAAGAAGACCTCCCTTTCCCTCAAAGAATGCCTATCACAAAGGGGAGGGAACCTCAACCACTCCTAAATGCTATGAATGTGGAGAATTGGGACACATGAAGATGGAGTGCCCAATCTATCAAAGGAAAGTGGAGAAGTATGAGAAGAGGTACTCAAGGGAAAAGAAAGAAAGAAGAGCATACATTGCATGGGACGATAATGACATGGATTCAACCGATAGTTTGGACAATGAGAAAGCCAATCTATGTTTCATGGCTAGAGGAGAAGAGGAAGATGAAGACGACATGGAGGTAACATCCTCAAATTTTGAATCAAATTCTTCTCCTTCATATGATGAATTGCAAGATGCATTTGAAGAATTGCATAATGAATCTATGAGACTTGCAAAACTCGTTTCATCATCCAAGAAAACAATTTCCTCTTTTGAAAACAAAATCTCTATTTTAAACAAGGAAATTGAGGAACTTAAAATTGAAAATGAAACTCTTGGACTCATTGATGCAAATTCCTCATGCTTAACATGTTCTTTACTTGATAATGCATCTACATCCTTTTCTTGCTCATCATGTAAAACTTTTGAAAAGGAAGTTGAAGATTTGGAAAATACTCTTTCAAAATTTACCCTTGGAAGAGATAATTTGAACATATTGCTTGGGAATAAAAAATGTGTGTTTCAAAAGGCTGGTTTAGGGTACAATCCCAAAAATCAACAAAAACTTTACAAGAATTTCTTTGTTCCCTCAAGTTCATCAACAAGTCCTTTTATAAAGTGTTTTCATTGTGACAAGAAAGGACATAGTGCATCAACTTGTAATGTGAGGAAGAATATCAATAACAAGATTGGAACTAAAATGGTTTGGGTTCCCAAAGGCACCTTGCCTAACACTAACACACAAGGACCCAAGAGAATTTGGGTACCAAAAGTCAAAAATTGAAGTGTGTTGTAGGTGTGCTTGAAGGCCAAGAACGAACTTTGGAATATCAAAAGTGGCTGCCACAAGCACATGACCAGAAATTACTCCAAGTTCTCTTCCTTATCTCCAAGAAGCTTGGACTTGCAATCTTTGGATAAGTGGAGATCTATTCTATATCTTAACTTGTGTTAAAATTGTATTTCTCTACGCTTTACATCTTGAAAATATTCTTATATGCAATAATATGCTTGATAAGTTCATTTCTTGTTTGAAATAGCATATTTGATATAAAACATCTTTGAACTTGGCATATTGGATCAATCATGCATCTAAACCCCTGTAACACAATTTTGATGCAAAATTTTCTGCATAATGTGTCATATGCTGTATAATCTGTGATTTTCTGCAAAATGATGCATAACTTGTCACTTGTATGGCACAAAGTCACAATCTTCCGCATAATCTCATTCCTGCTACATAATGAACTCTATTGCTGCATAAAATGCACTTTTTCTGCACAATGCATTTTTTTTTATGCATAATCTATTTCTTTTGCTGCATAATGTGCTATTGTGATGCATAACATGCTACCTCGCTGTATAATGTCACATTCTTCTACATAATCTATTTTCCTGCTGCATAATCTGAAATTTACTGCTTAATATGGTGTTCTTACTGCACAAACCACCTTGATTTAATTAATCTTGAATCCAATACTGACTTGAGCGTTGGAGGTTCCCCTTTAGTTATTTTGCAGGTACTACATCATGACAAAAACCCTCAAAAAGCTCAAAAACTTCACCAATCCATCAAAAGGGTGTAATTCTTGGTAAAAGTAGCTTTTTCGCATGATCATATGTTTTGGACCTCAATCTAGTTGGATTATATGCCTACATGTTGTTTGAAATTGATTTGGAATGCTTTGGAACAAATTTAAAAGGTTTAAAATTGATCCTTTTCTGTTCAAAATGCAAAATCTGAGTTTTAGTAAACTGGTAATCGATTACAATACCCTTGTAATCGATTACAAAGGCTCTGCCAAGCGTTCTAAGCCAAGTCAGAAAGCAGGTAATCGATTACACCTACAATGTAATCGATTACAACAATTCCAGAAGGCATGTAATCGATTACACCACATATGTAATCGATTACCAGGAATCCAGAACATGCGTAATCGATTACAAAGACATTGTAATCGATTACACAGGGTTTTAAAAGGCAAAAATTCATGGATTATACTTTTTTATCTGCCATCAAGCCTTTTCATGATGCTTTACTTATGCTTAATCTTTATCTAACCCCATTTGCTCTTGTATATGACTCTGAATTCTGTTGGCATAAATGATAATTATTATCTACGATTTCTTTTTCATATGCATTTGCTATTAGCATCACAAATTGTTGTGCTAAACCGTTCATACTCTGATATTGATCCTGCTGGGCTGAAATGTTTATACAATGTTGAATGCTTATGTTGTTTTTGATAATGCCAACGGGGGAGAGATTAGTGAAATATGTTGTATGTGTACGGGGGAGCTTTGTGCTTTTACATGAAAATCATTTATCATATCTCATGCATACATTACGGGGGAGAGTTGGGCTTAATCTCTGATAGATAAATGAATGCAAATATTTCTCCATTTTCAATGCTTATTTTGTTATCATCAAAAAGGGGGAGAATGTGAATGCTTATGTCATGAAGCATATCAAATAAGTTTTTGATGATAACAAAGCCAAGAGAAGAAGACCAAGATCAAAAGAAAAGACCAAGATCAAAAGAGAACATAAAGATCAAAGGAAAAGAACAAGACCAAGATCAAAGAGGTATATTAGATATAGGTCTTAGAACATCAATGTGAAATGCTCTCAAGGTATCTCGATTATATTCAAATGATTTTTCAAAGATCTCATAAATTAACTTGTTTTCAAAGTTCATATTTTAAAGAAATGTTGATTTTAAATCAACCTGTTTTCAAAGTTCATATTTTAAAGAAATGTCGATTTCAATCTTGGATTATGGTAATCTTTTATAAATCTTGTTTTGTCCAAGTACCCAAATGATAAAAATGGCCTAGAGACTTAATTGGGATTGAAAAATGTGTTCAAAGTGGCAAGTAATCGATTACACACTCTTGGTAATCGATTACCAGCAAGTCAGAGGACTTGTAATCAATTACAACATCAATGTAATCGATTACCATGTTCCCAGAAATCCAAGAACACGTTCAAACGGCCATGTAATCGATTACATCAATATTGTAATCGATTACCAGAAAGTCAGAGGGCGTGTAATCGATTACACAAGTCTTGTAATCGATTACCACAAACCCAGAAAGCCAAGAACACGTTTTAACTGTCATGTAATCGATTACCAGAACCCTGTAATCGATTACCAGCATTCTGACAAGCCCAACGACTATATTATTTGGCTTTTAATGATGCCCATTAAAGCCCCCAACGGCTCTTTTGTTCCAACAACTTATAAATACTCATCTTGGGGCATCATTTGTGACTGAACAACACTTGAGAAACATCGATCAATTGATTTAATCCGAGATTCATCCTTAAATCACTTTTGCTCTGTTTTTGTATATATTGTGAGATATTCTTGAAGAGCATTATAGGGCTTCAATTTGTATAATCTACTCTTGTGAGAGTTTTCATATTGTAAACACTTTGATTCTTTGTAAAGGGGGTGAGGTATCTCTCTAGAGAAAAGAGAGTGAGGTATCTCTCAAAGATTGTAAAGGGTGAGGTATCCCTTGTTGAAGGTGAGGCATCCTTCAAGGATTGTAAAGGGGTGAGGTATCCTCTAGTGGAAAGGGTGAGGTATCCCTGGTTTGAGGCTCAAGCTCAAGGGTGAGGCATCCCAAGGAGTTGAGTGCTCTTTTGTGTAAAGGTTTTCAAGCACCCGTTCAAGCTTGAAGTTTAGTGGAAAATCTCAAGTGGTTTGCTTGAGGACTGGACGTAGGTCACAAGGGGTGGCTGAACCAGGATAAATCCTTGTGTTTGTTCCTCTCAACTCTATCTCTTTACTTTGTGCTTTAATTATATTTGCTTGAGTTGAGTTCGATATTTTGCTTTGCTTGAATTCTTTCTATCTTGAGTTGTTTATAGTGAAGTATTCAATCTATAATAGTTATCCCTTTGTTATGCATGTTCCGTTGTATTTAACAATTGAATGCTTCAAAATGTTTAATTTGTTAATGATAATCTAAAAACTTGTAATCACCCAATTCACTCCCCTCTTGGGTGATGGTTGCCATGACTAACACTTAGGGTATTCGAATACTGCTTAAGGTATTCGAATGCCCAGAAACAGAAATTAAAGGCTGATAGCAAGAGGCTTCAGGTTATTCGAATAACCACACTGAGGTATTCAAATACACCTGTTTATACATCATGAAAATATACGTACAGATGATGGTATTCGAATACCTACTCATGGTATTCGAATAACTTAGAAAGAAAAGCATGAAAATTAAGTACAGAATGCATTTTTAAAGGATAAAAGCTCACCCAATTGAATGAGCACCTGCAAAACACAATAGAGGATATCTCCGACGCTCAAGTCAGTAATAATTAAAGATCAATAAATCAATGAATGAGCAGCAAAGGAAGGGTTTTAAATGCACGATTGATCCAAAATGCCACATTCTCTTCTTAAATGAAAGAAAGAATCTTTAGGTAATGGTTTTGTGAAAATATCAGTAAGTTGATTATTAGTTTCAACAAATTCTAACACACAATCACCTTTTTGAACATGATCTCTTATAAAATGGTGTCTTATCTCAATGTGCTTAATCCTAGAGTGCATAATGGGATTCTTTGTCAGATTGATTGTACTAGTATTATCACATCTTATAGGGATGTGATTAAGCTGAAGACCAAAGTCTAGAAGTTGTTGCTTCATCCATAGGATTTGAGCACAACAACTTCCGGCTGCAACATATTCAGCCTCAGCGGTGGATAGGGCCACACTATTTTGTTTCTTGCTATGCCAAGAAACTAAGGAATTGCCAAGCAGGTGACATGTTCCACTAGTGCTTTTCCGATCTAATTTGCATCTAGCAAAATCAGAGTCAGAATAACTAATAAGACTACAAGTGGCACCTTTGGGGTACCACAAGCCCACTTGTGTAGTGCCACCAAGATATTTCATAATTTGTTTTACAGCACTTAGGTGTGACTCTTTAGGATTAGCTTGATATCGAGCACATATGCATACGCTAAACATTATATCAGGTCTACTAGCAGTGAGATAGAGAAGAGATCCAATCATACCTCGATATTTAGTAATTTCTACAGAATTACCTGCTTCGTCTTTATCCAAGTAACATGAAGTACTCATTGGTGTAGCCATATGCTTTGAGTTGTCCATCCCAAACCTCTTGAGAAGTTCTTTGCAATACTTTGTTTGGCTAATGAACGTTCCACTCCTTGTTTGTTTGATTTGAAGTCCAAGGAAGAAATTGAGTTCTCCCATCATGGACATCTCGAATTCGCTTTGCATGATTTTATCAAATTCCTTGCACAAAATTTCGTTAGTAGCACCAAATATAATATCATCTACATATACTTGTACAAGGAGTATGTCATGGTTTTTATTTTTAATAAAAAGAGTCGTGTCAACCTTACCTCTTGTAAAACTATGTTCTAAAAGGAACTTACTTAACCTTTCATACCAAGCTCGTGGAGCTTGTTTTAAGCCATACAAAGCCTTTTTCAATTTGAAAACATGGTTAGGTAGATCATAATTTTCATAGCCTGGAGGTTGGTCAACATATACCTCCTCTTGAATAAAGCCATTTAAAAAAGTACTTTTAACATCTATTTGATATAATTTAAAATCCATGATGCAAGCAAAAGCAAGTAACATTCTAATAGCTTCTAATCTAGCTACAGGTGCATAGGTTTCTTCATAGTCTATACCTTCTTCTTGATTATAACCTTTTGCTACAAGCCTAGCTTTATTTCTTGTTATTAGGCCAGTTTCATCAAGTTTGTTCCTAAAAACCCATTTAGTACCGATAATAGGATGATTATTAGGTTTAGGAACTAGTTCCCAAACTTGATTTCGTTCAAATTGATTTAATTCTTCTTGCATAGCTAGAAACCAATGTTCATCATTAAAGGCTTCATTGATGTCTTTAGGTTCGATTTGAGAAACAAAAGCTAAGTGGTTACATGCATTTCTAATGGAGTTTAGAGTACTTACACCTTTTGATATATCATCGATTACTTGATCAAGTGAATGATGTTTTGAGGTACACCATTCTTTGGGAAGATCCAAAGCTTGTGAATCCTCTTGTCTTGGCTTATCTTCTTGCCCCTTAATTTATTTTTCCTTGCTATCCAAATGTGTTTCCGCTAATACTTCTGCAACATCATCAATAACAAGATCCTTTCTCGATCCATTTGGGTCAGTTTCATCAAATGCAACATGTATAGATTCTTCAATAGTCATAGTTCTTTTATTATATATACGAAAAGCCTTACTATGATTTGAATAGCCAAGAAATATACCTTCATCAGACTTAGCATCAAACTTGCCCAGGTTATCTTTTCCATTATTTAAAACAAAACATTTACATCCAAAAACATGAAAGTATGAAACATTTGGCTTTCTTCCCTTGTATAACTCATATGGGGTTTTCTTTAAAATAGGCCTTATAAGGGCCCTGTTCATTACATAACAAGCTGTACTTACAGCATCCGCCCAAAAATACTTAGGAAGAGCAGCGTCATTAAGCATAGTTCTCGTCATTTCTTCTAAAAAATGATTTTTTCTTTCTACAACTCCATTTTGTTGTGGAGTTCTAGGAGCAGAGAAGTTATGATTAATGCCATGTTCATCACAATAATTTTCAAAAACATTATTTTCAAATTCGCCACCATGATCACTTTTTATAGAAGAAATTTGAAAACCTTTTTCGTTTTGAATAACTTTGGCAAGTCTTTTAAATGCTGGAAATGCATCATTTTTATTTGCAAGGAATAAAGTCCATGTAAACTTAGAAAAATCATCCACAATCACTAAAGCATAGTAATTCCCACCAAAGCTCATAGTTCTAGAGGGTCCAAATAAATTCATGTGCAAAAGTTGTAAAGGTCTAGTGGTTGAAACTATATTTTTTGCTTTAAAAGAGACCTTTATTTGTTTACCCTTTGGACATGCATCACATAATTTATCTTTAACAAAATTAAGCTTTGGTAGTCCAATTACTAACTCTTTAGAGACTAACTTGTTTAAGTGATCCATGTGAATGTGTGCAATTATCCTATGCCATAACCATGAATCATCATTCTTACTTAAAAGGCATTTCGCATCATTTGAAGATATATCATCAAGACTAATCATATAGATGTTATTTATTCTATGACCAATGAATTTAACATGCTTATCATTTTTATCTTCAATTAGGCAACAATTTGAATCAAAAATTACCTTATTTCCTTTGTCACATAATTGGCTAATACTAAGAAGGTTATGTTTCAAGCCTTCAACAAGCAACACATTTTCAATAGAGGAGTTGGGGTTCTTACCAACTTTGCCGATTCCAAGAATTTTTCCCTTGTTATCTCCATAAGTAACGTGTCCATGATTCTTGGGAATAAACATGGTGAATTTTGAGTCGTCTCCAGTCATGTGCTTGGAACAGCCGCTGTCGAGATACTAATTTGAGCTCTTGGCTTTCAAGCACACCTCGTTGTCGCTATCTTCCTCTTCTTCTCCTTTGGCCATAAGACATAGATGAGCTTCTTCGCTTTCTGAACTGTTAGATGAGTCCATGTCATTGTCATCCCAAGCTATGTAGGCTCTTCTTCCTTTTCTTTCCTTGAATGGTTTCTTTTCGAATTTCTCCATTTTCTTTTAACAAACTGGACACTCTATTTTCATGTGTCCGGGTTTTCCACATTCATAGTATATTGGAGTCGAGGAAGTTCCTTCCCCTTTATTGTAGGTTTTCTTTGGAGGAAAAGGTGGTCTTCTTTGTGTCCCCTTTTTCTTTAGAAACTTACCAAATTTTCTTACAAGTAGGCCGAAGTTTTCTTCATTGATTTCATTATTTTCCGTGCCTTCTTCATCCTCGTCATTATTGTCATCATTTACTGAGGTGATGGCTTTGAGAGCTATCCCCTTATTCTTCTTGTCGTTCTCTTCACTTTGACTTAGTCTGTTTAGTTCCAATTCATGCTCATGAAGTTTTCCAAAAAGGGTAACTAATGACATGGTTGTCAAGTCCCTTGATTTTGAAATTGCTGTTACCTTGGGTTGCCACATCCTGCTTAAACACCTTAATACTTTGTTAATCAAATCTTCGTTAGTAAAACTTTTTCCTAAAGATGCAAGATGATTAACAATGTGGGTGAACCTCTTTTGCATTTCTTGAATGCTTTCTCCTTGGTTCATTCTAAACAATTCATACTCGCGAGTTAGAGAATTGATTCTCGATCTCTTAACTTCACTAGTACCCTCATGGGTAACTTGTAAAGTGTCCCACATTTCTTTAGTAGTTTTACAATTTGAAATTCGAAAAAATTCATCATACCCCAAGGCAGTGGTAATGATGTTTTTGGCTTTTAAATTATGTTGAACTTTCCTTTTATCATCATCAGACCATTCACTCCTAGGAGTTTCAGTCTTTACACCATCAATCGTTTTTGTAGGTATAAATGCGCCGTTTTCGACAGCATCCCACACATCTAGATCGATAGCTTCGATGAAAATTTTCATTCTTTCCTTCCAATATGCATAACCATCCCCAATGAAAAAGGGTGGTCGGTTTATGGAAGATCCCTCTGAAAAGCCATTTGAGGAAGCCATGTTCTCTTGAAGCGGCTAAGCTCTTTATACAAGAGTCTAGCTCTGATACCACTTGTTACTAAGTGGCTTCTAGTACTCAAGAGGGGGGTGAATTGAGTAACAAAAACTTTCACAAAAGCCTTAAACAAATAAACTTTGCTGAATTTAAATATTAAAAGACGTGAAAGAGATAAGAAAAAGGAAGAACAATTAATAATTAAATTGCAGGAATCAATAAATAAAGTGCATAACGATAAAGAATAAGGAAAGAAAAACAGGCACAGTATTTATCCTGGTTCGACCACCAACCACTTGTGGCCTACGTCTAGTCCCCGAAACACAGTTCAAGATTTTTTACTATTTAAGACAAGCTTAAAACAGGTGTTTGCAACCGTTACAATAAAGAGCATTTTTCACACACAGGGAAACTCTACCCTTGTGCTCAAGCCTCAATCAATCAGGGATACCTCACCCTTATACAATCCTGAGGGATACCTCACCCTCAATATACAGAAATAAAAGAATAGATGAAGAAGAAACTCTCTCTAGGAGTAAATAATCACAAATTGAAGCACTAAGGAGCTTTGTCACAAATATCTCAAAGATTCAATATTAAAAGCATAGAAAAAGAGAGAAAATTGTGTAAAACTCGTTTTTAACAAAGCAAGAATTAATTAGAATGTTCAGGGGTTGATCAGAGGTGTCCCAGGCCTCTATTTATAGAGCTTCGTATGAGAGAGAGTCGTTGGGAGCATTAATTTGATATTAAATGCTTTTGATTCTCGTATGAATTTCAAACACCCAAAGCTGATTCCCGTGGGTTATTCGAATACCAGCAAGAGGTATTCGAATTCCTCTATCAAAAGCTTATTTAAAAAGCGATCAAGTTGGGGTTATTCGAATACCGGTCAAGGGTATTCGAATACCTCTTTAAACGAGTATATTGAAATCAGGATATTCGAATACCATATAGGGTATTCGAATACCTCTGTTTTTGGAAAAACAGAAGGTATGAATTATGAATCAGTTATTCGAATACCATAGAGGGTATTCGAATACCTCAGTTAAAAACAGTTTAAAAAACCTTTCTAAATTGCTTCGAAATGCTTATTTTCAGTTTCTAAAAGCTTTGATCTTTCAAAAGCTATTTTAAAACTTCAGTTTAATTTAAGGAGCGGATTATTTTAGATCTTTTAAGATTAACCATTAAGATATCTAATTGACAGCTCCATACATGATAGATCCTAAGTCCTAAAACTAATCTTGAAACACTTGGACTTGGTCTTCTCATCATCCTTATGTTTGTTATCATCAAAATACATCTTCATTGTTGCGTAGTGAACACAAATTGGAGTTAGTTTAGTATTTTTAAGCATACTGAATGTGTGTTTTAATACCAGATTGACTACTAGCAGATATGAAAAATTAAAAAAATTATGAAACAAGATATTTTTTTGAATCTTAGGATTTAATTTTTAAACTTGTTAAAAGTTAAAAAAAACATGGTTTGGTGATTTCTAAGCAAATTGGGAATTATCAATTGGTCACTTAAGTGACCAAAGCTCCTCACGATTCTTTTCTTTCTGTTGCCTTGACTATATAGGCTTTCAAATGAGATATTTTCTCATTTTCTCACTCTCATCTCATGGTTGAAGCAGGAAAACACAAGGGGAAAGGAAAGAAACGAGCCAAATTAGGGGATTCATCTAACAAAAAGGACAAAGAAGAAAAGAAAGGAGATGAGCTTTTCAGTTCTTTCAATTTCTGAAGTTAAAGATAGGCGAAATTTTTTTTTTATACTTTGTGTTCATATTCTTCATCTTGGTTCATGAGGGGCTTGTTGGGGGTTGTGGGCTTGAAGTGTCAATTTGGTGTTTTGGCTTGAATCTTGTTGGAGAACTTGATGATGGCCTGTTTTTTAGTTGCTAGATGTGTGGAGATGATTAATCATGCCTTAAACACCTTTGTTCCCATTTGATCCAAGAGTTGGGAAATTAGGTCTTAAGGTTGATGATTGATACATCAATCCTTGTTGGAGTGAATTAAAAGGTGCTTAAGAGTTGCAACATGTTTTTGGACCTTGTGTGATGTTAGAAAACACTTGGTTTTGAAGTTTGAGTGGATGGGAATGGGTTTGTTCCTAATAGAACAGTGACCCAATCTGTAGAATTCTGCAAATTTCATTTTGGGCAGCCAGCGTTGGGAGTTGGGCGCCTGAGCGCCTGATGCCCAGAAGGGTGCTTCGTGATGTAGTGCACTCAGCGCTTGCGCGTTAGGTTATAAGCTCCTGAGCGTGCGTTAAGCGCTTGGGCGTTGGGACTGGAGCGCCCATTACTAGAGAGAATAGGGGAGGCTCTCTGCCACCCAAGCGCTTTAGCGCCTAATGAGGAGCGCCTGAGCGCCCAATGTCCACCAGCTTCCGCTTGGTTCGTCCCTGAACCATACAGTACTAGGAGAGGTCCCATCTCTGATACCATCTGTAACATCCCGGGACTGCCTGTAGGATTGATGAGTGTCTCCACAAACCAACACGGGTCTTTTTAGCGCACTTTGTCCTTACTCACACGCATCCTAGGAAACTTCCCAGGAGGTCACCCATCCCACAATTGCTCCAGGTCAAGCACGCTCAACCATGGAGTTTTTATGTTCTAGGCTCCCGAAAAGAAGTTGCAATTTGTTGATATGGCTACGCCTAATTAATTCCTTTAAGTCATCCTCAACTATGCAGTCTCATACCTGCACAGTCTCTGAATCCCTCTCATTCTGGTGCGTATTCAGTTCATTCATGGGATCCTTTGCCTAGAAGTCTGCCAAGAGCCGCTCCTTGTACGTGCTTCTATTACACCTGTGTCCACTCCTCGCCCTCATCGGCCCCGGGACACCACAGTTCCTGTAAATGATATCATACATTATACATTACATCCTTAGGCTATTGCATAAACATAAACAAATGGCATAATTTGGCATAGCATGGTAATTGTATAGGCGGTTGCTAATCATAACATACTCTTGCATTGTGATTGTATAGGCAATTGCATATCTCTGAGATGGAGATGTTGATTTTAAGAGTATGATGACTACTGGAAGACTGTTTGTGGGAATGAGTTTTCTATACAGACTTATAAAATGAGAATCTATTTCGGGAAAGGAAAAGACATGATTTTGGCTTTAGCCACCTTTCTAGTTTATATGTGAAAATGACTTGAGTTTGAAATGTGTTTTCCTCCGAAATAGGTGGAATGATTGTGATGGCATGTTTTATGGATTTAACTACTGAGAATATATGATTCTCACCCCATGTGTGTGTTTCCAAAATGATTCCAAAGAAGAAGACTTATGAAAAGTGAAGTGCAAGCAAGAGCTAGGATAGCTTAGCTTAGCTTATCTTTACGTTTCTTTTAAAAGATGTATATTTTGTACCTTGAGAGTCCTAGCTTGTAGCTTTATACATAGTTTGTATTTATGAGAAATACTGACGTTATGTATATTATTTCTTGTTTTAGTATATAGTAGTATACCTGGATCTAATTATTATGGTATAATACATATTATACTCTAGTGATTAAATTTGGGATGTTACAGATCCCATCACTCCATCCTCGAAGAAAACCAAGGATGAACCCCACACTCCACCTACCATGGGTAAACCCCTTTTTGATCAATTTGCACCACAACCAACTAAGCCTATTCCTGAAACTTGCACCACTTTTGCTGAACATATCAAAGTTCTTAAGTTTAGCTCAGAAGGAAAAAAATGTTGAAATCAAGAAAGGACTGTTGTTGAAGATGATGTTTTTCTTCAATAATATATTGATTCTAAGATAGTTACTCAACTTCAAGCCTCACCATCTTCTAGAACTTTTACTTGTATTTCTACTCTGCATTTGGGTTATTGGCAAGAGAAGAAGCTTAGCACTATTGAAGAACATCTAAATGCCTTAATCGTTGAACTATAATAGATAAAAATAGAAATCCTATTTGGGATGGTTGAAGTGAACTCTACTCTTACTACCCAACTATAGAAGTTTGCTCGGTTCAAAGATTAGTGGGCACAAAAGTTAGAAGACATTGTCTTATCAAAAGACCTCAAGAAAAGGAACAAACCCTTCTGATCTTTGTCCTTTTCTGAGCACTTTATGATGACACAACTTCTCACCCCTGTTATTTTGCTGATGCCAAGAGAAGGAGAAAAATTTTGAGACTTACTGCAAAATTTTAGGGGGAACATGAACATTTTTAGCCTTTTTCCATGATTGCATTCATTTTTATTATGTACAATGTGCAAAACTATATGAATGAATGCTATCTTGATATGTTTCCAATCTAACTCTTATGCTTCTAATATCTAACTTCCTAAGTTTTGCATATTATTTGTTGCCCTTATGATTATCTAATCTATATTTTCACTTAGATTTCTCTTTTATGCTTAAAACTTCTAAGTCTAGTTTGTCATCATAAAAAAAGGGGACATTATAAGCTCCAAAGTCCTTCAGAAGCATGAA
This sequence comes from Ormosia emarginata, assembly GCA_029884605.1. Taxonomy (NCBI): domain Eukaryota; kingdom Viridiplantae; phylum Streptophyta; class Magnoliopsida; order Fabales; family Fabaceae; genus Ormosia; species Ormosia emarginata. Next base: position 16,490,345 of record JAQQTP010000090.1, read on the forward strand.
AACTTTCTGAAGTTCTTTTGAGTTTTCTCAGTTTTGATGATTAACAAACTTGAACTTAGATCTTGTAATTACTAATATTTCATCTAAGTGTGCTAAGATATAGTTGAAAAGACTCTTGGACTTTCAATGTGAACATTGTGGTTTTCTTCAAATCCATCTTAAGGAAGTCTCAACTTGACTAAAGTTTTATGAAGGATTGATGTTTTCAAACCATGCATGGAGAAGAACTTAAAGAAATCAATATGAAAATTCAGACCAGTTCTTCAAAAGACAACCTTTAAAAGATCAGTTCATCAAGAAACAAGAATCAGAAGTAAAGTGCATCAAAAGACTAAGTTTAGATGCTAACAGCATCAGAAAACAAAAGTATTAAAAGTATCAAGCATCAAAAGAATCAAGTCTTTCAGAAGAATATGAGTTCAGAAGACAACGTTTGCCTATAAATAGCAAAGTCAAAGTCAGAAAGCCTCAGAAGTTTGAAACTTCTTATTATCGCTGGAAAATGACAAAAACCATTAAGGAAAAGCTGATTGACTACTACAGGACAAAGAAAATGTAACCTGACTCTACATAGTAACCGCTGAATACTCAAATGGCTAGTTTCTAAAGCTCTACAAATTGAAGAAGCTTTAAAATTTCAAGTTATAAAGCAAACTGTTATTCTGCCAAACTTTTGAACACTCAAATCTTGCTTTTGAAAAAGTTTCTTTAATGAAATTTGCTTCTAATCACTTGTTCAAAAGAGAAACTTATTCTCTCAAGCTTGTAATTTTTATATCCACTCTTTAAGTGTAAGATAATAGAATTTCTCTAATTTATAAAGATTAAATCCATTCCTTGAATGTTGAGAGAAACCAAAATCTTTTATCTCATCTTGTAACCTGATTCGATAATGATCTGAGTGTTAGTCTAGCTTGAAGAGGCTAATGTGGATCAAATACCACTTATATTCTAGCATGGAGAGGCTAGAGTTGAGGAAAGAATACTCATGGTAATACTAAAATCCTTGTTTCTGACTAGGGACTGGACATAGGCACGTCATTTGGCCAAACCTATTTAAATCTTTTTAGTGATCTCTTCTTAACCTTATGTGAATACTTATGTCTTGAAGCATGTCAAATGGTTTTTGATGATAACAAAGTCAAGATGAAGATCAAGTTCAAAAGAGAAGACCAAGATCAAAAGAAAGAAACCAAAAAGTATATTAGATATAGGTCTTACAATATCAATGTGAAATTCTCTCAAGGTATCTCAATTATATTCAAATGGTTTTTCAAGATCTTTTTAGTCAACTTGAAATTCAAAGTTCATATTTTTAAAGAAATGTTGATTTCAACCATGGATTTGTAAAATATATGATAATCTCATCAAATCCAAGTTTCTCTAAGGTAAGAATGGCCTGCATACTCAATTGGGCTTGTAAAATGTGTTCAAGGGCCAATCGATTACACATATGGTGTAATCGATTACAAGCTAAATAGAAGTCTTGTAATTGATTACATTGAGCAAGTAATCAATTACATAAGGCTGGTAATCGATTACATCCTGCCCAGAAAGTCAAGAACATGTTCAAACAATCATGTAATCGATTACAGAGATTGTGTAATCGATTACTAGTGGCCTGACAGTGCTCAACAGCTATATTAGGTGCATTAAATGCTACCCATTAAAGCCCCTAACGGCTCCTTTGATCTAGAAACTTATAAATACACATCTTGGGGCATCATTAGTGGCTAACCAACAACTGAGAAACATCTTTCAATCACTCTAATATGTGAATCAATCTTTGAATCATTTGTACTCTGTTTTTGTACATATTTGAGATATTCTTGAAGAGCATTATAGAGCTTCAATTTGTATAATCTACTCTTGTGAGAGTTTCATCTTATCTACACTTTGATTCTTTGTGAAGAGGGTGAGGTATCCCTCTAGAGAAAAGGGTGAGGTATCCCTGTTTTGAGGCTTAAGCACAAAGGGTGAGGCAACCCAAGGTGTGGTGAATGCTCTAGTTTGTAAAGGTTGTCAAGCACCTTTTGAAGTATGAAGATAGTAGAAAATCTTGGGTGATTACTTGAGGACTAGACGTAGGCCACAAGTGGATTGGTAGCTGAATTAGGATAAATCTTATATTTGATCTTCTAAACTCATCTCTTTATATTTGTGTATTTTTTTATATGCTTGCTTGAATGTTACTTATCTTGGCTAGTTTAATTTGTGAGTGAAGCATTCAATCTCATTTATCTATTTACTTCAATTAATCAATAGCTTCAACGAAAATCAATAATCAAGTGTTTTACGAAAGATTTGCAAACTTATTTTATAAACTCAATTCACCCCATCTTGAGTTTTGAGGCCACTTGGTAACAAGTGGTATCAGAGCTAGACTCTTGTGTAAAAAGCTTAGCAACTTCAAGAGAAAGTGATGACCTCTTCAAATGATTTTTTTGAAAGTTCTTCTCTTTATAGACCTCCATTTTTCAATGGGGATGGATATGCTTATTGGAATGAAAGAATAAAATTTTTTATTGAAGCTATTAACTTAGATGTGTAGGATGCTATTGAAAATGGTCCTTTTGTCCCCACACAAGTTGTAAATGGTGTAAGAGTTAATACACCAAGAATAGAATGGACCGATGATGATAAAAAGAAGGTCCAATACGACTTGAGAACCAAAAATATCATTACCACAACTTTGGGGTATGATGAGTTTTTTAGGGTCTCAAATTGTAAATTTGCCCAAGAAATGTGGGATACTTTACAAGTTACCCATGAAGGTACTACTGAAGTGAAAAGATCAAGGATAAATACTCTCACTCATGAGTATGAGCTTTTTAGAATGAACCAAGGTGAAGGCATTCAAGAAATGCAAAAATAGTTCACACATATTACAAATCATCTTGCTTCATTGGGAAAGACTTTTTTCTAATGAAGATCTTATTAATAAAGTGTTGAGATGTTTGAGCAGACATTGAAAACCTAAAGTGACGGCTATTGCGGAGTCAAGAAATCTTTCAACTATGAACCTAGCCATACTTTTTGGCAAGCTCTAAGAACATGAATTGGAATTGAATAGACTCGACCAAAATGAGGAGCTTGACAAGAAAAAGAAGGGAATTGCTCTCAAGGTCACCTCTTCTATGATCAATGATAATGATGAAGATGATGGAGATGGCTTGGAAATAAGTGAGGAGAATCTTGGCCTACTAGTACAAAAATTTGTAAGATTCATCAAGAAGAATGGAGCTCAAAGAAGACTTCCTTTTCCCCCAAAAGAATGTCTATCACAAGGAGGAAGGAACCTCATCCACTCCTAAATGTTATAAATGTGGAGAATTTGGACACATAAAGATGGAGTGCCCAATCTATCAAAGAAAAGTGGAAAAGCATGAGAAGAAGTCCTCAAAGGAAAAGAAGGAAAGAAGAATCTACATAGCTTGGGATGATAATGACATAGATTCAACTGATAGCTCGGATAATGAGAAAGCAAATCTATGTTTTATGGCTAGAGGAGATGAGGAAGATGAAGATGAAGATGACATAGAGGTAACATCCTCAAATTTTGAATCAAATTCTTCCCCTTCCTATGATGAGTTGTAAGATACTTTTGAAGAATTACATGATGAATCCATGAGGCTTACAAAAATAGTTTTATCTTCCAACAAAACAATTTCCTCACTAATAAATAAAATTTCTATTTTAAACAACGAAATTAATGAACTTAAAATTGAAAATGAGACCTTAGGACTTATTGATGCTAACTCATTATGTATGACTTGCTCTTCACATGACAATGCATCCATTCAATTACCTTGTTCATCATGTAAAGCATTTGAAAATGAAATTGAGGATTTGAAAAATACACTTGCAAAATTTACATTGGAAAATGACAATTTAAATATGTTACTAGGGAAACAAAGATATACTTTTCAAAAGGCCGATTTGGGGTATAATTCTAATAACTAACAAAAATCTTATAAGAATTTCTTTGTTTCCTCAAGTAAATCAACTAGCCCCTTTATCAAATGCTTTTATTGTGGTAAGAAAGGGCATAATGCTTCTATATGTAATGCTAGAAAGAACAAAAACACCAAGGTTGGGACTAAAATGGTTTGGGTCCCCAAAGGCACTTTGCCAAAAACTAACACATAAGGACCCAAGAAAATTTAAGTACCAAAAGACAAAAATTGAAATGTTTTGTAAGTATGCTTTAAGGCCAAGAGCTGACTTTGAAATCTTAAAAGTGGTTGCACTAAGCACAAAACTAGAAAATGCTCCAAGTTCTCTTCCTTGTCTCCAAGAAGCTTGGACTTGCAACCTTTTGATAAGTGGAGACTTGTTCTATGCCTTAATTGGCCTTAAAAGTTGTACTTTTCTAACTATATATTTTAAAAATATCTCTACATATGATAATATACTAGATAAATTCACTTCTTGTTTGAAATAGTATATTTGATGAAAATATCTTTGAACTTGGCTCTTTGGACCAATCATACACTTAAATTTTGTAGCATAATGTCATAACCTTGCTACATAATTTCAAAATCTGTTGCATAACTCATCATTTTGCTGCATAAACTATCATACTATTGCACAATGAGGTACTCTGTTGTAAATCAAGACAATCAGGTGCATAAACTGCATAATTTGGCCACTTCCTACATTAAATCTATAACTTGCTGCATAATATGTTATATTGGCACGCAATTATCTTGTTCTTAATCAATTTTTGAATCCAATACTGACTTGAGCGTTGGAGGTTGCCCCAAAGTTTATTTTGCATGTACTCCATCATAACCATGTTCTTCAAGGAGCTCAAAAACACAAATCTTATCAAAATGGCTTAATCTTTGGTAAAAATGGTGATTATGCAAAAACTTGTGTTATGGATCAAGAACTAATAAGTTTGAATGCTTATATGATATTTTGAATTAATTTGAGGTGTTTAGAAACTATTTCGAAAGTCTTAAAAATAGTTCTTCATTGTTTAAAATGCAAAAACTGAGTTTAGAAAGCTTGTAATCGATTACAAAGGATCTGCCAAGTGTTACAAGCAAAGTCAGAATGCTTGTAATCGATTACACGTACAATGTAATCAATTACATCTATTCCAGAAAGCTTGTAATCGATTACAACCATATTGTAATCGATTATATGAAACCCAGAACATGTGTAATCGATTACGAACCCAATGTAATAGATTACAAGGATCACAGAGAACGTGTAATCGATTACACACCTAATGTAATCGATTACAAAGGGTTTTTAAAAGGGAAAACACACGGGACAACCATTATCATTCTGAAACAAAGCTCTCTGTCTCTAGAAACTTAAAACCACCCCTGAACATTTCTTATCAATTCTCTCTCAATTCTTGCCCAAATCTCACCATTCCACATCCAAAACACTCGAAATCCTCACCCCAACAAAACCCCTCAATAATTTTTCCCTAAAAAATCCCACAAGTTAGACAAAAATCTCCTCTCACGCATGTTTTTCTCTCTCTAGCCCTAACCCATGTATGTCACCTCTCTCTCTCAACCCTTTTTCACCTCCTTCCATTCCTAATCTCCACAAAAACACCTTCTCCAGCTTCTTCTCACATCCCTTCTGTCCTATATCCTCTCAATGGTTGAATCCTTAAGGCATACCAAGAAACCAAGAACAAGACCCTCCTTAGGCGTGTCTTCTAGCGCTCCTCCTCTCGCCGTTTCAGGATTGGATCTTACCCAATATTTTGGCACTATTAAGAAGGTTGAGCACTTTCAAAAAAACTTTTAGCTTCATAAGACCATCTCCCCCAGGTATCTCCTAAAGGACTTTTGCTTTAGCGAGCATCTGGATAGCTTTAGGCTGATTGAAAGATTAGGTCTGCTAGACTTTTTGAGTATTAAGAAAGAAATCTATCCTGATTTAGTTAAAGTCTTCTATGCAAATTTGAAGATAATTGTCTTATCTCAGAAGTTAAGAAGAAACTTATTATAGTTACTAGAGAGCTCTGGTATATGCTTACCAAATTATCCTCTGATGGTGTAAAATTCTATGGTGGTGAGCATGCATGGAGAATTGAGTATGAGTATAAAGATGCCTTAATATCCTTGTTGAGAACTGATTATGTTATCCCTAGAGATAACAAAAAGAGGGTAATAACTACTGGATTGACTATGGAGAATAAGGTGCTACATTACCTTGTAGTTAGGGGGTTGGTTCCAAGGGGAGGAAACTACTCCCAAGTACTCAAAGATGATGTATTTATCTTATAGGCCATGAACACTGAGAGGCCAATCAACTGGGCCTACTTCGTGATACAACATATGATGGAAGCCCGAAAGAAATCACATGCTTTGCCCTATGCCATGCAAGTAATGGCCATTCTGGAACACTTCCATATTCCATTGATTGGGGAGACAAAGGATACCAGTTTCAAAGGACCACAGTCCATTGGTGTGCATACTCTGCACAAGCTTCAACTGAGAAAATTGGAGGCCAAATGGCACTATCTCCTTCATGGAAGCTATGGAGACATTCCTTATGAAGCTGAGGATGTTGATGACGATGAAGACTAGCCCCAATCTACTTCCACCTCCACTCTAGAACTATTGCTCTAAGAAATGTGCAGCTTACATATGGGGATGGAGTGCCTTGAACACAAGGTGGACCATCAGGGTTTAGAGATGGCTCACATTCGTTCCTTGCTAGAAGGCTTCACTTCTACACAGAGGCAAGAAGCTGGTGCTCCCACCGCTCTGCTGCACCTTATGCTGATATTCTTACTGATGATGAGAAGAGTCTAGGATTTGAGAATGATCTCGACACTGGTGACAATGAAGTGGATCTTGCTGATGTGGTAGCAGATGCTGACAGTGATAACGAGGCAACTCAGTGACATTAGGAGCTTTGTCATGCTATTTTTATTCTTCATTGCCTATCCTGTCTAGCCTCATACTTGTATATGACAAATGGATCCTTTTGATATTAATGATTATAAAATCTGATATATTGATTCTCATATGCATTCCTAATTACTATGTTAATGTCTAATATTGACTTGGGTGGTTGTACTCTGCTTATTAAGCCTATTTATACTCTGATTGCAAACTGCCTAGGCTGGAATACTTATATCATGTTATTATTTGTTGTTCTTAAAATTAGGGAATCATGAAAATTATGCTGAAATGCTATCGAAATTTTCACTGAACACTTATGTATTTTTTATAATGCCAACGAGGGAGAGATTAGTGAAATATGTTGCATGTGTACGGGGGAGTGAGCTTTTACATGAAAAATCACATATCCTATCTCATGCATACATTATGGGGGAGAGTTGCACTTAAACCCTAATAAATAGATAAATACAAATATTTCTCCTTTTTCCAATGTTTATTTTGTCATCATAAAAAATGGGGAGAAGGTGAATACTTATATCTTAAAGCATGTCAAATGGTTTTTGATGATAACAAAGTCAAGATGAAGATGAAGATCAAGTTCAAAAGAGAAGACTAAGATCAAAAGAAAGAAATCAAGAGGTATATTAGATATAGGTCTTACAATATCAATGTGAAATTCTCTCAAGGTATCTCAATTATATTCAAATGGTTTTTCAAGATCTTTATAGTCAACTTGAAATTCAAAGTTCATATTTTTAAAGAAATGTTGATTTCAACCTTGGATTTGTAAAACATATGATAATCTCATCAAATCCAAGTTTCTCTAAGGTAAGAATGGCCTGCATACTTAATTAGGCTTGTAAAATGTGTTCAAGGGCCAAGGTAATCGATTACACATATGTTGTAATCGATTAAAAGCTAAACAGAGGCCTTGTAATCGATTACATTGTTCTTGTAATCGATTACAAGTCTGGCAGAGGTTATGTAATCAATTACACAAGACTGGTAATCGATTACATCTTGCCTATAAAGCCAAGAACACGTTTAAACAGCTATGTAATTGATTACAGAGAATGTGTAATCGATTACCAGTGGCCTGACAGTGCCCAACGGCTATATTATGTGCATTAAATGTTACCCATTAAAGCCCCCATCGGCTCTTTTGATCTAAATACTTACAAATACACATCTTGGGGCATCATTAGTGGCTAACTAACAACTGAGAAACATCTTTAAATCACTTTAATATGTAAATCAATCTTTGAATCATTTGTGCTTTATTTTTGCACATATTTGAAATATTCTTGAAGATCATTATAGGGCTTCAATTTGTGTAATCTACTCTTGTGAGAGTTTCATCTTATGTACACTTTGATTATTTGTGAAGAGGGTGAGGTATCCCTCTAGAGAAAAGGGTGAGGTATCTCTTGTTTGTAAAGAGAGTAAGGCATCCCTCAAAGGTTGTAAAGGGTGAGGTATCCCTGTTTTGAGGCTCAAGCACAAAGGGTGAGGCATCCCAAGGTGTGGTGAGTGCTTTAGTTTGTAAAGGTTATCAAACACATGTTGAAGCTTGAAGATAGTGGAAAATCTTGGGTGATTACTTGAGGACTGGACGTAGGCCACAAGTAGATTAGTGGCTGAACCAGGATAAATCTTATGTTTGATCTTCTAAACTCATTTCTTTACATTTGTGCATTTATTTTATATGCTTGCTTAAATGTTACTCATCTTGGCTTGTTTAATTTGTGAGTGAAGCATTCAATCTCATTTATCTATTCACTTCAATTAATCAATAGCTTCAACGAAAATCAATAATCAAGTGTTTTGCGAAAGATTTGTGAACTTATTTTTTAAACTCAATTCACCCCCCTCTTAAGTATTGAGGCCACTTGGTAACACCTTATCTCTTACTTTTCTATTCATTATATCTGATCTTTACTTTCCAGTAATAGAAACTGATATTTATCTTAAAATTAGTTAAGTTTTTAACGGAATCTTTAAAATTCAGTTTCTCTAAAAGTAATATTTCTAAACAACTTAGCTTCTAACTTATACTCCGATTCATTCACGTTAAGAAAACTTAAGAAGCTATTTAGTTTGTAGAATCTATTCAGAAACTGAAGCCATGATTCAATCCCTTTTTTTGTGTTGGGAATTTGCGGATCAAAAGTCTCGCAGCGGAATAACAGAATTCCCTCACAGGATCCATGCGAAAAATCCATAATCCGAGTTTTTAAATTTTTACCTCTTGAAGCGTGATAGACACAAGCGAGGTGAATCACCAACACCGTAATAGCGACGATGTTTCTGCGGTATCCACACGAACAGACTTGCAAAAGGAGTCACGCCTCTGTTTTCATAGTGCTAGCTGCGAAGAGAGGAGAAGAAGACCTCACTATCTCTCACTCACTTTCTGTAGGTGCGGCTAGGGTTGTGATGTAACCTAGTAGCAGCCCCCTTAGCAGTACTATTTATAACAGTGGCTGCCTTAAGTGAGTGTGAGCAGTAGCAAGGTAAGTGGTGCAACCCTAAACCCATCTGTCATGAGTTAGGCCCACAGTTGAATCCGAGTCCAACTTGGATTCTGATTACTCCAATTTAGTCTGTTCTAAGTGTGTGACCCTGCAGGTTCTCATGGCGTTAGTAGTAATATTAAAATCTTATTTTAATATTACAAATAGTGAGCGGTATCTAGCAACACATCACTGCTACCCAAGTAATGAGAATGTCAGTGATTTGACATAACATATCTGTGACCAATGTTTCCGTGTAGTTTAGTCCCTTTGTCCAGATATCCAGATTGAACACAAGGCATAGAACGTGTCACCCTTGTTTAATTCAATCTTCAGTTTCCTGATTCCCGAGTAGACATAGCAATAACAAATAAGATCAATATCTCATATTGACTCATTTGAGCATGGCCATGCATTTCGTAGTCTCACTCAATCAGGGGACCCGAAGATATCGCTCCTGTTATGTAGGAGGGACAAATCCTATCTAGGTCACTCACATCCCTCCACATGTATTGCGGCATGTCTAATAACCAACGTTATAATCATCTTGTTACAGATGACGTTTGATGGCATTAAAACACACAACTCCTTATGTAGGAATCGTAGTGATTTCAGGTCAAAGGACCACATACACCATTATCACTATGAGAATCGTTTATGACACTCACGTAACGATCCACGTAGCGTTCTCATGGCGGGTCTGTCCAATACATCATTACTCTAATATGTATCCATGTGTAGACTTGATATCTCATATCCATGACCCGTGAGATGTGGTCATCAGTCTACGCACATACTAGCCTCAATGTATTATTGTTGTCCTAATTAACAATAATACTTGACTAGGGACATTTAAGAATAGTGTTTTATCCAATAGGATCTCACGATCAAGTCATCCACTTGATGTCCTATGGTATCAAACTTACTATTCTAAGGACTTTATTATGTCTACCAAAAAGAACACAATAAATGAAATGCCTCATATAAAATAACATAATATAATGTATGTAAATACAAACAAAATGTATTGGCCACTAGGGCATACACTAACATTTTGTGCTATTGCCACTTTCATATGAGGCACCCTTGGGGTACCATAAGCCCATTTGTGTAGTGCCTATTAGATATTTTATTTTTTTACAGCACTTATGTGATATTCTTTAGCATTAGATTAATATCTTGCACACATACAAATGCTAAACAATATATCGAGCCTACTTATGATAAGATACAAGAGTGAGCTAATCATAACTTTATACTTAGTGATTCCTGCAGGTTTAACTCCTTCGTCCTTGTCCAAGTAGCAAGAGGTGCTCATTGGGTTAGTCATTTATTTTGCATTCTCCATTTCAAACTTCTTAAGCAATTCCTTGCAATACTTTATTTGACTTGTGAAAGCCTATCTTTTGTTTGCTTGATTTGGAGTCCAAGGAAGAAGTTGAGCTCATCCATCACGGACTTCTCAAATTTAATTTGCATGAGATTAACAAACTCCTTGTATAAAGATTCATTTGAGGAACCAAATATAATGCCATCAATATAAATTTGCATAACGAGAATGTCATGTTTTTTGTTTTTAATGAATAATGTAGTTTCAACCTTGCTTCTTGAAAAAACTTTTTCTAAAAGGAACTTGCTCACCTTTTCACACCAAGTTCTAGGAGCTTATTTTAAGTCATACAAGGTTTTTTCTAACTTAAAAATCTAGTTAGGCCGTTCAAAATTTTCAAAATTAAGAGGTTGGTCAACATACACCTCTTATTTTATAAAATCATTTAGGAAAGCACATTTTACATCCATTTGGTAAAGCTTAAAGTCCATAATGCATGCAAAAGCAAGTAGCATTGTAATAGCCTCTAATCTAGTAATGAGAGCATATGTTTATTCATAATCTATTCCTTCATCTTAGTTATAGCCTTTAACTATAATCCTCACTTTATTTCTTAATATTATTCCAATTTCATCAAGTTTGATTCTAAAAACCTATTTGTTGTCAATTATAAGATGATCATTGGGCCTTGGAATAAGTTGCCAAATTTGGTTCCTTTCATATTGATTTAACTCTTCTTGCATAACCAAGATCCAATGTTCATCAATAATGGCTCATATATGTTTTTAGGTTCAACTTAAGAAATAAATGCTATATGATTACATGCATCTCTAAGAGAGTTTCAAGTTGTTACCCCTTTGGATACACCACCAATAACTTTGTCAAAAGGATGATATCTTGAACTTCTCCATTCTTTGGGAAGATCCTTGTTTTATGATTCCTCTAGTTGTGGGGGTGTCATTTGACTTTCATCCTCTTTCTTTGCTTTATTTTCCTTGTCATCCAAATGTGTGTTGGTCAAAAAAATTTTACAACATCATCAACAACATCCTTTCCGTACCCAAAAAGGGTTAGTTTTATCAAATGCAACATGTATAGATTCATCTATAGTCATAGTTCACTTGTTATACACTTTAAAAGCTTTACTGTGAACAAAATAGCTAAGAAATATACCCTTATCAGATTTTGTATCAAATTTGCCCAAGTTATCATTTTCATTATTCAAAACAAAGCATTTACAACTAAAGACATTAAAATTAGAAATGTTTGGTTTCCTTCCTTTGGATATTTGATGAACTTGCAAAAATTCATATTTTTACAGTTCATTATTTTGAGTTTTTCATTCTCTTTAATCTTTTTAATTGAGTTTGTTCTTGAGTTTTGTTATTTTTTTTTGTTATTTTAAATTGTGTTTTAATTTTGTGTTTTTATATATTTTTGTAGGTAATTGCATATGGAAAGAATAAATATTGGAAGAAGCAACAAAAGAAGCAGAAAATTCAATTCAGAAGCCCAGCGCCTGAGCGCTGGGCCTTCAGCGCTTGAGTGCACAACGTGCGCAGGAGATTCCCTTTTAGTAGTTTAGCGCCTGAGCGCTGGGTAGTTAGCGCTGAATGCGTAAAACACAGCGTAACATTAATGGGCCAGCGCTTAAGCGCTAGAAGCCCAACACTTGAGCATTGGTTGCGTAACATAACACGTCATTCTGTTTTAAATTAGATTTTTCAACCCACAGAGTGACATACAGAGAGAGATAGAGACAGTTTTCAGCAGAGACAAATCCTTGTTTGGTGTGGGCGCATTCAAGAGTGAAGATTAAGAATTTTCTTCTTCCTTTCCACTAGCCTACTATGGAATTTGTCATATTCTTCTCTCCGTTTTATTCTTTTTCCATGTGTAACTAATTTCCCTAAGCTAGGGGGATGATGGATCTTGATACTTGGATTATGTAACTTCTTTTATGGGTTTAATTTATGTTTCTATTTCATGATTTACGTGTTTATCTCTATTCTTAATGCTTTTCTAAACCTGATCAATTTGGGAATGAATTTTGGGTTTATGTATGATTTAAGAAAATTTGCATGAACTTAAAACACGTGATAAACACCATAATTTCTACAATCACTAGGAATAGACGTTGTGGGTTATGTGGTCTTTCTTTTAATTCTCTTGTTCTTGATAATGCCTTTCTATTTGGGGTTAGACTAAGGAATTAGTTAATTCCAAACAACGTAAGAGGATTAATATACCAAGGGATTGGGTATTGATTAATTTTGAGAATTGACCATAAATCTTTGAAATAGAACATAGTTAAACCAATATTTGATATTGCATTTAAAGAGTTCAAGTGAAGTCTGAACCCTAACACTTTCCCATCATTATTTTTAACCCTTGCTTATTTTAATTATTTTTCTTTAATTGTTTCATTCTTGCTTTTGTCAAATCTCATCTTTTGCGAAGCCTAAATAGTGTTAGTTTAACAAAATTGATAATTGGCAATATAATCCTTGTGGGACGATACTCTTTTCACTACTTTATTACTTGTTGTGATTCAATGCACTTGCCGATTTTACACATCAATATTCATAGGGTTTTTCTTTAAAATTAGCCTTATTTAGGCCCTATTCATTATATAACAAGTAATACTTACTGCATCCACCCAAAAATACTCTAGGAAGGTTATACTTATTGAGCATAGTTCTTGTAATTTCTTCTAAAGACTGGTTTTTCCTTTCAACAACTCTATTTTGTTGTGAAGTTCTAGGGGCTAAAAAATTATGTGTAATGCCATTTTATTGCAAAAGGTCTCAAACTATTGATTTTCAAATTCCCCACAATGATCACTTATAATGGATACAATGTTATATTTCTTTTCATGTTGAATAACTCTGGAAAATTTTCTAAAAGTGTGAAAAACATCATTTTTATGAGAAATGAATAATTTCCATATGAACCTACAATAATCATCAACAATCATAAGAGCACAATAATTTCCACTAAAGCTCTTAGTTCTTGATGGACCAAAAAGATCTATATGCAAAAGTTGTAAAGGTCTTGTAGTTGAAACAACTTTTTTAGGGGAAAATACCTTTTTAAACTCAAGTCATATACACATATAAACTAGAAAGGTGGCTAAAATCAAAACTATGTCCTTCTTCTTCCCAAAATAGATTCTCATTTTATAGGTTTGTATATAAAAAACCATTTCCACAAACAGCCTTCAAGTAGTCATCATACTCATAAAATTTTCATCTCCATCTCAGAGATATACAATTGCCCATACAATTGCAATGCATGAATATGTTATGATTAGCAACTTCCCATAAAATTACCATGTTATGCCAAATTATGCCTTATGTTCATGCTTATGCAATAGCCTAAGGATGTAATGAATAATGTATGACACCATTTGCGAGAACCCAGTTCCATGGTAATGTAATGATATGCATGATACCTAAACAAAGCAAAGGAACCTGATTCTATGAGTCTTGAACAAGCACTAGAACCCAGTTCCATAAGTCTTCTCTCTGAGTAGTGGTCTCATCAACTACTCGATCTTCAACAATGATCACTATGATAGAAAGGGTTGGTTACCTTCTCATTCAAAATCATATTTGATAATCAACAATGATGACTCAACCTCAGCAACATAGTTATGAAAAGCAATGATGTCAATTACTACAATAACTAGCATGACAATTAGTTTACATTCATAACTACAAGCATGAAATACAATGATGCCAATCACCACAATAGATAACATACTAATTGATTTACATTCATCATCTCAAATATGAACAATAATGATGTTAAATACTATAATAATTAACATTTTATTAAATACTTCTATTAGAATTCCATCACTCATTAAGAAGCATAAACAAGGAATCCTATCAAGTAGGGAAATCTCAATTCCCACAAAAAGAAACCTGGTGAAAACTAGTTTGAACGCCTAGAAAGGTTGATTTTTATGAATGCGCCAAATGATCATAATTGCAAAAGTTTTCAAATTTTACAAGCAAATATCCTTATCTCATATCTTTCAAATGCAATAAACCTCACTTCATTTGACTTAGTGTAGCCAAAGTTATGCAACAAAATGCAGAGGTTGAAACAGGGCAACTAATTGTTTTCCTATAATCTAACCTTACTTTAAACTGAAACTGGGAAAGCATAAGGAATACAAAAATTCTGAAGTTTTTACCATTCATAGCCTTACATGTTAAGGTTCAACCTTATTGCATAAGAGAGTCAATTTACTAAGATTCAACTTTGATATATGTTATGGATTTTTCGCAAGCGCACGGATCGTACAAGTAGTAAATAAAAATCATTCCTATGAAGATAAGTTAATTACTAACTCTTATGGCTACTTTGATTATTTAAGCAAATAAAATCAATAGTGAAAGCTAAATTTAAATAAAAACTATAAAGAAAGCAAATAAATCAAGAAAAGTTAAAATTCAACTAAGGTTTAAAAGCCAAGGAGTGGGAATCCACTACATTATCCTCTATGCTAAATTGTAATCTTATCTTTGTTAATGTTCAATTATGTTCTTAAAGGTGATTTGTCCTAAATTATTTAAAGCTTAATTTCTTGACACTAAAAATGTGTTAAAACTTCATTAATCACATTCTCATGGCAATTAATCTAAGTTCTAACCCATTAAGATTCATGACATTCTTTTAACCCTCGAAGGATTTAAGCTTATGTTTAGGTCTCAATTCCTTAGTTCAATTCTTAGATTATCAAGCAATTAGATTTCATCTTTCGATCCTTCACCTAAAGCATAAGATCATGTAAATATGGCCAACAACATATCACAAGCATTAACAACACTAAGAATGAATCAAGAACAATAATTTCATTAACATAAAATTAAATTAACAATTCAATAGAAAGAAATAGAGAGTTTCATCCCAATCCTAGAAAAAAAAGGTTTAGCCACTCATGGCAATTATAGCACAAACAAGAACATAGGATAAAGAAATAACTATGATTCCAAAATAAAAGAGAAGATGGAGAAGATGTCTTTAACGGTTGAACTTCAATACTCTTGCTCTTGTCTTTTGAACCCTAGCCTCTAATCCTTTTGCCTCTCAAAGTTTCTTGTAGCCTCTAGCCAAAAGTCCCTTAGGTTTAGTGTTTTTGCCTAATTTATAATGATTTGGGGGTAAAATTTCCCTTTTTTTCACGTTAAAGGAACTCACACGGCCATGTCTCCCCTCGACACGGTCATGTCCTTTGAAAATAGCATTTTAGGATTTTAAGTGAGACACAGTCGTGTCTCAAAGTCAGAAGCTTTATGAAGTTAAGACAGGGTCGTGTGAGGTGCTAGAATTGCGTAACTTCAACGTTGGGGGAGATATGGTCATGTGACCAAGAGACACGGTCGTGTCTCCAACACAGAAGCTTCATTGAAGTTAGACAAGGCCGTGTGAGCTTGACAGAAGCGTTTTCTAAGTTAGACACGGTGGTGTTTAACTCCTAAATCACTCAAGACGTCACTTTTTGGATAAGTAGTCTTCATGAAAGTTGTAGATCTTGTAGCTTTCTAATGACACCAAAATCACCTCGTTTCAACCTCTGTAGCTTAAGTTATGCTCATTTTATCGCATAAATGTCAAAAACTCTGTGAATCTTAGCCATATAAATTCCGAGCTCAACACTATTGTAATGAATCCATCCAAAGCTTCATAGAACCATGTCAAAACATCTCTTTTGGACCTAAAAAAATAAAGAAAAACCAATCATGAGATACCAAGGATAAATAGATTAAATGTGACATAAATTCCAACATAAATCAATCAAAGCACGCCTAAATCCACCTCAAATCAAGCACAAGATGTGTGTATTTTAAATGTGGCATAAATGCACGCTTCTAGGCATACTTATTATTCCACTTCTTTGGTCCCTTTTTGCAGGGCTTGGCCTTCTCAAAGTTGGTGCGGCCTTGGGCAAGGTCTTTTCTAGCACAACTTCAGCCACAGATTCTTGCATATCTGAAAGTATAATATTATCCATAACATTAGTAGCATCTAAGCGATTACATGAATTAAAAGAACTAGAATTTTTTTTAGAATTAAAAACATCAAACACTACTTCCTCATTATTCAAACGCAGAGTCAATTTTCCTTCGTGGATATTAATGATTGCCCATCTAGCGGCGAGGAATGGACGCCTAAGTATGATTGGGATCTGAATATCTGCCTTCATATCAAGCATAACAAAATCAACCAGCACGATAAACTTTCCCACCTTCAAGGAAACATTCTCTAGAATGCCAATAGGACATTTAATTGACCTATCAGCCAATTGAAGAGAAATGATGGTCGGTTTGAGCTCCCCAATATTAAGTTTCTTGCAAAGAGAAAGGGACATCAAACTCACACTTGTCCCAAGATCACACAAAGCTTTATTGATGTGCATGTCCCCAATTGAGCATGGAATTGAAAAGCTACCCAAATCCTTAAGCTTAGGAGGAAGCTTGCTTTGAATTATCACACTTGCATTCTTCCGTCAAAGCAATAGTCTCATAGTCTTCAAGCTTCCTCTTATTGAAGAGAATCTCTTTCAAGAATTTAGCATAAGTGGACATTTGGGATAACATTTCCATAAAAGGTATGTTTATGTAAAGCTTTTTAAGTACCTCCAAAAATTTTCCAAATTAGTGATCAAGCTTTGCCCTTTGAGATTTTTGAGGGAATGGCAAAGGTGGAACATATGCTGGTGGAGGAATATACCTTTTAGTGCTTTCTTTGTCTTCTTCTTTGTCCTTGAGCTTCTCTTGTTTCAATTCATTGTCATGGATTTTCTTTTCTTCAAGCTTTTCTTCTTTGGTGGGGCTTTCAACTTGATTACCACTTCTCAAGAAAATTGCACTGACTTATTCCCTCGAGTTAGTCTCTGGTTGACTTAGGATTCACCCTTGAACCATATTGAACAAGCTTGCTTGTTGGGCTATTTGAGTTTCAAGCATCTTAGAATGAGTCATCATTTGGTTTAGGCGAGTGCGGATTTGCTTGATGGACTCCTCATGTTGTTGCACTTGAGCTTGAATGACATTATTATGCTTCTCTTGAGTGACTATGAAGTTCTCCATGAGTTCTTTCAAATTAGACTTTCCACCTTGAGATGATTGTTGAGCTTGTTGAAATCCTGGTAGGCCCCATTATTTTGATGACTATCGTATGAGAGATTTGAGTGGTTTCTCCAATCGGGTTGTATGAGTTGGAGAAAGAATTCCCCTGAGCCTTGAAGTTGCCATTCTGGACATAGTTCACTTGGCCTAACGACGGGTCTTGAGAATATGTCTCCATTGCATTGTATTACGAAGTCAAATGCCCTCCTCCACATGTTTCATAAGTTGCTTTAGGAGTATTTATAGCATTGACATTCAGCTTTTCAAGTGTCTTAGCCAAGGTGTCAAACTGGGCACTTAACATGGAAATGGCATCAAGCTCTATAATTCTAGCTTGCTTCCTTGAAAATGATCTCTCACTTGGCCACAAATAAATGTTAGAATCCACCTAATTAATTAAGGTCCTTGCCTCTGTTAGAACCTTGGCCATCAAAGCACCGCCAGTTGTGGTATCAAGAGCTGCCTTTATAGAGAAAGTCAACCCAGCATAAAATGTTTGGATGACCACAAATTCTTGTAGGCCATGATGTGGACACTGACGAATCAGATCATTATACCTCTCCCATGCTTCATAAAGAGATTCATCTTCCTTTTGAGAGAAGGTTGTGATGTCTTAACAGAGCTTGATCATTTTTCCAATTGTGTTGTATTTATCCAAGAAGGCTTGCTCCATCAAAGCCCAGGTGGTGAGTGAATTTGGGGCTTCTAAGTGAATCCACCTCTTTACTTTCTCCCTAAGAGAAAAAAGAAAAAGTCTGATCCGTATAGCATTCGTTGGAACCCCATTAATCTTGATTGTGTCACAGAACTCCAAGAATTCATCCAAATGTTGATTTGGGTCCTCAGTTGATAACCCGCTGAATTACAATTGTTGAACCATTTAAATTAATGACGTCTTTATTTCAAAATTGTTAGCATCTACCCGTGGCCTAACAATGGAAGACTGACGAGCGTTAGCATTAGGAGTTCTATAATCCTTCAACCATCGCTCTGCATTGGTGGCTTGGTTATTGTAGTTTGCCATGTTGTCTTCCTCAATTTTTTGTATTCTTCTTTCTCTTCTAATATGACAAAGCGTCCTTTTGATCTCAGGATCAATAAAGATAGTAAGATTTTCTTGACTCCTCGTTCTGCGCATAAGAAAGAATCAACACCTAAAATTCAAAGAAAATAAAGTGAAAATAAAATAAAATAAAAAGTGCTCAAATTAATCAAATTACCGCTCGTGGTAATATCAACACGATCCCCGACAACGGAGTCAAAAATTTGTTGTGAATTTTTCACAAGCACATAGATCGTACAAGTAGTAAATAAAGATCATTCCCATAAGAATCGGTTAATTACTGACTCGGCTACTTTGATTATTTAATCAAATAAAATCAATAGTGAATGCTAAATTAAAATAAAAACTATAAAGAAAGCAAATAAATCAAGAAAAGTCAAGATTCAACCAAGGTTTAAAGGCTTAGGACTGTGAATCCACTACACTATCCCCTATGCTACATTGTA
The DNA here is from genome assembly GCA_029884605.1 of Ormosia emarginata. NCBI lineage: Eukaryota > Viridiplantae > Streptophyta > Magnoliopsida > Fabales > Fabaceae > Ormosia > Ormosia emarginata. The sequence goes on from JAQQTP010000090.1 coordinate 16,509,723, forward strand.
ATCTTATCTTTGTTAATTTCAATTATGTTCTTGAGGACAATTTGTCCTAAATTATTTAAAGCTCAATTTTCTTGCACTAAAAACGTGTTAAAACTTCATTAATCACATTCTCATGGCAATTAATCCAAGTTCTAACCCATTAAGCATGACAATCATTTAACCCTCGAAGGATTTAAGCCTATGTCTAAGTCTCCATTCCTAAGTTCAATTCTTAGATTATCAAGCAATTAGATTTCATCTTTCGATCCTTCACTTAAAGCCTAAGATCATGTAAATATGACCGGTAACATACGATAAGCATTAAGAACACTAAGAATGAATCAAGAATAATAATTTCATTAACAAAGAATTAAATTAACAATTCAATATAAATAAATAGAGAGTTTCATCACAATCCTAGAAAAAAGGAGTTTAGCCACTCATGGCAATTATAGCACAAACAAGAACACAAGATAAAAAAACAATCGTGATTCCAAAATAAAAGAGAAGATGGAGAAGATGTCTTCAATGGTTGAACTTCAATACTCTTGCTCTTGTCTTCTGAATCCTAGCCTCCAATCCTTGTGCCTCTCAAAGTTTCATGTAAGCCAAAAGTCCCTTAGGTTTAGTGTTTTTGCCCAATTTATAACTATTTGGGGGCAAAATTCCCCTTTTTTCACGTCAGAGGAACTCACACAGCTGTGTCTCCCTTCAACACGGTCGTGTCCTTTGAAAACATCATTTTAGGATTTTAAGTGAGACACGACCATGTAACATTGAGACACAGTCATATCTCAAAGTCAGAAGCTTTATGAGGTTAAGACAGGGCCGCGTGAGGTGCCAAAATTACATAACTTCAATGTTGGGGGGAGACATAGTTATGTGACCAAGAGACACGACAATGTCTCCTACACAGAAGCTTCATTGAAGTTAGACAGGGCCGTGTGAGCTTGACAAAAGTGTTTTCCAAGTTAGACACAATCGTGTTTAACTCTTAAATCGCTCAAAACGTTACTTTTTGGATAAATGGTCTCATGAAAATTGTAGATCTTTTTTTTAGCTTTCTATTGACACCAAAATCACCTTGTTTTAACCTCTGTATCTCAAGTTATGCTCATTTTATTGCACAAAGGTCAAAAACTCTGAATCTTAGCCATATAAATTCCGAGCTCAACACCATTGCAATGGATCCATCCAAAGCTTCATAGAACTATGTCAAAACATCTCTTTTGGACCTAAAAACATAAATAAAGACCAATCATGAGATACCAAGGATAAATAAATTAAATGTGGCATAAATTCTAACATAAATCAATCAAAGCACACCTAAATCCACCTCAAATCATGCGCAAGATGTGTTTATTTTATCCACACATCAATAAACAATGGAGCCACTCGTGCTAAACACTCCACTCAATCTCAACTTAATGAGAGAATGGAGTATTTACACTAAAAGTAGTATATACTTTCTATGTTAACTCAACTAATTCAAATATATGAGTAACATTCTAGGTGCTTGTCTACTTTCACCCATAAAGGTGTAACTAGAGCTCATACTATCTTTAACTAAGCTTGCTTGGTTCACTAATCATCTTTCCATAGCTTTACTAGGGTTGCTTCTAACCCAACGAGTGTTAAACTCTATTTTTACTAGGCTTATAACTAATTATACTACTTGGAAAACTAGTTTAAGCCCTTAAGTATTATACATCCTTTTTATCATAACATCTTAGCTCATCCTTTGCCAATAAGTGAGCAATACATGGTTCACAATCCAATCAAGCTCAACTTAAACTATCAAGGAAAATAACTAGGGTTTTGGTTACCTTAAGTATCCATACCCACTATATAATTTCCTATCATGGCCTAAGACATTATTACCTTATCAATTCAAGCTTGAATATACTCCATTTAATCTTAACATTTTAGGATAAGAAAGTAGTTTTTATAAGACTATCACAATCAACTTAACTTTGTCTAAACTAAGCATTTCAGGTAGGTGACTCCTCCTCATTACTCTGTTTATTTTTGTCCCAATAATTTCTTTGACTCATATTTGTGATTATTTCTTAAGTCTAGATTTAATTTGAAACATTGAGGATAATGTTTGGTTTTGATTAAGGGTGGGAGTTACTTAAGCTTTCGTCATTTTATCATTATGCCACTTTTGTGAGGAAAATTTTTCTATCATCTTGCTCAACTTGTTTCACATTATTCATAGCTACTTATGCATATCTCTTTGTTAAAAAATTGAAATAATTAGAGAAATTGAAGCATGTAGATACCATATCTTTGTTTAATGAGTTTTGAGTCATTCATTTTTATTGTGAGAGTGCTTTTTTGGCCATCCAATATTTCTTGTTAGTGCTCATAATTTTTTTTTTTCTCACTAGATCATTTCATTATTGTTATTTTTAGATAAAGATAAGTTTTATATCACACTTGCATTTAATCTGATGTCATAGAAGTTGGTAGAATTGTGTGTTTCCTTGAGAGATGATATTAGGCCATGTTTCTTATTTTGAGCCTTGAAATAATTTTTTTTTATTTCATATAATGCCACTAGTCATCCCTTTGAACCTATTTATTGAGTCTTTCTTTCTTAACTATTTCCCAAAGTGTTTCAAGAAAGAAGCAATATTATTGCAATATGGGAAGGTTAGAAAAAAAAAGAGAAAAATAAAAAAAATGGCAAAGTGAAAGTGCAAGAAAAAAAAAAGGGAAAAAAGAAAAGAAAGAAAAAAATCTGAAAAGCTACAAAGTTAGAAAAAATTGAGAAAGGAAGTGAAAAAAAAAGTCAGGCTTAGTAGTTTAAAAAAGTGATTTAAAGAAGGATTAGAAAATTGTGTTGAAAGCGTAGAAATTATATTTCTAAATATTCTTGAAACTCTTGATTTTCATTATTTTCCTTAGCCGTCATATTTTTTTCCCTTTACCCACATTACAAGCTTAATAACGTCTTATTTGATCTTAAAGAATTGTATGGTTCTTCCAATGTACATGACTAATCTTAAGATGTGATGTAAAGTCTTTTCTTGGCATCTTTTCATGAAATGATATTTGTTCTATTTTTTTAGCGTTCTTTCTATCATTTTATATATGAGAAATTTGTTTTGATTTATACTCATTACTCTACTCACATATACTTGTTAAGAGTGACACCAGACTTCTGAGTGATTTTCATTGTTGAGTGTAACTCTTGTGAGGATTATATATGATTGAAAAATGTTTTCTGATAGAGATTCTAGTTGTGATATTTGGAGATAATGGGTATATGTCGTAGTAGCTGTATTATTCACACACTTTGAGGTTGATAATGGTAGAATTTTTGTGGCAATTATGGTATTTTGATTCATGACTAATATTCCTGAGTTGAGGTAAAATAGATTTGATTAATTTGGTTGGAGATATTATTCAATTGTAGTTAGCAATGGTTGATCCACAGAAAGCTAATTCAACTAACACTAAAAACTAAATCCTAATTTAAACTCTAAAAATAATAAACAGTAAAAAAGGGGTTTGTTTGTTAAAACTATAAAAAGGAATTAAATTGAAAGCAACAACAGTAAATATGATTTGAATTACTAATTAAAAGATATTGGTTAAGAGATGGAATCTGCCACTAGATTTATATAATCATGATAACCTACATATCCTTTATACCAACATAACCAATTATGTCATTATGTGATTGTGAGATTAGTTCTCTGTTTTCCTTAAGTTTTGGTTAATTTAGTAACCACTCAAATCAAGCCCTAATAATTAGTTAATTGTGAAGCAACCGTTCTTACACCTTATTAATGATTGGATTAAGATTCAAAAAATCAATCACACTAAGGTAATCACACACCAAAATCGAATTACTCAGATCATTTGTTTCACTAATCATTCCACCACAACCGTGCATAGCAATCCTAGTTTTACTACTTTCAAAAATAGCAAAGAGTATAAAAACTTTTATACTGAATTAAGAACAGAAACATATGAATAAGAACATAAGTGTACTGAATATAAAGGAATACGTAGGATACATATAATCAAAACTAGAGTTTCATCTTCCCTTAACCAAATAAGAACTTAGTCGTCCATGGCAAATTCAGTATCAAAAGAAAAACTAAAGGAAGACATCGTCAAGAATAAAAGTGCGAAAGAAAACTGAAGATCAAACTAATTTTTAATTATCGAGGTTGATGGATCTCCGACTGCTCGAACTTAAATCCCAATCTTTGGTCGAATCTCCCTCTCTTTTGTTCTTTGTATTCTCCTCAGTTCCTTGGTAGCTTCTAGTCCAGACTAACCTCTTTTGGAACCCAAAGCAATCCTATTTATAACTTTGGATACCTAGCTCCTCGTCCAAATTCAAAATTGATTTCCTGATGTAAAGACACAGGTCGTGTCTAATGACACTCCCCCCTCCCCGATGTTTGAGTCTATTAGCATAATTTCAACAAAATTGGAAGTCAGAGAGAAACACAACCTACCTCGTGTCTAAGGACATGGGCCGTTGTTGTTGACCGTAAATCCGCAAGCGCACGGGTCGACAAGTAATATAAAGGAGAGTTAGAGTATCGTGTCCCAAAGGATTGAATAATTTAGAAGAATGTTAAACTTAACTAATATTCACAAATTTTTATCCAAGCAAACGAAAGAGAGTGGGTTGCAATTTAAGTAACAACTTAAAGGAAACAAAATAAGAAAACACCAAACACTAATTCCACAAGAGAAGATGAGAATGATTAAAGCCTAGGGGTCCCTATTCACTTGCTATTTCAATGATTAATTGCAATTAACAAGCACCTATCAATGAATTGATATATGTTGGCTAATAATCATCAATAGATAAGAGCCTATGTCTAGGACAATTATCCATGTGAAACCTAGCTATTCCACTATGTGTCCATGTGCAGCAACATAAGAATCACTCATTGAGGCCAATTATCAAACACTTGCCATGCATGACCAAAGGGTATGTGTCCATCCCCTTAGTTAAACATACATCAACCATACCATATCCATATTCACAACACCCTATTTCTAGTTCAATTGGAATATTAAAAATCATGCAATTGATGGCCAATCAATAACAAGCACTAAGCATAGATATGGATGAACAAAATCAATTTCATTGAAAGGATACTCAACTAATTACAAATTAATCAATCCATAGCAAGATTTTAGAGAGCCCCTAGATTAGAGTTTAGTTACACATTATCAAGGAGTAGAAAACAAATGTAATCAAATGATTCATCAAGTTACAAATCAAGAGATAAAGGGGAAAGAATGAACAAAAATGGAGAGATTCCAAGCTTAATCTTCCTCCTTCTTCTTGATTCTTCCTTTAGTCACCTTCAATCCAAGTGTGTTCTTTCTCCTCTCACTTGCTTTCTGGAATTCGTGGCTAGGTTAGAACTGAAGATGCCCCTTCATCCTCCCAAAAATCAGAATATAAGGGTAAAATTCGTGTGCCAGGATTTTACTCACGCCTAGGCGTGGATTTACCACACCTAGGCGTGGTTATGAATCACGTGCCTGTCCTCTGCTTGCCACGCCTAGGCTTGACTTCACCACGCCTAGGCGTGGAGGTCTCTGTCTGAATCTCCCGAAAAAGCGAGTTTGTCACACCTAGGCGTGAATTAACCACGCCTAGGCGTGTCTCTCGCTTCTAATCACGAGAAAGCTGCAAGGGCCACGCCTAGGCTTGGATTTGTCACGCCTAGGCGTGGGTTGGAAGCACCTTCCCTTGATGATTTCTTCACACTTTGGGCCTCTCTTCACTTTCCTCATCCCTTCCAAGGCCTTTCTCATCTTGAATACCTATATCAAAACAATGATAAAGTCCATCAAATCACAATTCATCCAACTTCGATAAACAAGATCTTCAAAGATTCAATTATAAATCATTTGAATCAACAAGCTTAATTCACCAAAGTCATGCAAATATTGAACTTATGACCTTGAAAACTTAGGGATAGCATGCTCAAATACAATCAAATTCGAGTGAATTAACTTCATTTTCTGAAGTTATCACACCCCCAAACCTAAAGTTTTGCTAGTCCTCGAGCAAACTAATCCAAGCAGGAAAAGGAATTACAATCCAATTCAAAGGACAAGAAACATGAGGCAATTTGAACTAGAGCAAACCCAGCTTCCAATTATCATTTACACCCTCAGAAATCACTTCACAACCTCACAACAAGGTCCACACATGCAAGAAATTCCCAACTATTGTGATCACCCTTGAATGCCATTTTTGTGCATGAAAGATTTCTCAAGCCCGTGTATTTAAGACCCTTTCTTAATCATGAAGAGCAAGATGGATGAATTTATAAAATACACATGCACTCTCAAAAGAATGTTCTTCATCCCTTTCTCCACTAATGTAGGCAAGACAGAATCAAAGATCATGAGGGTCTTTTAAGCTTGTAATGTAAGGCTAGGGGTAGTGGCTAAGAAAGAAGGGAAAGGATTTGAATTCAAATATCAAGCACATAATCAACCACTTCTATTGAACCAAGCCAAGCATGTAGATACACAAACAGAATCTAAATTGAAGAATCAACTTTCTTTATTCCATTTTCTCATCATTTCATTCTTTTTTTATATATATTTCTAAGATCATACATACAACCTTATTTTCATTGCAAAAAGGGCTTCAATTCACACAACAGCCCACTTATTTATTTTCTTTATTCTTTTTCTTTTTCTCTTTTTTTTTTATATATACCATTTTTGAATGAAAGCTAGTAAACACAAATTCCTGGATTCTTAGCATCATGCAAAACACTATGGCTCAAAACAACAGAACTGCTCAATCATGTGCTCAACAAGGGACCTGTATTGAGGGGAAGAGATCTTTCTTTCACAAGCATGGGTTAAGAGGGTAGAGATTAAGGTTAAAGAAATGAAAATTAGGCCACACACACGTACACTAGGCTTCAAAAGGGGGTACTAGGGAACTCATTCACTCAAGGTTGGCTTGAAAAGCTCAATCGGTCCAAACAAGTGCCCTAGTCATTTCCTTGAAAACGCATTGCCTAGGATTTCGCCTCAAAAGGGAATTAGACAAGCTTCTAAGATGCAAATAGACTTTACACATGCCAATCATAAATTTCTCCAACCATGCATTTCATTCATATTTCAGAATCCACCACACATGCAACAGGGATTTTCTCTCATACGCAATTATGGCAATAAGTGTAAGCACAAAATTTTGAATTTTCACGAATGAGTTCCCAAGCAGTGAGGTGTATATATGATCCACACAATCATCGAGATATTCTAATCGAAATCGAGGCATGCACAAGTTCAACCTGCCTCAACACACACTCATCCATTCAATTCCTAATTCACGCACACCTCAAGGCAAAATTATGCTCACTCAGATCCCAAGAGAAGGGAATCAATATATATATGTGTCCAAACAATGATTCAACAAGCAGTCACAAAAAGATCATCAATCCAATCCCCCCCCCAAACCTAAGATAAGCAGTGTCCCACTGTATCCAAAAGAAATCAAGTTTTTCAATAAAGTATGTACAATGGCTGAAATGAAAAACAGAAAAAATAAAGCAGAAAGTGCAAGAAAACAAGGGCCCTGGCGCCTCAAAACAAGTCCTCCTCATCAAATAGGTCATCGCCCTCAGCGCCCATATCTGCATCATCAGCTGGTGGAGGAGGAGGAGGAGGAGGTGAAGCTGCCACTGGTGGGGCTGCAAAAGGAGGGAATGCTGGAAAATCATCCATTGGGCACCCCTGACCCAAAGCCATCCAATGAATGCCCTGGTACATCGCAGTCAGCATCTCCTGCTGCCTAGTCAGCATCTCCTGCTGCCTATCCAGGCGCTGATCAACAGAGGCAGCCCAAGCAGCGTCAAAGACTGCAGTAGGCTGTGGGACAGGTGTAGGGGCAGGCTGTGGAGTTGGTATAGGAGCAGGCTCGGGCTCTGCAGCTAGGGGCTGAGCAGGGGCTTGCCTGCGCTTCTCCTGGGCGGTCATGATCGTCTGAACTGCCCTCTTCGTCATTGGAGTCTTCAGCTTGACGCGCACCTCAGTATCCTTCCATCTGACGCGAGCTCTCTCACAAAGCTGACAAATGAGGAAGGGGAAGAAAAGCGATTTGAGCCGGGAGGTGATGCACAGTCTGATCTGATCGTAAAGTATCTGAGCAGTGTCCACCTGCTGCAGACTGTGGATCGCATACAACATGTACGCCCGCTCTGGATAAATCTCTGACCGGTGCTCAGCGGGGAGCAAGCAAGAGCACACAAAATGATTCCAAGGGTGCAGCTCACGGCGTAAACTCTCTTATTTGATGAATCTGATGGAGCGGTCTGAGTTCCGCTGAACCTGAATCGGGAAGGCCGGATCACGGATCGGTCATGACAAGGTCTTGAATGGTGTTCCTCCCTCCTCTTCAGGTAATTGTAAAGTCCTGTAAGCACACTGAAGAGGAGGAGGGCCAAGGTCCATAATCTGCCGAATGCGATCCACAGAGTAATCAACTACCTTCCTTCTGACTCTGGTAGTGGAAATGGAGCGCTTCTCAGCATGCGCATTGGCATAGAATTCCTTTACTATAGCCGTCACTGGTTCCTCAGAGGGATGCTCAGCAAAGGTCATCCAGTGGAGTGCTTCAGTGGCATTGGAAATGGCAGGATAGCGTGCCACATTAATACCATGGAAGCCCCTCTCTGGTATGATGTTAATCTTGCGCAAATGTTGCCAGAAATAGTCAAAAGCATCCTGCGTTGTAAAGTGGGCTGGGTCAAAAATTGGAATTTCATCACCATCCTCAGCCTGGCTTGGTCCAGCCTCAACAGTCTTCCTTGGACGCTTTGACATGGTTAGAGGATACCTGAAAAGAATTTAATCCCTGTTATGACCATTGAACAAGAATCAAGCAATCAATGTAAGTAGTCATATCCAATTAGAACAGTTGGCAATGCAAACAATAAGCCCAATCATTCACAAATGTCACTCATGCAACCATGTAGCCCAAAGCTCGCCCAAATCAACAATTCAACCCCAAAAGTGACAGAAGATCTTTCAGACAACTCAAAATGATAACTCAGAGCTCAAGCATGATGACCATATAAATTAACATCCTCCAATCACATAACAGCATCAGCACATCAATCATGCACAACCCAGATATGCAAAGGGCACAATTCTAAATCAATCAATGTCAATCCATAGTTTAGTTAACTCCTAGTCAAACCTAGTCACTATCCAACCAAACCACAAGGTTAACCAAATCATAGCCCAAGCAACAGTCACAACTTAGATGCATTAAATCCTAGCATTCAACATAACAAAATCAAGCCAGATCATAGCACTACCAAAGCACAACAGAGCTAATCACAGATGATTCACAACCCAAGCAATTCACACTCAACCCAACCAATTAACATAGTGTAACCAATTCCTAGCCCCACCCCAAAAATCGCAACAGTCACACGATTAACAATTCCAAAATTACTAGAATCATTGAGCAAAAATAAGTATATCAGCAGCCATACCATTCAAAAAATCAAGAATTCCAGAGTGCTGAATAAAAATGCAGAATTCACACTACCAGAAATATTCAACCACGTTAACACAGTGTGACCCTTGATGAGCAATATATCAACCCAAAAAAAAATAGCCATGTTGAAACAGAGCATAGCAGAAGATAGGACAATGCTACACATTTCAAAAATATTCAACATGTTAATCATGGAAACAGAGCATCTCAGAATCACAGTGATCACAACATATTCAACTTCCTCATATGGTGAACAATTTAATCACAAATGGGAACAGCCACAATAGTTAGACAACTCGGAAGTCAAAAATGTGGAACTCACCGTGAATGAAGCACCAATGTCACAAAGTACCCAAAAACCACGTAATAGAGAAGACAAAATCAAACCCAATACCAAAATCAACAAGAACAGGGAAATGGGATTTTGGAAAATGGTAGGGCAGGTACGGTGGTTGTTGGGTGGGGGAAATGTGGATGGAGAAGAGGGTGGAGAAAAGGTGAAGATTTGGATATGGTGAAAGAAGGGTACAGTGGCTATTGGGTGGGGGAAATGTGGGTGGAGATACGGTGATGGCTGAGAAGAGGGGTTTACGGTGGTGTTACGATGGAGGTGCTTAGGTGGAGAGGAGGAAAGAAGAAGGAGGAAAGAAAAGGAAAGAAGCTACGGTGGTTTAGGTGAAGGAGGGAAGGAAATCAGAAAGGGGTTAGGGATTTGAGAGGGGGATTAGGAAAGAAAGGACAGAACTGCTGCGTTTTGCGCAGCAACAGGCACATCACGCCTAGGCGTGATGTTACCACACCTAGGCGTAGTTATTATTATTATTATTATTTTAAATTTTAATTTTAATTTTAAATTTTTTTTCAGCAATACTAAGCCTAGGCGTGGAAAACACACGCCTAGGCGTGATGCTTGCAGGTTAAATTGACTGAAAACGCAGAGAGTACCACGCCTAAGCGTGTATAATCCACGCCTAGGCGTGGATCTCTAGAAAATTTCCCCAAAAGCAGCTGAGACCATCACGCTTAGGCGTGTAAGACTCAGGATCTTAAATCTGAACAGCAACACCAGAATACCCCACATCCATGCATCAAACACACCCTCCTTATTCTCAAACATCTAAGAACAATATAGGAATGACAAGAACAATCAAGGCATCAAATTGAAAAGCAAACACTAAAACAATAAAACAAAATCAACCAAAATTACAAAATAAAAGAAAAATCATGCATATAATTGTCCTAAGCGAAGAGATAGGGTTAAGAAATTGGGTTGCCTCCCAAAAAGCGCCTTATTTATAGTCCTGGCTGGACTTTACAGACACTCAGGATGGAGGAGCAAGGGTAAGTGAGGTTTTGTGCCTCTCCACCTCACCACCTAAGTAGGGCTTGAGCCGCTGACCATTGACCTTGAAGGTTGACTTTGAAACTGGGTCTTCCAAGGTTACGGCACCATGAGGAAAAACTTCTACAACCAAAAATGGACCTGACCATCTAGATTTGAGCTTGCCAGGAAATAGTTTAAGCCTTGAGTTGAACAGGAGAACCTTCTGCCCCAGTGCAAAGTTTCTTGGGATAATACGATTGTCATGCCACTTCTTCACCTTGTCCTTGTATAACTTGGCATTTTCATATGCTTGGAGACGAAATTCCTCAAGTGCATTTAGTTGCAACAATCGTTTCTCTCCACAGGCTTCAGAATCCCAATTCAATCTCTTGATGGCCCAGTAAGCATGATGCTCAAGCTCAACAGGAAGGTGACATGCCTTACCAAAAACTAGTTGATAGGGGGACATGCCAAGAGGGGTTTTGTAAGCAGTGCGATATGCCCAAAGAGCGTCATCCAGCTTCTTTGACCAATCCTTCCTGGAAGGACTCACAGTTTTCTCCAGAATCAGCTTAAACTCCCTATTAGAAACCTCTGTTTGGCCACTTGATTGTGGATGGTAGGCTGTGGCTACCCTATGTGTCACCCCATATTTAGCGAGCAATGCAGCAAAGTACTTGTTGCAGAAATGAGATCCTCCATCACTAATAATAGCACGAGGGGTGCTAAACCTTGAGAAAATGTTCTTTTTCAGAAAAACCAGGACCACCTTGGAGTCACTAGTGGGTAAGGCATAGGCTTCCACCCACTTCGACACATAATCCACCGCTACAAGAATATAACGGTTGCCAAAAGATGATACAAAGGGCCCCATAAAGTCTATGCCCCACACATCAAAGAGCTCCACTTCCAAAATGGAGTTCAAGGGCATCTCATTCCTCCTTGAGATATTTCCAGTTCGTTGACAACGGTCACAGTTGGCTGCAAAGGAGTAAGAATCTCGAAACAGAGAAGGCCAATAGAAGCCTGATTGCAAAACCTTAGTCGCTGTCCTTTCACCCCCATAGTGACCTCCATATGGTGAAGCATGACATTGCTCAAGTATCGCACTAGTCTCCTTCATAGGAATGCATCTTCTAAGCACTTGATCAGCACACTGCTTAAAGAGAAATGGCTCATCCCAAATAAAATATCTGACATCATGAAAGAACTTCTTTTTCTGATGATAAGACAATTCAGATGGCACCAATCCACTCACTATGTAGTTAGCAAAATCAGCATACCATGGATCTGAACTAGCAAACACTGCAAATAACTATTCATCTGGAAACGACTCACCAATCAAGGCTGGGTCTTGCTGATACTTCTCATTCTCTAACCTGGAAAGATGATCAGCCACCTGATTTTCAACACCCTTTCGATCTCTGATCTCAAGATCAAACTCTTGTAATAATAATACCCAGCGAATCAACCTTGGCTTGGCATCCTTTTTGCTTATTAGATACTTGATGGTAGAGTGGTCTGTGAAGACAATGACTTTGGTGCCAACCAAATATGCTCTAAACTTGTCAAAAGCAAACACTACAGCAAGGAGTTCCTTCTCAGTAGTGGTGTAGTTCAACTGAGCATCATTGAGTGTCCGGCTTGCATAATAGATGGAGTGAAAGATTTTGTTCTTCCTTTGGCCCAACACTGCTTCAATTGCATAGTCACTAGCGTCACACATGAGCTCAAATGGTAAGGTCCAATCTGGAGTAGTGATAATGGGTGCAGAGATAAGCCTCTTCTTCAATTCCACAAAGGCTTCCATACAAGCTTCATCAAACTTGAAAACCACATCTTTTTCCAGCAAGTTACACAACGGTTTAGCAAGCTTAGAGAAGTCTTTGATGAACCGCCGATAGAATCCAGCATGACCATGGAAGCTTCGAACTCCCTTCACTGAAATTAGTGGAGAAAGTTTCTCAATCACTTCAATTTTAGCTCGGTCCACTTCCATTCCTTTAGATGACACTCTATGACCAAGTACTATTCCCTCTTGGACCATAAAATGGCATTTCTCCCAATTGAGCACCAAATTGGTTTCCTCGCACCTTTGCAACACCAGGGCCAAGTTATGAAGACAACCATCAAAGGAATCACCAAAAATAGAGAAATCGTCCATGAATATTTCCAAGCAATTCTCTACCATATCAGTGAAAATGGCCATCATACACCTCTGAAAAGTAGCAGGAGCGTTGCACAACCCGAAGGGCATTCTTCTGAAAGCATAAGTACCATAAAGGCAGGTGAATGTTGTTTTCTCTTGATCATCCGGGGCAATCACAATCTGATTGTAGCCCGAGTACCCATCCAAGAAACAGTAAAACTCATGACCTGCCAACCTATCCAGCATCTGATCAATAAATGGCAATGGAAAATGATCCTTTCTGGTTGTAGTGTTAAGCTTCCTGTAATCCATGCATATGCGCCATCCAGTGACAGTCCTAGTAGGAATCAAATCATTATTCTCATTTGCTACAACTGTCATTCCACCTTTCTTGGGCACACATTGAACTGGGCTCACCCATTTGCTATCAGAAATAGGGTATATGATACCCGCATCCAGCCACTTGATAATCTCCTTTTTGACAACCTCCTTCATGATGGGATTTAGGCGCCTCTGATGTTCAATGGTTGGCTTATGGTCAGCTTCCAACAATATTTTGTGCATGCAGATGGTGGGGCTAATACCCATGATATCCGCAATGGACCACCCCAAGGCTGTTTGTATTCTCGAGCACTCGAGCAACTTGGATTCTTGCTCTTCGACAAGGATGAGGAGATGATAGCGGCAATGTGGACTCCTCCCCTAGGTATGAATACCTCAAATGATCGAGGCAATGGCTTGAGTTCTAGCTTGGGTGGAACTATGAGAGGGTTGGAGACTGAGCTTATCAGAGGGTATGTTCAATGGTTCAAAACCTGGTCTCCTGTAAAACTTAGCAGACACGTCAAGCAGTTTAATATATTCCATCATATCATCCCTATCTACATACTCATGTATGGATGTTAATGATAAAGCAAGGGGATCATCAGTGAAATTAGTATGGAATGCAGTATTAACTACTTGATCAATCATACCCAAGTAAGAACATTCTTCATGGTCATTGGGAAATTTCATGGATTTGTAAATATTAAAAGTTACCTTATCCTCATTGACCTGCATTGTAACCTCACCTTTTTGGACATCGATCATAGTCTTACCCGTGGCCAGGAAGGGTCTCCCAAGAATCAAAGGCACATTGCGGTCCTCTTCTATGTCTAGAATGATGAAATCCGCTGGAAAGATGAACTTGTCTACCTTGACCAATACATCTTCTATGACCCCTTTAGGGTATGTGAGAGAACGGTCAGCCAGCTGTAAGGTAACTGAAGTCGGCTTCGTCTCCCCCAAACCTAGCCTTTGAAAGATGGATAAGGGCATCAAGTTTATGCTTGCCCCTAGAACACACAAGGCTTTTCCAAAAAATTGGCTCCCAATTGTGCATGGAATGGTGAAGCTCCCGGGGTCTTTCAATTTGGGAGGTAGCTTGTTTTGCAAGATTGCACTACACTCCTCTGTGAGAGCTACGGTCTCATAATCCCTCAATTTCCTCTTCTTGGACAAGATGTCTTTCATGAACTTCACATAACTCGGCATTTGTTCTAACGCCTCAGCAAATGGAATGTTGATGTGAAGCTTCTTGAAAATTTCCAAGAATTTTTGGAACTGAGCATCAAGCTTCTGCTTTGCTAGCCGATTAGGAAAAGGTGGAGGTGGTGTTATGGGCTTGTCCTCTTTCTTCTTGTCTTCAACCCTTTCCCTAGCTATTTTCTCATTTTTCTCAACCTCTCTACTCACAACCTTTTCATCTTGAGCCACCTCAATTTCTTCTTCAAGCTGTTTGGTCATTGGATTACCTTCTATCTCCTTCCCACTTCTCAATGATATAGCCTTGCACTGCTCATTAGGGGCACCCTTAGGATTGTTAATGGTGTCACTTGGGAAATTCCCTGGGGGCCTGTTATTTAGAGCTTGGGCAAGTTGGCCCACTTGAGTCTCAAGATTCCTCAATGATGCTGCTTGACTTTGCATTAAAGCATTGTGGGATGCTAGCCTTGAATCAGTCTTGGTCATGTAATCTTGTTGACTGGTCATAAACTGAGCAAACATCTTCTCCAAATTAGAAGTTGAAGTCGATGTTGAAGTTTGGGCTTGAAGGGGGCTCTGTTGTTGGAAGCCTGGAGGAGCACGAGGTGCTTGATTATGCTGATGAGATGAGGAAGAGCCTTGAACATTTCCACCCCATGAGAGATTAGGATGGTTCCGCCAACTGGGGTTATAAGTATTACCAAATGCAGTATTGTGACCCGGTTGACGGAATTGACTAGCATATTGTACACTTTCCAAGCTAGCCGTACAATTGGCAGTGGAGTGATGATCCCCACAATGATCATAAATCTCAACTATGACATTAGCTCCGCTTGCAACTGAGTTGACTGTCATGGTGTCCAACTTTTTGGAGAGTGCTGCCACTTGAGCGGAAAGTGATGTGAGAGCATCAACTTCATGTATCCCAGCTGCCGCTCTCCTCGGAGCAACTTTCTCTGCTGGCCACTGATAATTGTTGTTAGCCATTTTTTCCAACAGGTCATAGGCTGCATCCACAGTCTTACTCATAAGTGCCCCTCCAGCTGCTGCATCAATTATGGAACGAATGGAGGTTGTCAAGCTATTGTAGAAAGTATGAACCAACATCCATTTTGCTATGCCATGGTGGGGGCACTTCCTTAGCAAATCTTTAAATCACTCCCATGCTTTATATAAGGTTTCTCCTTCAAATTGCCTGAAGGACAAGATGTCATTTCTGTACTTCATTGCCTTCATGGGAGGAAAGAATCGTTCCAAGAACTTCTGAGCCAGCTCTTCCCAGGTAGTGATAGAATGTTCTGGTAAAGAATGAAGCTAAGCCTTGGCCCTATCCCTCAATGAAAAAGAGAAGAGCCTTAAGCGAGCTGCATCGTCAGTCATCCCATGATGCTTGAAAGTATCACATATCTCCAGAAAATTGGCTAGATGAGCATTAGGATCTTCATGGGGTAAATCTCCAAACTACACATTTTGTTGAACCATCTGAATAATAGCAGGCTTGATCTCAAAAGTCTGTGCTTGGACAGCTGGCCTTCTAATGCTAGATCGGATTTCTCTAGCATTTGGGGTGGCATATTCCCTCAATGGTCTTCCAGCATTTGCCTCCTCCGCCATCTCAGATTCACTAACTAAATTTAGTGCTTGCTCTTGTACTTGTTGTTCTCTTAGCAATCTACGAAATGTCCTCTCTATCTCATGATCGTAAGGAAATCGAGACACGCCTTGAGTTCTTCGCATACAAGAGCCAAGTACCTGAAAATCAAAAAATGCAAAACAGAACAAACAAAACTTGAAATAAGAATTGTGAATAGATGTAAGAAATAACACAAAATCTAAACTCAAACCCCGGCAACGGCGCCAAAAACTTGTTGTTGACCGTAAATCCGCAAGCGCACGGGTCGACAAGTAATATAAAGAAGAGTTAGAGTATCGTGTCCCAAAGGATTGAATAATTTAGAAGAATGTTAAACTTAACTAATATTCACAAATTTTTATCCAAGCAAACGAAAGAGAGTAGGTTGCAATTTAAGTAACAACTTAAAGGAAACAAAATAAGAAAACACCAAACACTAATTCCACAAGAGAAGATGAGAATGATTAAAACCTAAGGGTCCCTATTCACTTGCTATTTCAATGATTAATTGCAATTAACAAGCACCTATCAATGAATTGATATATGTTGGCTAATAATCATCAATAGATAAGAGCCTATGTCTAGGACAATTACCCATGTGAAACCTAGCTATTCCACTATGTGTCCATGTGAAGCAACATAAGAATCACTCATTGAGGCCAATTATCAAACACTTGCCATGCATGACCAAAGGGTATGTGTCCATCCCCTTAGTTAAACATACATCAACCATACCATATCCATATTCACAACACCCTATTTCTAGTTCAATTGGAATATTAAAAATCATGCAATTGATGGCCAATCATTAACAAGCACTAAGCATAGATATGGATGAACAAAACTAATTTCATTGAAAGGATACTCAACTAATTACAAATTAATCAATCCATAGCAAGATTTTAGAGAGCCCCTAGATTAGAGTTTAGTTACACATTATCAAGGAGAAGAAAACAAATGTAATCAAATGATTCATCAAGTTACAAATCAAGAGATAAAGGGGAAAGAATGAACAAAAATGGAGAGATTCCAAGCTTAATCTTCCTCCTTCTTCTTGATTCTTCCTTTAGTCACCTTCAATCCAAGTGTGTTCTTTCTCCTCTCACTTGCTCTCTGGAATTCGTGGCTAGGTTGGAACTGAAGATGCCCCTTCATCCTCCCAAAAATTAGAATATAAGGGTAAAATTCGTGTGCCAGGATTTTACTCACGCCTAGGCATGGATTTACCACGCCTAGGCGTGGTTATGAATCACGTGCCTGTCCTCTGCTTGCCACGCCTAGGCTTGACTTTACCACGCCTAGGCGTGGAGGTCTCTGTCTGAATCTCCCTGAAAAACTGAGTTTGTCACACCTAGGCGTGAATTAACCACGCCTAGGCGTGGGTGTCTCGCTTCTAATCCCTGAGAAACTGCAAGGGCCACGCCTAGGCTTGGATTTGTCACGCCTAGGCGTGGGTTGGAAGCACCTTCCCTTGATGATTTCTTCACACTTTGGGCCTCTCTTCACTTTCCCCATCCCTTCCAAGGCCTTTCTCATCTTGAATACCTATATCAAAACAATGATAAAGTCCATCAAATCACAATTCATCCAACTTCGATAAACAAGATCTTCAAAGATTCAATTATAAATCATTTGAATCAACAAGCTTAATTCACCAAAGTCATGCAAATATTGAACTTATGACCTTGAAAACTTAGGGATAGCATGCTCAAATACAATCAAATTCGAGTGAATTAACTTCATTTTCTGAAGTTATCAGCCGTGTCTTTGGGTACACTCAGAATTGGCTCGAATTGTGATGCTAGAGAAGGACACGGCCCCCTTCGTGTCTGGGGACACGGGTCGTGTCATTTAATTTCCTCATATTCAGTCCTAATTTTTCACATATACCTTTCTCTCTTTGCTTTTAGGGGTAATGTTGATCTCCTTGAGTCTTTAGTTTTCTCCTCAAGTGGATAGCAAGCTTGGTTTGATGTTATTGGACTTCATCACTCAAAGATCTCCTGAAAAACACAATGCAATTATAAGTGTTTATAAACACACTTAAGCATAGTTTTACAATAAGGATCCAATTAATCTTCATATCTAGAAACTTAACTAAAAGTTAACAATTAAGCACATATAGAATCCAATTAGATCAAATATAAGGCACTCAAGATATAGAAATAATCAACAGATCAAATACCCCTACACTTAGCCTTTTGCACTCATAGTCAAAAACATATGACCAAACTAGGGAACAAGGAAAAACAAAATAAATTCAAAAGCTAAAAACTTTAAAAGACTCAATTTCCAATTATATTCAAAAAGGAAAAAGTTTATAAGTAAGAAGAGCAACTAAAGATTCATGAAATCAAAACATTCATGAGGTAACATTTCTTCGCATCTTAAACTGACAAGCAAGGTATCTTTTACTTGAAAAGCATGAATAAAAAATGATAGAACCTCACAAGATACACTTTCAATCCCTCAAGTGTTTAAATGATAGGTATTTCACTCAATTCAACTTATGAACAATTGTACTACCATAAGCTTATTTATCTTCTACTTCTCCACTACTCAAAATACATGCACACACAAATCAAGAGGACTTTATTCAAGGTTGTAATGGGACCAAGGTAAAGGAAGGATACAATACAGATATTGGAAGATAAATATCAAAGAGAATAAAGAACATTGGAGATGAACTCAAATGACAAGTGACAAGAATGAAGTTTTTACCCCCAATTCTATCCAATGCACATTTCTTCTCTTATTCATTCTCTTTTGATTTCTTTTCTTTTCATTTTTTTTATATCCAATCACCTTACATATTGCAGATCAATTTACATAACTCCCACACTTGTACTATACATTGCCTATAAGCAATAGAGCTCCTCTAATGAAAATGAACCAATGTTCTCTCATTCCCTAAGGTAAGGTAAAAACATAATTTTTCACATAAGACATATAATGAGCTAAGACAAAGAATAGGCAAATAGGCTCAAAGGGATTAATTAAAGGGAAATAATGCAAAGTTGGCTATTTGGCCAAAGTAGTTAATCAAGAAAGAAGGTCTCAATCATGTTCATGCATGCAAGTGAAAATGTAGCCTAAAAAAGAATCAAAACAAGTTCTAGAGTGATCAATTGCCATTAGTGAAAATCACACACGAAAGAAAAGAATAACATAAATGTTAAATCCATCCATCGATAAGCTCAAAATATCACAAGGTATGCATCTATCAAACTCAATTCATCAATCAAACATCCAAAAATCAAGCATGTCAAATTCAAGAAGGAAAAAAAATATTTAATAATGTCATGAATCTTGGATTTCAATTGCTTTAAACTCATAAACTTCACAAATTTCAAAACATCATTGGAAAGCAATTAAAAACACAATTTTTGTAAATTCCTCCCCCACACTTAAATTATACATTGTCCTCAATGTAAAGCTCAAAAGAAAAATAGCATTCATCAAAATCATCAATTAATGAAGGACAAGTAAAAGAAAATAGAGGGAAAGAAGGAAACATCCTTATCAAGTGAAAAGACTTGCTCCAGGGTCCCATTGCTTGAAGTGTGATGACCAACTTATGCTTGAAGCAGCAAGAGAGCTTCCACCAAGGTTCTATTAGCCTTCCTTAATTTCCTTAGCTTCACCACTGGAATGCAGTATATTTACTTTATCAACTCTATTTTCATTGGTTATGTTGGACCATGGTCCAAAAACAAAATCCACTATAGTAGTGACCGTCATCCGATACTCTTCTCCTTTCTCTAAAAAATTTTCAATGGCCTGCAACTCCACCTTCCTATGTGTTTCAGATTCTGTAACTACATCAAGAACATTGCTTATAAACCCTTTAGTACCATCAGCTACTGTGTAATCTATAGAAATAGAATCATCATTTCTCAAGAATTCAAAAATCTCAGCATAAATAGCACATGTCATATCATTATCACAATCAGAACATGAATGACAATGGATGGAATCCTCAAAATCAATAAAATCAGGGAATTCATCACATAACTCATCATAAGTTTTCTCAACTAAATAAGCAATTAAATCAATATTAAAAATACAATGCTTCTCTATGGGATGTTGCTTCATAGCATAAAAAATGTTAAACTGAACAATAGAGTCTCCAAGCTCCATGGATAGAATCACGGCATGTACTTCTATTTTGGTCCTCACGATTTTGAGGAATGGCCTCCCTAGAATGAGTGGAGCCTTGTTGGGTGGTGATTCCCCCTCTATCTCCAAAATATAAAAATCTACAGGAAAAATCAATTCATTAACTCGTACCAACACGTCTTCAATCAACCCGGCTGGATATGCGTTGCTCCTATTGGCCAATTGAATCACAATATCTGTAGCACGCAAAGAACCAAGTCCAAGAGAATTAAAAACAGACATAGGCATTACATTAATAGAAGCACCTAAATCTAGCATGGCATGCTCAATTTTATAATTGCTTATAACATATGGAATTGTAAAAGTCCCTGGATCCTTGTATTTCTGACGCATAGGTTGAATGAGGGCTGAAACATTTTGGCCCATACTGATTCTCTCATTACCCTTCAGCCTCCTCCTCTGGATGCATAATTCCTTAAGAAACTTGACATATTTTAGAATTTGCTTAATTGCATCCAACAACGGAATATTGACTTCCACTTTCCTGAAAGTCTCAAGAAGATCTCTATCCTTCTCAGCCCCATCTTTCTTGTTCTTAACCAACCTACTAGGGAATAGGCCCTTAGTGAGATACTTAGCAAGGGTTTCAAGAATGCTTACCTTAGGGGCCTTAGAATTTTGCCCCTCCACATTTACCTCATTAGGCTCTTGATCTTTCTCTTTAGTGACTTGTGGAGAAGATGTAAGTTCATCTAACGTCTTCCCACATCGCAATGTGATAACACTAGTATTTTCCTTCGAATTCACTTCCAATTGTGAGGGAAGTTTCCTATAAAGTTGGCCTGAACCTTGTTAATTTTTGTGGCTAATTGCCCTACTTGGTTTTATAGGTTATTAATAGTGGCTCTTGTTTCTTATTAAAATTGAATGTTACTAGTGGTCATTTGTCTCATTAACTCCTCCAATGAGGGCTCAAATTGCCTAGGAGCTTAAGCTTGTTATTGTCTCTGAAGGAAATGTGCTTGCCTCTATTGAAATCCTAGAGATCCATAGGCTAGAGGTTGATTCTGGGACTGCTTACCATAGCTCAAGTTAGCATGATCCCTCTACCCCATATTATATGTATTAGAGCAGGGGTTGTAATTTTTGGAAGGTCCAGAATACTCCCTACTACCTTTACCTCCTCATTTATGTCCTCTTATAGAGTAGGATACATATTAGTGGGATGTCTAGAAGAATAACAAATCCCACAAGAATTTAATGGCACTTTCCTATTATCCATTTACTGTTGAACCATGACAGTCAACTGGGTCATTTGTTGCAGCAAACTGGCTGTTTCTACCTTTTTAACTGCTCTCACTCCAATGTCATTCCTGGTAAAGAATTGTTGAGTATTTGCAGTCATCCTTGATATCAAGTTCCTAGCCTCTTGAGGAGTTTTATCAACCAAAGCTCCTCCACTAGCAGTATCAATCATGTTACAATCTATCACTAGTAAACCATCATAGAAGGACTGAATCAGAAGTTGCTCACTAATTTCATGTTGAGGGCAGCTAGCACACAGTCTCTTAAACCTCTCCTAATAGCCATGAAGTGATTCTCCATGCCTTTGTTGGATGCCACAAATTTCTTTTCTGATGGTTTCAGCTTTTGAGGCAAGGAAGTATCTGTCTAGGAAAGCTTGAGCCATGTCCCGCCATGACTGGATGGATCTAGGTGGCAAGTAGTATAGCCACTCTTTTGTAGAATCCTTCAATGAAGATGGCAAAGCTCTGAGCTTGACTTGTTTTACTGGAATTCTTGTAGGCTTTATGCTAAAGCAAACTACATGGTCTCCTTCAAGTGCTTGTTGGGGTCCTCCCCGGCTAATCCAATGAAAAATGGCAAAAGACGGATTAGGCCAGACTTCAATTTGTTACCAAGTGGCATCAATACTCAAGAGGGGGGTGAATTGAGTTTATAAAAACTTTTCGCAAATCTCTTGTAAAAAGCTTGATTACCAATTTTCGTTGAAGTTATTGTTTGATAGAAATGAATGAATAGAGAGATTAGAGGGTTTACACATACAAGTAAATCAATCAAGCAAGATAGAATGCTAGATAACTAATAAAACAGTACACAAAATAAATGAGATGAGTTTAGGAAGACAAACATAAAGCTTTATCCTAGTTCAACCACTAATCTACTTGTGGTCTACATCTAGTCCTTAAGTAAACACCCGAGATTTCCACCATATCTTCAAGCTTCAAACAGGTACTTGATAACCTTTACAAGATGGAGCACTCAACACAGCTTGAGATGCCTCACCCTTGTGCTTGAGTCTCTATTTCCAAGGGATACCTCACCCTTACAACTTTGAGGGATGACTCACCCTCTCTTTACAGATTAAACAAGAATATAGATGAATAGAAGCTCTCTCAAGAGTGAATATTACAACTTGAAGTCCTATGGGTATTAATGATTCACTTGATGATGATCAAAATAGAGAATATATGAATAATGATAGTGAAACTCGTATTAATGCTCAACTACGTTTTTCAGCTTGATTGATCAACCCCCATAAATGCCCAACAACTTGTATTTAAAGCCCATTTAAGTTTAGAGCCATTGGAGGGTGGTTGGGAGCATTAATGGTAGTTTACTATCCGTTATTTCCTCTTCTAGTTTGTTATTTGAATAAGGCTTCAAATAGCTTAGGGGCAAGTTCCCTCTGGAACATA
Organism: Ormosia emarginata; assembly: GCA_029884605.1. Classification (NCBI taxonomy): domain Eukaryota; kingdom Viridiplantae; phylum Streptophyta; class Magnoliopsida; order Fabales; family Fabaceae; genus Ormosia; species Ormosia emarginata. Next base: position 16,532,694 of record JAQQTP010000090.1, read on the forward strand.
TTATTCGAATAACACTTATGTTATTCGAATAACAACTTATAGATTAGTTTCTGGAAAAGCTTGCTATTCGAATAACATCGTGGTTATTCAAATAAGTCATTTTTGAAATGCTTCTGAAAAAGTGTGTTATTCAAATAACACTTATGTTATTCGAATAATACATTAAGCACCTTGATAATTTTGAACTGTTATTCGAATAACACAGGGCATTATTCGAATAACCCTTACGCAGAGGAGATTATTTGGCTTCTCTGACATTAGTTATTCGAATAACAAAAGTTGTTATTTGAATAAGCCTTTAGAAAAATCATTTCCTATAATTTTTGAATATTGCCAATTAATCTCAAATGGTCTAGTAAGCTTTTGGGCACTTGTGTTTGTTTCTTTGAAAACCAAAAACCAATTTGAAGTCTCAAGAAAATGTGAGCTATTTGAGTTCTTTGAAAAGATTATTTATTGAGCTTTAGGTGAGTCATTTATACCTTTACATAATGATCTATGGCCTATAACTAGTCTTGAAGGTCTTAGATAAGGTCTTAACACATCTTCATGTTTGTTATCATTAAAACTAAGTTCTTCATTAGTCAATGGTCAATCACGTTCTCTCCCTTTTTGATGATGACAAACCAAGCATTTGAGAAAAGGGGTTAGTTCAACAAAATGGAATTCATAAAAATTGAAAGAGAGACTTACACCTCCTCTACTTTGTAAGAGGAGAATTAGGTTTCAGAGTTATGCGCAGCTCCCCCTTTCTTTTGGAATCCTTGATCCTTTTTAGGATAGATTTTCTAACCTATCTTTTCTCAACACAATCTCCAAAAATTGTTAATATAATAACACTATAACTTATTCTCTCCCTTTTGACATTATTAAAAAGATGGGGCAACTGAAGCACAGACAGATATGCAATCAAATAGATATTTGAACTGTTAAATCAATAAGAAGAAGATTAGACTAATCATGAATATGCAAACAAGGATCATTTGTCCTTTAATAAGAATAAGCCAATTACATTAGGGATTTTGTAGGTATGATTTGCCAATTTCAAAAACATCAATAAGCAAAAAGAAATCCTAAGAGGTATGGATCCTAGAAGAAAGTATCTGGTGGAGGAGGAGGAGTGGTGGGAGCTTGTCCAGATAACAAGGTTCTTAGGGCAGGCTGCTCTCGCTCGATCGCCTCAAGCCTGTCAAAGATGATGTCGTTGGTGTTTTCTATGTAGGCTTTGAGGTTGAGCATGGTTGATATAAGCTAGCCATTCATCACATGACCAGCAGCAGGAACATCATCATTAGCAGTAGCAGCATCTTCAGGAGCCTCTCCAGGCATACCAGGAGCACCAGCCACAGCTTCTTCCAGTTCATCAAGATATACCCATCCTCCAACATTATTTGGGACCATCTTCATTTTCTTCAAAGTGTATTCTCTGAAGATATTAAAATGAGTGAGCTTGATTGGTCGCTCAGTTTCCCGAATTACATTGTACTTTTTTAGGAAAATTGAGATGAGTAGAGCATAAGGCAAATTTGAATTTTGTTGATGCTTTGCCTTTAGCATGTGTTTCCCAATGAAGTTTGGCCAATTGATTCTCTAATTTTTCCTCAAAACCTAGACCATAAAAATATCATCCTCAGTTAAATAAGCATAGTTGCCACCATGGGGTGCAAGGATATGAGCATAGGTGCAATGAAGCAACCTGTCTTGACTGTTCAACGTCCTACTTTTCAACCCAACCTTAGGCCATTGTGTGCCAGGCCTTACAATGAAAGGCATGGCTTCCTCCTTGACGTACTCTTGTACGTATGGCCTACTGTCTTATTCAATGGCAGTGCCTGTAGCAATCAGGTTGAAGAGCTCCATTCAGTCTGTCGGTGTGATTACCATTTGTTGGTCCTTGACCACTGAGATGATATTTGGACCATCTAGCCTCAAATTGCAATAGAACATCTTCACCAGGTCAGGGAAGATGGTGTCACAGTAGCTGCAGAGCTTGAGAACGCCTTGGTGGTTGAGAAAGTCTAGGAACTTAAACCCACCTTCGTCTTCAAAGAATTTTTGGGCCATGTACTTTGGTTGCACAATATTTTAGTTCCAGAATTGCTCTCTAAACCTTGTCAGGTCAGCTTTATTGGATGAGAGTCTTCTGAGATCGAGAGGATTGTTGGTAGGAGCTCTTTTTGTGCATGGGCGTTTGGATGAGGATGCCATTTGAGAGTTTAAAGGATTGATGGGTGATTTTGGTGGAAAGGGAAAAGGATTTTATAAGGAGAGATGATGGAGGATCATGGAGAAGGAAACAGAGGAAGAAGGAAAACTTCAGAAATGAAGTTTAGAAACGCAGGGAACTTATTTATATCCCGCGTGTTATTCGAATAACAATAGTGTTAACAAAGTGGTAGATTAAACTTTTTGGCTATTCTGCCAAACATTATTCGAATAACAAGTTATGTTATTCGAATAACAGAGTTGAAGCACAAGGGACATGACATTCTGCCATATGATATTCGAATAACAAGATGTGTTATTCGAATAGTGAATCATTTGGTGCTTCCTAATAGATTTTATTTGAATAACTAAATGGTTATTTGAATAACATGTTAAAAAGCAGAACACTTGGGAAGATGTTGTAAGACATTATTCGAATAAGGAAGGCCTTATTCGAATAAGAGAGGCCTTATTCGAATAAGGCAAGCATTTGAAATAGAAATTAGAGATGCTAGAGCATGTTATTCCAATAAGATTCTTCTTATTCGAATAAAGCAATTATTTAGGCAACAGTTAAGCACATTTTTAGCATCAAATTGAAAAGAATTCTTACTGGATTTTGTGAAGTACCTGCAAAACAAATTTGGGGAAACCTCCGATGCCCAAGTTAATGATGAATTTGGGGAAACTTCCGATGCCCAAGTTAGTAGATCAAGGATAAACCAATGTAAACATTCATTCATATGCATGATTGATCAATTATGCCCAATTCTCTTCTAATAAAATAGAGGCTAATGAGTTTCCAAGTAAGTGGCATGTCCCACTTGTAACACCCCTTGGGAGGATGTCACACATAAAAGAAAATAAAAGAAATAGAAATAAAATCTACCCAAGTTGTAAAACATTTGTCAAATAATAATATGGGTCGTAAAGTAATTCCTGATAGACAGTTTAACAAAATAAAATATTGCGGAAAACATAAATTAGACAGAACAACATTGCTCATAATATACATATGTTTTGAGTTATAAGTTATACAAATAATTTACAACTACAATTACAAATATTTAAACAAAAACAGTAAATAAAAATCGTAAAAGAGTCAATATATACATCCATACGCAGACGCGCCCAAAAAAAAATATCAAACATATTCACTCCTCTGAAGGATCACTCTCATCATGAAAATGATCATCAGGGGACAAATATCCTGGATGCCTCGACTCTCGGCGATAACGTGATCGCGCAGTCGATACGATACTTATCTCACTAGGCTCCGTGGTCATACCACCAAAATGACGCCTAATGGATAAGGGTAACTCTAAGTGTAAAAACACTGTCGTAGTCATGATCGGCTCTCCATCAAACCTATGATGTAAGGTCACAGTCATCCGGCCTGCATATGTCACCGAGTCTCTATCTCCTCTAATGTTCGACGATAGAGATCCACCGTGAAACTCCAGCATCACGAACCCCAAAAATCCGGGCACAGCCATACCAAAACTAATCAATCCAATGGATATGGATGATCAGATGGTTCTTGATCGTAAAACTGGTCGTCGGTTTACTGATCTTCCTCCTCCTCGGGGTATAAGACCTCAAGAGGCTGTTCCTCTTCTTCTTCCTCAAACTCTTTATCGCACAAAGTAAATATACAGGAAACACATACAATAAAGAGGTAAGACAATCTAAAATCACCATAAACATGGTCAATAAGAAGACGACAAATATCATGTATACAGTTTATGCAAAACAAGAAGTTATAACAGTAATAATAATGGAATAAAGTAAAGCTTAGATATCATAATGTTACATAACATCACAGATATAACACAGATAAAACAATATCACAGATAGAATAAAATAAGAAATAGACAACCATCATAATAATTACCAGATAAAGATAAATAGAGAAAATGGAATATCATCCAAGATATAACCAGATAAAGATAAATAGAGAAAATGGAATATCATCCAAGATATAACCAGATAAAGATAAATAGAGAAAATGGTGTAACACCCACCGTAGGGTGCCACATTTATGTTACTTTATTACCAAATTACCCCAAGTTATAAAGTATGATGTTATAATAAAATACAAGTTGTAAAAAAATTTTTTTATAACAATAACAATAAAATAAACTTAGCGGAAAATAAAACTATGATACAACAATCTCACACATAAAGTACATCATTATACATAACAGTCATCACTCATAATTTACATCATTATACACATTACACACGCATCTTGTCAGGATTATTTATATTACAGACTTTTTTTTTTTTTTGAAACAACAAACACACTTAAATAATTACAGACATTATTTATATCAGAGTTCAAACATGCCCAAGTTTAACTAAGCAGAAGACCCCTCAGATGGGTCCTCCTCGGGTTCCTCAGCAGGTAGGAATCCGTTATGACGAGTAGCCCTACGAACAGGTGTCCGGGCTGATGACACTATGCTGATTTCCGTTGGGACATAATTTCTAGTGTCCCAATGTCGCCTGATATGCAACGGAAATTCAACATGAACAAAGATAGTCACACAGAAAAACGGATCCCCACGATACAGCCTACTAATACTAACAGTCAGGTACCCCTCATAAATAAGTCCTCGCTCATCTGGACTTGTCCTCCACTCTCTAGCTCCTCCATGAAACTGTAAACGTACATATCCGAAGAAACTAGCTCCTGTTGACATGTTGTCAGAACTCTGCGGTTCCGGATGTGAGAAGTAATTCCTCTTCTCCTTCTAGTACCGTATCTTTCTCAACGTCTTTACCCAATATAAATACAATAAACAGATAAACATACAAAGAGGTGAGATCACCTACACCATTACCAGCATGATAGCACAGAGATAATACAGACAACATGTTATGCAAAAATATCATATCATGATCACAATTATGGCATCATCATAATGTAAAAATAATTACCATCATCACTGTTCAAACCACAAATAATTACAGTAACGCTACCACATATGTATATGTTAAATTCATGCATGTGAACACAGACTCAATGTCCTACTCCATGGAGCTAATACTCAAGTCGGAGAAATTGATCGAAAAGATCCGTCGGTATCTCGTGCCTCAGACCAAGTGCTATAATTATATCTTGCACATCTAGCACATACACGACAGTCTTTGTCAGATCTTGATTAAGAATAGTGTCTCGGTCCGGATCATCGGTGTGTTGCATCGGTCTAACTCACGGTGCAGAAGAGCTACCAACTGCCCATTGCGAGCAACCCGCACCCCGATGCCCCCAAGGTCAACCAGTGACCTACACTACGCATATCGCACCTACTCAAGAGGTGTACGTTTCTCCTAGGCAATTAGCCATATTCAGTCCGTTGGACCATTTTCAATGCATGTGTAATGCACCAATTACTAACCAAAGGTAAATCACATAATTTCTCATTCCAGATTCAGATACTGTTTTTCGTTCGTAAAATGGATTAATGCCAATTACAGGCAAACTTCTCAATTTCTTATACAGTATTCATATATTGTTTTTAACTATAAGGTTTACTGTATAATTAACTGTTAAATCACATAACTATGTTTTTCTCATTCGCAAAATATTTTCGTTACGTTTTTTACGTACAATAATGATTTGTAACATTTTTTATTACATTTTAAAAATCACAAAACTATTTTCTATTTGTATTCTAAATTACGTAAAAATGATCTTTTATTTTTAAAATGTATAGCAATGTTTCACAATATTTAGATCGTGTAAAATATTTAAACGCGTTACAAATCGCGTAGGAATAATTTAACGTTTTTCAAATCGCGTAACTTAAAAATTACGTTTTTGAGTTACGTAAATCGCTTTTTCACCATTTTTACCCTTCACAAAATATTTCTTGACTTTAAAAATATTATTTTGAACATTTCTCATAAAAATATAATTTCTTACGTTATTTTCTTTCTATTCTAAATCAAAAATCCCTTCCGTACTATATTTTCTAAAAAAATCACTTTTTATTGATTTAATCTTACCAAATCATATTTAATTGATTTAATTACTATTTAAATTTCCTAACATTTTCCAAAACCCAATACTTAAATTCTACGTTAGAAATTTTAAGTTACAACGTTTCCTTTTATATTTCTAAATCATTTCTAAACATTAAATCAAATTTTATGTTTAAGTTACAAACGTTTTCTTTTATATTTCTAAATCACTTCTAAAAAATTAATTCTTCTTAAGATAATTTAAAGTTCAACACTTAAATTCCTTTCCAAAATCCTTATTTGAAAACTCTTATATTTTGTTGCATCAAAACATTTTTTCTAAATTATCAAAACCTTATAGATGGTCATTGGAACCATGAAATATTTTTCTTCTAACTTAAACAAATTTCATTCTTGTTTCTACACAAAATAAATTCATGAAAATACTACTTAAAAACCGTGTACACTCATTTTAGAAAACAAACCCTCTTGTTTATTTTCTTTACTTCTCTAATCTTTCAATTTTACCATTTATGAAAATATCATTTTTGTGAACACTAATTTAATTGGTGTCTTGGCTGAAATTTATTTAGTTCAAGGACTAAAAATCAACTTCATTGTTCTTGAAAAATTTCAATAAAAACCCTAAACTTGGAAGCTCAAAACCGTGACCTCCTCCATGGCCTTTGGAGCCAAAATTTTGTTTATTTCAACATACATCCATCATAATATATTTAACATATATCATCATGCATATCATAAGCTTATCATATAAGCAATTAAAAATTATACTAAGCATGCAAACACAAGTAAATCATGCAAAATATATCAAGCATAAGCAAAAATAATTAAAGCACATAACACACACACAAATTATTACATGACCATGGATAGGAATCCTCACATGGATTCACCATCCATCAAATATAAAACCTTCCCTCACCACCATGCTTGGTTGGTGAGATGAATCTCCCTCTTACCTCTTGAAGAACCACCAAAGAGCTTGTTGCTTTGTCTTTGGAGCAAGATCTCCACCAATACAAGTTACTTCACCAACAAAAGCTCTAGAACTTGATCTTAGTAAAAGTCCTTCAAGATGGAAGAATTAGAACTTGGTGTGAACTACAAAGGTTCTTAGAATGATGAAAGGATTCAAGAAACTAGGTTGTATGAAATTAAAAAGTGATGGAGGGGTGAATTGAGGTGCTTGGCCGAATGGTGTGTTTTTGGGAGAGAAATGGAGTTTGCTTTGGTTTGGTCTTGAAACTTAAGTGAAATAAGTGAAGGTGTGATAATGTGAAGTGTCAAAATGAGTTATTTGGCCATTTGGACAATGCATGGCCGTAGCATGCATTAGAGAGAAATGGAAAGTGAAGTTTGACAAACATAAGCATTAATGATCAATAGGAATTGGTCTTTGACACTTGGCTTGTCTTCATTCTTTTTTTTTTGGCTAAAAAGCCTACACTAAATTGTCTCCTTTCCTCCTTGCTCTTCAAACCGTCCCCCTCCCCTCCATACACTCAAAATGTGCCAAATTACAAAGCCATCACTATAAGTCATCCTAACCATTGATTAAAAGAATGGTTTGGATTTAAATTAGCTTCTAGGTTTAGGTTTTAGATGGAAGACTTCATTTGAGCCATTGGATCATTTTTGGCTTGCAATCCTAACCATTGAATATGTCTCCAAAATGAAGGGTCAAGATTACATCTTCAAACTTTATATCCAAGGGTCCAAAATGTTTGTAATCATTTTTGGATGACTAATTCTCCACCATTGATCTAAATCCAAATCCAATGGTCATTAATGATCCATCTCCACCATTGATTAATTTTACATCCAAGGGTTGATAATGGTCATAGCCATTTAGAAGATTAAATCCCTACCCTTGATTTAATTTCAATCCAACGGTTATAATTGATCCTATTTATTTTTAAGATCAAATCTCCACCGTTAATTAAATCAAGATTAAATGTCTAATCGTAATTAAATTAATAGTGGATATCCAAACCACTAATGTTATCTTAATAATATTTTAATAATATAGAATTTTATTTTTATCCATTATAACCTCATAAAAATATAATTCTTGTATTTTTATCGTCCGATAATTAAATACAAGAGACAAAATACAAGAAAAGAAATTTTCTAAAACTGTTTCCTGATTCAGGTTTAGTAAGATCCTGTCTCCGTCTAAACAAGACAAATTTTTCTATACGTAGAAAAATTTTCCATTTTGAGGACCCACCTGGCCCACGATAGCCACACTGGGCCCACGTATACCTCGTGGGGCCCACAAACAATAAAAATTCCAAAATCACACATAAAATCATAAAAATTACAAAACTCACAAATATCAAATCAGATTACGTAAATTAATTAAGACTAAACAAGTAAAAATTAATTTACGTAGATTTTTCCTACCGAAAATTATTATTTTCTTGACACTGAGCAAATTACTCAAAACGATCAAATATGCGTATTTAATATTCAAAATAGCTTTACAAGACAGTAAATCACTAAACAAGGTAGAATTACGTTAACCGTCACAAGATTATTGTTTAATACATAGGAAGTTTGGGGTGTTACAACTCTCCCTCTACAAAAGTTTCGTCCTCGAAACTTGATGAACTTGATTTCACATCCTCGGAATAAATAGGGATATTGTTCTTTTATCTTTTCTTCTAGTTCCCACGTAGCTTCCCCGCTACATCATCCCAAATAATTTTAACCAATGAAATTTCCTTACCTCGATTGTTTTGTCTTTCGATCCTCAATCTTGACCGGAAACGTTTCATAGGTTAAATTCTCCTTCATTGTACCGTGTCCGGCTTGATAACATGAGTAGGATCGAAATATATTTCCGTAGTTGTGATACGTGAAATACATTATGAAGATTTGTGAGAAGAAAAGGTGGTAACGCAATCGATATGCCATAGGACCTACCCGACGTAAACTGACGATATGGTCCGATAAACTTTGGAGTGAGCTTCTTGGACTTAAGCACTCGTCCAACACCCGTCATAGGCCACTCGCAAAAATACATGGTCACCTTCTTCAAACTCAAGAGATTTTCTCCTTTTATCAAGATAACTCTTTTGCCGAGTTTGACTCATTCTCATTTTGTCTTGTATCATCTTCACTTTCTCGGTTATCCTGGACAATTTCGGTCCTAACACAAAGACTCTCACCGTCTTGATACCAACATAACGGTGTTACTGCATCGCCTCCCATATAATGCTTCATAAGGTGCCATCCCTATACTTGAATGGAAACTGTTGTTATATGTGAATTCTATCAATGGTAAGAATTCATCCCAACCTCCAGTTTGCTCCAATACACAAGCTCTCAATAAATCTTCGAGAGATTGAATTGTTCTTTCTGATTGACCATCTGTTTGTGGATGGTAAGTTAACCGAGACGTAGTTTTGTTCCCATTGCTTCTTGCAAACTAGTCCAAAATCTCGATGTAAACCTTGGATCTCGATCCGAAATAATACTGGATGGTACACCATGAAGTCTAACAATTTCACCGATGTACACTTGAGCCAACTTTTCCATTGAGTACTTAATATTAATCGGCAAAAGTGCGCCGACTTTGTAAGCCGATCAACAATTACCCAAATGGCATCATGACCCTTCCGAGTCTTTGGTAGTCCCGTCACAAAATCCATTGCTATGTCATCCCATTTCCATTCAGGAATAGGCAAAGGTTGTAACATTCCCGAAGGTCTTTGATGTTCCACCTTAGCCTTCTGACAAACTAAACAGGATGATACATACTCTGCAACATCTTTCTTCATTCCTTGCCACCAATATAATTGTTTTAAATCCTGGTACATCTTTGTGGCTCCTGGATGCATACTCACTTACTCTTGTGAGCCTCGTCCAAAATCAATCTCCTAAGATCGGGTCATTAGGTACACAAACTCTTCCTTGAAACTTGAAATTCCCTTAGCACCTTCGCTAAATTCTAACACTTGCTCCTTGGCTCTTTTGCTTCTTTTGCTTCTTGCAAATACCGATCATTGTTTTGTCCTTCACGAATTCTATCCATCAAATCATTTGAAATGGTGATCATATTTAAACGCATCTTGCCGGCGTCAATTTTGACGATAGTCGCATATCCCGAAATTCTTCTATCAACTCCTTCTCTTTGATCATCATAACATGAAGCACCAAGTATTTTTCTACTCAACGCATCCGCTACGACATTTGCTTTTCAGGGATGATATGCAATTGAAAGTCATAATCTTTCGAGAAATTCTAACCAACGCCTTTGCCTCATGTTTAACTCTTTCGATCAAACAGATATTTTAAACTTTTATGATCACTAAAAACAAAGTGAACGTAGCTCCATAGAGAAAATGTCTCCACACTTTCAACGCGAACACCACAGCTGCCAACTCCAAGTCATGAGTTGGATAATTCCTCTCATGATTTTTCAATTGCCTTGAAGCATAAGCCACCACTTTACGATTCTGCATAAGTACACAACTCAATCCTTGGTATGAAGCATCACAATATACTTCGAAAGGTTCGTTTGGGTCAGGTAGAATCAATACCGGTGAAGTAGTCAATCGTCTTTTCAACTCTTGAAAACTTTCTTCGCATGCATCAGTCCACACGAACGGTTGATTCTTTCGCGTAAGTTGGGTAAGAGGTCCTACAATCTTTGAAAACCCCTCAATGAACCGTCTATAGTAACCAGCTAATCCGACAAAACTACGGATTTCAGTTACAGTCTTTGGTCTTTCCCACTCCAAAACCGTCTCCACCTTGGAAGCATCAACCTCAATTCCATCCTTCGATATTACGTGTCCCAAAAATTGCACTTCACTCAACCAAAATTCACATTTGGATAACTTGGCATATAACTTATTCTCCTTTAAAATCGAAGAACCACCCTGAGATGTTCAAGATGTTCCTCCTGACTTTGAGAATAGATCAAGATGTCATCAATAAAGACAACAACGAACTTGTCCAAGTATGAACGAAAAATTCTATTCATGAAGTCCATGAATATGGCTGGTGCATTTGTTACACCGAATGGCATCACAAGATATTCGTAATGCCCATAGCGCGTCCGAAATGAGTCTTGGGAATATCCTCTGCTTTCACACGTATCTGGTGATACCCAGAACGTAGATCAATCTTGGAAAATATCGCGGCTCCTCGCAACTGATCCATTAGATCATCTATCCTTGGAAGTGGATATTTATTCTTAATCGTAATTTTGTTCAATTGTCGATAGTCTACACACATAGACGTGAAGTTCTATCTTTCTTCTTAACCAATAAGACCGGAGCTCCCCATGGTGACACACTAGGTCTCACAAATTGCTTCTCCAATAAATCCTCCAGCTGTTTCTTCAGTTCGGCTAATTCTACCGGCGACATCCGATATGGCGCTATAGATATCGGTCCCAGCTCCAGGTACAAGATCAATGGCAAACTCGATTTCCCTTTCTGGTGGTAGTCCAGGTATATCTTCAGGAAACACTTCCGGAAATTCGTTGACCACATAAATATCCTTCAAAGCATCTTCGCATTGCACTTCCAAAGAAGACAATAATAAATACCCACGATCTCCTTCTTTCAGACAAGCTTCCACTTGAGTAGCCGTTAGGAATCTAGAATCCTTAGCCTCAGGAAATACTAATGTTTTATTCGAACAATCAATTAGGATATGATTAGAAGACAACCAATCCATTCCCAAGATTACATTAATCTTGGAAAGAGGCAAACAGATCAAATCCACATAAAAGATTCTATCCCTAACACAGACAGGACAATTCAGGCATACTGTTGAGGTAACTACAGGCTTATCAGTAGGAGTAGCAACACTCAAATCATATGGCAATTCAGTCACAGTCAAACCCAAACGTTCAACACAATCACATGCAATGAAAGAATGTGTTGCTCCTGAATCATAGAGTACAGTTAAAGGATTACCTTCAATTGCACACTCCTCCATTATCAAGTCTCCAGATTTAGCGGCTTCCTCCCCGCTCATTGTATAGACACGACCACCCGCTTGTGGCCTTGCAGTACGGACGTTTCCCACAGAGGATTCCTTCTTTATCTGATCACAGTCTTTGGAGAAATGTCCAAGTTGTCCACACTTAAAACAAACAACTTCCTTATGTGGACAATCCTTCGTGAGATGATCCTTCCCACATTTGAAACAACGAATAGGAGTCCCAGCTTGACTTGCTTTATTATTGCTAGAACTTCCTCCCACAAATTGCTTCTTGTCCGACTCTCTGCCGGTTTCACATACGGTCTGCCCGGTTTCACATACGGCTTTTGTTGAGAGCGACTTGCTTGATTATTCTTCCTTTTGGAACCTTGCAGGTCCAAAATTCTTGTTTCTTGCCGCACGTTGATGATCAATCTCTTCAACTTTACGACATTTTTCAATCAAAGTTGGAAATTGATTAATCTCCAACATCGTTACATGCCTCTCTTAATATCCAAACTTTAATCCTTCTTCAAATTTCCTACATTTCCAGCCCTCATCCGGGTTCATCTCGCAAATACCTTGAAAATTGAGACAGACTTTCAAATTTTGCCGCATAATCACTAAATGACATCAATCCTTGACGTAAACCCAAAAACTCCATCTCCTTCATATGTCTCACACTTGCTTTGGAAAATATTTCTCTAGAAATATTTGTTTGAAAAGTTGCCATGTCACCATCCTACCTTGACTTCCAATGGTCTTCTAGCTCCCGCCCACCAACGTTCACCATCTCCTACCAAGATAAATGTTGCCAACGTAAGCTTCTGTTCATCAGCACAACCCATACCATCAAATATCTTTTCAAGTTCTCGGATCCAAAGTTCAGCTTTCTCCGGATCAAACTCTCCATGAAATTTCGGTGGATTATTCTTTCGAAACTCCGATAAGCTGTGTACATTTTCATTAGCCCGTTGATTTTGTTGTGCAACCACTTCCGCCATTCTTTGCATAGCTGCTACAGCTGCAGCCATGTTCACATTATCATTCCCATTCAGTTCCATATCTGTGGTAGTATTTCCACGTCCACGTCCTCGTCCAGTCATTACTTTTTCTACTCAAACTGAACAATACAAGGAAAGCAAGGTCAATCTTCAAACAATATTGTTTCTTTTCAGAAAACAATAACAGAGAATCACACAACACAAACAAGACAGACCTAACCACAACCCCAAAAGACTCTAACTTGGGCTCTGATACCAACTAATGTAACACCCACCGTAGGGTGCCACATTTATGTTACTTTATTACCAAATTACCCCAAGTTATAAAGTATGATGTTATAATAAAATACAAGTTGTAAAAAAAAATTTTTATAACAATAACAATAAAATAAACTTAGCGGAAAATAAAACTATGATACAACAATCTCACACATAAAGTACATCATTATACATAACAGTCATCACTCATAATTTACATCATTACACATTACACACGTACTGTCAGGATTATTTATATTACAGACTTTTTTTTTTTGAAACAACAAACACACTTAAATAATTACAGACATTATTTATATCAGAGTTCAAACATGCCCAAGTTTAACTAAGCAGAAGACCCCTCAGATGGGTCCTCCTCGGGTTCCTCAGCAGGTAGGAATCCGTTATGACGAGTAGCCCTACGAACAGGTGTTCGGGCTGATGACACTATGCTTGATTTCCGTTGGGACATAATTTCTAGTGTCCCAATGTCGCCCGATATGCAACGGAAATTCAACATGAACAAAGATAGTCACACGAAAAACGGATCCCCACGATACAACCTACTAATACTAACAATCAGGTACCCCTCATAAATAAGTCCTCGCTCATCTGGACTTGTCCTCCACTCTCTAGCTCCTCCATGAAATTGTAAACGTACATATCCGAAGAAACTAGCTCCTGATGACATGTTGTCAGAACTCTGCGGTTCCGGATGTGAGAAGTAATTCCTCTTCTCCTTCTAGTACCGTATCTTTCTCAACGTCTTTACCCAATATAAATACAATAAACAGATAAACATACAAAGAGGTGAGATCACCTACACCATTACCAGCATGATAGCATAGAGATAATACAGACAACATGTTATGCAAAAATATCATATCATGATCACAATTATGGCATCATCATAATGTAAAAATAATTACCATCATCACTGTTCAAACCACAAATAATTACAGTAACGCTACCACATATGTATATGTTAAATTCATGCATGTGAACACAGACTCAATGTCCTACTCCATGGAGCTAATACTCAAGTCGGAGAAATTGATCGAAAAGATCCGTCGGTATCTCGTGCCTCGAGACAAGTGCTATAATTATATCTTGCACATCTAGCACATACACGGCATGTCTTTGTCGGATCTTGATTAAGAATAGTGTCTCGGTCCGGATCATCGGTGTGTTGCATCGGTCTAACTCACGGTGCGAGAAGAGCTACCAACCGCCCATTGCGAGCAACCCGCACCCGATGCCCCCAAGGTCAACCGGTGACCTACACTACGCATATCGCACCTACTCGAGAGGTGTACGTTTCTCCTAGGCAATTAGCCATATTCAGTCCGTTGGACCATTTTCAATGCATGTGTAATGCACCAATTACTAACCAAAGGTAAATCACATAATTTCTCATTCTAGATTGAGATACTGTTTTTAGTTCGTAAAATGGATTAATGCCAATTACAGTAAACTTCTCAATTTCTTATACAAAGTATTCATATATTGTTTTTAACTATAAGGTTTTGTATAATTAAGCTGTTAAATCACATAACTATGTTTTTCTCATTCGCAAAATATTTTCGTTACGTTTTTTTACGTACAAGTAATGATTTGTAACATTTTCTGTTACATTTTAAAAATCACAAAACTATTTTCTCTGTATTCTAAATTACGTAAAAATGATCTTTTATTTTTAAAATGTATAGCAATGTTTCCACAATATTTAGATCGTGTAAAATATTTAAACGCGTTACAAATCGCGTAGGAATAATTTAACGTTTTTTCAAATCGCGTAACTTAAAAATTACGTTTTTGAGTTACGTAAATCGCTTTTTCACCATTTTTACCCTTCACAAAATATTTCTTGACTTTAAAAATATTATTTTGAACATTTCTCATAAAAATATAATTTCTTACGTTATTTTCTTTCTATTCTAAATCAAAAATCCCTTCCGTACTATATTTTCTAAAAAAATCACTTTTTATTGATTTAATCTTACCAAATCATATTTAATTGATTTAATTACTATTTAAATTTCCTAACATTTTCCAAAACCCAATACTTAAATTCTACGTTAGAAATTTTAAGTTACAACGTTCCTTTTATATTTCTAAATCATTTCTAAACATTAAATCAAATTTTATGTTTAAGTTACAAACGTTTTCTTTTATATTTCTAAATCACTTCTAAAAAAATTAATTCTTCTTAAGATAATTTAAAGTTCAACACTTAAATTCCTTTCCAAAATCCTTATTTGAAAACTCTTATATTTTGTTGCATCAAAACATTTTTTTCTAAATTATCAAAACCTTATAGATGGTCATTGGAACCATGAAATATTTTTCTTCTAACTTAAACAAATTTCATTCTTGTTTCTACACAAAATAAATTCATGAAAATACTACTTAAAAACCGTGTACACTCATTTTAGAAAACAAACCCTCTTGTTTATTTTCTTTACTTCTCTAATCTTTCAATTTTACCATTTATGAAAATATCATTTTTGTGAACACTAATTTAATTGGTGTCTTGGCTGAAATTTATTTAGTTCAAGGACTAAAAATCAACTTCATTGTTCTTGAAAAATTTCAATAAAAACCCTAAACTTGGAAGCTCAAAACCGTGACCTCCTCCATGGCCTTTGGAGCCAAAATTTTGTTTATTTCAACATACATCCATCATAATATATTTAACATATATCATCATGCATATCATAAGCTTATCATATAAGCAATTAAAAATTATACTAAGCATGCAAACACAAGTAAATCATGCAAAATATATCAAGCATAAGCAAAAATAATTAAAGCACATAACACACACACAAATTATTACATGACCATGGATAGGAATCCTCACATGGATTCACCATCCATCAAATATAAAACCTTCCCTCACCACCATGCTTGGTTGGTGAGATGAATCTCCTCTTACCTCTTGAAGAACCACCAAAGAGCTTGTTGCTTTGTCTTTGGAGCAAGATCTCCACCAATACAAGTTACTTCACCAACAAAAGCTCTAGAACTTGATCTTAGTAAAAGTCCTTCAAGATGGAAGATGGAAGAATTAGAACTTGGTGTGAACTACAAAGGTTCTTAGAATGATGAAAGGATTCAAGAAACTAGGTTGTATGAAATTAAAAAGTGATGGAGGGGTGAATTGAGGTGCTTGGCGAATGGTGTGTTTTTGGGAGAGAAATGGAGTTTGCTTTGGTTTGGTCTTGAAACTTAAGTGAAATAAGTGAAGGTGTGATAATGTGAAGTGTCAAAATGAGTTATTTGGCCATTTGGACAATGCATGGCCGTAGCATGCATTAGAGAGAAATGGAAAGTGAAGTTTGACAAACATAAGCATTAATGATCAATAGGAATTGGTCTTGACACTCATTGTCTTCATTCTTTTTTTCTTTGGCCTAAAAAGCCTACACTAAATTGTCTCCTTTCCTCCTTGCTCTTCAAACCGTCCCCCTCCCCTCCATACACTCAAAATGTGCCAAATTACAAAGCCATCACTATAAGTCATCCTAACCATTGATTAAAAGAATGGTTTGGATTTAAATTAGCTTCTAGGTTTAGGTTTTAGATGGAAGACTTCATTTGAGCCATTGGATCATTTTTGGCTTGCAATCCTAACCATTGAATATGTCTCCAAAATGAAGGGTCAAGATTACATCTTCAAACTTTATATCCAAGGGTCCAAAATGTTTGTAATCATTTTTGGATGACTAATTCTCCACCATTGATCTAAATCCAAATCCAATGGTCATTAATGATCCATCTCCACCATTGATTAATTTTACATCCAAGGGTTGATAATGGTCATAGCCATTTAGAAGATTAAATCCCTACCCTTGATTTAATTTCAATCCAACGGTTATAATTGATCCTATTTATTTTTAAGATCAAATCTCCACCGTTAATTAAATCAAGATTAAATGTCTAACTGTAATTAAATTAATAGTGGATATCCAAACCACTAATGTTATCTTAATAATATTTTAATAATATAGAATTTTATTTTTATCCATTATAACCTCATAAAAATATAATTCTTGTATTTTTATCGTCGATAATTAAATACAAGACAAAAATACTGATAAAAGAAATTTTCTAAAAGCTGTTTCCGGATTGAGTTTAGTAAGATCCTGTCTCCGTCTAAACAGTACAAATTTTTCTATACGTAGAAAAATTTTCCATTTTTGAGGACCCACTGGGCCCACGTATGCCACTGGGCCCACGTATACCTCGTGGGGCCCACAAACGATAAAAATTCCAAAATCACACATAAAATCATAAAAATTACAAAACTCACAAATATCAAATCAGATTACGTAAATTAATTAAGACTAAACGGTAAAAATTAATTTACGTAGATTTTTTCGACGAAAATTATTATTTTCTTGACACGAAGCAAATTACTCAAAACGATCAAATATGCGATGAGAATATTCAAAATAGCTTTACAAGACACGAGAAATCACTAAACGGTAGAATTGCATTGGCTTTGTCAAGATTATTGTTTAATACATAGGAAGTTTGGGGTGTTACAAATGGAATATCATCCAAGATATAATCATATATACTAAGACACAATCCTACTCCATGGAGTTAAACCCAAACAGATATCAGAGAGAATGACTTGCAAAATCTATTAGTACCACTTTGCCCAACCAACTATTACTGTCACGCGTTGCGTCAATAGCCTACGACACTGGGAATCCACCATCCAGCGTAGTATAGTTCACGGTCTTCCGTTGTGGCACTATAGGCAATGTACTACTAGACTTTACAAACCTCGATTAAATATAGTGCGTGTCGAGTCCATTAGTGTCTTTATCGGTTCTGGCTTACCACGGTCAAAAGCTACTAATCGTCCACATATGGGATCCCGTACACTAACGTCTCCAAGTTCATTAGAACAATGAACCACACTACGTTTATCGCATCGACAACACGATGTGATTCATCTCGTCAACCAAAACACCAAAAATTGGCATAAAGACAATACATAATTCCAAATATATAAAATTATGAAAATGCCCTCAAGATAATAATATGCCCTCAATGACAGAAAATAGAAAGCCTGTACGGGTTCTCATTTTCCCGACAGCGAAAGCTTGCCCTCATTGGCAACAAATATATATAAAGAAAACCTGTACGGGTTCACATTTTCCCGACAGTGAAAAATACAGTAACGGTCAATCGCGTAGAAATTTTATCGCGTTTTCAAAATCTCGTCGTTTTTATAATCGTTTTGAATTCGCGTAAATATATTTTTCTGTTTTCAAAATTGCGTAGGATTTTTAATACGTTTTCTCAATCGCGTAAGATTTTTAAATCATTTTCTTGACCGAATTCCTTAAAAATCACTGTTTAAATAAACAGAAATACTAAATAATACTTTTAAACTACATATAATATTTTCCATACCGTATACTATCTTTTGGACATCTTTTCTACCTTCTTTGTCCGTTTTTACTAAAAATTGACAGTATTTTGTTTAGAAAATTATATTAATGGTTTCCTAATTTTACCATAAAAATTTTGTTTATTAAATTTTTAAACCATATAATTAATCCTTTTGAAAACAACTAACATGCTTCAAAATACAGCATGAGCTATATGTTAGAAATTTTTAAAAGTTACTGTATTTCTCATTACAGTAAAAATCAGTAGTATTAACCTCTTAAACTTAGTTCTAACCACTTTATTTCTTTAAAACTCATTGTAGAAAATTTACTTTAACTTGTATTGCTTCTTCTTGATTGAAAAATAGTTTGGAATTAATTTTAAAAATCATGAATTGTCTAATTTGGCATGTTGGCCGAATTTGATAAAAACTTTGCATTTGATTTCTAAATTGTTTTTCATCTTCTAAATACATGTTAAGTCTCTTGTATTGTCTACATTGATTAAATCATACCTTAGAAAATAATTTTAGAAATCAAAATGTTGAAGTTAGACTTATTGGCCGAAAATGTAAGGTTATGCCATTTGATTTCCAAATTCATTTTTCTTGACTTAAACAACTTGAAACCTTCTTAATTCTCCTAGGTTAATTAAATCACCTTTTAAGAAAATTAAGAGAACATTTTGGTTCTCCACTTTTGTTAGTGGTCGTGAGCCATCATGGAGTGTTCTTTGGAACACGCATGCATTCCTTGACATGTTATTCACATCTTATACATTATCATGCAATTCTACACTTTCTCATACAATCCTAACACATGCAATATTATCAAAGCTTGTAGACATGCATCTTAAAGCTTGTAGACATGCAAATTTTTACAAACAACAAATAGGAAAGCTATTAACAAATACACAACCACATCAAATAAGCTACTAACAAGCACAAACATGAATCCTTATGGATTCTACAATCACAAAAATTAAACTCCATCCTCTTACCACCATCCATAGGTGATAAGATTTGTCTTCCTCTTACCTTAAATGAAGACAAATGGTTTGTTTTCACTCCTCCTAGGGTTCGGTTTTCCTCCACCAAGTACCTAGCAACTCAAACGAAATTCTACAAGTTACTAACCATGAAAAAGAACCTAAACCATGGATAAATCATGGCTTAGAACTTTGAAAAAGAAGAGAGAAAAGAAAAGCATGAGATTTCACCTTCTAGGTAAAATCTTCAAGGTTGGTTTCCAAGCTCCAAATGCAAGAATTTGCAAGAACTCTCAACTAGAGATGTTCTTAGGATAGTGTTTAGGTTTAGAAAAGTTGGCTTGATTAAATTTTGGGTGGTTGGATGATCAAGAAGTAAGCTTGGCCAAAAATGGTGAAGAGAAAAGACAAGAATGGTGGCTAGGGTTTTTGATGAGAGAGAAGAGAGAATTTTTGCATGCAAGCAAAGTGAAGATTGACCTCCTAACACCCTTGGCCGTAGCTCATCAAAGAGCATGCAAGGTGGGCACCTTGCTTGGCTTCATCCAAGCCCTTGGATGCATCAAAGGTTAGGATCAAAGCTTGCTTAACAAGCTTGCCTCCTATTGGTTGGTTAGTGATGACTCCCCAAGCCTAGTCACACTGCTCATAAATTATCACTTAGTCGACTAGGTGAGTCGAAACTTGTTCGGAAAGTTCTCTTTGCTAATGATGTTTAATTAAGCTACTAAGTTAACCATATTAGCTAAACGTGGGTCCCATAAAACATTTCCTAGGGTCCATTGTCATTTTATTATACTTGACTAATAAAATAATATTATAATATTATAAAATTATTTTATTTGTGATCAAATCCTAAAAATTAAAAGATTATTTACTGTCTCATTTAGAATCGGGTTGAGTAAGATCTCCCAATTCTAAATAATAAAATAAGATTTCCCCGGCCCAGAAAAATATTATTTTCCTGCCTCAGAGCAAATCACACAAACAGTCCATATAAAATCACATACAGTAATATCGGACATTAAATCAAGTAGAAAATAATTAAAAACAGCAAAAACAGCAAAAACAGCACGTTCGGGACGTAATGGTCATTTTCTTATTTTTTCCCACAACGTAGCTAATCGTCCAAAAAGTTCAAATAAAATTACAGACAGTATTAATTGTCTGTATATCTCCCAGAAAAATTAAAACAGTAGCTCGGAAAAATTTTTATTTTACCGTCTCGGAACAAATTACGTAAAAAGACCAAATAAAATTTGAGCCTGTATAAACGTATTTGTATTTCACACAGAAATCGAGAAACAGTAAAATAAGGACACAACGTTCATTTACACTATAACTTGAAAAACAGCAAACAGTACATTCGAAATATTTTCTAAAAATTGGGGCGTTACACCACTAGTACTCTTCCTATCCATTTTGCAATCAGCAAAGTCAGAATCGGAATAATCAATCAAGCTACATGAGGCACCCTTAGGGTACCACAATCCCATTTGTGATGTGCCTATCAGATATTTCATAATTCATTTTACAGCACTTAGTTGTGATTCTTTAGGATTTGCTTGAAATCTAGCACACATGCATACACTAAACATGATACCGGGCCTACTTGCGGTAAGATAAAGGAGTGAACCAATTATACCTTTATACTTAGTGATTTCTACCTATTTACCTCCTTCATCCTTGTCCAAGTAACAAGAAGTTCCCATTGGTGTAGTCATTTGCTTGGCTCCTTCTATTCCAAACTTCTTGAGTAACTCCTTGCAATATTTGGATTGACTTATGAAAGTCCCATCCCTTGTTTGCTTGATTTGAAGACCAAGGAAGAAGTTGAGCTCACCCATCATGGACATCTCAAATTCACTTTGCATGATATTAGC
Organism: Ormosia emarginata; assembly: GCA_029884605.1. Taxonomy (NCBI): domain Eukaryota; kingdom Viridiplantae; phylum Streptophyta; class Magnoliopsida; order Fabales; family Fabaceae; genus Ormosia; species Ormosia emarginata. The sequence goes on from JAQQTP010000090.1 coordinate 16,554,376, forward strand.
AAATTTTGTACAAAGAGAGTCATTAGTAGCACCAAATATAATATCATCAACATATATTTGAACAAGTAGAATGTCATGTTTTTTATGTTTGATGAAAAGAGTAGTGTCAACCTTTCCCCTAAAGAAGCTATTTTCCAAAAGGAACTTGCTCAACTTTTCATACCAAACTCTAGGAGCTTGTTTCAAGCCATACAACGTCTTTTTAAGTTTAAAAACATGGTTGGGCAGTTCAAAGTTTTTAAAACTGGGAGGTTGATCCACATACACTTCCTCTTGAATAAAACCATTTAAAAAGACACTTTTGACATCCATTTGAAAGAGTTTAAAATCCATGATGCATACATATGCAAGTAGCATTCTAATGGCTTCTAATCTAGCTACGGGAGCATAAGTTTCTTCATAATCTATGCCTTCTTTTTTATTATAACCTTTAGCTACTAGCCTAGCTTTGTTTCTTATTATTAAGCATGTTTCATCAAGTTTGTTCCTAAAGACCCATTTGGTGCCAATTATGGGATGATCATTGGGCCTTGAAACTAATTCCCAAACTTGATTCCTCTCAAATTGGTTTAGTTCATCTTGAATGGCCAAGATCTAATGTTCATCATTAATGGCTTCATTTATGTTTTTAGGTTCAACTTGAGAAACAAAAGTCATATGGTTACATGCATTTCTAAGAAAGTTACGAGTGATTACCCCTTTTGATACATCACCAATCACTTTGTCAAGAGGATGATATCTAGATGTTCTCCATTCCTTGGGAAGATCCATGATTTGAGAGTCCTCTTGTCTAGGAAAATCATATGGGCTTTCTTCTTGCTTCTTGACTTCTTTTTCTTGATTTTCTAGGTGAGTTCTTGCAAGGATTTCTGCAACATCATCAACAAGCTCTTTTCTTGGCTCGTTTGGGATAGTTTCATCAAAAGCAACATGTATGAACTCTTCTATGGTCATAGTTCGTTTGTTATAGACTCTAAAGGCCTTACTATGTATAGAATAACCAAGAAATATTTCCTCATCAAATTTTGCATCCAACTTCCCCAAGTTATCCTTTCCATTATTTAAAATAAAGCATTTACATCCAAAGACATGAAAATGTGAGACATTTGGTTTCCTTCCTTTGTATAATTCATAGGGGATTTTCTTTAAAATTGGTCTTATTAGAGCCCTATTCATAACATAACAAGCGGTGTTAACCACATCTGCCCAAAAATACTTAGGAAGGTTGGCCTCAGTGACCATAGTTCTTGTCATTTCTTCTAAAGATTGATTTTTCCTTTCTACAACACCATTTTGTTGTGGTGTTCTAGGGGCTGAAAAATTATGTTCAATGTCATGTTCATCACAAAAGATTTCAAATTCATGGTTTTCAAATTCACCACCATGATAACTTCTTATGGATGTAATACAAAAACTTTTTTCGTTTTGGATAACTTTAGCAAGCTTTTTGAATGATTGAAAAGCATCATTTTTGTGAGACAAAAACAATGTCCATGTAAACCTAGAAAAATCATCCACAATCACTAAGGCATAGTAATTCCCACCAAAGCTTATAGTTCTAGAGAGACCAAAAAGATCTATGTGCAAAAGTTATAGAGGTCTAGAAGTTGAAACCACATTTTTAGCTTTAAAAGAAATATTTACTTGTTTTCCCTTTTGACATGCATCACAAAATTCATCTTTTTCAAATTTGAGCTTTGGAAGACCAATTACTAGTTCTTTAGAAACCAATTTGTTTAAGTGATCCATATGAATGTGAGCAATTCTTTTATGCCATAACCATAAATCATTTTCTTTAGTCATAAAGCATTTAGCATCATTTGAGGAAATGTCATCAAGGCTAATCATATATATGTTATTGACCCTATGACCAACAAACTTAACATGCTTATCATCCTTACCTTCAATTATATTGCAATTTGAATTAAATATTACTTTATTCCCTTTATCACACAATTGACTAATGCTAAGCAAGTTATGTTTGAGTCCTTCAACAAGTAAAACATTATCAATGGATGAGGAAGGGATCTTACCAACTTTACCAACTCTAAGAATCTTTTCTTTTTCGTTTTCACCATAAGTCACATGACCACTCTTCTTAGGTACAATGAAGAAAAACTTGGAGTCATCACCGGTCATGTGCTTGGAGCATCCACTATCAAGATACTAACTTGAGTTTTTGGACTTCAAGCACACCTACAACATACTTTCAAGTTTTAACATTTGGTCCCCAAATTGTCTTGGGTCCTTGTGTGTTAGAAATAGGCACGGTGCCCTTAGGAACCTAAACCAATTTAGTTCCTACTTTAGTGTTTCTTTTCTTTATAGTATTACATATAGATGCACTCTGTCCTGTCTTTTCACAATAAAAGCATTTGATAAAAGGGTACTTGATATTCTAGATGGAACAAAGAAATTATTGTAAGATTTTTTATAGTTATTTGGATTATATCTCAAACCAGCTTTTTGAAAAACACACCTTTGTTTCCCTAGTAACATATTCAAATTATCCCTTCCCAATGTAAATTTTGCAAGAGTATTTTTCAAGTTCTCAATTTCATTTTCAAGTGCTTTACATGAAGAACAAGTTAAGGGTGTGGGTGCATTATCATGTGAAGAACAAATCATGCATGATGAGTTAGCATCAATAAGTCCAAGAGTCTCATTTTCTACTTTAAGTTCTTCAATCTCCTTGGTTAGTATAGAAATTTTGTTTGTCATTAAGGAGATTGTTTTGTTGGAAGTTAAAACCATTTTAGTGAGCCTCATGGATTCATTATGTAATTCTTGAAATACATCTTGCAATTCACTATATGAAGGAGATAGTTCAAGATTAGATGAGATTACCTCGGTTTCAATTTCTTCTTTTTCTTCTCCAATTGCCATTAGGCAAAGATGAGCTTCCTCATCCTCCAAATCATTGGTGGAATCCATATCATTATCTTCCCATGCAATGTATGCTCTCCTTCTTTTTCTTTCCTTGAAAGACTTCTTTTCAAATTTCTCCATCTCCTTTTGATAAACCGGACATTCCATCTTCATGTGCCTCGATTTTTCACATTCATAGAAAGTTGGAGTGGATAAAGTTCCTTCTCCCTTTTGATATGACTTCTTAGGAGGAAAATGAGGTCTTCTTTGATTTCCTTTCTTCTTAAGAAACCTTCCAAACTTCTTCACAAGGAGACTGAAATTTTCTTTATTCGTCTCAATATTGTTAAGATCATTTCCATCATATTCAATTGAGGAAAAAGTGACTTTGAGAGCAATCCCCTTTTTCTTCTTATCTTGCTCCTCATTTTGATTTAGTCGATTTAGCTCCAACTCATGCTCTTGAAGCTTTCCAAAGAGGGTGGCCAAGGTCATTGCGACAAGATTCCTTGACTCTGATATGGCCGTTACTTTGAGTTGTCAATTCTTGCTCAAGCATCTCAAAACTTTGTTAATAAGATCTTCATTGGCAAAAGTTTTTCCCAATGAAGCAAGATGATTAACTATATGAGTAAATAGTTTTTGCATATTTTGAATGTTTTCCCCTTGATTCATTCTAAATAATTCATATTCATGAGTGAGTATGTTAATTCTATATCTTTTTACCTCACTAGTACCTTCATGGGTTACTTGTAATGTATCCCACATTTCTTGGGTGGTCTTACAATTTGACACCCTAAAAAAATCATCATATCCTAAAAAGGTAGTGATGATATTTTTTGCTTTCAAGTTGTATTGAACCTTTTTCTTGTCATCATCGGTCCAATCATTTCTTGGTGTATTTGTTCTAACACCGTTAACAAGGCGTGTGGGGACAAAAGGACCATTTTCAATGGCATCCCACACATCAATATCAATAGCTTCAATAAAAATATTCATCATTTCTTTCCAATAAGCATAACCATCCCTATTGAAAAAGGGAGGCCTATTTATACGTGAACCTTCATTACAAAAACCATTTGAAGCCATCTTTTCTCTTGAAGCGGCTAAGCTCTTTATACAAGAGTCTAGCTCTGATACCACTTGTTACCAAGTGGCTTTAATACTCAAGAGGGGGTGAATTGAGTTTATAAAAACTTTTCGCAAATCTCTTGTAAAAAGCTTGATTACCAATTTTTGTTGAAACTATTGTTTGATAGAAATGAATGAATAGAGAGATTAGAGGGTTTACATATACAAGTAAATCAATCAAGCAAGATAGAATGTTAGATAACTAATAAAACAGTACACAAAATAAATGAGATGAGTTTAGGAAGACAAACACAAAGCTTTATCCTGGTTTAACCACTAATCCACTTATGGTCTACGTCCAGTTCTCAAGTAAACACCCGAGATTTCTACTATATCTCCAAGCTTCAAACAAGTGCTTGATAATCTTTACAAGATGGAGCACTCAACATACCTTGGGAAGCATCACCCTTGTGCTTGAGTCTCTATTTCCAAGGGATACCTCACCCTTACAACTTTGAGGGATGTCTCACCCTCTCTTTACAAATTAAACAAGAATATAGATGAATAGAAGCTTTCTCAAGAGTGAATATTACAACTTGAAGTCCTATGGGTATTAATGATTCACTTGATGATGATCAAAATAGAGAATATATGAATAATGATAGTGAAACTCGTATTAATGCTCAACTAAGTTTTTCAGCTTGATTGATCAACCCCCATAAATGCCCAACAACTTGTATTTAAAGCCCATTTAAGTTTAGAGCCGTTGGAGGGTGGTTGGGAGCATTAATGGCAGCTTACTATACATTATTTCCTCTTCTAGTTCGTGTTCTTATTCGAATAACAACTTTGTTATTCGAATAAGGCTTCAAATAGCTCAGGGGCAAGTTCCCTCTAGAACGTGTTATTCGAATAACACTTATGTTATTCGAATAACAACTTATAGATTGGTTTCTGGAAAAGCTTGCTATTTGAATAACATTGTGGTTATTCAAATAAGCCATTTTTGAAATGCTTCTGAAAAAGTGTGTTATTCGAATAACACGTATGTTATTCGAATAATACATTAAGCGCCTTGATAATTTTGAACTGTTATTCGAATAACACAGGGCATTATTTGAATAACCCTTACGTAGATGAGATTATTTGGTTTCTCTTACATTGGTTATTCGAATAACAATGGTTATTTGAATAACAAAAGTTGTTATTCGAATAACAAAAGTTGTTATTCGAATAAGCCTTTAGAAAAATTATTTCCTATAGCTTTTGAATATTGCCAATTAATCTCAAATGGTAAGCTTTTGGGCACTTGTGTTTGTTTCTTTGAAAACCAAAAACTAATTTGAAGTCTCAAGAATATGTGAGCTATTTGAGTTCTTTGAAAAGGTTATTTATTGAGCTTTAGGTGAGTCATTTATACCTTTACATAATGATCTAAGGCCTATAACTAGTCTTGAAGGTCTTGGATAAGGTCTTGACACATCTTCATGTTTGTTATCATCAAAACTAAGTTCTTCATTAGTCAATGGTCAATCACACAATTCAAAGGCCTCTTCATTTTCTAGAATTTCTATGCAAAGAGATTGTTGGTCCAAGTCTGGAGCACCCAACATCCTTAAAGTAGATTTTTCCATTACCACTTCTTTAGATATCTCATCAGATGTTTCAGAACTTGATAGATTTATATGGCAGGTAGCTTCAATCTCGCAGGCATGGATTGGAAATTAGATGGATGGAAGGGAAACTGGGGATGTGGGTTGACTTGATCAAAGTAACGCCCAAGATTCCTCAATTTCTCGTCAAATCCTTTAGTAGACATAAACGCCCGCAAGAAGTCAGAAAAATTTAATTAAAATATTTAAAAATTTGAATAAAAACAGAGTAAAAAAATAGAAAACAATTTAATAGCGCAATTGAAAAATTAGATCCCCAGCAACAGCGCCAAAATTTGGTGTCCTCAATATTGTGATTAAAAATTAAGATCGAAATCAGTTGCCAAGATCCACCAAAAATATAAAAACCTTGCAATCAGTTGTAGTTAGCAAGAGTCGATCCATAGAGAATTAATTCAATTAACATTAAAAACTGAATCCTAATTTAAACTCTAAAAATAATAAACAGTAAAAAGGAGGTTTGTTTGTTGAAACTATAAAAAGGAATTAAATTGAAAGCAACAACAATAAATATGATTTGAATTACCAATTAAAAGATATTGGTTAAGAGATAGAATCCACCACTAGATTTATATGATCATGTTAACCTACATATCCTTTATACCAACATAACAAATTATGTTCTCATGTAATTGTGAAATTAATTCTCTGTTTTTCTTAAGTTTTGGTTAATTTAGCAACTGCTTAAATCAAGTCCTAATCATTAGTTAATTGCAAAGCAACCGCTCTTACACCTAATTAATAATTGTATTAAGATTCAGAAAACTAATCACACTAGGATTAAATTATTCAGATCATATATTCATTAATCATACCACCGCAACTGTGCATAGCAATCCAAGTTTTACTACTTTCGAAAATAGTGAAGAGTATAAAAACCTTTATACCAAATTAAGAACATGAACATATGAATAAGAACATAATTGTATTGAATATAAAGGAATACGTATGATTCACATATCAAAACTAGAGTTTCATCTTCCCTTAACCAAATAAGAACTTAGCCGTCCATGGAAAATTCAAAACAAAAGAAAAACTAAAGGAAGACATCGTCGAGAATAAAAGTGCAAAAGAAAACTGAAGATCAAACTAGTTTCAAATTATTGAGGTTGATGGATCTCCGATGGCTCAAACCCAAATCCCAATCTTTGATCGAATCTCCCTCTCTCTTGTTCTTCGTATTCTCCTCAGTTCCTTGGCAGCTTCTAGTCCAGACTGACCCCTTTTGGAACCCTAAGCAATCCTATTTATAACTTTGGATACCTAGCTCCTCATCCAAATTCAAAATTGATTTCCTGATGCGAAGACACGGGCCGTGTCTGATGGTGATTCACATCATATAGCATATATCAATCATCATAAATCTATTCTAACAAGTTTATGCATAATATCAAAGTTATAAAATCAAATAAAGTAAATAAACACAAAGCACTAAATTTATACTCACAAGTGAATAACCCTCACCTGGATTCTTCACTTCACAAACACAAATACGTTCCCCACCACCATTAGTGGTTGATGAAGTTAATCTCCCTTTTACCTTGGATGATGTCCAAAGCTCCTTGGTTAGCTTCTTGATCTAAGCTTTCACCACTAACTTGAACTCAAAAACAAAGAAAACATACAATATTAACATCCAAGTTTTTAAACTAAGATAACTATGACTCAAAATCATGGTTGGAACTTTGAAACAAGATTAAAAATGAAGATCAAGGATTTCACCTCAAAAACTTCAAATTTTAAGTTTGAAGAAAAGATAGAAGATGATGGAACTAAATATTGATCACAACTACAAAGTGTCTTAGTATGGTATGAGGATTCAAGAAGTGAGGTTGGTTAGAATTATTGAAGTTTGGAAGTGGGTATTTGGCCTCTTGGCCGTGAGCTAGGGTGGAGAAAAAGTAAGAGAGTTTTTGGCTTAGCTATTTGGTTCTTAGATAGAAATGATGATATAGAAAAATATCAAGTGAAAAGTTAATATCTAGAGCCCTCCAAAATTGCTTGGCCGTGAGCTAATCTAGGAGAAAGGATAAGATACTTTTGTTTTGTTTCTTTATTGAATGAAAGAATGATGATAGAAATGAATTAAGTGTAATATTTGCCTTCCAACAAGCATGCATTGTCGTGAAGTGCATAGGAGAAAGCCACCAAGTTTGACTAGTTTCTATTGGTGCAACTAAAAGTGTCATAACATATATCACAAAATGAATGTCCTAGAGCAAATTTCTTGCTCTCCTAGTTGTGGAACTCCAATGGGAAAAAGCTAAGCAAGCTTCTCCTACAAGCTTACCTCTATCAAGCATAGGAAGCTTCCTTCCTAAAGAGTCAAAGTTGAAAGCCATTATTGTTGACTAACTTTCATTGGTTTATTATAAAGAAGACTAAGTTTCTATTGGTTGGGTGCCTACTACTTGCTTCCTATTGGTTACCATGGATGAGTCAAGGCCACTATGCTAGACTAAATCTCATTGGTTTATCATAAAGTAGTCATAACCATCAAATTTGACTACTACCTTGCTTAGCCTTGAAGCTTTCTTCTTATTGGTACAAACGAGAAATTTTTCGGTATGTATTACCCAATGGATAATAGCTACTGCTTATAAAGTCAGTGTCTCTTATCCAATGGACAATAGCTTCACCCAACAGATAATAGTATTGTCCAATAGATAATAAAAAAACACAAAATTACTGTAAAAGAAAATTCTAAAAAATTATTTTCGATTTCAGGTTTAGTAAACTCTCCCGGCCTCGAATCAACAATCCAAAATTTTTTAGCCCCAAACATTTTTTATTTTTTCGGGCTTGCCCCGGGACCACATACAGCCCGAAATAATATTAAAATAATCAAAAACTAAAAAAAATTCACAAAAATTATAAAACTCATCTATTCAGAAAAAACGAAATTTGTGGTGTTACAACTCTCCCCCTCTAAAAAGAATTTTATCCTGAAATTCATCGTACCTTAGATTAGATGCAGATATTGCCCCTCTCATTTTGCCTTCGGTTGAGTACAGTCTCTAAAAATGTGCTCGGGCTTCTTGCACTTGAAACAGACCATTCCCTTAATCGTACATTGCTTTGTTATATGGTCTTTTCCACACTTCAAACATTTTGGCACAAATGCCAAATACTAATTGAAGCTACTGCTACTAGAACTTCCCCCTATAGGTTGTTGTTGTTGTTCCTGATGATTCCCCAGTGGTCGAGAATACGGCTTCTGCTGGAACTGGTTGCCATTGCCATTACCTTCTCTTTGGAACCGAGATGGTCCAAAGTTACAAGATCTTGTGTCTCGATGTTGGTCCAACTCCTCAAATCGACGACACTTATCTAACAAGGCTAGGAACTGATTAATTCCCAAAAGCAACATTGCACGCTTTATGTCGTGCCTCAAACCTCCTTCAAACGTTCGACACTTCCACTCCTTATCTAGCTGAAGTTGAAAGTATCTTGAGAATTTTGATAAGTTTTCAAGCTTAGCAGCATACTCACTTACCATCATTCCTCCTTGTCTCAGATTAAGGAATTCCATTTCCTTAGCATGCCTTGTACTGGCTGGAAAATATTTTTCCAGGAATTTGTTCTTAAAAACCTCCCATGTCATCATCCTCCCTTCAGCTTCCAACAACTGTTGAGCTCCTGCCCACCAATCTTTGCTATCTCCGACAAGCATAAAGGTAGCGTAAGTTACCTTTCTCTCATCGGTACATCTCATTCCTTTAAATATCTTCTCTAATTCCTTGATCAATGGACTAGCCTTCTCTGGATCAAATTCCCCTCTGAACTGCGGTGGATTATTGCGACAAAACTCTGACAGACTCTGAGCTTCTACAATCACTTCCTGCTGTTGATTAGCTCTTTGTCTTTTTTGTATCATAACTTCTACCATTTGTTGCATCGCTTTAGCAGCTGTAGCCATGCTCTGGTTATCACTTTCACTGTTCGCACGCGTACTTCTACTGCCAGCTGTAACGCCCCAATTTTTAGAAAATATTCTGAATGTACTGTTTTCTGTTTTTCATGCTTTTGTATGAATGACCGTTGTGTCCCTATTTTTCTGTTCTCGATTTTTGTATGAAAACAACTACGATAATACAGGTTCAAATTTTATTTGATCGTTTTACGTAGTTTGCTTCGAGACGGTAAAATAAAAATTTTTTCGAGCTATTGTATTAATTTTTTCAAAAGAAAGATATACAACTAAATAATACTGCTGGATATTTTATTTGAACGTTTTGGACGATTACCTACGTTGTGGGAAAAAATGGGAAAATGACCGTTACGTCCTGAACGTACTGTTTTCGCTGTTTTTGTCTGTTTTTAATTGTTTTCTTCTTGATTTAATGCCTGAAAATACTGTCTGTAAATTTTTATGGACTTTTTGTGTGATTTGCTCCGAGGCAGGAAAATAATATTTTTCCGGGCCGGGGAAATCTTATTTTATTATTTAGAATTGGGGGATCTTACTTAACCCGATTCTGAATGAGACTAAAAATAATCTTTTAATTTTTAGGATTTAACTGTCAAATAAAATAATTTTATATTATTATAATATTATTTTATTAGTCAGTATGTTTTAGTGACAGTGGACCCGGAAATATTTTGCGGGACCCACAATTAACAAAACGGTTAGATCGGTAGCTTAATTAATCACCGTAAGTCGTAGAACTTTCAGAGCAGTGACCTTTAAAAAATTTCTATTGTTAACTAGTGACTCAGTGAGCATTTATTACACAAGTGTGACTAAGCCAGGTGAGTCACCATGAGCAACCAATAGAATTAAAGCTTGTTAAGCAAGATTTGATCTTGACCTTTGATGTGTTCAATGGCTTGGATGAAGCCAAATCCATGCACATCCTTTGCCCTAGAAGGCTACGGCCATTGAGAGAGAAAGCCAAAAATCACCTTCCATCTTCATCACTTTTCTCTCTTCTCTCTCTTCAAAAACCTAGCCACCATTGTTGTCCATTTTCTTCCTTCCATTCGGCCAAGACACAAACTACACCATCCAACCATCCAAAAATTTTTCTAACCAAGTTTCCTTAACCTAAACACCATTTTAAGAACCTTTGTAGTTGGAAGTTTCTTCAAATTCTTCCATCTAGGGCTTGAAACCAACCTTGGAAGTTTTACCTAGAAGGTAAAATTTCATGCTTTTCTTTTCTCTATTTTTTCAAAGTTCTAAGCCATGATTTTTCCATGGTTTAGCTTCTTTTCATAGTTAATAACATGTAGGTTTTGTTTGAGATTTTTAGGTGTTTGGTGGAGTGAAAACCGTGACCTAGGAGGTGAGAAAGCAAGCTTTTTGTCTTCATTTAAGGTAAGAGGAAGACAATTCTTATCATCCCTTGATGGTGGTAAGAAGATGGGTTGTTTGTAGAATCCATAAGGATTCGGTTGTGGTGTGTTTATTGATGTGTATTTGTTAATTTTTGTGGTTGCTAGTAGCTTAAGTGTTATGTGTTAGTAGCTTTCTTAATTGGTAATTGTAATAATCTTGCATGTCTAATAGCTTTTGATTGTATGTCTATAAGCTTTAAATTAGGTTTTATGTGTTAGAAATATTTTGCATGTGTTAGAAATATTTTGCATGTGTTAGAGATATAAATGCATGTGCTAGGATTGTATGATAAGATTTAGGATGTGAATAACATGTGTAAATTTGCATGAGTGTTCCAAAGAACACATTCCTTAGCTCACGGCAATGCCAAAGTGTGAGGACCAAAATGTTCTCTTCATTTTTCCTAAAGTGCAACTTAATTGATTAGGAGAAATAAGAAGGTTTCAAATGGTTTTGATCAAAGAAAAGGAATTTATAAATCAAATGGTAAAGATTTAGTACATTTTGGGCCAACATGCCTAAAAGATTTATTTGATTCCAAAATCATTACCTTATAACATGATTTAATGAATTTAGATAAGATAATACCTTTGACATGATTTAGAAATCAAATGAGAAAGTTTTATAAAATTCGGCCAACATGCCACTATAGGTAATTATGATTTCTAAAACTTGGTTTCAAACCTTTTTCAATCAAAAAGAAATAATACAAGTTAACAAGAAATTTTCTATAATGATTTTTGAAGAGACCAATTGAGTAGAATTAAGTTTAAAGGATTAAAACTAGTGATTTTATCATTAGGAAGTAAAATACAGAAATTTTGAAATTTTCTAACATATAGCTCACTTTAGGTTTTGAAGCATGTTAGAGATTTCAAAAGAGAATTAAATGATATGGATAAAAAATTAGGTAAATAGAAAATTTTATGGAAAATTTAGAAAACCATTATTATAAGTCTATAAACAAAATGCTGTCAATTTTTAGTAAAAATGAACTTATAGGATAGTCAAAATATCCTAATGACAGTATGCGGTATGAAAAATTATTCTACGTAGTTTAAATGTACAAATTATTATTTCTATCTGTTTAAACGGTAATTTTAAAGGCATTCGAATAAGAAAATGATTTAAAAATCCTACGCGATTGAGAAAACGTATTAAAAATGCTACGCGATTTTAAAAACAGAAAAATATCTTTACCCGATTTTTAAACATTTGTAAAAACGACGAGATTTCAAAAATGCGATAAAATTTCTACGCGATTGACCGTAACCATATTTATTTTTATCTGTCGGGAAAATGTGAACCCGTACTGGGCTTTTGAAAATCTATATCTTTGTCGGGAAAATGTGAACCGTACGCATGAGCTTTTGAAAATCTATTTCTTGTCGGGAAAATGTGAACCCGCATACTGTTTTTGAGAATTATTCTTTGTCGGGAATATGTGAACCCGTCATGTGCTTTCCATCTATTTTTTTATGTGTGCCATGTATTTGGTGGATTGGTTGTGAGACGAATCACATCGTGGTGTCGATGCGATAAACGTAGTGTGGTTCATTGTTCTAATGAACTTGGAGACTTTAGTGTACGGGATCCCACATGTGGACGAGTTGGTAGCTCCGTGGGCCGTGGTAAACCGATAACGCACTATGGTACTCAACATACACTATATTTAATCGAGATTGGTGGAATCTAGTAATACATTTGCACTGTAGTGACACAACGTGAGACCGTGAACTACACCACGCCTGGATTGATGGATTCACGTGTCGTGGGGCTATAGGACGCAACGTGTGACCGCGGAATAGTTGGTGGGGCAGCCTGGTACTATTAGATTTTGCGAATCATTCCTCTCTCGATACTTGTGTTTTTCTTTAGCTCCATGGAGTAGGATTTTGTTATATTATTTATCTCTATGTCTATTTGTTTCCATCTTATCTATTTATTTTATCTATATCTTATTTATTTATTTTATCAGTTTCTTGTTATTATTGATTATTATATCTTATCGTGTATTTTATATTTCTTATTTTATCTGTGAGGTTTTATACGTGATTGTGACATATTGTGATGATATCTAAATTTTACTTCAATTAATTATTGTAATTGTTAAAGCTTTATGTATTGCATGAAGCGTATGTATATATTGTTTGTCATCTTTTTATTGACCATGTTGTGATGATTTTATGTTGTCTTACCTCTTTGTTATATGTATTTTTGTTTATTTATTTTACGCGGTAAAGACTTCGAGGAAGAGGAACGACCTCTTGAGATTGTGTACCCGAAGAGGAGGAAGATCGGCAAGCGCACGACCGGTTTGACGATCAAGAACCATCCGATCATCCATATCCTCTGGATTGATTGTGAGGATGGCGACGCCGAGGATTTTGGGATTCATAGAGTTGGTGTTTCATGGAGGTGCTCGGCTTGGCATCTACGAGGAGACCGTGACTCGTAACGTATGCGGGACGTGTGACCGTGATCCTACGTCATCGTTTTGATGATGAGCCTGTCATGACGACGACGTTATTTACGCACTTAGAGTTGCCCTTATCCATTAGGCGTTATTGGGGTCTTTGAAAACCCCGAGCCTAGTGAGATAAGCATCGTATCGATGCGCGCGATCCCGTTATCGCCGTGTGTCGAGGCATCCGGGATATTTATCCCACGATGATCATTTTCGGTGATAGTGATCCATCGAGGATTAGATAACCATGATGTTTTTTTTTTTGTAGCGTCGGTAATATGTACGTATGTATATTAACTCTTTTATTGCTTTCTTTCTTGTTTTTGTTTAAATATTTGTAGTCTTAGTTGTAAATTATTTGTACAACTTATAACTTAACCATATGTATATTATCAGTGATGATGTTTTTTTTTATTTCGTATTTTCCGCTTTATCTTTTTATATCATATTTCTGTCTATCAGGAATTATTTTACGACCCGTAATAATATTTAACAAATATTTCACAACTTGGGTAGATTTTATTTCTATTTCTTTTATTTTCTTTTATGTGTGACATCCCTAAAAAGGGGTGTTACAAGCCATCGTTTTTCTTCCAAATTCAGACTAAACAAAATACAATGAAGTCAAGTACAATCATCTCAAACAATATTGTTTTATTTTAGAAACCAAACACAGAGAATCACCTAACACAAACATGATAGACTTAACCACAAAACCCCAAAAGACTCTAACCGTGCTATGATACCAACTAATGTAACACCCTCCGTAGGGTATTACATTTTATACTACAAACTTACCAAACTATAATTAAATTGTAAATATTTAATGTTATAAAATATGGGTTATAAAATTTCTTTCGTTGATAACTTAAACTTACCAGAGATATAAAAAATACTAAATTATTTTGACTGATTAATATGCATTACATACACCACATAATATTTAATAACATTCAGAACATAAATCTTACAGACTCAAAGAGAAAATAGTAGCAACCCTATGATGGTTCCTACTCAAAAGCACGGTAACAGACTTGACAAAACTCAAAACGTCCGCCTCTAGATGAACATGTCATATGGCGATACCTCCATAATAATGTGTCCTCTCGAAATCAAGGAAGTTCTCCGCTCCACCACCATGATGGACTTTACAAAGCATAAACATATAAACAAAACAAGACAATAAAGATGTGAGATCCCCTACATGAATACCAACATGGCAGCATAGAAACAAGAAGAATAACTATGTCATTCAATACAAAATAAATAACACATACAGTCATTGTATCAAACACTAGATAATTCAACAAATATAATTAACAAATAATTCAACAGATATATATATAAATCACAATGAGATGTTGACTGACTATGCATATGCACAACTGATCAAACCATATTCCATGGAGCTAACACAATTTCAGAGATGAAGCATTCAGAAGACCTGTCAGCCTCAATGACAGTCTACACTGGACCGCAAAAAGAATAGTATTTGTCGGCTCTCGTCAGTGCATTGCAACAGTTTTTCGTAGCCAGAGGTACAATATGCGATATAAAGATCACTAGATAAATTACCGCGCCCTGACGGCCCCAAGACTCATTGTACGATCTGCACTATTCAATTCCAGTTCATTCCTAGGTAACAAAAAGTCGTAACAGCTGCCTACTGTATCATATTCAACACATGATAACTCAATACATAACATAAGCCACGACGAGCCACAAACCATATTTTAACAAAACTGGTTCCAGTACGTCGACCCTACAACAAACCATTGTTTTCTCAATCGCGTAACAGTTTTATCGCGTTTTTACAATCGCGCAAGACTTCTGTTGCATTTTCATATCGCATAAACATTTTAAATCATTTTCTCAATTGCGTAGTTCAAAGATCCCAATTTTTGAAATGCGTAAGGTTTTTCTACTGTTTTTCACTGTATAAATATTTTTTGACAGTCTAATTTCAATTTTGAAAGTTTCTAAGTTTAAAATATAATTTGGACTTCAAATTCTCTTTTTTTTCTCAATAAAACACATCTAATTAATATTTTCTAACTTTTTTCTCAAAAATTTGTATTATTTTAATTTAATCAACATTAAAGAAATTCTCTTTCGATCTCATTTACTAAAAATCCTTTAAACTTTTAAACAAAAAATAATTTAAATCTCAAACTATAACTCATTATCCATGACCAAAAATCCCTTTTTACCCAATAATAAAAACTTTACTTCATTCTTCTTAAATAAAATACTTTAAATCTTCAAATCACCTTTAAAACTCCATTTCCATTTCTATTGTTAAAAATTATTATTTATCCAATAAAAATTATACATTTCAACATTCCTCTGACTACGTAAAAATCCTTTTTAATTTAATTCCTTATCAAATCTCCTCTAAATAATATCTTCAAATGTTTGTTCTCAAAAACATCGTTATCTTTATTAAATCATACCTTTCGAAAATCATTCTCCATTTACCATCACTTGAACACTTCTAAACAAAATACTTAATATTCCAAATCCTCTTTTCAACTCATTTCATTTCTCATGATCAAAAATCAATCTTTTTTCCAATAATAAAACTTTGTTCACTTCCTTTATCAACTTGTAAAACCTTAATCCATATCTTTATTATAAAATCAATTAAATCCATGATCAATAAAATATTTTCACTTGGTTCATCCCAAAATAACCATGAAGGTCGTGAGCCTCTTTAGGTCTTTGGACCAAAAATTCTTCCTTTTCCTTACCTCCTAATCATCTAATTCCTCAATTAACAAAATATTTTCAACTTGAAATACCTATTTTGGGGTATAGAGGCCGTGAGCCTCATGGTCCATTGGAGACCAAAATCATTTCCTTTCCATGGTGATTCACATCATATAGCATATATTAATCATTATAAATCTATTCTAACAAGTTCATGCATAATTTCAAAGCTATAAAAACAAATAAAGTAAATAAACACAAAGCACTAAATTTATACATACATGTGAACAACCTTCACATGAATTCTTGATAATTCCAAGGAATTTAGTTATTTATGCCCTATCTCTATGCATTATTGGTTGTTTTGTCCTTGTTGTAAGACAATGTTAGAATGCTTTAGCCCCTTTTTCATGTAAAATTCATGTTGAAGTCTTCCTCCCTAATCCTGCTTTAGCTATTCCTAATCTTTGATTGGTTTGAGCTAGATTACATTTGTATTTGACTAGTTGATTTCTCAATTGCAGGATAAGCCCAAAAGAACCAACTTAAAGCAAGCCAAGGCCCTACATTGGAAAAGAAATCACAAGACAAGTTTCAAGATATCACGTCGCGGTGCAAGTGTATGTCGCGGCGTTCTGCTCTCTGCTAATGCACCCTGATAACCCGAGGCTATCACGCCACGACGCAAGGAAGTGAACGTCGCGGCGCTCGTGCCCTAATTTTTTGTGCGTTGTGGCATGTATTGTGTCACGCTGTGGCGTGAGTTGCGAAATCTGTAGGCCTATAAATACACGTTATGCAGATTTTAGCGAGGAGCTTTTTTTTCTCTCTAAGTTCTCCTAGGTTTTTCTTATTTTTCTCTCTCTCGTCTCTCTTAGTACATTTTAGGGCTTTTGCCTATTAGAGAATCAGCAGCTATGAGGCATTTCGGGGTGGAAAGAGGATTGAAAAAGCCAAGATCTGGTGTTCTCTTCGTCTTGGAAGGAGATTCAAGCTTCAAGACTCAGCCCATTGGAGCTTATTCATCTGTTTCTTCATCTCTCTTTCTCCCATTTATCTAGAATATGGATTTTTTTGTCACATTTTCGTATTCATTGAGTAGCTAGCTGTGTTTAGTGTATTCTTTGAATCTTTTTTTTATTATTGATGGATTTGCTCTCTTTTGAGTTTATATGAATGATTTGGGTTTTGTTCTATCATATTGCGCTTAATGCTCTTACTTGTTTAATCAGCATTTAGGTGATTTGATGAAATCTATTGAGCCTAGACATAGGACTTTGGATTTTAGATAATGTTCATTCTCTGGATTGATTCTCTAATAAGATAGATATATACCTCTTAGTCATGTATAGTCATATTTGAGAATCAATCTTAATGTTTGTTGTTTGCTCTGGTTCTCATGGATGCATAGTAAACTAGGTAAATAGCATAGAGTTAATTGTCCTAGACATAGGCTTTTAACTAAGTTAGTTTCTCAGGTTAACCTAATCTAATCATTTGTTTACTCACAAGGATTGCATATTATCAGTTGAAAAATGGGGTGAAAAAGAATTCCTTAAGTTCTCCACCCTATCTTTACCTTATCTTGATGCTTTGTAGTTTAGTCAACAACAATTTCTCCAATTTACGTTTGCTTGAATAGAATTAATTAGGTCGCATATTAATATTTAGCTTTACCCTGTGGAGATGAACTTACTCATCATTTTTATTACTTGTGCGACTCGTGCACTTGCGGTTAGTAAAAGAGGTGTTGCCCACCAATTCAAGGTTCGGTAACACATCAACAAGTTTTTGGCGTCGTTGTCGAGGATCGAACTCGGGTCACCCATGTGACAGGTGGGAATACTCACCACTATACTAAAAAAAAAGAGAGAAAATTGAAAAGTCTGCTTCACAAACATACGACGCGGCGTTGGTTAGTTAACATCGCAGCTCCATGTGCATGATTTGCTTAAATAAGTAGCAGGGTTTGCACCGCAACGCAAACCCTTCAGCTCCTTCCACTGCATTTTCTCTCAAATCCCCCTCACCCATTCTCCCATACTTTTCTATTTCCTGCATTTTCATGCATTCCCTTTGCATCCCCTTCATACATCTCAATCTCAAGATAAGTATTTTTCTTCTTTTTATTTTCTTTTATTTTATTTTCGTTCTTCTTTCTATGTTTTTGTATTTTTCTAGTTTTAGGTTCTTTGTAGTTAGATTTTAAGTTAGTTTTAAGCATTTTGCTTAGCTTATGCTTGTTTTTGGTTGATTAATACTTTGCATTTTGGGGTTGGGATTGCTGTGGGCTGTGAGTTGAGTTCTAAATGTTCATGAACACCGCAATGTGGCTTGTTTACGTCGCAGCGTATGTTTGAACTTCCCTTGAATGTCGCAACGTGGATAGATAACGTCGCGACATTGGGATGAACTGATTGAATGTCATGGCGTGTACATGTAATGCCGCGGCGCTGTATGAAATCTTTGATTGCCGCAGCGCTGGAGTCAATATCGTGGCGCCTGGTTTATTTTTCCAGAAATTTGAATGCTTTTAATTGTCATATTCATATTGATTACTCAGTTTTAACCCTCTCATCTCATTTTCAGGTCTTTATATTCTACACATGAGTCCTAAACGAGTTAGGCACGAGAGCAGCGAGCGGCCCAGGGAGCCATCTCCTCCTTGTGTCTTTGACCACTCCAGATTCTCGTCTGTTGAGGCGCAGGACCGCTATGGGACTCTTGTAGCAAAGAAGGTGATTGTTGAGAGGGGTTTTAGTTTCAAGAACTCTCTACAGGCTGACATTGAGGCCACTATTCGGCACTACTAGTGGGAGGAGTTTGCTAAACACCCCGACAGGGCTCTTATTCTGTTGGTTCGTGAGTTCTACACGAATCTGGCCTTTATCCCTCAAGAGTCCGCCACTGTAGGAGTACGGAGGTGCCGGGTCTCGTTTTCTCCAGTGGCCATCAGAGCTACATTATCTTTGCCACATCCTCTTGAGATGTGTGATTTCCAGGAGTTCAAGAGATGGGAGCCAGTGGAGGGGATTAACCTCCAGGATGTCACCACCTGCATTTGCACAGCTGAGTCACAACCGGTCGTCTGGACCATGTCCTAGTAGGGGCGTCCGTATTTCTTCCCTCGTTCCTACTTGACCACGGAGGCCAAGGTCTGGTATCATTTCATTAGTACCAGGATCCTACCCTACAACAACTTATCGAAGGTCACGCGCAACAGAGCCATCTTGATATACGCCATCTTGCAGCGTTGTTCGATTGATGTTGCTGATATTTTATACATGCAGTTGTGGGGGGCAGTCATGGAGCCACGGAGCCATTTCTTCCCCTCCCTTATTCACAAACTATGCTCGAGGATGGGTGTGCCCATTGGTCCCCATGAGGAGCTTTCAGAAGTTAAATAGTCTCTCAATGAGTACTTCATCGGGAAGGTTAGCACAGCTCCTCCAGATGCCGCAGTGCCTCACCGAGCCCCTAGGAAAGCTCAGAGAGCGGCCCCATAGCCCCAGCCTCCCCAGGAGGTGGATGATGTATGTGCGGAGCTATGCCAGATTGTCGCCATGCAGGCACACACACTGGAGAGCATCTGATGGCTGGCGGAGCATCTTCAGATCTCCACCCATGACTTCCCTATTCCACCATACCCACCCTTTAATGGTGTAGGCCCATCTCACTAGTAGCAGCAGCAGTCCTTCCCTCTCTTCGACAGAGCTGGCCCTTCGCATCAGCACCAGGAGCCTATTGTTCCAGATGATGACAGCAGTAGAGACATTGAGGTCCTTCCTGATGTTGATGATGCTGGGTAGATTGATATATATATAGGGCAGTCTCCATTATTTTACTGTTGTTTATTTTGTTGATGTATGGTACAGTGAGGACACTGTTTCTCCCAAGTTTGGGGGGTGTCTTAGTATTTTAATTTATATATTGACTTTTTATTGTCATTTCTTTAGTATTATTATTAGTATTTGTGTTATTTTTTTTTTGTTTATTATATGAGTTGGTGCACATAATGGTTGATTTGCATAAATGATTCTTATGAAATTATTTGAATGCATAACATGATGCCATTAGCTAATGTAGTGATTGCCCAATGATAATTAGGGAAGCAAATTCACCTCAAATTTTTCTATGAATCCCTTTGCGATCTTAGAAGTATGCCGATCAATCTTGATTCTTTTTATGCATGATAAGTTTTCCATTACTATGCTTGTTTGGATTCAGATTGAATTTGAGTGCTTTTCTAGAGAATGCTTATGGTTAGTATATACGGATATGTCCTGTATCTCTAAAATTGTTTTGCATCTCTCTTGAAGCGAAATCCTAGGTTATGCATGATTGAGGAGATGATTAAGGCATCCTTTGGACCATTTGAACCTTTCAAGCTTACCCTTTAATGATGATATCTATCGGTCCCTTTTGAAGCCTGTTAATTGTTTGGCCTTATTTGTTTTTCACTACCATTGTGTTTGTTCACCTGTAAACCATTCTATTACATGTGAAAGCATTGCATTTTCTTCCTACCATTAATGTCTGTTCAGTACATGATATGTTATTTCTTGAAGTGAGTTCAGTAATTAAGGGTATTAATATTTTCAATACAAAAATGCGCCTGAAGGAACCAATTGTAATAAAAGAAAAAGAAATTGCTTTGTAAAAGTAAAAGAAACAAAAAGAGAAAAGAGGAAAGCAAAGCAAACAAAGAAAAAAGAAAAATTAAAAATGAAGAAGCATTGTATGGTTCTGGCAAGTTTTAATCTTTCACTGTTGAATACCCCGCTAGTTTCACTGGTTCTCAATTCTTGAAATTGCATACTTTTGTTCTGAATGTTTGTGTGTTATCCTTTCTCCTTTCTTCTTTACCCCATAACCATGGCCTTACATTACAAGCTGATAAAGACCCTTTTGATCTTCAATTATATGTGATTTACATTAGTGGAGAGAGAGTTGCTTTATAATCTTGTGGATTCTTTTGATTTATATTCATGTGTCTGTTCATAAACTCATCTGGTTGAGTATGATTTGAATTGAAAAGGTTTTACTTGCATGTTGTGGACAGCTGTTGGTGCTTGGTTTGAAACTCGATTGTTGATATAATGAGGATTGTGTATGTGTGGACCAGATTTTGAGGCATGCGTATTCTTTGAGGTTTAATGCAATCATCATACACTAGTGTGAGCAAAAATTGTCTTTGCAAATGTAGTCTGACTTTGTTTTGCTCGATGACTAGCAAAATCTTAAGTTTAGGGGTGTAATAATTCCATGGAATATAGTTATTTATGTCCTATCTCTATATATTATTGGTTGCTTTGTCCTTGTTATATGGCAATGTTAGAAGGCTTTAGCCCCTTTTTTCATGTAATATTCATGTTGAAGTCTTCCTCCCTAATCTTACTTTAACTATTCCTAATATTTGATTGGTTTGAGCTAGATTACATTTGTATTTGACTAGTTGATTTCTCAATTGCAAGATAAGCCCAAAAGAACCAACTTAAAATAAGCCAAGGCCCTACATTGGAAAAGAAATCATAAGACAAGCTCTAGGATATCACGTCATGGCGTAAAGAACTGTACGCCGTGGCGTTCTGCTCTCTGCCAATGCACCCTGATAACCCAAGGCTATCACGCTACGGCACAAGGAAGTGAACATCGCGGCACTCGTGCCCTAATTTTCTGCTTGTCGCGGCATGTATTGTGTCATGCTGTGGCGTGAGTTGCGAAATCTGTGGGCCTATAAATACATTTTATGCACATTTCAGCGATGAGCTTTTGTTTCTCTCTAAGTCCTCCTAGGTTTTTCTTATTTTTCTCTCTCTCGTCTCTCTTAGTACATTTTGGGGCTTTTGCTCATTAGAGAATCAGCAGCTAGGAAGCATTTCGGGGTGGGAAGAAGATTGAAGGAGCCAAGATCTGGTGTTCTCTTCATCTTGGAAGCAGATTCAAGCTTCAAGACTCAACCCATTGGAGCTTATTCCTCTGTTTCTTCATCTCTCTCTCTCCCACTTATCTAGAATATGAATTTTTGTATCACATTTTCATATTCATTGAGTAACTAGTTGTGTTTAGTGTATTCTTTGAATCTCTTTTTGATTATTAATGGATTTGCTCTCTTTTGAGTTCATAATACGCTTAATGCTCTTACTTGTTTGATCAACATTTAGGTGATTTGATGAAATCTATTGAGCTTAGACATAGGACTTTGAGTTTTAGATTATATGTATGTTAGATGCATGTTCATTCTCCAGATTGATTTGCTAATAGGATAGACATATACATCTTAGCCATGTATTTCTTAGCCATGTATAGTCATATTTGAGAATTGATCTTAATGCTTGTTGTTTGCTTTGGTTCTCATAGACGCATAGTAAACTAGGTAAATGGCATAAGGTTAATCGTCCTAGACATAGGCTTTTAACTAAGTTAGTTTCTCAGACTAACCTAATTTAATCGTTTGTTTGCTCACAAGGATTACATATTATCAGTTGAAAAAGGGGGTGAAAAAGAATTCCTTAAGTTCTCCACCCTATCTTTACCTTATCTTGATGTTTTGTAGTTTAGTCAATAACAATTTCTCCAATTTATGTTTGCTTGAATAGATTTAATTTGGTCGTATATTAATATTTAGCTTTAGAAATTACCATAGTCCTTAAGGAGACGAACTTACTAATCATTTTTATTACTTGTGCGACCTATGCACTTGTGGTTAGTAAAAGAGGTGTTGCCCACCAATTCAAGGATCGGCAATGCATCAACAATTCTTCACTTCACAAACACAAATACGTTCCTCACCACCATGAGTGGTTAATGAGGTTAATCTCCCTCTTACCTTGGATGATGTCCAAAGCTCTTTGGTTAGCTTCTTGATCCAAGCTTTCACCACCAACTTGAACTCAAAAACAAAGAAAATATACAATATTAACATCCAAGTTTTTAAACTAAGATAACCATAGCTCAAAATCATGGTTATAACTTTGAAACAAGATTAAAAATGAAGATCAAAGATTTCACCTCAAAAACTTCAAATTTTAAGCTTGAAGAAAAGATAGAAAATGATGGAACTAGATATTGATCACAACTGCAAAGTGTCTTAGTATGGTATAAGGATTCAAGAAGTGATGTTGGTTGGAATTATTAAAGTTTAGAAATGTGTATTTGGCCTCTTGGCCGTGAGCTAGGGTGGAGAGAAAGTGGGAGAGTTTTTGGCTTAGCTATTTGTTCTTTGATAGAAATGATGAGATAGAAAAATATCAAGTGAAAAGTTAATATCTGGAGCCCTCCAAAAATGCTTGGCCATGAGCTACTCTAGGAGAAAGGATGAGATACTTTTGTTTTGTTTCTTTATTGATTGATAGAAAGATGATAGAAATGAATTAAGTGTAATATTTGCCTTCCAACAAGCATGCATTGTCGTGAAGTGCATAGGAGAAAGCCACCAAGTTTGACTAGTTTCTATTGGTGCAACTAAAAGTATCATAACATATATCACAAAATGAATGTCCTAGAGAAAATTTCTTGCTCTCCTAGCCATGGAACTCCAAGGGGAAAAAGCTAAGCAAGCTTCTCCTACAAGCTTACCTCCATCAAGCATAGGAAGCTTCCTTCTTAAAGAGTCAAAGTTGAAAGGGTCATAGTCATTATTGTTGACTAACTTTCATTAGTTCATTATAAAGAAGACTAAGTTTATGTTGGTTGGGTGGCTACTACTTGCTTCCTATTGATTACCAAGGATGAGTCAAGGCCACTAAGTTAGACTAAATCTCATTGGCTTATCATAAAGTTATCATAACCATTAAATTTGACTACTACATTACTTAGCCTTGAAGCTTTCTTCTTATTGGTGCAAACAAGATATTTTTTGGTAGGTATTACTCAATAGATAATAGCTACTACTTATAAAGTTAGTGTCTATTATCTAATATATAATAGCTTTACCCAATGGATAATAGCATTGTCCAATGGATAATAAAACAACAAAAAATTACTATAAAAGAAAATTTCAAAAATTATTTCCAGTTTCGGGTTTAGTAAGCTCTCCCGACCCCAAATCAACAGTCCAAAATTTTTAAATTTTTATTTTTTCAGGCCCACATACAGCCCGAAATAATATTAAAATAATCAAAAACTCATAAAAATTCATAAAAATTCACAAAAATCACAAACATTATAAAACTCATATTTATTCAAAAAAAAATGAAATTCAGAGTGTTATATATGAAGTCTCACAAGATGGTATTTATCACTCAAGTTAGTCTGGCACGGTGGTGATCATCTTTGTCTTCTCAATCCTCATAACGTCATGGGGTAGGTGCTCTCTGTCCAGCATTTCTAGAAAGTGCTCTTAAGGGGCGTAGGCGTTGTCTCACTAGAACTTGTGGGGAAGGAGATGGGAGAATTTCTCTTGAGGAGGAAGTCTTTGGGTTGTCCCGTCTTAGTTCCTGATGAGCTACGGTTGGCTGCGAAAGAGGTTTGCAGAGAGTAGGGGCTAGTGCTCTGTTCTCAATGCGGTCACCAGGGTGTTGCAGTGCTGATACTCATGGTCCAGCATCTTCGGAAGGTGCTCTTTGTGGACCGAAGCGTTGTCTCACCGAGATTCTCTAGGGAGGAGGGGAGAGATTATTTCCAGTGAAAGAAGTCTCGTGCTCATCCTGCCCGGGTCCATGAGTAGCGGGGACAAATGCTGGAGGGCGATTCATTGAGGGTGGGTCACGCGTTGCAGAAGCTTTGTAACATCGTAATACCACTACCCTAATATATCGGACATATACACAGGTAACAATACCAACCATGTCACTTCTAATCTGGTTACATCATTCTAACTCATAACATTTATACAAATAATTATGGAGAGCCAAAACTAAAAAGGTTATATATATATACATCAAAAGCCTCACTGGGCAAAGTGTTATACATACAACTTTTAACTAAGCTCAAAGCAAATATAAACAATTACATAGTATAAATAACTTTTAACCATTGTGATGGTTGTTTTTTAGAGTGTTTGAAGGTGGTAGTGAGAGTAAAAATTTATTTTTTCCCACATACGGTACCAATGTTCAGAACTGGATTTTGAGAGTTTCTTGAATAGGTAATTTGTAGTGGTTTCTTCTGAGGTGCAGCAACAACCATTAGCGGAGCGAGGAGTGAGTACCTGCAAAAGGCACTCTGACGCTCAAGTCAGTAGCTGCATAAGGAGGATAGTGTGTAATGGGATTCAAGCATACATTTTTCCTCTTGTCTAGCCTTTATATATAGACGTATGAGCATGTAAAAGTGTGGGGGGATTTGAGCAATTCAGTGTATTTTGTACGATGTCCCCTTGGAGTACGAAAAATCATTATTCCGTATGATTTGTCTCATCCCTCTAAATGGAGTGTTGTCTCCTCTTTTCTGTCAAGAGGGAAACACACTTAGTGGACGAACTACTTTATGCACATGACACTTCTAGGTGCCATCCTAACGGGTTGAGCTGCTCCAGTTCTATGGGCCCATAAATCGGTCCAAAACAGCAACTGTAGTGATTAGAACAAGGAAAAACATCATATCACAATTGGATGATGAATTCTTCTATACTGCTAAGGGAAGAATCTTCCAAGAGCATATACGCCCTTAGGATATGTTCGATTGGGGAGTAACAGGAGGTCAATTTTTACAGGAGTAAAATTTTATCAATTTTTGTTCGTTTGGTAGTTAAGTGGAAAATAAAAGTAGACTTTCAAGGATTATAATTTCTCCCCATTTTGGTGGTAATTGTTACCCCTAACAAAGGGTAGGGTAATACCGGGGGGAAAAAAGAGCTCAACAGATACTTGATGAAGCTCCATAATGAAATAGCAATGGTGGCCATTCTCCACTATTTCTTCACAGGCAAAACCTGCTACTTTCAGAGCATCTTCCCGTGGAGAATAAGATTGATACATATCTTTGGCAAGAAACAGAACATCACATATGGCAGTAGCAGTGGTGGCTATCCTTACGTAATGGTCATGATTTTCAAGCTCAAGCTTCGAATGCAACCAAGTAACAATTTGATAGTTTCAAAATTAGACAAACTAGATCCAAAATATTGGCAACAAATTTAGATGGATATGGGTTCAAGAAGAGACTTGCCAAGTGCACAAAAGTTGTGATTGAATTCTCAACTTCATAACTCTACCTGTGAGTAATGGTTCAAGCCCAGGCTAGACCGAAATGAATGGCGAAAAACCCACTATAAGCGACGGTGATTAATAAGGGTGGAGCCAGAGGTTGCTTGAGCAGTTGAAGGAGCTGTTGATCTGTCGATTATTTTCATAACTTGAGTGTCTTATATTTGATCTAATTGGACTTCATGTGTGCTTAATTATTAACTTTTAGCTAAGTTTCTGGATATGAAGTTTAATCGGATTTTTATTGTGAAACTATGCTTAAGTGTGTTTATAAGCACTCATAATTGCATTGTGTTTTTCAGGAGATCAATATCACCCCTAGAAGCAAAGAAAAAGAGAGGAATTTAAAGAAAGTAAGTGACACGGCCCGTGTCACATGACACGGGGTGGGCCGTGTCCTTCTCTGGATTTTCAACATGGACCTGACCAACAACACGGCCCGTGTCATATGACACGGGGTAGGCCGTGTACATCTCTGTGTTCACAAGATGATCCAGTTTTGAGCATTGACCATCAACACGGCCCGTGTCACATGACACGGGGTGGGCCGTGTTTCTCTCTGAGTTGCAAAACACTTGAATTTGTATTACCAAAACCTAATATTTTGACACAGCCCGTGTCGTCGCATCAGAACATTAGATACGAATTTTAATGATGTGCTAGGTCTAAAAAGTTATAAATAGGATTGCCTGGGGCTTCTAAAAGAGAGTTTGGACTGGGAAACTGCCAAGAGGATAAGGAGAAGACCAAGAACAAGGGAGAAGGAGATTGGATCGAAGATTGGAGTCTCGGGTTCGAGCAATTGGAGATCAATCATCCCCAACCTTTGGAAACTAGTTTGATCTTTAGTTTTCTTCTGCACTTCTATTCTTGACAATGTTTTTTGGTTTTGAATTTGTCATGTGTGGCTAGTTTTCTTATATGGTTAAAGGAAGATGAAACCCTAGTTTTGATTATGTGATTCTTGCATATTTCCTTATATCAATACAATTGTGTTTTTATTCATATGTTTCTGTTCTTAATTTAGTATAAAGGTTTTTATACTCTTTGCCAATTTCGAAAGTGGTAAAACTAGGATTGCTTATCTTGTGATTTGCGGTGGTAGGACTAGTGAGGCATATGATCTAAGTAATTTAATCCTGGTGTGAGATTGGATCTTAGTGTGATTGGTTTTCTAAATCTTAATGCAATCAATAAGTAGGTGTAAGAGCGGTTGCTTTACAAATAATTATTGATTAGGGATTGATTTGAGTGGTTGCTGAATTAACCAAAACTTAAGGAAAACAAAGAATTAATCTCACAATCACATAAAAACATAATTGACCATGTTGGTATAAAGGATATGTGGGTTAGCATAATCATATAAATCTAGTGGTGGATTCCATCTCTTAACCATTGTCTTTTAATTGATTTTCTAAATTATATTTACTGTTTTTGTTTTGGATTCAATTTATGTTTTTAATTTCAACAAACAAAACCCTCATTTTATTGTTTACTATTTTTGAGTGTTTAAATTAGGATTCAAATTATAGTGTTAATTGAATTAGTTCTCTGTGGATCAACCCTTGCTAACTACAACTGGTTGCAAGGTTTTTATTTTTGGTGGAACTTGGCAACTGATTTTCATTCTAAATTTTAATCACAATCCACACTACACCAGCTGTGTTGATATTTATTGTTGTTGGTAAGTTGTTCACTATTGCTGCACGAGTTGCACACATGTTCGAGAAAAGTTCCAAGACAATGTAGAAAAAAATTAATATTAATTTGGTTCCTTGAATTTTTTTTAAAAATGTTTTGTACCAAACAAATTTAATTCAAGGGAGTAAAATATTTATCCCTTGAAATTTTATCTCAAAAATCATTACTGAAATAATAATTTCACCCTTAAATTTTAAGGAAATACTAAACATAGGCTTAAGTTATGTTTGAAAAGATGACAATGAAGAAAATGACAAAAAATGGAATAGTCAAATTTAAAAAAGTGCATTCAGAAATTATTTAATAAAAGAGAGTAGAATGACAAACGAAGAATATCCAAATTGAGGAGTGGAAGGAATGACATAAAATCTCATTTCCTCTCTCATTAAATTAATTAAATATTCAAACAATAAAATGACACATTTTATTTCATTTATTTTTTTATCGTTCCATTTCATGACGAGCCACTTCCTTCTCTCTTCTATCAAACTCCCAAGCATAAGCTTAGATTTATGTAAGTGTTTGAATGGGACCGACATAATAACTAGTATCCAATGGTTTGAATTAGGGGTGATCATGAGTCTAATCCGACTCGCGAATCCGACCAACCCGACCCGACCCGATATAAAATATCTGAGTTAGTTCGGGTAATCGGGTCAGTTAGGGTCGAACTCGATCAACCCGTCTATTAATTGGTTCGGTTGACGGGTTTAGAAATCTAACCCGATGACCCGATTTGAAACGACATCGTTTTGTGTTTAGTTTCTTTTTCTTTCAAATCTGAAAGTTTCTAGTTCGTTCTCCCCTTTTCCAAATTCCCAAATCTGAAATCTCTTCCCCTTCAGTCTTCACCGTCCACTTCCCCACCCCTTCACCTTCCCTTTCTCCCCCTTCACCTTCCACTTCCACTTCACCTTCACCTTCCCCACGCTTCGCTTCCCCTTCACTGTCCACTTCCCCTATTGGTTCCCATTCTGGCCATTGACAAAGCCGACCCCTCCAAGCTCTTCTACTCCCTCGAAGCATCCCTCAATTCCTCCTTCAGCTCCGACCGCCCTCATCAACCGCCTCTGCAGCGCCATGCACCATATCTCGCCATCTCGAAACCACGCAACACCACCCACATGGTGAAACCAATTTTTTTTATTTAATAATGTCTTGTCTCGCACAAACTCTGCTGCTACAAGCAGAAAGGGCAGTGGCAATGGGAAGCTAAGTGTCAGCACTAGTATGACAAGTGATGTTAGTGGAAAGACAAGTGAAAGCATGCGAAAATTCACAGCCAACAGAAAAAAGAACCAAAAGATTGGCATGGGTTGCTTGTATGAGAACAAGAAACTGTAACATGTCAAGAAAATCGCCTGAACGTTGACCAATTGATGAAGCTTCTTTCATTCACAAGGCAATAGTAGTGGAAAGCCTCCCACAATTCTGGGCAGATAAGCATCAACCTACTTCGCTTAATGGCTTCATTTGCAACAAACAAGAAGCTCAACTTCTCAAGGAATTAGTAAGTTTCCAAATACTCACATGTGGTTTCCACTCTATTCCACGAATTGTTTTCTTTCCAGATTATTTTGCAATTTTTTTTCTCAAATTTAACGCAAATCTCTTATGTTTTTCAAATTTTTTGATTTGGAATTTGCTATGTTTTTGCTTAATTTGTTGTTTCTTGGATGTTGCTGGTTTAAAAAGGTTTTGTATTGTGCTGATTGAATGTTGGGAACATAAATTGCGGATACAAGTTCAGAATTACTAGTGTGGGTTGTTTTGAAAACCTAATGAGTGGTTGTTTTTTTTATGACTTCAACCCGACTACTCGATCTAAACCAACCCGATTATAATCGAATTGATTCGGTTCGAATTATCTGAAATTTTTTTTCAAACCCGATCAAACTCAATTTGATCTCACCTAATTAGTTTGAACATTTTTTCCCTAAATCTGAACCAACCCGACCCGTGATCATCTCTAGTTTGAATCCTCCTATTCTTCCAAGAAGCAAATACAAATTATCACTTAAAGGAGGATTTTGGGCATTTGACCGTAATATCAAGTGTACTCGACTTCAAGGTTTCAATTAACGTCTTAAGTTAAAAATAGGTTAACTTGTAGCACTTTTATAAATCATAACAAAAAATCATAAAGGATATTCACGTAGTTTGGCACCAAATCTCTTTGGGCACCAAATCTCTTTGGGCACCAAAAATTAAAAGAAATGTGCAATACAGGAAAAGTATCTCACTCTTTATTAAATAGAGCAGACGAGGCCATAGGTTTCATAAATCTGGGGAGATTAATGTAACTTGGCAACGTTGGTTTAATTAATGCTTAGAAAAGGAAGGACCATGACAAGCATGGTTAACCTGCCTGCAGCATACTGTCAAGCAGCAATTATCCAAAAGCTGTCATGAAGCAATGATTCAAGTATTTTAGTTTCCAATGACAAATTCAGAAGATGGACACAATTTCAGAAGCAGTGAGGCAGTAATAG
This sequence comes from Ormosia emarginata, assembly GCA_029884605.1. Classification (NCBI taxonomy): domain Eukaryota; kingdom Viridiplantae; phylum Streptophyta; class Magnoliopsida; order Fabales; family Fabaceae; genus Ormosia; species Ormosia emarginata. The sequence goes on from JAQQTP010000090.1 coordinate 16,584,846, forward strand.
TAATTTGATTCCAGAAAATGGACACCATCAAAGATTACTCAGTCTCTGAGGTTGTAGACCATAGTGCCATTAAGTATATAGAGCATAGGTTTATAAAAACACAAAAAACAAAAGTATATATAGGGCATAGTAATGTAGTCGGGGGAATTTAGGGTACGAAGGCCAGGGTGAGTTGTCTGCAAAATTTAAGTTAAAATAAAATGGCACCCGGTAGTCTTCCAAGTGCTATGTGATAAATTAATGGTGTTCTTTATAGGTTTGAAAGTGCATAGTAGACACAAAAAATGACAATGTATTTTAACACAATACAAGCACAAATAAGCTGACAGATAGGAGAGAGAGAAAAAAAAATAAAGGATCACTAGCACACATTTGCCATCACAGCAACCCCCAAAACAAAATGGAGCATTGAAATTATTAATGAAATAATCAGAAAATTGTCCCAGTTAGCCATAATTCCTTAAATGTAAAGCCACACAAAGTCTGACTCTTCATTGAAGTTAGGCGTAACTTGGTTGGAGTGGAAAATGTGAAGGTGACAAAGGGCAATGAATTCAACATTTATTCTCTCCCAATACAGTGCTAATTTCCACCTTCTAAATTTCTACCTGCCTACTTTCACCCCAAACAAGAATAGCTTTGAAGTTTACTATCGTTTGCTTTAATAGAAAAAGACAATGGTACAGAATCTGCACCCAAACAAATTACTTCCAATTAATTTCTGAGAAAAAGTTGTGACCCATAGGTGAAAGGACAAATCTTAGCTAAAGTTCTGTATGTATTGTGGTGCTGTTATCCAATAACATCATAACCACAGCAAAAGCCTGAATACTAAATAGTAAATTGCAATCCCAAAATTCGTCGAAAGACTCCAATAGCAACTGCTTTTATTTGCTAATAGATATTCCACTTAAAATAGCGGATCATTGCTGATTAAAAGCCATCTGCATAATGAGCCCTATAAGACAGTAACATAACTCCAAAATCAGAAAATCAGCCATTTCTTAAAAATGTAAGATACCATTGGAAAATAAACATATAGCATACAAAAAATTATCCAAAACCAGAAGAGGCTCTCTCTCAACTTGAGTTCAAATATATCAAAACCTTCAAACAACTTCAAATGGACAAAACCTTAATAAACCTTAAAACCCACAAACCTAGGCGGTAAGAACCACGGCACCACCGGCCTCCTTGATCTTCTTCTCAGCGATCTTGGACACGAGCTTGGCCTTCACCACAAGGGGCTGATTCTCGGGCAGGACACCTTTGCCGAGAACCTTAAAGTACCCGAACTGGGTGACGTCGATCAAGGGTGCCGCGGCGTCTTTGGATTTGGAGGCCTTGTCCTTGACTTCTTGTGGGACCAGGGACCAGAGCTTGTCGATGTTGACGATGGGGCAGTAGAACTTGTTGCGGAGCTTGTGGAAGTAGCGCATGCCCACCTTCCCGAAGTAACCAGGGTGGTACTTGTCGAACAGGATGCGGTGGTGGTGCATGCCGCCGGCGTTTCCGCGCCCGCCGGGGTGCTTCCGGTGCTTCCCGATGCGGCCGTGGCCGGCGCTCACGTGGCCTCGCTTCTTACGGTTCTTCTTGAAGCGGGTCGTCATCTCTGATCACTCTCTCTCTCTATACGGTTCGGCGGCGGTAGGAGCGAGAGAGCGCGTTAGGGTTTGGGGGATTTATTAAATGGAGGATGGGAAATGGGGATGGTTGGTTTGGGATTACGTTTTTACCCCTAGGGTTTTGGAATTCTGGGCTTTGAACAATGAAACTGAGTTGGACTTCTTATAACCCAAGAACAAGTCCATCGATTTAGGGTCGCATGGGCTTTATATTCCAAATTTCCCCTACTCATGTTTTTAGCTGGGCTTACCACGTCAACTTTGTCAAAGGAAAGAAAATAACACAGTAAGATGTGAAATTTCTTTCTTTTGGAAAATTCTAAAATATTGATTTAAAAATATTTAAATTTCAATTAAATAACCTATATAATTATACAATCCTACGTGTCACTTTTTTTTACTGGAGTAGAGTACTACTCGACACAATAATTTCTCTCCATCTTTCATTATTCAAAAGCAACTAGTACTTGAAAGTTGAAACTCAGCATGCACTGAAAAATATATTTGTTCTGAAGGAAGGTTTTATTCAAAAGGTTTTGTTCAGAGTCGGGATAAGAGGTGCTTACCAGATCACGTCTCCAAGTGGTGGATGATGGTGGATTCCTCCCTGTTACAGTAGTGACAGTGGTAGAGTGAGACGAGGTATACCTATAAGATATTTTAAAGCTCAAGTTAGAGTTATGATCTAGAATTATGGAAGAATATATACACTTGAGTGGTTTAGCCCTTTATTTATAGAGGGAGATTGTTTGCACGTTAAGTAAGTAGTATATGAAGAAATATTATTTAGATGGGATTAGGATTTGGTAGTTGTTAAGAGATAAGAACCTTGAATCTCCTAGTCTGTTAGGGATCTGTTAGGATAAGATGTTAGTTACTCAACTAGAAATTACCTATGAGGATTCTTATAACTTGAGGCCACAATTGGGTTAGTTGCGTTGGGTCACTCATATTTGGCTTAAACCCAAAAACTAGTCCAAAATAGAGTCTCGAGGTACTCCAGACAGAGGTCAACAGGAGCGTCTAATGCCCCCATGCATTGGGATTCGTTTTGTGATGGGACTTGTGGTTATTATCTGATATACGGTACAAAAGTTCCTTCATATAGTTGCCCCTAGTGTAGGAGTCTTTTTGAGATTCGTTGTGCATAGTCATAATGCTCGTCTTGCCATAGAACGTTATGACACTTGCATAAGGGTGCTAGGAAAGTAGCATGTGACTTTTTTTTCGAGATCCAGAATACCTTGAATTTGCTTACTTTAATTTCAAGCTTACTCTAATTTCAAGTTTACTCATAAATTCAAGGTGTATTGGGCCATGGTCCTAGATTGTATCCATTACGTAGGTGAAATTAGCTGTCAAGATCTGAGATTCATTATCAAAGGTAAGACTTGATTCGTAATCAGGCATTGTGTATTTTGAGCCAACCATCGCTTGGCTTGTGTGCGACACTTCGTTTGAGTCTGAAATTGCTTTGCTTGTTATTGGCAACTTTTTGAAAACACGTGGTGATTGGTGATTGGTGATTGGTGAAGACGCTATCGTTTGGATTTCATGTTGCCATCATTTCAAAAAAAAAAATTAAAATGACCAGCATGTCCTTGCCATGATGATAGCAGTTAGGGCGTTGGTTCCCTATAAATAGAGAAGTGGGTGAAAAACCTCCCACTTTACTGTGTTTTAAGTTTTTCTCAAGAGTTTTCCAGTGAAGAATTTACGATGGTTCACAATGGCGTTCGCAGTGGTGATCTATTACAGAACTCTCCATCATAACTTTTCCTTTGTTTCTCAACCTTTCATTTTCATCCCAAGTATTCCTCTTCCCCATCTTCAATGTTTTCCCTCTTTTAACCAAAGAATGGAAAGGATTAAAGAGTTAGGGAGTGATGGAGAGGAAGGCGATTTGCTAGAAATCCTCTTAGAACCTCCAACACCACCGCACCATGAACGGTAGCGACGGTCTCAAAAGGGTGGCAACCCCATGAAGGCACAGAGGCTACGATCTTAGGTTGAGGCTCAGGATGTGATCGTAAGGCAAATAGAGCAACACGACGTGATATACCTTGTGAGGAACTCCTTTCGACTTGCGAGAACATCATGAGGTTGGATCACTAATTAGGCTTGTCTAGCGATTCCAATTCTGACGCCTAAAGTTTGCCTTTGTGGGTTTTTATTCTAGGATCTAAGAATCCGGTATAGGAAGGCATAAAATGCTCACAACCCCATCAAGTGCGTACCAAGCTCCTCAAGATACGCAACTATACCAATGAGTGCATAAATAAGTGTTGGGAACACCTTCAAGGTTAAATACTGAGACGATAATGGAAAGTCTTCAATCATACTTGCAGCTGACTATAGACGGCCTTCAAGATGAGGAATTCGAGATACACCCCCCAAATGGTGAGGAAAGGTTTTGTTCAACTAGGACTCTGTATAAGACGTTATTCATGTGTCTGAAGGTCTTACTTCCTTTCACTTATTTTAGGGATGTGCTAAGCCATTTAAGGGTTGCACATACTCAAATGCACCCCAACAGATGGGCATTCATCTAGGCTTACGAGCTGTTATGTCAATACTTGGAACTGCCTTTGTTCCATGAAGGGCTTCTTTTGGCTTTTTACCGTGGTCCGTTCATTAAGTGGTGGGCGCACCAAGGCTTGGATTTCTTTAAGGATGCGACCTATATGGAAGGGTTTTGAGTTGTATCAGGATTCATACAAGAGTTTTAAGATGGATTTCTTCTGTTTGGAGGTGGCTCCTGAAACCCAACCTTTCTTTTTTACAGGAGAAAGGCAACCTTCTATCTATCTTTACTAGTCTCAGCATCTCGACTTGAGACCTGAAGCTTACAAAACCTCGGATAATGACTTGTCAGAGGACTAGGTGGATGTGACCGCGTTCCTTATTAGATGGGTCATTGAAAAAGATCACATACAAAGTCGTGACATAATTGATACAGTGGAGTCCGACCTCCATGTTGTATTAGGAAGGATTTTAACTTATTTTGTGCTGCATAAGTCCTTTATTGTATAGTTGCTAACACTTTGCATTTTCTATTTTTATTTTCAAAGAGCATGACATCAGCTGGGAACTTATCGGAACTCCAGTGTCGGGTTGCGGAGAGGGCAACAAGGAGGACTGCTGGTCAAGCTATCTTAGCTCAGCCGAAGATCGTGGTGCAGTTCCAAGAGCCCAACCTTGAATCCTTCAATCAAGGTGCCAGTTTGTAGGGTCGAAAGAGGAAAGCAAGCACTCAAGGTGATCAAAGTCGTCAAAAGAAAGCAACATTAAGTTCTGAACTATTGTTAGACTTAACTCAGGAGTGGGATGACGACCCATCCCATGGTGTTCCCGTCTAGTACTCATTGCCTTCTATTTGGGACTGTGGCTTCCTAGTTGACGACTTCATTGACTGAAACCTTTTCTCTCAAAATCCGACATTGAGAAGTTATCGGAAGAGGAGGTGGCCTATCAGCTGCAAATGGTCGAGACCTGATGTCTTCAGAATGCTTCTTATCTCTGATACCTCGGTAAATGGGTTCAAATTGACTAGGTTTCCAAATTAGAGGAGGAAGTGGGGGGTCCCCGGGAGGTGAAGGCAAAAATTGAAGAGGGTCTTAGAGTCCAAACAACATCAACTATGACTGCCAAAGAGAGCTTGAAGGCCTCTGAAGAGAAGGTAAAAGCCCTTGAGAAGCAGGTGGTTGACTTGACTGAGAAGGCTAAGTTGGATGAGGCTACCATTGATGGCCTCTTGACCCGAGTTGCGAACTTGGAGGACATCAAAGATAAGTTGGAGGATGAGGTCAAGGACATTGAGGTGAAGTGGGAATGGTCTATTGACGATTCCTTTACCAACATGATTGAACAATTAGCCCTTCTCAATCCCAACCTTCGAATAGAAGGAACCAGATCATGTCACTTTATTGAAGATGGCATGATTATAGATATAGGTCTGACTCCCATGATTGCTCCGCGGCCTATAACACCCCCTTATCTTGTTAAGCTTCACTAACTATTATAGTAGTTCTTTAGTACTTATGTGACTTACCTGTTAATTTTTGTAATTTTTTAAGATAGTTTAGTATTTTTAATAAATAGTATAAGTTTTTAAAGGCCAAATTAAATAGGAGAGTAACTTGAAAAATTATGAAAATTTGTAGAGTTGTTAAATAGAGAATAGAGATTATTTTAGAAATGATTATGGGTTATGGAAGATACTTGTAAGCATATTCGTTACTTGAGTTTATATTAAATTAAGGAAAATTAATAAAGTCCAATGACTATCAAATGAAGTGTATATATAGTTATTAAATTATGTATATAGGAACTTAATAGAATCCTAGAATTTTTTATAACACCTATTAAAGCTAGAAACTCGTCAATGAAAGTTCAAAGTATCCCTAAGAGACAAAACCTCTCATAATTAATACTAACCACATAAATTTCTTGATCTTATCCTTTTTCTTTTCTCTCCACTGCCTTTCACCACAAAGACACACACACACACACTCACATTTTCTTTTTTCATTTTCACTTGGCCAGTTAAAGAAAGAAGAGAGGAAAGAAAGAACTCCATAGCCATCATACTTCCATACCTCACTAGAAAGCCTTCTAGCACTCATCTTCCAAAGCTCTCATCAAGCTCTAACTAGTGGTGATCTCGAATCCATCATTAAGCAAATTTTAAGTTTATTCTTGCGTCTTCTAAGGATTCAAACGTCTCTACCTCCATACCTTTTTACTCTTGATAGAATTTAGGAATTGATTTTTATGCTTGATTGAAGAGTAAATGATGGATAGCTTATTGATGTTCTTGAGGATAGGTTTTGGGGTTTTGGGAATGATTGAGTATAAGATAGCTTATGTCATAATTCATGCATGGTAATTGATTACCAAGCTTATGGACTGAGAAAATACCATGTGGTAATCGATTACCAAGCATGGTAATTGATTACCAAGTGTCTATAATGAGAAAATGAGTTCTTTGCTCTGTGGAAACCAAATTAGACGTATTCAAGCCATGTGAGTAGCTAGCATTTCAAGTTATCTTGTGAATTATATAAATTATATGAGATGATGATAATGTGCACTTGATATATTTATGAGATGATGGTAATGTGCACTTGATATACTTATGAGATGATGATTATGTGCCTTTGATATACTTATGAGATGAATTATGATGTATTGAAAATTGATATGCTCCTTTAAAATGTTAAAGTTCAGCCAATAATTAAATTAAAATGTAAAGTACATATTAAGTGCTCAAAGTTTAAAAGATACTGGGCATGATCCTCATAGTTAGGGGTGATCCTTAGATGTTATTCCCTTATAAAAGGTAGCTCATTAATTGCTTTGGCCAATGATTGATATTAAAAATGATCCTCGTACTTGAGGGTGTTCCTAGTTGTTTGGTAGATTAAGGAGGTGACATGTCCTCTCTACCTAGTAGATTGAGGAGGTGACATGCCCTTTCTACCTGTGATCCTAGATATGGTTATGGTTACCTCGAATAGTATTATGTAACGAAGGAATGTTACATATAGGTTGAGTGCACCGACCTAATAAGCAGACTATTACCGAGTGTTTGGTAGATTGAGGAGGTGACATGCCCTCTCTGCTTTGTAGATTGAGGAGGTAACATATCATCTGTACCTATTTGAAATAAAAGGACGTGAGTCTGGGGAATGAGCTGAGAAAGATGATAATTAATTAGCACTAAAGGAACGATGAAAGGCATTGCTTGAGCATTGACACATCTTTATGAATATTTTATATAAATCATTAATTTGATAATGAATATTTGCATATTGAGTTAATTGTAAATATTCTAAAGATAGTATGAGATTATTTATACGTTGATATATTTCTGGAAAGTTCTATGATTTATTAGTTAATGTGCTTGTAAAGTTATGTAATGTTGGGATTTATTATTATAAAATGTATTGTTCAATGATTAAAATTGAACTTCTGCCCTCAGGAAGAGAAATAAACTATTTTGGCATTTGCCCCCTTTCTATGAAATATTTTAAAATTGATTTGTTTCTCTGAAGCAATTGGAATTGTTATGATGACATATAATTGTTACAAATAATGAGAATTTCTAGAATTCTCCCCCCATTTTTTTTCCTTTCCATGATAATTCTGACACGAGATCTGCTTTCTGTGTAGAGATGTTGATACTGACCTAGCACTGAGTCATTCTACACTTTTGATATCAGTAGTGACTGATTTTTTTTTTGTATCAAGAAGTTAGAGTTTATAACATATATTTTTTATCATTGTCATGTATTATATTTATACAGTGGTTTGTACATGATATATATATGCCTATCAAGGCAAGATATGTGTATCTTGATACTAATGTAATGGATTATATAGGTTATTGAAGATAGTATAACTTATACATGTCATGTATATAATCAGGTATTATAAGTGTATGTTTGTACTTTGAAGTATTATATGAAATTTTTATGGTACCCAAGTAGATAAATGTTCAAATTCCTAGAGTTCGATTAGGAGGACTCAAAGCATACTATGTGGATGATAAAGAAATAAATGATTATAAGATAGTAATTTAGTGAAGGCACTCAACCATTCTCTTCATGTGAGCAAAAATTTACCCTCACAAGGCTTGAATAAGATTTAAATTGGTATTGTTAATTACCAAGATAAATAGTAATATAGTTGTGACGTGCCTGAACTTAAGTGCTTCATTGTAGTCTGGATACATGTGGAGTATTAGTCTTGGGGCATTACACGACCCATGGTAGGTCAGGAAGATATGTTTAAAGAAGAGGAAGAGGAAGAAGTCAACACCCCTACCAAGTGAAATTTTATGATATGATCAACTTCTTACCTCCTTCGTGAGGTTTTTCCTTGAACTCTATATGGATAAGTCCCGAGTTTCGGGCATTTTTGTTTTGCTATTATAAATATTTGCTTTTATCTTGGAGTTTCTATTTCTCACTTTGTCCGTCATGGGTCCAACACCCCTCAATCATAGAAATCTTTTGGACCTAGGAGAATTGAGACTTCAAAGGTTAACTATTGTCTATTTTAGGAATTAAGACATAGGCATTTTGAAAAGGTTATACTATTATCCATCTTGAGTCCAAAGCTCAAGCCAGAGTTCGTAACATTTGTGAAACAACAGAAGTTTTAATAAAGTATTTCTGTTGTCCGTTTTGGTCCAATGCCCAAATTCGAGATTGTAAAAATCGTGGGACTTGGGAAATTTTAGGATAAATTCAACATAGTGTAGCCCTCATATACCACATGGCATTTCATGTCAAGAACATTGTTTTAACACTTAGAAAATTTTTTGGAAATAACATTGGCAGTCTAGTACCAAGAATTTGACTTTCACTATTTTAACCTTAGGTTTAGTTCCTAATGTCAAGCATAATTCAACATATCATTCCAAGGTGGTCTTATCACCCATGAACTCGATGAGTTTGCCTTTATAAGGTTTAAGTTCCTACTTTGGGAGCTCTAGCTTTTTGTACAAATCCTTGAACATGATATCAGCAGAACTTCCTTAGTCAATAAAGATCCATTTTACTTCTGTGTTAGCCAAGATCTTTAAAATCACTAACAGGTCATTGTGATCCAGGATTGTTTCGCCTTAATTTTCATCCATAAAAGATATCGGTGGCTTGTTCCTCGATCTTGATCCATTTTTGGTGATCGAACAGGAAGCCACACCTAGTACAACTCTCAAGTTCCATTTTTTGGTGAAGTTAGATTTGCCACGTCCTACTAAGCCACCCGAGATGGTATAGATGGTTCGAGTGACCTCTGTATGACAATGATCCTCTTCCTGTGGTAAAGGGTCATGCGGTAGTATGCTTTCCTAGTTTTGTCTAGTATCCCGAGGAGAGTTTTCTCTTCTTTGATCATTCCTTGGAGGGGTCTGCCTTCTTTGGTAAGGAGAAGGGCTTTGTCTTAGACTAGAATTCCTCTTTCTATAGTTTCGTGATCCATGCTAGTTGGCCTTGTTTCGAGATTGGCATATGTATTATGCGAGACGACTATCTCGGATGAAAGACTCGATTGTGTTACGTAGCCAGACGCAATCCTCTATGGTGTGTCCATAGCCACTGTGATAGTAACAATGTTTGAACTTATCTTTCTTAGCATGTTTCTTTAATGGAGGCGGCTTAAGTATATCACAAAACTCGATATGATACACTTCTTGGTAAATTTGGCTCCTGCGGACGTTTAGAGGAGTATATTTCTCATATTTTCCGCTCGGTGTTGGCTTAGAGGAGGTCGAGGGTGGACATTGCTCCGAAGCCTTCTTTGGTTGGGAGTCGTCCATCTTGTCGAGCTCCTTCTTGGCTTTGTTAATCTTTTCTTTACTAATGTATTTTTCGAACTGGTGTTTCAGCTCATCTAGGTCCTTAGGATTTTTCTTGGCAATGGAAGAGGCAAAAGGTCCAAGATGGAGGCCAACTATGATGGCATGCATAGTGACCGCTTTATTGAGGTCCTTTATCATAAGGGACTCTTTATTAAACCTAACTATAAAGTCTTAGAGAGGCTCATCCCGTCCCTACCTAAAATTAATAAGGTTGCATGAAGTTTTTTGTTAGACTTTGCTTGTTGTAAAGTGCCTAAAAAACTTCATAAGCTCACCAAACTAATTGATGGAGTTCGCAAGTAGGATAGTACTAAAATTACCCCTTACTTACAAGTGCATAAAATCAATGTAATATTTGACAAATATAAGAGTATCGTATCTACCGGGAATGGCAGGATTAACTAAAATCTAATATATACATAAATCAAGTAAAACGAAAAAGAAAAGATATTTTTATTTTTTCAATTAAATTGAGAATATAAATTACGTGTTAAACTAAAATTAAAATTAAATAATAAATCTAAATAAAACGACTTAAATTAAAATACAGGAGCAATTAAAGAACAATTCTAGAACCTCAAATCTACCACTAATGATATAAAGATAAATTTAATTTGAATGAGAATTAATCTTGTTCTATGGAGGCTACAAGTGTTGATCACTACTAAAGATTATTAAAATTTAATGAATGACATAATTCATTTAAAATAATATGGCTTATTCAAATTATGACATAAATTATTTAACATAACATGCACTATCAATTCTTAAATCTCAAAGTAATGAATATTATTGCACAACACATACTAAGACTACAAGAATTAGGCATGTAATTAAAAGATATCAATTTAAATTTATTAATTAACTACAAGATAATTAATAAAAATTAAATTGAATAACAATTAAATATTAATAATCATCAATATTATGTAATTATAGAAAAAAAATATCTCAAACAAAATTCAATTATCTAAAATAAAAATTATAATTTCATCTTAATCTTAAAAAATAAAATTAATTACTTATAATAAAAATATCAAACACAAAGAGGGGAAAAAAAGTCTATAAAATTCCAATACATTGCGTTGCTTCTTCTTTTTCTGTTCTCTCGAGCCGTGTGCATATTCTCCTTGTTTTCTCCCCTCCCTTTCTCACGCTGTGCTTCTCCAATTCTTTTCAATTTGGAATTCCCTCTTTTATAATGCTTATGCGACCCTGATTCCTTCCTTCTAAATTGAACGTGGGCCAAGCCAAGTCGTGGCCTTCACTTGTTTTTTTTTTTCATATTCTCTTTTGTTTTTATTTTTTTGGCTTAAGTAATTGTGGGCTCCATATTACAACATGATTCTCCATATCATTATAATAATAATTAAATAAAATTAGTGTCTCTCAATAATTAAATAATAATATCAGAAAATCATTAAAATTAATTATATTAAGTTATAATAATACTTACTTTTTATAAGAAAAATATGTAAAATTAAGGTATTATCACAATTCTCAATCAACTTTTTACTAATCCCTAACAATAAAAACGACTTAAAATAAAGTTCAAAGTAAATCTTATCTCCTATCAATTCAATCAAATTTTATTTCAACTCAAGAATATCAGTTATGCATCAGAACACTATAATTGTCACACAAAAATTCTATCATCATCAAAATCAAAGTGTATAAATAATATAGCTATTACAACATATACCCAATATCTCCAAATTTCATAACTAGAATCCCTATTAGAAAACACATTTCAACCACATGCAATCCTCACAAGTGTTTCCCTCAATAATGAAAATCACTCAAAAAGATGATATCACTCATAGCAAATATATATGAGAAGAATAGTTGGCACAAATCAAAACTAATATCTCACATATAAAATAAATGAAAGAACATTGAAGAAACGAAACAAATATCATTTCATGGAAGGAAGGCAAGAAAATACTTTACATCACATATTTAGATTAACCATGTACATTGAAAGAACTAAGCAATTCTTCAAGATCAAATAGAATTTTATTAAGCTTGTAATGCGGGTAAGAGAAAAATATGAAGGTTAAAGGGTAATAATGAAAATCAAAAGTGTTCCAAGGATATTTTGAAGCTCACATTTACATTTTCAATATCACTTTTTCCTTTCTTTAAATCACTTTATTCTCCTACTCTCAATACCAACATTTTTTTTCTTCACTTTTTCTCATTTTTTTCAAACTTCATTTTTTTATTTTTTTTTATTTTCTGACTTTTCAAAAAAAATCATTTTTTCACTTCATTTTTTTTCTTTTCATAACACTCCTCATATCACCCCATATTGCAATCATAATGTTTCTTTCATGAAATACTTTGGAAAATGATTAAGAAACAAAGGCTCAATACATAGGCTCAAAGGAATAACTAGTTATAAAATGTGAAAGAATAAAAATATATTATTTCAAGGCTCAAAATAAGAAATATGACCTAATATCATCTCTTAAGAAATTACATAACTCAATCAATTTTTATGGCATCAAATTAAAGACAAGTATAACATAAAACTTCTCTTTAGCCAAAAAAATAACAATAATGGAACGATCTAGAGAGAAGATAAATAAAAAATTATGAGTACTAACAATAAATATTGGAAGGTCAATAAAATACTCTCACAATAAAAATGAATAGCTCAAAACTCACTATTTGAAAATAGTATCTACATGTTCTCATCAAGTTCTCTTAATTATTTCAATTCTTTAACAATGAGATATGCATAAATAGCTATATGAATATTTGAAACAATTTGATAAGGAAAAAAAAATTCACACAAAAGTGACATAATGAAAACATGACTGAATATTCAAGTAACATCTACCCCCAATCAAAATCAAATATTATCCTCAATGTTTCAAATTAAATCCAGACTTAAGAAATAATCACTAATATATATCAAAATAATTATTGGGACAAAAGGAATAATGGGGGAGAGTCACATACCTGAAATGCATAGCAATTACAAAGGAAGAAAAGTGGATAATTACACCCTGACAATTGTTAGCAATAAAGAGAAAATGAAATAAAATAAACAAACAAGAAAACTATATTTTTTTGTATTTTTTACTATTTTATTTTTTTGTTGAACAACACTATTTACATCCCCATACAAAGGTTTTGAACTCTGTGAGACACTTAAGCTGACTCAAATAATAACATAAAACTATCTAAAGAGTAAAAGAAATTCAACCTACAACTAGAGCTATTGAATCCAAATTTACTCAATGAGGTAAATGCTCATACCTTACTACCCACAGGGTAGCTTCAAGAGATGGAGAACAACCAAAAACTTCATTAACCTCAACTACATCACTTCTCAAGTTAAAAGCCTCCAACTCACAATGTGAATATATACACTCTAAAAGATTTTTAGACAAAATAGGAGGCATAATCTCTTTAACTCTCTCATCAATCACATCTACAAAGGCATACTCAAATTCATCTTTCATAGTAGGTTGACCAGTAGGCTTAAAGATATTAAATTTAATTCTCACGTTCATCACTGAGACATCTATTATCTCAGATCTACAACTAATGTTAGCATCAACAATGACTAAGAAAGACCTCCCCAAAATTATAGGAATTTCCTTTTTTGATAAGTGAGAAGATTTCATATTAAGGAATATGAAATCAACAAGAAAGAATCCTTTATCAATTTTCACTAAAACATCATCAACTCTTCCTCTAGAGATCCTAACTGACCTATCAGCTAATTGCATAGAACAATTTGATGGTTGCAACTCACCCAAGTCTAGCTTTTCATACATATAATATGACATCAGATTAACATTAGAACCTAAATCCAATAATACTTTATCAATCTTATGATTACCAATATAGCAGGAAATAGTAGGAACACTAGGATCTTTCAACTTAGGTGGTGTGTTAAAATGCAAAATTGAGCTTACCTGTTCACTTAAGCAAACTTTCTCAAACATATGTATTTTAGATTTTCTTTTAAATGTGCATATGTCCTTAAGGAACTTGGCATAAGCAGGAATCTATTGAATAGCATCCAAAAGGAGAATTGATCTTTACTTGCTTAAAGGTCTCAAGAATATCCTCCTTTTACTTATCTTTCTTAAAATGTAAAGGTGCTTCTAAGGCTTAAGGATAAGGAACCTTTGACTTATATGGAATCGAAGGTATGGAATTAGAAGCTTTAGGAGAATGAGAAGGATTTGAATCTATATCTTCTTCATGGTTCTTCACTTCCCCAGTATCATCAACTCTCCCCTTATTCATCATATTTTCCACCTTTTTCCTATTCCTAAGAAGTATTACAGCCTTAACTTGCTCATGGGTTTGACCTCTCAGGTTCTCTATAAAATGACTTGGAAGCTTACCATCCTCTCTATTTTCTATAGTAATGGCTAGTTGTTCAATTTGAGTTTCTAATTTTGCTATAGATTGAATGTAAGAGTCTAAAAGTGACATCTTTGATTCTATGAATTGCATCATATAGTCCATGTTTGTCACATAAGATAATATCTTATCTATTTTGTCATCCAAGTTAGAACTACTGTCTGATGCTTGAGATGGGTTAGATACATACCTTTGTGGTTGAAAGCTAAGGGGTGAGGTCATACCAATTTGACCCACTTGATTAGGTTGATGCCCTTGTTGTGCTTCAAAACCTTATTGCTTCCAAGAGAAGTTAGGATGATTCCTCCAACCAGGATTGTAAGTGTTAGAATATGGGTTGTTTTGTGAAAGAAATCCTTGGGCTACATTAGCTTGCTCCAATGAAAATTCATAAAATTGTGAGGTAGTAGAACAATCATATGAAGTATGATAAGGGTTAGAACAAATGTCATATACATTATGCATATTAGAAGAATTAGCATGTTTTTTACTTAAAGATATCAATTGATCCATCTTCTTAGATAATGCATCCACCTGGTCTATTTTCTTAGATAGATATTTCACCTTAATTGCTAGATCAGATGTGTGAAATCTCATAAATTCCCCCTTTATTTCCTAATTGCCTTGATATATCTGGCTGTGAGAAGGAGGCATGCAATTGTGAATTCTCACTTAAGTGCTCAAATAACTCTCAGGCCTTATTTGGGGTTTTGTGCAAGAAAATACCCCTACACGATGCGTCAACCATCTGCTGGTTGCGTTCATTCAATCTAGAATAAAAGCTTTGCACTTGTTGTCATTTAGGAATTTCATGATGTGGACAACAGTACAAAACATCCTTAAATATTTTCCAACTCTCATGAAATTGTTCATTATTAACTTGAGAAAAAGTAGTGATGACAAGTCTCATTGCAATAAGTTTACCAATTGAGAAATATTTCTTTACAAATTCTCCTGATAATCTATCCCAAGTAGCAATGTTATCATATGTAGAAAACCAATATTTAGTCTTATCCTTTAAAGAAAAAGAGAAAAAATGGAGATAAATTATATCATCAGCAACATTAGGGATTTTAAAGGTGGAACATACCTATAAGAAAGCATCTTAGTGCTTGTAAGAATTTTCAGATTCAAGCCCATAAAATATCGATAACATTTGAATTACACTAGGCTTAATTTCAAAGTGATTAGCTTCAATCTCAGGCAAACAGGCACAAGTAGGAGAATCATATGCATTTAGAGGAAAATATTCCCTAAGTGCTTGATTATTATTTGTCATATTAGTATTAATGAGTGCAATTTGATTTTGTGTTATAAGTGCTCTTAGTATATGCTCTATCTTTAGGCCGTACTCTTTCAAATCTAATGACAATGAATGCATATTAAACCCTAACTCAGACAAAATATCAAACTAATAAGAGTAAAAGTTGGAACAAAAGCACCTGGAGTTACAAGTTCAAGTAGAATTAGCCTTCTCCAACATTGTCAAAAAAAACTAAAAACAATAAAAATAAAAATAAGAACACTAACACCAAACAAATAAAATAAAATAAAAGAATAAAATAAAATAAATAAAACAGAAAATTAAATAAAAAAATCCTAAACTAAAAATTGAAGTAGGCAAAAATTAAATTAAAACAATCACAAAATCAACTCCCCTGTCAATCGCGCCAAAAACTTGATAGAAAATTTTCAAGTAATAAAATTATCCTTTACTTGCCAGTACACAAAATCAATGTAATATTTGGCAAATATAAGGGTGTCGCATACATAAGAAGTGACATGATTAACTAAAATCTAATATCTACCTAAATCAAGTAAAAATAAAAAGAAAAGATATTTTTATTTTATTTAATTAAATTGAGAATATAAATTACATGCTAAATTAAAACTAAATTTAAATAAAACGACTCAAATTAAAATGTAAGAGCAATTAAAGAACAATTCAAGGACCTCAAATCCATTACTAACCATGCAAAAATAAATTTAATTTGAATGAGAATTAATCTTGTTCTAAAGAGTGTCTATGGCTACAAGCTTTGATCATTACTAAAGATTATTGAAATCTAATTAATGACATAATTCATCTAAAATAGCATAACATATTTAAATTATGACATAAATTATTTAAAATAGTATGAATTATTCAATTCTTAGATCTCAAAACAATAAATACTATTGCACAACTCATACTTAAGATTACAAGAATTAGACATATGATTAAAATATATCAATTTAAATTTATTAATTGACTACAAGATAATTAATAAAAATTAAATTGAATAACAATTAAAGATCAATAATCATCAATATTATACAATTATAGAACAAAAATTTTATCTAAAATAAAGTTAAATTATCTAAAATTAAAATTTTATTTTAATCCTAAAAAATAAAATTAGCTACTCACAGTAAAAGTATCAATCACAAAAAGAGAAGAAAAATTCATAAAATTCCACTGCACTGCATTGCTTCTTTTTCCCTTCTCTCACGCCACGTGCACGTTCTCCTTCTCTTCTCTCATCCCTTTCTCACATTGTGCATCTCCAATTCTTTTCAATTTGGAATTCTCTCTTTTATAATGCTTATGCGGCCCTGATTCCTTCCTTCTCAATTGAACATGGGCCAAGCCAAGCCGTGACCCACACTTGTTTTTATTTATTTATCTTTTTTTCTTTCATCTTCTCTTTTTTTTTTTTGGCTTAAGTGATTGTAGGCTCTACATTGCAACATGATTCTCCATATTATTAGAAGTTGTTAATTTCTTTAAATTCTATAATTATAATAATAATTAAATAATAATATCAAAAAAGCATAAAAATTAGTTATATTAAGTTATAATAATGCTTACTTTTTATAAGAAAAATATATAAAATTAAACTATTATAAAACAATCATCTCAAGGTGGCTATTTTCAGAGTTGATGGGAAAGCTCTACATAGGGTGGAGTCCATGGCTTCGTGGAACATCATGGTCGTCCTGAGTGTGTCCAGATGCTCTTGTGGATCCATTGTCCCATCGTATTGTTCAATGTTAGTTGGAAACTTGAATACCCTAGGAATCTCGATCGACATGATAAAATTTGAGAAAGGATGTTGGAACTCGTGGTTGAAGGTTACCAGTGGATGATTTCTAGTGCATCTATGCAAATAGAGGGTTGTTGTTGATCACTACGGATCGGATTATGGCCAAGGCCAAGACTAGGATTGTTTTCGTCTTGATGTTCAACATTAATTGTCCTCTGAAGTTCTATGATCCTCCTTTCTTGTTCTGCCAATATTTCACCTTGGCGTAGGATGACATCCATGAGATCTAGGTTAGTGGGTTTCCTTTGAAAGGAGGGTTCCTTATGAGATGATGCCTTTAGCAATAGAGGGTGATCTTTGTTCGAGGTTGTTCATCCTGTTGTCTCAAACCCAAACGATGGATCATAGCCTACAAACATGTCTCCAAGTTGCCGTCCGAGATTCCCAAGAGGCGATGGAGGAGGGGGCTCATTCTAGTTAGTGATAGATGCCCATCTTGTCCCATGTCTTGGTTCTTAGGTTGATTTTGGTTGGTAGTAGTTTACTCTCTGATGTTAACCATGGTGGAGAAGGGAATAGCAATTTAGTGTTCCCACAGACGATGCCATTGTTTAGAATCAAGATCAAAGGTGTTTTTCCTTATCACGTCTCCAAGTGGTGGATAATGGTGGATTCCTCCCTGGTGCAATAGTGGCAGCAATGTAGTGAGAGGAGGGTATACTTGCAATGTACTCCAACGCTCAAGTTAGGGCTATGCACTAAGAAGAAAGAATGTATGGGAGAAGATGCATACTAGAGTGGTTTAGCCCTATATTTATAGAGGGGGATTGTTTGTAGGCTAAGTAGTATCTGAAGAGATACTGTGATGTAGATTACATTAGGATCATTATGATTTTTGTTATTAGGATTTTATTTTGGATTTTATTTTTTATTATTTTAATTTGGGATTTTATTTTGTTAGTTAAGGGATTTTATTTATTTTAGGATTCCAGTTATAATTATGTTTTCAATTTTAATGAGATTCTATCCAAATCTCAAATCTTATCATTAGCTAGTTGTATTTGATTTGTTTTGTAAAAAAGTTATAAATACCCTTCCTATTAGAAGATATTATTGATTATTGAATTTAGTTTGAAATATAATTCTATTTTTTAGATCAAGTCTCTTGGCACCGAGTGCCTTTGTCCTTTGATTCTACATTAATTTGACATTCGAGCCTTATTAATCCCTACAATTTGTACTGTTTGAGAGCATCAATTTTTCATAATCAAAGTCATTTCGCTGCCTATTATTCACCAAATATTTGCAAAACTCGCTTGAAACCGTCAGAAAGTTGTCAGAATTCGGGTTTCCTTTGTCGATAAACACACAACCATACGAACGTCATAAGAACACTGTCATTCAAACCTCGTTTAGAGACATCACCACCATTATCAGAACCAAAAGCCTTCGATCTACAAGACTACAAATTTTAGCCTAATTGGCCCTCACACACGCCACCACAAAGAAGTTGCGACGTGGTCCTCACACACGCCATGCACTGCATGTGCCACTTGCTGATCGAGTGCTTGGCCTTCACATGCCCCATGCTCGCTCACCTTTCCCAACATTGATGCATCCTTGACGAGATGTTGACATGATCGGTGACGCAACACTGACTGTTGATGTGATTGTTGACTCATCGCTAACCATTGACCAAGATCGTTGCCCAGAATTGACTTTGACCTTTTCTCCTAGGTTTTTAGGTGTTCTAAATCCATTTTTGCACTTGTTTTCATAGTTTAGAGTATTTAACAAAGGGTTTTGGTTATTTCCCTCTCCTATTGCTTAACAAAGGTATAATATTTCCAGCTAATCTTGGCTCTTAAGATTTTGATCTTTATTTGTACCTTTAGAATAGTTTATAATTCTCACTACTTTGCATCTAGTCTGTTGACATTTCTTTTATTTCTTATATGTCCCTATTATAAAGCATGAATAATTTGTGGCCAAATCACATTAGTATCATAAAATGCGTTTGTAAATCTCTTATTTATGATGCATGGAAAACCTACAACAAATGTGAGGGTAAAAGTTGTAGTCTAGTCATCAATAATAACAGTACATTAAATGTGATTTCTAAAAGGGATGTAATTAGATGTGGTTTAAACCTGAAATCTCACCCACAACCTTTTAAGATAGCTTGGGTAAATGATACTTATCTAGAGGTCACCCACAGGTGTAAGGTACCACTTGCATTAGGGTCTTATGAGGAAAATATCTATTGTGATGTTTTACCTATAGATGTTGTTCATATTTTGTTAGGTCGTCCTTGGTTATATAACCATGATGTGATCCATCTAGATATGGACAATACATATTCTTTTAACTTTAATTGTAAAAGGCTTATCTTGCGACCTATTGATTCTAATAAAGAATGTCCAAAGGTAAAGGTTAGTGATTCTAAAGACATGACCACTTTTGAGAAAGAAAATACTGAGCCTATTGATCTTAAGCCCAAACTATCATATCTTAAACATCTTGATTCAACTAAGACAATTACCTATCGTATCCTTAAATTACGTGCCGACATTAAACACAAGTTTGTAATAAGTAGTGATAATTATAAGTTTACTTTTAATGTGCATTTTATGGATCATAATTATGATGTTGATGATTTGCTTCCTTCTAAAGATACCTTTGAGCCTCTTATGTTCTCTCTAGTTGTTGCTATAGATTACCTGACTGCCTGCATGTCTAAAGTTTCGCCAAGTCCACCACAATATCTAGACCAGAATGATACAATGTTAATTGTGGATTCTTCTCATTATTTATCATTATCTTGTGAAGAAGGAGAATCACCTTGATTTTGTTGCTACTACGATTTTTGAAGATTATTCCTACCATATTAATCTTGTATAAAATCAAGATTTAACTCTCTAGAGGCGAGTTCTTTTAGAGGAGGATAATGATGCATATTACATTAGGATAAATATGATTTTTATTATTAGGACTTTATTTTGGATTTTATTTTTTTATTATTTTAATTTATAATTTTATTTTGTTAGTTAAGTGATTTTATCTATTTTAGGATTTTATTTATAATTAGGATTTCAATTTTAAGGAGATTCTATCCAAATCTCAAATCTTATCATTAGCTAGTTGTATTTAATTTGTTTTGTAAGAGAGTTATAAATATTCCTCCTATCAGTACTTTAGGAGACATTGTTGATTATTGAATTCAGTTTAAAATATAATTTTGTTTTTAAGATCGAATTTCTTGGTACCAAGTGACATTGTCCTTTGATTCTACATCATATTGTTTAAATGAGATGAGGATTTGGTAATTATTAGGAGATAAAATCCTTAAATCTCCTAGTCTTTTAAAGATTTGTTAAGATAAGATGCTAATTAGTTACTTAACTAACAATTAAAGGACTCGTGTAACTAGAGGCCATAATTGGCCTAGCTACGCCGAGTTGCTCATGTTGGGCTTAAACCCTAAATTGGCCCAAATAGGTTTAAATAAGTCTTTCAAGTAAGGGGGCTCCTAATTCCTCTTTAATACAAATTCTTAAAAAATAGATGGTATGTCAAAATTAAGTTAAAGAAAAATAGTGTCAAGCCCATGTTATTATAACTGCACATTATGATACTCTGTTAATGTGTCTTTGGTCGTTTCCTTGCTCCAGCACAAATACATAGTAATCACTGGTAGCAGACAAATATGATCGAAGTCTATAAAATGGTCTACACTATATAAAAATTGCCCGTAAATACATGGAATAAATAAAACCTCAATTTTATATATATATATATATATATATATATATATATATATATATATATATATATATGGGGAGAATTCATTTATACCTAATATAAATAAAAAAAGACTAATATTCAATCTTACACCTTCTATTTTATTTTGATCCTATGATTATTATTTATCTCACTAAATAACGAGATCAAAACAAAATAAAGGATGTAAGATTGAATATAAGTTTTTTCCACTTATATATATATATATATATAACTTCAATTTAGGTTAGAAATCAAAAATTCAAAATACTACACACAAAAATAGAAAAAAAATTAAAATATAATTTTAGTTCGACGACTTAATTATTTTTTAGTCTCTCTACATATAGTTATTTTTTATTTTAATCCCTTTTAATTTGGAGACAGGTGAAATTAATTCTTACCATAACCTTATTTTAGAGATTAATTTCACCTGTCTCAAAACTTAAAGGAATCAAATGAAGTTAAAAATTTTAGAAAAACTAAAACTAAAAGAAACTATATTTAGAAGAACTAAAAAGATAATTAAACTTTTTAATTCTTATAATTTATATTTATTTTTAATTTTATTGATCAATTTTATTTCTTTGTAAATTAGTCCCAATAGTGACAAACATTAGCAAATAAATCCTCCATATATCAGTTACAGTTATAACACCATTAATTATCTGTTGATGTAACTATCAAAGTGCTGATGTGGGTGATTTTAGCCGCTGTCATCTTACGTGTGTCACCCAATATGACAACTGATGCCGTGAACTCACCAGTTCTCCCTCTAAAAATTTTCCCATCGGAATATGGCCCTCCAATCGGATCCAAGACCGACATTTTGGGCTCGGCCTCTGGCATGGGGAACTACGGCCATGGAAGGATAATGTAGGGCAGTGTGGCGTCTAAAGGTGACGCTGGGAGGCGGCAGGTGCGGCAAATGCGAGGATGAGGACCTGAAGAGAGGAGCGTAGAGTGTGGATCCAGAGGACCTGAAGAGAGCAGGAAATGTCCCCGGCTAGTGTTGCCAGCGGCATTGACGGGTTTAGGACGGATGGCAGAGACGGTGAGCGATTTGAAGAGGCTGTGAGGTTGGATCCTAATTATGGAAGGGCACATCTGCGTCTTTTTTCCTCATCTGAGTGAGCATGAATTCTACTTTTTCGTGTTTTTTTTTTTAAACATGTTTCATCTCTTTTTAGTGTGTTTTGTTTTCATGAAAGTGTGAGCTTGGTGCATTGGTGGAGTGGTTCTTGTCGTGTAAGATGGATCAAGTCCATTTGCTGGTCGTGGTTGAAGTATTTTGTTTGATTTTCCTGTTTAGTATTGTTTCCTATTAGTTTTAATTTAACATTCAAGTTTTTAGTTATTTCTATAGGATTTAAAGTTGTTATGGCATCATAAAGATTCCTAATAGGCAAGTTTATTTGGATTTTGCTTTCATCCCTTTACGTAGTACATAGAATGGTCTAATGTCACAAATTAGGACAAGTTGAGAATGCTATGAAGCAACTCTGTTATCCTGAGCTACAGCCATATCCTTCCAAGATGCAGAAGTTGCAAATAGTGAAAAAGCATATCAGCAAATGTGCAGAACTGCAGATGTCCAGACGATAGAAGATTGGAATAGAGTTCTGAGGGAAGTTGATGCTGCTGTTACTGCTGGAGCTGACTCTCCTTCCCAAGCTTTTTTCTTTTTTTTTTAATGTATAAGTTGAATATGTTATGGAGGTGTGTACTAAAATGTCTGAAGTAAGAACTGGATGGTAATTGAATTTAGAGCTCTTTATGTGTAGAGCAGAAAGCCATTTGAAACTGCACCAAATTAATGATGCAGAATGTCTTGTTACATAATCCGCAATCGGAACACATACTAATTCTTCTTCTCAAGCAAGATTTTTTAGGATGCTTTCTCAAGCATATTCCTACAAAAACTATAAGCTGCCGAGTAAGTAAAGAACGGAGAGAATAAGGAGCAAAAATGGGGATGAAATGCAAAGGAGACGATTAGTTGTCTAAATGATTTTCGGTGGGAGTTTTGTGGGAGTGATATGGAGCGCATGTAATGGCATATGTTGCCACATAACACGCCACTTCGGCCATGACATGGAAGAGGGTCACCTACATCAACACTTTGGAACAAGGATCCTCACTTCAGAGGATCCTTGTTCAACACTTTGATAGCCACATCTGCAGAAAACTAACCGTGTTACAGTTGAGACTAACATTGAAGATTTACTAACTTTTATAATTATAGGGACTAATTTGTAAAAGAAAAAAATATATGAATTAAATTAAAAATGAGTGTAACCTATAAAGATTAAAATTATATTTTAATAAGAAAACACTAGGACACCCTACATTCAAGTAATTTTGTCTAAAATTGTGCCACTAAAGAAATAGTGCATATAGATAAAACATAAGATTAAATAATTTTCTCTTGGCGTAATGAAACAATCACTTCAGCCACTCCTCCTTAAAGCCTCCAAACTCAGGATCATAAAGAATTCGAGAATTTAATAATTGCATTATTAATGAACATTTCCCAGTTCAGTTTGGGAAATGAGCAGATGAACAATATAGCCATTTCGTTGAACAGATGAACAAGCAGACATAGAGGCGAGGGCAAGAACTAATTCTGCTAAACACGTGCTCTTTTCTTTAACATAATTACTATACATCCTTGTAATTTTAACAGATAAACTCCACACTGGCGAAATATAATAAAATAACCTCTTTATCTATTTGATACATTAAAATAATTTTACAAATCTTATTCCATACATACAATAATTTTACAACATAGGCTTACATTACATAAATTGAAAAAGAAAAAAAAAACTAACAACTAATTAGAATGGATACATCACAAATTGGATAACTCAAACCATGTATGTAAGTGTATTTCATCTTTGAATAAACAGGGCAGCTCCAACTAATCCCAACCATAATGTCAAACCAACCCAGAAAGCTCGATTTTTCTCTAACCCAATGGGAGGTCTCCATACAAGAAAGTCCCCAAGGTAATCTCTAGTTGATGGAAGCTGATTGGTGACTGATCCACTTCTTATTCGATCCTTGTCCTTGTATTTATCACTCCATGTTCCCGCATAACTACAATTATGTCATAATACATACTTCACTTGAAATATCTAATTTGCTCAAAGTCACAAAAGTATCATGGAGATAATCCAGAGTTTTAAATGTGCAGTTATAATCCAACCAAAAATATATATACAGGCTCACGGTTTTAAATTGCAGTTCGCGGCCGCATTTGTTCAAAGTCACAAAAGTAACATAAAGGAGATAATCCACAATTTTAAATAGAAAAATGATCATCTTACTGCGTATAGTGAATACATTTGTTTCAACACTTATTTTTTATACGTTACTGCATGCGATATGTGTTAATTTTTTTAAAAAAATTTATGATAGATACTGCATGCGGTAATGTGCAAAAAAGTAGATGTTAAAGCAAGTGTATATATTGTGCGCAATAAGAAAATCGCGACTGTTTTAAATATGCAGTTATGATCAACCAAATATATATATATATAGAGGAGAGATCAATTTATACTGGTGTAAGTGGATTCTTAATATATATATATATATATATATATATATATATATATATATATATATATATAGAGAGAGAGAGAGAGAGAGAGAGAGATCTACACATCAAGATAAGTCTTTTTTTTTTTCTTACACTCATTTTTAACTGTTAATTCCACTTTCATTTAAGGGTGAGATTATTTTATTAAAAATAATCATTAGATTTAAACCTGATCTAACAGTTAAAAATGAGTGTAGAAGAAAAAGACTTACATCTCGATATAAATTAATCCTCCTATCATATATATATATATATATATATATTAAGGATCCATTTACACCTAGTGTAAATCTTAAGACTTACACTCAATCTCTTATCATTAAATTTATTTTAATCTAATGATTCTAAATCATCTAATTAAATAATAAGAGTGAATAATAAATATGGACATTAAATAAAAAGAAAATAATAAAATGTGATATATTAATAAAAAAATTTAATTATCAAGTCAACTTATTAATTTAAAAATTTATTTTTATTAAAAATATGTAAAAGTTGCATCATAATATCGCATAAAAAAATAATATTTCCAAACATGCTTATATTACCACATTACATACAAACTCTGAAAAATTGTTTATATTATTAAATTGCTTATCAAATAGCAAAAAAAAAAATAAAGATAAATAATTTTAGAACATAATTGAATTATTATAATTACTTAATAAAATTATTTGTAATTTATTGGTGTCAAATAATTATATAATGTTTATTTTTTATTCATGTATAATATCTGCATTGTCCAACTTTTTAGATATTTATATAAAAACATTTATTTTTAATAAATTTATATGCTAAATTTTAAAAGGTCGTTAATTATTGTCATGATAAACACGGATAGAGGGAATATAATATTCTTGCATGCTATTATATGATAATTTTATATGCTATAATTATTAATGGTTAAAATCATATGATATTTATATGCCCAATTGATATTTCTAATAATAAACACGTACATAGAGAATCCAATTTTTTTAGTAGTTAAACTAAATAAAAATGTTATAAACTATATTCAACACTATTTTTTTAAAAAAAATATGTAAATAGACTTAATAACTAAAATTTATTTCTTTATTAAAATTAATTTAATTAAAAAGTAAAAAAGATAATTAAATTAATTATTTTTGTTGCTATTTGATAAGCAATTGTAATAATATAAACAATTTTTCAGAATTTATCTAATGTAGTAATATATATAAAAAAATAATAAGAAAATAAATTTATAGAAAATAACATTTTTAATATTTAGTAGAATAATAAGTTATTTAAGAAAATATAATAATTTTCTACAAATATTTAGTAACTTATATTTATAACGTTTTTTTTAATAATCTATTTATAACTTATTTGTAGATTAATAACTTATTTAAGAAAATAACGTAGAATTTATTTTTTGGTAATTATTGTACCACATTTTCTATAAACATTCTTAAATAAACATTTATATAAATTACCACGTTATAAAAATGTTATTTTCTTAATATAATTTAACTACTAATTTTAATATTCTATGCACATTATTTTCTCTCCTTATTTAATATTAATGTTTATTACTATCCCTCATCTTTTAATTAAATGATTTAAAACTATTAGATTAAAATAAATTTAATGGTAAGAGATTAAATGTAAGTCTTAAGACTTACACTAAGTGTAAAACTATATGCATATATATATATAGAAAGATATGATCAACTTACATCGGTGTAAATTTTTTTTCTTACACCTTTTATTTTTAAGCATTAAATCTATTTTTATTTAATGGTTACCTTTAATGAAATAATCTCAAAATTAAATGAAAATAAAACTAACAGTTGAAAATAAATATAAAAAAAAACTTATATTAATATAAACTGATCCATATATATATATATGCACATGGTTTTCAATTGCACTTTATAACTGCAATTGCAGTTACAATATTGCATTTTTGATGGTTTTCATATTTTCTCGTAATTGTATGCAATTTCTGTAAATACAACGCAACCAGAATTTAAAACTACTTAAAGGCGGTGATATTGTTCCTAAATACTGATGACAATAGCAGTTACTTTTCCTGGGAAACTGAAGCACTTAAAGAAATAATATTTTGATTTTCAAGAACAAAAAATGACTTGAAAAGAAGATATGAATAGAATATGTATAGGCAGTGATAATGTTCCTCTACAATTGCATCGCAACAGCAATTGTGGCTACATCAGTCGCATTTTCTCACAATTATCTGCAACTTTCGTAAATACAATGTGATCGCAAGCAAAATTTAAAACCATGTAAAGGTATTGAGAAAAAATTTCTCACCCACAAGAAAACAAGCAAATAGACAAACACAACATAAGAAATTTAACGTAGTTCGACCTTCACTGCCTACGCCTACGACTTCACAAATCAATCCACTAAATTCAAACAATAATTACAATCACCAATATTGAAATATCACTCACAAACTCAAAACTCGAATACACCAAATCTCACTAAGGTGATATTTTCTCTCAAACCAAACATTCAAACAAAAAATGTCAATACTCACAAATTTTCTCTACCTCACACCACCTCAAATGGTGGCTACCAATTTTTTTTTCAGTCTCTCACGTTGCGCTCTGCACTCTCTCGCCCACAACAAGAAGTTCACTTTTTTTCTTCCAAATCTTGTTTCAGCACAGCACACAAGCACACAAAGGAAGACCCCAATTTAAAACCCTTCTGCCTTATTCTTAAAGTTGTCAAGTGCTGCTATCACACACACCTATTTTTTTTTTCTTTTTGTTTTTAACTTCTCAAATGGGCTTATAACGCAAACCCAACATAAGACATAACCCAATAAATCTTCACCTTGCCTTATGATTGGAACAAATTGCAAGTGTCAAATAGGAAGTGCTAGTAGGCTTTACCAAAGTATCTGCAAATGTTACTTTCTTCTTTGGCATATACACATGTTCCCCTTTCTTCACATTACTACATGCTCCACCATTGCCCTTTCTTATCAAAGTATCTCCCATCAATTTGTACAAATTACTATCAATCTTCTTACCTTTCATTATCACCAAAAAGACTCTACAAACTTGCATAACTTCACATCTTGTAGATCCAAGTGTAGGCACTTCTCACATCACCAAGTGTTTTCACAAAACTATTATGCATCTTAATTTTTACAATACATTTTCCAACAACATTCAAGCAATCACCATTAGTCAATCTCACTACTTCATCACCACCTGCATCATACATGTCAAACCATTCCTTCCTTGAACAAACATGATTAGAACAAGCAGAATCTAAATCCTAACAATCACCATAGGCACTATTGTCTTCTTCAACCATCATTAAATCATTTTCATAACTCAAAGGTTCTTGTATAACAGCTATAACATTTTTAGATTTCTCTTTTCCTTTGCTCTTTTCAAATTCTCCCATGTCTGTTTTCAGCTTCCTGCAATAAAATTTAATATGACCCATCTCTTGACAAAAATATCACTGCTTTTCTCTATAATCCGGCCTTGACAT
This sequence comes from Ormosia emarginata, assembly GCA_029884605.1. Taxonomy (NCBI): domain Eukaryota; kingdom Viridiplantae; phylum Streptophyta; class Magnoliopsida; order Fabales; family Fabaceae; genus Ormosia; species Ormosia emarginata. The sequence continues at coordinate 16,613,139 of JAQQTP010000090.1, forward strand.
AGAACTTGATCTTGAATTATCCCTACCAGAAAAGTTGCCACAAGACACACTCCTACCACAATCAAATCTAGCAACCAAAATACCTCCTTCAGACTGAACACTTGGCTTTTTAAATTTTTCATTCTCCAATAAAACGACAGTCACATCATCTACCTTTTAATGTCTCTTTTCCAACTAACAATGTTATGTAGTCACTAACTCTCATAAGTGTTTGAAAGAGACAACAACAACAACAAAGCTTTATTCTCATCGTCAACTTTCACACCAATGTTAGATAATTGTGTAATCAACTTTATAAAATAATTCAAGTGACCTCTAATGTCTACACCATCATCCATCTTCAATTGATATAATTCTTTCTTTAAAAACAAATGGTTTGTGAGAGACTTAGACATTTACATATTCTCTAATATCTTCCTTAAATCAACAACAAAAGTTTCATTCAAAACATTGTATTTTACCCCAGGCACCAAACATAATTGAATCATACTAACCGCTTTCATCTCCATCTCTTCCCATTCTTCATCTGTCATCTTCTCAGGCTTCTTTTCCTTCCCATTTAGAGCTTTAATCAATCCCTACTGCACTAAAATATCCTTCACAGTACTCTGCCACAAGCTAAAATTCCTCTGTCATCAAAGAGCTCCACCTCAAATTTGTTGCTTCCTAAACCTTGCAATTTTGCCATAAAAAAGACAAACACCAAAAGCGGGATCGAAACCTGCTTTGATACCAGTTGTTGGGAAAAAATTCCCCAGCCACAAGAAAACAAGCAAATAGACAAGCACAACAACATAAGAAATTTAACGTGGTTCGGCTTTTACTGCCTACGTCCACGACTTCACAAATCAATCCAGTAGATTCAAACAACAATTACAATCACCAATATTAAAATATCGCTCAGAAACTCAAAACCCCAATACACCAAATCTTACAAAGGTGATATTTTCTCTCAAACCAAGCATTCAAACAAGAAAAGCCAACACTCACAAATTTTCTCCACCTCACACAACACCTCAAATGGTGGCTACACATTTTTTTTTCAATCTCTCACATTGCGCTCTGCACTCTCTCACACAGCGAGTTCACTTTTTTTCTTCCAAATCTTGTTTCAGCACAGCACACGAACACATAGAGGAAAACCCCAATTTAAAACCCTTCTCCCTTATTCTTAAAGTTGTCACGTGCTGCTATCACACACACACTCATTTTTTTCTTTTTTTGTTTTTAACTTCTCAAATGGGCTTATAGTCCAAACCCAACACAAGGCATAACCCAATAAATCTCCACCTTGCCTTGTGATTGGAACAAACTGCAAGTGTCAATAGCAAGTGCCAGTAGGCTCTATCAAAGTATCTGCAAATGTTACTTTCTTCTTTGGCATATACACACACTTCACTTTCTTCACATTACTACATGCTTCACCATGGCCCTTTCTTATCAAAGTATCTCCCATCAATTTGTACAAATTACTATCAATTTTCTTACCTTTCATTATCACCAAAGAGCCTCTACAAAGTTGCATAACTTCACCTCTTGTAGAATATCCATATCCCAATGCATCAAGTCTACCCAAAGAAATCAAATTCCTTCCAAGTGTAGGCACATGTCTCACATCACCAAGTGTTTTCACAAAACCATTATGCATCTTAATTTTCATAATACATTTTCCAACAACATTCAAGCAATCACCATTAGCCAATCTTACTACTTCATCACTACCTGCATCATACGTGTCAAACTATTCCTTCCTTGAACAAACATGATTAGAACAAGTAGAATATAAAACCCAACAATCACCATAGGCACTATTGTCTTCTTGAACCATCAATAACTCATTTTCATAACCCAAAGGTTCTTGTACAACAACTATAACATTTTCAGATTTCTCTTTTCCTTTACTCTTTTCAAATTCTTCCATGTCTGTTTTCAGCTTCCAGCAATAAAATTTATGACTCATCTCTTGACAATAATATCACAATTTTTCTCCATAATCCGACCTTGGCATAGAACTTGATCTTGAATTATCCCTACCAGAAAAGTTGAAATGAGACACTCTTACCACAATCAAAACTAGCAACCAAAATACCTCCTTCAGACTAAACACCTGGCTTTTTAAATTTTTCAGTCTCCAATAATACGACAGTCACATCATCTACCTTTCCATGTCTCTTTTCCAACTAGCAATGTAGTGACTAAACTCTCATAAGTGTTTGGAAGAGAAGACAACAACAACAAAGCTTTTTCCTCATCATCAACTTTCACACTAATGTTAGATAATTATGTAATCAACTTTGTAAAATAATTCAAGTGATCTCTAATGTCTACACCATCATCCATCTTCAATTGATACAATTCTTTCTTTAAAAACAACCGGTTTGTGTGAGACTTAGACATATATATATTCTCTAATTTCTTCCATAAATCAACAACAAAAGTTTCATTCCGAACATTGTATTTTACCTCAAGTGCTAGACATAATCAAATCGTACTAACTGCCTTCATCTCCATCTCTTCCCATTCTTCATATGTCATCTTCTTAGGCTTCTTTTCCTTCCCATTTAGAGCTTTAATCAGTCCCTGCTGCACTAAAATATCTTTCACAGTACTCTGCCACAGGCTAAAATTCCTCTTGCCATCAAAGAGCTCCACCTCAAATTTATTGCTTCCTAAACCTTGCAATTTTGCCATCAAAAAGACAGAAACACCAGAAGCAGGATCGAAACCCGCTCAGATACTAGTTGTTGGGAAAAAATCCCTCACCCAAAAGAAAACAAGCAAATAGACAACCACAACAACACAAGATATTTAACATGATTCGACCTTCACAGCCTACGTCCATGACTTCACAAATCAATCCACTAGATTCAAACAACACTTGCAATCAGCAATATTAAAATACCACTCACAAACTCAAAACCCCAATATGCCAAATCTTACAAAGGTGATATTTTCTCTCAAACCAAGCATTCAAATAAAAAATGCCAACACTCACAAATTTTCTCCACCTCACACAACACCTCAAATGGTGGCTACTAATTTTTTTTTTTCAATCTCTCATGTTGCGCGCTGCACTCTCTCACACACAGCAAGTTTACTCTTTTTCTTCCAAATCTTGTTTCGGCACAACACACAAGCACGGAGAGGAAGACCCCAATTTAAAGCCCTTCTCCCTTATTCTTAAAGTTGTCACGTGCTGCTATCACACAAACACTCCTTTTTCTTGTTTTCTTTTTATTTTTAACTTATCAAATGGGCTTAGCCCAAATCCAACACAAAGCATAACTCAGTAAAAGGCAGTGATAATGTTCCTAAATACTGATGCCAATGGCAGTTCCTTTTCTAGGGAAACAGAGACACTTAAAGAAATATATTCTGATTTTCAATAACAAAAAATGACTTGAAAGAAGATATGAATAGAATATGACACATTGACACTAACAGTATGATACAACTTCAGTAAATTGCAGCAAATTCGAACCTTCTTATACCCCTAAAAAAGATAGGGGGAAAAAGAGAAGGAATAAAAACCAATGATATTTATGGCATCCATAATTGCATTCTTGATTTCTTTCAGAGCGACAAATTCAGTTACTACATGCTTTTTGTGTTTTTCTTCACCTTCTATAGCTAGAAGACAGATATTAAGACCATAAGTTGTTGAGCTCAATATAAGACAGTAACAACAACGCAATTCAGCTTTGCTAGTGTTTCTTGTCGAGTTAATTATAAAACAGTAGCGTCATTGATATTGTTTGTAAAATATCATGGACTACATAATTAGGCTTCCCTATAAAACACGCACAGAAATACTAGGAAATCATTTTGATTATAGACCACTGACAAATCAGGTTTCCATGAAACCAGTAAACCAACCACATACAAGAAAAGAAATTCTTACCACACAGTAGGGAATGCTTCATGCCAGGTATAGGACTCTTAAGGGAAATTTAAAAAGCCCGTCATTCTGATTGTATAACTAATAGTATATGGCTATTGACCATGAACTAAACTGGATAACATGCTCAGGAAATTAAATCATAAAGTAGCATCATTGATATTTGTTAGAGAATATTTAGAATAACTTTATATTATCTTAGAATATCTTTCATGATTTGTTTCCTTATTTAATTAGGTTTAGTCTTCTTGTTAATGGGCTTGGGCTTGTAGTAGCATCACTACTACCTGAATTATTAGTATAAATAAATAAATAGGGGTCTTAGGTTAGTGTTTTGTATCACATTTTGAACCTATCAATAATATTCTCTTGTTAATCGTCTTTCCCTCTTTTCGTTTTTTTCCTAACCCTAAACCCATAATTCTTTAACAATATTGATGTTTAAGATCATGGATTTTCAAAGAGCAGATGCAATTACAAGATAAACCTCAAAAGGAAAAAGCCTGTGTCCAAATAACAAGATAAACCTTATAAGAAGCAGATGAAAATTATAGAAATCTGCACCTCTAAATTGTGACCATTCCACTGAGCTTAAGAAAATCTTGTGGCCAAATAACAAGATAAACCTCAAGGAAAAAGCCTGTGGCTCTCTACATATGATGTCAGTGTATGGGGGCTAATGGTCTACGCAAAATAGTTGAGTAATACAAGAACAAAACTTCAGAAACAGCACAGATTTAAACAACTGGAAGCACGTGTTTGCGTATAACTTACACTATTATATGCTATCAGTTTTACAGGGCAGCTTGACCAAGAAGTGTGCTTTGTATCTCTACTAAAGCATCAACAAATGGGACGTGTCATATTATTTTATTAAGTCTCACTCTGTGTTAAAGCACCAATAATGTTGGTGTTCACATGAAATAAACTGCATCACTGGCTGATAAAAAACTCAATCAGAGGCTTCACAGGACAAATTACAAAATAATTATCATATATGCTTTGGATAATACATGTGCTAAGCCAGTGCTCTCATATGTAAATAAAGTATCGAACACCACAGTGTGTACTAATATTAATTCAATAATAAGTTCAAACATTAATCCTATTTCATGCTACGTTTCCCCTCTTATTATGGGAATTTAAAATTTAGTGAGGGAGGAACAGAGATGAGCCGTATGGGAACTAAGGAACTCATGCTCTCTTTTCATAAGGAATTATTAATCATTCAAAAACTCTTCATCTTGCCAGAAAGCAAGGATATTTATTCGTTAACATGTTGTAACTTTTAAGAATCCCATTAGATGTGGATAATGAGTACGGTAAACAGTATAAATGGAAACAAACACGAACAACAGGCAACAGCATTATTATATGCAAGATGTAAAGTTAGCAATTAAGAAGCAAAAAAGACATTAATGGGTTTAATTAGCAAAAGAAACAATGAAATTACCTGTCATAACTCGAACCAATCAAGGGTATAGTCACCATCTCCTCTTGGGTTATCTTGAGCTTTGGTGCTTGCAAAATGTAACGAAGCTCTGAAGCTTGGCGTCGGATGCTAATACTCGGGTGCGTCTTTTCTAATTGCTGGTATAGAGCAATGCAATCTGCATGGCGGTTATTGGCCTCATAAGCCATAGCAAGCCATATTTGTATCTGATATTCACAAAAAAAATTAAAAATAAAAATAAAAATATCCTTAGTCTCCAATTACACATAAACAGAAACAATGAGTAATCAGTAAAATTTGATAGAATTCAGCCTGAATTTGTGAAGATTTAAGGACGGTTGTTGGATAAATTAAAGTGGTGGACTCAATAACAATGTTCAATATGAACAATGTTCATTCATTCCAACAAAGATTATGACAAAAAAATTCCAGCTACTTAGTATTTTCCTAGAAAGAAATAAGGAAGGAATATGCAGAGATGCTTATTTAAGCAACAATTAACTAACCTCTCCACCAAATAATGTAGATCTGGGGATAATAGTGAGTGCACCTTCAAGAAACTCAATGGCACGTCCATACATGCCTTTCCCGTAAGCTTTCTGACCCAAATCAAACATCAACTGAGCCGTGGCCCTCCTCTCTGCCTGCTCCTTAGCCACCTGATTCATCAAACCAATAAGCAACACGTCAACAACAAATAAGAGCCAATTCAATCATCACCCTCCGCCCTAAAAAAACCAAAAAAAAAAAAGAGTTCTTCATTCAACTACTTAAATTAAGCAAAATGACGATAGTTCTCGTTGCCAGAAATTATTGCTTAGACTAAGTCAATAATACACTGACACATTATCATACATTTCACATTAAATAATTGTGTGAATATCCGTGTCAAACAAATACTTTACTTTTACAACGATGATGTGTCAATTTATAATTGACTTAGTTTACACAATTTGGGTAAACTAGCTATGTCTAGGCAAATATTTCTCGTTGCTGAGACATTTTTCTCACAAACTCCAAGTTAACTAAAGGGGAGAAATTATTATGTGGTACATTAAACTAATAACAACTTAATATTTTTATAAAACATCGTAAAATTAATTGTGAGATACAAAAATCTATAAAAATATTGAATCATGATTTGCACTCAAATACATCATATTTCCGTAAGAATTTCTCTACACAGGAATAGTCTGATGAATTTATGAGCATAAAGAATGCGCAAAATCCTTGCATAGTCTAATAACGATAGCATCAAAACCATAAAAGAAAAAGCACACCTTTTCAAGCTCTTTCCTCACTCTCATCCTCTTCTCTTCCTCAGTCTCCTCCCTACCTTCCCCTTCAGCATCACCAGCAGCAGCACGACTCTGCAATTCCTCAGCCTTCTTCTCAAGCTCTCTCCTCTCCTCAATCTCCCTAACTATCCTCCGCATTTCCTTCTCCCAGTCATCTCCATCTCCAAGACCACCCTCTTCATCACTGGACTCCGCGTCAAAGTCAACACCGTTCTTCTCCGAGTTTGATTTCCCACGAGCCACCACCACCCGGTTCCGCGCCTCTCCCTCTGACGCATAGCAGCAGGATTGAGTAGCGTCCCTCTTGGGTGGCAAGCTCAAAACGACGTCGACTCCCACAGGACGAGCCTTTCTCTCCAGAATCACACTCCGCGGCGAAGCCAAGTCTAGTAACAGTGCCAAGTTCCCCAGATTCACAGCCATGACGGCAAAGAAGAAGAGAGAGAAAGACCAGGTTCAGATGAAAAACAGTGAGTTAAAGATATTTATGTTGTACCTTGTAAGGATCAAGATGGCCATGAATCTTGTCGTTTTTTCTTTCAAGATGGGAACGTGGCGCTGTGTAGGCCAGTTCCGTATGTCACCTTCTCTCATTGAAACGCTGTCGTTTAAAGGCACATGGACCGCACCATTGCTTTAATCACAAGCCCGTCTTCGGTCTTCCCTGTTCTGTTTGCTATTCCTCCCTATTAATAACATGACTACATAGCTAAATAGTTAATGGATCTGCTACTTGACAATTATTCATTCAGGTTTTTAGTTCCGCTTTGCTTGAAATTTTTCGTCTTTCATGTGGGATATGAGGATTCCTAACAGGCTTTTTTTTTAAAAAAAAAAAAAATTAGTGGGAAACGAGGTTGCTGTTTTGGCATTGCAAAACATGATTATGGTGCGCTTATTGACCGGGAGTTTCTTTACATAATATTGTTTGAGTGGAAGAAAAGTATAAGAACTAAGAAGAGAAGAAATTTTTTAATAAGCATAATTTTATCTCATCACATTTTCACACATTCCATAATAAGATGATAACTCATTAAAATTGGGATCAACATACCAACTCATCCATTAAAAAACTCTTCACTTATATTTTATCAAAATTCTTGTCTTTTTTATTCAAATAATACAACTTTTAATTTTATTTCTCACAATATAACAATTTTAACTTTATTTTAAAAAATGTGCTCTTTTTTTTGCAACAAGTTAGTAAAGTGAACTTATAATTATATTTTTTAACTATACATTGAGAAGTCGGTTTAAGAGACAATAACTTCTCAACTTAATAGTTTTATCTTTTGAAACATAGTTGGGAAGTCCTTTTTTTTTCTCAACTATGTTTTTTTTTTTCACATCAATTTTTTTTTATTTTAGGGTTTACTTTAGGATTTTTATTTAAGGTTTATTTTTTGTTAACATTTTTTAGTATTAATGACCATATCTAACCTGATGTGAAAAAAATATAAGAATATTGTCATATTATACAAAAAAGTATTAATTTATGTCTAAAAATTTTATAATTTATCATTAATTTTCAAAAAAATGTATATATTTTTAAACATCATATTATACCAAGTCAGGTCAAATCAACTCAGAGTGTGACCCACACCTAACCCAAAAACACGTTAAGTCAAATTTTAAAAACCCAAACCGACTCAATTAACTTCAGGTTGGGACAAGTCATCGGGTCAAGTCAGGTCATTAACACTGAAAAAATGTTAATAAAAAGTAAACCTTAAAAAAATCAAAAGTAAACCCTAAAATAAAAAGTTGATGTAAAAAAAACATAATTGGGAAGTTGGTTGGGGAGAAACCGACTTCTCAACTATGTTTGGAAAAAAAAACTATTACTTGAGAAGTCGATTTCCCTCAAACCAACTTCTAAATATATATATATATATATATATATATATGAGATAGGATATATATAGTCTTTTTTGATATATATAGATTCACTTTTATAATGGATACTTTTACGAATCATTAGATAAAAGTAGATCTAACGATTGAAAAATGAGTGTAAGACTACAATCGATCTCTCCTCTATATATATTAGGAACTTGGTTTGACCAACTTCACAACGTTGCCAGAAAAAAAAGAGTGCATTTTGAGAAATAAAGTTATAATTACGGCATTGTAAGAAATAAAGATAAAAGTTGTATTATTTGAGTAAAAAAACCAATTCTTATTTTTTAAATTAAAAATATATAATTATAATATTAAAAAAATTGCTAATCACTATCACTTGAACCACTATATTTGCCACCAAACCCCTCCACTATTGCCTCCTTCTGCCATCACTTTCAACTATTCTTTGTTCCCCGCCCTCCCACTCCCTCTCTTGTTTCTTCTAACCAAAACCAGGAGATCCGGTTAGTCTAGGATTAGTGACTCGTTTTCAAAGCAAAGTTGTGAGATGCTAGTGTCAATGGCATTTGAGGCAGCAATGTGACACCTTGGTCTTCTTCTCCAGCACCTGATTTGTTAAAATTTGAAAACAAACCATGGCTACAACTCGGCACCTTGGTCTTCTTCTTTGGCACCAAAGGTTGTGGCAAATCAGAAACAACCACAATGATAACTCGACACCTTGGTATTCTTCTCCAATATTTGACCTCGTGGTGTTGCGCTTTACTATCATCCTACTGGATTGAGTAGCATTAGGTGGCTACCGAAAGAAGGTGACTGTGACCTCTTTGATGGAGCAGGAACTCATTCGATTAGGGCTTTTTTTTAATTTCAAAAACAATAATTTTGATATAATTTAAGCAATGAGTTTTTTTAATGGATGAGTTAGTTTGTGGGTCCCAATTTTAATGAGTTGTCATCTTATTATTGGATATGAGTAAATGTGATGTGTTAGAAATGTGACTGAGCAAGAATTTCTCAAAGAAGAGACACTTTTTTTTTCTTTTGGTGATACTTGTGTTAGAAGAGACACTTGTATTTTATTTTTTACTTAACATATTCTAAAATACATAGAGTACTTATAAGAACTCTAACTAGGAGAGTCTAAGAGATTTTACACATTCTATAACTCTCGCTAATTAATAAAAAATAATCTTCGTTAACTCATGAAATAAACCATCAACTACGTAACTCTAATAAAATAATTCTTCATGATAATACATAAGTTACATAATAATTCTTTATAAAACCAACACTAACCACATCAAAGGTCACATAACTAACAAAACTCTATTAACTTCAAATTATTAGTTAAATTATAATTTTGGTCTTTTCAGTTTTCACTCATTTTCAATTTAGTCCTTATAATTTTTTTCTTTTCAAACCAAACCTCACATTTACAAATGTTTTCAAAATAATCCTCACTATTAACTTCAGTTATAACACCGTCAACTGACTAACCTAATAAGTGTTTCTTTGTCGAGTAGGTACTCTTTTATATGATCTTTTTTTATTAAAAAATGATTGGTAGGTGTTCCTTCATTCCAGTACATGCTTCCTACTTCTGAGTAGATCCTCCAATGTTTAATAGGTGCTCCTTTAAATGCTCTTTTTTTTTATGAAATGTCCAATAGGGACTAAGTTAACGATATTATAACTGAAGTTATTGAGGACTATTTTGAAAATGTTTGAAAGTATGAAGGTTGATTTGAAAAGAGAAATTATAAGGGTTAAATTGAAAACAAGTGAAAACTATAGGTACCAAAACCATAATTTAACCGTATATTTTTATTCAACACCCCTCTTAATTTGAAGTCTTCTTCTTTATTCCAAGTCTTACTTACAATCTTCGAATATCATCAAACTTGAGAGGTTTAGTAAGAATATTGGCAATTTGATCTTGAGTCTTGACATATTTGATTGGGATAACTGATTGAGGGCATATCTTTTACCATTTTTTTTCTCCCTAGGTTTTAAGTGCTTCAAAATTCAAATAGCCAAATCGCATATGACAACACCATGCTTCGTCTCACATATTAGTCACCAAGCACGTTGCTTTAATTGTATTGAAATTCAACATGAACATTCTATTCTTTGTCATAAATACATTAACAATCAAGTTAGCATTATGATATCTAAGCCAAAGATAACAATCTTTCATGTAAATTTCATATTCTTTCTCAACAAGTTATCCTACGCTCAAAATAGTACTTTCTAATTTTGAAACATAGTAAACATTGGTAACTAATTTGTAACCATCATCCTTCAAAGAAATTAAAATGGTATCTTTGCCTTGAATTTGGACTTTTGAAGTGTCACCAATTGAAATATTATCGTTCACCTTTTCATCAATCTCCACAAGTTTTTTTTTTGTAGCCACACATGTAATTGCTTGCTCTATTATCTAAGTACCACGAACTCTTATTATCTTTTTCATCATCTTTGAGTGCTAACAATAAGGTTGGCTCTTTAACTTCTTCTTTGTCAACAAAGTTTACTCTTTCTTTAACACCATTAGTATTATGTTGACATTTTGAAGCATAATGCCTAAATTTACGACAGTTGAAGCATCCAACATTAGACATGTCATATCTCCTTTCATTTGGACTAGGATAGTTGCCTCTTCCATGGCCCCTAATTGAATGATGACTTGTCTCTTCATTGTTGGAATTGTCATGATTGCCTCTTCTTCTTCCCCTGTGCCCACAATCAGGCCATCTTCCTTATCCACGTCCACGTCCATGTCCTCTTTGACTCTTGTATCCTCCATCATCTTATAATGACACTTTAACTTTGAGGGCTTGCTTCATAGGCTCATTTTGCCTTTTTTATAATTTTTCTTCTTTGGCTTATATAGTCTCAAATAAGTCATCAACAGTCATGGTGTATAAATCTTTTGAATTCTCAAAAACATAAGTCAATTAATCAAACTTTAGAGTCAAAGAGTAAAGAATCTTATCTTTCACACTATCATCTTCAATGTTTTATCCATACCTTTTTATTTGATTAACATTGGCCAACACCCTTGAACTGTTTCAAATTTAGGTTGTAAAATATAAAGTCCAACATTCTTCACCTTATATATACCTTGGAGAAAATTTTGTAAAATTCCACATACTTCTTTCACAGTGGATACATTGCCCCCTTTCTCGCACATCAAATCATTCATAACTTGATGGATGAGATACATACTTATTGGAGCTTTTTCTTTGACTTTGTCAAAGCCTCCTTATAATTTTGAGACAAAGTGACCTCATTTTGTGGTTTAGTGTAACCACTCCCTACAAGCTCTCAAGCATCTTGTGATCCAAATAATGCTTTCATTCCATGAGAAATTTCATAGTTATCTTTTTGTAAAATGAGGGAATTGAAATAGAAACATTCCATTATTTGTCATCTCTCAAATCTCACAAGCTCTGATACCACATTGTTAGAGTGGAAGAAGAATATAGAAAGAGACAATTAGCACTTTATTTCTTACTCAACAAATTTTAAAACACATAGGATACTTATAGGAACTCTAGGAGAATTTAAGAGAACATACACATTCTATAACTATGATAACTAGTTGACAAGGATAATTTTCTTTAACTCATGAAATAAGTCATCCTAATTACATAACATCATTAAAATAATTCTTCTAATTGCACATAACTCATATAATAATTCTTCATAAAACCTTACACTAACCACACCAAAGGTCACATAACCATCAAAACTTCGTTAACATCAAATTATTATCATTATTATTTTATTCAACACTTATATTAGAGAAAGAATTTATTGGGGCACACACATCAATGTGAACAAGTTACCCTGACTTGATTGTTCTTGTAGTTGCCTCCTAGGCAAACCTACATGAAAAAGCTTTCCAAAGGAAGTATTTATAAGAGCAACCAAACCATTACAACTTGTTCACACTAATGTGTGTGGCCCAATTAATCGTTCTTCATTTAATAAAAATAAATATTTTTTACTTTTTATTGATGATTATAGTAGGAAAACTTGAGTTTATTTTCTAAAGCAGAAATCTGAAGTATTTGTAACTTTTTAAAATTTCAAAGCTATAGTAGAAAAAGAAAGTGATTATGTGATCAAATATCTAAGATTTGAAAGAGGAGACGAATTTTCGTCTAAAGAGTTTAATGAATTTTGTGAAGCAAATGGAATCCGTTGCCCGCTAACGGTTCCCAAACCACCACAACAAAATAGCATAGCGGAGAGAAAAATATAACTATTCTTAGTATGACTAAATGTATGTTGAAAGTCAAAAACATGCTCAAGGAATATTGGGTTAAAGCTATTTTTTATGCAGTTTATTTACTTAACCACTCTCCAAAGAATGTGAAGGATTAAATACCACAAGAAGAATGAAGTGGAATCGAAACTATCATCAGTCATTTGTGGGTTTTGGAAGTGTTGCTCATATCCATATGCTTGACCAAGGAAGTACCAAGCTAGATGATCAAAGTGTGAAGCATGTTTTCATTGACTATGATTCAAATCTAAAGGCTTCAAGTTGTACAACCCAACTTGGCAATATTATTGTGAGTTGAGATGTGAAGTTTGATCAAGAAGTCACTTGGAGATGGGAATCACATGAACAATGAACTTATGATTTCTTTCCATGCTTTAAAGATGAACAACAAGAAATAAAATACTAAGTGCCTCTTTCTATACTCTTCTTCTACTCTAGCATTATATGTGAATAAGGACCTCAATGGATCATGTTAACGCACCATTAGGCCTATTTTACCATTAGAGAGAATGTGAGGAAAGGGAAACCAAAGGCAATGGATGCATACCTTTTAGTAATAAGTGCCTTGGCTTCTTTCTGTTATATCAAAAGTCTTTATGAAATTAAGACTACTGTACTTGTAATTGGCTAATGCCCATTGAAGAGTTGTTTTGATGATAACAAAATTAAGCCAAAGACTAAGTCTAAAGGAAGCTTAAATGATATAGTTTATAGGACTTAAAGTCTTTATATGAGAAGTTTTCTAAATATCTCAAATATATTTTTAAATCTTTACAAATGGGTCTTACATGCTAAAATGCCCAAGAAACATGTATTGAAAAACTAGTCATGGTGGTAGTTCAAAACTATGAAAAATAGTCAAGTTTAAGTTTTGAAAAACTGACCTTTAATTACTATTTTAATCATAACTTTCAAAATACTTTGAGTTTTATTCTGAAACTTATTTCGTTTGAAAATATACTCAAAGATATTTCTAATGAGTGGTCATTTTCGTTAAACGAATGAGAAATGAAGAAATTGTGATCATTTAAAGTTAGTTTTTGAAACTAGAGTGGCTTATTCAAATAAGGAAGTTGTTGTTCGAATAAAAACGTTCCAAAATGTGTGTTTTAAAGATTTATTTGAATAACCAAGGGTTATTCGAATAACAAGTTCCAGAAAACACTTCCTAATGTGCTATAAGTGGATTTATTCGAATAAGACTTTGTTTATTCAAATAAACATGACCCAGAATCACCCAATGGCTATTTTCAGAGGCTTTAATGCTAAAATAAATAATACCCAATAGCTCTTTTTCTTAGAACAATATAAATACATGATTTTGAGTCATCTTTTATAATATAACAAACATTGAAAAACATCTTTCTCAAGGGTTTAATTAGAGTTTCATCTTATTCCTTTTTGTGCTATATTTTTATCAATTATTTGAGATATCTTTGAGAACTTCATAGGACTTCAATTTGTATTATCTACTTTTGTGAGAGTTTTCCATTCTTATATACTTTGATTCTTTGTAAAGAGAGTGAGGTATCCCTCAAGAAATTATAAAGAGGGTGAGATATCCGTGTTTGTTAAGGCTCAAGCATAAAGGGTGAGGCATCCCAAGGTGTGAAGAGTGCTCTAGTTTATAAAGGTTTCAAGCACACGTTCAAGCTTAAAGTGATAATGAAAAATTTTAGGTGGTTTACTTGAGGACTGGACGTAGACCACAAGTAGTTGGTAGTTGAACCAAGATAAATATTATGTTTGCTTCTCTTAACTCTATCTCATTTATATTTGTGCTTTAATTATATTTGCTTAATTTATCCCTTAACCTAAGTAGTATTTGAGTAACCTACAATAGTTGTATCTTTGTTAGATATATTGTACTGCATGTATTGATTGAAAATATCAAAATGCATAATTTCTTAATGTTGTTTTAAAAACTTGTAATCACCCAATTCACCCTCCTCTTGGGTGATGGTTGTTATGGCTAACAAGTGGTATCAGAGCTTCATGCTTTGTTGAAAGCTTAACCGCTTAGAGTTAAAGATCTCTGTTTGTTGGCAACCACTGAAAGCTTTTCAAAATGGAAGGTTTTGAAATTGATAAACCATCATTCTTTGATGGTGTGCATTTTGTTTCTTGGAAAGCTAGAATGGAATTTTATATGCAATCTATTGATTTGGATTTGTATGATATTGTGCTTGATGGATTTTCTCCTAAACCAAAACAAACTTGGAATGCCTATGACAAGAAATGATTTTCTTTGAACATTAGAGTTATGCAAATTTTGAGAAGTGGTTTGAATGATGAAACTTATGCTAAAATTAAGAGTTGATCTAGTGCTAAAGATATATGAGATACTCTTGATATTATCAATCTTGCTAACAATGATTTTTTGCATAAAGTTGTATATAGAGAGCAAGAAGAACAAAAGTCATTAAAGGAATCTCGTTATGAAAAATATCCTCAAAATGACGTTCAGTTTGAAGATATGACAAAGCAAAACCAAATGGTATATACTCTTGAAGCTTTGAAGGGAAAGAATGAGGATGATGATTCCCATGAAGAGTCATTGATGCAAGAAATTGAGACAACCTCTCACTTGACTCCAAAGAACTTTAAGGTAAATAATGCTTATCTTGATTATGGTCATTCCTATGATAAGCTACAATATGCATATGATGAATTATATGATGACTTGTTGTTTTTAGAAAAGAAAAACTTATCTTGTTTGGAAAACATTTTCTCCATTGAAAACAAAATTGAGACTTTGAAAAATGAATATGTTTTTCTTGGTGAGGAAATATCTTTGAAATGTGAAACCTCAACTTCTTGTGAAAAGTGTATTGATTTAGAAAATCAAGTTGGGGACTTATCTTTCAAATTTGCCAAAGCTAATGATTCTAATTGCTTACGTCTATGCTTATTAATGAGAATAAAATTAATATTATTCCACATGAAAATTCAAGCAAGTCTTATGGCAAAAATAGTTTAGAATGTAAAAATAATAAAAAGCTTAAGTTTCCCAAAAATGATATTCAAAGGACCAAGCCATCATTACATTTAATTGTTTACAATTTTTGTGGTCATTTAGGACATACTTCTCATTTGTGCAATTATAGAAGAAATCATTATATGAGAAATAACATGGTGTAAGCTCCTAAAAGTCTTAAAGGCTCTAGTACTAACATTCAAGGACCCAAGATGAAGTGGGTACCAAAACGTCCTCCTAGTATTTCAATTATGTAGAAAATTTCTCAAAATGATGGACTAATTGGTCAAAGGAAAGAAAAGTTATTAATGAGAATGCTTCCAAAACTCAATGGTAGACATCTTGGTCATGAAGGCAAGGATTCTTCAATTGAAACTTCTCACATGCATAATGTAAAACTTGCAAAGTTCAATACACCAAAAGAGAAGCAATGGGTAAGGAAAAGAGTTTCCTTGATTATTAAGGCCAAGGTATCAAAAGTTTTTACCTCTTATGCATATTCACTTAAAAAGACATGAATACAAGGTATATTCCTTGTAGGCTTTAGGTGATGATATAATCATGTGTACTTAGTAAAATTTGAATATTATGTTTAGCATATGATTATGTTCATTCTTATTGTATCATAACTCATTAATTTGTTATATGTCTTGGTACATAAGGTTTTATAATGCCTAGGTATGTTTGCTATATTTTGAATTGTCTATATATCATGAAAAGTAAGCATGTCATTAGCTATGTGCTTAATGATAATTGATTGTTTAATTTGTTGTGTTCAATTTAAATATTATGAAAAAAAATTAATCTTTATGAGAGCATAATAGATTAATTGCCAAAAACTAACACACAATGACCCAAGAAAATTTGGTTGCCAAAAGTCAAAAATTAAAGTGTGTTGTAGGTGTGTTTGAAGGTCAATAAGCTAACTTTGGCATCTTGAAAGTGGTTGTTCCAGGCACAAAGACCAAAAATACTCCAAGCTCTCTTCCTTGTCTCTATAAAGCTTGGACTTGCAATCTTTGAATAAGTGGAGACTTGTGTTATGCTTTGCTAGCTTTATGTCTCGGAAATGCTTCTACATGTTAATATGTTAGATAAGTATACTCCATGTTTGAAATGACTTGTTTGATTATAATATCCTTGAGCTTGAGTTTTTAATCAATCATGACTTAAAATGAGTGTTTGGGTTAGATGGTTTTTTATCTTGTTTTTATTCATATCTAACATGATCTTTGATTTACTTAAAATGGATATGTAAGAATTAGAAATTTATGATCATATCTTTATGTTCTTACATAACATGTATGCTAAATTGTCTCTCTTAATCTTTGATTATTTTTAATATTTGGACTTATTGGTTTTAACTTGCTGATGTTGTTTTTGATGTTTGTATTCGAATAAGGCTATTTTTATTTGAATAGTGAGTTCTAGTAGATGCTGGAATTTGTTTCAGGATGCCTTTTATTTGAATAACTCATCTCATATTCAAATAAATACCTCTAGCAACCCCTGAAATCTGGGTTTTAAATGTTTTTATTCGAATAAGGGATTATCCTATTCAAATAATGCTTGGCAGAAAGCCAAGTCTTTGTGTTTTCCACGAGTTTATTCGAATAATAATAAGCTTATTTGAATAAACACGGGCTCTATGAAAGGTTTTGCTACTTTTCCCATTCATTTCTCAAGAATTTGTTGTATATGTTGAATTCTTTATAATTGGACTAAAAATGCAAATGCTTAACCAAATGTAATTGGATATTCTTTTGGTAAATATATGTACTTGGCTAAATTGATCAATGAAAGGAAATATCTTTTGCCTTTGTAAACTTATTTATTGTTTTGTCTTACTGTTTTGAATGCTTATTTGTTTATGAGTTTCGTATAATGACTGACCTTGCTGAATTGTTGTTGAATGTCAAATTGTTGCTGAACTTGAATGAATATATTAAATATAATCAATAACTAATCTCTATGGATCCAAAATTAGTTGATACAAAAAAAGTACTTTGAATGGTGTTATACGGTGACTATTAGCTCAAGCATGCATTGAAGTAAAATATAACTATGTTACTTGAGATTTAAAAAATTTGAAATGGTCTAAGTTTTCCATGAGTGATAAAAACATAAAAAGAATGACATGGAGAACCATAACATTCTCAAGGAGCCTTAAGGCATGGAAGTTGGAGTTACCTACAAAAACTTAAAGAGTACACTCTTGGTGACATCAATCTTTTATCCTTACTTATGCTTTAAATTGAATATCATGTGATATTTGAAGAGGTAGAGAGGTATTTTTATGACTTAACATACCTTAAGTTGTGTCTTTCTAGCATTTCTTGAAAATGTCTTTATATTTGCTAACATGCTAGATACATACATACTTTGTTTGGAATGACATATTTTTATGGTAATATCTTTGGTCTTGAGCTTATGACCAATTCTTTTTTTTTAATATGCAAATTCACATGCTCATATGTAGTTCTAATCCTTTCTATTTGATGCTTAACTATCTTATATACTTACTTGGAGATTAAAAAGTTAAAGGTTATATGTCTTATTGTTTGAAATTGCTTGTTATGTTCATATCTTGAAAATAAGAAATAAATAATTCATCTTGTGCCTTGAACTTGTCTTTGAGCTTCAATGTAAAAAACTTGAATCATATGTGCATACTAGAATTTCTTACTTGATATAACATGCCTAATATGATCATTGTTTGTCTAAAATGCCTATTTAAGTTTTGATGATGATCATATATTTTTTCTTGATAAACTTAAATCTTGCTTTGAAAATGCTTAAACTATGCTTTTGGATTCAAGTGCATATGTCTTTCTTTTGTTCTTATTAGAGCTAACTATGCATGGTTGATAATGTGATACATGATTTACATTATATATCAACTTAAATTATGCTTTTAAATGGGCTTAAATGATATTTGATGGTAACCTATGTTTTAGAGAACTTCAAAAGTTAGATTTGCAAGTTTATCTATGTGCTTCAAATATAGTCATCAAATATTGAAATGTCAAGTATAAATAGATAAAGAGAAGAGCTAATTGAAGAGGGGCCTGAGGAGACTTTATTCAAGTGCAATGAAATAAAATACTCAATGGAAGAAAGCTTAAACTCAAAGGACCAATAAACGAAGAACATTATAAAGAAACATCACTCTCTATCTAACTTAATAGGCATCTCTATCCCTAAGCTATTGTGATATTCTGTATAGAGTATCTGATACTTGTTGACAAATTGATATTAACTGATTAGAAGCTTTCGTTACATGAGAAGTATGCTTAGCATTGACAAAGTGTCAAATTGGATATTAACTTGCTAATTTTGTCATTGCATATAGGGTGGATGATGTTAGTTTTATACATGCTTTGATCCGTATAGCATATTTCATCAGAGTGAATGTTTGATATCTATGATTCTCTTGATCTATGGCAGAATACTGAGAAATTGGTAAATGTAATTGGACTGCAAATGTAAGTGGTTGTTTTGATGACTATACAATATAATTGGCTGATCAATGAATGAATATATGTTCTTTTGAACTCTTTTATGGTTGATGTGCTGAATATTGTGTTCACCTTCCCAAATTTATAATATTAGACTTTGTTGCTATTCTGGTATACTATGAATGAATATATCTTGTTGGACTTGAATATACTTTGTTTTAGCTCTATACTTTCACTTACCCCATCTTTTTTATCATGACAAAAGGGGGAGAAAAAGCTAGAGTTCTCACGTTTTGAGAATGTTTTTGAGAAAAGAAAGGATAACAGAAATCAGATCTTGGGATTCCAAAAGTAAAAGGGAGTTGCGCATTTCTCTAAATTAAATTCACCTCTTACGAAAAAAAAAGGGGAGCAAGTATTTCTAAACAACCCTGTGAATTCCAATTTATAGAACTAACTCTTTTCTCAATATTAGTTTGTCATCATAAAAAAAAAAGAGGAGAATATAATTAGTTATTACCAGTTGAAGAGTTGTTTTGATGATAAACAAAGCTAAGTCAAAGACCAAGTCTTGACAAATGGTTCTTACATGCTAAAATGCCCAAGAAACATGTTTTGAAAAGCTAGTCATGGTGGTAGTTCAAAACTACGAAAAATAGTAAAGTTTGAGTTTTGAAAAGATGACCTTTGGTTACTATTTTGATCATAACTTTCAAAATACTTTCATTTTTATTCTGAAACTTATTCCGCTGTATGTGTTGATTGAAAATATCAAAATTCATAATTTTTTAATGTTGTTTTAAAAACTTGTAATCACCCAATTCACCCCTCATCTTGGGTGATGGTTGTTATGGTTAACAGTACTTGAGCAATGGCCATTATGGCCATTATATCTTACAAATGAACTCAATAAAAATGAACTTATTTTGAGTTTTCTAAACTTGTGGTTTTGTTGTGCAAACATGTTATGTAATGGTGTATGACTTTACTATTAAGTAAAGTTTAACAGCATGTACAGGTCAAGAAAATGAGAGAAACATACTCTTCCCTTATGACCATTTAATTTTTTCTTCTATTGTTGGATGGTTTAACTCATTTCTTAATGCCTTTATTGTAGGAAGGGGTGACAAATAGATTAATTGAATGGGTTTTTTATTACATCATAATGGATGGATAAAAAATTAATAAACTATTAATCAATTTAGAATCTATAAAAAAGTTGTTAAAATTATTCAACCTATCCATGACACAATATACTTATTTAAAATATATTTCAAAGAACATCTTTCTCTACCTGTGTTACATACTAATTATTCATCCTGATATAATTTTCTATAATGCCTTTTTGTATAAAATGATTTTTTTATGCATCTATTTTTACTTTGACATCACATGTGAATGATTTAAGTATAACCCACTAAGGCTATGTTTCGTGCACCGTATAAGTAGAATCTGATAGTATAAGCTAATATTATGAGGTCATATTAAGTATTTGATGAACCTATTTGAAAGTATATTCAAATCAGATCAAACTTTTTTATTCTATTATAACCTAACATCATTATCATCTCCTACACCTAGGGGTGGAAATAAGTTAGGCCGTCTATCAAAGGTCTATGGCCTAACCTACCTGAGGCCTGGTCTGGCTTTGCCTGTTTACTAAACAAGCTGGACCAAGGCTTTTTTAAAAGCCTGTTTAACTAAAAAAAGTCAGACATTGGGTCATCTAATAGGCCTTTTAGGCCTAGAAGGCTGGCCTAACCTATTTAACTATACATAATATAATATATATTATTTTAGTTATAATTATAATATTTATAATTATTAATTTATTATAATATATTAATATATATTTTAATTAAATCTTAATAAAAGCCAGTAACTAAAACCTAAGTTAGTAAGTTAAAATGAAAATAACATATTAGAATTATGTTTTAACTTAACATTCACTCCCTACTTTTATAAATGTTTACCACTTTCTTGCTCTAGTATTTGGTCTATATGAGACTTGGAGTCTATCATGGTTCTTTAAATTTTGACTTCAACTTCACTTCCCGCATTCGATAAGGCCCCTACTTGTTTGGTTTTGAACAGTGAGACTTGACCCCACTTGTTTCCATGGAATATGTCTTGTGACAACTGTTAACATTTACCTCTTCAAGTAAAGAGATATTGCTACCTATTTTGATATGAGTAGCATCAGAAAAAGCAAAAGACGATTTGGAGTGTATAGCACAATTTTTTCTCTATCATAATCATAAGGGCCACCATGTATAGATAAATTGAAAAGTTTAGCATTTGATATACAGAACATTTCTACATTGTCTAAAATGCACCTTTTAATGATCAAAGTATATAACTTCTTACATCACGAAAAAGGATCAATGCGACCATCATCACCAGCAAGAAATACAAAATTGACAAGATGCAAGGTCGAAACTGCGAGTAAATCCATAGATTTCAGAAGTAATACTAGTCTGCTTAATGACCAATGTGAAAGCTTGAGATACATTAAAGACTGACAGGAAAATATGCAAGGCAACATATCACTATATTGTTGAAATTAATGATGATCGTTAAGTGTTGGACATTATGACATACAACGAAGTTAGTATATCTTCAAGTCCCATATCGATCAAAACTAGAACAAGAAAGTGATGAGCATTTATAAAAGTAAGGGGTGAGTGTTAACTTATAACAAAAGTATATGGCTTGGGCCTTTTCCTATTAGCCTATTTAAAAGTCTATTTGTCTATTTAAAGGTAGGCTCGTTAGCCTATTTAAAGGCCTTATTACAAAGTAAGTTTTTAAATAGGCTTTCAGGCTATGTCAGACTTTTAAAAATGTTAGGCCAAGTCTTAAAAATCAACCTATTTCAGGCTCATAGGTCAAGCTCAGACCTTATAATTGGGATACAAGTCAGGCCTGTTTAAAACAAAGTCTGGTCTGACCTGACCCGTTTTCTCCCCTACCCACATCATAGGATAAGACCTGATAACATTTTTATTCCAACCTGGCCCTCAACTATTACTTATTTGTAACATCCCTCTCTGTCATGGCCAACCTCTCCGAATTCCAACCACCACCACCATGGTCATTCTTTCTAGCCATCACTCTATTGGCTACCATTTTGTACTACCAACATAGTCGCCACCATTTTTCAACCACCACAACCATGGCCACCATTTTTCAACCACCACAACCATGGCCACCACTTTCCAAATGGGCTATGTAAGAATTTTAGGGAGTGTTTATGGTTATGTGTTTATTCTTTCAAATGATAAAACGTTAGAATTGTTCATTCTATGCTTTCCCTTCCTTATTAATCCTCTATTCTTCTTTTTCATTTAAATCAGTCTAAAAATGCTTCATTTAGAACCAAGATGCAGAAGACAATGAAAAGCCCTGGGCATAACTCAAAGCTTTTATGAAAACATGAAAAACACAACAAATTATTATTTGAACCCACCAATTATACAACATTCTTAATAACTTGTCAGTGACAATTTAAGTCAAGTACCATGGACAAAGAGAAATTTAGACATAAACCACCAAAAGATAATAAATTTCCTATATGAAAGAGGATGGTGAGATTTCACAACCTAATTCTAGGGAGTGTGAAGCCATCTTCCAATAGTACAAGGTCAAGTGATTTTTTGGGCTAGTGGTCCTTTGCACTTGTCTAACTCTAGTAACTTCAACTTTGAGGGAATCACTACATCAAGGATAAGACGAAGCTCTGAAGTATCCATAAGGCTATAATTGTTCCTCCCTTCTATGGCTCACAATCTTTCCTCTAGAACTTCTAATTTCTCATTGGACTAGGGTCCATTGATTGAAGAAAAAGATTATGATGTGAAAAAGGGACAAGGCCAATGTATGATTTCATTTTGAGGATTCAGTTGGTGGATAATGTTTGGTGGGTTCGAGTTTAGTGCCACAAATGGTGCCTTGCCATATGGGGGATTGGAGGATTATGGTAGGATAAATCTTAAAGGATTGATATGGTGAGATGAAACTTGAAGAATTGGTGATTTGTGGTGGGATGAAACCCAAATGATAGCCATTTCATTACAAGAATTTTATGATTTAGAGACAGAATTTTGCGAGAAAAAATTTCTCTCACTAGCGAGGGAAAATTGATCCCTCACTAAATTTTAAAAATAAATTTAAGGGAAAAACAATGACTGAATAGCGAGGGAATTGCAAAGGATAATTTCCCTTACTAAAATTAGCGATGCAATTGCGAGGGATAATTTCCCTCGCTACCCTTTTAAAATATAGTATGCATTTTTTACCTTCCCACTTTTTTTTCATGTTTTCCCACCCATTCTTATTTCCCCATAACACCAAAAATACCTACAATTCTTACCTCATGTGACTCTTTCTCTCTTTCCCTCTCAGAGCTCAGTCGCTCAGTCATCAGACTCTCTCTTTCCTTCTCAGTGGCTCAGCCCTCACTGCCTTTCTTCCACACTCTGCGATTTGCGCTCATTGCACTGCTCAGTTCGCAGCCGCACATGACACACTGGTTCGCCATCTTAGCCGTCATAATCAAACCTATCTAGTCTCACTCATGTCGTCTTCGTGGCATCGACGCCCAGCGCTATAGCATCCCAATCGCAAATATAAGTAGGGTAGGGTTTCTAAGTTCGGGTTTCTACTGATAATGATGGGGTTTCTATTGAAATTTATGTGGGGTTTCTACTGATGTGCGATAGTTAGTTATCCTTCATGGCATTCTCACAAGTATTAGTGGCTTATTTACAAGTTTAGGGATATTTATAGTTTTTTTTAAAAAAAAATAAATAAATTTTCCCTGTATTACATGTTTGGTTGTATGATAGTTGACTTTGATTTCCAAAGGCGTAATGGTAGCTCTAACAACTATAGCCTTGCAATATCTTGCACCAGCTTGGAGGGGTGCAGTGATACTTTCATTTGTATGGTTTTTGTATAGATGGAAAACAAATGTTTTTGCACGTACGTTGTCCAATCAAAGTTTACTTGGCTTGATAGGGAGAAATTGCTTGCTCTAGACAAAATATCATCTATTGGTCTATTTGTGATTGGGATAATGGCTTTGGCTGAGGCTTGTGGTGTGGCCGTGCAATCTATTGTAACTGTTGGTGGTATAGGAGGTAAATATAAATTTAATTGAATTTGCTCAGTTTAATTTTACATTCTTAACTTTTTAGTATCTCTCTTTTTCCTACATCTTTAGTTTTCTATAATGTTGATGGACAATTATCTAGTATTGTGATTGTTAATTGTATGGTTATATTTAGGTACTTATGAAATCAAATTATGAAGCTTAGAAGTGATGTTGATGCCTTGCTTGATAGTTGATCATATGCATAACTACTGGAAATAAGTTTATATGCTTATTGAAATTGATAGTTCATAGGATTACTTGTTTTCTCTTGAATCTTCAATAACTTTTATGTAATCAGGATTCCTCTTTGATGCTCTCTATTTGCCATTAGTTTGTTCCTCTTGGTTTTGCATAGATGTATATCTCAATTAACAATATCTAGAATCTTCAGTTTTGGGTTGGAGTTTTGAGGGGTTTGAACTTTGAAAATCAAAACTATTAAGGCTGCTAGAAGTGAATCAAATGGGTGAAAAAAAAACATTCTTTTTTTGTTTGCAAACTGAAGAGACTTTGTATATGTTGTTCTTTGATTAGGTATTACTTATCCGTGATAGCAAATCTCTACATGTGGCCCTTTCTACTTTCTAATTTCCAAGGGCCTAACAAACCTTTTAATCTCATCCCTCAAACCCGACTTAAACTTGAGGCATTTCCAGTTTTCATCGGGGTTCGGCTGAAAGTAAGATGAAAACTTGGAAAGTTCCTCAAACTTCGCTTCATACTGCGCTATAGACATATTTCTTTGCTTCAACTCAAGGAATTTCACCTCTTTGTCATCTTGCAGATTTCTTGAGAAATATTTATCTAGACAAGTCGATCTAAATATTTCCCATGTCACTTAAGTGCCTGTAGCTTCTAATAGCCTCCTTGAATTTCTCCACCAAATTTTCGCTTCCCCCTTTAACATAAAAGAAGCAAAAGACACTTTTTGCTCATCTGAGCAACCCATCACTTCGAATATCTTTTCTATCTCACTAAGCCACTTTTCAATATTTGTTGGATCGGGCTCCCCTCGAAATGATGAGGGGTTCAGCTTTCTAAATTCTGATAAATCATGGAATTGCTGATTTCTTACTACTGTTACTTCTTCAACTAGTGGATTTTGATTTTGCACCATTCTCTCCATCATCCTATTAGTAGCTTCTGTTTGTTCTCTGGTGGCGATGCTTTGTTCCCTCATCGCCTTTACCATCATTTTGACCATCTCAGACATTTCATTATTACCTCCACACTAGTAGTCTGCCTACTCTTCCGTGTATACTTAGGTGGTGCCATAATTTCCTGTTCATATGAAACAATACATATTGAGTTGATCAGTCTCAATATCATATAACTGTGTGCCAATAACTATTAACAATCAATCCTAAGGCAAGTCATGCGATACTTTTTAAATATCTCACATAAGAGATAAAAGAATGCACAACTTAAACAAAAACATTTACATATTCCCTAAAGCATAGTCAGTCTATACCTCGACTCGACAGGATGAACTGTTCTAATACTAAAATATAACACCCTAAGGCTACAAATGGGTATATTGTTCATATACTCAAGTGTATAGCATTAGGCTAGTTCCAGACGTAAAATACAATTATAAACCTATATAATAACTAACAATGTGTAGATATATAGAGCCTTTAATAAAAAGTAAAGTGAACAAGGTATATTTATACAAATGGAAACTTGCTCTTTTCTATAAATTTACAACATATGTCTGAGATATATAAGGATACAAAACAAGCCTCATGGTATATATATACAAAACTAAGAAGTTAATAAACTAAGTACATAATAAACTAAGTGCATCACTAATATATACAAAATAATTATGCTAAGTCTTCAGTGTCCTCATTTGCTCCTGCTTTGATCAATCGTTAGATTCATCATGGAAATAAGAAAAATGGGGTGAGAATTTGAAATTCTCAATAGTAAGTTTTAAAACATGACATCATAACAAATCCAGCTGCTTCAGAGAAAATTGATTTTTAATAAACATTTGAAAAGATGGAATAAGCCAAAACTCGGTTCTTTCCCTTCCCGAAACATACAGTTCATTTAATTAAGAAAAATAGTTTAATTAATACATAGTAATTCAACTTAAATCAGCATATTCATTTATAACAGTTATGATGGCAAGCAAGCATAAGCATTCTATTTCATTGCACACCTTTAAACTATACATCAATCTTTAATCAATATAAAACAAGACAATTGCTCATACAATTGTCATTTTATGCAATGTATGATGATGTATGATTATGCCTAATGGAAGCTCTAAAGTATACTTATGCAATTTTTAAAAAAAGATTTTATTTTGGAAAACATATTACTTGCACATTTTCAGGAAAACCTTTGTTCTAGGAAGCTCTGTTGGTTCCTTGTATATCTTGGGTAGAAAGGGGTATGAAGCTCTGTTGGTTCCTTACCTCCTTGCGCTACTTGGTATGAGTGATCTATTTTGTCCCACAATAGTGACGTTACCTGTTATCACTTTTAATATCTCGCTCTGAGTATGAGTACCCAGAACCTTAGCACTAAGAGCTCTTTTTGCTCAAGCCATAGGACCATCCATACATAAAAATAGCAAGCAACAAGTTTAAAAAATAAAACATGCAAGAGTATGTTGAAACCATTCTTTTATTTCACACTTATTCTAGCAATGCCTTTCATAGTAAGAACACAATATCTCAATCATCTTTGATACATTAAGTGTTCATTCCTTCTTTTAAATAACCCTATTAGTGTCTCAATACACTTTAGGAAATACATATGAATGATCCCTACAAGTTGGAAGCTTTATTTTAGTATAAAAATAATTTTTGGTGGAATCAGGATCGAGCACTTGGGCGCTCAGTTCCCAGTGCCGAGGCAACGTCTGATTCCCTACTTTCTAGTCGCGGGTGCCTAGGCGCCTAAAAGATGATGCCTAAGCGCCTGCTGGGTGACCAAAAATAAGGTCCTCCCTGTTTCATCATTCAACCAAAAACCAATCATCAACAAATCAATTTCCAGCACAAATCATGATTTCTAATCATCATGTAATCCTCAAACATCTTTTTAAATCACTCAACATAGATTAAGGAAATCAAATTTGAATCAAAAACCCAATTTTAAGACACCATAATTCATGGAGGAACAAATACTTCCACTTCACAAACATGAAGCAACAACCAAAAATAAACTATCCACAAGCTTAAAGAAATGAGAAACAAGCAAGAAAATCATAAAATTGCATTTAAACCCATTTTTACTTATCCTAAAAAACGTGCAGCCCAATGGAAGAAAGAATGAGTCAAGTGTTAGAAATAAATCCCCTACCTCATGCTTCAAGTTTGCCATTGCCTTTGCCCTTTTTTTTCCTCATCCTCTTCTTTCCTTTGTTTCTTCTTTGCATTTTCTTTTCTGTCTTCTATGTTTCTTTTTCCCGCTGAACAGGTAAGAAAAATGAGAAGAAAGAAGGCTTATAAGTCAAATAAAAGGATAAGTTCATTGACTTATTAATATTAGTTACTGAACTTTACATCCTTTAGGAATAATTTGATCTTGCCTAATCAAGTTTTCTAACTTCCAAAGATATTAAAATAAATCCTGTGATTCACTTAAATCCTAGTTTCACTATTTCTATAATTTTTCATATTTGTCAAAAGTCAATTCGGTATTAAAATGCACAACCAGTCTACTTAAAAATACCAAATCAGCCCAGTTTATCTTGAAACTTTAACTACACCTTGTTTCAAACATTTGTGACTTAATAATAAATTTTTCATATTTATTTCCCTTATCTAAACAATTTATGTTATTTTCTTGAGTTAAAATAGTCATTTTACACGTTCTGTTTTATGACAAATTATCCAAACTAACTCAGAAAGTCACAGGATTACTTGGACATGTTAAACAAATATTATGATTCATCTCTATTCATAAACATTATTAACATACTAAGGAGGATGTTATAGGAAGAAATTCAACCAATTTGTAACATGTATCCATGTAGCTAAATTCACAATCAAGTATTACACCACAATTCCATGTTTAATCAAGCAAACAAACTACAATACACCCTTACACCCCATGAACCCGAGGCAGCCCCACCAAGTTCAATGCCAATTTTTCAATTCCAACTGACATGCAATCTTACAACTAAGCTCAAAACCAAGCATTAAACCATAATCTCAAGTCAAATTGATTAACAAAACAATAAAGCACCCAACAACCATGAAACCTGAAACATAGGGCTTCCATCCTTCACCAAATTTCAAGCCACAAACCATATGCAAATAGCTCATAGAGGCAAGCACAAGATGAAGAAGACGAAAAAGTTCAAGGACCCCTACTTGGTCGCCCAAGACAACGAGGTGAAAAGGAAGAAGAGAAGGGTGAAGTTTAACATTCTCCCTAACCTAATAGTCCTAATCAAGGTTATAAAAGCTCAGTAATACTGGTAAGAATTATTTGTTAATTCGGATAATTTTCAAAACTAGTTTGAGCATAATTCTATAACACTGAATACAATAGAATAATTAAGATATTGGTAGAATCAGTTGATATGATGGAAATAAATATGAAAAATTTATTTGCTATCTATAAATAATTGATAAGAGTGATAGAAAATTTTGGAGAGTCAACTGAGTTAATCTGGTATTTGTAAGGATACTGCCAATAAATAGACGGAACAAAACTAAAAAAATTATGAAATTTCATGTAGATGATAAGTAGAATATGAAGAATACTTTGGTTTGGAAAATAATTTAAGGCAGGTATATTTACTTATTTTATAGGTTCGATTTAATTTGGGAAAAGTATGCATCTTAGTTGACGAATA
The DNA here is from genome assembly GCA_029884605.1 of Ormosia emarginata. Classification (NCBI taxonomy): domain Eukaryota; kingdom Viridiplantae; phylum Streptophyta; class Magnoliopsida; order Fabales; family Fabaceae; genus Ormosia; species Ormosia emarginata. The sequence goes on from JAQQTP010000090.1 coordinate 16,642,360, forward strand.
GAAGTATATGGAAAGTTATGAAAAAATGGATCTAAGGACTAAGATGAGTCCAAAATTTTTTCCTAATACTTATGGACACTTGAAAGCTCAACTTTGGAAGGTTAAAGTATACGTAACAGATCCAAAAGTTTTAGTATAAAATTTTAAGTTACGTTCTTGTATCTCTAACCGTCACTTTTTTTTCTTTATAATTCTGGAGCCTTCTTTACATTTCTCTCCCTCAGTTCTTTCGTGAGAACAGAATAGAAAACAGGGGAGAAAATGCTCTCCCACGGCTACTAATTTTTCATTCCATATTTGATTTGTGAACCTTCCATTTCCATTTATATCCAACCTTCCTCTTCCTTATTCTTTTTCCATTGTTTCTAAACCAACGATAGAGGCAAAAACAAAAGCTGAAATAAAGGTAAAAATAGCAAAGAAAAGAGAGAAAAGAGGGGCGGGGAAAGTGAAGGAAAAAGGAAGAAAATTAAGGGAACAAAGCTAGGAAGTGAGGTAGGGGTTGTTTTCTCTTCATTTGCTCTTCTTTCTTAATAGTTATTGAACCTGAAATTCTGGTATTTATGTTCATAATGGTTAAAAAGAGGAAGACTTTATTATTTTTTTAATGCACTAGTTTCCTACTATCAATTGGTTCTTTCTCTTGATAAATTCTTAAATGAGAAATTTTGAGATTGGTGATGTTTAAGGGCTATGAAGGCCACGACCAAACTAGATTTAAATAGGGTTATTTTGCTTGAATTTATACTACCATTTCTATTGATTCTTAAAATAACTTTGAGATATTGGTTACTAAGAGAAAAGTAAGACTTGTGATATTTTTGAAACAAATATGTTGGCTTTTGAACCTATGAAGCTCGGCCATGAGGAAGAATCTTTGTTAAACTTTGTGATTTTTCATGCTTTTATATGCATTTGTTAATTAATTGGATTAAGGAAATAAAGTGTAAATTGATGAATTTGTAAAGATGGATTTTGTGTGAACCTTAGCTGTGACACACTTGATTTATGGTGGATGACATTGTGACATTCTTAATTACTTATGTTTAATATTGATTAAGTGAAGTGTTATGATTTTTAAGGAGAAATTCCAATGTTAAGATTCTTGAATTGAACATATAGGTCTTAGGGTGGCTATAGAGACCGAATGATAACTCAAGGATATGAATTGATATTTTTTTTACATTGTTCACATGTTGATCATGATCTTATTGTATATATGAGAAAGTATGAAACCTTGTGTGTTCTTTAGTTGTGAAATGCCATAGGCAAGTATTATGGCATGTATGGTGTAGTATGCAATGCTATTTGAGAATGTGCTTGTACATTTGTGAAATTGAGAATATGCTCCCTTAAGTCATTAAGGTTGAGCTAGTATTGAATATGTGAATTGAGAAATAGTATTCATAATGTATATTTGAATAATTAGTGTTCTTAGAATTTGGATTTGTATTGAGAATGGGAATTTGTATTGCTCCCTTAATTTTCAAGGTTGAGTTAGAATGCATGATTCAATGATCAATGTTCATGAGAATGGAAATTTAATTGAGAATGAGAATTGGACAATTATCGTTGAACGGGGAGGTAATTAGTCCAGACTTACCCACTCAGTATCTTTTATTGTATGTGAACTATGTTTCACTTAGTATATTGAATTTCAGAAATGATCCTATGTGAGGGTAGGATATTCAAAATTTCATTAGAACCATGGAGATGACTTCTTTCGAGGAAGGGGATCATGTGTTCTTGGATAAATTTCTCACAGTATCAGTATCAATATAATCCTCATGTATTAATTCCCTCATAGGATAATCTTGGAGGCATTTAATGAATATTGTATACTATTGTATTCTAGTATAAACATTTCTCAAGATATGTATATTATTACACTTGTTCAAGAACTCAGATATATGTATATTACGCTCGATAAACGCTTATATTTTGTATATTGTTAAATCTTTTATTTAAATATTTATGGATATTCATAAGTAATGTATAATTCTAAGTTATTCAGTACTAATTTTCGATGTTACATGAAGTAGCTCCAAAGTGAAATCTAATTGGTGCACTTAGGAATGACAGCATATAGAAACGCCGACTATCAACTATACGAAAGACAACATAAATGCAATGTGACTTTTTTAAGTGGTCGTGAGACCTTTAAGCATGTATATTACATACCAAAATTTACTAGTGGTAGTGTGAGGCCCTAAATCACTCCCTGAATCATAATTATCTCACCCTTTGTGGCGCTTGAGATATGGGTTTTGTGAGATAAGTGAGTATTTGAATGAGCACTTAGATGGAATTGAATTTGTTTGTTATATTATGACTTGAGTATGTATATGAATGATTGAATGAATTTGATATCATAGTATTTGTATTTGGAGACGTTTCCTGAAATTATTTGTGATTGAAATTGTATTATTTGATAAAAAAAAATTCTGAAAACTACTATTAAATGAAATTCTATTTCGGGAAGAGAAATGACTAGATTTGACACTTTTACTATATATATATATATATATATATATATATATATATATATATATATATATATGTATCTTACTACGGTGAGAGGAGTGTTTATTATAAGAGGTGAGAGGAGCAAATGTTGACCATTGGATCTTACATGAATGGTCAAGATTAGAACATAAATGCATGTGACTTTTTTAAGTGGTCGCATGACCTTTAAGTAACTTTTAATCTTGACCATCCATGTATGATTGTATGGTCAAAATTTACTCCCCTCACTCTCTCACAATAAAAACTCCTCTCACTAGATATAATCCTCTACTATATATATATATATATATATATATATATATATATATATATATATATATATATATATATATATATATTCAAATTGAATTTCAAGAAATGTATTTTTCCCAAAATAACTAGAATTATTGTGATGACACGTTTTCATAATAGAACTACTAAGAATTAGTATTCTCACCTCATTTATGTATTTTATTCCATGATAATTACAGGGTCGCAATCTGGCAGCATGACAGTAGAAGCAAAAGATGTAATTTATTTGAAGTTCTGAAATTTGTATTAAGAATGTATAGATAATGCATTGGAGGCATTTAATGAATATTGTATACTATTGTATTCTAGTATAAACATTTCTCAGTATATGTATATTATTACACTGAATATTGTATACTATTGTATTCTAGTATAAACATTTCTCAAAAGTATATGTATATTATTACACTTGTTCAAGCTCGTATTAAATGTATATTATGTAACACCTCATTTACGCATATATAATTTAAAATTTGAAAAAATATTTTTGTTAATCTTTTCAAGCTCGTATTATATCTTTATATTATTACGCATTTCAAGCTCGTATTACGATTTAACTGTATATTACGCTTCTGATAAACGCTTATATTTTGTATATTGTTAAATCTTTTATTTAAATATTTGTGGATATTCATAAGTAATGTATCAAATTTTAAGTACTAATGCGTAAGCTGGTTGCGTCATTAGTACTAGTATTTTGGATGTTACATGAAGTAGCTCCAAAGTGAAATCTAATTGGTGCACTTGGAAGAGGAAGTCGCGAGCATCACTGGTGAGAGGAGTGTTTATTATAAGAGGTGAGAGGAGTAAATGTTGACCATTGGATCTTACATGAATGGTCAAGATTAGAAATAAATGCATGTGACTTTTTTAAGTGGTCACATGACCTTTAAGTAACTTTTAATCTTGACCATCCATGTATGATTGTATGGTCAAAATTTACTCCCCTCACTCTCTCACAATAAAAACTCCTCTCACTAGATATGCCCCCATATATATATATTCAAATTGAATCAAATTGAATTAGCTGAAATGTAAAATCCCTAGCTTTTAATGACACGTTTAGAAAGAAATGTATTTTTCCCAAAATAACTAGAATTATTGTGATGACACGTTTTCATAATAGAACTACTAAGAATTAGTATTCTCACCTCATTTATGTATTTTATTCCATGATAATTACGATGATAGAAATCATGGTGTCGCAATACCTGATTTCTAAATTCATTTTTCTTGATCTAAAAAGCATGACAGTAGAAGCAAAAGATGTAATTTATTTGAAGTTCTGAAATTTGTATTAAAAATATATCGATAATGCCTTGGAGGCATTTAATGAATATTGTATACTATTGTATTCTAGTATAAACATTTCTCAGTATATGTATATTATTACACTTGTTCAAGCTCGTATGATATGTATATTACGCTTCTGATAAACGCTTATATTTTGTATATTGTTAAATCTTTTATTTAAATATTTGTGGATATTCATAAGTAATGTATCAAATTCTAATTACTAATGCGTAAGCTGATTGCGTCATTAGTACTAGTATTTTGGATGTTACATGAAGTAGCTCCAAAGTGAAATCTACTTGGTGCGCTTGGAAAAGGAAGTCGCGAGCATCACTTTTGTCTTCAAGCCCGGGTTAGGATGAAGCTCTGAAGCATCTCATGCATGAGCTTGAAAGTGAGAAATCATGGCTGCCTTTGGTTGTTGTTCTTTGCATGGAGAAAGAAAGAAAAATGAAATAGGAAGAGAGAAATGAGGACAGGGTAGGCGCGAGTGGAGGTTAAGTGGAGGGTGAGGAACTTAATTACTATGTTTGCACCTTTATTGGTCACTTGATTTAATTATAATTCTCCTATGAAATTCTAATCCTCAATTCTCATAATTTTAACTCCTTATTATGTTTAGAACTCCCTAAGGTTCATATAAGATCTTAACTTAAATCATTTGGTATTAATTAGGTCCTAATTATTTGTAATAAGTAGCTAACTTGAGGTTCAAATAACTTACATGCATGTAATCTTATTAGTTTAAGACTAATCAAACTCAAACTTATTCATGTCACCTTTTGTTACCCTCCAATAAAGATTTAAACTTAATGAGGAAGTTTGTATAGTATGAAATTTTATTGGCTAAAGGGTCATCATAACTTACTTTTTAGTTTAATTTATATAAGATTTTAAACTTCTAAATTTATTCTAATTTATTTTCATACAATTTTTAAGTTATAAATTAATTATAAGGTCAATTTTATCATCTAAGTTTATTTCTTAATTTATGAAATTATTTCCATTAATTTATCATATTTATTTTAATTTTTATGCTACTTTTAAACTAGTAGAACCCACTATAATTTATCCAAAATACCAATTTAATTTATTTATGCTACAAAAATTTATCATAATTATTTTTATTCATTTGAAACTCAGTTATAATTTTTCATAATTTTTCTCACTCATTTAAATTTTTCTATGTATTTTTTGGCTATTATTCTTAATTTAACTTACACACTAAACTATTCTTGTCGATACGTAAATTATAAAAATGCACAAAGCCACCCAATTAAATCAAACAGATAATTTTCTATTATTATTTTAAACTGCAGTTTGTATAGTATGAAATTTTAGTTTAATTTTTATAAGATTTTCAATCATTTGGTTTTCATACAATTTTTATTTAATTTTTAATTTAACAAATTATGAGTAGGATGTTACAGGCTCATTACAAATTTAAATTTGAATTTCATTGTTATTATCTTATTAATATAATAATAATAATAATAATAATAATAATAATAATAATAATTTATATGTATATAAATTTTTTGAGATATTTCTTTATAGAATAAAAATATTTTTGTTATGATGTCGGATCATAGTATAATATACAACGATGAAACAAAAGGATTTATTATTGGTCGTAGTCCCTAAAACTCAAAACACTTATTCAATAATTTTCAAAATTTTAAAATATTATCAAAATGTTATAGAGAAATTTGATATTTAATGCCCTAAAAAATAAAATAAAAAATTTTGAACCTTAACGAAATTTCTATATCACCCATAATCACTTATAAAAATTATAAATATAGTTTCTTATAATACTAAAATAATTATCATATATTATTTTTAAATATTTTAATTTTTTTAATAATCTTATGCATTGCACGGGTGTTATTCTATTTTTCTTTAAAGCAAAAACTTAACTAAAGATAAATTTGAAAAGCATAATAAAAATAAAATTTGGGGTGTGATCGACATATTAGAGTATCAATAACCCCACTCGCTAGTTTGTTCCATGAGGAGTCACTATTTTTTGCAAAAAATTAGAAGCAAGCGGCTGAACTATGGGGATAAAAACTCAGTTTTTCCATGTTATTATGGTGGTTAGACATATATAAAATTGGGGTGCTGCAAAATAGTGATGGGCAATGGGATATAGATGCGGAGTTGTTGAAAAATTTGATGGTGGATTTTTATCAATCCCTTTACTTTTGATATTGAGGACTTGGGCCGTAGATTCAATTATAAGGAAATCAAAAAAGCAATTCTAAATAAGGGAGGATTTAAGGCTCCAGATAATGATGGATTCCAACCTTTTTTTTTTTATTAAAGTCAATGGAGTTTGGTGGGTGATTTCTTTGGTGAGTATGGTTAAAGATTTCTTAGTGAACCCTGTCCAAATTACTAACATTAATCATACGCTAATTTCTCTCATTCCCAAAGTGGAATTCCCTACAACCATTGCCCAATTTTGTCCTATTAGCCTTTGTAATGTCTTATACAAGGTATTCCCCAAAGTGATTTTGAATCAATTGAAACAGGTTATGAATAAGCTTGTTGCTCCCATGCAATCTAGGTTTGTGCCTGGGAGACAAAGTTCAGATAATACTATTATCGTTCAGGAGGTAATTCACACTATGAGGAGAATAAATGGTAAAAAAGGGTTCATGGCTATTAAAATTGACCTTGAGAAGGCGTATGATCAATTAAAATGGGAATTTGTCTTGGACACTCTTATTGATATTGGAATTCCAAAAAATCTGAGATCCTTGATTTGGTTTTGTATTTCCTCCCTTCTCATACATGTGCTTTGGAATAGGGAAGCGACTAAGGAGTTTTCCCCTTCAAGGGAAATTAGGTAGGGGGATTTTATTTCCCCTACATTTTTGTCCTTTGTATTGAGAGACTTCGCCATTTGATTTCTACAATTATGGAAGCTAAAACTTGGAAGCCAATTTAGCTGAATAAGAATGGCCCTAAACTATCTTACTTATTCTTTTGTAGATAGTATTGTCCTCTTTGATGAGGTGGGGTTGGATTAGGCTTTAATCATTTAAGAGTGCTTGGATTTGTTTTGTAGAAGCTCTGGCCAAAAGTTTAGTCATAAAAATACTAAAATTTAATTTTCAAAAAATATTCATAATATATGCAATAAGAAATCAATGAGGTGTTAGGTTTTTCTCGGATTGTCAACCTTGGAAAGTATCTCGGTGTTCCTCTTGTGCATAATAGGACAAATAAAAGTCCTATCAGTACATTTTGGATCAGGCCAATGCAAGACATAACACCTAGAAAGTGAATTCTCTATTATTTGTTGGGGGCATAACTTTGGCAAGTTCGATAATATCTGTTGTGCCTAATTATGTCATGCAATCCATTTGGTTCCTTACTAGTGCTTGTGAGGACATTGACAAAAAGTGTTGTAGCTTTATCCAGGGCCCATCTACTCACTAGAGAAAAATTCATTCAGTGGGTTCAGAAGTTGTTTGTAAGTTGAAAGTTCATGGAGGATTGGTTTTCCATTAGTCCCATATAATGAATAACGCTTTCATGATGAAGCTCAATTGGGGTCTTGTTCAGTACCAAGATATCATTTGATCCCAATATGGCTGCAAGTTTGACCTTGCTCCAAAGGTGGCTCGTAAAAATTATGATTCAAATGTTTAGAAAATGTTAGTGTGAAAAAAACAAAAGTTAGCTTTGCCTATGAAGCAAAGTCAAACTCTACACTTTCACCGTTGTCCCACTATAGTATGAGCTTCACCTTAGAAAGCTCCCAAAAGGGGGAACTTGCCTTTCAGTGTGGGTTCTTGAGGTACTAAAGTAAGCCCTCAATAGTAAATCCAAAATAAATAACTTAAACAATGCGAAGAACATTGTTTTGCATTAATGAACTTGAATCCAATGCGTTACAAGCGAGAAATATGAGATACAACAAAATTACCCGTGCTATGAAATACAAAGAAAAGGAAATTATAGAAATTACAGACGAAAGTTGTAAAGAAATGTTGTAAAGGTGCTGGAAATGTAAAAGAAAGCAGTAAATGACTAGAAATATAAAGGAAAAGTTGTAAAATACTGAAAAATGAAAGATAAATTGTATGAAAATAGATGAAAATTTGTGTGATTGTTTGGGGGGGTCCTCTCTTTAGTACTTGTGAAAACTGCTGCTTCATTGCACCTTCTGCCTCAAAGTCCACCTTCCTTCATTTTAGGAGCATGATCTCCAATCACTTAGTCATTCCATGTACTCCTAGGTCGTGGGGACTTCCATAGCATATTTTCATCTAACTTCAGCAAAGAAGACTACAAAAAATGTCCTTTTCTACATATTTGAATGTTGACAGTAACTACCAAATCCCAATTTGTTATTTTTCAAGCGCCTCTTTTCCCACTTTCCTTATCCACAATTTTGACTTGGTCAATCGGATTTCAGCCATGCTTTAGACAACAAAACACATTATTTTTACAATTTCTTTTCCATTGAGCTACTTATCTCATTGGTCTTGCCAGCCCATGGGTTTTTCTTCAAGCCTACGGTCCGTAAGCCTAACTTGTTATTTTTGAATTACTAATAATGCTCCCATATTAACTGTTCGATGGATTCAAATTCAACTAATTGTTAATGGATTAAAAATCAAGAGACTATGCAGCTTTTTCAATTTTTACAGCTTGCTGCAACTATCAAATCCAAGATGTCATTGCTTTCTTATTGCATTGAATGCGTAGCAGGCTAGCTAGGCAGTTGAGAAGTGATCAGGTTTAATTGCTAGAAAATCCCACCTTAAGCAGCTCACCTACTCACTTTACTCTTGAGTTTTCTCTCTTCCAAACCATAGCCTCTAAAGCAAAACCTTTCTTCCTCCTCTTATGCTAATAACCATAAAAATGTTAGGTGCCTTATATTCCCTAAACCAATCCATAGACTTTTCAACCTGCCCTAAAAAGTTCTTCCTCACCATCTCCACCTTAAGTCCAAGCAGCCATGAAAACTATCGTTGTTGTCACTGCACCCATCAGCGAACCTACTAGAGCTAACTAGAGCTAAAACCAGTTCATTGAAGAGTTATACCTATTTCTAGTCACCTCTGAACCACCCACTTGTCATCTCAGCCTTTTTAACCATCTTTCTAGAAAAAAATACCCTTATACCAAATAGTTTCCAAACCCATTGCATCTCCAGTTGCTTCTAGAGAAATAGTATAATGTAGCTGTCGCTGCCAACTAGAAACAGAACCACGCCTCTGGCCTTATGATGCTTCTTTTGACTACAAGAAGTAGTACAAACACATAAAGGAGGCCACGGAACCTTTTTGGCGCGAAATCGGAATTGCTTATGCCATTCAACTCTCCACTAGGAACCTGAAAGTTGATTTAGCTTTGCTGCAAGCAGTTATCCTCTTTTGGTCTCCATTCACCAACACTTTCAGCTTCTCTTTCAGCATGATGACCCCATCCTTCTAAATGTTACATCCATCACCGAACTACTCCAAATAGGGGAAGAGCTACTAGTTTATTTTGATTCTGAAGTTGGTACTGACTTCGAAGTCGAATTCAACAAGCAGATAGCCTGGTAAACAGATTTATTCTTGCCAAGAATGAAGCTCCTAGCCCTGTAATTGATTCTGAGCACACTACTTTCTTAGCTTACTGGCTTTTCAAATACGTCATCTGCACTAGCCCTATCCAGATTCTAAAGGAAACTCTATCCTTGGCGGTTGCCATAGCAAAAGGTAAGCTACTAGCTCTCAGTAACTTTCTGCTCAGCAGCCTATACAGGGGGGGCTTTTTAACTTGGCTTCTGTTGTTCGTGCCCCTGACACTTTGGATTCCATTTTTGGACCCTTATGGCTTCTATAGATGCGGTTCCAGGCCTACTTTCCATATCTCTTTCCATCTGAGTCTTCTCCAGACACTTCATATGAAGATCGGTAAAGCTTCCAGATCCATGGTGACCTTTTGTCTAAGCTCTTACTCTACGACAACATTGCTATGGGACTCACTAAATTCTTTTACAACCAGAAAGAAAGACCAGCTTCCATTCTCTACTAGTACTACCCTTACTCTTTTGGGCCCACCAAACTGAAGACCAATTTGGATGATACTGTAACCAGATCTTGCCCCCAAGACCTCTGATTTATGAGCAGTTGTAGTAGTTAGCCGTGAGTTATTGGTAAACTACAATATGCGTGGCCACTACAACACGCTTGGAGTTAAGATCTACTTGTCTAATTGTGTAGCAAATCAATTTGGCTTAGGGCAGCAAGTCCCAATTTCTTATGCCTATAGCCTGAATAGTAGGGCAACTGAAAGGACCTCTATAGACTCTGCACAAAAAATTGCTTTGGTCATGTTTTACCAGGACAAAGTTTTGAAAAAGTTCCAGTTTTAGGCCTTTAAATTAGCTCCAACTAGTTCCATTGTGTTTGTGCACTGGCGGGAGTATGTTTCAGCTTCTTGGTTTGAAACCTCACTTACCAAGTGGCTAGAATTAGTTTTCAGCTGTGCCCCATTTTCATCTAAGAAGAGGAATGCTCCATCAAAAAGCGCACCTAAGGAGAAAGCAACATGTATAATTTTCCCTTCTAATTTATTTTAGCCAACTACTTTCAGTTTCTGATGTACTCTATATGCTTTTTAACAAAAATTGGCATTGCTGTTAACTCATGTGACTCCTCTCTCGACCCACCTTCTCCTAAAAAAATCACATTTTCGTGCTTCAGCTAGAGTTCAATCTACTACAGTGGCTCTGAAGGTAATATGTTAACTTTTAAGCTATCTTATCTATTTCTAATTATTTAGTGGTAATGATTCATTCTACCTTATTTTGGTTTTTAGATTTCTGGCCGAGTTGCAAAAAACACGGCTAAGAAGGAATCGAAGTCCACCAAAAGAAAGCTAGCAATATCCCCTACTAGATCTAAAGTTTTTGCCCAAGTCGCAGCTAAGAAACTATTACTCCAACCATTTACTGCTCATACAATCCAGAAACCTCTTGCAGCAACACCAATCCGCTCTGCTCCTAGTGCCACTGAAGAAGAAATAAGAAAAGACTTTGCTAAGAGAAAGTCTCCAACTTTTTTTATGTTGTCCCAGCTCCCTGGCTCGACTGATGTCCTGAAGAACCTATAGCTAGTGGAGGAATTCCCCAACTCCCCATTTCCTCCATTATCTCTAGAACAAGACTTTTTCTGCACAACCCTCAAGTCTTTGATCAGCCTCGAGTAGCCATTAGCTCCGAGTGAAGAATTTCAAGAGCTACCCTCTAAGCTCTTTGCCAAGTTCAACCACCTTTAACTGAAGAGAAAGCTGGCCTTTAACTCGCAAGAAGCAGTTGAAAAAGAATTGCAAAACATGCAAAAACTCTCTATGCGCTCTGAGACCATCATGAAAAGGTACTCATAGATTGAAGTTTCTGATCAAGCTTACCTAAGCCAAATTTCCAAAGTAAAGCAGGACCTTGTTGAGAAACAGCTCCAAATTGAACAACTGCAAGTTGAGGTAAAACTCTTGGAACTACATCTCAACTCCCTTCAATTTAGTTGTAATCGGTTCCAAGATGAAGTGCATCAACTTTTTTTTCTGAGACCCAAGCTAGTGAGAATGACTTGCTTCCCCTTAGGCAAAACAAAATCTTTTATGAGCAGGAAAAAGACCTTGGGGAAATAGATCTAGTAGAAGTGGAAAAGACTTGGAAGGAATTCAAGTTAAAATAATTCAAGTTAAAATTTCTGGAGGTGAAGGTGGCTAAGAAAGCGGAGGAATAGTTAACCTTAAAGGCGGGGCAAGTAAGCACTATTATTGAATTTATAGGAAACACGACCAGAGCCAACACTAGACCTCATCCTAAAGAGCTTCCAAAAGCTTAACTTGCCCTTCCCTTTTTTGTTCTTGGAGTAACTTTAATTTTAGCTTTTTTGGTTATGCGTCCTGCATGTGGCCACAATTAACTAGGATTTGGATAAGCTTTTTGTAAATGGTTGTCATTTTTTCATATGTAATCGACTGCTTCTTTTATTTTCAACTTTCTAAGTCCCATCCCCTTCCTCACACATAAAAGGATAATAAAATTTCAAGTATTTGTCATTAATGTTTTTTTGTATGTTCTTTGCCATTTATATTCATCAAACCATAAGCACCCACGACTAACAGTTTACTAACTTGAAAAGGGCCTTACCAATTAGCTGACTATTTTACAAATCTATGTTCTTTTGCTCCTAAAGACAATATAGTTTTCCAAACTAATATAGTTTTCCAAACTATGTCACCTTCACTAAATTTAAGTGGCCATATATTTCTATTATAACTTGAAGCTACTTGTAGCTTATTAGCTCAAATTCTTTCTAAGGCCAGCAGTTGGCCTACGTCTAGTTTATCTAACTCAATATGCATAGCTTGCAAATACTCTTTGGAGCTAAGTGCATTCTGCTTCGCAACTCGTAAAGACTACACGACTATCTCAATTGGTATTACTGCATCGTAGCTATAGGCTAATTTAAAAGGAGTAGCCAGAGTAGCAGTCCTTTTTGAAGTTCTATATGCCTAAAGGACTTCTAGCAAAATCTCATGTCAATTTCTAGGTTTGTCCTCAATATGCTTTTTGATTTGGTCGATTATTATTTTATTAGTTACTTCAGCTTGACCATTAGTTTGGGCATATTAAGAAGAAGAATAAAGCATTTTAATCTCAAATTGCTCCACTAAAGCCAAGACCTTATCACTAGTAAACATGGTACCCTGGTCGGCTGTTATAGTTTGTAGAGTACCAAATCTAAACTAAATATGTTCCTTAATGAACTCAATTACCTCCTTCTAAGTGATATTTTTCAGTGTCACAACTTCAACCCATTTGATGAAGTAATCAGTTCTTTAGTAAGATAACGTCCTAGTAGAATAGTAATGCTAAGAGGATGAAAGTTTTGTAAGCTCAATAACAAGTGTTGGTGTATGCCCTAGTGGCCAGTACATTTTGTTTGTATTTACATACATTTTTTTAATGAGGATAAATTTTCCAAATAATATCCATTACCCTAGTCAAGTATTATTGTTAATTAGGACAACAATAATGCATTGAGACTAGTATGTGCGTAGGCCGATGACCACATCTCACGGGTCATGGATATGAGATATCAAGTCTACACATGGATACATATTAGAGTAATGATGTATTGGAGCCAGACCTCTCCATGAGAACACTACGTGGAGAAATGGCCAAGTATGTGGTTTTGATAATAACATTAATGCATCAAACGTCATAACAAGATTATAAAGTTGGTTATTAGACATACCACGATACATGTGGAGGGATGTGAGTGCCTATGAGATTTTCCATCCTAAGCAGAGTGATATCTTTCTAGACTACGAAATATTGCTCAAATGACACATGAGATATTGATCTCATTCGTTATTAATGGTAGGAATCGAGAAAAAAATCCATGGTGATACATTAGTAGCCAATCTGGATATCTGGACAAAGGGACTAAGTCCACATGGAAACATTAGTCACGGATAGGTTACCAAATGAAGTCCTTCATGGACTTCTCCTATAGCTGTCATGATATTGGAAAGACCCAAACACTTAAGAAACAACCCTTCTGAGCTCTTTTTGTATAGTGTTAATGTTGATTAAATAATGCAAACTCATAAAGCCGCACCTATAGAAAGTGAGTGAGAGATAAGTGAGGTTTTCTTCTCCTCTCTCGAGTAATAAATTTCTTGTGGAGTCGAAGTCGATCCATAGGGAATTGATGAAGAGGTAAATTTTTAAATTATTTTTTTAAAATTATTGGAGGTAAGGAAAGATTTTGTCACAACAATAAAGATATTAAAACTTGTACAATAAATTAAAGAATTCCCAACAACAAGAACATATTGTAGCTGCCTATGTTTTTGGCAAGCTTGGCAGCTTCTAACATAAGAGATCTGCTATAATGGTTATTGGTAATAATTTAAGGACAAGATTAACTTCTCTATTTTATAACTCAAAATTAAGAAACAAAGCTCTTTTTGTATAGTGTTAATGTTGATTAAATAATGCAAACTCAAGTGCATGTTGTCTCAAGTAATAAATTTCTTAGGAGTCTGAGGTCGATCCACAGGGAATTGATGAAGAAAAATTATTTGAGGTAAGGAAAGACTTTATCACAACAATAAAGATATTAAAACTTGTTCACAATAAATTAAAGAACTTGCTTGGGTTAAGAGATCCACTATTGGTAATAATTTAAGGACAAGATTAATTCTTTTTATAATCGGAAAATAAAACAATCAAAGTCCATTTAGAATTATATACGTAGTTATATTATGGTTCCTTTAATTATTTACCAACATCAGCACTTGTAAATGAGTTCAAGTATTCATTGTGCTAAACCACTTGTCTACAATGAATCAAGAACTCCACTTTACAAGGAGGGCTTTTAATTTGATTGGAAACAAAATACAACACATATAATGACCACTTGATAATATATCATTTAAGCATAAGAAAAAAATTAATCTAACCTTATTTTATTACCAAAAGCTTCACTCATTCACCCAAACAAGATGAAAATTAGTTATCCACGAGTAAGAAGAAAGAAAGATAGAAGAAGAAGAAGATGATCATAACTTCTATTTGCAACAAAAGAAAATTACAACATGAAAATAACATAATAACATGATCTTGTTCTCCAACCAAGATTACCCTAATAGACAACCAAGGCTACCTTTTATAGAGCATCATAAACAAAAGATGACAATGAATGAGTGGATAATTAAGGAGTGGGTGGATGATTAAGTGGATGATTGAGGAGTAGGTGGATGATTGCAAAAAAATGTTTGTCTTCACTTGCATAAAATAATTTAGTTCCAAACACGTGTTTGTCGATAGATTCTCAGAAAGTGGCCTTCATGAAAGTTGTAAGCATTTGTTTTGGCTATCAAATACTCACTTGAACCATCCAATTTGGCCTCCTACAGCCTAAGATATGACCCAATCATTACAACTGCTCAAGTTCAATTTCAGCTCCTCTGTTATAACTTTCCAGCCCAATATCACCTACTAGACTTCAAAATCTTGAAAAGTGTTCTTCATGAAAGTTGTAGATTTAAGTTTTAACTATCAATTATCAAAATTTCAGTCCATCATCATTCCTACAGCCCGAGATATAGCCTGATGAGTATATAGAGGTTAAGCTGTCAGGATCAGTACTCTAGTTCTTGCTTCAACTCTAATTTGAGTTATCCAAGCTTATGATATGACTCTTGAAGTCTTCATGAAAGTTGTAGGGAATTGTCTTAACTTTCCTACAAGACCAAAATCACATGAATCCGACATATGTAACTCAAATTATAACTAATTTACTGAGCACTATCGAAGAGATAAATTAAGGCTAATTTATGCAATAATTCTTTCAATGATCCAATTAGGTCCAATATCATCGAATGTGACAAAACTAACTTAATTAAACCTAATTGAACCTTAAGAAACCTAGTGAGAGGGTTATAAAATATATAAAATATATTGTTATCAAATTGTGTAGGGTTTACCCACTGACTGTCAGAGATAGGATAGATAATTCCAACATCAAGCAATTTAAGGACTTCAGCTCTAACTACCTCTTTTATGTGTGAATTTAATCTTCTTTGAGGTTATTGAGAAGTTTTAGCATTATTCTCTAAATGTATTCTATGTGTACAAATTAATGGATTAATATTTTTTATGTCCTTTAATGTCCATCTAATTACACTTTTATGTCTTTTAAGTACTTATGTTAACATACTTTTTTGTTCTTCAGTAAGAAACGAGAAAATTACCACTAGAAAGCTTTGCTATTTTCTAAAAAATGTGTACTTCAACCCAACAGGTAATGACTTTAGTTATGGTGTGGGTACTTCTTCATAGGTATTATCATTTATGAGTTTTAACTCTTCAAATCTTGGCTTCCATCCTTTGTACTCCATTACTTGTGTACAATCAAGTAAAGAGCATATTTCAGAGATATCATCATTTAATTGCATGTCTGAATCAAATGAATTGACTAAACAAATTTCTAATGGGTCAAAAGAACTCCTTGTTTGAAGATGATCATCTATGATGACTTCAATTCCTTCAACTTCCTCCTTTTCATCAAGGATTTCCTATGGTTGCTTGCACATGTTAAAAATATTGAGCTCCAATGTCATGTTTCTAAATGTTAGCTTCACCACTCCATTTCTACAATTTATCAAAGCATTAGATGTTGCTAAAAATAGACGGCATAAAATAATAAGAATTGACTTGCAACTATCAACCATAGGTTCAGTATCCAAGACAATAAAATCCATAGGATATATGAATTTATTAACTTGTACCAACACATCTTCCACTATTCCTCTTGGAATTTTAATTGATCTATCATCAAGTAGAAGAATTACAGAAGTTAGTTTTAACTCACCTAAGTTGAGTTGCTGATAAACTGAATATAGAAACAAATTTACACTAGCACCAAGATCAAGTAAAGCTTTTTCAATTTTATGTTCTCTAATAATGCATGAAACTGTAGTACAACTAGAGTCTTTATATTTCAACGCATTATTATTCTGAAGAATGAAGCTTGCCTGTTCAGCCAAAAATGCTTTCTTTTTCATATTTAGTTTCTTTTTAATAATGCACAAGTCCTTCAAATATTTGGCATAAGAAGGAATTTGTTTGATAGCATCTAACAGAGGAATATTGACCTTCACTTATTTCAAAATTTTAAAAATTTCAATATTATGGTTCAATTTCATTGAATTGTTTAATGCTTGAGGAAACGGAGGTGCAAGTAAGAGTTTGGTCTCTTTTTAGTCAACTTCTTCATTTTCTTGGGGAATTGGTTCATCATCTTTCTTACAAGGTTCAGGAATTTGTTTTTCAACAACACTTCTATTCCTAAGAGTTATCACTGACTTGACTTAATCCATTTGTTAGTTTTCTGAACTTCCCTCATTTAGACTGTACTGACCCTTAGGATTTGGTTAAGGTTGAGAAGGAAATTTTCCTTTCTCGTGAATGGTGAGTGTAGAAAAAAGTTTAGCAAGAGCTTCTTTTATGTCAAACATGATTTGATTGTTTTGTTTATTAATGGCATCTTGCTTTTCTATGAATGCATGCAGTATTTCTTCAAGATTTTTCCTATATGGTGGGACATAAGATGTATATCCTTGAGAATTTTGAGAGTCCTGTTGTGCCTAAGGAGGTGGTGGTTGCACGAATTGTGACTGATTATTATTCCTTCAGTTGAAGTTTGGGCGATTTCTCTATCCCGGATTGTATGAATCTGAAAAAGAAGAAGTAAATGGCTTTTTAAAATTATTCATCACATTTACTTGCTCATGTACAACTTATTTAAAAATGAGAATCTTATGACATTCATGTGTTGAGTGTCCTAAGTCATCACAAATGCCACAAATTTCTTCATGTTGCACAGATTTGACTTCTTTCATTTTTCCTAATTCCATTGCTTCAATTTTTCTAGCCAAACTGGCAAACCTAGTATTTAGATTATCCTCTTGACTAAGATGATATTTTTCTTTATTAGCACTTGCAAGGTTAGATCTAATTAAATTTTCAGAAATATTAGTATCATGTCAAAATTGAGAATTTTTAGCCAACTGGTTTAAATAATCTAAAGTTTCATCAGGTTCTTTATCAAGAAACTCACTATTGCACATTGTTTCCACAAATTGTTTAGTTTCAAGTGTTAAACATTCATAAAAGAAGCTTATAGTACGTCATTTTTCAAAACTATGATGTGGGCAAGAATTTAACAAATCTTTAAACTGTTCCCAACATTGAAAATATGTTTCATTTGAATTTTGGAAAAAATTTTAGATTTGTCTTTTCATGGCATTGATTTTATGTGTTAGAAAAAATTTCTTTAAGAACTCACCTTGCATTTCTTGCCATGTGCCAATTGATCTTGGTTTAGTATTAAGCCAAGTTTTTATTTTATCTTTTAAAGAAAAAGGAAACAATTTAAGCTTAACAATCTATTCAGTACAATTTTGATCATTGAAAGTAATACATACTTTCTCAAATTCTTTAAGATATAAATATGGGCTTTCAGATTCTAAACCATGAAAATTAGGAAGTAAAGAAATCATACATGACTTAAATTTAAAATTGTTGGCATTGAGTGGAAAGATAAAGCATGATGACTAGAATTTTGAAGTGGTTGCAAATATTCATGCATGGTTTGCAACGGTTGATTTTCATGTTCATCATGTACACTTTCATTTTCAGTCATTATGTCAATTGTGTGTGATTGTGATTCAAACAAATCAATATATAAAGTACCAGGATTAATTTTAACTAAATGACCAGAATTTAAATCACGATACTAATTAAGCATAAATAAATGACTTAAAATAAAATAAATAATGTACAAACTAGTAGTATAAACCGGCCATTAAATATTAACAAGGATGTGGTATAAACTAACCACTAAATAAATATTAATAAGTAAAAAGTTAGATAAGTGATAAATTAAAAAGTTAGATAGTTAGAGAGTTAATAATTAGGTTAGTCAATTAGTAAGTTGGAAAGTTAGAAGTAAAATACGAGAAAATAAAATATAAAAAATAAAATACGAGAAAATAAAATGCAGAAAATAAATTCAAAACATAAAAATCAGAGAATCGGCAAGACGATTTTTTGTTCGGCGAAAGAAAAGAAAAGAAGAAAAGTTATTTCATTACGTTAGAAAGCATAAATAAATGACAGATATTAAAAAGTTAGAAAGTTAGAAAGAGTTAGTAAAGAAACCGAAGGATTGACAAGCCGATCTTTTGCTCTGGTGAGGGAGAAGAGAGAACAGATTTATTAAAGAAAAAAAATCTCAATAAATTAAAACTTAAGTCCCCGACAACGGCGCCAAAAACTTAATGCTGATTAAAGGATGCAAACACAAGTGCAAGTTGTCTTAAGTAATAAATTTCTCGAGAGTTCGAGGTCGATCCATAGGGAATTGATGAAGAAAAATTATTTGAGGTAAGGAAAGACTTTGTTACAACAATAAAGATATTAAAACTTATTCACAATTAAATTAAAGAACTTGTTTGGGTTAGGAGATTCACTTTTGATAATAATCTAAGGACAATTAATTATTTTTATAACTCAATTGAAATCCACGCATAACAAAGGTTCCAATCGAAAAATAAACATTCAAAGTCCATTTAGAACTATATATGCAGTTATATTATGGTTCCTTTAATTATTTACCAACACCAACACTTATAAATGAGTTCAAGCATTCATTGTACCAAACCACTTATCTACAATGAATCAAGAACTTCACTTTACAAGGAGGGCTTCTATTTTGATTGGAAATAAAATACAACGCATATAATTACCACTTGTTAATATATCATTTAAGCACAAGAAAGAAATTAATCTAACCTTATTTTATTACCAAAAGTTTCACTCATTCACCCAAGTAAAATGAAAATTAGTTATCCATGAGAAAGAAGAAAGAAAGAGAGAAGAAGAAGATGATGATCATAACTTCTATTTACAACAAAAGAAAATTACAACATGAAAATAACATAATAACATGATCTTGTTCTTTAACCAAGATTACCCTAATAAGCAGCCAAGGCTACCTTTTATAGAGCATCACAAGCAAAAGATGACAATGAGTGAGAGATAATGAGTGGGTGGATAATTAAAGAGTGGGTGGATGATTAAGTGGATGATTGAGGAATAGGTAGATGATTGCAAAAAATGCTTGTCTTCACTTGTATAAAATAATTTGGTGCCAAACTCATGTTTACTGACAGATTCTCAGAAAGTGACTTTCATGAAAGTTGTAGGCCTTTGTCTTGGCTATCAAATGCCCACTTGAACCACCCAATTTGGCCTCCTACAGCCCAAGATATGACTCAATCATTGCAACTGCTTAAGCCCAATTTTAACTCATCTGTTCTGACTTGTAAGCCCAATATGACCTACTAGACCTCAAAATCTCGAAAAGTGTTCTTCATGAAAGTTGTATATTTGGGTCAAAATTTCAGCCCATCTTCATTCCTACAGCCCGAGATATAGCCTGATGAGTACACAGAGGTCAAGTTGTCAGGATCAGCACTCTAGTTCTTGCTTCAACTCTAATTTGAGTTATCCAAGCTTGTGATATGACTCTTGAAGTCTTCATGAAAGTTGTAGGGAATTGTCTTAGCTTTCCTACAAGACTAAAATCACATGAATCTGACATATGTAACTCAAATTATAGCTAATTTACTGAGCATTGTCAAAGAGATAAATTAAGGCTAATTTATGCAATAATTCTTTCAATGATTCAATTAGGTCCAATATCATGGAATGTGACAAAACCAAATTAATTAAACCTAATTGAACCTTAAGAAGCCTAGTGAGAGGGTTATAAAATGTATAAAATATATTGTTATTAAGCTTCCCCTATATAAGGCAGTATCCTAAAGATCTACCTTAGATATTGACAGATTCAAATAAGCTATTAGCTCTTCATACCAATCAATATCATTCTTTACTTGGCACATAATTTCGGTACAAGATGACCATGAAGCAAACTTCAACTTTTGCAGAGCTGAGGCAAAGCGCTAGTATCTTGAAGCATCTTGTGCCAAATTGTTATCTCCAATATTGCAGCTTCTTAGCATATGTACAAAGATTACATCAACCAACTGCCTTAACAACTCTAGAGTAGTTTTGTAACAATGAGCCAATATTGGACTTAGGCATTATTATTCACCAATTAGCTACTTAATGACCAGCTAGGAATCACCCATGATCTTCACATTCTTGACTTTTTAGGACAACAAAACCCTAAGGCCAAGGATAAGAGCTTCGTATTCAGCTTGATTATTGGAACAACGATTTTCCAACTAGAGCCTGAATGTGCCTATTTTGCCTATGTGATTGGTAATTACCACACCAAAGCTAGCTCCGGTGGCAGTGCAAGATCCATCAAAGTACAAAAGCCAACAAGGTAACCCTACAAAGCCATGTGGATTGGCTAAGGGGTCTTGTACTTCCAAGCAAGGGTGCTCAGCTAGGAAATCTACCAGAACTTGACCTTTTACTACTCTAAGTATGGTGTATTCTAAATAAAAAAAAATTCAACTTCATAGCCCACTTAGTTAACTTGCTTTGAAAAACTGGCCAAGACAAAATATACTTAACAATATTTACTTTTGAAAATACTAAAATAGTTCTCGACAACAAATAATATTCTAACTTCGTTCAAGCATAATATAAAGATAAATATAGCTTTTCAAGTAGGGAGAATCTAGTTTCTATATCAGTTAACATTCATTTGAGATAAGAAATGGCTCTCTCAGTACCATCTTCTACATCTTGGGTCAAGAATGCTCCTATTGATCTCTTTGTAGTTGAAATGTATAGCTTCAATGACCATTCATTAGATGGCAACACCAAAATAGCCAGTCGAACTAGTCATTGTTTGATATCTTCAAAAGTCTGCTTTTGCTCCTTACCCTACATGAATTGTTGATCTTTCTTTAGCATTAGTAGCCTTGAAAAAGCTTGTAACTTACTTACTAAATTAGCTATGAACTGCCTTAAGAAGTTAATTTTGTTGATCAAGCTCTGAAGGTCTTTCTTGTTGTTACGTGGTCCAGCTTCTAGACTAGATTTTGCCTTGTTTTTATCCACCTCTACACCTTTCTTATAAACCAAAATCCCCAAGAAGTCTCTGGCTAAGATATCGAAAGTACACTTCATGGAATTCATTTTAAGGTTGAACCTCCTCATAAGTTGGAAAGCTTTTTCAAGATTGGCCCAATGTTGATACCTACTTCAGGACTTGACAACCTCATCATCAATATACACCTCTATGATATCGTTAATCAAATCATGGAAGATTGCGTTCATAGTTCTCTAATAGGTTGCTCTAGTATTCTTCAACCTGAATGACATCGCTACCTATTTGAATATGCCAATTGCCCCCAGGCATCTAAAAGCTATTTTTGAAACATCAACTTCGGCTATATATATTTGATTATAGCCAGAGTAGCCGTCCATCAGGGACAAGACTTCATGAGAAGAGGCAACATCCACCGGTGTATTAGTAACAGGCATGGTATATTCATCTTTTAGGGTCATCATGTTTAGGTCTCTAAAGTCTACACATATCCACAACTTATAATTCTTCTTTATTGCCAGCACAATGTTGGCAAGTCATTCTATGTACTGGGCAGTTCTGATAAAGCTGACTCGTAGCAGCTTCTCAACTTCTTCTTTGATCTTCGAAATCAGCTCTGGTGTGAACCTATGGGTAGTCTGCCTACAAGGTCTAGCTCCTAACTTAAGGAGTAACCAGTGTTCAAAAAGCTGCGGGAAAGGTCGGGCATCTCATGGTAGTCCCACGTGAAGTAGTCCTTATACTTGTGAAGTAACTAAACCATCTTCTCCCTAAAGTTATCTTCTAACAAGCCGCTAACAAAAGTTGTTCTACCTATATTAGTTGTTCCTAAATTAATCTCCACCTATAGATCTTGAGTCTTCATAGTCTTCACATCCTCCTGCAAAGGAGATTTAGTAAATATTGCTTCATTAACTTCAGCTTCTTTAGGTGCAGCCGATGTTACCTTGCTTTCTGCACTATAAGCGGCCAACCTATCTTGTAAATCTTGGATAACTTCCATTTAAACAGTTTTAGTGGCCAAGGCATTGGCCTTATGTTTCACCTGAAATCCTTCATTAGTCCATTCAATGGAGTTGTCTACCCTAAATGGCTCCTGCATTAAGTTAGACAAAGTTGTGATCTAAGGGGAATAAAACTTGGCTTCAACTATACCTACATCGACTGCAAAGGGCTTGTCAAAGCTTTCATGATTTCTACCTCATCACCATTCCGGTATATAAGAATTTGATGCAAAGAAGAAGGAATACAATGGTTAGCATAGATCCAATCCTACCCTAGAAGTAGAGTATAAGTACTCTTAGCATCAACCACAAAGAAAGCAGTAGTAGTTGTTATACTTCCAACAATAAGCTCCGTAGGGATTATGCCTTTAGTCGTTATGGCTCCACCAGTGAAGTTTATCATTTGCTTGGTGGTAGAGACCAAATCAGCTTTAATTCTCCCTAACTTTCTCAGTGTTGTCATCGGTATTATGTTCAAAGCGGCTCCATTGTCACTAAAGACTTTAGCAATAGCCTGTCGTTCACATAAGTCTTGGTATAAAGGAGCTTCAGGTGCCTAGCCATAGCTTCCCTAAGCTTTTCAAACACAGCTTTAGCCACTTGTCTTGGGTATTCATTAGTGGACAAGGTATGCTATTCATCTTTTGAAGCCAATACATCCCCTTCCAAGTAGTTAGCTAAATTGCCTTTAGGTGAGAAATTGGCAAGGAGTACACTAATCATGCTAACAACCATCAGCTCCTCCAGTATTCCCTACAAGTCTAAATCAAGTGGAATATCAAGGGGTTCTACTTCATTCTCTAATAATTCTCGTAACTCTAAATCCAACAGCTCCTCTTCAGGTAATGGATTTGCTGGCTGAGGAATCAACTAAAGCTATAACTCCCCTCTTGCTTTTTCAGGTTCATTTTTTGCTACAATAACTTCGTTATAGATCTACTGGTTATGTTGAGTCGGCTGGGTCTACTAGGTTTGCTTCTCCACAAGAAACTATTTCAACGTCTATTCCAACGTTTGCTTATGATTACTGGATTTTGCATCACTAACACCAACCTCCTTGTTAGTCGACCTCAACTAATGTTTAGCATCTTCTAGTATCTGGACTAACTTTTTTTTTCTTTTTTCTATTGCTTTCTTCTACTACCACTTTCTTCTCTAGGTCTTGGTATACCTTTGATGTGGCTTGTTGATGCTAATTTTCTAAGCAACTTTGGGGTGCTGGTTGAGGATGTTTTCCCTAACTTTGACATTAGTTTTTGGCTTTACCACCCTGGGTGACCTCTTTGTTATCAAAGAAATATGCAGGCTTATTCTTCTATCGGCAAAGGGGTATTCTTGCACTTGTCTTTCAACAAAAAACTCGCTATCATCAATAACATCAGGTTAAAAACCTACCTTATGTTCTTATTGCCAAAGGGTTCATCAATTTTGGGCAAAGCAATAGTAACAGGTCTATTAGCTACCCTTGAGCCTTTGGGCACCAAGGTAAGCCTTGCTTTTTCACTAACTCGGGCTGTTGGCACATTGGTTCCCAAGTTAGGAAGTGTTTCCATGTTGATACCAGTTGCTTCGAGAAGGGATCAATGTCAATGACCATCTCTAATGTTACTTTGTCTTAGAGCTTAAACCTCTTATCCTTAAGAGCTTTCTGTATTGCATCTCAAAACACAACACAATTATTAGTAAAATGGTTGTATGAATTGTGCCACTTACAATATTTCTTACCATTAATGTCCTCTGATTTTGGAATACGATGGCCATTAAGAAGCCTGATCTTTTTGTCTTTCAATAAGAAATCAAAAATTTGATCAGCTTTGGAGATGTCAAATAGATACTCTTCTTTAGCTTCTTCTCATTCCTTTTATTTAGCTTTCAAGGCTGGGTAGGTGTAAGCTAATCCTTTCACAATTTCTGCTGCGCTAATCTCACCTTCTTCATCCTGCATGTACTCCTCATCAACTAGATAACCAGAATATCCAGCAAGTGAAATGGTACGTGGGCCTTTATCTAGTTTTGAGGACCTTTTTATTTCCTTGTATTTGATCCATTTCTCATATCGGATGGCTCTGGAAGCTAGCTAAGGCAAATCTACAAAATTAGTCAAGATTAGTCTTTATTTTAAGAAATCTATATACCTTCTATAACTAACTTAGTAAATTCACTGTCAGGAAATGACGGATGATAAAGAGCTTTTACTTCCCTGAACCTTTCTAGATACTTGGCTACCAGCTCATTCAGCTTCTATTTAATCATAGTTAGATTGACTATTGAAAACTCTAGTTGTGTTTTGTAAAAGTAGTCATAAAATAGTAGTTCTATCTCATTCCAGCTTTGAACTGAGCTAGGTGGCAAATTAGTATACCACCTGTGAGCCGATTTAGTTAAAGAAAGTGGAAATGGTTACAATTGATAAAAGTCATTTTGACGAGCTCCCCACGCTAGGTAATGAATTAGCTAATATGTTCCAAAGTGGTCTGATCGTCTTTCCTAAAAAATGTAGAAAATTTTGGGTGCTTATAACCCTTCAGCAAAGATGTTGTGCGGTCAATCCACTCAGGATATGACTTTTTTTACAGAGGTCTTTCATTTAGTTTTAAACTAACCCCAGAATGTCATTTCAAGAAATCTTCTATTTGATTTGTGTCAATATTAAAAGATGGCCTAACTTCAGAAGCCTGAACGTAATACAGTGTCTGCCTTGGCATAACTTTCGTGACCAGAGCTTAATAGGGTGTCTATCCTGGCCTACCTTCCACTACCGAAGCATAGTAAGGTGTTTGCCCTGGCCTAGCTTTCGCGAACAGAGCATAATAAGGTGTTTATCCTGATCCATAACCTCACATAAGTATGAAGCCATAAGGTCCAGCTGAAGGTATTTCCCATAGCTGAGGTATGGCACTGGGAGGCACATATGGCTAAGAAGCTAGCTAATATGATACATAAGTCTTAGTTGTCGGCTGCCACACAGGTGTGGATCAAGGTTGATTTGGCATATCATTCAACTGAATAGCCACTACATTATTAGTATTGCCAGGATTTGCTAACAGTCTTCAGGCTATCTGAACCTGACCATACTGCAATGGTTGTGCAGTTGGGCTTGGTACTGATCGAGTAGAATAATTATATTGACCTGTCGGCATCTGAATCTGTGATGCACCCAAAGATACTCCTATTGGCTACCAAAGAGCTGCTGGAACTGTGTACACTGGGATCCTAACCTGAAGCATCATGTACCAGATATGCACGGATTCAAAAGTACAACAGGAAAGAAATTTACTAATTGAGTAACTTCTTGATCGATTTTGGGAGTATGACTACACAAAGGGCATTCACAAAGGATAAAGACACAAGAAGTAGAATAACAAGAAAGCTAGAGAGTTTTTGCCCCAGTTTGGATGTGATTGATCCTTACTCGACAACTGGACATCGTGACCATTGTTTTATTAGGTATCTACAAAAATCTGCCCATTTGAGAACAAAATTTTATTTGCCCCAGTGTAAGGCCAAATAAAACTAGAAAATTGTCCCAGTTTAGAGCTGAATTGAACAGGGTAGAGACTTGTCTCAATATGGAGCCAGATTGAACCAAAAGATTTATACTAGTGTAGGCCAAATCGAGCTAGAGAAAAAATTGTCCCAGTGTAGGTCTAGCTCGAGTGTAAGTCTCTTTTTTTGTTTGCCCTATTTTTTGCTTAGACTTCCCTTACAGGTTTTCAGCCTAATGGGCTCTTGTGTGTTTTTTTTAAAGAGCAATGAAGTAGATACTTGCATGAGCACAACATTTTATCTCAAAGTTAAAACTCATGAAAATAAAAACAATCATTCATTTATTAGAATGGACTTTTTAAGGATTATAACGTGGCTAAGGTTAGTGGTTATGAAATGAAAGATATAAGGCTTAAACAAGTGTTTAAGGATTGAATGGAACTAAGGATCTTTGTTCAAAATTAAACTTTGTCAATTGATTTTGCACTTTCAAGCATACTTTTCTTTTATGACCTTTTTCATTTCATTTTCTTTCTTCTTTCTTTCCTTTTTTTTTTACTAGTTTTACTTCCTGCTTTTTACATCTTTTCTTCTTTTTCTCTTTTTCCATTATGCTTCAAAATAGTCATCATGACAATAAACCTTTGTTTTGTGTTATCCCCTAGTGTAGGGGTGATACTTGTCTAGGGTTTATTGAAGAAAACTTTCAGGCTCAAAAATGGATAATGAGAGATAATAAAAAGATGAATTCTTGTGAAAGATAGAGAAAGATGGTCAATTTTCATTTCAAATCTTAATTCCTCATTTTTTAAAAATTTATTTTAGAGACAAAAGGATAATGCACACCAAGTGATTACTTATTTTCTCCCTTTTATTTTCTTTTTTTTTTGTTTTAATTTTCTTTTCTTTGTTTTTTTTTTGTTTTTTGTTTTTGTTTTTGTAGGCAAAGAACACCTACACACGAGGCCTTTATGACCACCAAAAGTTTTTCAGAATCAGAGTCACATGGGATCCAAACCAAAAGAATGCAAGTAAAGAAAAGAAAAGATTAACAAGAAAGACATGACAAGAACATGGGTGCAAAGAACATTGGAAAAGGAAACAAGATATGTTGAGATCCACGTAAATCCATTAATGTTTCAAGAAAGTTTACATAAGTTCAAGACCCAAATGAATTTAATGATTGAACAAGCATAGGGTCGGTACAATTAAACCATCATTTCATAGTAACAACTTGATAAACAAATCAGAATACCAATAGCTCAGAAATTCCTCAGTGCTGGAGGACTCCAAGGTATTGTTCATTCTCAACGGTTAGAAAATGAATCACCATTGAGTTAAACTTTCTAAGGCTACCCCTGATCAACCATTATAAGCATGCACTCCTATTGCGAATGATCATATGTAGAAACATCTGACACAACTTAGTGGATATCGGGCATAGGTTGGGTGAGTTGGTACATATGGTTGTGGTGCAGGAATATTGTTGATTTGTAGTTGTGGAGTTGTGGTGATGTTTGTGGTTAGCACAATTTGGTAGGGTGGGTAATAAGGAAGCGTTGGTGTTTGATATGAAAAATGAAAGTTAGGGTTATATGGTGGTTGAGGACTTGGGTTTTGTGCATATCGAGGTTTGAAGGTCTGTTGGTGTTTGACATAATTTACTTCGAGTTCTTTCTTTTTTGGCTGAAATTTCTTCTCAGGACCGGTATTCTCTACATTGCTCACTGGCAACTTCCTAGGTTTGACTAAAACCTCAATCCTTTCTCCTGCAGTGAGCAAGTCAGCAAAATCTTTGTAGACTACTCCAGCCATTACCCCGATAAAATGATTTTTCAGTTTTCCCAATAAATATGAACACATCTTGAACAGTGTCAAAGGGGGTTGAACTTGAGTTGTCAAGGCTCTCCACCTTTATGCATACTATTTGAAAGATTTCTTGTTTCCCTTCTACATTGAGCTCAACCGTTCTCGGGTATGAGCTGCATCTAGATTGAACTTGTATTAATCCATGAATAGATCAGCTAATTCCGTCCAATGAGAAATCTTAGAGTGGTCTAATTGAAGATATCATTCTAAAGTGGGGCCTATAAAACTCTTGTGGAAAAAGCTGATGAGGAACTTATCATCCCTAGACCAAATCTTAGATTGTCATTCCCGTCACACTTGGAAAAATCAAGAATCTTGAAATCTTTAGGGATTACGACATCCATGGTAGGACACAGTTCTTCTATTCTGAGAGGTCCATAAGCACTAGGGCTCTTGATTGCCTTGATTTGTTCTTTCATTTTCTCCATTCATTCTTCCTTCATCTTGTCTTTGTCAATCATGGCATGTCTATTCCTATAGTGAGGCATTGTTACTTGCCCCGGAATGGACATATGAGGTTGTTCCCAAGTAGGTCCAACATAACTTGGAATTTCATTATGAGCACCTTCCAAGGCGCGATACCCTTCCCAAATAGGCATGACTATTGATGTTGTTTGATGTGGTTGCTTATGAATCCCCATAGCGATGCTCGAAGTTACAGCTTAGAATGTTGGGGCGGTTATCATGGAAGGGATTGGTGGCATACTTACATATGCTTCAACCTTATTTGCACCCCTATTTTCACTTATTAAATGGAGAAATTATCTTACATCTTGCAGTATTGCTTCCAACCTTGCTTGGATCTCAGACATTTCATTCATCTGCCTTGTCATTTCATCAACTTCCCTACTCAAATTTCTCCATGCCTCAAGATTATTAGCAATCATTCTACTCTGAGATTTGGTATTCTGAACTCATGTTTAATTGGTCTCTTCTTTCCTAGTCGCGCAATGGTTCTTGAACAACTTTGATTTGTTAAAACACGATAACATTAAATAAAGAATGAAATGAATGAGATGCATAAGATGAAATGAATGAACTTTGAAAACAGTTTTTTTTGTTATTTTTAGAATGCTAGGAATGTCATGAAAATGTAAGATGATGTATTTTTTTATTTTATTTTTTCTAAAAAAAATGCTATGTATGCCATGAAAATGTAAAATGATGTATTTTTATTAGAAAAATGCTATGAATATTATGAAAATGCAAGATGATGTATTTTTTATTTTATTTTATTTTTAAAAAAATGCTAGAAATGTTATGAAAATGAAAGATGATGCATTTTTTATTTTTTTATTTTTTTAAAGAATACTAAGAATGCCATGAAAATGTAAGATGATGTATCTTTTTAATGTTATTTTTTTTTAAAAAAAAGAGATTGCAAGAACAAATGACATGAGAAATGAATAGATAAAGAAGAAATACGCTTCCTTTATGCCCTAGTCAGGTAGAACCTAAATGTTGGATTTCTTTAAGGTCATGACTCTAATTTTAGCGGTCATTATATTCAATCTATCAGTGCAAGATTTTTTAGGACAAACCTAAACTTTTAAAAAGCCATGGTCCCCAAATTACCCATATCTCAAAAGACAATTACCCAATTCATGAATTAACCACATGTAGGGACAAACCCTCTCAATATGACTAGTCCATGATATTAATAATAATCTAAGTGGTGCCTCAACAAATGTCAAATGAGCATAAGGCCCCTCAATAACAAAAGGTGAGATCTCTCATATTCCTCGGGTTCGCACAGACTTGGGTATAGAGCCTAAAAAATGTGTGAGATAAGTGATAATGATGTGTGTGAGGGAGCATACAAACCTGTACAAAAATTTAAAAAGAGCAAAATTACCCCCTAACCTGCAAAAACATACAACAGCCAACCAACAATCATCTATCATAGAGTTTCAACAATTAAGCACAATATATATATATATATATATATATATATATATATATATATATATATATATATATATATATATATATATATATATATATTGCTATCAGATATTTACATAAAGTACTAGATAAAATCTATTTACAAATAAATAAGAAAACAAAAACAAAGACAAGATGAGTAAAATAAATAGATAGATATTATTAATAATTAGCAAAACTAACAACAACAGGTCTGACTTTCTAAGTTTCTCGAGTAGAGTCACCATATGTTACCACCATGAGATCCGCGACGGGGGCAGGGAACAAAATATGATAAAAATGAAAAATGGAGTCGCCACCAATTTTATTTAAATTAGAAAAAATTGAAAAAATTTTCTTATATAATAGTCTTTGAAACTAGATTGGATTCGGAAGTCGATTATATATAGGAAATGATGAAAACTTAATTCCACAGTACCCTAATACATCCATCTTGAAACGGTATCTTTAGTCAGTTGTGCAAAACTTGATAATCTCAAATATGTTTATTTTACCCATTTTGTTAAAAGATAAACTAAAAAAAAGGAATAGAAGTTCTACGTATCCCCAAGTGCAATGAGGAACTCAAAGTCACGTTGTTTTTTAAAAAATGATTGTGAGTTAGTTAATTATAATTATAAAAAAATTTGAAAAGGAATTTTGTTTAAAAAAAATAAATTCATTCTTGCACAGGGTTCAAGTTAGCACAATACTACTCAATAAATTTTTATGATCCAATTGACACTGAAGATAGCATCCGCTCTTCAATCATTATCATTGGTCATTACGTTTACTTTTTTTTAAAAAAAATCTTTTTTTGTAAAAAAAAACTTTGTTTCACAGTTATAAAATTAATATAGGGTTATGTCATTGAGCAAAGTAAATACGTTCAAGTGAGAAGCAAGCTAAATTAAAAAAAAAACAAACAAAGAAACAAGAGAACTCAAAATCTTTTTTATATATATATATTTATATTTTTTCATTTTTTCATTTTTTCCTTAGAGTTACAATTATAATTTTCAAAAATTCTTCTTTTCTTTTATCTACTTTTTTTTTGTTTTTTATTTTTTTATCTTTTTTATTAATTAATTTTTTTTCACTCATTTAGGGCCAATTTTTTTTTAGTCTAAAACTTTCCCAACAGTTTTTTTTTTCATTTTTATCCTTATAAAAAAACTATTACCAAGTGGCTTCAAACTCGAGAGGGGGTGAATTGAGTTTACAAAATCTTTTTGTAAATCTTTCATAAAACACTTGTATATCAATTTTCGTTGAAGCTATTGATTGATTGAAGTGAATAGATAAATGAAATTGAAAACTTCATTTATAAATAAACAAGCCAAGATGAATAATATTCAAGTAAATATATAAAAGTAAAGCATAAAGTAAAGAGATAGAGTTGAGAAGAGCAAACACAATGATATATCCTGGTTCAACCACCTCTTGTAACCTACATCCAGTCTTTAAGTAAACCACCTGAGATTTTTTACTAAACCTTCAAGCTTGAACAAGTGCTTGAGAACCTTTACAATCAAGAGCATTCAACACACCTCTAGGATGCCTCACCCTTTTGTGCTTGAGCCTCAAAACAGGGATACCTCACCCTCTTTACAAACAAGAGATATCTCACCCTTTACTTTTTTAAGGGATACCTCACCATTTTATCGCTTGAGGAATATCTCACCCTCTTTTACAAGAAATCAAATGGAGATTGATTGATAAACTCTCAAAAGAGTATATATTACAAATTGAAGCTTAATGAGTATCAAGGAATCACACACTAAAGCTCAGAATAGGGGTTTATGAGAAAAAAAAAGTTAAAACTCATGTTCAATGCTCAAGAATGATTTTCAAATTGTTTTCCTACTTTTCTTTAACGCCCAAATACTTTCATTTATAACCCAAAACATTTAGGAGTCATTGGTGGTGGTTAGAAGCATTAAATGCCAAAATCTAGCCGTTAGAAAACGTTTTCTAGTTACCCAGATAATCGATTATTGATTTCTAATAACTGGCTATTTGGTTTTGAATAATTGGCTATTGGTTTTGGCTAACAGGTTATTGTTTTCACCAGGAACTATTGTAGAGTGCCAATAACTAGTTATTGAGATGCCATAACCGGTTAGGAGTTTGTTAAAAAAGAGGGTATGCTCCTGTCTTGGTGAATAACTAGTTATGGATATTCCATAATCGGTTATTGTATACTTATTTTTAGGGGTGCACACGGGTCAGATTGGGTCGGGTTTGGGGAGAAAAAATGTTTAAACCAATTAATCGAAATCGGGTCGGTTCGGGTTGGTTTCAGGTAATTTGTTTTGGATAACCTGACCCGAACCAACCCAATTACCATTGGGTTAGTTCGGGTCAGGTAATCAGATTGATTAAATTTCAAATAAAAATGCTTTTTTTCTTATTTTTGGGTGGTCGGGTTGGTCGAGTTAGTCGAGTTAGTCGGGTTGAGTGGTCGAGTTGGTCGGGTTGTGAACATTTCCTAATAAGAATTACCCAAAACGACGTCGTTACTCGAGTAATCGGGTCATCGGGTCGGGTCATCGGGTTAAATTACTCAACTTGCCACCCGAACCAATTAGAAGTCGGGTTAATCAAGTTTGACCCGAACTAACCCAATGACCCGAACTGACCCAATGACCCGAACTGACCCAGATATATTACATCGAGTCGGTTTAGGTTGGTCGGGTTCACGGGTTGGGTCAGACCCGTGATCACCCTTACTTGTTTTGAAAAATTGATTTTTAAATAGTCATAACTTCTTTGTTTCTTATCCGTTTAAAACAAATGACTACTCATTGGAAAGATATTTGAGTCTATTTTCATATGAAATAAGTTTTAGAATAAAACTCAAAATATCTTAAAAGATATCATCAAAAGAGTAACCAAATATCAGTTTTACAAAACACAAACTTGACTATTTTTTTCATAGATTTGAACTATCACCATGACTAGATTTTCAAAACATGTTCGTTGGGCATTTTAACAAGTTAGAAACATTTGTAAAGATTTTAAAACAAATTTGAGCTCAATGTGATTTCTATTTACCTTTACACAAGATCTAAGTCCTTTAAACTAAACTTAAAGAGTCTTAGGATTTGATCTTTGCACAACTAATTCTTTCTTGTTTGTTATCATCAAAATCATTGTCATTTGCTAATGCTAATTACAAAAATTAAATTAAACATAAAATAAAATTAAAGATATAAAAATAAAAATAAATAAATAAATAATAAAATAAAATAAAGATAAAAAAAAATATCGAGATAAGAAAAAGAAATGAAGCAACGAAAAAAATAGGGGAGATAGCAACGCAGATCGTAGAGTTCACGATGACAACCTAGGACAATGAAGGTGGTGGTGCTTTGTTGGGTCGTGAGTGGTTGACACGGGTTCCAGTGGTTGGCATGGGTGTTGGGTCGCTATGGCTACAAGTTGTTGAAGATGGTGATGATGAGGTTGATGATGAAGGTGAGGTGAGGTGGTGGTTATGGAGGTTGTGTGGTGATGGGGTGGCTACATGTTGTTGAAGATGGTGGTGATGAGGTTGATGATGAAGGTGAGGTGAGGTGGTGGTTATAGAGGTTGTGGGGTGGTTATGGGTTGTTGAAGATGGTGGTGATGAGGTTGATGATGAAGGTGAGGTGAGGTGGTGTTGTACGGTTGATGGGGCTAAAGATGGTTGGGTTGTGAGGATGAAGGCTACATGAATGAAAAAAAATGTGGCTAAGGTGTTAGCTGCGAGTGTGAACTCGTGTCTATATTTGTCTAAATTTCTGTGTGTATCTGTGTGTATTTTTTCGTGTATGGATTATAGGTTTTTATAGGAGGGGATTAGGGTTTAGAGAGTGATGGTGGCTAGGGTTTGGGATGATGACTGCTAGGTTTCTTTGAGTGTTGAAGTGTCATATGGGTTATGAGTTGGATAATAGGTCGATGAGTCGGGTTATGAGAAAGCTAGATCATTTTTTATTTCTTTATTTATCTTTATTTCTTTTTTTTTCATTTTCCATTTATTTTTTATTTTTTATTTTTTATTTATTTTTTATTTTTATTCTTTTATTTTTATTTTTTATGAATGAAAAAAAGTCTTAATGACCCGAATAAAATTAGGTGTTCACAGATATATGACTCAATATTTGCCCCTGAGTGACCAATAGGAGGAACAATAGGTGTTTCAACCTTCGAAGTCATAGTTGTAGTAGAAACACAACAACTCGATCTCAATTATATGCCCTTAAAATGTTGAACAAGTCTGGAAACACCAGAAGATCTTGAATCCAAGAGTCCCATCAGGCGTTCCAAAAAGATGTTAGTGTAGAAAAAGTAAAAGTTAGCATTGCCTATGAAGTAAAACCAAACTCCACACCTTTATCGTTGTCCCACTATAGTATGAACTTCGCCTTAGAAAGCTCTCAAAAGGGGGAAACTTGCCTTTTAGTATAGGTTCTTGAGGTACTAAAGCAAGCCCTCAACAATTGATCCAAAATAAACAACTTAAACAATGCAAAGAATACTATTTTGCATTAATGAACTTGAATCCAATGAGTTACAAGCGAGAAAGTTGAGATACAATGAAATGACTTATGCTCCGAAATACAAAGCAAAGGAAATTGCGGAAATTAAAGATGAAAACTATAAAGAAATGCTGTAGTGGTGCTGGAAATGTAAAGAAAAATAGTAAAAGACTAAAAATGTAATGGAAAGTATGTAAAATATTGGAAAATGAAAGATAAACTATATAAAAATAGATGAAATTTTGTGTGATTGTTTGGGGGTCATTTCTTCAGGACCTTAGAGACTTATTTATAGAGTTGGAACTGTGAAAGTTATTGCTTCAATGAAAACCCTATGCTTTAAGACTCACTAACATGACTCCTTGAACTCATCAAATCGTGCATATTGACTCCCTATAAGGGAGTTTTTTACAAATGCATGAGGGGGTCAATATACACTAATATGCACTGTTTGGACAGTTGAAGGGGTCATATTGGTGAGTTTTGAAGTACAAGGGAGTTTTCTTCAAAGTCCACCTTCCTTAATTTTAGGAGCATGATCTCTAGCCAATTAGTCACTCCATGCACTCTTAGGTCGTGGGGCACTTCCATGACACGTTTTCATCCAGCATTAGTAAAGAAAACTACCAAAAATGCCCTTCTCTGCATGTTTGAATGTTGGCAGCAACTATTAGATCCCAACTTCTTATTTTCCAAGCACCTCTTTCTCCACTTTCCTTATTTACGGCTTTGACTTAGTCAACCGAATTTCAGCCATGCTTTAGACAACAAAACACACTGTTTTTATACCTCTTTTCCACTAGGTTACTTATCTCATTGGGCCTTACCAGCCCATGGCTTTATCTCATTTGGCAGCTGAGAAATGGAAATGGTGAATGGCTATGTTCTTCATTCGAGCTACTGGGATTTAAACCTCTTCTCTCAGTGGCTTATGGAAGATTTATGCTTGAAAGTTTAAGTTATGAAGCCTCATTCGAACAAATCAGGTCTTAACGAGGTTTCCAAGGCAAAATCTTATGATGGTACCTTTTCAGTTAAGTCTACTTGCCAAGATGAAGTAGAATCTCTCCTTCATGTTTTAAGTGATTGCCAAGCTATTGCTAGATTTTGGAATTGTCTTGTTGATCCTATTTATCAATGTCATTTCTTCTTTGTTGATGGAGAAGAATGGCTCATGAAGAACCTTACATCTAAGTGGGGTAGGAATAGTGGTTATAACCAAGGTTATGAAAACCAGACCGATCATTGAACTAGTAAAGGGATTGATTCACGGTTCAATGGTTCAATCGCTGTCGAACTATGGTTGGATCGGAATATAATTTTATATATAAAAAAATCTATAGGCATAAATTTAATATTTAAAATATTTTTATTTTAGAATTAAAATGTTATTTTATTAATACCAATAATGTTAGTAAATAATATTGATAAATAAATAAAAAGAAAGTAAAGAATTAGTATAACTTTTTATCATATTTAAAAATTAATAATTCATCATAATAATTCAAAATATATTTTGTATTATGTAAGACTATTAATTAATATTTATATATGTTTTTTTTTTCTAGAGTATTTCTCAACCCAATATGTGAGAGACTAATCTCTTAAGATACGGTTAAAAGATCTAAGTGGAGACTCTCATGATGATGTTATTTTATACACATGCTTAAGGGATTGAATTCATTCCACTCAGCCTAACATACATTGGTTATTTATATATGTTTTACAATATATATATATATATATAAATATTAAATATATTTTGTATTTGAAGTAAAAATGTAATATATAGTATAATATATGGATATAGACTAAACAAAGCAAGTGTCATGGTGGCCACACACTCAGCCTTGAAATAGAAAGCCCTAAGTTCGAGATTTCACCGTAGAACTTTCCCGTATTTTTAAAGTTGAGCTTGAACCAGTTTGCATGATGAATTGCGGCTAGTTTAACCGGTTTAGAGATTCTCAGATCGATTTTTAAATTGCCATTTAATGTGGCTTGACCGGACTAGCCAACAATCCAATTCACAGTTGAACTGATCTGACTCGGCAGGTCCAATCTAGTTCTCAGAACACTAGTTATAACTGGAGTCTTGTTTTCTCAATAACCCTGTCCTCCATTTGGCATAATAGGAATAGGAAGGTTTTTGAGGATCAAGGTGCTTCTGCCGAGGACCTTATTACTCAGGCTATAAGTAGGATGAGGGGATAGTAGTGGGTTCAGGATTTGGATGAACCTCTCGTGACTCCTCATCAACATATTTCGAGGGAGCTTCTTTATTGGGTGCCTTCGCCTCATTATCTATGACCTAACATGGAAGTAAGGCAGCTTGTGGTGGCATATTGAGGGGATAGGATGGTTCTTTTATTGTTGCATTCATAGTCATTTAAGTTTGTGTACCATTACCCATGCGAAATTATGGGGGGTTCTGCATCGTGTGTGACTTGCTCAATCTCTCAACATAACCTATATTATCCTCTCAAACTCAACTTGTGTTGTTCATTTCCTAGACATGGGCTATGATGCTTTGCACCCTTATGGCCCACTGGTTCGCGACATCCAATTCCTTCTTTAGGGGTTCAATGGTTTCAAATGCTATCATGATTATAAGGAGATGAACACTTGCATGGATATGCTAGCTCATAATGGTCATGAACGAAGCTTGGGTTGTCATGTTTTTCTTCAGTTTCCTATTTTATTTTTGTGGCTTTTTTTGTAGATTTATCTAGTACTTTTTATTAGAGGTAGCTAGTTCTAGTTGTTTGGGCATTAAGCCCTAATTACCCACAAATAAATAAATAAATGGATTCTCCTAGTTTGGTCACATTTTGATTATTCTCAAAATGTCTATATAGTTCATTTAAAAACAAACAAAAGAAAAAGACAAAATAGTAAAATAACTACATTAACACTTGCGATTTCAATTGTTTGCACATTCAAATACTTATCACTTTAAGGGGGAGTTTTCTTCCACTTTTTTTTTTTCAAATTATGTTGAAACTATCACCAGTTTCTAACTTCAAACTCTTTAAATTATTAACTCTAGATAATTGAACATAACTCTCATATTGTCGCGACTAGAATCGCAGCAAAAGCTGCGAAAAATAAATTGTTAAGAAATAAAATGGAAACGTCACCAATTTTATTTAAGTTAAGAAAAAATTAGGAAACTTTTTTAGTTTAGGAAAAATTGGTGTTTTAAAACAGATTAGATTCGAGAGTCAATTATGCATAAGGAAGAGTGAAAATTTACTCCCACAGCATCCTTAATACATCCGTGTTAAAATAGTTATCTTAATTAATCATACAAAAAAATTTGATAACCTTTAGAAATATTTATTTTACCACTTTTTAAAAGATAGAAAAGAAATTAACAAATAAATTAAGAAAATTTAATTTTATCTTGACAGAATATAGATTTCACTCCTACATATCTTCGAGTGCAATAAAGAATTCAAAGTCACATCGTTCTTTAAAAGACATATTTTGTGTGTTTGATTATTTAATTATAAAAAAATTGTGATTTATTTTAGGTAAAAAAATAAATAATTTAATTTAATTTAAAAATTTGAATCAACAAGTTATCATGACTTAACTAACTATTTTAATCTTAAAAGGTGAAATTCGACGTCATATTAGAGATATCACGCAAAAGTAAGCAAATTATCACCACTCAAATGAATCTTAGTTATCTTGAGCATTTTTTAAATATTCAATTTTAAAACTTGCTATCTTTATTCTAGTCGTAAAACCAATCACAATGATCAAAATCATGATAAGTCATAAAGAAAAATAAAATAAAATAAATGTGACATGTAATGGATGTTGAATACAAAAACTGGTCTTGGGTTATTTGCTGAAATGTTCCACTGGAAATTGCAAAGCCATCTTCCATATTATTATCTTAATCACTTTTGCGTTATTTTATTTCCCCATTTTTGTTCTAACACCACATTTCCTTTAGTATAAAGATGAAGCCATGCAGCATGTTGACACGGCAATCTACATTTTCATACCACTTTCATTTATTTATTAGGTATTAAAGGGAATTCTTCTATTGCTAAGTTTTGATCCACTATACAAAATCCAATGCAACAAGTTCTCAACATACACCATGCATTTGACTCTTAAACATGCACATACTTAACAATCAAGATTTATCTCTTGCTCTTTTTATTTCATTTAACAAAACTGAACTTACAATGAAGACATGGAATTTGGATGAAATGTCACAAGTTGTACTTAAAGCAGTGAAGAGCAACTGAAATAGAAAATAGAAAAGTCAAGAGACTTACCTTAATCCCACTACAATTAAAGAAACAGGTTCTCAATACTTTTACACACTTGGTTGTTACAAAATTATGCTCTGGGTTGTTACAAAAACTCTTACAGACTCTAGCCTCTCTCTATTGAGTGCTATTTTTGTGTGTGTAATTATGTGTAGCTAAGGGTTCTATTTACAAAAAATTATTAAAGTCTTAATTCTCATGTAAATATCGACCTATTAAATAATAATTGATCATAAAAAATCTCAACAAAATCAGCCTCCTAAATTATTTCTGGATTTATTTATTTTAAAAAAAAATTGAATCATGATCTCTCATTTAAAACACATTCTCCTTTTCCTTTTTATTAAACCATCATACCAACTTGCGTTGGTCCAAGTGGTAATGGGCTTGAGCACCTTAAGCATGTGGTCAGGAGTTCGATTCCTGACTCATACATATGGAGAAAAATGCAATTAAGAGTGGTCACCCTCTTTGAAGCCAACAGTATCGTGGCAGATTAGTCATTCACCTTCCAGACAGAGAGATTATGTAAGGAAAAATAAATAAAAGTCATCATAATCTCTCAATTCTTTTCTTTAAAATCTTGAATTTAATTTTTAAAAGTATCAAATCACGATTCCTCACTAAAAGCATATCCTTCAATTATTTTTAAGAAAATCAAATCATGTTTTCTTATTAAAAGCATATTATTTTTCAAGAATAGCAAATCATGAATTAAAAAATATCCTTCAATTAAAGAAAATCAAATCATGATTTCTTATTATATCCCTTATTTTTAAAATCAAATCATGATTTCTCATTAAAAGCATATCCTTCAATTATTTTTTAAGAAAATCAAATCATAATTTCTTATTAAAAGCATATCTCTTATTTTTCAAGAATATCAAATTATGATTTCTCTTTTCTTTTATTTTTTTAAG
The DNA here is from genome assembly GCA_029884605.1 of Ormosia emarginata. Lineage (NCBI taxonomy): Eukaryota > Viridiplantae > Streptophyta > Magnoliopsida > Fabales > Fabaceae > Ormosia > Ormosia emarginata. Next base: position 16,682,123 of record JAQQTP010000090.1, read on the forward strand.
AAAATCAAATCATGATTTCTCATTAAAAGCATATCTTTATTTTTTTTAATTTTAATATTGAACATTAAAACTCTTATTAGGTTAAGAATTAGACTTGAAAGTTGAGTAATGAGAATTGAGAATTGAACTACTTTATTTCCCTTCTACCTTTTTTCAAATTATTTTTCAAAAAAACTTAACATGATCCAAACAAAATTGAGTGTTTACACATATAATTAAAAAAAAAGTTAAACTTTATTTTCTTTTGAAGACACAAAAAAAATGTAGATTGACATATAGGCACATCAGTACCTATCAATACACCAGTTATTATAAAGAGGATTATGTCATTTGGTCAATTTTTTTTTTCACAAAACAATTATTATTAAATTAAACTTACATATAAAAAATATAAAAAATATAAAAAAGGATACAATTATAAATATTTCTTATTTTACAATTGTAACTACTTTTAACCAGTCCTCAACTTACAGTTTTTTTTTTTTCTTTCTAAAATTTCGTAATTATTATGGACTCTTCATTATTACTTATTTTTAATCTTTGGTAAAAAAAATGTGAATTGAGAGGCACATAGTGCTCATCAAAATGTTAATATTAGTTATTTTTCAAAATTACTATTATTAGTTACTCATTTAATATTTTAAAAAAATTAAAAAACTAAAACTTTAGATATATATTAATCGTATAAAATTATAAATATTTCTTACTCTTTAATTATAGTTATCTTTAAATATTTACCAACTTTTTACTATAGTTATAATTCACTTCAAACCATTTTTAATATTATTTATATATTTATTTTATATAACAAAAAATGTAAATTACAGACATGTAGTGCCAAATAATATGATAATTTACGTTTTATATAATAAAATTAAAAATAAGAATAACAGGTAGGTAGTATAGAAACTCTAATTGTTTTAGACACACAAACCAGACTAGTCGATTTAACTGATTTGACCATGAGTCAAGCGTATCTATTTAACTAATTTGACCATGAGTCAAGCGTATCTATGGTTCGGTTAAGGCTTAAAAATCGACTAAGCGATTAGACAGTCGTTGGACCTCTGCAATTGCTTTGAACTGTCATAAACTAACAGCCTTCTCAAACTTGATCGGATTTTCAAAACGAACAGATCTCACTTTATTGGCAAGAGAAAAAGCAGCAGTCCTTTGAAAAACAATTGAACACTCTGAATAAGAAGGTTATTGCACTCAAGACTGTTGTTCAACTAAGTTTTTGTGAAATTCATGCTATTGATCTCAAGGAATTGAGTGAGAAATTTGGGAAGTTTTAAAAATGATAGGTCAGTAAGTTCGAAAATAAGATTATACCAAAAACATAAAAGTGGCCAAGAACCTTTTGATTAGACCACCTTTCTGATTTCTCAATGATGTTTTTCCTTTCTCACCACCTTTATGGTGATGCCAAAGAGGGAGTAATAAGCATGTTTTTTTTTTAATCTCTTGTTCTAGTAATGCATATGTTTAGGGGGAGGAATAAGATATCATTAAAGCATTGTTGTCTTTTCAAATGATGATAAATGATGAATTTTCTTTATCTGTTGTTGCTTTTTTTTTTCAGTCATGAATATTTTATTCTGTTAATTGAGATTATATACCTAAAGTCTAAGGGGAGCAATCTCTCCATACTCTTTTAAACTCTATTTGAATAAGAAGCTTCTGATGTTTATTAGAAAGAGAAATGTAAGTATGGTTTGTCATCATAAAAAAAAGGAAAAACTTCAAAAAAACCCCTAAACTATGGGTCATGTGCACTTTAGTCCTATTACTTCAAAAATGTACAAAAAGGACATGTTACTTTGTGATTTGTACAAACTAATACAAAATGGTAACAGACGTTAAAATTTAGATGAAAACGTGTGTTGCACGTGCACGTCTCATGTGCAGATTGCCAAACGATGTACAATAGGTGATGGGGGTAATTTGGGTAGGAAACTTGGTTTCTGAATTTCTCAAATACGAATCCCTAATTTCTTCCCCAAACCTACCTTATTCTCCCCATTCCCTCCACCCTAATTTGGCCCCAAACCAAAGCTTGAAGGAACGCCATTGCTCGTACCATCGAACCGTGGAGCACCTCTATTCGTGCCACCAAAGCTTGAAGGAATGCCCTTGTTTGTGCGACCAAATCGTGGAGTAAGGGCTTTGTATAGTGAGTCTAACTGAGGTAAGTATTAGTCAGACTTGAGCGACATTATGTTGAAATTGTTTTTTAGGTTAGGGTTATTAGTGCCTATTTATTGGTGATTTTAGGTTTGTTCGGTTGGTAGGGGATGCATGTGGTCTATGGTCTGCAAATGTTGCCATTATCATGGTTCTTTGTTACTGTATATGGTCCTAATTGTTGTCATATTTGTGTGTGAACTTGTAAGTGTTACTGTGTATGGTCCTAAATGTCTAATTTTTTTATGTGGGAACTTGAAAAAAAAAACCCTGAAATATACATGTGATCTGCACTTTGTATAACATGCTTTATAATATTCGTAAGCTTTATGAATGAGTACGAAAACATGCTTGTAATAATAACATGTTTCTTTGCACTTTACGGATGACTTTGATAACAATTTTGTTACATTATGGAGGGAAATTGCAATTTAGCTCACCTATGGGGTATGTAGGGGGTGTGTGTCATAGGGTTTACAACTTTGATAGTGGCCTGCTATCTAACACACACTTGTCTACTTTTGTAAGAAACAATGGGATTGGGATGAGAGCACCTAAATGTCTGTGGTATAAGTTTCTTGGTCAGCCTTTTACCTATGGACTAACAAAAATATTTGATGACGATGATATTAGAAAGATATGTAATATTCTGGAGAAAAGACCGAACCCAACCCTTCAAGTATATGTTGAGCATGAGAGTGACCATAAAACATACCCAACCCACTTAGAACCTAACCCCAAACATGAATGTGAGTTAGAACCTAACCCAATTGCAATTCTGTCTGATCCTGCAAATGAGAGTGAACCACACCATGATGACCATCCTGTTAGGAAAAAAAGGAAAAAAAAAAGGAGAAAAGAAAAGGGAAGCAAGTACAAAAGGGAAAAAAGAAGCAAAAACTAACCCTTAAGAGAAAAACCAGACCTGTAAACCTTGAACAAGATGGTGATGTTGACTTAACTGGTTGTGATTTTGAGGACAATGATGAAGAGATTCCTGACCTATTTTTTGAGGACCATGCAAGGGAAGTTGAGGAAGAGGAAGAAATGAGAGATTGTATGGGTGTTAATGATGAAGTGAATGATGAAAATGAAGATAATGGTGAGGGTCAGGGACATGAAGATAATGGTGAGGCAAGACAGGCCAACAAGGACAATAATGTTGCAAGTCCTGATACTGGACCTCATTGGGATGGGGAGTATCAGTCTGAGTATAAGGATAGTGATACTCTAATTACTCTCATTGGTTCTGATGTAGAAGAACCAGAGGTAATGAGGAAGAGGAGGTTTCCAGAGTTCAACCAATACACTGACATGAGAAGGAATATAAAGTTGCAACTGGGAATGAAATTTGCAAGTCATAAAGTTTTTAGGGAGGCTATAAGACAATTTTGTATTGAGAATGAGATTAATTTTGAATTCTTAAGGAATGAGAGTACTCGAATATCAATACAGTGCAAGAGGGGTTGTGGATAGAAAATGTACGCCTCCAAGACTCATCAAGGAGATGCTTTCTAAATTAAGTCATAGTATAACTAGGAGCATGCAAGCTGTGGGTGGAGTAACAAAAATACCAAGGCCAATGCAAGATGGTTAGCTGCAAAGTACAAAGACCACATCCGAGACCACAAGGGGAGATGGGAAAATGAAGCTTTCATTAATTAAGTGGCCAGAGAACATAAGATTTTTGTGACAAGGTTTCAAGTGTATAGGGCTTGCAAGATGGCCATGAAGCAGCTTCAAGGCAGTGCAGCAGCTCAATATTCTTTACTATGGAATTATGCTGCTGCAGTCTTGCAATACAACCCTGGTTCAACAATGCTGATCATGAAGGATAACAATGGCTATTTTCAGAGACTCTATGTATGTTTGGATGCTGGCAAAAGAGGTCTGAAGTATTGTAGGAGTATAATCTCATTGGATGGGTGCTTCCTGAAGGGTGGCTTCGGGGGTCATTTGCTAGTGGCAGTGGCAAAGGATGCTAATGATAACATGTTCCCTGTTGCCTATGCTGCAATTGAGGATGAGTTAAGAAATAGCTGGATGTGATTTTTGGAGAGGTTGCTTGAGGATATTGGCTCAATTGAGGAGAATGGCTGGGTGTTCATGTCAGATAAGCAAAAGATAACTAAAACTAGACATCTTACTTTATGTGATTTTGTGTTGCACAAGTTTGAACTCTATATTTTCTGATTTCTTATTTCATGTGCTTGCAGGGTTTGAACTCTATACTTGAGGACATGGGGGTTGAACACAGATTCTATGTTAGGCATCTATATGTCAACTTCAACCTTACATATAAAGGACAAGTGCTAAAAGATCTTCTGTGGAATGCTGCAAGGGCCACCACCAAGCCTGAGTATGACTTTCACATACAAGAAATAAGAAAGCTGAATGAGGGAGCAGCAAACTAGTTAGCTGCGAGAGATGCTAGCACATGGTCAAGGCATTCATTCACTGCACGGGCTAAATCGAGTAGTTTATTGAACAACATTGTAGAGTCATTCAACTCTACAATACTACCTACTAGAGACAAGCCTATAATCACAATGATGGAAACCATAAAGAGGATGTTAATGAAGAGGTTTGCTACAAAGAGAGATGGGATGCTCAAGTACCAAGGGCAAATCTGCCCACGCATTCAACAGAAGCTTGAAAGGTCAAAGGAAGAAGTTGTGTTATGCATTGCCCATATGAATGGCAATGGAAAATTTGAAATTAACACATGGCAAGGAAGCAAGAAGATAGTGGATTTGGTGAGCAAGACTTGTTTTTGCAGAAACTGGGACATAACAGGTATAAGACTGATTTGAGAGATATGTTATTGGTATCTTCTGAAGTGAAATTTGATTGATTTTTTTGTATCTCCTGTAGGTATCCCATGTGCACATGCTATGAGTGTCATTTATGCACAAAGGGATCAACTTGAGAACTATATTGATGACTGTTACAAGAAGGAAACTTTCTTGAAATGCTATGAAGTGATGATCAACCCTGTACCTTCACAGGAAGAGTGGCAATGTCTTGACTATGATCCAATACTCCCTCCTTCGGTTAGGACTTCTATTGGCAGACCAAAGAAGGCTAGGAAGAGGGCCACTGATGAGCAACCTCAAAACCTAAACAGGGTATCTAGGGAAGGAAATCAATGCCAATGTGGGAATTGTGGCATGTGGGGTCACAATGTTCGTGGGTGCTCAAGACAATTAAATCCAAATAGAAAGATACATAGAAAGAAGAAAAAAATAAGTGCAGGCAGTGGGTCTGTTCTATCTGCTCCATCTAAGGCTCCAAGTGTAGATGCATCAATTGGTCCGGGTGCTACTTGTCAAAGTGGTCCTATACCTGCTATGAGTGACCCAAGGGTAAATGGGAGTTGTGGTCCCAACCAACCTGGCTCCCAAAGCTTAATCTCCCCATTTAGGAGACACACACGTGCTTTGACAAGAATGTGCACCCTGACTCAGCCTAGTGAAGGGGCATCAACATCAGGGGAGTCAGCATCAAGAATGAAGACAAGGAGGAGTAGGGCACAACTTACACAATAACTTTCTGCATGGGGGCTTTGTTTTTTTTTTTTTTTTCTCGTTGGTGGTATTGAAATTTGGTATTAGACTGTGACAACTATGCCTTGTCACATACCATTTTTTTTTGGATATATCAGGGTCAGTGGGTTGTATGGACCATGTTGATAAAAATTTGTACTAAGATCTTATTTTGTGAATGTTGACTAAGATCTTATTTTGTACTCAGAAAGAATTTACTGATTAATATAAGTTTATATATTCCTCACATGATCTTATTACTGATTACATGATCTTATTTCTGATTACTGTGACAACTAATTATTGTTAAATGTTGAATGATAGTGATTGTGATAGTGGCATTAGTATATTGTTAAATGTTGAATGTTTGTTATTGTGATTGTGATAGTGACAGTGGTATATTGAAATGTTGAATGTTAAATATTGTGATATTGTGATTGTGATAGTGGCAGTGTATTGTGATAGTGGCAGTGGTATATTGTTAAATGTTGAATGTTCCCCACAAGTTTATTCAGATATATTGAAATTGTGCTTCCATTAGTTCTAATTACTTAGTTAGAATGAAATTGTGCTTCCATTAGTTCCCCACAGGTTTATTCTGTTGTAATGAAAATTTGGTGGTCAATTGAACTGATTGAGATTGTGCTATTGTATTGTTACGGTGATTGGTGGTCAATTACAGTGATTGTTCATATCAATTGCACAAATTCATTGTCAATTGAGAAATGCTGCAATAATTTCATTGAACAAGGTAAATTACATTGCTTAACACACTGACTCCTTACATTCAAATTCATAACATATAACCTTTGCTAACTCCATCTTACTTACATTAAACATCTCTACAATCCTACACTAAACATTCCAAAATACATTGTAGCATTCATCAAAACTTTCCTTTGCCAGAGACCAATAAACCAACACACAAAATGACTATAGCAAGCATCATCCAATGCATCATATACAACTGATACTTCTGTGACTTTAGCTTAGCCTTTTGTGATTCAACCTTGGCATTTAACACACACAACTGAGCCTTCTTTGCTTCTACTTCTACATTTAATTCATTGTTCCTTTTGAGCAAAGTGTTGACGATTTTTTCAACTCTTCTCTCTGTAGGTGGATAGTACTAGGCAAAGAAATGATAGTCATCTTTGGTACCATACCTGTTACAACCAAAGAACCTCCATCTTGGGTTCCTTTCAATCTATGACGTTTGCAGCAAACAAGGAAGGCCACAATTGTAACTTTGAGTATGGCCACCAATGCATGTTGAACTCTCTGAAGACTAGGTCTGTGTCATTTTCTCCACCAAGTTCGAGCACAATAACTGCTCCCTCACTTTGGGTCAATTGTTGCAGAGCAGTCATGGAGTTTTAAGGTTCGTAATTGGAAAAATAAAAAAGAAGCACACTTTTTCCTCCACGTGCACGTTATGTGCAATTACCCTACCCAAATTACCCCCATCACCTATTGCACAGCGTTTGGCAATCTGCACATGAGACGTGCACATGCAACACACATATGTGTTTCCATCCAAATTTTAATGTCTGTTACCATTTTATATTAGTTTACACAAATCGCAAAGTAACATGCCCTTTTTGCACAATTTTAAAGAAATAGGACTAAAGTGCACATGACCCATAGTTTAGGGATTTTTTTTTTGAAGTTTTTCCTAAAAAAAAAGGAGGGATTGTTAGCTCCAATGCCCTTGAAATGGGTCTTTACTCTTTATGTTTATGATGATTAAACAAACATACTTATATTGTTATTATGTTCTCTTGATACTCTAATGAGTGTATTTAAGTGTGTAATATGCTTCTAAGTAACAAATGTTGATATTTTCTGATATAAAGCTTGAAGGACAAAGTTTCCAACAAAGTCTTGGTGCTTCTGAAGATCAGAACAGTCAAGCAACATTCTGAAGCATCTACATCAATCAAAAAGGTTGAACAACTTGCTCAGATGACTGATGAATTGCAATGATCTGTCTTGAAGATCTTCAGTCAAGAAATTAATCAGAATAGAGAGGAATGAGTTAAGAAGCATAATGATCAGAAGCATTGAGCTTAAAATATTCTGAGATGGATTGTTATCTCTATTGATGGAAAAAGACAAGGATCCTGAGCTAAAAGTTATTGATAACCAGCGCTACAGGACAGGACAAATTACTCACTCTACTGTTTATTAGAAGCCGATAGAAGCAAGTACAAACAGATGGATTTTAAAAACTATAAATAGTCGAAGTGCAGAAGAAAGAAATGGATGAAGCACTGGCACATTGATCATATCTTCTGAACCTTTATAAGTTACAAGCAACCCTTCTAATCAGCACAAACACACTTGTATTTCTCTATGAAACTAATCTTAGTGTGTACCCAATACTTCTCTATACTTAGTTGTTTATACTCATTCTTTGAGTATTTAGAGAAAACCAAACACTTAAATCCTTTATTGTATCCTTGACCAAGTAGTGATCAAATTGAGTGACTAGCTTGAAGAGGCTAATGCCAATCAAAGACTACTTATAATCTAAGTTGGATGGGTTAGGGTAAAAGAAAGAATACTCAAGACAATATAAAATATCACTGGTTTACTAGAGATTGGACATAACCATGTGATTCACCCGAACTAGTATAAATCATATGTGTTAAGCTCTTTTGAAACCTTCTCGTTATTTATTATTAAATTTTGCGCTTGTGCGATGTATTGATAAATTTAAGAATTAAATAATAAAAATAAATATGATTTAATTAAAAATAATTTTATTAAATGAAATATATGTAATAATTTATAAAGAAAAAATATTTATAAGTTAGTTTAAAAATATATAATATTTTCATGAAAGGATTTCATTATAATATAAATACTAAAGATTTTAAATATGTAATATTATAAAATAACTTATATGTTTAAAAAAATATTTATAAAGCTAAAATATTTTTAGCTTCAAAATGCACTTGGGAAGGAAAAGTTCTTGTACCCTAAGCAAGTATAATTTCAAAACTAAAATGTGATGAAATCTTATAAAATCAAAAAATAAAATATTCATGTAAACTATTATTTTTTGTAATTTAATTTTTATCTTTATTTTTTTATTTTTCATTCCATTTGCCTTTTAAATGAATTTTTCATGAATATTCATGTAAAATATTCATGACTAATAATCTTATTTGTCATTAGTTTATTTTCTCTTAAAATAATTAAAATATTCATGACTAATAATCTTATTTGTCATTAGTTTATTTTCTCTTAAAATAATTAAAATATTTATTTAAAAAATTACCTTCAATAATGACGAGTCTTTCAATAATTTTTTCATAAAGATATTATTAAATTATAAATAATATATAAAACATAGCTTTATTAATATCATTATTTTCTTTATAAAGAGTCCACCCTCATTATGTATATAATGATAATTAAGCAAATGATTAAGATTGACAAGATATATTATTAACTTTAAAATGTTGACCATGAATTTTAAAATTAATAATATTATTAATTATTATTTATAATATTGGTGATTATTAATTATTAAATATGTTTGAATTATTTATATTATTGTAATTAATATAATTATTATTTTGATAAGAAATTGATTACGAATGTATAAAATGTGTAAATTATGAGAGCACTAAATTTTCTAAATTTATGTTAAATTTTTTTATTTGAATTTACATTATAATAGTATTAATAGTATTCTTTATTTCCATAATTTATGTTAAATAATTTTTTTACTAAATGAATTAATTTGGATAAATGAATTAATAGTATTCTTAGTTTATTTATAATAATTGGCATAATTTATTTTTAATGGTAATGAAAATGATGATAATTGATTAAATAATTTTTACTTTGTTTGAATCTAAAGTTATGGAAGGAAATTAGTAGAGAAAATTACATTAATTTATTTCCTAAATTATGAGAAAATTTAAGAAGATAAATTATATTATTTTGTATATCATGGTTCTCATTAAAAATAAATTGAAACTAATATTTAATATTAACTACAATATATATTAGGAAATTAACTAAATTAATTCTTTGGCAAAAAATTGGAAAGAAAATAAATTAGTCTTCTACAATAATGGGAAGAAGTTGAAAATAATAATTAGAAATAATTTTATAATAAATTAAAAAATTTATCAATTATAAAGATTGACAATTGGTGGTCTTTGACAAAAGTAACAAAGTTACTTTAAAGAATGTTATAATCTCTCAACTACTCCCACTCCCAACCTAGAGGTTGTCGGAGGTCCGCCGCAACCAGTCACCGCTCATCCGCTTTAGCAACTGTCACTCCCAAGTATAATTTCTCTTAGTTCTTATTCTTCTTTCGCAACTCCCCTCTCTATATCTATTTTTACATAACTTTGATTTGTTCATAAGGTTATAAGTCTCTTACATCGCTTGCCGTTATGATTCGTAAGACTCACAATATTGTACTCATAAGAGGAAGATCAAGCAGCCACAACAAAGAAGAAGATCAATATGTATTTTGAGGCTTCAACATAATCTTCTATTTTGTTAGAAATTCTGGATTTCAAAATGTTCTTCTATTTCGTCCAAAGAATGAATCTTTTTAGATTTCATCATACTTTTGTATTTCATTCAAAAAGTATAATTTCTTTTTCTATTACTAAAAAATTGAGAAAGATGAAATCAAAAAGTTAAAACGTGATTTTGATTTAGAGTTATTTGATTTTTTTATTATATATATTTTTTTGTAAATGTGACATTGGCCACATCACTTTATATGTGGAAAAAAAAAGACTACATTAGATAACATATGATAAAAATTTAATTTTATTATTTACTATATGTCATCAAATCAAATCATATACTTATTGATAAGAAAAATACATGATAACTTTTCAAGTCATATACTTTTTTTATATTATATATGATGATTCTTACTTATGAGTAACATTCTTTAAGTTTTAGTAAAAAAAAAAAAAACATTCTTCTAAGTTTATGAAGTATCTTTCTTAAGTAAAAAGAGAAGTTTCTAAATATGTTCTTAGCTAAAATTGAATCAATTTGTGTTTGACGGCAGTCTCTTTTCAACTTTGTAATTCCGCTATTAACCCTTTAGATATCCAAGTTGGAAAACTTAGGATTATTCTAAATTTGCAGCAATAATTAAGAAAGTTGAAAACATAATTTAATCCTTTTTTTTTTTTTTACTGTTGCCACCTTTAATATATTATATATATATATATATATATATATATATATATATATATATATATATTTCATATAATTAAAAAAATTATATGATTATATTTTAATTTTGATATTTATATAAGATTTAATAGTTAAAATTTATTTATTTACTTTTACATGTATATATATAGATAATAAGATAAATTTTTATTATGAAAGAGTGAGAGAAATTTTTATAATACGTTCCCCATTTCTTTTTAATTATAGTAGGTAGAAAAATATTTATTAGTTCTTAATTATTATGTTGATATATTAACATGCAGGTAATAACTAATGAATCTTTCTAAATTATTTTTTAAGATGTAATTATAATGATTAATAAAAAACTTAATTAATTATTAATAATTATATTTTTTATATTTATTATACAAACCTATATATTAAACTTTTAACAAATCCATGTATTGCAAGGGTAATTTATATCAACTAATCAAACCTGTATATTGACTATTTTAACAAACACAGCTCATAACTAATGAGTCATTCTACATTGCTTCTTCTTATGTAAAAGTCGTGACTAATAAAAATAAAACTTAATAACTAAATATGTATATATGTACATTTACTCTTATTGTTAAATAAATTTTTATATTAATTTAAAAAATTGCATTCTAATCATTTAAGAAACGTGTGTATGGGTTATAAAAATTCCAGCTTCCCTAAACGACCAATACTTATTCATTTCCCTTTTTTAATATTTAAAAAACTATTCTAATTTTAATTATTTTTAATTTACTCATCTATTATATTTTATAAGAATACAAGTAATGTCTTAATAGAAAATATTATGGCAATAAAAACTTAAAATATGAAACATATATTTAATGAAGATGTCAAAGAAGATAATGAAATACTACTCATATTTATTATAATCGATTTTAAGATGTAGCTCAAATTTTATTAAAATTGTGTATATCTAATAATAGAAGTGGTTTTATAAAAAAAAAAGTGAGGCAATTAGTTTTGTTTATAATTTTATTCAATTATTCTATAATTTTGTATTATTTATCATTTTTTAATATTTTCCATGTCTCGTATGTGTGATAACAAATTTATGCATTGCATTCGTGATAACTAATAAGTTATTATACATTACTTCTTCAGATGTAATGCCAAATGACTAATGAAAAATTGATTAATTAAATATGTATATATGTAGATTATTAATAAATTAATTTTTTACAAATTTAAAAAATATGTATTCTAAACACTTACAAACCTGTGCAACGATATCCCATGCATTGATATCTCTTTATCATTCCAAATATTGAGCCTTCATATGTTGATTATTCAATTCAGATCATATGAATAATATTATCATGCTCAAAGCATTATCTCCATGAATACAAATAGCGAAGGATATTTCTCAATATACATGTTTATTTTCATTGAATATAAACCTTGATTACTTGTTATTTATTAATCTTCTTTAATAGATTTCATGATTAGTATCAATTTAAGTTGTTCAAATTAATATGTATTGATATATATTTTTCTTTTATATAAGAAATTGATTTATTAACTTTAATAAAGAAAATATTTTTTTTTTAAACTTCTAACAAACCCGTGCAAGTCACGCATAAATACACTAGTTTTAAAATTAAAGACTAAGCATATATCTAAGTACTATTGTGATTAGCTTCCAATCACTCAACTTTCATTCCACTTTCTTAGATTGAATAATGAAAAATTAAATGGTTCACTTCATACCGTCATTTCGTTTTTGATTAAAACAAAAAACAAAAATCATTTCTTAGATTGAATGACAAAGACTTTTCATATATCTAAATATTTAATAATTAACCCCTTCATTAACATATACTTAAGTATCATTTCTCTTTATAAAAGATTATAGTTTGTTTCAAATAATCTATGCAGGCAAATTTTTATTATTATCCACTATAAAATTTCAAAATAATAAACCAAAAGAATATATTAAATGCTTTATTTTTATTAATATTTTCTATTTTTTGATTTGTTAACAAAAGATACAAATTTTAAAATTAATACTATAAAAATGTATAATATGTATCATAGATATAAATCTGTGCAACTACAGGCATAATACCTAATAATTTTAAATATTTTTTTAATTTATATTTTTTAAAATTTTATTTAAATAAATAAATTATGTTTTTTTAATAATTTTAAATCTTTTTAATCTATATTCATTTAAACTCTATTTAAATTTTAAAAAATTCATGCAATAAATAAAATACTTACTAATTATCGTTCATATTCATAATCTTATATTCCATCAAATTCTACTTTTAATTCTTCGCACTAAACGTAATATAAGAGAAAGAGGGTTTTGATCCCAAGCGGTGGGCCTTACGGTGACTCGCTGAACTTCTTCCTAAAATCCCCTTTCCCAAGTCCCCAATCCTTCACTTTGCAATTTGCAATTTGCAATTTTACAGAGAGCTTATTCTCTTGCGATTGAAATCCATCACAATCCAAATCACAAATTTTGGAAAAATCCAGAATCTCACCTATTGTACAAACTCCCCCTCAACTCCCATCGATGGATTCGTTCCAGCAACCTCACGGATTCATGCGGCCGCCACAACCACCACCACCTCCGCCGCCACCGCCGTACATGGCGGATCCCCAACACCACCCCAACTTTCACCAGATACCACAGCCACGTCAGCCTGCCCCTCCCCAAGCCCCCTGGTTCTCCACCCAATTCCAGTATCACCCTTCCCAGACTCCTTCCCCTCCGCCGCAGTGGCCCCCGCCGCCGCCACCTCCGCCGCACTCGGACCATTTTCCTTCGGCAGCTTCCTATCCTCCTCTATCAAACCCTTATTCCTACCATCCCAACCAGTTCCCTCCTCCTCCGCCCCATGCTCGTGCCCACGTGCCTCCTCCTCAGTTTCCCACTCACTCCCACATTTCACAGCCTTTTCCTCAGGTGAAAAAAATCTTTCTTGTCCCTTTTAGCTTTGGTGCTTTTGTATCTTCCTTTCTTGGTTAACTAGGGTTTTTTCTTGGGTTGATTCTTCTATAGTTCAATTAGTTCATATTTCACTTACACTTTGTTTTGTTGACTCATAATCTCCCTAATGGCTTGAAATTTTCTAGGAATGGAGCAACCCAAGCTGGCCTCCCAACCAAGGCTATCCAGGTTCATTGTTATATGCTTATATGAGAAACATTGTTTTGTTAATTCCTTCCAAAGTTAGGGTTTTGATGTTTATTATTAAGTTCACTGAAGAAGTATGGAGTTGAAAGTTATCAACTTGAGAGGCAAGCATTTGCACCTAAAACGAAAAACAAAGAATGAAAGGCATGCATTGTTGTGTCAGTTTTTGTTTGTTGTTAGTTGATTTATGACCATCTTATCTGGGCCAAGTACATTGTTTTGTCATTTTGAAAAATCTGTTTGTCTTTGTGTTTCATTTGTTTGTATTCATGAAATTACTGAGAGTCTGAGTTCTTTCATGGCACTGAATATTGACCTAGATAGACACTTGTGTTGCATTTGCATGAGTTAGTTAATTTATGATTAGGGTGTCAAAACGGGCCGGCGCATTCGGGGTCAGGCCATTTTTGGGCCAACCCATTCGGGTCATGTAAGTTTCGGACTGATATTTTGCTAGCTCAGCCCAACCTATTTAGCTTTATGTAGTGTTAAAAGAGTGGGCTGTCTCGGCCCATTCGGGCCATGTAAGTTTCGGACTGACATTTTTCTAGTCCAGCCCGTTCATTTTGTCGGGATGGACTGGGCCCATTTTGACACCCTTACTTATGATCAAACTTATATGCAAGTTTTCAACTGTAGTTTGTAAAGGGTAATAATAATAACTGGCTTGGCATGCAGTCAATGGAATGATAACAATTTAGTGTATCGGTTTTGTGTTGCCTCATGTGTGCCTCTGCATGCTATTGTAGTTCTATTTGGCCTCTTGGAAACCTGCTTTTTTTTTCCCTTCGAATTTCTATATCCTTTCTTAATGCTGTGGATTTTGTATTTTTTTGACATAATTATGTAATGGCAGCCCATAAGAATGAAGATTGGGCTGCTAAGGCCAGAGCATGGGCTGATGCTAAGGCCGCATTGGAAAGTCAGCATCCACAATCACATTTTTCACCTGCTGGAAGATTGCAAGAGCAAAGCCATTATCATGATCAGTATCAGCAATCTGTCGACTCATGTTATACTGATGTTCAAAACCAGTCCCATCCATCATCAACCTATCAACAATTTTCCTTCTTGGATGCATCTGTGCAGCGGCTTTCAGGACATTCCCAGGAGGCTGCATCTGTCAGTTTGGAGACATCTTATGCTTCAGATGGACATTCATACAGTGCTAGAGATGGGACCGGCATTGGAGATCCAACTGTTTCATTTGAACAAGGAAACTTGCCTACAAATCCATCAGTTTATCAGCAGGAGGTACCTTCTACTTATAGTTCTGTTGCAGGTAATTATTTATTTAGTATATTGAAATTGCAAGTGAAGCTTTGCTCAAGTATTCTGTGGAAAACTGGAAATGGCTCATAAATCAATATTCGAAAATTTCCCTGTACTGAAGTATTTGTGATGTGAACCTGTTAAAGTTTGGTTCAAAGAGAGATCCCTTTCAACCCCTTCACTTTAACTTGCTATCTTTTTAAACAGGATAAGCTATCAACCTATCACAATTCTTGTGTTATAGACAACTAGTATGATTTTAAAGATTTTTATGTTTTGAAAGGAAAAGAAATATTATTAGATAACAAGGGGGGAATACAAGAGAGGATAAGGTATCCTCCAAAAGAAACCACAAAGCTGAAGGAAAAGAAAAAGTAAAATCATCCATAGGAAACCACAAAATAAACCCAATCCAAGGAGAAAAACAAAAAAGGGAACCACCACAACTGCCCCAAAACTCTACTAGGAAACTCTTTCAACAAAACACCCGCAACAAAAGGGAAAAACTAATAATAAAATAAACACAAAACATCGCTCGTTTTGCCTTCAACAAAGAAGGCAACTTCAAAGCTTCAAAGTAAAAAAAAACAAACTAATTAGGCCTTCTAGTGCCTTTCGGCTGTCCATATTTTATTGTTGTTGTTAATCTTTTAAGTTCCTTTTCTACTACTTCTTCTTCTTCTTCTATGGTTATCAAATCGTGAATCGAATTGTGAATCGGATAGGCTATTTTCCGAGTCATGAATCAAAACATATTGTGAATCGTAAGATTCATGATCAATTATTAAAAATAACATAAAATATGTTTTTAACATAATAAAACTATAAAACTATGTATAGAAATAGAATAATTTATTTATTTCCTTTTCAATGTACATTTATTATCGGGATTTTTTTCCTACAGTAGTAAGTTACTAGAACCTTGAAACAGAAACTCTAATTTTTTTCAGCCACCCCACCCCTTTGGTTTCTCTCTCTGCGGTTGTCCATCTCAGATCTGATCTGAGGAGTGTTTGACCTCCCATCAACCCCACCACCCTTACCACCAGTGCCAGACTGTCCTACCACTGGAGGCTCGCCAGCATCCACTCGCCTCCATGCCCTGATCGCTAGTCTGAGCCCTTTTTAGGAAGTCATCTTCTCAGACCTCTCCACCGATGAGATTCTGCCCACACCCACCCATCTTTGCCTTGGTTTGTCATCCCACAGTGGCTGTTTGACTCCTTATCCCTCCGAGATCTGTATCATTGGAAACACAACAAAATCGAGATTCTTGCAATTTTGGCACTATTCTGCGATTTAGCGTGTGATTCTGGTGACAAAATGAAATTCCATGCAATATGTATCGATGGAGTGAGGATTCACATAGAATAGCATGAATCGAATTGCGATTACTACCATGCTTCTTCGCACTCTAGGTATTTGGCAAAAAAGCCACCTTTACCTCCTTACCCAACGGATTAACCAACTTTATCCCCATTGAATCAAGAAGTGATTGTGGATCATAGAAATCACTTGCATTGCCTAAAGGCCTAATTGAATAAACTTCATCATCCAAAGCGCTCACTTTGGCCAGAAGGTTTCAACTTTTCAATATCTGGACAAGGCAGAGCTCCCTTTTCAGAACCAGCATTAGTAAAATTACCTCCTAGAAGACTATTGTTGTCCTCTACGGGATCTTGGCGGCCTAAACTTGAAGTATTGTTAACCTCAACATTTTGTTGTTGAGATTGAGAAAGCTCCTGCTTTACACCTTGTAAGTTGCCATCAAAGTCAAGACACTATTCTTGAACTCTTTGTTGATCAATTTTTGCCCTTAAAGCATCCAAAGTAAGATTGAGAAATTGGATCACGTTAATATATGCTCTTGTGGGTCTAGCAGGTGTCAAAACGAGCTGGTCCACTGTGGGCCAAGCAAATTTTGGCCCGGGATGGGTTGGGCCAAATTTGTTGCAACAGATTGTATTTTTCTTAAATGTTTTCTTTAGTTTTCAACTCTTGAAAATTTTATTCTTATGCTTCACCACTTTCTTTTTCTTTTGTATAGTTAAAAAATCCCAGCAAACATCAAGTAAAAGAGTTTGTGTGATACAAATATCAATTTACATTAGAGAGTGTAAGAGTAGAACCCTCTACATATCATATAAATTATTTGATAGTACTCTAAAATAAAAGAATGAGACATCGGGCTTGCCCAGCCCATTGTGTGCCAGCCCACATCAAGTCGGGCTAAGTCGGGCCAAATCATATTTGGGCTTAAAATTTGTTAGCCCACCTACATTTTGTTGAGTTATTCGGGCTGGCCCATTGGGCTTTGCCTGTTTTAACACCCCCAGGTGCCACATGGAACCTTTGTAATACAAAACAATATATCTGAAGATGTTTTAACGAAAGGTCTATTTTTTTGTTTAGAAATATAGTAATCCATCTGTGAAACTGCTTGATTCCTACCTTGTCAAGAAAATTATAATTGTTGCTATGTGAAGCCACTTGAGCTGAGGCTTGGGTTACCCAAATTGGGGAACGGTTATGTGTTGGTAGCCACCACCCAAGGGCCTAACAATAATAAGGTATATTTATATATTGAATCAAAAGTCCTAACCCATGCACAGTGATGATAGAGCAATATCCTTTAATCACTTCATCGTACATCATTACTTAGGTAACTGATAAACATTATTTGAGGGGTGCCAACCTAGTTGTTTTGTGTCAGTCATCTTTTCTTATCTTGGACATTGTTGCTAGTAATAGGATATAGGGTTTATGGGAACTTATTTTTTTCGGTAGCACCTCAGTGCCTTACCTGCAAGAATTACCTCATGTTCGCTCATTTGCTGAGGACATGGCTAGGGAATGCATAAACCCTTCAAGCCCACCATTTATACTGGTTTATCTGTGCCCCTTATGATAAGTAGGCATGTGTAGTTGTAATACTTAAATGTTTGTCTTTCTAAAGATATGAGTTAGACAACTGCTATTAGTTGGAATTATTACTGTGAGAAAGGATTTCTTAAAGATTACTCAATTTTTTGTAGCTTTGATGAATATGCCCTTGAAAAGCAGGTTTCTAGGTCTTTGGGGGCTACACTTTGAACTACAATGATTCCTGTCTTCCCTCATTTATTTTTCCACGTCCAATCTGAATATTGACTTACAGGTAAAGAGGCTGTTGATCAGATTCAACAATCGTACACAGTGTTGCCTTTGTCAAGTTCCTCATCTCAAGAACAACGCCATGTGCAACCATCAATGCAGGCACCCTTTGCAACCGGCAGCCATTCAGTGGACCCTTCTATCAATCTTGGTGATCAACCTTTAGATTTTGCACCTAGGTTTAGTCGTGATAGTGACCTGCAAATGCAATCAAGTTATAGTCATCATGATTCGGGTACTTCAATGAATAACTGGGCTACTCCAGTGGCACCTGGCGTTGGTTATCCACCAATACCTCCAATTCTTGCCTCTGGGCCACAGGTCTTAATATTGACACTTTCTATTTTCTACTCAATACACATATATAGACACACACACACACACATGTATGCATGCATTAATTAGTGTGCCTGACACTTAATATAGCAGCATGACCCTTCTATCACCACTCCTGGTCAAGTGGCACCGCCATTTGGAAGGTTTCCTGGACCAGGCCTCCCTCCAACAATTCCACCAAGTGGTGCACCCTTTACCCTTAGCACGGGAACTACAATTCAACCTACTACGGCTTTCTCTGCTGATGCATATGGGGTTTCTGGTGTTCCTGAACGCCCTAAGAAGGTAACTATATTGCAAAGGTTAATGCTTGGATAGATATATATCATCAAATCTCATTTTGTAGTTATTTTTCAGGCTTCAGTCCCTAACTGGCTTAGAGAGGAAATAAAGAAAACAGTCATTGCTGCTCCTTCTATAGAGCATCCTAAAGAGGAAACAACATTTATGGATGATGGCATTGATAAGTCATATGTGAAGGGTGATGAGGCAGATAGGAAAAGCATTGATTCTTCTAGATCAGCTGAGGATGAGGAGGATGAAGAGGTTTTATTCTTTACTATTAAAGTTTCTTTCCGTAAAATGAGTCCTTTTATATATTTTAACTTTGTTATTTGAATGTCCTTTATCCACTTTGGATTTGATCTGACATTCTATATGTAGGATCTTGTTGAAGCAGCTAGAACTGCAGCTATCAACCAAGAAATAAAAAGAGTTCTTACTGAAGTTCTTTTGAAGGTTAGCTTTGTTTAAAACATGAATTGTTGTCTTATTTAATATCTGTCTACTGTCTGTAGCAGAAAAAATGGTCTACTGTAGTTCTAACTACATATTCTTCCTAGGTTACTGATGAATTGTTTGATGAAATTGCAACCAAAGTTCTTAGTGAAGATGATCTGACTGCTGAAGGTAGTTGTCTGATGCCCTCTAATTTTTTCTTTTAAATATATATTTATATAGATGATTATGTGCTAACTTTCTGTACAATCAATTATTGGAGGTTCTAACAATTTGTTTTCTTCAGTGGGTCATAATGTTGCCACTTCAAACCATAAGGCATCAGCATCTCCACCCTCAGCTCCAGTTCCTAAGGCATCTGCAAAGGTTCTGGTTCCAGTCAAATCGAAGGAGTTAGAGAATGATGGTGCTAGTGAAAAATCTAATTCCAGCTCTCCTGGAGATGTTTTAGGTCTTGGAAATTATGGTTCTGATGCTGATGATGGAGATGATGAAATTGAGAGTTCCAATGTGCCAACTCCTTCAAAAGATGCTTCTTATCAGTCAGGGATTAAGAAACCTTTGGAAGATATCAATGATGCACCTGTTAATAGCAGTTCACAACTTGAAGAGCACGGTAGAAGTCAAACTAATTTGGTGAATAATGTGGTCAAAACCAGCTCATTGCAATCAAATGCTAGCAATGGTGCTGCTATTGATCAATGGCATGATGATAAGGTGACCAAAGAATCGGATCATTCACATTCTTCCAAGGTGGTTTCTAATGATAATAGGGATAATGAGCTTAATGCTTTTGAAAGAAGCCATGATAGATTTAATGGTTTTAGTTCTAAAGATACTTCAGGGATTCCAAAATCTGAACTGTCTAGGAAGAATGTCAGTGTGGAAAAAGCAACAGATGACCATCCAGGTAGGGAAAGCAGAAGAAGATCAGAAAAAAATGATCAACATGACAGGAGTTCTTCTGAGAAGGACTTTGTTAAGGAGGTACAGAGTAGTAAGACTAGGACAAATGAAAAAGGTAATGAGAATCATAGAAGAAAGGATGAAAGACATCAGAGAAAGGAAAAAACAGATTGCAGCAGTGAGACAAAAGAAAGAGTGAAAGAGCACAATTTAAGGCATGGAGAGAAGGCAAAGGAATCAGAGTCAAGGAAAAGGTCCTCCCATGTTGATGTCAAGGATGATAAGAAGGAAGCAGAAAAACCCCATAGAGGTAGTGCCATTGAAGATACTAGCTGGAAAAAGGAACATACAAAGGATAAGGGGGAACATAGATCAAGGCAAAAAGATGCAAGTAACCCTGACAGGCACAAAAGAAGACGTTCATCTTCAGTAAGCAGTAGAGGTAGAACCAGCAAGGACCATGCTGTTAATCATGCCGGTGATTCAAGTGGTGAAGTCTCAGATGGCTCAAAAAGGTTTAGAACAGATTCCATTTAACCCTCATTCGGCTGGTTGTCATATATAGTGCCTCATTTCATTTTTTTATACTGCAGGAAGCTGCATTCAAGAAAACGTGACTTGTCACCATCTCCAGTCAGGTCTAAAAGAAGGTATTGTTTATTAAGAGATTCCTTACTTTGTTCAGGTTTGCAATATCGATGTTTGGGTGTTTTAGAGCATCTTGCTGATATTGAGATGAGCTGTTTGTGCTTATAGGCTATAGCAATATCATATATAAAATACATATACAATCATTTTAATTCTCACTCGCTTCATGTTTCTTACATATACTTTGATAGTGTATCAATTTTTTTTCCCCTTATAGAATCTTTGTGATTTAGTTAATAGCTTTTCTTAGCTTATTATCTGTGCTAAGTTTGAATTTTATTACCATGGGCTGAATTAGGATAGATAGTCATATAGCCATTCTTTACTTTCTTTCTGTGCATCTGTGTTTGAGCTGCTTTGACACCACATACTTTTCTGCATTTCCTTTAATGATTTCAGCTCTAGGTCAACCTTCTCATGACTTGAGGCTTAATCGCTTCCCTCAATCTTTTGACTGAAGCACTATCTTGCTATCTCAAAGAACAGAAAGTTGTATATTTATTTCTGCATTGTTTATGGACTTCAACTTTTGCCCTCTAACATCTTTTATGTATTTAATCATTTATTTACTTCTTTGGGTGATAAGAAATTTTTATTTGAATTTCAATATTTTTGCTATATTGTAATAGCTATCTACATGTGTGTGTATGTGTAGGTAGGTATTTTCATACATACATGTATGTATGAAATTTTTATTTAATCATTTATTTTTATGTATTTAATCATTTATTTACTTCTTTGGGTGATAAGAAATTTTTATTTGAATTTAAATATTTTTGCTATATTGCAATAGCTATCTACATGTGTATGTTTGTATAGGTAGGTATTTTCATACATACATGTATGTATTGTCAGTATACCTCTGCTGGTCAAGCTTCCATTATTTATGAGATTAACTTTGCATCTGAGTGTAACGTATGAGATTACTGTTGCAAAAGTTGTGAAATTGGAGATAGAATTATAGATATTATAATTTGTTGTGTACCATGATAGTTGATTTATTTGTTTCTGTGAACACATGTTGAGGCTAAGATTTTTGGCAGTTTGAGGATTCTGAAGCTGTTACCACACCACATATTTAATCATTTGGGTCTTTCTTTTGTTGAAGTCATATTGGCTTATTGTCTGTTAAATGGAATTTGTTCTTACTGTACAAGTTGTTATGTAGTAATAGTTTACATTTTCATGCATTAGTCTATTCTGCGTATGTTCTCTCAATTTATCCATCTATAATCTCTGATAAGACATTAGAGAAAAGCAAGAAACTTATAGTTTTGTGCACAAAGGTGTGGCATTTGTTTGTCCATGATTGTTAAGGATTTGTGTCCCCTGAATCTAGAGAAGGATATCATCGGTCGATGTTTAGTTCTTATTGAGGTTTTAAGATCTGGTAAATTTTTTGACTGTATCTTCTAATCATATTCATCAGAAACAGAAAAGTTTTATGGTAATAGGCTGCTTCCAATGGAGTTTTGACTCTATACCAGGTTGAGTTCTTTTTTATAATAAACTTTGTATACTTTTAACTCACCAAGTCAGTACGGTGGTTTCATTTTTAGACAAGTTTCGCGGTCTCCTCATAGCAAGCGTTCTCAGCGCAGGCATTCTCCCTACTATTCTCTTGATACTTCCAGGTTTGTTGCTATAAAGTTTTTCATGATTAAGATTTATGTTTTTGAGACAAACTTCCATCATCATATAAGAATAAGCTACTCAGGTGAACTTGTCAGGCTTCTTCATATATTTACCTTACAATGCTGCCTTTATTTACTGTATTTGCTTTTTATGCAGAGGAAGGAGGTCAAGATCCAGATCACCTGTTCAGCGGCAAAGATGAATGACAAGGACAGAGATGGTTGGCATTACATCTACAGGGTTCAGACACGAGAACATAAATTTGGAGGGCGTGTGGGGCGAAGCTTGTGATGTTTGCTCTTCGCAAGGACTCTAGATGAGGATCTATGGGAAGCGATGACTTTCTTTTTCCCATTTTTGTAGGTTCAATATGATGATAGTGTTATTTTCCTGGTTTGCTACTGTTTTTATAGGGTTCTAGAAGTAGCATAAAACTGTGCTAGAGTTGGATGTGCTGTCATGTGTTTTGATGTAAAGACCGAAAAATCTGTACCTTTATCTTCTCCATTAGAATTCTGGCATGTATTTAATTCCATCAATGCCCTAATGACATATTCAATCTACTGTTTTATAGGGAGAAGTAGCATAAAACTGTGCTAGAGTTGGATGTGTTGTAATGTGTTTTGATGTAAAACCGAAAAATCCATTGCTTAATCTTCATTAGTATGCATGTATTTAATTCCATCAATACCCTAATTTCTACTGACATATTCAATAGATAGGAATATAAACCAAATTTTGCTGAATGTGTTGGTTATTCAGGTCACTTATTCATTAAATTGATTTGCTACCCGTTGTTATTGTTTTATTTTTCATCCCTTTCTTGTTTTCTCCTCTCCCTCCGCCTGACTGGCACACAACACGCAAAGATTGAATATACCACTAAAGATTGAATACATCACTTAAGTGGAGATTCATGGTTGTCACCCATACCATTTTTTTGGTGAAGAAAGCACCGCCCATATTTTTTCAAAATAGAAAAACTTAAAAGTGAGCGAAAAACTGAAAAGTGAGCGTGGATAAAGTAAGCAAGTAAATATATATATATATATATATATATATATATATATATATATATATATTAATTTAAAATATATTAAATTTTAACTTATTAATAATTTAAGAATTTATAGTCTTATTTGCTTAGTTTACGTACAAGTTTACTTTAAAAGAGTTTATTTTCATAAAAATAACCTAAAATTAAAAAGAAATAATTTATTCTCTTATTTAATTTTTTTATTAATTTTTTTAATTATTAAATAAAAAAAATATTAAATATTATTTATATTCTTAAGATATTAAATATATTTATTTTTTTATTTAATATTTTTTTATTTAATATTAAATGATTATTAAAATAATTGAGTAGGATGATATAACATTATTCAAAATTAAACTATTGATTGCAAGTGTAACTAAGTTGTCTTATCACCTGAGCTGCGTTCGAGTGAATAGCAATACACGGTTCCTTCTTGTGTCTCCTTTACGCATGCACTTAGGAATGGCCACATGCCATGCCATTCGTGATTTCCTGATGCAGAAAACTTGCAACAGCACTGAACATCGTTAACTTCGATTTTGCTCTCGAAACTTTGTTTATATTATTTTAATATGACGAAAACGATAACTGCGAGCCAGTTTTGACTTTTGACTAGCTTATTATCTCTTCCATCCGAATTCAACATCTAAAAGAAAGGAGAAAGAATATTTATTTCTATATTTAAATCAAATCTTCCAACTTACATGAAGGAGGAAGCTAACGTACTTGTGACGTCAAACTTCACATGTCTTGGTAGTGGCCTAGTGGGTTTGTTACTGGTGCATTTCTTTTTCTTTCAGTTAAAGGATCACTTTCTCTCTTTTAAAACCCATGAAGTTGATGAAGAGTTGACAAAACAGAAGTAACAGAATTTTCTCAGTAATACAAGCCATGAAGGTCCTTTTTCTGTTCCTTGAATTGCATTCTTCATTCTCTTTCAAATGCCTTGTTTTCATAACATGTTAATCTTGTATTTAATTGGCAGGCATCTCAGGTGGAGCTCTGGTCAATTTGGCTATCTGGGTTTGTCTTGATTGGTCTCTCTCTCTATGCCACTCAGAGATTACCTTCACTCAAGGATCACAGCAGAACTTCCAAGTTCAATAATAATGCTATCTTGGATTCAAGAAGTCTTAGTATTACTATATTCACAGCTCCTAAACCTTTTACGGGCTCTACTGGAACCAGACAGACACTATCTGTTCGATCATGGCTGGCTCTATCTCCATATGTTACAGTTGTTTTGTACAGCCAAGATCCTTCCGTTGCCTCTTTTGCAGGTGCTTTTGATTCTCGGGTTTCGGTTGATACCAACATTGATTTCACGTAAGCAAACTGGCCCTGATATGCTAGAGGATAGTATTCATGAATTGATATTGATTAGAGAATTTGCTATACTGGTGGTATTCTACTTGGTATACTGCATTGCTCAAGGTCATTAATTTGTTTGCTCTGTCTGAAACTAATTCTATTATTGCAAGAGTAAAATCAGTCGCTGGCAAAGATTGATTTGTTTTTCATATGTGATTGACCAATTTAGAATTTGAATGCACAAAATAGTAAAAAATCAAAATTTAGTGAGATTGATCTTTATTAAATTTCATTTAAAATAAAGAACAACATCATATGGTATCCTCTTCCGAAGATTCTGAAAGAAAATATAACAATAATACATGGTGATGAAGTTATTGGTATTAGTTATGTAACTGTAAAAATAAGCTAGGTCATTTTTGCCTGATGTACAAGGAAACATCTAAACTACTGCTTGCTTTCTAATATATGTTTTTGTTTATCCAGCTTCCTTGGTACTCCTTTTTTCCATTCCATGGTTGCAAAATCACGCTCATTCACATCGGAGATATCTGTTATCGTTGATCCTGAAACTGTTATCCTTTCTGGATTCATCTCCACTCTAAATCATGTGTATGAATTTGACCGTGATTGGCTTCTTGTTGCTTCATCTCAAAATGTTTCTTACTTCCCATTCCATTTGGATGAGTCTGGGAAACATTGGCAAACAGATAATGGGAAACCAGTGAAGATCCAGGAGGTATTAAAAATTTTCCAAAGCAAAGCCTGATGGACCACACTTTTTCTTTTGGCTAATGATAAATGAATAAATTTATTCAAAGGTCTTAGAGAAAGTAAACACCGCAAACACTTATAAAACTCCTTACCCACACTCAATTTCTATGCTCAACATAACTACTGAATTTCCCTTGTTCTTCAGATGCAGAAAATAAAACAGAATTGGCAGTGGAATCATTGTTATACACTAATGGCATGGAACAGCAAGGATATGCCTCTACATAATGGAGTTCTTCCTCCTTTCTTGTACGGTAAGGGTATACACAACAGTTGGGTAATTCATGAAGCCATGTCATCTGAGTTCAGATTTGTGTTTGATGCTAGTTGGACCATGACAAGTTTCCATCTGAATGGTGAGGATGATTTTAATCCTACATTTGTGGATTCTACTGCTTATATTGAAAATAGAAATTGGGAGTATATTGGTAATTCCCATATAGGGGCACACTATGGCTCATTCTTCTACAGTGAAGCTAATTATTCTAGCCTGCTCAAACTTCTGAAGTGTAATAACAAATACATTATCATTGACACCAAGAAAAACATTGTTTTTCCAATTGGACACCAAGGTGCAATGAACCTGGGGAAGGAAAAGATTTTTCCTTCTTGGTTAAAGGAAAACACAATGTATTGCGTTGCTCGTCTGAAATCACTGGCCAGAATATTAGATTGCTCTCTCAAGGATCAGACGAAAATTCCAGCACCTCTGGAGCTTCCATTCTCCTTAGAATCACTCCTGTCTATCACTGCAGACAAAACTAAAACAATTGTACTTACAGTTGCTGGATATAGCTACAAGGATATGCTTATGAGTTGGATTTGCAGATTACGAAATCTGTCAATTGAAAATTTTATTGTTTGTGCCCTTGATCAGGAAACCTATCAATTCTCCATCTTGCAGGTATGTGCTGTCTTTCTCTGCAAAAATATATTTGTGCAAGTACTCATTTATTTATAATCAGTTAAGGATTTTCTTAAGCACGTTATATTGATCTTTGACACTATCACAATTCACTTAAAGGAAATTCAAGTGTAGGCTTTGTATCCGCTAATGAGAGGTCCAGTCAACTGATCTTGTTGGTTGGCCTCTTTATTGTTTGTCTTGAATCTTGCATACAAGGAATGTCAT
Source organism: Ormosia emarginata (assembly GCA_029884605.1). NCBI lineage: Eukaryota > Viridiplantae > Streptophyta > Magnoliopsida > Fabales > Fabaceae > Ormosia > Ormosia emarginata. Next base: position 16,709,176 of record JAQQTP010000090.1, read on the forward strand.
GTTTACTAGTTTTATTTTAATTCTCCATCTTGTGGGTATGAGACCCCTACTTAAACTACTAACCTAAGTAATAAAGACCTGTTAAATGCTAATTATTTCATATGGACCTTCTGTACAAGCTTGCAAATAACTCTTTAAAGGGAAATGGGAGCAATGAAATTCGATGTATTGGACTATATATGTATGCCATGTTTAGTATAACATACTTTTTGAAATTTATCAAGAAATATGTGCTTAAGAAACCAGTCTATGAGTATGATTGTTAACGCATGATTTTCATACTATTAGTGATTCATGTGTTTAATGCTGCCAATACCATTAGAATCTTCTGAAGGCTTATTTAACTATTTCAAAGTAGTTATCATAATTGTTGTATCTGAATTCAGTTTTCCTCTTTGCCTTTTCATGCTTTCTGCTATGGTAGGGAGTTCCAGTTTTCACAGATCCAATAGCTCCAAATAATGTCAGTTTTGATGACTGCCACTTTGGAACAAAGTGCTTTCAAAGGGTGACGAAAGTGAAGTCAAGAATTGTTTTGAAGATACTCAAGCTAGGTTACAATGTACTTCTTAGTGATGTAGATATATATTGGTTCAAAAACCCAGTTCCCTTGCTTCACTCTTTTGGCCCAGCAGTTCTTGCTGCACAGTCTGATGAATACAACAAACAAGGTGCTTATTCCGGCATCTCACACTTGAAATTCATATTTTTCTCCTGATTAGGAGTATAAAATACATGTATACTATGAATTGAGTAAGAAAGGTGAAATATAAAATTTTACTGTATAAATCTGTCTGCTTCACCTATAATGAAATCTCCATTTGACATAAGGTGAATTTTCTATTCTTATTGTCCCTTTTTACAAAGATTATTTCCTACTCTTCTTTTATTGTCATTTGTGCAGGACCGATAAACCTACCCAGACGCTTGAACTCTGGCTTCTATTATGCTCATTCTGATGGTCAAACAATTGCTGCTATGGAGAAAGTGGTGAGGCATGCAGAAACTTCTGGCTTATCTGAGCAGCCAAGCTTTTATGACACATTATGTGGGATAGGAGGATCCAACCGTGTTGGTGATAATAGATGTGTGGAACCTGAAACAAACCTGACGGTATATTTCCTAGACAGAGACCTTTTTCCAAATGGTGCTTACCAAGACCTGTGGCAGGCGAAAAATGTCAAAGCAGCATGTTTGAAGAAGGGATGTTTCGTTATCCACAATAATTGGATCAATGGGAGGCTGAAGAAGCTGGAGCGCCAGGTGTTGTCAGGTTTATCGGAGTATGACCCTGGCACAAGGATGTGTCTGCGGAGCTGGCACAGTATCAAACCATGAAGTTAATTTTGAGGATAGGATAGAGTGGATGCCTTCTTATCTACTCTAGGAAAACTTTTGTTCTCACTCTAAGAAGATTGAAATAAAAGCCATTCCTTCCCCTTTGTTTGCCAATGTGCCAAGCCTTGGTTTCATCGCTGGCTCATGGGGTGAAAATATTAAATTAGAGATAGCCGGCCATTGGAAACAAGAAGCATCCTTCGTGGCTTTTGTTTAAATGGTATTGACATCCCTCACGTTCATCCTCTACCCAACATTATCTTCTGAAAGACGATGATGAAACATTTAGATTGCTCAACTTTCAGTTGCAGGCTATGCTGAAGCGTGTTGTTCACTCGTTAGGCCTAGTAGAGCACACTGATAAGAAGAACCAGCACCAGCAGCTAAAAGGAAGCAAGGCATCCCCGGACTTCAGCTCACGATCAAAGGATGTTCTTGTGAGGATAATTCATGCAGGTGGACAACAGGAGCTGTATAAGCATGCAGTTCCTGCTTCTAAGTTGATGACAAAGTATCCTGGGATGTGTGTTGCCTGGCCAGAGGTCTTCAAAATTCCTCATCAGTCAGTGTTATCGCAAGGAGAGCTTTTACTGCCTGGTCATAAGTACATCCTAATCTCGTCTAGAGATGTGGAGAAGCTGAAACGTAAACATCCAGAGGAAGGCAAAATCAAAGAGCCTAATGGGGTGGTGGCCAAAGAGATACTGGACACAAAATCCAGGTCTCCTATTGGACACAAACCCGAAGAGAATGGCAAACTGAAAGTGCCAAATGGAGTAGCAGGCCAAGAGACACTGGATGCAAAAATCACTAGGTCTCCGAATGGACACAAACAAAAAGAAAATGGCAAAAGGAAAGAGCCAAATGGAGTCGCAGGCCAAGAGATGTTGGAAACAGGGACAACTGTGTCTCCCAGTGGATGCAAAAGCCAACAGAACAGTAAAGTCAAAGAGGCAAACGAGCTAGGTGAAGAGATAGTGGACACAGATATGGATAGATCTCTAGGTGGAGTTGCAGACGAATCTTTTTGTTCTGCAAAGAACTTCTATGTCTCTAAGAAGTGGACAAGATGTTCAAGACGAAAAGGAATACAAGGGAAGAAGCCTTTTGTGCCACCTCTCCCAAAGGGAAGACCATATCGGAGTTTGGGATGGCAACCCAGCCTCTCAACTGTGAAAGAGCTTTCTCCATGATTTTGTTATGGTTTTTCTTTGTATATCCGTCTGATTTATTGCTCTTACACATTTGTCACAACAATATTATTGTTCCACAAAGATCTGGTCTAGACTTCAAGAAACCTTAATGAATAAACAGTTGTGTCCTTTGAATCCCACTGATCTATTACTGAAGAATGTTTCAACGAGTCGATCTTAACCAGAGATAAGACAAAAAGGTTAAAATGAATCTATTAAGTACAGACGTTGGGTTTTTGCCAATATTTTTGCTGAATCTTTAACCTTTAAACGTCTAAGGATTGCTAAATATATATATATACTTTTTTTTGAACTCAGCTAAAGAAAAGTAATAATTCCGAAAATGCTGGAGCCGACAATTTCTTCAGTCTCATTTTCTTGATTATTCCCCTCCGAGAGGAAATGAGCATAGCCCAAAGGTTTGACTTAGGATCCGAACATAAGAGATTCATAGCTTGCCAACTGAGTTAAGAGCCTCAGCCTCCTCACCCAAGATACCTGCGCTGCCACACCAATCCTCTTCTCCAATTTGTACCACAAAAAATAATCAAGTGAAAGACGGTGCTAGTAACTTGAATTAATCACATACATAGGCTGTTCTTCATATCTTGGAATGCACGCTCATAAAATATATGACAAAAGCTTAGTCAAGATCCACGTGTAGAATACTGATAGCGTAGCACCAACTGGAATAGTGACTGCCCATGAAGCCACAATCTCCTTCACAGTTTCTGATCTAACACTGTTAAGTCCCCTTGCAAATCCCACGCCCATTACTGCACCTACTAAAGTATGGGTTGCTGAGATGGGCAGCCCCAGCTTTGAAGCAAACAGAACCACAGAGGCTGCAGCAAACTCAGCTGCAAATCCTCTGGTTGGTGTAAGTTCTGTTATTTTCTTTCCAATTGTTGCTATCACTCTATAACCCCACATCATTAGCCCTGCAACGATTCCAAATCCTCCCCAAGCAAGAACATCAATTGGAATAACAATCTCCATTCCTCTGGCAGCACCCTGTAGAATAGCTAGTGCACCCGCCAACGGACCTATGGCGTTGGAGACATCATTTCCACCATGAGCAAATGACATGAAACATGCTGAGAGGACCTGCATGTACCCAAAGACTCCATAAACTATTTCCAGTTGAGTACCCTTTGGACCTGCAACATTAGAGAGGAATCCTATATTTTGATGGACAGTATCTTCTTTTGGCTCAGGCTGTGGAGTATTTGACTTGACAAGAAGATGTCCAAGCTGTTTTCTGATGATTCTGTCTACCAGAATAGCACCAGCAGTTCCACAGGCTAAAGCCTGGGCCAGAGCTAAAGGAAAACTCTTGCTATGAGGGAAAGCAGCAAAAGAAATCCCAGTTACACCCACAAATACAGCAATTGGTGCCGCGGCTGCTGCTGCTTGTCCTGGGTTTGGTGCACTGTACACAAACTGGATGGGGTAAAAGATTAGGGGTTATATGAGCAAGAATTTAACATATTTATCCTGTTAAAAATTTCAAATTTTGAAATAGTTACCTTACATTAGGTTGGAGCCCTTAAATAGCAGTTTCCATAATTTTCTATTTGTAATTGAAGGGTTTCCATAAATGGTAGAAGCGTAAGAGGGATGGACTACCTTGTTGTGTATTCCAGAATTTAAATGAATAAAAAGAAAAAAAATTCTGGGAGTCAAAGTCTTCAAGCCAAAAATGTTTGAAAAAGTGTCCATATAGTGTCAATGATATTGATAACTGATGACCCAAATCCAAACTCTTATATGCCAAGTTGTTCTATACCCCTTATGCTTCATTACAAAATTTGAGCAGGAAAATTATTTTGGATTAAAAGCCTTTAATTTTGCATTTTAGTTGCTTTTCCTAAACTACCTTTGAAATCAACTCAGCAAAAGTTAAAACCTTGAACTTATTTGTATTAAAGTAAGCATGTTGTATTAAAGAGCATACCCTTCGGATGCATTTGTAGACAAGAAATGACACCGCTGCTCCCATTAGCGGTGAGATAACCCACGAAGAAATCACCCTTGCCAGTGAACCCCAGAAAACAGCTCCAGCTCCTCCATAGGCTAGACCAAACCCCACCATTGCTCCCACTATACAATGGGTAGTAGATACTGGCCAACCATAATATGATGCACACTGCATATCACATAATAATAATAGCTAATGAATTTCATTGGATTGTTTGAATATATAGCTAAAGCATACAACAACATCAACAATCAAACATTTTTTCACTAGGTCAGATCGGCTACATAGATCAAACGACGTCATTGTGTCCAGAGACGGATCCAGAAAATATTCAGTGAAGGGGCCAAAAATCATGAATCATATTATTAAATATAGAAAAAAATTTAAAGTTAACAAATAAAGATGTATTCACCTTTAAATTATTTAGTGGGTTAAAATCAAAATATACTATTTTAAATTAAGGGTAAATATATTCTTATTTGTTCACTTTAAATGAGTATTTTTCTTTCAATATATATGAAGATTTATGAATAAAATGAAAAAGTAAAAAAAAATATTTATATTAGATATTAAATGTATCACAATAGTATTTGTCTTTTACATTGTGATTTATAAATAAAATTAAGTTTATATATATATATATATAGATTTTACAAAATGAAAGAAAGTGAAGCTAAGAGTGAGAGGAACTAGTAGATTTATTATATAAACATTAAAAATTAATAGAAAGATGAATTGAAATTATAATATCAATGTATATAAAATAATTATGAATCATATGTCAAATACATATCAAGTATAATTTTTTTAAATTTCATCATTTTTATGTTTTGTATAATTATCTTGATCTCTCTTGAGGTTAGCTTATCATATTGACATCATTTTTGTTTAAGAAAGTACTCATACTTTTCTTGCTTTGTATTTTCAATAAGACTTTGTATAATGTTTGTACATAAAATAAAAGAAGTATATATAATTTTGTAAACAAAGAAAGATATTAGAATGTAATAATAATATATAAAATCGAGAGATGTATGTATAATTTTTAAATAATAATGCTAATATAATAAGTATTAACTTTATAAAAGATCAATATAATTATCTTTTTTTTTTTTTTAATAAATTTAATTTAATTATTAATATTTAAAAGAAATTAATGAGAAAAGGGGGGGCCGAGGCCCATGCTTGCCCCCTTGTATCCGTCCCTGATTGTGCCATATTATAAACCAAGTATTCAGAAATGTCATTCGATTCTAAATCTTTTTTAATAGTTTCACCTATAATCTTTCTTGGTCTCCCTCTACCTCTAGCTATTAGACTATCCTCCACCTGATCTACTCTTCTTACCGGGGCTTCTAAGGGTCTTCTCCTTACATGTCCAAACCACCTAAGGCGAGATTCTACCATTTTTTCCACAATAGGTGTTACCCCTATTTTCTCTCTAATGCATTCATTCCTAATCCTATCTTGTCTTGTATGGCCACACATCCAGCTCAACATCCTCATCTCCGTGACATTGATCTTATACTCTTGCTGACTTTTTACCACCCAACATTCAGTACCATTCAATATCGCAAGCCTTATACTGTGTGATAAAATTTATCCTTAAGCTTGAGAGGTACTTTTCTATCACAACCTGAAGCACTCCTCCATTTCATCTTTTCAGCTTGAATCCTATGATTTACATCTCCCTCTATCTTTCAGTCATTTTGTATGATAGATCCAAGATACCTAAACCATGTGACTTGTGGTATAGTGTGGTCCCCAATTTTCACCGCTAAGCTAGTATTAGCACGCTTCTTACTGAACTTACATTCCATATACTTCGTCTTACTCCTGCTTATACGAAAGTCATGTTCTTCCAAAGCTCATCTTCATAACTCTAGCTTCTCATTTGTTTCCTCTCTCGACTCTCCAACTTAGACTATATCATCTGCAAAAAGCATGCATTGTAACACCGGCTCTTATATATACATAATAAGCACATCCAAGACCAAGCTAAAAAGATATGGACTCAAAGTTGACCCTTGGTACAGTCTTATAGTTATAGGGAAATCTTTTGTAACCCCTCCTTGTCTTCTCACATAAGTTTTAGCCTTATTTTTCCTTTTGAAGCATACTATGAGCAAATGATTACTGGTTCTTTAGTGACTCATAAAGCTCAATTACCAGGTCTAGATAGTATACATGTTGCTTCAAGGAAGCAATGAGCATCTGACACCAGTAACTTCAAATTCTGATCTGTAAAGGAACACATTGTCTTGTCTTTGCTGATACAAATCGAAGTTCCATGTTTTCATTTTCCTCAATCATTCAAAAAATACAATTTTTGGATGCAAATCTCAGGGAAATTTAGTTTCAAAAGTAAATATTCTTCGATTTAATGATGCTTCCATTATATCCTTTTACTTTCCATTTATAGCAACACAGATGAGATACGTTGAAAGGAAAAGAAAACACTCTGAGCAGCTCCTGACTTATATATGGAAAAAATTGCATTGCATTGCATACATGTACCTCATACAGCAAATTACCCCCTTCCCACCCCCCCCCCCAAAAAAAAGGAAAAAAACAAAAGGATCTATTCCCATGTAGTCGTACACACTTATACCTTGATACTTTAAAATTGTACATTAATGAACACACCAATGCCTTAAACATCAAGATCACACGTTTCCAATGCCCGAAAAAAAAATGAAACACGTGTTTCATTGCCTTTGAAATTTTGGCCAGGGAATAGTGTCCAAAGAATGAATGTAAAATAGTCTTTCTAATCCTAACTTCTAGATTCCTACAGAGATTTTTTTAAATACCAGTTCTCTTGATATGCTCGTAGGAATCATTCCAATCTCACAAAGCCATCTTGTTATTAGCTCCCCTTTTGTCTTATAAGGATGTTAATACTCAAGTAGGTTAAGTAAAACAACAATAAGTCCAGTATTGGTAGTTCACTTAGTTAGATTTAGGGACATGCAAGAATAATAGCATGGTTTAATCTGAGTTTAATCTCTGGAAATGTTTTTCATCCTAATTTTCTTTTTCCTATTTCCCCACCCTTCTCTCGGACCCCAGTGGGGAGCCATCTAGGAGTCTCTCTAGGGGATCTCCACTAAGCCCATGAGGTGGGCCCTTGAAATTACCAAAAAAAAACAACAACAACTCAAAAATCAATGCACTACCTTAGACATAATTGACCCGATCAAACACCAAAACAAGTATCTAAGAGTAAACACTTCGTCACATTATATCTTTCACATTGCTTATCTACTCCCCTTTCACCCGCTTTTCTCCTTTACCATTAAAATAATAAATAATTTTGGTGACAATATAAGAAACAAAAGAACAGAACAAACAAAGGAAGTAGCTTCCAAAATCAGAAAGAATTTTTTGAAGAGTTAACCGAATTTGGCTTTCTTATGCTAATTCCCGATAGATATTTTATTTTGTAACCTCAGTTGAAAACTTTAGCAGAAGAACTCAGTACTAATGACTTCTCAACCAAAGTAATTACCTGTAACCAAGTACCAGCAGCAGCAAGTGAAGAGAGCAACCCGGCAAAGAGCAGAGAATCCTTCCCCTGAAACACATTAGCTACAAGGATTCCCTTCTGCATTGTGCTAGTTACGTGAGTTCCCATCAACATTGCCCCTGAAAACTCCAACACTGCTGCCGTCAAGACGGCTTGCCGAAGTGTCAAGGCACCGGATCCCACTGAAGTTCCCATGGCATTTGCCACGTCATTGGCACCAATGTTCCAAGCCATGTAGAACCCAAATAACAGCGTGGCATAAGATAACAGCTTGGTCTTCAAGGCCAAACCCTGTCCTAAAGATGTCATGAAGAAAGGAAAAGTGAGAGCAGCCACTGCCATGCATATTGATATGGCAGAAGCAGTGCGTGAAGATATGTTGAAGGCTTGTGCAAATCCAGGCAAGTCATCATTCGCTCCAGTCTTTGGTGTTGCATGTTGGTGATGCCCATTGAGCTGGATTTCCTCTTTCTGGTCCTCTTCTCCTTCAGCTTCTGCAAAAGAAGATAAAGTGGCAAAAGGGTGTGAAAGTTTACAGTTCCTAAACCTGAAAATGGCAAAAGAAGCCTTTGTTATCGGTGGTGTAGTAGGCTTGACATGGAGACACTCTCTAACAAAGAAAGAAGAAGTGTTTTTAGAGAGGCAGATATGAGAATTTCGAAGGAGAAGAGGAGAAGTTGTGCGTTTGTTTGAAGATAGGCGACAAGAGGGATTCATGTCTAGAGGAAAATAGTGAAAAATGAGAGAGAAAAAGGAGAGGGGGGGTGTATTTTGGAATCTGTATGGGATTATTCAGGAAGATTCTTGGCCATTGGGATGTGGAGGAGGATAAAGTTGAAAAGTAGCAGTAGCATAGGTGGTGGTGGTGGAGAAAGAGAGAAGGGAATGTGGAAGAGAGTATGTTGATGGGTAGATTTTTTGGTTAGGTGGAGTTGGGAAAGGGGTGGGTGAGGTGAGAGTGGATTTGGCTGCTTGCTAGGGTTTTGATGAAAATGAGTGGTGATTGTAGTTCTTGAGGTAGCTGTTACTCCTCATCAACCATATATCCATAGTAACAAAATAATTCAGAAATATTATGGTTGAAATTTGAAAAAGAAATTCGGACACAACATTATCCAAAGCTAAACAGAGTATGACATGTCGCGTTTCTCCAAGTCACACGTGTACAGATCGACTTGCCCTGTTGTTTTGGTGTTTCTGTTTTTTGTTTGTCTGCCATGTTTGGATGTTCCTTTTACTACAAATTATTATATATTATTATAGCATAATAAATATATGTTTTAAAATAAATTTTTATTAATAATTTTAAATTTTTAACTTAAGATTTATGTAATATTTATATATATATATATATATATATATATATATATATATATGTTGTATTTTAAGAATATGATAAAATTTCTCATTACACTTTCTTTAGTTTTTTCCTTTTTTTTATTTTTGTGAAATTTATACGAGGGAGATCAATTCTAAGATAGGGCATGCCATATCTTTCTATTCGACCAATTAAGCCCACCGTCATTGGCTAGTTTTAACTTTTAAGCTTCGAAATGTTGGTGTAATATGCAATCTGGTTGGGGTGAACATGGGATAAGGTGGGTTGGTTTTAACTTAGAACAATGTTATCTATAAATACTTAAACATATATTATTTTATATCTTTACAATTTTTATCATTTAGTTACAATTAAGTTTATTTTATTTTTTATATACTTAAATTTTAATTCTGTCACATAAATAAGTGTGAGAAATATAACTAAAAAAAATGTGTATGCAACATTTTTCTTTAACTTAATTTGATCTTGATTTAAAATTTTAATTGGGTCAATTTTTTATATCCAGACTCGATCTAATTATGACTCGACTAATAAGTAGATTGAGAATAGACTAATTCAATATTTAGATAAAATATACAAATTTAAATATTATGCATAAGTAAGTCAAAATTTTAAAGTAAAAAATTAAAATTAAAGGATGTTTGACAATATATATTTTGAAATGAATTATTAATAAAAAAATATTATCATCTTATGTAAAAGTTATTAAGATGACAAAATAGATCAACTCACCTCGACTTGTTACACGTTAGTCGAAAACAAGAGCAATGCGAGTTGACCCATTTTTGTTATGTGAGTTAGAGTGAACAATTCACCCTGTTTTTGTGATAAAACCCACCTAAAATTAAAATAATAAAAAAATGATGGGTTAGCAGGTTAAGCATTCAACTTGCGAGTCAACTCGCCTAACCTGCTATAAATTTTTTTTTTAAAAATAGACCTAGCAGGTCAAGTCGCCCCACCTCGCCACAACCCGTAGGTTATATGAGATGGGTTTAAATGACTCACCTATAAAAATAGGTTGGAAAATATAACCCAACATTCTAATTTTGGTGGCTTAAATGGGTTGACCCATCATATCTAATTCATTTTACCATCTTTAATATTAATATAAGTTAAGAAATCATATACTTTATTACTAATTCTAAAAAAAAGATATAAAACTTTAATATATTATGCGACATTAAGATGACCTAAAGCGTAACCTGAACTTAACCTAATTAACTTTGGGCTGAGCCAGATCATCAAGTGAGGTCAAGTCATGAGCTCCTCTACAATTTGGTAACTTCCTTTTTCATGAGCCAATCATTATCCTTTTTGAACGAAGAACAAAAGTGTTATGCATTTCTGAAATAACTTGGCTAAAGTATTTGTTGGATCCATATATGTATTAAACATTGGACTCGTGTTGCTATAAGGGCAACGGGGAGCATGAGGAGTTGGTTATACCCTATGAAGCACAGACACAGACACGGATATAGGACACGACACAGATATGGATACGGAAACACACCAAATTCAAAAATTATAGGACACGGACATGGCGTATATATATATATATATATAATTTCAAAATTTAAGAAAAAAGATTCATAATTCATTAATATTATTTCTATAAGCTTGAAGATTTATAATATTTTAATATATGTCATATGTGTCAATATTTGCTACCTAGTAAGCCCCTCCTAAAAAATATGGAACATAATTTCTATTAGCATATTCTAAAAAATCCCCTAAACCAACTTCTCCTAATAAAACTAATCATATACAAGTACACGTGCATAAAAAAAAACTAGAGGGAATATTAATGTGAGGCAAACTTCGATGACAATGAAGTAGACAACTTAATATGAACAGAGATAGAATGAGCAGATGAAAATAGTAGTGTGTGAAAAGATAAAACTTAAAAGTCTAATAGTAACATGTGAAAAGATAAAACTTAAAATATTAGTATGTGAAAATAGTGGTTTGGGACGTCAGCCATGTGATTAAGCCTGAGTGGGTTACGGGCTTACTAATTGAACATTAGTTATGGAAACTAATTTTTTTTATAAAATATTAATGAGTTGTGTTCAAGTCGTATCCTAGTCAAAGCGTGACCAAGAAGTGTCCAAGCGTGTCTGAAAAGTGTCTGAGCGTATTCGAGAAGTATTCAAGCGTGTCTGAGACGTATCTAAACTGAAAAAAAATAATCTTTTTAATCGGATACACAGGACACGTGTGTCGTACGAGTATCTCCATGTGTCTGATACGAACACGCCTTATAATCGATGTGTCCGTATTTCATAAGTTATACCTACGTAGGATTGGCAATGAGTAAAGATAACTTGTGACTTGGTTCATTAATAATTTAATGAGTTAAAAACTTTGGTTCATTTGCTAAATGAATTAAACTTGAACTTTCATTTTAAGGTTTTAATTTAATATATACTAACATTTAATTTTATTTTTCTCATATTATATTATTATTTAACTAAATATTTGTAGAAAAAGGAATTGTATCCTGCTACAAATTTGAGCATAATTTATTGAACCTAAAAATCTTAATTAATACAATAGTAGAAGAGCTACGCATTGTTGAAGGAGTGTGCATGTACTCTTTGAGACACAACAGAATACTAGTATTCATTATATTTTCATGATATTTCACTTGTACTGATATAAAAATTTAAAAACAAAATATATGATTTGTTTTATGTGAAACAAAATATAAGAATTATAAGAAATAGACTAACAATATATAATAGTATTTAATGATCCGATAAGAGAATGTATCCTACGTTCGTACAACATACATTTTGAAGCAACTATAATTTCACTTTATTGTATGAGTGAGCTTAAGTGTTTTACAGAGTTCGAAATTTTTGTATGAAGATGTAAATAATACCAGCCAACAAAAAAATTAAATAAAGAAAAAAGACAAAAAAAATAGTTTGTTTGTTTATTTTCATTTTTTTTTCTTTTCTTTTTGTTATTTCTTTTCATTACTAATAATTGTCATGGTATAATTATCCTTTTTTCTTCTATCATTGTAATTGTTAAGTATTTTAGGTATGTGACTCTTTCTCATTATTGTTTCTTCTTTTTGTCCCAATAATTATTTTGATACATATTAATGATTATTTCTTTAGTTTGGACTTAATTTAAAACATTGAGGATAATGTTTGGTTTTGATTAGAGGTGGATGTTACTTGAGGATTCAGTCATGTTATCATTATGTCACTTTTATGTGAATTTTTTTCCTATCATCTTACTCAAATTATTTCAAATATTCACATAATTACTTATGCATATCTCATTGTTAAAAAATTAAAATAATTAGAGAACTTGAAGATGAACATGTAGATATTATTTTTACCTAGTGAGTTTTGAGTCATTCATTTTTTTTGTGAAAGTTTTTTCTTGACCTTCCAATATTTATTGTTAGTACTAACAATTTTTTTTATTTTTTTATTCTCACTGGATCATTTTTATTATTATTATTATTATTATTATTATTATTATTATTATTATTATTATTATTATTATTATTATTATTATTTTTTTGAAAAGAATTTTCATGTTACACTTACATCTAATTTGATGCCATGAAAATTGATTGAGTTATATATTTTCTTAAGAGATGATATTAGACCATGTTTCTTATTTTGAGCCTTGAAATAATATTTTCTTTGTGTTCGTTATATATTACCGTTAGTTACCCATTTGAGCCTATTTATTAAGCCTTTATTTCTTAACCCTTTTCCAAATTTCAGGAAAGAAATATTATGATTGTAATATGGGTAATACGAGGAATGTTGAAAAAAAAATGGAGTGAAAATAAAAAAAATTGGAAAAGTTAGAAAAGAAAAAAAAAAAGAGAAATGTGAAGTTTGAAAAACTTGAGAAAAAGTGTGAAAAAAAAATGTTCGTATTGGGAGTAGGAGAATAAAGTGATTTAAAGAAAAGAAAACGTGATATTGAAAGTGTAGATGTGAGCTTCAAAATATTTTTGTAACATTTTTTTTATTGTTACCCTTTAACCTTCATATTTTTCTTTTACCTGCATTACAAGCTTAATAAAGTCCTATTTGATCTTAAGGGATTGCATAGTCCTTCCAATGTACATAATCAATCTAAAGGTGTGATGTAAACTTTTTTCTTAGCATTGTTCCATGAAATGATATTTTTTTTGTTTTCTCAGCGTTCTTTCATTTATTTATATGTAAGATATTAGTTTTGATTTGTGCTAATTACTTTTCTCACATATACTTGCTATGAGTGATACCATACTTCTGAGTGATTTTCATTGTCGATGATAACTCTTGTGAGGATTGCATGTGGTTGAAATGTGATTTCTAATAGAGATTCTAGTTATGATATTTGGAGACATTGAATATATGTCGTAGTAGTTATATTATTCATACACTTTGAGTCTGGTGATGGTAGAATTTTTGTGACAATTGTGGTGTTATGATGCATAACTGATATGTCTAAATTGAGATAAACTTATATTTGATTGAATTGATTAGATGTATGATTTACTTTGAGTTTTGTTTAAGTCGCCTTCATTGTTAGAGACTAATAATAAGTTGATTGAGGATTGTGATGATAACTTTATTTTACATATTTTTCCTATAAAAAGTAAGTATTATTATAACTCAATATAATTAATTTTAATGGTTTTATGATATTATTATTTAATTATTAAAAGAAACTAATTTTATTTAATTATCATTATAATGAGAAGATTTAAAGAAAGTAACAACTTTTAATAATGTGGAAGAATCATGCTGCAATTGGAGGCATGACATCTAAAATCCCAAAAGCTAGCTTATAGTTTGCAATATATAAGCCCATTATTGTCAATTAAAGAAGTGTACTGATTAATCATGACTATTTTTGAGTCGGGCCAGATCGGGTCATATAAGTTTCGGATTGATATTTTGCTAACCCAATTCAGCCTTATGTAATGTATTCAGGCTGGGCCAGATCAGGCCATGTAAATTTCAGGCTGGCATTTTACTAGCGCAGGCTGTCCATTTTGTCAGGTTATTCAGGCCGGTCCATCAGGCTTGACTCATTTTGACAGCTTTATTGGAAGCAACATGAGACGCGAGGAATAAAAGAAGATAGCACAGAACGGAGAAGAGAAAAAGGAGAACGCGCAATGCAGTGCAGCACAGAGCAAATTTTATGGATTTTTCTTCTCTCTTTGTGTTTGATATTCTTTCTATGAGTAATTAATTTTATTTTCTAGGATTAAGATGAAGAAACCATAATCTTTGTTTTAGATGATTTAACTTTGTTTGAGATATTTTTCTTTGTTCTATAATTGCACAGTGTTAATGATTATTGATCTTTAATTGTTATTTAATTTAATTTTTATTAATTGTCTTGTAGTCAATTAGTTTTTTTTTTTGTGTGTGTTAAAAATGGTGGCTGATTAAGCTACCATTCTCGGACTAGGAGCAACTTGGGGTATGGTCCCTCCCTAAGGGGTGTTTTTCATAAGTTGAGGTTCGAATCTGAAACCTCCTATTACCATCAGAAATAATAATTGATATATTTAAATTGATATATTTTTATCACATGTTTAATTCTTGTAGTCTTAGGTGTGAGTTGTACAATAGTATTAATTACTTTTGAGATCTAAGGATTGAATAGTTCATGCTATTTTAAATAATTTATGTTATAATTTGAATATGCTATGTTATTTTAGATGGATTATATAATTAATTAGATTTCAATAATCTTTAGTAGTAATCAAAGCTTGTAGCCGTAGGCACTCCATAGAACAAGATTAATTCTCATTCAAGTTAAATTCATCTTTGCATGGTTACTGGTGAATTCGAGATCTTAGAATTGTTCTTTGATTGAACTTGCATTTTAATTTGAGTCATTTCATTTAAATTTATTATTTAATTTTAATTTTAGTTCATCACACAATTTAAATTCTTAGATTAATCAAATAAAATAAAAATCTCTTTTTCTTTCTTTCTTTAAATTAATTTAGATACATATTAGATTTTAGATAATCTTGTCACTCCCTATGGATACGACACCCTTATATTTGTCAGATATTACATAGACATTTTGCTCTTGCAACTAAAAGGTAATTTTATTACTTGAAAATTCTCTATCAATCTATCAAGTGGAGAAGTAATTCATGGTAGTACTGATGCTATCCATTGAAGATAGTAATGATGTTATCTTAGCATTTTGGAAGTAGAGATGCTATCAAAACTAAGAAAAATGACAATACTGATGTTACCATAAGGTTGACTACCATATAAACAAGTTTGATAGAGATCAATTGGAATTTGGAGTGAAATGGGTGCATAGCAACAATATTAATATTGTTGTAGATAAATCCAAAATAGTAAATGCTTGGAACTCTATCTATAATGTTGCATAGTAATAATACTGATGTTGTCAACGAGAAGTTCACACAAGACTTAGCTTAAGAAAGCACGTGAGAAGAAGGTGACTTTCTAGAAAATCTTCAGTTACCAAATGTTGGTCATGGGGCTGAACCCACGATAGAGAAGTTATATCCATTACATCCATTCAGGTGCATGAAGATAAACATGAGCACATGTCCAGGAAGTCGTGCCTTGATGGATTAAGATGAAGTAAACTAGGGACACGTGACGTAATCATAACAGGAATTAGATTTCTATAAAGTCATTGGATGCCAGGAGTAGTTACTCATTTAATCAATAAATAGGGAGTCTTAGTAATATTTCAAAAGATCTTGAATACTCTACACTCTTTACTCGTAACAGGAAGACAAGTTACTAGTGATCACTCCTTTAATTTTTGTTTTCTAGATATTATCTTTATTGCTAGGAGTAGAACGTATCTTATCAACTAACTTGTGCTTAGAATGACACTATAAGTATAATTTTCAAATTCAATTCTTTATCTTTTTTCAATACTTGTTATTGAATGACACACTTAGTTTATCTTCTTTGATATTCAATATATGCTTGGCATGATCACACACTATTTGCTTATTGAATATCATTATTATTCACATCAAAGGATAAAGATTAAAAGGGCAACCATTTGACACCAATTAAAGTATTTTTACGAGAATTTGATCTATCTCTTCTTTCAAACGTTAAAGGGTCGACATTATGCCACAATTTGATTACGTCAACTATACTAGACTTAGGATAGTTTCCACAAAAACACCGTTCATTGCCAAAATTGGACAGGTGGTGTACAAACTTTTTCTTCCCCCCATTGCCAAATTCACCTCGGTGTTCCATATTTCATTACTTAAAAAGTGCCAAGGTGGATAGAGGCCCTTCGTTTAAGCTATAAGAGTGTTACAAACAAGAACAGTCCTAAAAGACAATCAATAGGCTCCTTAGATTTTGATTTAGTGGGCTGGACTAGATTTGTTTGAGGCTAGTTGGGAGGACACAACAACATTTAGACAGACTTATCCTAACCTTGACCTAGTGGAGAATGTTAATTTTAATGGAGGGGGCTAAGTAATGAGCAATAGGTACTATGTGGAGTTGGTTACACCTATAGGATGTGGCCACTTATCTTAGAAATGAGGTGCATCCAATTAGGAGGAGCACACGTCCCCATATAACAAACAAAAGGTTCGTGGAATTTGTGAGACACGAAAAGTGAGGTAATATTAGGGGAAAGAGACGTGAAATTATAAGATGATGATTATTGTGATGATTGTTTTCTCTCTCCTCTTGTCTCTCTTGATTCTCCTTTTTCCTCTAATCATTCTGAGTGTGTTTGGAATGAATAAAAATAAGAAATGATTTGAATTGATTTGATTTAGAAATTAAATTTTGTATTTGGAACTTTAAAAAAAAAAAAGATTTGAATTGATTTATAAATCAAATTTTATGTTTGTAATTCATTAAAATAAGAATTGATTTGATTTGATTTTATTATTTTACATTTTAACCCTTATGAGAGGTGGTTAAAGATAGTTATTAAGGATAAAATAGTCTATTAATTTCAAATCAAATTAAATCCTAACAAATTCTATCAAATTTGATGGAATTTCTAAAACAAAAAGAATGAAATCCATGTGATTTTAGAAATCAAATCATTTCTTATTTTTTAACATTTCAAACACAAAATTTAATTAAATTTGATTTATAAATCAAATCATTTCCTATTTTATTACATTTCAAACACACTATCTGTACTTCTTCTGCACTTTCTATCTCTTATACTTATTTCTTTTACACCGTCCATTGTGCATTTGTTATGTCTGGATGTTTCTAAGTGAGGGAGACGGAAAAAGGAGGGAAGGAAATGAAAAGGAAGGAGGGAGAAAGAGAAATTAATTTCCCTTTTTTGGATGTTTAAATTGAAGAATAAAGGGGGTGAAGTTCTCATTCCCCTCATTTGATTTTAAATAAAACATTTTTCCCTCTTTACATCTCATTAAAAATCTTCCAAACATGTGAACAACTTCATTTTCTCTTTCTTTCCCTTCCCTTGTTCTTCCTTACCTTTCTGTAAGATTGATTCTAATCTCATTCAAGTATATATATAGATATTAATAGGATAAGTATTAGAGTTTTTCAATCCCTATTGCCTTAAGTTGTGTAGCTACATTCTAATTGCTCCCAACCTAATTTTAATTTATTATGACACCTTTCTGAGATCCCTTCATTTGAGAGAAACCTTAATCTTTGGTACGACAACTAAATACATTAAATTTTTAGGTTCCTAAAAGGGCATCTAATTGAAGAAACATAAAGGTATTTGTCATGAGTCTAGTTGATATGGAGGATGAGAAGGTTGACAAATCAGGTAATTATGTGGAGATGAGCCACTTCATACTAGCAGAAGCAATTGAGTTAGTTATTGAAGAGGTCATTAAGAGGACGTGTGAGGGGTGTTAAGAATCTGACTGGATCTAGACTCTCTCCCTCTGCTTTTCTTCTTCCTCCTTAGACTCTATCTTCTTCTTCCTCTCTATGGACCTCTATTTCCCTTCTTGCATTTCTTGTTTCAGTGTCATTATTGTGTGATCTTCTCTGTAATTTCATGAACTATCATCTTAATAAACAGCAGAGTCTATTATCCATATTATCTAGTTTGTGATTCATATGACTGGTTACTAATATAGATCAACCTCATTACATTGGTCTTTCATCGATCTCCCATGGCTGACGACTTGAAATCGGAGGATCTCGACGATTTAGAAGCTCAGGTCAAACGCCTCTTTAAGGTTATTGATCGCCAACATGCTCGAGAAATGGAAAAAGTCTCTTACCAGATCTCAGCCAGTGAGAAGAACTCAAGTATAGAGGCTGATTCAGACATTGTCGTACACACCGTTTCATCCCAAGCTCTTCCATAATAGATTGAACCATCTTTAGTGATTGTGGAGCAGAAAGATCACTTCAACAATGACCACCCAGATTGACCAAAAATGACAATCAATTCCTACAATTCGTGGACAGAGACAGAGTCCAAATCATGGCCATCGAAATAAGATATTTGAACTTAGTAAATTGGTGCTGATGAAGGTTTTGTTTAATGAGTTATTTTCTTAAGGTTATTATGGGGAGCGTGGGAAGCCTTATATGGTAGTGATTGGGCTTGGGGCAGCTGAACTTAAAATTGTTCTTGCCATGCTACAGTTTTCATTGGACAAAACCTTTAAGTACGTTAGTTTAGAATCTATCTTGCAACCCATTTATGGTCTCTTCTCCAATGGGTTAGAGGCATTGTGCTTTGTTGTAGTTTTCCAAGAGATTCGACATGCTATGTCTTACCCTGTGCTTTTGTTGAACTTGAAACTAAGTTCAGTTGGCAACTAACAGAGGTATGGATGAATTGTGATTACAGAATTTTGATCATTGAACATTTGATGGCAAGTTTATAGCAAATGTGAGATTAAAATACTATAATCTGAGTTGCCGCATGAAGCTTGAGATGTGGTGTATGTATGCTTTACTTGAAAATGTGCAATTTCTTACTTTGCTGAGGGTAGGTCCTGACAATTGTTACCTTACTGTGACTTCCAACAGCAATTATCTTTTGCTTCTATGTAATGTGTGGAAGCCTTTGATGTCAGTATTATAATGGGTGCATGGTATTGATGAACCATTTCCATACTATATAACTATATTAACCATGTCTTTGTTGAGGTCCCATGAGTGGGAAGAAGATAATTTTTAGCTTGCTTCTGAATTAAGATTTTGTATTACATCAGGATCATTTGGGAATTGTGAATTCCATCTATTTCAGAATGTCTTGGCTGGTTCTGCTTATGATTTTGTGCTATTGGTTCCACTCTTTTGGTATGAGATTGTGATGCCTCAGCTGTCAGCTTGGAGGGTACATGGAAATGGATAGTTTAAGGAGAAAATAAGAATACTGAATTTGTTGTTCTTCTTCAGCAATTAGTTGGGAATTAATATTTCTTCTAGCTTTGTGGAAGGTTCAATTTCCTATTATTTTGATTTTGGGGGCAAGTTCATTTTGAAAGAAGCAGCAATGAAGACAATGACCTTCATGGAAAGAAGCCTTCAAGTTCAATGAGACTTTAATCAACCATGATTTCTGGCTTATTTAGTATGTTTATTTTCTAGGGGTTGGTTCAGGAGTAATAGTTGTCAATAATTTGACTCAAATTACAGTTGTTTTGGGTGTCAAAAATTCAACCATGTGGCTGTCAATCTTCTACTTTTACAACTCCAGGGGTAATCTTGGTGCTGGTGCTGTTTCTAAATACTTTGTTAGGCTGATAATACTTCATGCTTCAACTTTTGATGGCACTCTTTATGCTACAATGGATTCGCTTGGAATCTGCTATAGGGTTCAATATTCTATATAAGTTCTAACTATTTCCAAGCTTTTTGGTTTGAAGCACTTTGGTGTTATTAGTAGCTTCATGAACCAATCTTTAGTTCTGGAACAAGGCATTGTTGAACAAAGCACAATGAGTACAACTCTCTTGCTTGCTTATCAAGATCCAAAGAAATATTTGGAAAATGTTGCATTTCTCTTGGAGTATTCCAATAATTTGTACAAGGTCAAACCAGAAATGCACATCAAGTTCTATAAGAGATCAACCCTGCAACCACACCTTTATTATACTAAAAGAATTATGCTTCTGTGCATGACGTAAAAGGGTTATTGTGTGGCAGTGACATTTACCAAATAGCCAAATGTTCAAAGGCCAAATTGAACTTGAGCACTTTGGTTATGTACTACATAATCCTTTGTGAGCTTTGATGATGTGTTCCCAACATATTTTTGGCCAATTAATATAGAGGAAGATGACATATGTTTAGTAAGGTACTTACTAAATGGACTACATGTTTATAATATGTTTCTAAGTGTCTCTAATTCTCTCAATAAAACCTGTGACATTTATGAAGTAATTGGCATGGCCTTAGCATTAAGCACCCTCGTGATTACACTGAGTCGGATTGGTGATAAATTCAATCTTTACATTTTGATGTTTTGTTTCTACATTGACTTGGAAGATAAGGTCTGTCTTAATAGTGCAAACAAGTACATGTTTGGATTGGTGCTATCTTCCATAAGGGAGGACTTGGCTAAAGTGAAGCAAGCCTATTCCACCTTTGACCTTGAGGACAAGTTCAATTTCAATGGGGAAGGTAATGTCATGATTCTCGTTGACATGGAGGATGAGTTGGTTGACAAGTCAGCTAATTATGTGGGGATGAGGCACCTCATACAAGCAGAAGCAATTTAGTTATTGAAGAGGTATAAAAGGGTCACGAAGAGTACGTGTGAGGGGTGTGAAGAGTCTGACTGGATCTGGGCTCTCTCCCTCTTCTTCTCTTCTTCTTCTCTATAGACCTCTATTTCCCTTCCTGCACTTCTTAATTCAGTTTCGTTATTTATGGAATCTTCTTGGTAATTTCATGAACTATCTCCTTAATAAACATCAGAGTGGATTATCCATATTATCTAGTTCGTGATTCCTATTACTAGTTACTGTTTTAGATTAGCCTTATTATAGTATTAGATTGAAATCTTATTAGGAGAATGTTTCTTTTCTCTTTTTTTTTTTGGTGGGGAAGGGGGACTAAAAAGAGGCTTCAAGAATTTTGACTATAATTAGACTCCCTCATTGGCACTAGCAATAGCCCAACTCACTAACTGTGG
This sequence comes from Ormosia emarginata, assembly GCA_029884605.1. NCBI lineage: Eukaryota > Viridiplantae > Streptophyta > Magnoliopsida > Fabales > Fabaceae > Ormosia > Ormosia emarginata. The sequence continues at coordinate 16,730,679 of JAQQTP010000090.1, forward strand.
TATTGATATTGGACGTTCAATCTTCCACCAAGCTCCTTTTTCCTCTCCTCAATTCATATGCTTGCACTTTCAATGTGATAATGTTGGTATAAAATAAAACTTTTTGATTCTCAAAAGAAATAATTTAGTAACTCGAGAATTCTTGATTGGTTTAGCTATCAAGTTAGATTTCAAGTAAGTAAATCAAGGATAAATACTTCGATTAATGTGTTCAAATAGTCTTATGAATTAGTGAATATTTGAAGACAATGGTTGCGGACTTGGAAAGCAAGTACAAATAATTTCGATCTACATAAAAAAAGACAATTTCATAAGACTTGAAAGGAGAATCGAAGGAGTGAATAAGGTTCAACACTTAGCACATTCCAAGATTACAAAGGAAGTTCTCGATTTCAGCAAATGATTTGAAGCATATTCAAAGCAGTTATACACTTTAGTTTAAAATTCAAATTAAGTGTTCGAATTTAAATTTAAGAAGTTATAAGCAGTTGGGTATGTAATATTGAGACAAGACAATTATTATTGTCAGATTTATGAGGTTATTTCTATTAAGGACACTTGTCCTAATCTTGTTAAAATAACAGTTACTTTTCTTGTTTATAAATACTAAATATCACGTTTATCGCAGACTTAAAAGGATGTTCAAATGAGCTAGTCAAGTATGTCTTCCACACTGCTTTATTTCTGTAAACCTTTTCAATCAATGCACATTTAAAGTCATTCATTTACATTTTCTGCAATTCTCTTCATCATTTGATCAAGTGATTCCTAGAATCATTTTATTTTTTTTATTTGCTTTATTTACTTTCTTAAAAGTTTATTTCTCTGCATCTTTATTGCTTTCAATTTACTTCTCATTTCACATTGCTTCTCTTTACTTGCTTTCATTTAAATTCTAGTCAAATTTACTTTTATGCAAGTTTAAGTTTTGTTACTTGCTTTCTTTACATACTTTATTTGCTTTCTTTAATTCAATTGTCATTTTCGATTTCTATTTACATTACTTGCATTTATTGCTTTCAGTTTACTTGCATTCTTTTAATTTCAAGTATGAATTCATCTTTTGATTATTGATTCATTATTAACTTACTTTTACACCAGTATTTTCACAATTTTCTTATTAAACTTGAAACAAGTTTATGATATTCTTTCTATTCACAAATCACCAAGTACTTGAGAGTCCTTAAGAGGAAGAGATTCCCTTTCCAAAGTGATAACAAGAATTGAATTTGTCCTTTGAAATTTTTTTAGTAAACAAATTGGCACGCCCAGTTAGACTAAGTCGAAAGATTGGTTTGTGAAAAGAAACCACTTAAAAGCTTATGTGATTACGAAGTGGAAAAATAGTGCCAAGAATGTCAGAAATCAAACTGCTCTTAAAATCCTTTTCGAGGAAACAGTAGAGTTAGTGGCAACAATGACACTATAGTGTCTTGGAACTTTTTCATCAAGTCCTATAGTTAGTGAAATTGTTCCAACTTTAGGGACTCTTGTTTCTACTCCAGAAACTACTAGGATCCTTGGGGTTAATCGAATGAAACCAATATATGGGTTCCCTCCTAGTTTTGTACCTCAAACTGCAATGCAACCTATAGGTTCTGCTCAGGCCAAATATACTACTACATTTCCAAATATTTCACCAAGAAATCAAGGAAATGTAAATGGTTAAGGAGCAGGAACGAGTATAGTTCGAAACAAAAAGGTTGAATTTGGGAACATATGTGTTTCCCAAACTTGCCTAGGGATTTATCATCAACCTAACTAGGAGATACAAATAGTGTTTTGAGCAATATTCGACAACAAGTCGATGAGAGCAACTATGAAATGGTAAACATCCTAACTCAGCAAATGACAATAGTCATAACACTCCTAATCGAGTCAACTAATAATGCCTATAACAGCTTAGTCAGGCAAATAAGTAGAATTGCTGATGTGTTTGGTCATCCTAAGGATCCTATAGTGAACCAAGTAGGAAATGCCCAGTTAACACAAAATGAGCAAAATCAACTTGCTCAACCTAAACAGCTTAATGAGGTTTGATTAGGAAATCAAAATCAGAATGCGGATCAATACCGAGAAAGGTTTAGACAAAACAATCATGGGGGACATCAAAATATCAACCAGGTTCTTAAGCAAGTGTTAAACAAGTATAGCTTTAATGTGGAGTATGCAAATCAACCATACTTCATGTTGACATTCCCAAATTTTATACAATAGGAAGAATTGCCAAGGGGCATGAAAGTCCCAAAATTAACTAAGTTTTCGAGGGGAAATGGGTGAATCCACCATCAAACATATAGCTCGATACACAATTGATTATGAGGATATTTCTAATAATAAATATTTAAAAAAATAAAATATTTCCCTAGTTCTTTGACCAAGAATGCATTTACTTGGTTTTCGACTCTCCCTCCAAACTCAGTTTATTCATGGAATCAGTTAGAAAGAAGTTTTCAAGAAAAGTTCTTCTGAGGAGAGACTAGAGTAAGCCTAATAGACTTATTCAATATAAGTGGGGAATCTATTGATGATTACCTAGCTCGAATTAGGAAAATGAAGGCTAGATGTTTCACAACCATTCCTGTATCTGAAGTAATAAAGATAGCTGCTAGTGGTTTAGATTATTCGATAAAAAAGAAATTAGTGAACCAACAAATTTTAGACGTCTCAACTTGCTGATAGGGTAAGACAGATCGAACATCTTAAACATGAAAATGAAAAGTATAAGAAACCTTTAAGAGGAGATAAGATAGCTTATGTCAAAACAGACGAGAACAAAGACATAAATGAGGAAAGAAATAAAGTAAATATTACTGAACTTGAATCTGGTCTCCCTTATGTTTGTACCTCTTTGAAACTAGTTCGAGCTAAAGATAAATCAAAATTTGAAAATAGGCAGTCTTATAATATTGATATAACCAAAGCTGATCAAATATTTAATATTTTATTAAAAGATAAACAAATCAAATTACTTGGTGATCACAAAATTCCTCCCCCTATGGAAATAAAAAAGTCAAAAATATTGTAAATACCATAATAAATATGGTCATTCAACTAACAATTGTGTTCGTTTCAGGGATCTTATTTAGAAAGGAATTAAAGAAGACAAACTAAAATTTGAGGAAAAAATACAACAGGAAATGAAGGTCGATTCAAATCCTTTTGAGGTTAATGCCAATTATTTTGAACTAATTAACTTCTTTCAAGTGAACATGGTAGATGCTTATGAGAACAAGGCTCTAGAGGTCAATACTAAAATTGATCTAGATATGTTTGAAGCCTATGAGAATGAGGTGTATCTTAAGGCAGGAGAAACCCTGATGGAGTTTTTACTTCGCAAAAAAGAAGATGAAAGAAAGGTTTCATTATGCCCAAGGTGTAGTGCTTTTTTTGACAAATTAGCAGCGAAATCTTTCGAGGTAGCTAAAAAGAAAAAGAAAATGAACAAGGTTCCATTCATAGAATTAAAGAAGTTGGGAATTCAAAACCATCCTATAAATTAGAAATATGTTATGATGATAGATTCTACAGAGAGGATTAGGAAAAGGAAGACCAGAGTACCTCCATCCAATATGGTTGCATATAAATTGTATCGAAATAGTTAGAATGTCCAGAAGGCCCCAACTTATAAGCCTAATTGGCATACATTCGAGTTAAAAGTTCAGTACCTCAAGTTGGGAAATGGGGGACGGGGACGGGGGAACCTAATACATGGATGAAGAATAAGGTTGGGCAATCTTCGACCCATTTCAAAGGCCTATACATGTTAAAGACTCAATAGAGGAAGGCTCAAAGACTTAGACAACGACAAGCTTAACAAGCAGCTCTTCAAAAGCAAGCCTCTCATATGAAGGTTCGACCTTATACAGAGGTGGTCAAAGGAGAAAGTATCCAAATTAGAATGGGAAAACAACTGATTCTAATAAAGGAAGATGTGATTACTGATTCCTTTGAATCAAGTTTTGATGACGATTTGGAGGCCATCTTTAATGAGTTTCCTATGAATATGGTTTCGATTCTTTCAGCAGAGTATGTTGTGACTTTGACTGATAATGGTATGGATGAGGATTTCTTCGATGATCTTGAGGAAATAAATGAGGACTTTGTCTTCGTGGAAGAAGACATGGTCGAGCTAAAGAAAACTAAACAATTTTTTACATTCCAACAAGAGAGATGAAAGATCACCTTCGACCATTATTCATCAAAGTAGCGACTAATGGGAAGTTGGTTAATAGGGTGTTGACTGATGGAGGTGTTGTACTCAATCTGATGCCATTAAGTTTGCTGAAAAAATTAGGGAAAAGTGAAGTTGATTTGCTCCATACAACATGGTTGTTATAAAATTTTAATGGAAAGTCCTCGAATTCAGAGGGAGTGGTTAATAGCTGTTGAGACTATCAAATTAAATCAATTTATAAACTGATTCACTAAATTATTTGTAGTATAAGTCACAACCAAGTCGAGCCCTTGGATCACTCTAATTAAGCAATCAGATTTAGAAGTTAACAAAGGGAGAAGTGTTGCAGAATTAATTAATAGAAAATAATTAAAAACTGTAAACATAATTAATTAAACAATCAATCTAAGAAAATCAACGAATCTTGAGTTTAATTCATCCTTGATCACTAAGAATCCATTCAATTGCTAACCAAGTTCTTCACTTTAGATCACATTAAGAAGTCTTAAGATGATTAATGAATTATCTACTAGATAAGCATCTAGAATTTAATTAATTAAAGTTAAACAAATTAAGCACCAATTTAATCCTAAATTTCAGTGAAAGGAGTCCTATTTTACCGAATATTTATCAAAGACTTTTCCAAGCTAGCCAAACCACTTTGTAACTTGATGGAAAAAGATGTGCCTTTCAAGTTTGATGAGTCATGCATGGAAGCCTTTGTGGAGTTGAAGAAAAGACTTGTCTCATCACCTATTATCACTACTCCTGATTGGACCCTACCATTTGAGCTGATGTGTGACGTTAGTGACTATGTAATTAGAGCGATATTGGGCCAAAGGAAGGACAACGTCTTTCACTCCATCTATTATGCAAGCCGGACACTTAACTACACCACTACTGAGAAAGAACTTCTGGTAGTTGTCTTTGCATTTGACAAATTATGGGCATATTTGGTTTGTGCTAAAGTCATTGACTTGATGGATCACTTGACCATCAAGTATCTGGTGAGCAAAAAGGACGTCAAGCCGAGGTTGGTTCATTGGGTTTTATTGCTATAAGAGTTTGACCTTGAGATTAGAAATTAGAAGGGTACTGAGAACTAGGTAGCTGACCATCTTTCTTGATTGAAAAATGAGAATTATCAACATGACCCAACTTTGGTTCGTGAGACTTTCCCAAATGAGCAGTTATTTGTTGTGCTTGCTTGGTCAGATCCATGGTATGTTGACTATGCCAACAACATTATATGTGGATTAGCACCATCAGAATTATCCAATCACCATAAGAGGAAGTTCCTTCATGATGTCAGATTCTATGTTTGGGATAAGTCGTATCTCTTTAAACAGTGTACTGATCAGGTGCTTAGAAGGTGCATTCCTATAGAGGAGACTAGTGCTATACTCGAGCAATGTCATGCTTCACCATATGGGGGTCACTATAAGGGTGAACAAACAACTGCTAAGGTGTTGCAATCAGGTTTTTATTGGCCTTCTTTATTTTGAGATTCACACTCGTTTGTAGCTAAGTGTGATAGATGTCAAAGGACCAGAAACATCTCTAAAAGGAATGAGATGCCCTTGAACTCTATTAGGTTTTTATTAGCCTTCTTTATTTCAAGATTCACACTCGTTTGTAGCTAAGTGTGATAGATGTCAAAGGACCGGAAACATCTCCAAATGGAATAAGATGCCCTTGAACTCTATTTTGGAAGTTGAAATCTTTGATGTGTAGGGCATAGACTTTATAGGGCCCTTTGTATCATCCATTGGTAACCATTACATTCTTGTATTAGTGCATTTTGTGCCAAAGTGGGTGGAAGCTTGTGCCCTACCTACTAGTGACTCTAAGGTGGTCTTTAATTTTTTAAAAAAGAATATTTTCACAAGGTTTGGCACCCCTAGAGCCATTATTAGTGATGAGAAATCACATTTTTGCAACAAATACTTTGCTGCTTTACTTGCCAAGTATGAGGTGACATATAGGGTAGCCACCACATATCATCCACAAACAAGTGGTCAAGCAGAGGTCTCTGATAGAGAGTTGAAAAGGATTCTTGAGAAAACTGTGAGCTATTCTGGAAAGGATTGGTCTAAAAATTAGATGATACTCTTTGGGCTTACTGCATAGCTTATAAAACTCCTTTTGGCATGTCTCCATACCAATTGGTCTTTGGTAAGGCTTGCCACCTTCATGTTGAACTCGAACAACATGCCTATTTGGCCATCAAGAGGTTAAATTGGGATTCTGAAGCTAGTGGGGAGAAAAGATTGTTGCAACTAAATGCATTTAATGATTTCCGCTTACAAGCTTATGAAAATGCTAAGATCTAGAACGAAAAGGTGAAAAGGTGGCATGACAAGCACATTATTCCAATAAGCTTCACTAGGCCAGAAAGTCCTCTTATTCAATTCAAGGCGAAAATTATTTCCAGGCAAGCTCAAATCTCAATGATCAGGTCCATTTTTAGTTGTGGAAGTGTTTCCCCACGGTGCCATAACCATATAAGACCCAGTTTCAAAGTCAACCTTTAAGGTCATTGGCCAGCGGCTCAAGCTTTACTTAGGTGATGAGGTGGAGAGACACAAAACCTCACTTAGTCTTGCCCTTCCATCTTGAAATTTGCAAAGTCCAACCAGGACTATAAATAAGGCGCTTTTTGGGAAGCAACCCAAATTCTTAACTCTATCTCTTAGTTTAGGACATTTTTATGCATGATTAAGAGTTTTTCTTCATGGTTTAAATGTATTTTTTATAGCTTTATATTGTGTGTTTTTCAACTTTTATGTCTTGTTAATTTTACATAATGTTTGATAATGTTTCTTAGCTATTTTTGTAGGAAAGGAAGTTGTGGAAGAGCCAAAAATAGGACCAAAGGGCTGTTGCTGCATAATTATGCAGTCTAGGACCCCACGCCTAGGTGTGATAAATCCACGCCTAGGCGCCAATGTCTCAGCCTTATCAGGCTAAATTTTTCAGATAGTTTCACGCCTAGGAGTGGATTTATTATGCTTAAGCGCGGTCCTCTCCACCTGATGCATTCTGAAACACAGAGAGTGTCATGTTTAGGCATGGATTTTTCACGCCAAGGCATGATTTCTCTAAAAAAAATAAAAATTGTGTGCCTAGGCGTAGAAAAATCACGCTTAAGCATGATGGGGGCTACTGCACAAAACGTAGCCCCTTTTTACACAAAATGCACAAAACCCATTTTCCCCCTTCTGCATCTCTGGTGCAGCAAACCAACCTTCTGCCACCACACTAGCCACCCACCATCTTGTCTTATCTCCCTTCTTCCACCCAACCCACACAAACCCTACTCTACCACTCCATCGTCTCTCTCTCTCAAGCCACCCTCACCTCTTCCCCAACCCACCTTAATCCACCCCAGTGTTGGTCATTTGGAAGTTTGGTGCCTTGTTTGTGAAATAAAAACTTATGGATTTGCACAAGGTCATCCTTCCATTTTCCTATACCTAAGTTGGACAGTGAAATTCTGCTAATGGCTTAAATGTGTCCAATGTTAGTTTGTTGTTGTTTTTAACCCCGTTCAATGATGGTTTACCTTATCATGTGATTAGTCTTGAATATTTGTTCTAATTTGATGATTGAAATGTTGAGTACTTCTTGATCTGCGTTTTATCTTGCATCTTGATGATAATCTTGTGTTCTTGTGTCAGTTATACTTGTTGAAATTTTTGCAAACACAATTCTGCTCAGTTGCTTGTAACTTGCTCGATAAAATGCCAGAGTTGTAGTGATTATGAGTATGCCTACTAGATGATGATTCTGAAGTGTTTGATGCTGTGTTAGGGCCACCAGATGGATAATTTCCCATTATCTCCATAAGCTGCTACATGAGTACCTCCACCACAGGCTCTAACGAGGGGTGGAGATGCTGAGGATATAGAGATGGGCGAGGATGACTTAGTTGATCCTGCGGGTGATGGCTTACTTGATGAGGACGACCTATTCTGAGGCACCAGGGCTTATTTACTTCCTTTTATTGTCTTCTGTCTTTTATTTCTTTTTATACATAATGAGGACACTACATGTATTAGGTTTTGGGGGGAATTAATTTCTTTTTGAGCTTTTTGTTGAGCTAATTTTTTTAATTGTGGTGATGAATATTGATTTCCCTCTCATTCCTTTGCATTTGACACTGGTGTTATGACAATTTATTTTGTTGAAGTAGCTACTTTGTTGGATGTTCTAAATGCTTTAGGAAGTGATTTTGGTGTTAATTCTTAGTTGTTAATCACTCTTGTTATGATTGTTTTGTTTTGTTTTTCAATTTGTGGACCTTTGAAGGCTTGATCATGATTAACTGGCTGCTTGAGAAGATGCATTAAAGTGATGACTGGTGCTTGGAAACAAGTTGAATTTTTGCATGCCAGAGTTTTGATTTGAATATCTAATAATTGCGTGGATTAAGAATGGCTTCATTGCTTGGGAAATCACTTGCAAATATTCAAATTTTGTACTTGTACTTATTTCTATAATTGTGTGTGAGTGTACTTCCTTTTATTTATATGTGTGGTAGATTTTGGAATGTGAATGGATTGCATGATTGGAGAAAATTTATGAAATGTATGTGTATGGGAAATTTTCATCTTAGAAGCTTGTCTAATTCCTTTTCGAGGCGAAATCTCAAACAATGCATTTTTAAGGAAATGACTAGGGCACTTATTTGGACCGATTGAGCCTTTCAAGCCAACCTTAATTAGATGATATCATTAGGTCCCTTTTGAAGTCTGATGTGTGTGTGTGGCTTAAAATTTTCTTTCTTTAACCTTTACTTTCCCACCTCTTCCCCCCTTCTTGTGAAAAATATTTTTACCCCCGTCACATGTTCCTTATTGAATGCATGATTAGGCATTTTTATTGATTTGAGCCAAATTATCCTGCATGGTACTAAGGAGAAGATATCAATTGGGAACTAACTCTTATTCCAAAAAAAAAAAATTGTGCGCCTAGGCGTGATGGGGGGCTGCTGCACAAAACGCAGCCCCCTTTTGCAATGAAAATAAACATATACATTTGTTCTTCCAAAAAAAAAGAGAAGAAGAAAAAAAGAATAAAGAAGGTTGATTTTTCATATTGGACCCTTTATTTACATTTTACTTATTTGGCTTAAGTCAATGGAAATGTTCAATTATGTGTTTAATATTTGAATTTAAATCCTTCCCTTCCTTTCTTAACCATTACCCTTAGCTTCACATTACAAGCTTAAAAGACCTTAGTGATCTTTGATTATTTGTTGCCTATATTAATGGAGAAAGGGATGAAAGATATTCTCGTGAGAGTGCTTCTGCATTTTATAAATTCACCCAACTTGTTTTCAAGCTTAGGAAAGGATCTTAAACACATAAATTTGGAAAATCACTTATACATGAAAATTGCATTCAAATATAATCATGATGGTTGGAATTTTTTTTATGTGTGGACCATGTTGAGAGGTTGAGAAGTAATTCCTGACAGTATGAATGATGATTGGAAGCTGGTTATGCTCTAGTTCAATTTGTTCCTTGATTTTTGTGTTTAATTGTGCCATTTATTCCCTTGCTTGGCTTAGTTTGCTCGAGGACTAGCAAATCTTTAAGTTTGGGGGTGTGATAACTCCAAGAAATGGAGTTATTTCACTTGAATTTGAATGTTTATATGCATGTTAGTCTTAAATTTTCAAGTCTATAAGTTTATTTTGTACATAATTTTGATGATTAAGCTTTCTTTCTCAAATGATTAGAAATTAAGTATTTAATGACTTTATTAAAGGTATTTGGATGGATCCTAGTTTCACAAACTTTATCATTATTTTGATGCAAGTATTTAAGATGAGAAGGTCTTGGAAAAGATAAAGAAAGTGAAAAGTAGCTTAAATATGGAAGAAAAGATGAAAGGAGGAAGATTTGACAAGCCACGCCTAGGTGTGGATGAGGCACGCATAGGCGACAAAGTCTTAATATTTAGAAAGAAACTAGACAAAGAAACCTACCTTTAGGAATGGGAAAGTGGCGCCTAGGCTTGGAAAAGCTACACTTAGGCGTGGGCAGCCAGCTGATACAATACTTGTTTTGTTGTCACGCCTAGATTAGTATATGACTATGCTTAGGCGTGAGAGAAGCCCAGGTCTGTGATTTTGGCCCTTTTTTATCTGGTTTTGGAGGGAGTTTGAAGGGAATTTTGGATTTTTCAAAAACCCTAGTTCTAGAGAGAGTGTGAGAGAAGGAGATTTCTACTTAGAATAGAGGAGATTCAAGTGAAGAATCAAGACGAAGGGAGGAAGATGAAGCTTGGATTCTCTCCATTTTTGTCCATTATTCCTATTTTTCTCTCTTGATTAGTAATTTGATGGATTTCATGATTTTAAGTGTTTTCCCTTCTTTTATGATGTGTAACTAAATTCTAATCTAGGGGCTCCTTAGGATTTTGCTATGAATTTGAATACTTTGTAATTTCTTTGGGTTTTTATCAATGAATTTGGTTTTGTTCTTCTATACCCATGCTTAATGGTTGCTCTTGATTGGTCACCAATTGCATGATCTTAGTGTTTTCAAATGAACTAGATATAGGGATTTGGAAATACAGACATAGTATGGTTGATGTATATTCAATTACATTCAAGTGGTTTGAGTGTGTTGATTAGCTAATGGGATGGACACATATCCCCTAGCCATGCATAACAAGTGTTTGAAACTTAGTCTTAATGAGTGATTCTTATGCTAACTCACATGGACACATAGTTGATTAAATAAGTTTCATATGAGTAATTGACCTATACATAAGCTTTTATCTATATTTGGATTTCTGCTAGCAAAATCAATCATTTGGTAGATGCTTTTGAATTGCAAATATTCATTGAAGTAGCAAGTGAATAGGGACCCCTAAGCCTTAATAACTCTTATATTTCTCTTGCGAACTTGGTTTTTAATGCGTCTTTTCTTGTTTCTTTGAAGTTGTCATTTTCATTAAAAACCACTTTTACATTTCGATTGTTTGGATAAGATCTTTGTGGAAATTAGTTGCTATTAGCACCTTTCTAGTTGTCAATCCCTTGGGACACAATACTTTAACTCTCATTATATTACTTGTTCAACTCATGCACTTGTGGAAACCAAACAAAAGCACTCTGGACCGTGTTGAGCGTAGCTTCCCATTCAGGATCAAAGATAGATAATGGACTTAGGAAGACCCCACTAATTTCTTTATTAGACGAAGACTATGGCAGCATTATCCCGAATCAAGATGATCCCATGTTGATCTCTGGGATAATAGCCAACACTGAAGTCCAGCATATATTTGTTGACTAAGGAAGCTCGGCAGACATTCTGTTCCTAGATCTCTTCGAGAAGCTAAGACTCTCAAGGAAAGACTTGATCCCATACACCAATGAGTTGAAAGGATCCACAAGAGACAAGATCACCCTGGTAGGATACTTTGACAGCCATTTGACTTTGGAGAAAAATCTTTTGTTTAAAACGCTTAAGGTCAAATTTCTTGTTGTAGATTGTCCTTCTGCTTATAACATTATCTCGGGTTACCTCTCACTAAATGCTTTTGGGGCTGTGATATCCACACCTTATTTGGATATGAAGTTCCTCGACCAGCACGACAAGGTTGTCATAGTTAAAGGAAACCAGGAAACATTTTGAAAATGCTACAATGAGCGCCTGAGGATTGCTAAGACACCTCGAATCATAGACCAACACAATGATTTAGCCTCAGTCACTATGGACCCTGTTAACATCCTCTTGACTGAACTAGATGTTCGTGAAAAGATCCAGGATGTGCACTCTCAACCTGATGGAGAACTTCAGCCCTTTCAACTTGGTGCCAAGCCAGACCAGGCAATTAAGATTGGAGGACAACTAAACTAGGACGAAAGATCCCGATTAATTGAGTTTCTTGTGAAGAACAAGGATCTCTTCACTTGTACATTCATCAACATGCCAAGGTTGGACCCCAAGTTTATTTGCCACCAACTTTCCATAAAAAAAGATACGAAGCTAGTGGCACAAAGTTAAAGACAAGTTGGACCAGAGAGATAAAATGTAATATAGAAGCAGGTGAAAGAACTTCTAGACACCGGGTTCATCAGATAAGTTTCTTATATCACTTGGTTGTCCAACATGGTCCTAGCAAAGAAGGCAAACAAAAAGTGACGTATGTGTGTTAACTATATGGACCTGAATAAGGCAAGTCTAAAGGACCCTTACCCACTTCCCAATATAGATAAGTTTGTGGATAACTCATCCAGATTTCTACTTCTCTCATTTATAGACGCCTATTTCAGATATAACTAAATTCCCAATAACCTAGATGATGAAGATAAAACTACGCTTATAACCGAGATGAGAAGTTATTGTTACCATATTATAACGTTCGGGTTAAAATATACAAGCATAACTTACCAGTGGATGATGAATAAAGTCTCCGAAGAATAAATTAGCAAGATGCTGGAAGTTTATATTGATGACATGATTGTCAAGACAACAGAGTTCGATGACCATGTGGAAGATTTGGAAGAGGTTTTCGCCCAGATTTGGAAACATAATATAAGATTAAACCCTGAAAAGTACGCTTTCAGATACTGGTTAGAAAGTTTTTGGGATTTTTACTAACAAATCGCAGCATTAAAGCCAACTCAGAGAACCATTCTTGACCAACACGTAATCTGTGAAAGAAGTGCAACAACTGACAGGCCGAATAGTAGCCTTTACTCGTTTTCTAGCTAAGGCTGCCCAAAAGTCTCTTCTCCTTTTTAAAACTCTAAAGAAGGGGAAAAACTTTGAGTGGATCCCAGAGTGCGGGGCCATATTCTAAGAGTTGAAGAAAATGTTGGCAACACCCTTATTGTCCGTTTTGCTAGACTAAACAAGCACACGTGTCGACAAGTAATAAGAATGAGTATTCAACTATCGTTCCCACGAGGACTGCATTTAAATTATGTTAAATATTAACCAATTACTACTTAATCTCTATTCCAGGCAATCAAATTGATTTAAGTGATTAACTGATTGAACAAAATAAAATAATAATTTTAAAACAGGATAAAAACAAACATAGAAGAAATAATGATTTAGGAAACTAGGGTCTAACTTCACTTATTATTTTATCTGATTTCATACAATCCTTTCATTACTCTTGATCATAATTTGGTTAAGTTAGCTAACCTGTTTATGCATTTACAAACCTTTTTTGATGGCTTTGTAAATCTATGAACCTTAATCAAAACACAATATATCTATGTGAATTGAGAAAAATCCATGCATGAGAATAAACATCAAACACTTGCTATGCATGACCAATAGATATATTTCTATCTTATTGGAAAATCAATTCATCCATACGATTGAATTTAATTGAACATGCATTTTCTAATTCCAAGGTCCAACATCCAAATCCCTATGTCTTGTTCAATGGGCTCACCAAGGCAACACGATTAATGGGCAATCAAATGTGCGCACTAAGTATAGAATTAGAAAATCATAACCAAAATTATCACAAGAGCAGGAAAGGAAAACAATCAATTCAAATTGCATAATAAGATTTATTAGACCCTAGAAAAGGAAATTAGAACATCATTGTTGCAAAGAGAGTAATTTTAGAATATAACAATATAGACATCATAAAAAAATAAGAGAAAAAGGAAGAAAGAACTAGGCATCTTAATGGATATAGGTGTTGTGTCCATCTTCTCTAATCCTTCATCCACACCTTGCTACCTTCTCCTAGTTTCTCTCCTAAAAGTTGTATCCAATTGGTCTGCTTTGTGCCCCAAAACTCTTCTATATGTCCAAAAGACAGTTTTCCATATTAAAAGAACATGGTGCCATCTAAAAATGTGTGCCACGACACATATTCTATGAAAGCCTCGAGACAATACCAAAGAAAGCCACAATACTATTTGTTATGAGAAGTCGCGATAAAAAAAATTGTGAGGAGCCACGACACACATTGAAGAAGTGCCATAGTATTTAATGTTAAGAGAAGCCGCGACATAAACTTTGGAAGTGCTGCGTGTAACATCCCGAATTTAATAACCATAGTATATCACCAAGGTCATTAGATTCAGACGTGCTACTTTCACAACTATACAATTTCCAATATAATGTAATAATATTATAAAGAAAATATGAGCCACGAATGAATATATAAAATACAAAACATCTGTATTTTGCATAAATACAAAATATACATCATATCAAAAGAAATTACCTAGCTACACTAAGCTAAGCACTCCAAGCTCTTGCTTGCACTTCACTTTCCACAAGTCTTCCTCCCTGGAATCATCATGGAAACCCATACAAAGGGTGAGAATCACATATTCTCAGTAGATAAATCCATAAAACATGTCATCACAATCATTCTAGCCATTTCGGGGAAAAACACATTTCTAAACTCATGTCTCACACATATTAAGCTAGAAAGGTGACAAAGGCCAAAGCCATGTCCTTTCTCTTCCCAAAATAGATTCTCATTTTATAAGTTTGTATAAAAACCCATTTATCACTAACCGTTTTTAAGTGATCACCACACTCTCAAAAAAATAATCTCTATCATAGAGACACAAACAATAATATCTCCGTCTTAAAGATATAACAACAACAACAACATCTCCATCTCAGAGATACGCAACTGTCCATACAATTGCAATGTCATGAGTTCATGTCATGAAGGTAACTGCCTATATAATTGTCATGCTATGCCAAATTATGTCTAATATTTAATGCTAAATCTCATATTCAATGGTTCAAAATTGATTCAATGTCAAGCATGCTTACCATCTAATCTTTAGCTCATGCTGTCATGCTTCAATTTCTATGTAAAAGATTTCCTAAAATATGATTAAGGAACTCTTTCCTAACTCTAGCATGCACATCCAGGAAAACCCATGATGATACCCAAGCAACTTCAACTCAGATTCCCTTAAAAATGTCCTTCATCTCTCTCTCCATTAATGTAGAACCAAGTATGATTAATGACCAAGAGGGTCTTTCAAGCTTGTAATGTAAGTCTAGGAGAATCAGTAAAGAAATGAAGAGAAGGATAAAACAAACATTAGGACACACAATCTTGCAAAAGACCTAAATGAACCAAACAACAATTAGCACAAGGTGCATCTTCTAGCATATGAGCCCCCAAAAGCTCATTTTTTTTTTCTTTTTCCTCTTTTTTTGATAATTTTCATCATTTCAAACCTTTTTTTTCCAATTTTTTTTTACTTCCCTCTTTTCATCATTTTCTTTGCTTCAAACCACAAAATTTGCTAGGTTCAAAAATATGCCTATTGTAGTGCACCCTTGTTTCTTCTGACTCAATTAAGCATTTGCAAGATATGTTCCTAACATGGACAATGGTGGATAAAATATAATTAAGGGCTAAAAGGTAAGGATGATGTAGGTAAAGAACAAAACATAAATGCCAATATATTCACAAGGCTCAAAATGGGTACTAGGGATATTCATGCATACATATGTAGGCTTGACAGGCTCAACCAATCCAAAGAATGCCCTAATCATTTCATCAAACATACTCAGCCTAGAATTTTGCTTCAAAAGAAAGTCATGCATTCTTTAAGAAATTAAATCTTCATCACAACAGAGCAAGTCATAGCATTCTTTAGATGTGCACAACTATTACTATTCCAGAATTCTCAATCATGTAAAGGGAAATGCATTTACATATAAATAAAAACACTAAGGAAGGCACAATTAAATTTTAAATGGCATGCATCCTTTCTCAGAATCAACAATTAAACCAAAAGCAGATATATCATAGATCAAATCAGCCACATCAGTATTCAACATTCATTGCACAGCTTCACATTACACATTTTTTTCCTTTTTTTTTTTTAAATTAGTCATTGATGCAAAGCAAAAAAAAAAGGTAAATAAAATCAAAAGAAATCAAGAAATCAAAAGCTTAACAAAATCAAAAGAAGATAGATAAATATGCTATGAATGTAAAAGCATAAAATAAAATAAAATAAAGATAAGGTAAAGAACTTAGGTTGCCTCCCAAGACGCGCCATGTTTATAGTCCTAGGCTGGACTTTCTCTCTAATGATAACTGGGAGATATAGCTTTGTCACCAAGATAAACATAGCGCAAATGAGACGATAACAATTTGAGCTCTCTCATTTCCTCATCTTCCCTTTTACATGTAGAAATCAACAAAGCTTTAAGAGAGTCACATGGGACACTTGCACAAAATCCATTAGATCTCATTCCATCAAGCATATTCACATATGAGCATTCTTCAAGATCTTGAGGCAATTTCATTGCTTTGAAAATATTAAAGGTTACCTCTTGATCTTGCACTCTCATGGTGAGCTCTCCTTTTTCCACATCAATAAGAGTTTTTCCAGTTGTAAGGAATGGTCTTCCAAGGATGAGAGGGACATTTTTATCTTCCTCCATATCAAGAATGATAAAATCTGTCAGAAATATGAGTTTATCCACTTTTACAAGCACATATTTAATTATTCCCTGTGGATAGGTCAAGGTACGATTCGCAAGTTACAAAGTAACTAATGTGTGGTTAGCTTCCCTTAAACCAAGTCTTTGGTATATTGTAAAGGGCATGAGATTTATACTCGCGCCCAAATCACATAATACCCGACCACAAAATTTCTCACCGATAGTGCAAGGGATGGTGAAGCTTTTGGGATCTTTGAGCTTGGGAGGGAATTTATTTTGCAAGATAGCACTGCATTCCTCCGTAAGAGCAACAGTCTCAAATTCACCAAGCTTCCTCTTCCTTAACAAAATATCATTCATGAATTTCACATAGCTTGGCATTTGCTCCAAAGCTTCCTCAAATGGTATGTTGATATGTAGCTTCTTGAAAACTTCTAAGAACTTTTGGAATTGATGATCAAGTTTTTCTTTGCTAGCCGGTTAGGGAAAGGTGGAGGTGGTATATAATACTTGTCCTCCTTCTTCTTGTCCTCGACCTTCCTCTTAGCAATTTACTCATTTTCTCAACCTCATTGCTCTCAACCTCTTCATTTTCTGTCACCTTAACTTCTTCTTCAAGTAACTGAGTCTTGGGATTCCCTTCTATTTCCTTCCCACTCCTCAATGATATGACCTTACAATGCTCGGTAGAGGCACCTTTTGGATTGTTGATGGTGTCGCTTGAAAAAGTCACTGAAGGCCTATTGTTTAAAACTTGGCAAGTTGGCTAACTTGAGTCTCAAGATTCCTCAAGGAAGCCACTTGTGTTTGCATCAAAGCATCATGGGAGGCTAGCCTTGCATCAGTTTTAGTCATGTAATCTTGTTAGTTAGTCATGAATTGAGCAAACATCTTCTCCAAGTTAGAAGTTAAAATTGATGTTGAAGTTTTAGCTTGAGGGAAACTTTATTGTTGAAAACCAGAAGGAGCATGAGGTGCTTCTTTAGGATGGAAAAAGAAGAACCTTGAGAATTTTCACCCCAAGAGAGATTAGGATGGTTCCCCTAACTTGGGTTATAAGTGTTACCAAAAGCATTATTGTGACTAGGTTAGTGGAATTGATTAGCATATTGCACACTTTCCAGGCTAGCTGTGCAATTGGCAGTTGAGTGAGGTCCCCACTATGGTCACAAGTTTTTGTGGAGTTATTGGCTCCTCTTGGCATTGTGTTGACTATCATGGTGTCAATCTTCTTGAAGAGTGCTATCACATGAGCTAAAAGTGAAGTAAGAGCATCTACATCATGTACTCCGGTTGCCATTCTCCTAAGAGTAACCCTCTCCAAAGGCCACTGGTAATTATTAGTGGCCATTTCCTCAAGAAGATCATAGGCCGCATCAAAAAATTTACTCATGATAGTGCCACCTGTCGCTAAATCAATAGTTGCTCTGATATTTCCTAACAACCCATTATAGAAAGTTTGAACTTGCAACCACTTCAAAATGCCATGGTGAGGGCATCCTCAGATGAGATCTTTATGCCTATCCCAAGCTTCACAAAGCGAATCGGAGTCCTACTGCATAAAAGAAGTGATATCATTATGCATCTTCGTTGTCTTAGCTGGAGGGAAATACTTGGCAAGGAACTTGTGGGCTAGATCATCACATGTTGTAATAGACCATGCCGGTAAAGAGATAAGCTAACTATTGGCCTTGTCCCTTAAAGAAAATAGGAACAACCTCAATCTAATGGCATCTTCAGAGACTCCATTATGCCGAAAGATGTCACTGGGCAAGCCTCCGAATTGCACTGGTGCTTGAATCATCTGAATAATGGCCGGCTTGATTTCAAAGTTATTGGCTTGTATAGTCGGCCTCCTGATGCTTGAATGTAAGTCTTGAACTTGAGGTGCTGTAAAGTCCCTCAATGACCGAGTGTGGTCCTCTTCGTTAGCCATGGTGGTACTCTTTGAAGTTTGATTTCTTTCTCTTAAGAGCTTATGAAAAGTCTTTTCAATCTCCGGGTCAAATGGGAGAAGCTCAAAACTTTGTGAACGTCGCATACATGAAAAATTGGTACCTAAAATTAAAAACAAGCAACTCAATATTAATATTAACACAAAAATTCAAAAACAGTCCCTAGCAACGGTGCCAAAACTTGTTGTCCATTTTACTCGACTACGCAAGCGCATATGCCGACAAGTAATAATGGTGAGTATTCAAGTATCATTCCCACGAGGACTGTATTAAAATTATGTTAAATATTAACTAATTACCACTTAATCTCTATTCCAGACAATCAAATTAATTTAAGTGATTATCTGATAGAACAAAATAAAATAATAATTTTAAAACAAGATAAAAACAAACAGAGAAGAAATAATGATTTAGGGAACTAGTGTCTAACTTCATTTATTATTTTATCTAATTTCATGCAATCCTTTCATTACTCTTGATCATAATTTGGTTAAGTTAGCTAATCTGTTTATGCATTTACAAACCTTTTTCGTTGGCCTTGTAAATCTATGAACCTTAATCAAAACACAATATGTCTATGTGAATTGAGAAAAATCCATGCATGAGAAAAAAACATTAAACACTTGCTATGCATGACCAATAGATATATTTCTATCTTATTGGAAAATCAATTCATCCATACAATTGAATTTAATTGAACATGCATTTTCTAATTCCAAGGTCCAACATCCAAATCCCTATGTCTAGTTCAATGGGTTCACCAAGGCAACACGATTAATGACTAATCAAATGTGCGCACTAAGTATAGAATTAGAAAATCATAACTAAAATTATCACAAGAGTAGGAAAGGAAAACAATCAATTCAAATTACATAATAAGATTTATTAGACCCCAGAAAAGGAAATTAGAACATCATTGTTACAAAGAGAGTAATTTTAGAATATAACAATACAGACATCATAAAAAAATAAAAGAAAAAGGAAGAAAGAACTAGGCGTATTAATGGATATAGGTGTTGTGTCCATCTTCTCTAATCCTTTATCCACACCTTGCTACCTTCTCCTAGTTTCTCTCCTAAAAGTTGCATCCAATTGGTCTGCTTTGTGCCCCAAAACTCTTCTATATGTCCAAAAGCCAATTTTCCATATTAAAAGAACATGGTGCCATCTGAAAATGTGTGCCGCGGCACACATTCAATGAAAGCCTTGGGACAATACCAAAGAAAGCCACGATACTATTTGTTATGAGAAGTTGCGGCAAAAAAAATTGTGAGGAGCCATGACACACATTGAAGAAGTGCCTTGGCACTTAATGTTAAGAGAAGTCGCAACATAAACTTTAGAAGTACCACGACACTTTGTAAATGAAGGCCACGGTGCCTATTTGTTAAGAGAAGCCATGACACCATATTTGGAGGTGTCGTGGCACTTGTAAGTAAAAGGCAAGGCACTTATTTAAGAGAAGCAGCAACACAAGAATTGGAGGTGCCGTGACACTCTATGATAGAAGAAGACACAGTGACGAGTTTTTCACGAGGAGCCACGACACAAAATTTAGGAGTTTCGTAGCTCCCTCATCTCTAGACTGTGAACACTACTTTCTTAAGAGTTGGAGGTCGCCGCTCTAGTGAGGACATGTCGCGGCCTCCCCTGTTTTAATGAGGATTACTCATGTTCTCAATCGTGATGTTTCCTTATGCACTCCCTTGCTTCTTTGCAAGCTCATGGAAGTAAATAAACATTAAATTAGTCAAATATTTACTAAAAATAAGATACAACTCAAGGATCTAGCATATGAATGCATTAGAAAATGTTTGTATAATAACTCTATTTCACAGAGTTATCAACCCCCAATCTTGACAAAGTTGAATCCTAGTGAAACTTTATATCCCTACCTCTTAGTCAGAAACCAAGCAATCAATTCAATCCTAATAAAAGAAATCAATGAAGGTCAAAAGCCAATTTATTTTGTGAGCAAGGACCTATAAGGTCCCAAGCTTTGCTATCAGAAGATTGAGAAATTGGCCCTAGCTTTGCTAATTATTGCTAGAAGATTATGACAATATTTCCAGTGCCACCTCATATTCGTGAAGATGGATCAGCTGATCCGTTTGGTGTTGTATAAGTTGAACCTCGCTAGAAGAATGATCACTTGGTCGATGAAGCTCTCTAAATTCGATATCACTTACAAGCTAAGATAAGCCATAACGGTCCAAGTGTTAATCAATTTTTTGGTGGAGCTTACTCCAGATTCCAGCCATTATAGAGCGAATTCCTGAACTATTTATGTTAACGGTTCCTTGAATGCTAAAGGGAGTGGTATTAGGGTCATTTTAGAAAATAGAGTCAGGCTCACATTGGAAAATTCTTTAAGGTTCGAGTTCCTGATTTCAAATAACCAGGTAGAGTATGAAACATGTGTTGTGCGTATTACCATGACAAAAGAAATGGGAGCCAAATAAATAATTCTATGCAGTGATTCGCAGTTGGCAATATCCCAGATCCAGGGTTATTATTAGGATAAGGAATCCCTATTATAGAAATACCTAGCTAAAGTGAAGAAACTAATGGAGAATTTTAATAGTGTTAAGGTGGAACACATCCTAAGAGAACAAAACTCCAGAGCTGACATCTTATCAAAGCTTGCCAGTATTAAAAGCCCTAGTAACAATAGCTTCATGATCCAAGAGACATTTATTGCACCCAGTATAACGGAAATTGAGGTCCTCATACTGGAAGATAATGAAACCTGGATCACACCCATAATTGCATATCTCCATGATGGCATTTTGCCGAACGACCAGAAGGAAGCCCAAAAACTAATACGGACAACAACATGGTATACCTTTCCCGATAACTAGTTATGTCGTCATGGATTTTTTTCTCTTTTCCTCAAGTGCCTCGGTCTAAAAGAATGAGAGTATGTTTTGGCCAAAATCCATGAAGGAAGTTGTGACCATCACCTTAGAGGAAAGCCCCTAGCACAAAAAGCGCTGAGGGTTGGGTACTATTGGCCTAGTATGGAAGCTGACAACATGGAACACATTCAGAAATATGACAAATGTTAACAATTCTCAGACATTTATGTAGCCATACTAGAAGAGTTATCTACAGTGTTCGTTCCCTAGCCTTTCTATCAATGGGAAATGGATATCTTAGGTCATTTTCCCCATGCACCAGGATAGATAAAGTACTTAATGGTAGCGGTGGACTACTTTACCAAGTGGATTGAGGCAAAACCATTGTCCACCATCACCTTAGTGCGGATACAGAAGTTCACCTATAAGAAAATTATCAATAAATTTGGTATTCTAAAATTCATTGTTACAGAAAATGAAACACAGTTTACTAACCAAAAGTTCAAGGATCTCCTAGTCGATCTCAAGATCAAACAACATTTTATCTCAGTAGAGCACCTGAAAACTAATGGATAAGTTAAGGCTACCAACAGGGTTATACTTCATAGGATCAAAAAGAGACTTGATGAAGTTAAGGAGAATTGGGTAGAATAACTCGATCACGTCCTATTGGCATATCAAACCATGCCCCATTCCTTAATAGGAGAAACTCCCTTCAAGTTAACCTATGTTTGGGAGGCTATGATTCCGATTGAGATAGGAGAACTGAGCTAGAGGAGGCAAAGTTTCTCTGAAGAGGCCAACCTAGAACTCATTTGCCATAACTTAGATTTATTGGAAGAACAACGACGAATTGCCTATTTTCGTGAAGCCATTGTTAAATAGAGGATTGCGGCCCGGTACAATTCCAAAGTGACACCACGAAGGTTTGTTCCTGGCGATCTCATTTTGCAAAGAACAGATATCAGAGGCAAGAATACGAAGGAAAGAAAATTGGCTCCTAATTAGGAAGGACCATACGAGATCACTTTCCAAGACAAACACTAGAGCTTATACCCTGGAAACCCTCTCTGGAAAAAGCACCAAGAATTCTTAGAATGCTGACAAACTCAGAAAGTATTATAGCTAATTGTCTTTAGTTTATATTTTTATCATATAAGTGATAAGTTCCAACATGAATAAATTAGTTATTATATTTCCAGTAATTGGTTATTTTATATATTTACAACTATTGAAACCCACAGAGTTATCGCACGTTGGAGAGATCTGAGGAATACAAGGTCAAACTCAAATCAGATATTTTGATGCTCAAATAAAGGTTAAAAAGAGTAACCCACTTGACCGTACTCCGTATTCAAGAAGCGACTTCAAAGGTTTTAACCTATGCCCTAATGAGCCTGACCTTAACCCATAAACTTAAAGCAAGTTTAAAGAGGTTAAGAGTATCTGTTCGATGTCCAAGATAAGGCAACAATATTTGTTAGTATTCGAAAAATGGATACCACCCCAGGAGGCTTTTGTATCAAAACCACACTTTGCAATTTAGCTAAGTGTCAAAAGACTCTAACAAAGAGTAAAAGGCAAAATACGATATATAACAAAGGTTAAGCCCGGAAGACAAACTGCTACACAAACAAGCATAGACGAAAATTTGCTAAGTGTCAATTGAAAAAACCACCGAGATAGAGAGTTGGACCCATCCTGGTTAAGAAAAACAAAAAGGCAACAAATATGCAACTAATAGTAGAAAAAATTCTAAGTTATTAAAGTTATGCCTGAAATACGGGACTTGTCCATACACATATAAAAATTAATCCTTGCAGGGGGAAAAATAAAAAGAGAACAAATCAGGCATCTGGGTTGGGTTATCCAAGGTCAACCTCCTCCACCTTAGCTTTTTCTTCCTAGCCACCCTCCTCACTCTCATCACCCTCCTCCTCGTCGCCATATCCTGCCAGAACTTGATTCACCAGGGTGGCTTTAGAGATGGCATCCATGATGTAACCATCTCTAACTACCTTCCGTGATCTGGTCCCATTGGTAACAAGGTCTGGGTTCAAGAGACGAAGTGGTGCGAGTGCATTAGCAAAAGAGTCATCCACCGAAGCAGCCTATTCTTCTTCGAGATACAGAACATCATTTTTTAGCTTTTCCTTGGACTGCCTGAGGATTTCATTCTCAGCAAGGAGCATGGTCAGGGTAGACTCGGTTAAATAAATTTAATCCTTCAGGGTCTTTTCCTAAGTTCACCTTCGGCAACCTTTTTTTGGAGCCTAGTAATTTGAGCCTTTCGTAGACTGAGCTCCTCGCTCATTTGGGCCGAATGTTCGTCCTTCTGAGCCATTACCATTTCCAACTCCTTCTCCTCACCCTAGAGGGCATTCAGCTCATTCTCCAAATCATGAGTCTGACAAACAAATTCAAAAGCAGATTCTAGGAAACACAGGATGGAGACATTGCGAAGAGTTTGGACCTAGGCATCCTGAATAATCTCAATCAAGTCCTACTCGATCAGGACATCTTGATCAGCCTAGGTTAAGAGGGTGTTGTCGATGATCTACCTTGGGTTGACCCTCCTGCCCCAGATGGATCGTGCAGCAAATTATAGAGGGGCGCCCTCTAGGACTTTAGACTCCCGACCAACATTGAGGTCAATCGGGGCCACCTCGATCACTGACCTCTTTCCCTTTTGCTCCCGCCATCCATCTCCCTTCCTTTTGCATGGCTGGAGTGGTTGAGCAGGAGATCTGGTGTTTGCCTCTTGAGGTTGAGATTGAGGTGGAGGGACTAGGGCCGTTGGTTGCAATGCAAAGCCCAATGCCCTAGCTTTCCTTTGAGCGAAGCGTAAGGCCAGAGCTTCGAAACCTCTGGGTGGCGCTATGCTCTCTGCAAAAAAGAAACAAATATGTTTTACACTTAGAAGAAATTATGGAATATAAAGTTATCAATATATTCAAATCGGTATACCTAAAAATGGTCTTAAAGAGTAAGATGGTTCATCCAAAATATCTTTATAGTAGATCGCCCCATTTGTGTCGACCCACTCAACTAAGAAGTTGAGGACATCAGCCTCACTCTCTATTAAAGCGAATAACGGAGTCTCTATTTCTTCTTGGCTCCGATCCTATAATGACTACATCCAGTATAGGTACATCCTTGGTATGCCCTTTGGGGTAACATAAAAAGGCGTCGTCCTCGAAGCCTATTTTGTTCTGAAGAAATCTTTCTTAAAATCTTTGAAAGATTCTTTATAGGGCTTGAAAACTTTTTGCCCTGCTTGAGCACACAAGGTGACCCATCCTTTTTAGAAGCTATTCCCGAAGGATGAAAAATAGGTTAAAAGAAAAAAAAGAGGGCTTCTACCGAATACGACCAACCAAAAACATTACAGATTAGCTCGTAGGTTCAGATGAAGCCCCAAGCATTCAGATGAAGCTGTGTTGGAGCCACTCAAATAGAGCCACTCGTATATGATTTAAGCTATTCCCAGAGGTTGTACACATGTCAGAATTAGAAAAGGTTTCATCATAACTCTCTAACTCCCTCATGAGTATGGAGAGTGGACATGATGTTCTTTGTCTTGCAAGTTCTCTGGCACTATCCGCCCTCCATATCATTTCCAGGACACCTATCCTAGATAGTGGCCTCTGTCCACTACCAATACTCCCACAACAAGAAGACTGTCTTTGCTACACCTAAGGCGGTGGAGATGGCGGAGCACTCAGAATCTCCAAAGAACTACTCTCCCTATCACTATTGCTTAACAACCTTACTCTCACTATGTTTTTGAGAAAGGAAAAAGAATAGAACGGGGAATATCTTGAAAATGTGGGGTGAGAACGCTTAACAGAAGCAAAATCCACCAAAAACAGATGCTGAAAATTCACTGGAAATCGCTTGGTTCGTTAGAGGAAAAACGTAGAAATGGAGGAGAAGGAGAAAGTGGTAGAAAAAACCACCTTACTCCTATTTATAAGCACGAGGCAACCCCCAATCATCCCCATGCGCATGGGCAAAGTGGCCTTACGACTTCATTCTTGAAATTCAACATTGAATTTGAAGACGACAATCATGGCAACACGAAGATCAAACGACAACTTCCACTATCTTTTCACCACCTGGCGCTACGAACTTGACGCAGTAGCTGAAAGGATTGTAGTCAGAATTGAAGTGATTCATGACAGAGCAAGATGATATCCATGTCGGATCACAGACTAACACCATGATGTCACAATAAATTCCAAATACGAATCACAAATTTTAATTTAAAAATTCATAATTCGTAATTAGACTCTACTGCCAAAATTGTTATGGGGGTAACTTAGTATAAATCCCGGACAACTGTGTAACGACTTTAAGGCAGAGTGATCTATATTGGATCCCGACCTAATTAATCAATACTTGGGGCATCCCGATTTTATTTTCATCATGGACTTCAGCCCATTGTTTGACACATCATGAGATCCAATATCTATATCATGACTTGGATCCCTTTATCCTACGCGTGTCATTTGCTACTAATAATCTTGAATACATTGACATTTAGCTATCATATCTAAGCATCAAGTTGGGGGCAACTATTCCAAATTGGGTTCTGGGTTAATGGTTTAGGAGCAACCTAGCCTGCTTAAGCTGGATCCTGGATATTTATGAGCGCTATTGGATAAGTAAATAATGAGTAAATCTCTAATAGAATCTATCATAAATAGAGGAATAAGTTACAAGAGATAACAATCTTATTAGATTTTTATCATAATTAACAATATTTAATACAGATTTAAACATGATTTTTATCTACCAAGACACTCCTATAAATACCACACAAGGTCACAGAGGTATGTATCTAATTCCAAACATTACTCACCTGAAGCATGGTCTAACTTAGCGTTGGAGTGCCTTTTGCAAGTATTCACCCCTCGCACTATCATCACAACTACCATACTACGGAGGAAACCACCTTCATTAACATCATTCAGGTAATCATCTGAATCTAGTTCAGAACATAATATATACGCTCTTATACTTCCTTTTTATATTTCACTTTTACTAGACCCCCAACATTTTTTTTTAATAAAATCTTGTTTTTGATAACCTTGCTCAATAAGATGATGAAAGTGAGAGAGGGAAACTGTGGGGAGTCGACCTCTCACCAGATCCATTACTCAAAATCACAACAAAGAGTCAGAGATTGTAACAATACCATAACAAAATGCCCCAACTAATACCATCCTCAACACACGCTTGCGATATCCACACAATAGTGCAAAAGAATGACAATATGTGCTGATAGTCTGATACGAGAAGATAATTTGGTAGAAATTCAATGAAGCAAAATAGTGTAGATACGTGAAGACCATTCTTTTTGGCATCATAATATTTAAAAAATCACATAAAAAATGTGAAGTATTATGTTCTGAACCTTGATCCGAGATGCTAGTCACATGGGTTAACCTGGCACGCATCTAGCCAGAGTCTGTCGTTAACATCTCAGCAGAAGTCCGCTTGCTTTAGAGATCCCAGTATAACGGATGTCAGACTATGGTATAGGGTAGCAGCAACAACATCGCGAGATTTATGCAGTGGATAAATCCTATGATTATTCGTAACTGCCAATCATGATCTTGTTTAATAATAACACCCATACCGCCTTTGACTACTCATAACAGCAGTATCGACATTCTAATTTTATAAGAATCCTTTGTAATAATTAAGGGAATAAGTTTTTCTATCCAACCTCTATAAATATTAGGCTTAATCTCTTTTGACAAGTAACTAATACTCTTTACCTTAAACCTTAATTGTACACAGTCTGACTTAAGTGTTGAAATTCCTTTATAGATACTAACTATCCCTATTTTGATACACTCTGCTGCTAGTGCCTATTCAGATATATGTCAAGATCTACTACTGAACATATTATAATTTTTCCCTTACATTAGGTAAAGGTGTTAAGAATATCCAAGTTCCTTACTGTGTGCTTACCCCTTCTATCGGTTATGGGCTGATACCAGTGGTCCAGTTTTTGTGAAACTGTTTGGTCTTAATTTGGCTTAGAAGAGCGGAATAATGAATATTTCAAGGAGATGTGTCAAATTTTGTTCTAGTGGGGGACCCACGACTCCCCATCACTTCAAGTTCAACAAATCCAAATCCCGCACCCATTCGGCCATTCAATTCAACGAACCCAACGATTATGGCCTGCAGCAGCAACAGCACAACTTCAGCACATCGATAGCGCACATACATTTAACGTTTTCCAGAGTTATGAATTCTTTCCTTTTTGGAGTGTAGCTCAACAGATTAGATCAACGCAGACGCCAGCAGTTCCCAAGAATATATGTAACCCTTCGGTGATCGGTCTAGTCTGGGGCCCCATGTTGGCTCAACTTCGTCTATATCTTCTTCCAAACTGGATTCTGCACCCGAATCGGATGTACCAAACATTTTTAGGTGCCAAACATTGCACTGCACACCCTATCATTCCCACCACAAGTTTGTATTATTGTTTCTCAGCCTAGAAGATTCCAATTTCCAAATTCAATGAGTGAATTAAGGTGCTAGACACGCTTTTGAAATTACCAACAAAACGACAACCGACCCTCTCTCTATCTCTGAAACGCCCCAAGCTCCAGCTTTGAGATTTTGTTGAGAACTTGAGATGGAATGGAAGTAGTGGTGCACTGCATATCCTGCTTGACGAAAGAAACTTATTGAAAGGACTATATATATATATATATATATAGGGAAGATATTTAGTAGGAAAAGTTTTTATTGTGAGAGGATGAGAGGAGTAAATCTTGACCATATAATCATATATAGATGGTCAAAATTAAAAATTACTTAAAAGTCATATGATCACTTAAAAAAGTCACATACATTTATATTTTAATCTTGATCATTTATATAATATCTAATGACCAATATTTACTCCTTTCACCTTTCATAATAAATACTTCTCTCACCGTAATAAAATCCTATGTATATAAAACTTATTGCAAGGACTTAGTTAATATTTATGAGTTGAGTTCACATAGACGGAGACCCTGTACGTGATAATATATTTATTTTAAACTATACACATGTCACGAGTTTGAATTCATTATAAAAAAATTCAATATTTATGATGTAAAATTATAAAATTTAAATTTTCTATAATAAAATATAAAATGTTATATTAGAATTATTCCTCATAATAGAAGTGTAGTGACTAGTGAGGCCGTCCTGCGTGTAAAAGTGGTTTGCATGGTCAGCATTTTATCCGATCCCGAAATATAGGCCAAGGTCTAATACAGAGGTTTCTTTTTTCATTCGGAATATAATGGAAAAGGAAAAGTGCATCACGCATCCGAACAGGGACATCCACCCGAATGACCACACAATCATATATTTTAAATAAATCAATTATTTTATTCTATAAAAAAAATATATTATACTAAAATAGCATACTCCATGTGAAGCTTGGCTTGTATGTGGGCGCGCAAGACGTAGAAACTTAGGAGCACTAACCGACCCACAGACTTTGAACAACGATGGTGAAGTTAAAGATAAAATATACACAATTTTTTTTTAGAAAAATGTTTATATTTATACATAACGTTAATTAGAAATTAATTAATATTTTTTGTATAATTTTATATTTTGTGAAATAAAAATAACTTTCACATCGTCAATATTATCAAATATATCTCTATATATGTAATTAAACAAAAATACTGAATCAACTATTTGTTATAAGTGATGATGGAGCAAACACACACATATATTAACCGCTAAAACAATAAAGACAAACGATATATATTAATGTTTAGAATCACGATAAGAGGAGTTACTTGATCTCCCCTCTAAAACGATCATGATGGTTGTTAACAGTGGCATCCTTTATTTGCGCAACGATAGAGAGGGGAGTAGTGTACTTGTAAGGAATTTTAACGCTCAAGTTAGAGTTGTACACTAGGATAAAGAAGTGTATTAGAATCGATGCATACCTGAGTGGCTTAACTCATATTTATAGAGTGCATTTACTTGCGGGAGAAGTAGTATTTGAAGAAATATTGTTTCCATATATTTAGAATAGGTAGTTATGGAGAGATTTGATCCCTACATATCCTCATTGATGAGGGATTCTGTTAGGATATGGTAGTTATCTTGTTAGCGAGCCTTTAATGATGAGAGTTGCAATAACTTGAAGCCTTGATTGGGCTAGCCAAGTTAGGTTTGCTCATGTTGGGCCTGGATCTAGGATATCGATCCAGAATATTTGCCCCCAACTCGGTGTTCTGATGTGTCAACGGAATGTCGAGGTGCGCCAAGTTGAAGCCAATAGGAGCGTGCGATCCCCTTTGTCACAGGGATCCATCCTAGGGCGTAGTGGCCAGATGCATATAGCCCCTCAGTCTAGTATTAAAAAGTGTTGAGAGATCACCCCCAGCGAAAGGGTGCCTTGTCATAATCCACCAAGTGAATCAATGTTGCCCCCAAGTAGTTAGAACCCGTATAGTGTAATTACTGAGGTCTGTTTGAGTAGGGGATGTTACTATTTGTGGGATCTTGCATTAGGGATTGTTGTGTAATTGCCTCCAGTAGCAGGGGCTTCGGATTGAAATGCCCCCAAGCGATTACGATAAGTTATGTGTCGGGATTCGTTATCATGGGATGCACCATAAAACCCAGATTAGGCATACACTATGGCATGTTGTGTCCTTGAGTGAATTAACGCTTGGCTTCCCTGAGACGCTTTGTCTAGGAGCCCCGGTCATTTGAACTGCCTTGACAACTTTTCCATGACTCGTGGTGCTCAAGAGGTGGTAACTATTGTTTGGTTTTCACGCTGCTATCATTTCAAATTTATGCCAAATTACTAGCGTGCCTTTACTTTGAAGGTGACACTTAGGATGATGTGATACTTATAAATAAGAGGAATGGTGGTCGTGGCTCACTTCCCACTTTCCATTTTTTCTTTCTTCTATTTTTCTAGCGAGGGCAAATGATTTCTAGCTAGTTTATAGCAGTGGTTCATAGCAGCAATATTCAATTTGAAGTAATTTTTCACCAAAGACCTCTATTTTTTTCCTATGTCTTTATTGCTTAAAATATCTCTTCTCCATAGCACCCTCTTTTTTCCTTCGTTTTTGAAAAATGGCAAGGGTTAGGGAGGTTGGGAGTGACAGGGAAAAAGGCTTTTCCTTGGAAATTCTCTTTGAACCCTTCCCTGTCGTGTTGTGAGTGGTAGAGGAGAGCCACTAGAAGAAGGAATGTCTCAGGGGTGCAGAGGTTGCGATCATGGGTTGAGGTCCAGTGTGAGATCTTAAGGAGGATGTAGGCATCTTGGAGAGCAGTGTCGCTCAGGGGCAACCATCCATTACCCGAGATCTTGGTGGAGTTGGAACAAAAAGTAAGCCCATTAAGTAGTTCAAGTTTTGATGCCTTGAGTTCAGCCTTTGTAAGTGCACCTTTGCAGATCCAGGGTTCTATTATGGGTAGGA
Source organism: Ormosia emarginata (assembly GCA_029884605.1). NCBI lineage: Eukaryota > Viridiplantae > Streptophyta > Magnoliopsida > Fabales > Fabaceae > Ormosia > Ormosia emarginata. Next base: position 16,761,573 of record JAQQTP010000090.1, read on the forward strand.
GGAAAGTTATCACGACCCCATCAAGTGCTTACCCAGCACCCCGGGATGTCATCCTGTATAAAAGGGTGGAAAAAGAGGTGTTGGGGACACCTTGTAAGATCAACATCGAGGAAGTTATGGTCAACTTGAAATTATGTCTACAACTAATTGAAGATGGTGTTCGAGATGATGAGTTCGTGCTGCATCCATTTGAAGACCAAGAGAAGATTTGTACAACTAGGACCTCGAGTCCGTAACACTTCTTGTATTTATATAAGACCTTATTTATGCAGCTTGACATTTGACTTCCCTTTAAGAACTTTTGGTATGGCGTATTAGATCACCTAATGGTGGCACCCACCCAGCCTTGTCTAAATAGTTGGGTCTTTGTTTGGGTATACGAGCTGTTGTGTCATCATTTGGTGTTGCCCTACACTATTCGGATGTTCTTTTGGTTGTTTATCAAGGTTTCACCCTCTCGATGGGATCATACAAAAGCCTGGATCTCCTTACGAGCTCATGTCGAATGCAAGGTCTTCGAGCCTTATCAAGATTCATATAAACATTTTAAAAAAAGGATTTCTTTTATCTAGATATGGCTGCCTGGACCTTGGTTTTTTTTTCTTAACTACGGATAGGGAGCTGACCATTTACCTATTTTGGACCTAGAGGCCTTGCGAGCGAAGGCCTGAACAAATTGAGACTAAAAATAATGAGCTTACGGTGGATGACTTCAACGTAACCTCCATCCTTATCGGGTAGGCCAATGAGAGGGATTACATTCCATGCTCACATATTATTGATGCGCTGGAAAATGACCTTCAAGCCATTATGGGTAGGTTTCAGGGTGCTTGGGTGTTATCTCTTTCCTTCTTCTTTGCTCATGTTTCTTCTTAGAAAATTTTATAAATGTGAATAATGCTTTAGCAATTTTTCTTTGCAGAGAGTATGGCACTAGTGGAGAACCTAAACAACCTGTATGAGAGGCTAGTTAAGCGAGCAGCTTGGAAGGTGGCGGGTGGCTCGAGTCCGATTAGTGGGTTTGGAGTGGTGAACCGATAGGTCATCCATGCTCACGACTTGAGCTCCGAGTCTATCGAAAAGGAAGTCAATCTACAGCTGAGGAAAAGGATGTCATCAATACAGACGGGGCTAGTCAGATGAAAAAGATGACCCCCTTGGAAACAAGAGTCACGGATCTCATTGAGTTGTTAAAACTATCAAATTATATCAATTTGTAAGCTAATTCACCAAATTACTTGTAGTATAAGATACAACCGGGTCGAGCCCTTAAATCACTCTAATTAAGTAATCAGATTAAGAAGTTAATAAAGGGAGAAAAATTACAGAATTAATTAAATGAAAGCAATTAAAATCTGTAAACAGAATTAAGTAAACAACCAATATAAAAAAAATCAAATAATCTTGAATTTAATCCATCATTGATCACTAGGAATCCATTCAATTGCTAATCAGATTCTTGGTCTTAAATCACATCAAGAAGCCTTAAGATGATCCATGAATTCTCAACTAGATAAGCATCCAAAATTTAATTAATCAATGTTAAATGAATTAAGCACCAATATAATCCTAAATTAACCTAAAACCTAGAATTCAACTAAGCTTAACAACCTATCAAACGCCTTTGATACATTGTTTAGTCTCTGTAATCCTCATTAAACACATGGTAATTATACAATTATCATATCAACATCTAAATCAAATAAAGCAATTCAGTCCAAATTTAACAAAATTAAAAGAGGTAAAAGAGAAACTTGATTAACAAGTAAAAGAGAAACTTGATTAACAAGTAAAAGAGAAACTTAATTAACAAGTAAAGAGAAACTTGATTAACTATTAAATGTAAAATAATCAAAACAAGATCTCAGAATTAAACATCAAGATTGTCAATCCCTAGGACTAATTAAAAGGTTATAGCCATCCATGAATGAGAGAGAAGAGAAATAGAAAGGAAAGAAACCTAGAAAGAAGGGCGATGAAGAGAGATGAAGAGAGAAAGTGCAAGCAAGAGCGGCTAAGAGAAAATTAGGGTTGAGTTCGTGGTTGTTACCGCTACTTAAATAACTATATCTAAAATTAAAAATTCAAGTTTTCCCTTAGCTTAGGTTTAATCCTCTTCCTCTTAATTTTAATTGGACACCTAATCTCCTAATTTGGGCTTAGAATGAGAGAATTATGCCCAGAATATTTTTAATAGCTGTCTCGACCCATCAATTGACTTCAAAGGGTGAGAACATGATCAAAACGTCACATTGTTGATAAGTGATCTTCATAAAAGTTGAAAATATGTGTCTTATCTTTCCCATGGCACCGGTTTTAGCTCCATATGACTTCTACAACCCGACTTATGACTCAATCTTTGCATATCATCCAGGTTCCAATGACAGCATCTCTTTTTTTTTTTTTTTTTACTTCTAGGCCCAATCTGGCACACTAAACATCTGATTCAGCCTTCGAGCTCTCATCAAAGTTGTAGAGCTTTCTCTCAGCTTTCCTACATAGTAAAATTCATAATTTTTAGATGTCTTGAACTTAAGTTATGCCAAAAAAAATATAAATAATGCAAAATTCCAAATAGTGCTGAAAAATACAATTAAGGCTAATTTGAACCCAAACTTATAAAATATGGCCAAGACCAATTAATTAAGCATATAAAAGGTCTAAGAGACTAAATATGAAGGTTAACTAATGTATGAAAATTATGTTTATTAAATTCCTGCACACTTAGCTTTTGCACTCTCGGGCAAAACTAGAAATTCAACATTAGGGAACATAGAATAACAACACAAGCTCAAAAGTTAAAAACTCTAAAAGACTCACTTTCCAATTATGTTCAAGAATGAAAAGGCCTACGAGCAAGAAGAGCAACCAAAGCTTCAAGGAATCAAAACATTCAGAAAGTAACATTTCATTACATCTCACACCAACAAGGAAGGTAACTTCAATTGAAAAGCATAAATCAAGAATGATAGAAGCTCACAAGATACACTCTCAATCCCTCAAGTGTTTAGAAGGTAAGTGTTTTACTCAATTCAACCCATGAAAATTTGTTCTACTATAAGCTTGCTTATCTTCTACTTCTTCACTACTTAAAACATATGCACATACAAATCAATAGAACTTTATACAAGGTTATAATGGGGCCAAGGTAAGGAAGGGGAATAATATAGAGATGACAAGTTAAATACCAAAGAGAATAAAAGAACATTGGGGATGAGTTCAAATAACAAACATGAAAGTTTAACACAAATCCAAGTAATGTAAATTCTCTTTACATATTCTTTCCCGTTTTTTTTTTAATTTTTCAATTTTTCTTCTTTTTTTTTTTGTTTCAATTGGCAACTCTTTCATTTTTCACCGAACATTTTGCACACTAATTAGCACACATCCACACTTGTTTAAGAACTCTTCAAATGACAATGTCAATGATCTCCTATTCCCTAAGGTTAGGTAAAAACATAGTTTTCCATTTAGAGCATGCAATGACCTAAAAACAAAGAATGGTCAAATAAGCTCAAGGGGGTTAATCAAGAAAAAATATGCAAGGTTGGCAATTTGGCTAAAGTAGATAATTCAAGAAAAAACATTTCAATCATGTTCATGTATGCATATGGAAATGTAGCCTAAAAAGGAATCAAAGCAAGTTCTTGAGTAACAAATTCCATAAGTGAAAATCACATAAGAAAGAAGAGAATGACACAAATGTTCAATCCATTCATTAGGAGGCTCAAAGTCTCACAAGGTATGCTTCTATCAAAGTCAATCTACTAATTCAATTTTCATTACTAAACTAGTTAATCTCAAGATGAAAGACAATTTATTCATTTATGTTATGAACTTTTAACCTTAATTGATGTATGCTTATAACTTTCACAAATCTCAAAATTCCATTGAAAAGTAATTAAAAACACACTTTCTTATTTATTTTTTAAAAAATAGAAAAACAAAATTTAGAAAGAAAACAAAATCAAAATTTGAAAACAGAAAATAATATTTTGAAACAAAATAGAAAAGATAACAGAAAATAGCAACAAAATAAAAATAGAAATAGAAATAGAAATAGTAAAATTAAAACAAAAAAAGAAAACAAAAATAGTAAAATAGTAAAACAAAAATAGCATACAAAAATAGAAAATAGCAAATAATAGTAGAATTAAAATAGACACGAAATAGTAAAAGAACAAAACAAAAAAAAAATAGAAAAACAGAAACAATAGAATATAAATTCCACCCCCACACTTAAATTTCACGTTGTCCTCAATGTAAAGCTTATAAAACATCAAATCATCAATATCCCGTAAATATCATCAACAAATTTAGGACATGTAAAATAAAGGAGAAAATGAAGAAATATCCTTATTAAGTGATGTAAATGGCCGCTTGCAAGTGAACCTCCTCCATTATGTCTTCTTGAGCTCCCTTATAGAATTGCTTGAGGCAATGTCCATTGAATTTGAATGAAATATTTGTTAGTTGCCTCGCTTGTGATCTCCACTGCACCATAAGAAAAAATCTTAGTGAGTATAAAAGGACTTAGCCACTTAGAACAGAGCTTGCTGAGACTGAGCTTGAGGAGGGAATTGTAAAGGAGAATTTTTTGACCAATAGAGAACTATTTTCTTGTCAACATCTTGTCATAAAGAATCTTGGTCTTTTCTTTGTAAATCTGGGAGTTCTCATAAACTTCCAACTGAATCTCTACAAGTTCTTGGAGTTGGAGTTTTCTTTGGGATCCAGCTTGGTTAAGGTTAAGGTTACACTTCTTTATTGCCCAATAAACCTTGTGCTCAATCTCCACCAGAACGTGGAATGCCTTGCCAAAGATTATCCTATAAGAAGACATGCCTAAAGGAGTCTTGAATGTAGTTCTATATGCCCACAATGTAACCTCAAGCCTCTTGCTCCAGTCTTTTCTATTCGGTTGAACTGTTTTTTCTAAGATTTATTTCAACTACCTATTCGAAACTTTAGCTTGTCCATTGATTTGTGGATGGTAAGGACTCAAAACCTTATGCATCTCACCATATTTCTTCAACAATGCTTCTATATTTTTATTACAGAAATAGGAGCCTTGGCCACTAATTATGGCTCTCAGAACTCCAAGCCTATAGTCCGAGTGGCCTTGGCCTCCACCCACTTAGATACATAATCAAAAGCTAACAGAATGTAAACAAAACCAAAGGAATTGGGAATGGGACCTATGAAATCAATGCCCCCACACATCAAATATCTCACAAAACAATAATGGTTGTTGAGACATCTCATTCCTATGGGAAATGTTACCTATCCGTTGGCATTGTTCACAATTCCTACAATAATTGTAGGCATCATGAAACAAGGTAGCCTAATACAATCCAAAGTGTAAAATCTTCCTAGCAGTGCATCGTAGTCCAAAGTGACCACCACATACAAGAGTATGACAAAAATGCAAAATAGACTGAAACTCATAATCAAGCACACAACGTCTAATCACTTGGTCACTACACAGTCTCCACAGATAAGGATCATCCCATATATAATTTTTATCCTCACTTTTAACCTTATCAATTTAATGTTTCTTAAAATAAGCAGGTAACTCAGATGCAACTAAATAATTCACTAAATCAGCATACTAAGGGTCATTATCTTGTAGCTGAAAAATCTACTCATTTGGGAAGGTCTCTCAGATAGGAAAAGTGTGCACTGCCTGTGGGATCTGACTCAGATGATCTGCCACCAAGTTCTTTGCTCCATTCTGATCATGTATCTCAATGTCAAACTCTTGGAGTAGTAGCATCCACCTAATGAATCATGGCTTAGCCTCATGTTTCTTTAGGAGAAACTTTATAGCTGTATAATCAGAAAATACCACAACTTTAGAACAAAGCAAATATGATTTAAACTTTAATGCGAAAACAATGGATAAAAGCTCCTTTTTATATAGTTATGTAATTTGCTTAAGCAACATCCAAAGTCCTTGAAGCATAATAAATCATATGAGGCACTTTGCCCACTTTCTGTGCCAAGACAACTCCTATTGTATAATTCGAAGCATCACACATCAACTCAAAAGGAAGTGTCCAATCAAGTGGCTGGATAATGGGGGTATTGGTCAAAGTATGCTTCAAATGGTTGAAAACTTCCTTGCATTTCAGATCAAAATCAAATTCTACTTCTTTTTGCTGAATGTTGAACTGCAGAAGGGCTATCTTGCTGAAATATCTAATAAAGCGCCTATAGAAACCTGTATGACTAAGAAAAGAATGAACTTCCCGCACGCATGTGGGGTAAGACAGAGAAGAAATCATATTTATTTTTGCAGGATCTACCTCAATGTCCTTGCTAGACATTACATAGCCTAAAACTATGCCTTGCTCTACTATGAAATGACACTTTTCAAAATTCAAAAAAGGTTAGTCTTAATGCACCTATGTAATACTCTAGCCAAGCTATCCAAACAGGAATAAAAAGAAGAACCATAGACAGTAAAATCATCCATAAATACCTCCATGTACTTTTCTAAAAGATAAGAGAAAATACTTACCATGCACAACTAAAAAGTGCCAAGGGCATTGCAGAGGTCAAAGGGCATCTGCTTGTAAGCAAAAGTGTCAAAAGGACAACTAAAAATGGTCCTTTCTTAATCCATTGGTGTAATGTGGATTTGAAAATAACTAGTGTAGCCATCTAGAAAATAGTAATGCGATTTATCTCTCTAACATCTAATCAATAAAAGGCAGGGGGTAATGATCCTTTTGGATGGCTTGGTTGAGCTTCTTATAATCTATACAGATTCTTCAACTATTCTACACCTTGACAGGAATCAAATCATTATTCTGATTTGTTACTACTTAACCCCATATTTCTTCTAAAAGACTTGCTCTAGGCTCACCTATTTACTGTTGAAGATAAGGTAAATAATTTCAGCTTGCAATAACTTGGTCATTTCCTTTTTCACCACATCCAGAATTAGTGGATTCAGTTTGCTCCGAGACTGCCTCACTGGTTTAGCTCCCTCCTCAAGCAAGATTCGATGCATGCACGTAGAAGGACTAATATCAATAATGTCTGCAAGTGTCCATCTGATGGCTCTCTTGTGCTATCTCGGAATTTACAACAATTTCTCTTCTTGTTCAGTATGGAGGTTTTTAGCTACAATTACTAGAAGCTTCTCATCATCTTCTAAATATGCATATTTACAATGTGCAAGTAGAGGCTTTAACTCTAATTTGGGTGACTGCACTATAGAGGGAAGTAATATGGTGGTGGAAATTATTTCTGCATAATCACTAGTTGTTGCATAATATGTGAAAATAGGCTCATCATTTCTCAAAAATGCAAAAATCCCAACACATGCAGTACACATCACAACACTATCACAACCAGTACATGAGTGACAATGAACAGAATCACGAAAATTAGGAAAATCAAGAAATTCAACACACAACTCATCATAAGTATCCTCAATTAATTTAGCAAGCAAATCTATGTGAAAAGCATAATGTTCCTCCATGGGATGCTTCATTGCATCAAAAATGTTAAAATGCACTAAAATATCTCCAAACTCTATGGAAAGAGTTCTAGCATACACATCTATTTTAGTCTTTCCAATCTTGAGGAATGACCTCCCTAAAATGATTGGAGCTTTGTTGAATGATGACTCTCCTTTTATATCCAAAATGTGATAATCTACAGGAAAGATTAGCTTGTCAACTTTCACCAAAACATCTTCTATCAAACCTACTATGTGTGAATTGCTCCGATTTGCTAATTGAATCACAACATCTGTTCCTCACGAAGGTCCAAGTCCAAGAGAAATAAAAATAGACATAGGCATCACATTTATTGAAGCTCCTAGATATAACATGACATTCTTAAATTTGCAATTGCCTATAATGCATGAAATTGTAAATGTTCCTAAATCCTTACATTTTTTAGGGATTGGTTGAATGAGGGCTGAAACATTCTGTCCCATACTGATTCTTTCATTACCCTTCAGTCTACTCTTGTGTGTACATAATTCCTTCAAAAACTTTTCTTATTTTGGAATCTGCTTGATTGCATCCAACAGTAAAATATTCACTTCCACTTTCCTGAAGGTCTTAAGAAGTTCTCTATCTTTCTCTGCCTCATCTACTTTTTTGGACTGAAGGGCCCTTTGTGGAAATGGAAGAGGTACTGCATGATCAGATTTTTGCTATTGTTTCATATCAACTTCTGATTTTTGTACATCATGTATTAGATCAGATTTCTAGTCTACACTAGTCTCATATTCTGCACAATCTGATTCTTCTGCAACATCAGGTTTCTCTGCTGATTTCTGCTTTTGCTGCTTTCTAGCTAGTTGAGGGTCAGTTGGCATTTGCTCAAGCTTTTCAGTTCTCAACATAATGACACTAACATTTTCTTTTGGGTTTGGAATTGTTTGAGAAAGAAGTTGGTTAGAACCTTGTGCTTTCAACTAACTCAATGAAGAAGCTAATTGTCTAATATGACTTTCCAAGTTCTGTATAGTGACTTCTTTTTTTTGCTAAAACTGGATGTTATTGGTCACTATTTGCTTCACCAAGTCCTCCAATGTAGGCTTAGATTGAGTAGTTATTGGACCTTGTTGCTGTATAGGTAGTTGTTGTATCAACTGTCTAGCAGGCTATTGAAATTGTTGCCTACTTAGTCCAAGAGGTTGTTCCTCCTCTTCCTCTTCAAATTAAAAATTTTTTGAAACTATTGTTTCCTAACATACCAGTTCATATTAAATATTGGTATTGTTGTGGTGTTGCTGCATTCCCATATCTGAGATTGGGATGATCCCTCTAGCCGGGATTATAAGTGCTAGAGTAAGGATCATATCTAGGCTGCTGTTGCTATTGATAATGAGGTTTACCTAGAAAAATGCATGCTGTAACAACAAAATAAGCTTAGGGTGCAGAATTATCTTCTTAAAGTGTAGGGCATGCATATGTAGGATGAAATGAACAAGAACATTTCTAAATGCATTTTTTCATGATAAATATTCTTTTTGAATTCTAATCAATTTAAATTGACTACACTTGTATTGTTTCTTTTAATGAAAGAGAACAGGTTTTGAAACAAGTTTTTAAAATGAATACCACAAAACCTTGCAGGCCCTTGCACAAGTATTTGCTACTGTCTTATTGCCAATTGCGTTACCAAAGAAGTTAAATCATCAAGTTTGTGTTCCATCCTTTGATGGTCAACATGAGACACATGAGCATCATTCACTCCTCTGGTGGAAGTAATCATCCTAGGACCAAATTATTGGTAGTTGGCAGCTATGTTAGCAATTAAATCTCTAGCACATGCAAAATATTTCTAACACATGCAAAATATTTCTAACACATAAACCTAATTTAAAGCTAGAGTTTTATCAACTAAGGCACCTCCACTAGCAGCATCAATCATGCTCCTATCCATGAAGACAAAACTTGCAAACGGTTTTCCTTCATAGCTAAAATGGAAAAATCATGGCTTAGAATTAGTAGTTGATCACTTATCTAATGGTGTGGGTAGTTTGAATACAATTTCTTGAATCACTCCTAATACTCATGTAGCAAGGTGGGCACCTTTTCATCCAAGCCATTGGATGAATAATAAGATTAAGCCTTGGTGAGCAAGCCTTCTTCTCATTGGTTGCTTATGGTGACTCTTTGAGTCACACACACGGGATTAATGTATTTAATTTTTATATATCCTTCGCCTTATGCCATTTTTCCTGCCTGGGCAAATCGCACAAAAAGTCCTTCCTAAATATAGATTAATTTTTACGAAACAGCTTATTGATTAATTGCTACCGATCTAAATAATGTGGGTCCCGCAAAATATCCATCATTACTAAAACATATACCGACTAATAAAATAATATTATAATAATATAAAATTATTTTATTTGACAATTAAATCCTAAAAATTAAAAGATTATTTTTGCCTCATTTAATCGGGTTAAGTAAGATCCCCCAATTCTAAATAATCAAATAAGATTTTCCCCGCCCGGAAAATATCATTTTCCCCTCGGAGCAAATCGCACAAAAAGTCCATATAAAAACTTCAAGAAGAAAACAATTAAAAATAGACAAAAACAGAGAAAACAAGACGTTCGGGACTTTGTCATTTTCCGTTTTTCCCACAACGTAGGTAATCGTCCAAAACGGAAGAAGAACAAGAAAAAAATTTTTTATTTCTCTAAGCAAACCACGTAAAACGATCTAAAATTTTGTATTATATCATTCTAACCTATCACAGAGCATTGTAATATTTTCTAAAAAGTGGAAGAAGTAGTAGCCAAGTGGAAGGTAGTCCTTGGTATGAAAAGTAGCTTAATTCAACTAAAAACGACCAAAATAGAGCAAACAAGGGTGTTAGGGGTTAGACAAGGTCTTAATATAATTAAATAACATTAAAAACATGAAATAATGTACTTTACTATCCTACCAAAGATTGTTTGGGTCGTACACTTATTCTTGCAATTGGAGACCGCAATTAAGATGATAACTACCTGAAACAAGTGAAACAAGGGTTAATGAAGGATTAGCAATTAATTACACTCATAATATGATTGATTAAACTCAAAATGATTCTCTGACAATGGCGCCAAAATTTGATAGTTGTTGAGACTATCAAATTATATGAATTTGTAAGTCGATTCACCAAATTACTTATAGTATAAGGCATAACCAAGTCGAGACATTGGATAACTCTAATTAAGCAATCAAATTAAGAAGTTAACAAAGTGGGAAAAAAGTTGCAGAATTAATTAAATGAAAGCAATTTAAAATTCTAAATAGAATTAAGTAAACAACCAATCCAAGGAAATCAACAAATCTTGAATTTAATCTACCATTGATCACTAGGAATCTATTCAATTGTTAATCAAATTTTTGGTCTTAGATCACGTCAAGAAGCCTTAAGATGATCTATGAATTCTCTACTAGATAAGCATTCAGAATTTAATTAATCAATGTTAAATGAGTTAAGCACTCACCTAATCCTAAATTAACATAAAACCCAAAATTCAACTAAGCTTAACAATTCATCAAACACCTTTGATGCATTGTTTAGTCTCTATAATCCTTAATAAACATGTGGTAATTATATAATTATCACATCAACATCCAAAACAAATTAAGCAATTCAATCTAGACTTAACAAAATCAAAGAGGAAAAAGAGAAACTAGATTAACAATTAAATGTAAAACAATCAAAATAAGATCTTAGAATTAAACATCAAGGCTGTCAATCCCTATGATTGATTAAAAGGTTTTAGCCCTCCATGGATGAGAGGGAAGTGAAACAGAAAAGAAAGAAACCTGGAGAGAAAGGAAAGGAAGAGAGAGAAAGTGCAAGCAAGAGCGGCTAAGAGAAAATTAGGGCTAGGTTCGGGGTTGTTGCTACTTGAATAATTGTCTCTAAAATTAAAAATCTAAGTTTTCCCTTAACTTAGGGTTAATCATCTTCTTCTTAACTTTAATTGGACACATAATTTGCCTAATTTGGACTTAGGATGAGAGAATTATGCCTAGAATATTCTTAACAACTCTCTGGACCCGTTAGTTGACTTCAAAGGGCGATAATGTTACCAAGTGGCTTCAATACTCAAGAGGGGGGTGAATTGAGTTTATAACACAAGTTCGCAATTCTTTCGCAAAACACTTGACTATTGAATTTCGTTGAAACTATTGACTATTTAAAATGAATGAATTGATAAGAAAGATAGATATTGCTCAATAATCAACCAAGAGGGAAGTAAACAAGCAAGAATATAAGCAATGCACAAATGTAAAGAGAAGGATTTATAGAATCAAATACAATAGTTTATCCTGGTTTGGCCACAAATCCACTTGTGACCTACGTCCAGTACTCAAGCAACCACTCGAGATTTTTCACTATATCTTCAAGCTTCCAAAGGTGCTTGACAACCTTTATAAATTTGAGCACTCAACTCCTTGGGATGCCTCACCCTTGAGCTTGAGCCTCTTCAAACAAAGGGATGCCTACCCTTTACAATTTGGAGGGATACTTCACCCTCTCTTACAAAGCAATCAAGGTTGATAAAATGAAACTCTCACTAGAGTAAATAATACAAATTGAAGCTCTTAGAATGCTCTCAAAAAATATCTCAAGGTTTTGTCAAAAACAGAGCAATGAATGATTTCAAGGATTGATTCTCGTTTTGATGTGTTACTAAGATGTTTCAGGTTCAAGAAGACTCATTAATGATGCTCCAACATCTGTATTTAAAGAGATATGCAGTTAAGGAGCCGTTGGGATGATTAAAGTCAAGCATTTAATGCACCTAATATAGTCGTTGGGCATGTCAGAATACTGGTAATCGATTACATGTTTCTGGTAATCGATTACATGGAAGTTAGAATGTGTTCTTGGCTTTTTGGGCTCGTGGTAATTGATTACCAGACTTGTGTAATCGATTACACGCCCTCTAACTTGATGGTAATCGATTACATGGTTGATGTAATCAATTACAAGGCTTCTGTTTAGCTTGTAATCGATTACCACACATGTGTAATCGATTACTTTACACTTTGAACACATTTTTCAAACCTAAAAGAGGATTCATGTCATTTCTAACTTTAAGAAACATGGATTTGAACAGTATTGAACAATGTTTGGCATAATCCATGATAAATGACATTATCTTTTTAGAATATTAACTTTGAAAAACATATTGATTAAAAACATCTTTGAAAAATCATTTGAGATATCTTGAGAGCATTTAACATTGATGTTCTAATGCCTATATCTAAATAAACCTCTTGATTTGTTTCTTTGATCTTGGTTTTCTCTTTTACACTTGATCTTCATCTTTGACTTTGTTATCATCAAAAATTAATTGACATGCTTCAAGACACATGCATTCACAGATAACACCATCAAAACGTTATAGTTTTGGTTAGTGTTCTTCATAAGAGTTGAAAACTAAATATGAGGGTTAACTAATATATGAAAATTGTGTTTATCACTAGGTCCGAGGGACATTGAGCAATGTGTATTCCTCAAACTTCCCTTTCAGTGGGCCCTTTGGAGGGTTTTGTGGAAGCTGAAGCTCCTAGTTGTTTTGTGTTCAGGTACCTTATCCTCTTCACTTCCTTTTTTTCCCTCGTTTACCTCATTCACATTGATGTATTTCTCTGATATGCTCTTAAGGCCATCCAGGTCCACAGGGGGCTTTTATGCAAGCGATGAGGTGAAGGGTGTGGAAATAAGTTTACCCAAATGATTTAATATGTTAAGTTTTGATGATGACAAATACAAGACAAAAAGAGTGATGCTTATGCTACATAAATATACTTAATAGATTATATTGGACCATGCATTGTTATATTTCATATAAGAACCATGCATATTCTTTATAGAACTATTTATAGGATATATCCAATAATATATCACATGACTGGTAATAAATTAATATTGGATTTGACTCTACGTAAATGAAAATGTGTAAATTGTTCTTTGTTGCATCCTATATAGAACATATCTATTAATAATTGATAAATGTCTTATTTGGATATGTTTATGAAAATCTTATATTCATGTTAGACAAACTAGAGTTATACATTTATGAATCATGCAAATAAAGATATTGAATTATGAGTTTGAACTAATTATATTTTAAGTGAGTAATACTTTGAAGAATAGTCCGAGTACCAAGAATGAGTATTGTAACAAGAATGTAAAAAATCTCAATTATGCTCAACTCAAGAAGAATATGAATGCCTATTTCATGAATGTTTTGGAACAACAAAGCCAAGTTGAAGACCAAGTCCAAAGGAAGTACAATTGGTATAGTTTATAGGACTTAAAGTCTTTTTTGTGAGAAGCTTTCAATATATCTCAAAATGTTTATAATGTTTTTGAAAGAACTCAAATATATTTTTAAAGCTTTACAAATGGTTTTTTACATGTTAAACTGCCCAACAAACATGTTTTGAAAAGCTAGTCATGGTGATAGTTAAAAATTATGAAAAATAGTCAAGTTTGAGTTTTGAAAAGCTAACCTTTGGTTACTCTTTTGACAATAACTTTTAAAATACTTTGAGTTTTGTTGTGAAACTTATTTCATATGAAAATAGACTCAAAGATCGTTCCAATGAGTGGTCATCTACTTTAAACGGATAAGAAATGAAGAAGGTATAACTATTTAAAGTCAGTTTTTGAAACCAGAGGCTATCTAATCGATTACATGAGCGTTGTAATCGATTACTACTCTGGCAGAGGCTATGTAATCAATTACATGAACCTTTTAATCAATAACGTCTTGCCTAGAAAGCCCAGAACATATTCTAAAAGCCATGTAATTGATTATAACATCCATGTAATCGATTACCACGAGTCTAAAAGTCTGTAACAACTATTTTCTAAGCTTTTAATGCAGCCATAAATTATCCCAACGACTCTTTTCTATTAGAACAATATAAATGGACGTTCTTGGGTCATCTTTTACATACATCAAACATTGAAAAACATCATTCTATTGGGTTTAACCTGAGTTTCATCTTTTCCCTCTATATGCTCTATTTTTTAGAGATTTTGAAATATTCTTAAAAGAGCTTCATAGGACTTCAACTTGTACTACATACTCGTGTGAGAGTTTCATCTTTTTCTACACTTTGATTTTTTGTAAAGAGGATGAGGTATCCCTCAAAGAATTGTAAGGGTGAGGTATCTTTAGTTGTTGAGGCTCAAGCACAAAGGGTGAAAGACATCCCAAGGTGTGTTGAGTGCTCTCAGTTATAAAGGTTTTCAAGCACTTGTTCAAGCTTGAAGATTTAATGAAAAATCTCAGATGGCTTACTTGAGGACTAAATAAATCATTGTGTTTGCTCTTCTCAACTCTATCTCTTTTACATTTGTACTTTAATTATATATGCTTGAGTTGAACTTGATATCTAGCTTATTTGCTTGATTTATCCTATAACCTAAGTTGTATTTGAGTAATCTATAATAGTTGTATCATTGTTAGACTTATTTCGCTGTATGTGTTGATTAAGTATATCAAAATATTTAATTTCTTAATGGTGTTAAAAATTTGTAATCACCCAATTCACCTCCTTCTCGGGTGATGGTAGTCATGGCTAACAAAGGGACCCAAGCACAACTCGGCCAAGATGGCATGCATGGTGACCGCCTTGTTGAGGTCCCTGATCATTAATGCCTTCCTATTCAATCTAGTCATAAGTGATTCATCTTGTCCCTACCTAAAGTTGATGACACTGGTCGAAGTATTGGGTTGCACTTTGCTAGTGGTGAAGTGTTGTAAGAACTTTGTATCGAGCTTATCAAACTGGTTCACAGACCTTGGAGGCAAGGTGGAGAACCATTAGGGCGGCCTTCTTGAGGGTCTTAGGAAAGACACAACACATGATGGGATTGGTGCTCCCTAAGAGCAACATGGATGAGGTGAAGGAATCTATATGCTCCTGGGGGTCTGTGGTACTGTCATAAGGTTAACATTGGCCGAGATCTTGAATCCCATAAGTAGTTGGAACCCTAGAATAAAGTTCAAAAAAGGGTGATTGAACTGATAGGGGGCACGGGGCGATTAGTGGGTTTCAAAGGCATAGCAATTAGTTGGAACCATTAGTGGGATCATTCATAGGGGCTCTATCATATTAGTATCCTGGGTTGTTCTCATCTTGGCGCTCTGCATTTATTGACCTCTGGAGCTTCGCAACTTGTCTTCCTTGTTCTTCCATCTATCTATTTTGATGGCTGACAATAGCTAGCAACTTCTGATAGGTGGGCTCATGGTGCATCGACCACTCCAGATGAGGCAACGGGATCTCGTCGCAAAGTTGAGGCCCGAGATGGGGTGGAACCTGGATGATGGATCGAAACTTGTTGCTGTTGTTGCAATGCGACAATGGGTGGAGAGCCTCATTCTAGTTGGTGAGGGAAGCTTCCACATCATCCCACT